>CM045988.1:111209560-112616775 GCA_025175895.1 Wurfbainia villosa
TTATTATCTACATCTCGACTTGTGTTTTCAAGAAACACTCCATCCGACCCTTCCAATAATAGAAGTCATCTCCATTAAACAACGGAGGTCGAGCGGTGCTATACCCCTCAAGATGGGTCATTTTAAAATCCTTGCAAGAACACGAAAAATAAAAATTTCCAAGACTTTGTCTTGGATTAGTAATGCAGGAAATAATAAGAAATAAAAAGCTAAACAAAAACTAAACACTTGCGACCTTCGATGCCTCCGAAAAGGTATTAAACGATATCTTTTGGTGTCAAAAATAGCTTGTTATGAGGTATACCCCAATAAGACGTGTAGATTTTTGAGAGAGCTTCGATTTGGTGGATAACACATTTTGTGGGTCCACTTGTATCAAAAGTTACGTCCATTTTACCATGAACTACTCCATAAGCGATTGGTTCGGTTGTAGAACTTTAGATATTTGCAAACACACAAACAAAAAATAATGTACCAAGACTTGGTCTTGGATTAATAGTGCGAGAATAAAATTTTAAACGATAAACATGAAGAGAAAAGTGCTCGACCGGTGGTTGCACCGAATCTGAGCGCCCCCGCTCTGATATCAATTGGTGGATCGAGAAATGTTAGAGAGGGGGGGGGGTGAATAGCGTTCGGAAATCTTTTCGTTTCGTCGTTTAAAACCAAAGTATGCAACGAAAAACTCGAATACAAAATAAGAAAGACAACTTTATTTTTACTTGGTTCAGCGGTTGCTAGTCCAAGGCCCCGTGATCCTAGATCGCTTCCGATAGGCAATCCACTAAAAGGTCTCTTCCTCGTTAGAGGTAAGAGACAACGATTACAAAAGGAATATAGAGGAAGAGACAACAAACCTATCTCTCCTCTTAGCAATTGAAAGCACAAGTATAAGAACAAGAACAACTACAAAAAGAAACTACCGACTTATGGAATGGAGATGCACGTGCGGTTGCCGTTACGATGGCGTTATGTTGTCGAAGAGTACTTGGATTCGTCGAAGCATTTTGGGAGTCTTTTTAGATGATGGAATGAGGTGAATTGCTCTTCCTTTTATAGCCATTTGAACCATATCTCATTGAGATCCAGATCTGAGTCAAACTTTCACATCACTCCACTTTTGATGGATCTTATCTTGACTCTTCTCGAAGTGATCAGCTTGATTGACAGTCGATTGATGCCCCACAACAATCGACTGATGGTAGTTCAGTCGACTACCATTTACCTCTAGTCGACCGATAGCTTGATAACTCACCTACAATACATGCTTAGCACAAGAATTCTTTATTGATGGTAAATTCGACGGTCTTTTACCGTCCGATCTCGACTTAGATCTTCCTCCGGAAGTCCTAGTCGGATTGTCACCTACGGTCATCCTCATATGGAGGACACACCCTTACCATCACTCCACACCAGGAGTTTACCTTTGGTCCTTCTGTCTTGTTGCTTAGCTTCCGGTCACCATCGAGGTTCCTCGACTCCCTGAAGTTCTCTTGGTGTCGTCCGACCACCGAGATTTTTCGTCCCGAGATTCTCCTAGTATCGTTGACCTTAGCAAAACTTGCACACTCAATATAATATGTGAGATAACAAGAATGACTTAATTTTGAATCTTTGTCATCATCAAAATCTAAATTCGATTATCTGATATCTCTGTATCAACAATCTCTCCCTTCTCTTGTTCCATCTCCAATCAATTCTATGGAACTCCATTATGATATTTTGTCGACGACTTTGGGTTTTTGATTCAGACAACAAAGTCCACATGATTGCTTCACTTGTAAAAAAATTTAGTGATCTACAATGGTTCATGGTCCACTTGTAGAATTGAAGCCGTGATCATTCATATTAGATAGATGTGCAACGAAAGAAAAAATATCGGTTCCAAATATAATTAATTGTGGATGTATAATTTACACAACAGTACTATTACTAAGAAGAAGAATAGAATACTAATTCAAAATTTGTTGCTTCATTTGAAAAATTGCCTACTTGCACCCATAAGTGCTCTCATGTATTCAAAGTTTTTGTTGTCACAGGGATGACATAGTAATTAAAGTATGATGGAATTTATAGATAAGACAATGATCATTTCAGAGGAGGTATAAATTTTTTTTCGGAATTCAGATGATTCCCACATATCTTGGTCATTATATCAAGACTTATAAGATTCTCTATGATTTATTTCCCTCATAATAATCATGAGATAAATCGGTAGAGATTACTAGGTTGATAGATTCCAATCTTTTCAAAAGTTCTATTTAGACTAAGGAAAACATAAGGGCAACGGATCCTGTTCAAAACAATAAAAGGTAAGTCCGGTATGGTGTAATGATAAAACACTCAAAAATAATAATAAAAAGATTAGGGCACGAATTTCAAATGGGATGAATACCTTGGAAGTTGGCTTCTAAATATGCACAAGTTGTGATTGAACGAGAGAAAAGATTATCTGCCTCTCAGATTAATCGGATAAAATCTAAACACCTTGATTATTCAAAAAAAAAAAAAAAATCCAACAAAAGGCGCACTATGAAACCTTGTTTCCTTGGTATCATTTTCCACTAAAAAGGAGGGAAGCATGGGGTTTAAACTTAATCTATAATCGACTAATTGATGACAATGGCTCCGATTCTTTGATGTCAACTGCCCATTGCACATGAAACAAGTTTCTTACTCACAAGCATGAAATTCTTGTATGGGCCAAAACAAAACCCTTTTAAAGATGGCGATGGCTCTGTGAAGTTGACAATTAATATAAAATGACAGAAACTTGGTGATAAGTAATATGCAGAGCTGTCAAACTGACTGATCTATGACGGGACAGGTCAATCCGTCGTAAATTCAATATTTAGCGGAGAGAGGCAGGTTGATCCGTCATTTCGGCGGGTTGAGAAACCTCCAATTCAATCCAACCTAAGGCGGATTGCGAATTAGGCGGGTTAACTCGCGGGCTAAAAAATTTAAAAAATATATCTAAAATTACTGAGTCATTGAGGACTTGTGGCAATGATCAGTAAGGTAGATGGGGCACCATGATTAAAAAAAATAAGCATTTGAAGTAACTAAAATATTATAATTGAGATTCAGTTATCGACCTACAAAGTTGAGCACCGATGTTTTTGATTCTTTTCCAATATTCCAAAATATCCAAATCTTGATGATATGCAAATGTAAATTTTTGCTCTTCCAAATAGAGATTCAATTGAGATTTTCTAGCCCTTGTAATTATTTGATTTTGATATGTTATTATTTTCTACATTGATTAGAATAGTAGTGATAAGATAATATAAAACAATTAGAGTATAAAAAAAAGAGTACTTCATCAAATATTCTTTTATTTTTTTCTCTTAACTTCTTTTATATTTTTGTTGAGGTGTATGTGTGATAGAAGAAGATTGTGATAGTAAAAAACTTATCTTGTTAATATTAAAATATTAGTAAAAAAAACTTATATAATTTTATTTTCACATGTTCCATCTTTCCATGGTGGAATCTGACCTTATCCGTGCGGATCAATCCGTTAGGCTGTCAAAATAGCGGGTTGATAAAATTTCAATCCAATCTGCTTAAATTATTTGACGGAGTGGGTCAATCCGACGAATTCAACCCAACTCGACAACTCTACACTTGTGGTTAACCCTAAGTCATTGATGAGGACAAGAGGATGAGTCATGTTACATTATAATTAATTGTAGTTAGGAAAATGTCCAAGCCAAGGGAAGTGAACCAACGAGAGGTATATATAAATAAATATATGTCTTGTATGGTTATGGGATGTGATGCAAGTTGAGGGTTTATGAGACGGGTTTGAATTTTAAAAATAGTTTTTTGTAAAGAAGGATAAAATTATGTAAAATAGATCTTTTTTTAGAATCTTGCATGGTGTAAATTTTTGTTATAACTGTCCTTTTTAATTATATGGTCATATCTCAACATGTAAAACTCTTCCTCTCTTTGCACTTCGTGATCGCATGTAATGGGCTTAGCTGTGCAACTCTTGTGGAAGGAGACAACTAAAATTTGCATTTTCATCACACCACAATAATAAATAATATTGTCATGGCACCTGTTCGGGTTGAGACTAACAATATGTCCTCTCATTTCATGATCTAATGGACATTTTTTTATTTTATTTTCTAGAAAGAATTATGTTTGTATATTATATTATTAAGCACATCTAATTACATTGTTTAGTTATAATTTTGGTTGACTACATGTTGTCTTACTTATTTAATATCCGATTTTATCTCAACGGGAATGGTGCAATAGTAAAATATTTAAAGGAATAATTAAGAAGGCTAGAGTTTGAATCTCATTGGAGATAAATATTTTGAAAGTTGACTTCATAGTATAAACTGTACTTCAAATTTATTTAATAGATGAATCAGGGTAAAATGGGTGCAATGTCTAAACTTATTTTGTTCTTTGTTTTCTACTCACTTCCCATTTTAATTCCTTAGAGTCATATTTATAGAAAAGGTGAAACAACTAGTTCATGATCATAACTCTTCTTTAGATTATGATGATGACATAGATTGTGATTGGGAGAATGATCTAAAGTAATTGTCATGCATTAATAAAGACTTTATTGCAAATTAACTAAGTCATTTGAATTTTTGTTAAAAAAAAATCAACCTTTTGATATATTTAACTTATTTTTGAGAATTAACTAAGGTTTTTATGTTTGAATCATGTTTAAATATTGTTATGATTTAATGTGATGTGTCAAGAATGCACTTGATGTCACGCTCCGAAGGAGACCCCGCCAGACAAAAATCCGGCAACATCTCCCCTGTACGGGTGACAATCCCAATTTACATACAAGGCCTATACGGCCACTATACATCGGTCAACACGACCGGAATCCAAACTCACACGCAGTTATATAATTTGGCCTCAGACCATCAACCAAAATAAATGATAAACAGTCTACCATAAATCGACTTACCCCCTTCTGCCATCTGGGCAGGAATACTCACCAAAATTCAATCAAACCAAAATCCGAATAAGGTCCATACGGACACCAAAAATCCAAATACAAAATCAATCTCCAAACCTATACATGTCCTCTAACCAAAATATCCAAACCATAAAGCAAATATCCAAATTAAAACATTCACGAGTGGGGTCCAAATTGCACTCTCGACACTTCATCCCAAATAGATATAAATCAACGAGGTGAGTTCAAAGAACTCATGTATAGTAGATATGCATAGTAAGGTATAGCTAATAAAATATCATGTCAAGATACCTCACATAAATAGGGTATGTAAGCAAGAAATACAAAATGATCAGACTTACACCGAATCTCCTACCGATATAGGAGCATGTGCTCGACTAGAAGTAATAGAGTCCTATATATAAACATGTATCTCAGATGCATGACAATCATATGCATCCAAGGCATCAATACAATAATGCAAAGAAACACAATACAAATGCAATCCGTGCAAAATGCATGCCGTGCTAATGACATGGTCACCCCGACGCTACCACCGCCACACGCAAGGGTGACGCCGAGTGGGTAGGGCTATGACAACTGTGCACTCTGCCATCACTGCTTCTGAGTGACCGAGTGGACAGGATGCTGTCGGAGTACACCTAGCCTCCGGCCCCAAACATAGTGGGGGAGCTAAGCTCTCATCTCCGTCATAGGCCGAGGAGGGATCCTCGCCTCGCTACCACGCCTCATCGCTACCCATGAGCGACAATGGAGCTCGACAGAGCAATCAGACACACCCTCCGATGTACCACTAACCCATGAGTGGCGGGTGCAGTTATGTAACTAGTCGGCTCAACAATAATGGAACCGTCTAGCATGCAATCATGCAAAAATGGTGCATGATACTAAAGCATGTAAATCCTACTCAAAATACCTATCCGAATAATATGTACAATCAATACGTACATATCCATAATCCAAATAACTATGATCCAAGTCAAACAGGGAAATATAATCATATCCTATCACATGCATGTATCTAGTAGGCACCAAAATCATACCAGGCATATAAACATGAAAAAGTTATTGTAAGCTATCCTAACTAGCATATCAACTTAATCTAAAAGTTAAGTCAAAATACCCGCCTGAAAATATATCCGCAAAAAAATGAAACCGTCACGACTGGGGACCTGCCTCGTGACCTAAACCTGCATAAAGCATGACTATAGTCAAGCACAAAATATAATTTACCGACAAATTGAACAATTAATCGATTTCCTTCATAACCCAATTAACCCAAACTATTTCCAATTTTTCCTTGTCCACAAATATCCATACAATTAATTTAGCCCAATTAATTCCAAATCAATTTACCTAATTCATCACCCACAAAAATATCCTCAAGATCAAACAATATCACCCAAATCCCATATCCTCAATAACTCCTAGAATTCCACTACGTGGTCAAGAACCCCACAAACGACTTTCAACAAGAATCCTCCCAATTAAAACCTCACCGCCCTCTCGCCTAACAACCCCAAATCCACACTGCTCCTCGTCACCTACACCGCCCCCACTAAACCCAACGAAGTAAAAAGAAAAACAATATATACAAGAAATTTGGAAGCTCCCTTCAGTGTTATTCTCCTCACAATCTCGGAGAACAATCCGCTCGTCGCCTAGGGCGAGAGAACCGACGACGCAGGTGTGGGGGTGGAGGTCGGCCAAGGCGGGGGTCGACGACACGGCACCGAAAGGCGAAGGGCGGCCGCGCTTATGACGGCCGCCGTCCGATAGACACGGCCGCGGACGCGAGGAAGAAGGGCTCGCCGGCAAAAGTTAGGGCGCCGACAGAAGGAGGGACGCCGCGGCAGCGGTCCGGCGGAGGAGAGCGACGCCGACGAAGGGAAGAGGCGACGACAGAAGAAAGGCATTGCCGGCGAAGAATCGGCGCGCGGTGCGCGGGCGCGGCGCAAGAGCGCGCGGCTCGGGCGGCTCGAAACGAGAATCGCCAGGAAATGTCGCGGGAAAAAGAAATAAAAAGGGAAATAGAAAAATAGAAACTTAGGGTTTTCCATCGCGTATTTATCCCCTTTAAATAGACCCCTCTAAAGCCCGTTTACTTTATCCCCGTAAAAATCTCGTACGACCTCCGTTTAAACCCAGAAAAATTCCTAAAATTCCCTAAAAATCCCGAAAATAATCCCTCCCGAAATTTTGGCCATTAAATTTCGTATTTTAATTTCAGTATTTTACATTCTCCCCCACTAATAAAAATTTGGTCCCCAATTTTCCTACTCGTATATTAGTACGAGATGTCCCAACAACCATCTCAAGCATCTGGAGACAAGTCACACCTCAAGTGACTAAGTGAGGTTACTGATATCCCTTAACATCAAATCACACTTGCTTCTAGCAGCCCTTCCAAAATATGAATAGTATCTTCATTTCGTCCACCTATAACAAGTACCTAACTGTACTTGAGTGGATCTCTATATCCGTGACCTATTAAAGACTTTACCATAATCCTAAGGTAAATCTTGAATCGCTATCGCATCCGATACTCAAAGATACTCCATGAACTGGAAATCTTCATAGTATAAACCTATCTAGCGATCCAACTCATCGTATGGATCTAGAGAAAATGAGCGGACTTAGCTAATCATACTAAGTCCTTTTCGAATTCCAAATAATCTCCCAACACTGTCTATCATACTAGGCTCCCACTTTCCTCTTAGTACAGAACCTTACTGATTATTTATATACCACCTTTACCAGACTTCCAAATCAACTATGTTCCGCATGTCGTTCCACCACGGAGAACAATTCAATACTTACTATTTTCCGGATACAATCCTATACATCTGCAACATACAGAACCTATTGCAATCTTCAGCAATACTTATCAAAATATCATGATAAAGCCTCGTGACTCTCGAGGTAATGCAAAAGGCACTACTTACGGGCAATGACATGCTACCACGACCAGTACTCATAGCCAGTCAAGATGCCATGTAGCTATCTAGCCACCTACTACATACAAATTCCAATATCACTAATTAGAACCAGAGAGCAAAAGTACAACTCTATTGTAGATGCTCTCTATCATCACAACAGGAATCTATCTGTTGTTCCCGAATCAATAGTAACTCTTCCTAAATTCAAATGCAACTACACAGTAGCTAGCTAAAACCTCATAAACATATATGTTCCTTTACAAAACAACATAACAACTCCTGCTAGGTCCACGTCATATATATATATGACAACCCATCTCGTAGTTCCTCATTTGACGTAAACATGAGATATGTCGGGATCAACCAAATCAGAAACACCCCATTCTCTGAAACATCGCATCCGCATATAAATTAACCTTCCTTTCACCCGAGAATGATCACACAACTCTGGTGTAAAAGTCAACCATCGTCTGAGCCCTGAAACTAGGTTCACAAGCTTCAGACCAAATAAATTCCATCACCCGTCAGAGGTGTAGTACCACTAGAGCATCCTATCCATACCTATGATAATAATAGAAAAATCACCATCTACAGTGGCCGAGTACTAAACTCCAACTGCCACCATCACAAATGATCCAATCGTGTCCAGAATACACGATTTCCCAAATCCCTGGACGACTAAGTCGTCATAAGTCAAACAAGATAAACAAACCTCGTACAATTCATACCAAGTATGAAATTGTCACCACTATACACCTGCATCCTCTTTACTCTAGGCTGATGATATATCAATCATCCCTACGACTTTGATAATTGTATGACACTTTGTCACTACAATATCAACACATCAATCATAAATCAATCCTAAAGTATACACAGGTGTCCTATAGTTGATCTAAATAGATCCTCGATCCACCATGAAGGATATTCTTTTCCTTCTACCACTACCGCATTCCATCATCAATAATTGATGTATAACCTCACAGGTTCATATCTCTTTGAACAACAAGTTCCAGAGCTTCTCAAGAAATAAAATACTGGGACAACAAATATCTCATCCAATACCTCCTTTAATTGGAACTTAGATTCTTCCAATTCCCATAGTGTTAAGCAACACTGATACCAACTAAATTATCCCCTGAAAAATCGTCATTCTAACAAATACCTCTTGGCATCATCAACCTTGCCAATTCTGAAAGACCGATCGATGACGGTATCTAAGCAACTCGATTGGATTACAGCCAATTGAATGACATTGCCTAGTACATCACGAGCTTTAACAACCTTGTGCGCTTTACACTAGCCCTCAACCAACGCACCATAAGTAAAAATATTAGGCTCGTAAAAATAACATTACCTCAGTACCAAATAAATTATCTCACAGTAGGGGATCTTCGATATCGAAACTATTTTCGAAATCCCTCCGATCACCTACTCTACTTGCCTATACAGCGGCAAGCCTAGAAGTTCCTCCAACACTACATCTGATTACTCTCGAATTATACAGGCATCCAAGAGACCTTCTTATACTATCATGTCACAAGCATAACCTCCAAGTTAATATCCAGATATTCACATCATATCAACCAAGTCAACTATAAAACAATTAAGTCAACTCTCTCACCATAATATAACATTTCCATCCATCAACCTATAAACATCCAAAATCATTTTCATGCCCCTGTGATAATCATCACAGTAATCATCTCAACATCTCACCTATCAGTGGAAACACTATTAATCCACATGATCCAAATATGAAAATCCTTTTAATCCTATCAGTGCATGTTTTAACCACAGATATCTGTAAACACCTGTATCTCTCAATATATCATCAAGTAAGGTAAACTATAGTAATACCTCAATGATCAATCCTTCAATCATCTGATACCAAGCTCAATGATCAATCCTTCAACCATCTACAATTCCTTTCGAGTAAAGATGCAAACTCATCCAAGTTCTGCTCTTAACAGATTCCCTATTTCACAGTAATCTAGAAAAATAATTCGATAACTGTATGAATCTAGGTGTATACACCTCTTCCTATCATTTTCTTCAAGAACCATACAACCAGCCTCATATCTCTACAAGTGCACAAACCACTTCTGATAGCGACATATATCTGAGGAGAAAACTTAAATCCATATTCATGTTTTCCACTGGGAAATGAGGTGTTTCATCCATCTTTCATTCCCGGGACAGAGCCTTGATCAATATCGAACATCAACATGGGAACGAAATAATGTCACGTGAATTTAGCTAGAAAAGCACGTTCACGACTCCTACCGTTACCTTATCCGAAGTGTAGGTTATTATCACTAGATTGACTACACTATTCTCTTGAGACACTTGTTGCAGTCATTTAATAAATATGACTCACCCTAATGCCTCCCGCTAGGATCTGATGGAAAAATCCAACTATCCTAATCCAAATGTAAGCAAATAAATTGGGGGTGATCGAAGGCAACTCAATCACTATCTTAAACCATTAAGTGGAGGGGGTAAACTCCGCGAGTCTATTAAACTCTATAGTGAAACTCCATTATCAATTGATCACTCAACTTAAGCTTCAAGAATTCCTCAACAATGAGTCATACAAAATAACCTGGAGAAATACCGTCTCTCGAAAACATCCTGAACCCATGATCCCGTAATGGGTTATTTCCCCAAATAAATTTCTTCTACATATTCCACCAAGTAACAACTTGATCATTGCAATAGTAAGAAACTATCTCCACTCCTATATAAATACCAGTTAGGTACTTATCAGTACCTTCAATGTTATCAATCTAAGGCTCAAGCCGCTCAAGGATCAAAATCCCTATGGAACTTCGTAACTTAAACCTCCAAGGACTGTATCAACAATAGTATACATTCTTTGTCCATTGCCGCACAGAGTAATAATCTACCTAGTATAATCAGTGAAAATCTCTAACACCGTAGTCCTTGATTTACAACCAATGTGACGACTTGACCCGCTCGCTCGTTATCGACTCAAAACAATTCATCTTTTCGATACAGGTTCAAGACTTACAGCCTAAACAGGTTGTTCACGTGGTCAACTCCATCTACGATTACAAATAGTGACCAATACACTAAATGTTATTTCCTGTTATCCACTAAACACATAGCCAAATCTAACCTGGAGTATAAACACTACGGCAACTCCGGTTGGTCACCTTGGTGGGCGACCCCTACTACGAGTCTGCACATGAGTCAAAACTCAATAGACCCTTTCTGACAACTCCATAACCAGAGATCTCACTGTCCTCTTGCGTGGTTACCCTGCACCACGTCTCGGTGCAGGTGCACGCCCACCTCGTCTCATATCTGTTAAATTATTACAGATGCTACTAGAACAGATGTTACTAGAAGTAAAAATATATAAAATTTTCATCATACCTATTTTGCCGCAGGAGAGGTTCTGTCGCTGCCAAATCCCCATATTGACCTCGTCATAAATCCTCGAATTCCGAAATATAAAAATCGTCGGAAATCCATACTAATCTAAAATTTTCCAAATTGCCTCGTAAAACCTGCCAAACGTGGCGAACTCCGAAAAATCCAAAAAAACCCCCCTAGGAACTCGAAAACCTAGGCGCTCTGATACCAAATAAATTGTCACGCCCCGAAGGAGACCCCGCCAGACAAAAATCCGACAACATCTCTCAGACGGTGACAATCCCAATTTACATACAAGGCCTATACGGCCACTATACATCGGTCAACACGACCGGAATCCAAACTCACACGCAGTTATATAATTTGGCCTCAGGCCATCAACCAAAATAAATGATAAACAGTCTACCATAAATCGACTTACCCCTTCTGCCATCTGGGCAGGAATACTCACCAAAATCCAATCAAACCAAAATCCGAATAAGGTCCATACGGACACCAAAAATCCAAATACAAAATCAATCTCCAAACCTATACATGTCCTCTAACCAAAATATCCAAACCATAAAGCAAATATCCAAAATAATTGGACTCTCCCGACAAGACTTCATCCTCGAAATAGATATAAATCAACGAGGTGAGTTCAAAGAACTCATGTATAGTAGATATGCATAGTAAGGTATAACTAATAATAAAATATCATGCCAAGATACCTCACATAAATAGGGTATGCAAGCAAGAAATACAAAATGATCAGATTTACCGAATCTCCTACCTCGATATAGGAGCATGTGCTGACTAGAAGTAATAGAGTCGACCATATATAAACATGTATCCAGATGATACATGACAATCATATGCACATCCAAGGCATCAATACAATAATGCAGCAAACACAATACAAAATGCAATCCGTGCAAAATGCATACCGTGCCAATGACATGGTCACCCCTGACGCCAGTCAGCCGCCTCACACGCAATGGTGAAGCCGAGTGGGTAGGGCTATGACAACTGTGCACTCTGCCATCACTGCTCCTGAGTGACCGAGTGGACAGAATGCTGTCGGAGTACACCTATCCTCCTGCCCCAAACATAGTGGGGGAGCTAAGCTCTCATCTCCCGGTGTCATAGGCCAGAGGAGGGATCCTCGTGCTACCACGCGCCTCATCGCTACCCATGAGCACCAATGAGCTCGACAGAGCAATCAGACACACCTCCTCGATGTACCACTAACCGCAGTGCAGCTATGTAACTAGTCATGCGGCTCAACAATAATGGAACTCGTCTCTAGCATGCAATCATGCAAAAATGGTGCATGATACTAAAGCATGTAAATCCTACTCAAAATACCTATCCAATAATAATATGTACAATCAATGCATATCCATAATCCAAATAACTATGATCCAAGTCAAACAGGGAAATATAATCATATCCTATCACATGCATGTATCTAGTAGGCACCAAAATCATACCAGGCATATAAACATGAAAAAGTTATTGTAAGCTATCCTAACTAGCATATCAACTTGACTTAATCTAAAAGTTAAGTCAAAATACCCGCCTGAATATATATCCGCAAAAAAATGAAACCGTCACGACTGGGGACCTGCCTCGTGACCTAAACTTGCATAAAGCATGACTATAGTCAAGCACAAAATACAATTTACCGACAAATTGAACAATTAATCGATTTCCTTCATAACCCAATTAACCCAAACTATTTCCAATTTTTCCTTGTCCACAAATATCCATACAATTAATTTAGCCCAATTAATTCCAAATCAATTTACCTAATTCATCACCCACAAAAATATCCTCAAGATCAAACAATATCACCCAAATCCCATATCCTCCGAATACCGTACCGATCAACCGAATAACTCCGGAATCAACCCAAATCGACCAATCAAGCTCACCCGCCCTAGGAATTCCACCGACAACCGATACCCCTAACTCACAGCTCACTACGTGGTCAAGAACCCCACAAAACGACTTTCCTCAACAGTAACCTCCCAATTAAAACCTCACTGCCCTCTCATTAACAACCCAAATCCACAGTTCCTCTTCACCTAAACCGCACCCACTAAAACAAGCAGTAAAAAGAAAAACAAGCTATACCGAGAAATTTGGAAGCTCACTTGGTGGTATTCTCCTCGGTCTGCCGAGAATCCAAGGAGAACAGCCTAGGCTCGTCGTCTAGGGCAGAACCGACGACGAGGTGTGTGGCGGTGGAGGTCTAGCGTGTGGTCGACGACCAGGCACCGGAAAGGCGAGCGGTGGCCGGCGCTATGAGGGACGGATCCGCATAGACTTCGGCAAGTGACGCGAGGAAGAAGGGCTCGCGGCTGAAAGTTAGGGCGCCGACAGAGAAGGAGGACGCCGCCGCAGCGGGTCCGGCGAGGAGAGCGACGCGGCAAGGGAAGAAAGCGAGCGAAGAAAGGTAAAAAAGAATCCGGCGATGGCGTCGGTATGCGCGGGCGGCGCTGGCGCGGCATGACGGGCGGAAGCGGCCGCATGAACGGAATCGCCGATTAAATGTCGCGGCGGGGAAAAAGAAATAAAAAGGGAAATAGAAAAATAGAAACTTAGGGTTTTCCATCGCGTATTTATCCCCTTTAAATAGACCCCTCTAAAGCCCGTTTACTTTATCCCCGTAAAAATCTCGTACGACCTCCGTTTAAACCCAGAAAAATTCCTAAAATTCTCTAAAAATCCCGAAAATAATCCCTCCCGAAATTTTGGCCATTAAATTTCGTATTTTAATTTCAGTATTTTACACTTGATGTGGTAGAAGTTCTAGAAGCTATGAGAAATCGAATGCTAAGTAAGTGAATATGATGAAAGCCCTAACGAGCAAGGGATGTTGGATACTATGCAAGTGGATGTGTAGAAGTCCTAGTAGGCAAAAGAGGTTGAATGCTAAGCAAAAAATGTCCAAAAAGAGCTTTGGCAAGGAAGACATGAAGTGATGAGACTTCAAGTAGGGGAAGACCCGAAGTGATGAGACTCTATGCATGAAAGTCTTGTTTGCATAGAGGCCTTTGAGATTAGGTATATTTTTAACTTGAAAGTTTCAAGATCATGTAACTTTGGGACAAAGATATATTCGAAAATAAGTAGATCAATTTCTAGATGGATTGAGTCAAGATGCCTCATCCAATTGATATAGAGGTAACAATCGATTAGTGCATAGGGAATGTGTAAACCCTTAATTTGAAAAAGTTCTGGAGTATGAGATCAATCATGGACTATTGGTGTCAACCAATTGACACCACGAATGACTGTTGAAATTGCCATTTTGCATATAGTTGATTACTGTGCATGTATAGTTGACTGATCAAAATTACAATGTGTTTGAATTCGCACTAAAGTAAATAAAATGTTGAACAATCGACTTAGAGAGTCAATGGATGAATTCCAAATAAAATGTGGAAGAGTCGACTAATGAATTTTAGAAGGGAATAAAATATTGGACAATTAACTGTTGAATTCCAAATCAAACAGAAAATTTGAAAGTTAATTCTAGAAATTGTCTTCAGCAGCAAAGTCAATTGGAGGAGCACCTAGAACATTTCGGGCACCCTATTATATTATTTTATATATTAAATTGAATTTGATAGTTCTTGCAGAGTTTGACTGCTATGGGCTTTTGGAACTTATTCGGGTCCCTACGTAGGGATAGTAAATACAATAGTAAAATTTATGACTCAAAGCATTCGGAATGTTCCAAGTGTTCGGAGTGGCTGTCACATGCCAATTTGACTAAACTAATCCAAACACTTGGACCTCTTCAGGGTGCCCAGATTAACTCTATAAGAAGGGCTTAGTTTCCACCGCCTCGAATTCCTATTCCTTCTCCCAATTAACTTCTTTACAATCCAATTCAATCTTTGTTTGACTCGGGTCTTCAAAATCTCTTATCAACCTTAGAATGCCTAGGTAACAACACTCTAATCTTGATTTTTTAAGTTTGTTGCAATTTATTAATTATTTATGTTGACTTTATTTTAATAGAATTAAGAGAAAAGTATCTGAGATTGGTCCTCAAATGTGCCTAGTAAAGACGTTAGGTTTTCTATTGAGGAACTTAGACTTGTATTCATATTTACTACTTATATATGTTAGTGCAATCGATTTCAGGTCAATATTGATCAATTTCGAGTGAGATTCGAATTATGTTTTGACGTTTGATAATATGTTTGACAATATGTATGATTATATGACTAATAAATAATTTGGGACATCCAAGATCATATGAAGGAGATTGTTAGGAGGTAATTATTGGAGCAATCAACCTCAGATCAAGGTTGATCAAACTTGAATAAGATTCGAGTGGAAAAAGTTCAAGTATGAATACTTGACAATGGAGAAGTCCAAGAGTAGAGACTTGGCAAGAAAAATTCAAGTATAAAGACTTGGCAAGGGAAAGTCCAAATATAAATACTTGACAATGAAAAAATCTAAGGGTATACTCTTGACCGTATAAGTCTAAGTGTGTAGTCTTGACGGTGTAAGTCTAAGTATGAAGACTTGACAAAGGAAAAAGTCTAAGTGTATAGTCTTGTCTGTGTAAGACCAAGTGTGTAGCTTGACAGTGTAAGTCCTGAAGGCGCGTGCGACTTCTTGGCAAAGATAGACCTGATAGTATGACAAAGCCGATGGAAACACTTGAAGGTTAGTGCGAAGGGTGAAGGAGTTGTGGAGGACTCGGATGAACCCTGAAAACATGAGGTTGATGGAAGTGGCTCGAAGGCTTAGGTTTAGGCTATGAGTGAGTGCCAAATATGAGGGGATCATAGTTGGGGTTAAATCTCAGTTTTGATGTTTACTAGTCCACTGGTCGAGTGCTCGACACTCGGAGGGCTCAGAAGACTCGAGCAGTCGACTGGAGTTATGACCCAGTCGACTGGTCGAGTAGTCAACTACGGCTTGACTACTGACTAGTGCTTTGGCGATTAATTGATGGTGGTCTCTCGATCGACACGAGGGGTTGAGTAGTCGATTGACCTTAAGTGGACATGACACAGAATATTTTGTAGTCAATTGCTGGCTTATGATAATCGATTGATGGCAAAAGCAATTGACTAATGGATATGAGCAGTCGATTGATTGAGTGTTTGCGATGTGAATTAGTCCGTTGTGAGATAACAATCAAGTGAGCAGTCGACTGGTGGGTAATGTCAATCGATCGCTGAAATCCAATCTTCAGCGGAGGCTTTAAAAGGAGATTTCGGTGGAGAAAGAAGAAGCTGGTTCTTGGAGCTTTTGAAGGGGAATAATTGTTACTTTCAGACCTTCAAAGACTTGGTATCATCAACCTGATCCTCAGTATCATTAGCTCCATCAGCAAGATAGGATCTTAGCGATTCGGAAGAGTATTCAAGGTGTGAAAAAAATGTTAGGAGAGATTCTACACAAGTATTGGGAGAGATCTGAAAGACTTTGTACTAGTTGCCTTCAACATCAGATCAATGATCACCTACTCATTCAGTACTTCTATGATAGATTGTTTCCTATGGATAGATGTATGGTCAATGCAACTAGTGGGGGACCCTAGTCAATAGGACTCTTGCTTAGGCTAGAGAATTTATTGAGATCATGGCGGAAAATTCAAAACAATTCAGGAGTCAACCCTTGATCACTAGAGGAGTCAGCGAAACATATGTGCCCAGTATCGAGGAACACCAAAGTAGGTATGACCCTATGTCTAATATCTACAATCTAGGTGTTGGTGCAATCAACCTTACGTCAAGATTGACTAAGATCGAGTTGGGCTCGAGTTGAGATTCGATATTTGAAAATATAATAATAGGTTGATGATGAGTGAATGATGGTATATGACAAGATTGTGTGATGAAGAAGGAGATTGTTGGTGTAGTCATCATTGGATCAGGTCGATCGATGATGCAAGGTTGATCGCGAATTCAAGTAGGTCAAGGTTGATTGGATACTTGATAAGTTGTGAGAAATCCAAGTGGGTTGTGGAGGATCGGACACTTGGTGGTCGAAAGTCCAATAGGCAGTTGACAAGTGAGAAATCCAAGTGGGTTATAGAGGATCGAACACTTGGTGGTCGAAAGTTCAACATGATATTATCAAACAAGAAGTCAAGTAGGTCAAGGTTGACCAGATACTTGATAAGTGAGAAATCCAAGTGGACCGTGAAGAACCACACTTGGTGGTCGAAAGTCCAACAGAGAATTGACAAGTGAGAAGACCAAGTGGATTATGGTTGACCGGACACTTGACATGAGATGAAAAATCGAAGCAAGTCAAGGAGGACCAAATGTTTGATGTTAGAGAAGCCCTGACAGGTTAAGGTGACTAGATGCTTAGTAAGTGAAAAGTCCAAATAGATCAAGGAGGACTAGATATTTGGTGAAATGAAGTCTCGACAGGTTAAGGTGACCGGATGCCTAGCAAGTGGAAAGTCCAAACAGGTCAAGGAGGATCGGATGTTGAGTGAAGTGAAGTCTCGACAGGTTAAGGTGATCAAATGTTAGGCAGAAGAGGTTCTGACAAGTCAAGGGTGAGCAGCTGTTGGACAAGAAAGGTCATAGTAGGTTGAGGTCAACCGGATACTAGGTGAAGGGAGAGTTAGCTTCAAACTAGACTAAGACTGAGATATCAGTCACTGTTGAGTTTAGAACTCGACTACAAATAGTAGCAGTCGATTGCTACAGTACCCAGTCAATTGCTACAGTAGTTAAGTGTTATAGTAACAGTAGATTGTGAATAATATTTTCAGCCTATGAACCGAATATAATATTTCAAACTCAACTAGCTAGTTCAATCGAAGCTCACCAGTCGACTGGTGCATTGTAGCAAGTCAATATTCGACGTAGATTAAGCTATTGAAGTGTCAGTTTGAGCAACGATTGAATTCCAATCGATTGGTAGGTAAGACCAGTCAATTGGTAGACGAAAATCAACTCGATGGCCACTCTATAAAAGGGGATTTTGAGGTGATTTGAAGGTGTCCATTTTTGAAAACTTTAAAGGAGAAATATTGTCACATTCTAGATCTTCCAAGGCATTCCAATGCAACTAAACTACAAGCAAGTATGATCGCATTGTGTAAAGTGCTTTTGATTCTTGTTTTCTCATTTCTATTGTATATTTACATTCGGTTGTATTTGTTTTACAAGAACAAGTTGTAAGAGATTTCTTCACCTTCGGAAGGTTTCTGAGAAGGAGAAAGTGATAGTGGATCTATCGTAGGAGCTAGGTTGTTGAGTATAAATCGGAGATTCTGAACCACATGTCTACACATACAAAGAAAAATGGGAATAACCTTGATAAACTTCAAAATAAACAACAAGATGATGAATAAAGACACATACTAAAGAAATAACCGAAAGAAAAATGCTAGAATACTAATGCTAAAACTAAGAAAAACTAAGTCTAATCCAATTGCTGCATGTTTCGTCTAATATTGAATAAATCAATTCCTGACAACGGTGCCAAAAACTTGATGACACACAAACCAAGTGTTTAGCTACGACGCTAAAGACTTGATGTGCGAAAACCCACAAGTGTATGATTGTCGTCAAGTAATAAAAAGATCGATCCCACATGGACTGATATTTGATTACCTATCTACTTAGTGAATCTGATTGTCTAGACTTGATCATAATGTGGGAAATTACTCTATCCTAGAATTCTAACAGACAAAGCTCAAATGTTGGTGTCACGCGAAGTAAGAAGAGGATTTACTCAACTTTAAAAGAGAGCCTAGGATTTTAGATTCACTTATATGATGCTAAACACATCATCTATCTATATGACCCTTAGTTTTCCATGATTGATTATGTGAGTAGTTGATCTTGTTTAATACCAGTGTGGTCTTTTGGAACTACACGAGCTTTGCCTATCCCTAAGCCAAAGTCTCCTTTTAGAGCAACAGAACTAAAGAGTTGCTGTAAATGGGGTTCCTTGTCATGTGGTCCCACAACTCTATAGTTGTTCCCTCCTACTGAGCAGTCTTGTGCTGGAATAAGTTCTATGCAATCTAGGATGCCCTATGGTCTCCTCGCGAAAGGCAAATCTACTTTCGCATCTTACTCTTTCACGTCTTGAATTCCTATGATTCTTGAGGTAATAGTTCACCTTTTGGTTCGTCCTAAATTTCTTTAATATTTGATATGAATGCTTTTGCCACCCATATTGACTAAGCACAGTA
Organism: Wurfbainia villosa; assembly: GCA_025175895.1. Lineage (NCBI taxonomy): Eukaryota > Viridiplantae > Streptophyta > Magnoliopsida > Zingiberales > Zingiberaceae > Wurfbainia > Wurfbainia villosa. The sequence goes on from CM045988.1 coordinate 111,229,047, forward strand.
TATCAAGGACATAATCAATCATTATCATCAAACTTGAAGACATAAATTGGCTATATAAAGATTAAAGACACTTAGAATTCATGCATGACAATGTTTGACAAATATACGGTTACTTTCTAATTCTAGAATCAAGAGATCTACTCCATACAACTATAGAAGTAAACACAAGACATTAAGATAGAAGTAAATATAGCCGAAGTAATATGAAGATGAGAGAAAATTGCTCTGCTTCGGTTGGAGTTGCGTCTTGGTTGTACCTTGATGGAGATCTCCCATCGTCACCTTGATTCTCCTCTCCAATTCTTGAGCATTTTGGTGCTTTTTAGGGCACCCTCTGACCCCTCTTTCTCTGGTGATTCTTCCTTTATATAGAAGTCGACTCCATCTTTCCATAAATACTCAAAAATCCTAAGCCTCGTGATAGCAATGCTGCCACACGATTGTGTGGCAGACACACAACCCGGTTATGTGTCGCTCTGGAAATCAGCCTAGAAAAAGACATGACCGTGTGAAAAACACACGGTCAACTGTGTTTCTCTCATGAGAAAATCTTCGCCGTGTCAAAACCCATGATCTGCCATCTTCACTGCAAAATGAAGCATGACTATGTAAAAACACACAATCCATTGTGTTCTTCTCTGGAAACTCTTTGAACTTCATTTCTTTCTTCCGAGAATATGCCCATGTTTTGGGGACACGATCAGAGCATACTTTCCTTCATTTTACGCTCCCCAAGAAACTTCATTTTGACTACAAATCTCCATCTTGTCAAGAAGAAAATAACAAAAGATCTCCGAACAAGAAAGTAATTAAATGGTGTAAAGTAAAGCGAATATGCAATAAATATTATTTAAATGCATTAAGATGTGTGCCAAAATATCGTTAAAACTCGATATAAATTGCACACATCTTCTATAAGACCGTGCCACTCCCAACCTAACTTTTTCTAAACTGACTCTGACTGCCAAGAACTTAGGGAAGTTTCTTCCATCCCATCTCTTTTTATGTGTATATATGTTCTTTGCTTTCTTGTTTTTTCTTTAGTTATTTTGATGGTTGAGTTTTTATTTTGTTAGTTTTTGAAATAAATTTTATATGCATTCCTTTATATATGCTTCGAAGTCATAAAAGCTTGTTAAATTTGATGGTTGAATTTTGAGATTTATTGTCATGAATGAATTATTTGATTGCATGTGGTTACTACTTGGTGATGGATTGAGTTTTGATTTTTATATACCCAGTGAGTATTGAGCCGATTTTTCTTGTTTGTGTATGGTGCACTTATCTGTCGTTATTCTAGAACTTGATTAGATTCTTTCAAGACCACATTATTATGGGTTTGCATAATTAGGTCATCTTACTTGTCTTCCTTTACTTTTTTTGTCGCCGCATGCTAGTTAAATAACTTTCTTATTATACGTCATGCCATTTTTCTTTCCTTAAATTAATTTCTTTCTTATTTTTCTTTTAGATATACGATATTTGAAAGTTCCATAATGGGTATTTGTTGGATCGATGCGGTTCGCTAGAGGGGGGGGGGGGTGAATAGCGAAAAAAAACTTTGTCTTTCGAATTCGTTTCAAGACAAATATACGCAGTGGAAATGTAAATAAAAACTAAAAGAGACAAATAGTTTTTTACTTGGTTCGTAGCCTTCGGCTACTACTCCAAGGTCCTAACGGTCCTAGACCGTGTACGGAGGGCAATTCACTAAAACACTCCTCCTCGTTGGAGGTAGGAGTTTACGATTACAAAAAAAACTTTCGAAGCACAAGATAGAGAGACACACCCTCTCTTCTATTAAAATGAAAATGCAACGAAAGAAAGCCTCGATTAACAAACTAATTGCAAGATTAAAAGAAATGACAAGACAAGATTATACCAACAACTCGAAGATAGGACTTAAACTAGGGTTGTTGGCAGCACTTCGTTGTCGTAGAGTTGTCGGAGAGTCGCAGCGTTGCGGAGGCTTTTGAGCACTTAGAATTGATGATTAAACCCTAGGTTTGACCCTCATTTTATAGCCTTTGAGCCCCTTTTCGAGAGGAACCCTTGCCAATCTCAATTGAGCACCTCTCCCCTTGAAATTTGGTGATAAACCTTGACTCGAGGTCGATCTTGACCATCACCGATGGCATCATCACGACCGATGGCAAGAAGATCACGAAAGTGCCTCCGGCACCGATCGATCGACTGCAATGAGTCCTCCAAGCCGGCAATGATCGATGCTAGCCGCAAGTCAAAGTTAGCTCAACAAAACATTATTTCGACGGCCTGCCGATCGTCCGATCTCGACCTAGACCATCTATAGGATGTCTTCGGTCGGATCTACGCTAAGATCATCCTCAGAACGAGGATACGACCTCACTTACGCCTCGCACACACGAGCTTACCTCGATACTTACATGTTGCTTTTGCTTCCGCCTTCCACTGATTCCTTCTACTTCCTCCGGTCACTCGAGTGTCGCCTCGACCACCGCGCTTCCTCTCCGTGTCGCTAGCCTTCACTCCAATATATAGAATTTTTCGCACACTGATTCAGCTCGTGAGATAACGATATGAGCTTAACTTTGTATCGCTTTGCTATAATCAAAACTTAGGTTCGACTTAGGTGCCTACGCACCAACAATCTCCCCTTTGATTTATGGCAAACCCACATACAAAGTTAAGAAAATAAATTAAGCAAAAAGAGTACGAGATATACATGAATGTGTAGGAGTATAAAACTCTTTTCAAGTGCTCCTCGAGGAAACCTCCTCCTTGACCGAGGGTGAGTACTTGAGAAAGAGTTTTAACTCTCCCCCTTGATATTTGCTACTAAAAAAGAATTAAGTAACCGAAGTTACTTAATATTGGCCATAGTGTTTAAAATAAGTTTTAAGTTAAGAAATCAAAAATTTGATTTCTTAACCTTGGCCTTTACTTCCATTTTGTTAACAAGTTAACTTAAAGTTAAGTAAATTACTTTTTGTTAACAAGTTAACTAAAAGTTAAGTAAATTATTTTCTGTTAACAAGTTAACTAAATGTGTTAAAGTTTGAGTAAGCCTTAAAAAATATTGATCCCTTAACTTTGGCCTTTTTCTCCCCCTTTTGCCATATATCGAAAAGAGTGAGAGTGTGTCTGGAATAAAAACAAGTTTTAATTTTAAAGTCCAAGCATGTTCCACATTATTTTGAAAATAATATACTGAAAATAAGTTCATCTATAAAATGTTCGACTCATATTTGGCTTGATTGATATGGAAGATCAACCACCCGTCGAGCTGCTAGTATGTATGATTATACTGCGGGTTCATAGCGATGCACTAGCTCTACATCCGAACCGAGTAAGGTCCTAACATCTCACGCCCATCTACGTAAGTACACAAACACATTAGTCCTATGTGTTGTGAGATGTACTGCTCTTAAATCTATAGGTGCATGATATCTAAGGTATGTCCTATGCTAGCGGTATTACTTCGTTCAGTTACGTATTAGAACATATAATTTGCAAGTACCTATTCTATTTGCACATGCCCAATTTTCGTCTTAATAGACTAAATTACCGGGTTGGGGTTTAGTAAATAGGTCGCCAAGTTAGACTTGATTCGACGTATTGAGTTGTATGGCTCCGTTGGCCACATGTTCTCGAATAAAATGGTGTTTGACCTCTATATGTTTGGTCCTAGAGTGACATATGATTCTTTGTAAGATTAATTGAACTAATGTTATCGTGAAGTTTAGTATTCGTAAAGTCTAATTTAAAGTCGCGGAGAGTGTGCTTCATCCAAAGAAGCGTGACACACTCACTCATCGCGATGTATTCGACTTGGTGGTAGATAAAGCAACACAATATTGCTTCCCTCGCCAACTCACTAGACTCGGTAGAAGTTGACAACAACCACTCGTGCTCTTTCTATCGAGCTTACTGCGAAGGAGACCTGCTGAAAATCCGGCGATCTCGCAGGGTGACAATCTCAATTTACATACAAGGCCTACGGCCACTATACATCGGTCAACGGAGGAATCCAAACAACACCTTGAGTATAATTAGGCCTCGGGCCTTCAATCCAAGTAATAAATAAACAATCTATCACATCTAAACCTACATACGCCATACAGGCGAATACTCAACAAATCCATGCAGAACAAAACTCGAATAAAGTCCTAAGGACACCAAAATCCGAATACATAAATCCAATTCGGTCCTAAATATATCTTCTAAACAAGATATCCAAAACAAATAACCAAATACACTTCCACGAGGGTTTGGTTGGACTCTCGACTTCATCACGAAATAAATATAAATCAACTGAGTTCAAAGAACTCTGCGTATAGTAGATATGCAAAATAAGGTATAGCTAACAATAAAAATATCATGCGATCTGATCTCACATAAATAGGGTATGGAAGCAAGAAATACAAAATGATTTGTACTCACTTGAATCTCCTACGATATAGAGCATGTGCACGACTAGAAGTAATAGAGTCGACCATATATAAACATGTATCTGTATGCATGACAATCATATGCACATCCAAGGCATCAATACAATAATGCCACAATACAAAATGCAATCTTAAAATGCATGTCGTGCGATGACATGGTCACCCACGCCCCGCCTCACGCAATGGTGAAGCCGAGTGGGTAGGGCTATGACAACATGCACTCTGCCATCACGCTCTGAGTGGCCGAGTGGACGATCTCGAGTACACCTATCCTCCTGAAACATAGTGGGAGCTAAGCTCATCTCCGTGTCATCCCAGGAGGATCCTGCTCGCTACCACACTGCCTCATCGCTACCCATGGCGGACCCGGAGCTTTGTGCAATGCACACACCCTCGATGTATCACTAACCCATGAGTGGCGGTGTGTCGAGCCATGTAACTAATTCTCAACAATAATGGAACCCGTCTTGCATGCAATAATCATGCAAAAATGGTGCATGATACTAAAACATGTAAATCCTACTCAAAATACCTATCCGAATAATATGTATCAATATGTACATATCCATAATCCATACTATGATCCAAATCAACAGGAAATATAATCATATCCTATCACATGCATGTATCTAGTAGGCACCAAAAGTATACCGGCATATAAACATGAAAAAGTTATTGTAAAGTATCCTACTAGCATATCAATTTGACTTAATCTAAAAGTTAAGTCAGAATACCCGCCTGAATATATATCCGCAAGAATGAAAATGTCACGATCGGGGACCTGCCTCGTGATCGAAACACATATCGCATAACTATAGTTAAGCACAAAATATACAATTTAACGACAAATCGAATAATTAATCGATTTCCTTTATATCTCAATTAACCCAAACGATTTCCAATTTTCCCTTGTCCACAAATAATCCATACAATTTAATTTAGCCCAAATCCCTATCCTTGAGTAACACATTTTGAACCATTCCTCGCTCACTAACATACCAATCAACGAATAAAACCAATCATGACCAAAAACCCGTTCATTGACCCTGACTCACTCGACCCTTGTTTTCCAACATCCACCCAATAAAACCTCACAACCCTCTCCACTTGTCAAAACCCCAAATATCACTACCCTCTTCATTCCTCCTAGAACTAGCTTCATCCACTCATCACGATCACAACCTAAATTATCAATTTCGATTTATAAAGAGAATAGAACAAGCTTACCCACTCCATCGGTAGGATTTCCCAATCTTGCCTGTTCACCAAAATTTCTCTCTTGCCCTAATTCACTTGCTCGGCGACCACAGTTGATCGCAACCCTCAAGGATGGCCGAGCCGCCTTGTGAGATGGCCCGGGCGGCAGCCAAGAGATAGTTCACGGTGGTCCGATGGCAGAGGCGGCGCTTCGCCAGGCGGAGAGTCCGCGGCAGCGCCATTTATGCGGTAGTTGAAGAGGCGTCGGGGCGAAGGCTATGTCATTCGCGCTATTAACTCAGCGCGAGGAAGGGCTCGGCCAAGAAGGATCGGCGTCCTCGGCGAAGAAGAGAGGCCAATAGCCGAGGATGTCGGAAAAGAAGGCTCGCGAAAGGGAAACCGCCAGGAATAGTTCGGCGCCGGGGAAAATAGAAAAATAAAAACTTAGGGTTTAGTTTAGGTTAATACCCAATAAAGCCTATCTATTTTATCCCAAAAATCTAAATGTGTCGTTAATTCTAGAAAAATTATGGAAAAATTCTAAAATTCCTAAAAATAGATATTTCAGGATTATTTCCTTAATTATTTGCAATTTAATTTAGGATTTTAAATCCCATTTTAACATTACTCTGGCATAGTCATCAGATGGCCGGTTAGTTGAGCTCGGTAGATCTAGGATACCAAATCACATTAAGTGTACCCTTTAGATATCTAAGGATCGGCTTAACTAGGGTTAGGTGAGACTCCTCCTTAACAGGTTTGAAACTGGCCACATACTTATTCGAATATGATGTCAGTCGACTCGCGATTAAGTATAGGAGACTTCTATCGCTCTCTATAGTACTTTAAGTCAATGGACTTACTTTCTAGGTCTTCTCCTATGTTAACATTAATCGCCATTGGGGTGTTTATTATCTTAGCGTCTTGCATTCCAAATCTTTTAATTAACTCCTTAGTATATTTTTGTTGATATAGGTATATACCATCCTTAGTTTGTTTAATTTGTAGACCTAAAAAGAAACTTAACTCGCCTACCAAGTTCATTTGAACTCACTTTCCATGAGCGAAGCGAACTCATTTAGTAAGTGAGTTAGAGGTTCCAAAAATTATATCGTCTACGTAAATTTGAGCTATGAATATTTCTTTACCTAAGGTTTTTATGAAGAGAGTTGGGTCAACTAAGCCTTGGTTAAACCCTTTTGACTTAATATGGATTGAAAGTCTCTCGTACTAAGCTCGAGGAGCTTGTTTAAGTCCATAGAGAGCTTTCTTAAGTTTTAGAACATGGTCGGGTTTATCTAGATTTTCGAATCCGGGGGGTTGGCTAACATAAACTTCTTCTTTAATGTATCCATTTAGGAATGCCGACTTAACATCCATTTGAAACAGCTTAAATCCTCGATGTGCAACATAAGCTAGCAACATTCGAATGGATTCGAGTCTAGCTCTTGGGGCATAGGTTTGTCGTAATCTAAGCCTTGACTTGGACTAAACCCTTTGGCGACTAACCTAGCCTTGTTTCTAACTACTTCACCTTTATCATCAAGCTTATTTCGAAACACTCACCTTGTTCCAATTATCGTTTTGTCTTTAGGTGGTGGTACTAATTCCCACACTTCATTCCTAGTAAATTGAGCTAGCTCTTCTTGCATTGCAATAATTCAATCGGGATCAAGAAGAGCTTGTTCAATTGATTTGAGTTCTATCTTTGAAATTAAGGAAATTTGACTAAGGTTCCTATAGGATGCTCTAGTTCGAACTCCTAGATTAGGATCTCCTATCACTTGATCGATAGGGTGGTTAGTCTGAATCCTAGATTGGGTTGGGTTTGTGTCACCTAATGCTTGATCAATGGGGTGACTTGGTTGAACACTAGTTTGACTCGGATCACTTGTCACTTGGTCGACAAGAGAAGTTGGTTGATGTGGATTAGACTCGATCTCAGGGTCGGAGACGAGTTTGGTATCGATGGGCTCAACACTTGGGGTCATTAAGGGTTTTGTAGGTTCGGGTACTTCATCGAACACTACATTAATAGTCTCTTCGACTTTAAGGGTATCGTGGTTATATACCCTATAGGCCCTACTTGTGGTTGAGTATCCTAAGAAGATTCCGGTGGAGGTTTTGGATTTGAATTTCCCTAGGTGGTTCTTAGTGTTTAAGATATGTACTTTACATCCAAATACCCTAAAGTACTTGATGTTGGGTACTTTATTGTGATAAATCTTGGACGAGGTCGGAAGGTGCCTCTTTACCAGAAGGATCAGATTCTGGACATAGCCAGCCGTGCTAACGGCTTCTGCCCAACACCTATCAGGTAGGTTGTAGTCGTTCAACATGGTCCTAGCAGCTTCTTGTAGAGTTCGGTTTTTCGCTCCACTAGGCCATTTTGTTGAGGGTCCTAGGGCAAGAGAATTCATGGTGGTATCCGCTTAGGTTACGAGAGTCGGTGAACCTTTGATTTGCGAATTCACCACCATGATCGCTTCTAAGTCTTTTAACCTTAAGATTTTTTTGATTCTCGATTAATTTGAATAGATTGATTAATTGATCTAGGGTATCATTTTTATGTTTGATGAACCTAACCCAGGTAAACCTGGAGTAGTCGTCAATTATGACTAAGCAATATTGACTTCTATTGAGTGACTTGGCTCAATGTGAATCGAATAGATCCATATCTGAGAGCTCAGTACACTTGAGGTTCGTTCTTGGTTAGTTAACTTGTGTTGTGTCCTAGGTTGTTTTCCTTGTTGACAAACATTACAGATTTTATTAACCAAATTGTTGAGGTTGGGTAAGCCTCGACTAAGCCACTCGACTCATCTTGTGGGCCGAGTCTTGGGTCGCAGTGACCAGTCGTCGGTGCACAACCATGATTCCTCTTCCTGTGTCATAAGACATTTGGCTGAGGATTTGATTAAGTTAATTGTATAAATGTTATTTGTCCTAGTTCCTTTGAGTATTGTTTTAGCTGTTTTATTTGTTTTAATTACACATTCATTATCTAAAAATACGACCTTATAGTTATTGTCACATAATTGGCTTACGCTAAGCAGGTTATATTCAAAATTCTCTACAAGTAATACATTTTTAATAACAAAATTCGAGTTAAGCTCGATATCACCTGATCCGATGATTTTGAGCTTGCCGTTATTCCCAAAGGCTACTGATCCTTGTCGTTTGAATCGAAGCTTCGTGAATTTGAGTTGATCCCCAGTCATGTGTCGGGAGCAACCGCTGTCCAACATCCATTGATCCTACACACAAGGTGGTTGGATTGGATGTTAGATTATATATATATATATATATATATATATATATATATATATATATTTTAAAAAAATTAGTTGTATGTTTTTAAACCTAGGTCATCTCACCTGTGTCTATATGATCAAGCATGTTATACTTATGTGTTTTTTGTGAGATGACTTCCAATTAAGTTGATTAAGTGCATTTAGGTTCAAGTAATTTTATGTTAGATTTGGATTTGACCCTAGGCTTGTCAAGTTTACCTTTTCAAGATCATGACTTCCAGGTCGTGGCGAGGCACAGGGGCCTTCTTTTATCCGATCATCGATCACTTCCTTAGACAAAACCATTTTCAAGAAAATGATGACTTGACTCACCTAAGACTATTTCCTGGTCTAACTGGTTATTTTTGAAAAGAGGCTCCCCGAGGCTCAATCTTTTCGAAGGATTTTAGTTGGTTATGTATGTGTTATAAGTGAGTTCACAAGTTGAAAAAAAACAAAACAAAAAAATTTCTAAGCATGCAATTTCTAAGTTAAAGCACAAACATGTTTTGTTCTGGCTCCCCCTAGACCGTTGAATCGGTTCGGTCTATCCACATAGTGGATTTGGTCCTTGGGAACCCAGTATGGGTTGGATCCTAGAGTTGAAATCAAAAAGTTCTTAGGGACCCATGCTTGGACATGTTTCCTATGTCGACTTACAATCGACATATACGACCTATTAGTCGTGTTTGAGTTAAACCCTAGTCCAGCCTTGTTGTACACGACCCTTTGAGATCCAAGTAGGAGGTCAAGTCCTTTGGATCCCGAAGTGAACCTTTCCAACGTGGTCCTAAGATCTTCAACTTGACTTTTCAAGAGAGAGTTCTCAACTTCGAGCTTTTCAACTCGAGTTGAGTCCTTCTCTTGAACTCGACTAGTCGAAGAGGTTAGGGAGACCTCGTGTTTGAGGAGTTTAACCTCCTCAACAAGGGTCTCGACCTTGGACTCGGACTTAGCTAATTTTCTAGACAAAAACCTAACCGTATTATGTAAAGTATTAAATAAAGTTCGACTCACTTTAAGGGTATCTTTTGAACCGGATGCGTATCCGTGGCTTGACTTGAAGGTAGCTTCGTAGTCCGAGTCATCCTCAGGTTCTGACTCAAGTTCAGGTTCGGTCTTCGTGTCTGACTCAATCGATTTCGCCATGAAGACGTGGTCTTCGTCTTCTTCGGATGACGCTTCTTCCCATGTCGCGTTGAGGGCCTTCTTGTGCTTAGGTGCTTGGTGGTTGAGCTTGGGGCACTCGGACTTGATATGTCCAAACCTGTTACACTCATAACACCTAATATTAGAACTTTTAGGCTTACCTTGGTTGGGTCGAGTCGTGGTTCGCTTTCGTCCCTTGGCTATCATTCGAGCTAGGTTCATTAGTTCGGCAGTCAACTCCGGGTCAACTTCTTCTTCGGACTCATCTTCCTCCTCGGTTGGTGGTGGCTTGCTTGCGATTTTCTTCTTCTTTGAACCTGCAATCAAGTCTATACCCCTCTCGGGTTCCGAGTTGGACTGCTCATGTAATTCGAAATCTGAGAATAATTCGTCTATTCTAACTTTAGAAAGGTCCTTGGAGACCTTGTAGGCGTCGACCATGGATGCCCATAAGGTAGTCCTCGGAAAAGAGTTTAGAACATACCTTATAAGGTCGCGGTTTTCGACCTTTTGCCCGATTGCGTGTAGGTTGTTGACGATGTCCTGGACGCGGGCGTGCAATTGTGTTGCCGTCTCGTGTTCCTGCATTTTTAGTGTGTACAATTTATTGAACAACAAATCGCGTTTGCAAACCTTAGCTTGATCCGATCCTTCGTGTAACTCGATCAGCCTCGTCCAGAGATCTCTTGCGCTGATGAAGGGTCCGACTCGGTTCAGCTCCTCCTTGGATAGCCCGCACTGCAGGATTTGAGTCGCCTTTGCATCTGCCTCGACTTGTCGTTTAGTGGCAATGGACCACTGATTGTAATCCAAGGATTCACCTTCTTCATTAGTAGGAAGGGTGAACCCGGTTTGGATCACAATCCACATCTCTATTTGGGTTTTTAGGAAGCACTCCATCCGACCTTTCCAGTAACGGAAATCGTCACCGTTGTAAAACGGTGGTGGTGACGATGCTAAAACCCTCGAGATGGGCCATTAACACGAAAGACACAAAGAGACGAAGACGAAGAAACTAGCAACGACAAAAACACAAAAACAAGTACCAAGACTCGCGTCTTGGATTAGTAGTGCGGGAGAAAAACTTAACAAAGCGAAATAAATAATAAAAAAATAGAATTAAAAGAAAAATAAATCTGTAAAAATGGCTAGATTGGTGGTTTCACCAAATCTTAGCAACCCCCGGCTCTGATACCAATTGTTGGATCGATGCGGTTCGCTAGAGGGGGGGTGAATAGCGAAAAAAAACTTTTTCTTTCGAATTCGTTTCAAGACAAATATACGCAGCGGAAATGTAAATAAAAACTAAAAGAGACAAATAGTTTTTTACTTGGTTCAGAGCCGGCTACTACTCCAAGGCCCTAACGGTCCTAGATCGTGTACGGAGGGCAATTCACTAAAACACTCCTCCTCGTTGGAGGTAGGAGTTTACGATTACAAAAAAAACTTTCGAAGCACAAGATAGAGAGACACACCCTCTCTTCTATTAAAATGAAAATGCAACGAAAGAAAGCCTCGATTAACAAACTAATTGCAAGATTAAAAGAAATGACAAGACAAGATTATACCAACAACTCGAAGATAGGACTTAAACTAGGGTTGTTGGCAGCACTTCGTTGTCGTAGAGTTGTCGGAGAGTCGCAGCATTGCGGAGGCTTTTGAGCACTTAGAATTGATGATTAAACCCTAGGTTTGACCCTCCTTTTATAGCCTTTGAGCCCCTTTTCGAGAGGAACCCTAGCCAATCACAATTGAGCACACCTCCCCTTGAAATTTGGTGATAAACCTTGACTCCTCGAGGCTGATCCTTTGACCATCAGTCGACTGATGGTCATCATCGATCGATGATGGCGGATCGGCGAGTCGACCTCCGGCCGATCGATTGATTGTCGAGTCCTCCTGGCAATCTCGACCTAGACCATCTATAGGATGTCTTTGGTCGGATCTATGCTTAAGATCATCCCTGTAACAAGGATACGTCCTCACTTACGCTCTCACATACGAGCTTACCTCGATACTTACATGTTGCTTTTGCTTCCGACCTTCCACTCGATTCTTTCGGCTCCCTACGAAGTCACTCGAGTGTCGCCCGACCACCGCGGCTTCCTCCGGGTGTCGCTAGCCTTCAGTTCCAGCTATAACAATTTACTGCACACTCGATTCTACTCGTGAGATAATAACATGAGCTTAACTTTGTATCTTTTGCTATAATCAAAACTCAGATTCGACTTAGGTGCCTACTGCACCAACAGTATTTTGCTTGGGATGGATAAAAGTTTAAGTATGGGAGAGAGGAGTAGTTTAATGGAAGCATAGATAAACTGCACTTGATCACCATGAGCGAGCCACATGCTTTATCTTTTTAGTTGAGTTTGATGGAGTATAAGGAAGTGTACTGCATATAAAAAAAAAATTAGTTGAAAAAAAAGAAGAGAGAAAAAAAGTTGAAAAAAATAAACATTTAGCCAAAGGAATAAAAAGAAAAAAAAATTTCTTTGACATGTGCAATTTTTATTTATATGCGATAGAATATTTGTGAGTGACAACCCTTGTTGCAACCATTGAGAGATTTATTATAATCATGAGTCAATTTGTATTGTAGAAAGTGATAGGACTTGTTTACATGTTTAGTGAATTAAGAAAAACTAGCTCGAATGGAAACTTTTGGGGCAATATTTTCTTGTACTCATCTATGTAGTATTTTAGTATTTCCATGTCTTCTTGAATTTATTTAGCTATTTCATCTCTTACATTTCTTTCATTACAAACATACTATCATTTTCCTTTATTTATGTTTCCCTTACATTTCTAAAAAGCCTTCACAAATTATGCATTCTTACGTATATGATAGTGGTGAAGATTAGACAAGAAGCAAGCATATGGTAGTGCATAAATCATGAGTATCTCGAGGGAACTTCATCATTATTTCATATACATGAAAGTGAGAGCAACCACCACTTACCTTATGAGGCTCAGTCAATCTCAATTTACGCATGATGGATTGAAGTCACCATGCTTGTTAACCTATATAAGATTTGAGTCCATAATGTTGGTGCAACAATGCCCCAAGCATTTATATATATTTTGTTGTTTGGTTAAATCATCTAAGTTAGGCAATGCTTTGTGATTTAATTGTGCACACGTTTAAGTGACAGGGAAATCCAAGGATGAAGACTTGGTAAAAGAAGTCCAAGTATGATCTTGGCAAGGAAAGTCCGAGGGGGCGAACTTGGCGACATAAGACTAAGCTTGGCTTAGTCTTGGCGTAAAAGTCAAGTGAACCTTGGCAAAGAAAGTCCAAGGGATGGACTTGGCAGCGTAAGACCAAGCTTGGAGTCTTGGTAGCGTAAAGTCCAAGTGAACCTTGGCAAAGGAAGTCCAAAGTAAAGTCTTGACAGCATAAGTCCAAGCTTGTAGTCTTGGCGGCATAAAGTCCAAGCATTTGACAACCCAAGACATGACGAGGCCGAAGGAAACTCTTGAAGGCGGGTGCAAGGCTGAAGGAAGAGTTAGAAGGTCAAGTCTAGGTCTAGGGAGTTAATTCAAGTATGAATTATTCATACTTGACTAGTATCAGTCGACTGATATGATGTATCGATCGATCGGCCCGGTCGGTGCTCGGAGTCGAGATGAAACCACGACTATCGGTTGGCTTAATCTGCGTAGCATCGATCGGTGATCTCACTCGACTCTCGTGGCGATCACTGATCGATCCCTCATCGGTCGATCGACGATGAGGTGATCACTCGACTGATAGGCCTCCCGTTGGAAATGGCGGCTGCGAATCCCCACGGATCGGCTTTGTCAGAAGCCGTTAGCTTCGACGGCAGTCGACTGATGGTGATCATCAGTCGACTGATCAAAGCCCAATGGGAAAAACAACCTTTCTTCTATAAGAAGGGACCTTGGGGAGCTTGGTGAAGTTAGTGCTCTCATTCCTAACTACACCCTCGTGCTCACCAAGCTTTCTCCAAGTATTTTTGTGATTCTAAACCTCCTCTTCTCTAGTCTTCATCTTCCATCATTGTAAAGAAGAGGAGTGCATTGTAATACAAGGTTTCTCCACCTTGGTTCATCCAAAGGAGGATATAGTGAAGCTTGGCTAGGGCTAATCCACCTTACGGATTACCGTGGAGTAGGAGCGTCATCTCCGAACCACGTACATTGGGTGTTAGCATTGTGTTTCTTGTTTCTTATCGTTATTCGTATTTGTATTTGTATTGCTTCCGCTAACGTACTTGTAGAAACAAAGAAAGGCTAATCACCCCCCTCTAGCCATTACAAAGATCCAACAAGTGGTATCAGAGCCCGGATAGCTTGGAAGATTTCACCATCAACCAAGGCATCAATGGCTCTTCAAGAGGGATATAGCACCGCCAAGCCACCGCCCTTCGATGGGAGTCACTTTGCGTATTGGAAAGGTAGGATGAAGTATTATCTAATGAGTAATATTGAGATTTGGCATAGCATTGTAGATGACTTTGAGGAACTGGTGGATGAACATGGAAACCTTATTCCAAGCAAGGATTGGACAAGGGAAATGAATTAGAGGTTCGAATCAAATGCAAAGGCGGTACTCACCATCCAATGCGGTATTACAATGGAGCAACTCAACAAGGTGGGGCCTTTCGAATCCGCCAAGGAATTATGGGAAAAGCTTATTGAGCTAAATGAAGGATCCAAGGAGTCAAAGAGGGCCAAGAAGGACTTGCTAATTGGACAACTTCAAGCCTTCCAAATGAAGATGCATTAAATCGTAAGCCAAATGCATGGAAGGTTTAAGGAGATTGTGAATGGACTCCACATCATAGGTGAGCGAGTTGACAACCGGGATTTGGTAAGGTATATTCTCCAAGCATTTCCTAGAACTTCTCTATGGACTTCTATAGTTGATGCTATTAAGGTAACTAGGGATCTTTCTCAAATTAAAATTGATGAATTATTTTGTGAGTTTGAATTGCATGAGCAAACTAACATGTCCTCTAAGGAAAAGGGTTTAGCTCTATTTGTTGAAAAGAAGGAAAAGAAGAAGAAAGAAAGGAAAGAAGTGTCATCATCATCCGAGTCGGAGCATGATTCAAGTAGTGATGGAGACTCATCTAGTGAGATGACCAACTTTGTCAAGAAGCTCTATAGAAAATCAAAGGATTTCAAGAATAGAGAAGCAAGGAAGGGGTCCCATTCTTCAAGAGGTAAGTTTAGTGGTAATTCAAATTTTAATAATGATGTGATTTGTCATGCTTGCAATAAGAAGGGGCACATAAAGTCAAATTGCTCGGAGCTAAAGAAGAAGGAGGAAAAAGAAAAGAAAAAGAAGGATAAGAAGAAAAAGAAGAAGAAGGAGGTCATGATGGCTCAAACCACATGGGACACACCGAGTGTTGAAGATTCCTCCTCCAATGATGAGCTTTGCCACATCACACGCTATGTGACACTCATGACCCAAGGAGATGACTCCGGTACATCAAGTCAAGAAAAAGACTCTTCAAGTGATGAATCGTCATCTAGTGACGATGAGGTAATGAATTCTCCTAAAGTTAAGCTTCTTTATAAATCAGTTGCTTATCTTAAATAGGCTCTAGATAAGTCTAAATCTAAGGTTAGAAGCATGAAAGTAGAACTAAAGGCCATTAGGAATGAAAAACCTTCACATGTTGATTCTTGCATACTTAAGGAAGAGAATGACAAACTTAAGGATGAGGTTAGTGACCTAAAGGCATGCTTAGAGAAATTTACGACTGGCTCAAAATATCTTGACATGATCCTTAGCCGACAAAGAGCCGTTTACAACAAGGCCGGTTTAGGATATAAGCCAAAAGAAAAAGAAGTTGCTTATATCTCATTGATTAATAGAAAAGCAACCACTAAGGGTAAGGTTAAGAAAGCATGGGTACCTAAGAAGTTTTTACTTAATGTTACCGGTCCAAATGTTTGGGTACCAAAAGCTTGTGTTTTTCATGTGATTTAGGTAGGAGAGTAAGGTATGTGGATTGTGGATAGCGGTTGCTCAACACATATAACCGGGGATGTGAGCAAGTTCTCCACAATTAAGTATGTGAAGAAGGGAGCGGTGTCTTTTGGAAATAGTGGAAAACTCAAGATATTAGGTAGAGGTACAATTGAGGTATCCCCCAAAATTGTCATTCACAAAGTTTTACTAGTTGAAAATATGAAATTTAATTTATTAAGTGTTAGTCAACTTTGTGATGCAAGCTACCATGTTTCTTTTGAATCTTCTAAATGCATGATTAGACACAAGGAATTAAATGATTGCATGTTAGTTGGATATAGAAAATCAAATATTTATTATGTTGATCTTTCATATGCTTCTAACATTTCTACTAAGTGTCTTATTGCAAAAGAAGAAGAAAGTTGGCTATGGCATAGGAGATTGGGGCACATCAACATGAAAAACATAGCCAAGGTAGCCAAGTTGGAGTTGGTCAAAGGGATACCAAAGATCAAGTATGTCAAGAACAAAATGTGTGATGTATGCCAAGAAGGAAAACAAGCAAAGACATCACACAAAGGTAAAACCTTAACTAATACCTCTTTACCGTTAGAACTATTGCATCTTGACTTATTTGATTGCCATAGTACTCCTTCTTTAAATGGTAACAAATATTGTTTAGTCATAGTAGATGATTTTTCTAGGTATACTTGGGTCTATTTTATGAAACATAAGGATGATACCTTAAAAATACTCATAGGATTTAGTAAAAGAGTTGAAAATGAAAAGAGTCTCAAAATCAACCGGATCCGTAGTGATCATGGTGGTGAATTTGAGAACTCTAAATTTTCACAATTTTGTTTAGAGCAAGGGTACAAGCATGAGTTCTCTTGTCCTAGAACACCCCAACAAAATGGGGTGGTGGAAAGGAGAAATCGTGCCCTACAAGAGGCGGCTAGGACTATGCTTAATGCATATTCTCTACCTAGCTACTTGTGGGCGGAAGCGGTTAATACCGCTTGCTATATCCAAAATAGGGTTCAAATCCATAGGTTTTTAGGAAAGACACCATTCGAATTATGGAATGGGACTATTCCCACAATTCATTATTTCAAAGTCTTTGGATGTAAAGTTTACATTTTAAACGCCAAAGATAACCTAGGAAAATTTGAATCCAAAGCGGATGAGGGAATTCTAGTTGGATACTCATCCACGAGTAGAGGATATAGAGTCTACAATAAGAGAAGTCAAGGGATTGAGGAGTCCTCTAATGTTCAATTTGATAAAACCACTAGTACCTACCCTAGAAAGTCCTCCATTGATAAGGATATTAATGACAATAATCAAGACATTACCCAAAAACTTCAAAATTTAACCATAAGGGCTAATGATCAAGGGGGAGGAAGAGGAGATTCCGATGATGAAAGGAGGGTAGAAGATAACAATGATCAATTTGAAACCCCTTCTAGAACCCTAAGAACTCATCAAGATCATCCACTTGATCAAATAGTAGGAGATCTATCTCAAGGAGTAAGAACTAGGTCATTTCATAGAGCTCCTACTAGTCAAGTAGCTCTTATTTCACAAATTGAGCCAAAATTGATCAATGATGCATTACATGATCCGGATTGAATTTTGGCAATGCAAGATGAATTGGCTCAATTTGAAAGGAGTCAAGTATGGGAGTTAGTACCTAGACCAAATGATAGCACCATAATTACTACAAGATGGGTCTTTAGGAATAAGCTAGATGACCAAGGAAATATCACTAGAAATAAGGCTAGGTTGGTTGCTAGGGGATTCAATCAAGTTGAGGGGCTTGACTATGATGAGACTTATGCCCCGATTGTTAGGTTAGAGTCTATTAGAATTTTTTTAGGATATGATTTGTTAAATACGGGGATTTAAAATAGTAAATTAAATGGCCAAATAATTAAGGAAATAAGCCTAGAAATTTGTCGGGATTTTTAGGGATTTTTAGGAATTTTTCCGGATTTTTTCTGGATTTTAAACGGAGTCCGTACGAGATTTTTACGGGGATAAAGTAAATGGGCTTTAGAGGGGTCTATTTAAAGGGGATAAATACGTGATGGAAAAACCTAATTTCTATTTTCCCATTTTTCCCCTTCGGCAGTTCGTCCGCACGACCTTCTTCTTTTGCCGATCCCTAACGCTCTCCTCGCCGTCCGCCGCAGCCTTTACTCGCGCTTCCGCGAGCATCGCCGCGACCGACACCACAGCCCGAGCTCTTGCGGTCGGCCACTCCTCCGCGCCGGCATCTTCGCCGGCCTTCCACGCGTTTCCTCCTTCGGTTTCTTTTCTCGCCGTGAGCACCCCACCGTCGACAGCGCCGTCCGACGCCACTACCTTCCCTGTGCGGCCACAGAACTGCCCGACGACCCTCTGTGTGCTCGCCGATCTCGAGCGATCTCCATCGCGGGGGTCGTGGCGGCTTCCTCACGCCTGACCGTCGCCGACGTAGCCACGGTTCCCCACGACGCCATCTACCCTCATTAGAGCGGCAGTCGACCACCGCTAGCGATGCGGCGTGTTACTGACCCTGAGACCACCTCCAAGAGCACTTTTTCGTCGTCGGTGATCACAGGAACAAGGTAATGGTTGGCGCCGGTGAAGTTGAAGGTCCCGGTAAAATACCTAGTTTTCTTGTCTGATTCCTTTGTTCAGTGATTTTGGGGATTATGTTTAGGAGAGGTGGATTTTTCCCTTTGGTGCAGATAGGAGGCCTGTGCAAATGGGTTGGCTGTGGGTGAAGGTGAGTTTTGAGGATTGCGATGGGGAATTGATGTATAAAGTTGCATGTTGTAGGTTAGCATAATTGCTAAGGGTAAAAGATGGGTTTAATTGTGTCGGTAGGGTGAATTGAAGCTATGAGGTCCCGGTTAGGTGGCGAATTGGGTTAATTGATTAGGAATTTATGTCGTTGAATTGTATTGTGTGCTTAACTATGGTTATGCTATATGCAGGTTTCGGTCACGAGGCAGGTCCCTAGTCGTGACGATTTGGTTCTTATTCTTGTGGATATATATTCAGGCGGGTATTTTAACTTATCTTTTAGATAGTCATTGTTGATATGCTAGTTAGGATAGCTTACAATAATTTTTCATGTTTATATGCCTAGTATGCTTTTGGTGCCTACTAGATACATGCATGTGATAGGATATGATTATATTTTCCAGTTTGATTGGATTTTGTTGAGTATTCCTGCCCAGATGGCAGAAGGGGTAAGTCTATTTATTTTAGACTATTTATCATTTATTTTGGTTGATGGTCTGAGGCTAAATTATATAACTGCGTGTGAGTTTGGATTCCGGTCGTGTTGATCGATGTATAGCGACCGTGTAGGCCTCGTATGTAAATTGGGATTGTCACCCGTACAGGGGAGATGCTGCCGGATTTTTGTCTGGCAGGGTCTCCTTCGGGGCGTGACAATTTATTTGGTATCAGAGCGCCTAGGTTTTCGAGTTCCTAGGGGTTTTTGGATTTTTTGGAGTTCGCCATGTTTTAGCAGGTTTTACGAGGCAATTTGGAAATTTTTTTTGGATTGGTATGGATTTTCGATGATTTTTATGTTTCGGAAATTCGAGGATTTTTGACGAGATTAATATGGGGTTTTGGCGGCGACATGACCTCTCCTGACGGTGAAATAGGTATGATGATTAATTTGATATATTTTTATTTGTGGTAATATCTATATTCATTTAACAGATATGAGATGAGGTGGGCGTGCTTCTGCGCCGAGACGTGGTGTGGGACGACCACGCCAGAGGACCCAGAGATCTTTGGCGACGGACTTGCCAGAGAGATCTACTGAGGGTGAGCATATTGATCAGGGTCAGATTCCACAGGGTGCTGCGGGAGTAGTGGATCCTCAGTCCTCGGCGGATCCTCCTCCCGAGATACCCATTGCTGGGGCATCCGATGTATCAGCGGGAGACCCTGCTGCTACACATCAGACACCCCCGCCAGTAGGTCCTGCTACTACAGACCCGACAGGCCCATCAGTGGAGCCGGTCGGCCCTCACTCAGTATCGGCCCCTACTTATCCTACTGATGTAGCTGTGGCACGAGCTCGGATTTCCGGATTAGCAAAGTCAATGAAAAGCCGGTTCACTTTATTCAGCGGAGAGACTGATCCGATCGTAGCTCAGTCTTGGATCGAGACGATGGAGCATACCTTCTACTATATGGTCTGCTCTGAGTGGGAGAAGGCAGAGTTGGCAGCCTTCCATTTACGAGGTGAGGCCGAGATCTGGTGGGATATGCAGCGCTCGATTATTGGCGGCGAGTTACTGGCGAGATTTAGAGAGGCTTTTAAGAGTCAGTATTTCCCACGGGCATATCAGATGATGCGACGTCAGGATTTTCTGAGTCTTCGACAGAATAATCGCTCAGTGATGGAGTATAATATATAATTTAATCGGTTAGTTAGGTTTTGTCCAGAGTTAGTTGCTGAGGATAGGTCACGGATGATGCAGTTTGTTCAGGGACTAGATGGGCATCTACAGGTCAGGATGGTAGGATTTGGTAGTTCTTCCTACCGAGAGGCGTTGGATAGAGATTTGTTGATCGAGTCGGCTCAACAGAGGGTCAATCTGCATGTGAAGAGGAAACAGATGAAAGAACCACAGTCGACCAGTGACACCCATGTACTCGGACATCGCAGAGTGGCCATCGCACAACCGGTCGAGTCATTCTGGGGCATCTAGCCGCCTCAAATCAGATTTATCTTTCACCGGGCCCTCCGGCCTTTTCAAGAGGAGGCCGCCACTAGTGACACAAGAGCATATTGTCTCAGTCTGCACCTTGGGACAGTCAGTTTGCTATTATTGCAAGCTGCCTGGACACATGAGCCGAGATTGTTCGTTGAAGGCTCAGCATGTGGCTTCCGGGGTTTCTATTCAGGGAGGACCGTTGCGTCAGTCTGGGACTCAGATGTTGGAGATCGAAACGACCGGCTAGAGGGGGGTGAATAGCCCTCGTTCGTTGGATGTCGTATTTTGCTCGTCTACAAAAGATTAGCGCAAGCGGAATATACAAATACAAATAGACAAAGCAAAAGATAAACAAACAATGCTAACAAGGATGTAACGTAGTTCACGGCTACGCCGCTAATCCACGACCCGATTCGTCCTCGGTGAATCACTCTGCCAAAACCAATCCACTATTGGTCTCTCCTTTGCACCAAGCTAGGTGGAGGTAACCTTTACAATCAAGATCACTCTTCTACAATGGAATGAAGATTAGAGCAAGTAGAAGAGTGAAAAAACGTTTAGGGCACTTTGGGAGTAGTTGGGCGTCCAAGCATTAGGCTCCCAAAGCCTCATCCCCTTCCTTTTTATAGAGGAAGAGGGTTTCCTCCCATTGACACAGGATCAATCGACTGATGCCCTCGATCAGTCGACTGATCCCGTAGCCGTTGCCCAATAACGGCCGCTTTTCACGTTGGATTCCATCCAACGGTATTGGCATCAGTCGACTGATGGCACCATCAGTCGACTGGTGCTCGATCAGTCGAGTCCTCAACGAGGTCGACTCCACTTTGTGCACTGTGCCGCGATGCCATCGATCTGTCCCTTAGCGATCGGTGATGCCATACAATCGACGTCGACTTCGATCCATAACCGCTTGGGCGAATGCCCATGAGTCGGACACGGTCGAACCAAAGCTCGAGCGTCGACTGCCATTCCATGGCAGTCGACTGGTGTTGGAAAATCCCATCCGACACTTAGCCAAATGACCAAGTTTCACCTAAGAGCTACCCCTTCCCGGGTTGCATTCGCTCACTCTCATCCCTCCGAGTCCCTCGCCTTCGAAGTTCTCTTCGTTCGCGGCCACGTCCCTCGGCAGCATCAGGCGCACAACTCTGCAATGCTCCTTCGCGTCTCTTACCTCGAAGTCTACTTCCTCCGGCTTCACTCCAAGCTCCTCGTCCGGCGGTCCCTCGGATGCTCCAAGCGCATGGCTTCCGCAAAGCTATCCTTCACCGACTCAAGGCCCGAGTCATGAGATGTGAAACTCGCCACAGCTCCATGTGCGAATTACTAAGTTCTGCACGACTTCAACGCACATATCAAATCACAATAACAACCTAACTTAAACCCTTCGCCACACCATCAAAACCATATTACGGCAAGAGATTGCCCTAACAATCTCTCCCTTTTTGATGTGTGACAATCCGTTTAAGTTAGGTAAAAACATTTGATATAATTTTTAAGGTAAGAAAGCATATAAACATAAACATGATATAACAACATGCAACTCCCCCTTAATTCATGAAACTCCTCATACAAATTTTCTCCCCCTATCACAATGTTCTTAAACATAATTATTTCTCTCCCTTTGACACCATCAAAAAGATTAACACTAAGTTATGACATCAAGTCTAATAGAAGAAAAATACCAAATATTAGTCTAAAACCTAAATTCGGCCTTTACTTTTCTGATTTTCAGGCCATCAATGATTGTTCAGACTACACCAATGATCAAGAAGGTTTTCAATTCTGATTTTAAAAATTCCAAAAAATTCAAAAAATCATGAAATTTGGGAAACACATTTCTTGTAAGTATACTTATCAATGAAAAATAGTTTTTCATGAAAAATCATTATGTTTTCACGTATTTGCCAAAAATCCAAAAGGTTTAAAAACCACTAGGTTTTTGATCATGATAGTATAAAGTTTAACACTTAGTTTTGGTTCCAATTGTTTCAAAACATGAATACATAGATTTTAGATTAAGAAATTATTTTGAAAACA
Organism: Wurfbainia villosa; assembly: GCA_025175895.1. Classification (NCBI taxonomy): domain Eukaryota; kingdom Viridiplantae; phylum Streptophyta; class Magnoliopsida; order Zingiberales; family Zingiberaceae; genus Wurfbainia; species Wurfbainia villosa. The sequence continues at coordinate 111,251,842 of CM045988.1, forward strand.
TATGAAATATCCAACCATGATCTTTGGGCAATATGTCTATCAATTAAACATAAGCCTTCCCCATGATTGGTCTATTATTGCTATTTTGATACCTTAAATGACCATCTAAATGTCATAGACATTAGTGGATATTTGTATCATCCTAACATCTCACTCATGCTAAATTATCAATCATGGTAGCCTATGGTGAATGTGAGATGCATCCTAGGGGGTATTTGTATATACTTAACCATTATATTCATACAATTCTATCAAGGTTAAGTATCAACCTAGCAATCCTCATGATCATAAAGGCATATATCAATTAATTCTACATTATGATCATGAAACACATGTATTATCAAATTGTAATCATGCATTAGGTATTATATCATGATAATAAGCAAAATATCACCTAAGGCATGATTTAAACCCTATTTCTCATGATGATGTGCCAAATATCAATATCATAAATCATGATTGCAAGCATACATAGCAATTACATTAATTATCATGATTTAAGCATTATTAACTATTTATAGGTACATTATCATCACCTAACACTATTTAAAAAATGTTGTCCCGCCATCCTAAGTCAACCAAAATATGATATAGGTCAATTTGCATATGGTTGACTACCCTAGGGGTTTTCTAACCCTTAAGGATGGATTTTGGAACCCAAAATAAGTTCTTGCCTATGGGGTTCACTAGATACTCCTTAGGAATCCATTTCCTAGCTATTACTTTCTTCTTATCTTGTCCCCTAGCAATTAGACATTTGTAGGCCTTTTCATTTTTCTTTTCTTTGTATCCTAGGCCTTTCTTGTTAAAGCTAGCTCTTTGGCTCCCTATGATCATGTTCAAGGTGTTTGAGCCAATTGTAAACTTTTCTAGGGCTTTTGTCAAATAGTCTATCTTTTCCCTTAAAGCTCTATTTTCATCCATACATGCATCACTAACATTAAATGACATATAGTTATCATGTGAGCATGCATCATCATGGCAAGAAGAAATATTTTCATTTTCATTTAAGCATGCTTTTTCTAACTTCTCTTCTAAGTCCTTAATTTATTCAAGCATGCACTTATTCTTTTTCTTGGCTCTAAATAAGTCCTTAGTGAGGCTAGAAATCATAGACATAATTTGCTTAGGGGGTAGATTTGTTACCTCACTTACCAAATCCTCTTCTTCGGATGAGGAGGATGTAGAGGCTCCCCCTTCACTTGAGCTCTCTCCACTTGAGCTTGATTCTTCATTTTCAGTGGAGGAGCAATCCAAGTCATCGAAGGCCATCAATGCAAGGTTAGAGTAGACATGCTCTTTTTCATCGGATGAGGAAGAGGAGACAAGGTCATCCCATGTCTTTGCTTTGAGAGCCATGGCCTTTCCCTTTTCCTTGGTTTTCTTTTCTTCTTCCTTTTTCTTCTTGCTCCCCTTCTTCTTCTTCTTTTCTTCCTTCTTTTTCCTTTCCTCTTTGCTCTTGTTTAGGAGGGGACAATTATCTCTTATGTGTCCCTCTCCTTGGCAATTGTAACAAATGATTTTCCCCCTTGGTCTTCTATTCCTATCATTTGATTTGTTAAAATGAAAACCTTTTAAAGCACGTCTTACCCTCCTTACCATATATGCTTCTTCCGTGCTAACCATGGAGGAGGATGAGGATGCTTCATCATCGGAGGTGGAGGGGATCTCTATCTTTTTCTTCCCCTTGTTTGCTATCAATGCTACTCCCCTTGAAGGTTGGATTCTAGGCTCTTCTTGTATACCTTCAAGCCTAGATTCATGCAATTTCATAGTGGAGAAAAATTCATCTAGAGTACTTACCTCTAGATTCTTTGAAATATAAAATGAGTCCACCATTGAACTCCACTTGGATGATCGGGGAAAGGCATCTATGACTTTCATTATCATATCCCGGTTGGATAGCTTCTCTCCTACACTTGTTAGCCCAATTAATATTTCTTTAAATCTAGAATGTAATGATGTTATCTTTTCTCCCTTTTCTAGTTTAATGTTGTTGAGTTGGGAGCAGAAGACATCTCTCCTTGCTAGCTTGGCCTCGGATGTGCCTTCATGGAGTTCTACAAGCTTCTCCCACATCTCTTTGGCGCTAGCACATTCTCCGATCCGGTTGATCTCTTGTTGAGGGAGCACATTGAGAAGATGATATTTTGCCTTTGAGTTTGCAAGGTGTTCCTCTCTTTGCTTCTTAGTCCAACGTGATTTTTCAATTGGTTCACCCCTTTCATCCCTAGGCAACTCGAAACCATTTTCCATTATAAGCATAATATCAAAATCGGTCTCGAAGAATACCTCCATTCGCTTCTTCCACCAAGCGAATTCCCCTTCGAACTTCGGCGGATGAATGTTCGAGCCGACCATCTTTTGATGAAGTGCTTGTTGCGGCGGTTAGTCCGGTGACAAGCAACCTCGGCTCTGATACCACTTGTTGGAGATCGAAATGACTAGCTAGAGGGGAGTGAATAGCCCTCGTTCGTTGGATGTCATATTTTGCTTATCTACAAAAGATTAGTGCAAGCGGAATATACAAATACAAATAGACAAAACAAAAGATAAACAAACAATGCTAACAAGGATGTAACGTGGTTCACGACTACGCCGTTAATCCATGACCCGATTCGTCCTCGGTGAATCACTCCGCCAAAACCAATCCACTATTGGTCTCTCCTTTACACCAAGCTAGGTGGAGGTAACCTTTACAATCAAGATCACTCTTCTACAATGGAATGAAGATTAGAGCAAGTAGAAGAGTGGAAAAACATTTAGGGCACTTTGGGAGTAGTTGGGCGTTCAAGCATTAGGCTCCCAAAGCCTCATCCCCTTCCTTTTTATAGAGGAAGAGGGTTTCTTCCCGTTGACACAGGATCAATCGACTGATGCCCTCGATCAGTCGACTGATCCCGTAGCCGTTGCCCAATAATGACCGCTTTCCACGTTGGATTCCATCCAACGGTATTGACATCAGTCGACTGATGGCACCATCAGTCTACTGGTGCTCGATCAGTCGAGTCCTCAACGAGTTCGACTCCACTCTGTGCCCGTGCACAGTGCCATCGGGCCGATCATTGCCGTCCCCGCAATGGATCGGCCCGATGTCGGCAATGATCGTTGCCCGATCCATGGCGATCGGCCGCTAAACAAATGCCCATGAGTCGAGACACCAATGAGCCATTCCATGTAAGAGCTACCCCTTCCCGGGTTACATTCGCTCACTCTCATCCCTCGAGTCCTCGCCGAAGTTCTCTTCGTTCGCGCCACGTCCTCGACAAAGATCGGCGCGCGACTGCAATGCTCCTTCACGTCTCTTGCCTCGAAGTCTACTTCCTCCGGCTTCACTCCAAGCTCCTCGTCCGGCGGTCCCTCGGATGCTCCAAGCGCACGACTTCCGCAAAGCTATCCTTCACTGACTCAAGGCCCGAGTCATGAGATGTGAAACTCACCATGGCTCTATGTGCGAATTACTAAGTCCTGCACGACTTCAACACACATATCAAATCACAATAACAACCTAACTTAAACCCTTTGCCACACCATCAAAACCATATTACGGCAAGAGATTGCCCTAACATCAGAGAGGGGGTCAGACAGCCAGACCTTCGCAACGCTTGCAGAGGACAGCTCCCCCTGCAGGAGTCGCCTATGGCATACATGGACAGGAGTATACCAGTGCCCGTACGGTGTCACAGGGTTCAGTTTCAGGACCGCAGTATCAGATGCAGTCCCAACCACTGGTACAGTACCATTCGCAGCAGCCGTCGATGCGATGCTCGCGACCTCCGCCCGTTCAGACTAGCTACCGTGCGATACGATGCGGCACCGCATACCCTTCCTATCAGCCTATATACCAGCCTTTGTATCAGTCTCAGGCTCAGGCACAGCCACCTTTGGCAGTGATACCACCTCCACCGCCATCGGAGATTGGGCGGATTCATGCGATTACCAGAGAGGATGCGCAACGAGCCAACGAATCCGTATTTCGCGGTACGGTTTCATTTTATGCATTTTTAGCTATTATGCTAGTTGATACTGGTAGTTCGCACTTATTTCTCGTGATTTCTTTATGAGAGAGATTGGTAGACTACCGACTATTAGATCACAGAGATTAGTCGTCTCCCTACCATCTGGCGATACATTGGATGTTACCCAGGAGGTTCAAGGTTGTCCCTTAGTTTTTGGTAACATCATTCTTACTGTAGATTTATTGGTACTGGATATGGTCGAGTTCAATATTATTCTTGGCATGGATTGGTTGTCAGCATATCATGCCATAGTAGATTGTCAGACGAGGGTGGTCACATTCCGACCTCTGAACCAACCCTCGTGGGATTTCACTGGCATCCGGGATGACGGTATATCAACCATTTTTGCGATTCAGGCTCAGAAGCTTTTATTGCACGGTTGTTAGGGTTTTCTATTATCGATGATCAATGTAGAAGACTGTGGTGACTCTCAGATCGCGGACATCCCTATTGTCCGAGAGTATTCAGATGTCTTTCCAGAGGAGTTACCGGGTCTGCCTCCCAGAAGGCAAGTGGAGTTTATGATTGAGTTAATACCTGGGATGGCGCCGTCATCGAAAGCTCCTTATCGTATGACCCCGAGAGAGTTGGACGAGTTAAAGGTTCAGCTCCAGGAACTATTGGACAGAGGTTTTATTCGCCCTAGTGTATCACCCTGGGGTTCTCCGGTTCTCTTCGTGAAGAAGAAAGATGGTTCGATGAGACTGTTCATCGATTACAGGTAGTTGAACGCTGTCACTATCAAGAATAAATATCCCCTGCCACGTATTGAGGACTTGTTTGATCAGCTCAGAGGTACATCAGTCTATTCTAAGATTGATCTGCGGTCCGGATATCATCAATTAAAGGTTAGAGATTCTGACATTCAGAAGACAGCGTTCCGTACCAGATATGGACATTATAAGTTTTTGGTAATGCCATTTGGGCTTACCAATTCTCCAGTGGTATTCATGGATTTGATGAACCGTGAATTTATGGATTTTCTAGATCGGTTCGTCATTGTTTTTATTGATGACATTCTGGTCTATTCTCGTTCCGAGGAGGAACACGCGCAGCATCTTCGTCTTGTTCTCGATAGGCTCCGACAGAAGCGGCTATATGCGAAGTTCAATAAATGCGCATTTTGGTTACACTCAGTCGATTTTCTGGGATATGTGGTTTCGAGTAGAGGTATTTCAGTTGACCCCCAGAAGATCGAGGCTGTCACTAGTTGGGAGCAGCCGAAATCAGTTCAGGAGGTTCGCAGTTTCCTAGGCTTGGCCGGTTATTATAGATGGTTCGTTGAGGGTTTCTCGAGCATTGCTATGCCATTGACACGCCTTACTAGGAAGGGCGTGAAGTTCACGTGGGCAGAGGCGTGCGAGACTAGTTTTCAGGAGTTGAAGAGGAGATTGGTGTCAGCACCGATCCTGGTATTACCATCAGGGGACGACGGTTTTGTTCTTTATACAGATGCATATCTACAGGGTTTAGGCGCAGTATTGATGCAGCACGGCAGGGTAGTTTCTTATGCTTCTCGCCAGTTGAAGGTTCATGAGAAAAACTACCCAGTTCATGATTTAGAGTTTGCCGCTATTATCTATGCCTTGAAGATTTGGAGGCATCATTTATATGGTATTACGTTTGAGATTCTTACTGATCATAAGAGTCTCAAATATCTGTTTACACAGAAGGAACTCAATCTCCGACAGAGGAGATGGATGGAGTTCCTGAAGGATTATGACTGTACCATCAGCTACCACCCAGGGAAAGCCAATGTGGTTGCTGACGCACTTAGCCGGAAGTCCCGAGGGACTTTAGCTTCCTTCCGAGTGTTGGTCACGGATTTGATTCAGGGTTTCTCTGAGTTGAGCTTAGAGGAGCAGGGACCGACAGAGCAGGGCGTTCTGGTTACCATGGTTGCTCAGTCGTCTATCCGGACGAGAGTCCGGGAGGCTCAGGCCAGTGATCAGCATTTACAGTTCATTGGCAGTCAGATAACTTCTGGACAACAGACTGAGTTCACCCGAGATGATGAGGGTATTATATATTTCCGAGGCAGATTATGTGTACCTCAGCCTCACCCGGTTATGGAGGAGTTACTACAGGAGGCTCATCGCTCTCGATTTGCGATCCACCCAGGCGGAACCCGCATGTATCGAGATTTAAAGCGTTTGTATTGGTGGAACGGTATGAAGAAAGACATCGCGGATTTTGTAGCTAGATGTCTGATTTGTGGCCAGTCAAGGCTGAGCACCAGAGACCAGCTGGATTACTTCAGAGGATTCCTATTCCTGAGTGGAAGTGGGATCATATTACTATGGATTTTGTGATGGGTTTGCCTATGACACGTCAAGGTCATGATGCGATTTGGGTAGTCGTAGACCGACTAACCAAATCCGCGCACTTCTTATCGATTCAGAAGAACGACTCTCTGGATCGGTTGGCAGAGCTATATTGTCGGGAGATCATCAGATTGCATGGTGTTCCTTTGAGCATTATATCAGATAGAGATCTCCGTTTCACGTCTAGGTTCTGGCAGAGTCTGCAGCAGGCTTTAGGCACAATCCCGGTTTAGCATCGCATTCCATCCACGCATGATGGATACCGAGCGGACTATCTGGACACTAGAGGATTTGCTGAGGTCCTGTGTTATAGATTTCGGAGGCAACTGGGAGGATCATTTGTTGTTAGTGGAATTCACCTACAATAACAGTTATCATTCGGCTATCCAAATGGCCCCGTATGAGGCATTGTATGGTAGGCAGTGTCGTACACCCACCCTCTGTGAGGAGGTTGGGGAAGCCCAGTTGTTAGGACCCCAGAGAGCTCAGCATGAGGCAGAGTTGGTCCATACTATCAGACGTAGGATGACAGAAGCGCAGGATCGCCAGAAGAGTTATGTAGATCGTAGACGGAGACCTTTGGAGTTCTCTATTGGTGATCATGTATTCCTGCGAGTTTCACCCACGAAAGGGGTGAAGAGGTTTGGACTCCGTGGTAAGCTAGCTCCTAGATATATCGGTCCGTTTGAGATTTTGGAGAGGATCGGAGCAGTTGCTTATCGTCTAGCGCTACCACCATCTTTGACGGGTATTCACGATGTGTTCCATGTGTCTATGCTGAGGAAGTATGTGCCAGATTCTACACATATTCTGTCAGATGTGTCAGGTTCCATTCAACCTGATGCTACGTACGCAGAGGTTCCGGTACGGATTTTGGATTTCAAGGAACGACAGTTGCGGAACAAGGTTGTGCGACTTGTCAAGGTCGGGTGGAGTCACCACACCGACGAGGAGGCTACTTGGGAGCTCGAGGAAAATATCAGAGCTCAATACCCCCACTTGTTTACTTGAGGTACGTGAGGTATATTTTCAGTACTTGTGGTATTTCTTACTCGTTGTGCATCTGAGTAGGAAATTTGGGGACCAAATTTTTATTAGTGGGGGAGAATGTTAAATACGGGGATTTAAAATAGTAAATTAAATGGCCAAATAATTAAGGAAATAAGCCTAGAAATTTGTCGGGATTTTTAGGGAATTTTAGGAATTTTTCCGGATTTTTTCTGGATTTAAACGGAGTCCGTATGAGATTTTTACGGGGATAAAGTACATGGGCTTTAGAGGGGTCTATTTAAAGGGGATAAATACGCGATGGAAAAACCTAATTTCTAATTTCTTTTTCTATTTTCTTGTTTTTCCCCTTCGGCAGTTCGTCCGCACGACCTTCTTCTTCCGCCGATCCCTAACGCTCTCCTCGCCGTCCGCCGCAGCCTTTACTCGCGCTTCCACGAGCACCGCCGCGACCGACGCCACCGCCCAAGCTCTTGCGGTCGGCCACTCCTCCGCGCCGACATCTTCGCCTGCCTTCCACGCGTTTCCTCCTTCGGTTTCTTTTCTCGCCGTGAGCACCCCGCCGTCGACAGCGCCGTCCGACGCCACTACCTTCCCTCCGCGGCCACAGAACTGCCCGACGACCCTCTGTGTGCTCGCCGACTCCAGCCGCGCGGGCGATCTCCACTGCCGCGGGGTCGTGGCCGGCTTCCTCTGCCACAGAACCGTCGCCGACGGAGCCACCGGTTCACCCCCCCCCCCCACGACGCCATCTACCCTGCTGTTAGAGCGGCAGGTCAGCCACCGCTGCTAGCAGTCGCGACGTGTTACAGCCACAGACCACCTCCAAGAGCTCTTTTTCGTCGTCGGTGATCACGGGAACAAGGTAAGGGTTGGCGCCGGTGAAGTTGAAGCTCCCGGTAAAATACCTAGTTTTCTTGTCTGATTCCTTTGTTCAGTGATTTTGGGGATTCTGTTTAGGAGAGGTGGATTTTTCCCTTTGGTGCAGATAGGAGGCCTGTGCAAATGGGTTGGCTGTGGGTGGAGGTGAGTTTTGAGGATTGCGATGGGGAATTGATGTATAAAGTTGCATGTTGTAGGTTAGCATAATTGCTAAGGGTAAAAGATGGGTTTAATTGTGTCGGTAGGGTGAATTGAAGCTATGAGGTCCCGGTTAGGTGGAGAATTGGGTTAATTGATTAGGAATTTATGTCGTTGAATTGTATTGTGTGCTTAACTATGGTTATGCTATATGCAGGTTTCGGTCACGAGGCAGGTCCCCAGTCGTGACAATTTGGTTCTTATTCTTGGGATATATATTCAGGCGGGTATTTTGACTTATCTTTTAGATAGTCATTGTTGATATGCTAGTTAGGATAACTTACAATAATTTTTCATCTTTATATGCCTAGTATGCTTTTGGTGCCTAATAGATACATGCATGTGAAAGGATATGATTATATTTCCCTGTTTGATTGGATTTTGTTGAGTATTCCTGCCCAGATGGCAGAAGGGGTAAGTCTATTTATTTTAGACTGTTTATCATTTATTTTAGTTGATGGCCTAAGGCCAAATTATATAACTGCGTGTGAGTTGGATTCCGGTCGTGTTGACCGATGTATAGCGGCCGTGTAGGCCTTGTATGTAAATTGGAATTGTCACCCGTACAGGGGAGATGCTGTCGGATTTTTGTCTGGCGGGGTTTCCTTTGGGGCGTGACATGCTTCCTATATGGGATTTAAACTTTATCAAATGGATGTTAAATCGACATTCCTAAATGGTTATATTAAGGAAGAAGTATATGTAGAACAACCACCCGGGTTTGAAAACCTAGATTATCCAAACCACGTATATAAGCTTAGGAAAGCGTTATATGGGTTAAAACAAGCTCCCCGAGCATGGTATGAAAGATTGTCATCCTTCTTAATTTCTAAGGATTTTATAAGAGGCCAAGTAGATCAAACCTTGTTCATAAAGTCAACATTAAAGGATATCTTCATAGCCCAAGTATATGTTGATGACATTATTTTTGGGTCAACAAATGATGATCTTCTTCAAGACTTTATAAAAAACATGGAGAATGAATTTGAAATGAGTTTAGTTGGAGAGTTTAACTTTTTCCTAGGGTTACAAGTCAAGCAAACCAATGAAGAGATTCATATTTATCAAACCAAATATGTAAATGAAATGATCAAGAAATTTGGTTTGGAAAATGCCAAAATTATAACTACTCCTATGACCACTAGCACTAGAATAGATAGTGATCATGATGGTAAATCAATTGATCTTAAACTTTATAGGAGTATGATTGGTAGCCTACTATACCTAACCGTTAGTAGACCCGATATCTTATTTGCGGTAGGTATGTGTGCAAGATACCAATCTTGTGCCAAAGAATCACATTTAGTAGTCATTAAGAGAATTTTAAGATATATTAAAGGCACCCTAAATGTAAGACTTTGGTATCCTAGGACTAGGATTTTTGAGTTGCTTGGCTATACCGATTCCGATTATGTCGGTTGCAAATTAGATAGGAAGAGTATTAGTGGTGGATGCCAATTTCTTGGGTCCTCCCTAGTTAGTTGGAGTAGTAGGAAGCAACATTATGTTGCTTTATCAACCACCGAAGCCGAATATGTGGCTATGCGTGGTTGTGTAACTCAATTACTTTGGATGAGACATACTCTTGAGGACTATGAGCTACACTACTCTAATATTAAAGTTTATTGTGACAATGTGAGTACCATCAACTTGACCAAAAATCCGGTACATCACTCTAGGACCAAGCACATTGAAGTGAAATATCACTTCATAAGAGATCATGTGGCAAGAGGAGACATTGAACTTAATTATGTAGAATCTAAGTCTAACCTTGCCGATATCTTCACCAAAGCTCTTCCGGAAACCGAATTTTCATCATTAAGGAGAGAGCTTGGTATGTGCTTTGTAGAGTAAAATTCTAGGTTTGCATAATCCCATATTCATAATGTTTAACCTTATACCTCGATGCATCTCACAAAAAGCCTTTAGAAACCTTGATTTTTGTATTGAGACACTTAGGAACATGTGAGATGATAGGGAAGGTGTACTTGACTCATCATGCTTGTTATGATGCATTACTATGAGCCAATGACACACCTAGAAACATGAATACTTCATGGACCAATTATTGGGAAGGCTTGTATTCAAGTAATGAATACATAGCTCTAAGAACATGGTTGGAAATTCCAAATCATATATATTTTAAACTATGTTCATCATATTTTGAAAAATAGTTTTCAAGAGGAAGACAAAAGTGATACAAAGTTTGCCAAATTTTTAGAACTTTTGTTAGTTTCCAAGTTTGTATCAATCATGGAATCTGAAAAACATAAAATTTTCAAATTATTTTTCCTTGATATATAATGATTCTAGAAATGTGTACGCCAAATTTCACGATTTTTTGTGATTTCTAGATTTTCTAACGCATTTCTGAAGTTAATAAAAGGTTGAAATTGATTAGTATAGAATGATCGTTCAAAGAACCGATCGATCGATACAATCGTGTTTTCTGATAAATAACTCCATTTTCTGATATTTAGTGTATCTTTGATGTCCTAAAACTATAACATGATAATATTGAGTATAAACAAACCTTTAGGATTGCTTAATGCAGTGTTTTAGGGGGAGTTTCATAAAAAATATCCTTTTCATCCCCAAACTTACATTGTTGGTGCAAAGTTAGGACTTAACTTTCGAACTTTTGCTATGCTTTGCTTCAAATGTTATTCACACATCATGAAGCATATCTTGGATTAAGGGGGAGCTTAACATCAATCTTATACCTTAGTCCAAGATACAACAAACTTTAATTCTTTCATAAAATTAATGAATCCTTCTCTTTTTGATGCATGTCAAAGGGGGAGAAGGAATGTTTAAGTTAGAATTCATATTATGATTATGTAAAGACCTAACTTAAATGTTTGCCAAACATCAAAAAGGGGGAGATTGTTGGTGCAACAATGCCCCAAGCATTTATATATGTTTTGATGTTTGGTTAAATCATCTAAGTTAGGCAATGCTTTGTGATCTAATTGTGCACACGTTTAAGTGACAGGGAAATCCAAGGATGAAGACTTGGTAAAAGAGAAGTCCAAGTATGATCTTGGCAAGAAAAGTCCAAGGGACGGACTTGGCAGCATAAGACTAAGCTTGTAGTCTTGGTAGCGTAAAGTCCAAGTGAACCTTGGCAAAGAAAGTCCAAGGGATGGACTTGGCAGCGTAAGACCAAGCTTGGAGTCTTGGCCGCGTAAAGTCCAAGTGAACCTTGGCAAAGGAAGTCCAAAGTAAAGTTTTGGCAGCATAAGTCCAAGTTTGTAGTCTTGGCGGCATAAAGTCCAAGCATTTGGCAACCCAAGACATGACGAGGCCGAAGGAAACTCTTGAAGGTGGGTGCAAGGCTGAAGGAAGAGTTAGAAGGTTAAGTCTAAGCCTAGGGAGTTAATTCAAGTATGAATTATTCATACTTGACTAGTATCGATCGGACTAGTCGTCGTGCTCGATCGAGTCGATGAAACCACGACTATCGATCACGCTGTCGTAGCAGTCGACTGATAAGGCAATCAGTCAACTGCCAATCCAGGCAATCGACTGATCGAGTCGAAAATGGGCACAAAATGGAGTCTCACTCGACTCCTCGCGGCGATCACTCGACTGATTGCCTCATCAGTCGACCGATGAGGTGATCAGTCGACTGATAGGCCTTCCGTTGGAAATGGCGGCTGCGAATCCCCGTGGATCGGCTTTGTCAGAAGTCGTTAGCTTTGATGACAGTCGACTGATGGTGATCATCAGTCGACTGATCAAAGCCCAATGGGAAAAACAACCTTTCTTCTATAAGAAGGGGCCTTGGGGAGCTTGGTGAAGTTAGTGCTCTCATTCCTAACTACACCCTCATGCTCACCAAGCTTTCTCCAAGTGTTTTTGTGATTCTAAAGCTCCTCTTCTCTAGTCTTCATCTTCCATCATTGTAAAGAAGAGGAGTGCATTGTAATACAAGATTTCTCCACCTTGGTTCATCCAAAGGAGGATATAGTGAAGCTTGGCTAGGGCTAATTCACCTTATGAATTACCGTGGAGTAGGAGCGTCATCTCCAAACCACGTACATCGGGTGTTAGCATTGTGTTTCTGGTTTCTTATCGTTATTCGTGTTTGTATTTGTATTGCTTCCGCTAACGTACTTGTAGAAACAAAGAAAGGCTAATCACCCTCCTCTAGCCATTACAACGATCCAACACATAAATGTTTGAGTCTTTGAGAATTGGTAGCCCTAGATAATTGATGCGTGTCGACCGAAGCTCTCAATCACAAAGTCAAAGATAGTGTCAACACTTAATGTCTGCAAGTACATAGTTGTCGTCAAGTAATAATAAATATCGATCCCACAAGGACTGAGATTTGATTATTGGGGTGTCCGATGAACGTTGATTGTTCAGAGTAATTCTTGATGAGTTAAGGTAGTCGGCTATGGGCAGGCTTAAGTACGGTGTCACTTGAAGAAAGGAAAAAGGGCGTGCTCAAGGTCAATCAAGAGATTCTAGGATTTTGATTTCACTTATGCTATGTTGGATGTGTTGAAATGTTATGGTGCTAAGTTCTCTAATTACATTCTTGTGGGAGGATCATCAAGTGTAATTCTGGTGAACTTTTGCTTCTACATGAACTTACCTAATTTTCTAGGGCATCCCTTTCGGATCCACAGAGCTCAGAAGGTTGCTGTCACTGGGTAGCCCCTGTCACGAGTCCCACAACCACTGAGTTGATTTCTCCTACTTTGTGACCTATAAATAAACTAGGTTCATGGAGTTCTAAGATGTTCTATGTTACCCCCATGAACAGGTAGACCATGTTTCATGCCCTACTCTTTCACGACCTATTGTCTATAGTTTTGGAAGGGAGGATGACCATTCGGTTCCTCTTTGATTCTCTTAGGTTTCGATATAGAGACTTTTGACCTCTATATTGACTAAGCGCAGTAGAAACAGAATCAAGTCATAATTATCATTGAACTAGAAAATATAAATCACGAACATAATTAAAAGACATTAATGTATATTTGCTCTAACATGTCTAGCAACCACAAGTTACTCCATAATCCTAGAATCGAAGTCTCCACTCCATAAACATCGAAGGACAAACACAAGACATTGTATTCTTAATCATTATAACTAAACAACAATTAAAATAGAAGAAATATACCCTGTTTGGTTTGTCGAGTCATCTTGGCAGCCTCTTGGTGTATTGGAGCTTTGTCATTAGCCTTAAGTCGCCTTCCTCCTCTTTGTTTACGAGCCTCCAGTACTTTTTAGGGCACCCCTTTTTGCCGTCCCAATCGTCGTCTCCCCTCCTTAGGGTTAGGTGTGCCTTCCCTTATATAGGAGTGAACTCAAATTTCCTTATTTTTTCACGAAATCAGATTTCCTTATTCTACATCGTTGCCGCTATACAGTGTGTGGATTCCACACGACCAGTTGTGTGAAGCGCTGGAAGTTGTGACTTGAAAACTGGATCTGGGGAAAAGGCATGACCATGTGAATTTCACATGGTCGGTCGTGTCTTCCTCTTGAGCACCATATGGATGCTGTCTTTTCGTCCCGAAGCGTGCTCGTGTCTCGAGAACACAACTAAGGCACACTCCTCTTCATCTTGCTTCATTTAGCATGTCATTTAGCTCCAAAAACTCCGTCCTACACATAAAAGTAACAAAAGAAAATCTTCGAACTAGAAAATAACAAATAAGTACAAAGTAAAGGAAATATGCATGAAACAACCATAAAATGCAATAAAATGTGTGCTAAAACTACTCCTAAAATTCTATATGATTTGAACACATCAAAATCTCTCAGACTTAGATCTTTGCTTGTCCTCAAGCAAACTTTAGTGCTATGGTTTTCAGAAGATGTGTTCCAATACTTAGCATGTTTACTAAAACTTATTAAGTGGTACTTTCAATCAAAGCAAATAGATATGTTCTCTAAGTTCACTAGGTTAGCTTTCCGTGCATGTGTCAAGAAGTTTCCTAAGGGGTTCATATTCTAATTTAAGTCAAGTCATCATCCTATAGCTTTCCTAAGGTTTTCGACCTTTAAGCACTTACCTGCCCTAAGCGAGGATCGTTCCCTAGAGTTAGCACTAAGTCTTAAAGGCATGTTCGGTATCAAAAGAAATTGGTAGGTATTTCTCCAGTAGCCTAACTCGGTCTCAAAGGGACACCTAATCATTTCCATCCATGATACTCTCTCACAATATTTTTATCCTCTTCTTTTTGAAACCCTCACATTTTTTTTTTTTGGATTATAAGATCCGAGCATCTCCAGTAACTAAAATGCTAACCTAAAATCACCTATGGATTAATAAGTACTAGACTATCGGGATGAATCATAACTAGATATGTATTAGGTTCTGCCTTTTAGAATTTTAAATGAGTGTAAGTGAAAGTAAAAGCTAACAAGTGAGACATTGAGAACATTCATCATAGCATCTCAAAATAAAATACCAAAAGATAAGAGAAAGTAAACTGCCTACGGCATGGAAACATATTATCAAGATTTTTAAAAAAATATTACTGAAGCAACTCATAAGAACAAACAACTAAGTGTTGAAAGAAACCTAAAAAAAACCACATTCATGACAAACTAGAATAAATGCAGAAAAAAAATACCAACTAGACCTAAGGAACATGAAAATAGAACTACTGAAATAATAGAAGAAAAATGCAATCAAATATAAGGCCACCCCAGACTTAGAGTTGATCATACCTCTAGCGTGGTGGTCTAGATCGAAAATCAGGTAATCTTGGCATCTCTGGCTCGTGAGAGAGGCGTGAGCTCGATTGCTGGTGCCACGTATACATGTGGTCGACTTGTGAGTTGGTGGACGCAGTGACAACTCTGTGGTTCTCCTCCCTGGCCCATTGTGAGCACGCATCCCGCATGAACTACCACATCTCCTGGCGATAGGAGGCCTCCTCTTGGAAATAATGTTGTGCTTGGCCATAGAACTCCTCGCCCCGTTGAAAATGCTCTTGTAAATCTTGAAATTCTGCCTGAGTATATGTCTGATGTTCCTCCTATCGTTGCCCCTGTGTCTGCTACTCTACGAAAATGTAGTCGAGGTACGATCTAACCTTCGAGAAATTGAAGGTAGATTAACCTGCATCCTGCTAAAAAAAAGGACAAGAATATGGTGCAGGCATGGATCGTGGACTAGGAGGGCTCCTATGTATTGGTGGATCTAAGGGTGAATGATATGAAGGTGGCGAAGGGGGTGCATGGGTAGAGGGTCCCTCGTATGGTGGAGACTCCACTATCCTATTCAATCGCTAGTTGGCAGGGTTGGTGATGGTAGTACGATTTGGATCCAGAGGCCTAAGGGGTGCCATGTTCTTTCTTACAAAATAAAAATAATTACCTTCCCTTAAAATCATCTTCATGGTCGTACACACCCCTAAGTCAATGCTAGGACTCCCTTCTACTCTATCTAATCCCTTACAATCGTATCCCATACTCTCACAAATATGGGTTAACAAATCCCCTAAAATTATCTCCTCCTTGGGTGCTTTACCTACCTTTACCAAATATCGAATAAAGTGTGATCCCACATCCACCAATTTATTACCTTGCAACATGTTCCATAGGCATAGTAACTTGCTAGCTCTAACCTCTATCAAAAATAGTGCCTGCCATGACTCGATGGACGTATCGGAAAATAGGATTTTGAAGTCAGAATGCCTTAGCTCTAGAGGGATCATAGGAGGTTTCTCCAGTTAGTTTAGACCAAAATAATTTTGCATTGAAGTCCTTAGGTGTCCTCCTCTCTCCCTCATGAGGTAACCCAAAACAAAGGTTCCATTGGCTAAGGGTTCATTCATGTTCGATATTAAATAACCTAAGTATTATTTTCTCCTCTTGGCTATCCATTCATGATAGGATCTCTACATCCATTGTGCTAAAAAATTCTAATACTATCCTAGGGTAGGTTGGGCTCCTAATTCCCATAAACTCTTCCCAACCTACTTTGTGAAACAACCACTGCACATCAATGCTTAACCCTAGGGTTTCTAAGAGTGACTCATCAATATACCTAGTGGAGACTATTTTACAAGCAGAAAGTATATCAAATCGGGATTTTTGAGCATCATTACGAAATATAATACCAAGAGGCATGTTACCTTCCTCTGAAGCTTGATTCTCGCCTATTCCTCTAGATCTCGGCCTTGAAGGAACAGATTTTGTTGCGGTATGTTTGGTCCTCCTCATCTTTGCTTCTAGAGGTCTCTTTGGTGCATATTGAGGTCAAGATAAAGCTCCTTGGAGGTTGAAGAAGAAGATCGGTGCAGGCTAGGGCAAGAAATTTGAAACACACAGCCGATTTAGGGCAAAATACATGGGTCATTCCTTTTTATTGGGATGCAATACGACCGTGTGAATTTCACACAGCTGACCATGTGTCACTCTTTGCCTTGCGCTCAGGAAATTTTTCAGAAAATGTATGACCGTGTGAATTTCACACAGTCGTCCATGTGCCACATTAGAAATTCCTATTGTGACACACGGTCCACGATTTTTCAATGCGCCCTCTGTGTTTTCTTCCGTCCATAGGGCACGCCCGTGTGAATTTCACACGATCGCCCGTGCTTCATGATATGGCTTTGAAAAACTTTTTCTTCTCCTACATGGTGAGGCCTACATGCAACTATAATCTTAAAACATGATAAGCAACAAATAAAAATTTAAACTAGCATAAATGAAAGTAAAAATTTAAGGAAACTAAAACAAACTTGGCTTGTCTCCCAAGAAGCACTTGTTTAAGGTCTTTAGCTCGACCATACTCTCGTATGTCAGCTGAGTACTGGTGGTTTCATGAATCGCCATTTCTCTACAGTTAGGTTGACAATTTCACTTTATGGTCGCTTGACTATCTTGCAGGATGAATAGCCTTCAGATAGGGGATGTTCATACCTCGCATGATCAAACTTCTAAAGAGATCCTATGTCTCTTCACATCGATCTGAGCTCTGGCTGTTGTTAGGAATTGTCTACCAAGAATAAACAGTGTCTTAGGGTCCTGTTTAGTATCTAATACAAAAAAAGTCTATAGGTATCACAAAGTTCTCTATTGTCATCAGCACGCCCTCCAAGATACCAATAGGTTGCCTAATCATATCATCCGCTAATTGAAGCACCATTTTTTTTCCTTGACGTTGTTCAATCCCATCTTCTTATAGAAGGCATAGGACATCACATTAAGAGCTGAACCGAGGTTGCACAATGCGATGTCAAAGTTGAATCCATGGATCCTACAAGGGATGATGAACTCTTTGAGGTCCTCAAGCTTGATCGGAGACTTATCCTCGATTTCTAACGGGCTTTTAAGTGTTAGAATTACAACAACATAACTTTTGATAGTCCTATTTCTTGAATTCTTTGACTCCCTGATTAACTCCTCATGGTCATCACGCTCAGGATGCAGTCTTGCTGTGTACACGTCTTTGCATTGTTCCATGTTGCTCGCCTTAGATTTCCCAGTCAAACCCTCCACAACTCATGATGATGCATTAGATATTTGAGCTACTTTCATTTCCAATATTTTGGTATGGCTTGCAAGACCATCTATAGAGGTTTTCAGTTCTTTTATTAGTTCCTCTATTCTTTGATGTCACTGGTGGAATTATGCATTAGCCTTTGTCTGGGTGATGAAGCCTTCCATCATCTGTTCTAGTCGGGATTTGGGAGGTTGCAACTAGCCACTGTTTTGTTGCCCATACCCTCCTGATTGTTGGAAGTTCCCGTTATTATTCTTGCATGAGAAGTTTGGGTGGTTCCTTCATCCAAGATTGTACGTGCTGGAATAGGGGTTGTTGGGCCTTTGATTGAAGTCACCCACCACATCAACTTGCTCAATCTGCCCTCCTGAGTTGTTCTGCTCCCTAGAGTAGTAGTCCTCCTGATTCCATGTCATTCCACCACTAAAAGAATTAGACACACAAACAATATTTGGGGTTAAAGAGTCAAACCGTTTGTTTAGTGCATCCATTCTTGCTGCCAAATGATTGATGAAATTGATCGAGTATCTTCTTGGTGCAGGTGCTGAATGACTATACTCAAAAGCCCACTGGTGGTGTTTTTGAGCCACCACTTTTATAAGACCCTCGACTTCTTCGATTGTCTTATTCATTAAGGCTCTGCCTGCAGCAGAATCCAAGGAGACCTTCATGGTGTACGTGATCCCATTGTAGAACATGCGAATCACGAGCCATCTCTCGAGACCATAGTGGGGGCACTGATGAAGCAAACCCTTGTAGAGATCCTAGGCTTCGAACAACAACTCTCCTTCCTTCTGATGGAAGCTAGTAATCAGAAGATGCATGTGAGCTATTTTGCTTGGCGGAAAGAATTTGTTCAAGAACTGCAGCTCACACTACTCCTAAGTGGTGATGCTTCTCGAATGCCATGAGTGTAGCCACGTCTTCGCCTTATCCTTTAGCGAGAACGGGAATAAACTCAAGAGGATCGCATCTACATATACTCCATTAAACTTCAGGGTAGAACAGATTTCCAAGAATGTCTCTAGGTGTTGGTTTGGGTCTTCAATCGTTGTAACTCGAAATTGGTTATGCTGGACCATGTGTATAAGCGTAGGCTAAAGTTCAAAATTATTTGCTGTAATTACTAGTTCAGTGATGCTAGGTCTGAGTCCTCTAGCACTCGGAGTTGCATAGTCTCTCAGGGGACGATTACTTGCATTTACCAGAGGGGCATCGTTCCCTTCCATCTCTCTGTAACACCCCCCTAGTATTTCCACTCTCTACCAAGGGAGATGTCACTACTTTACTGTCTCTATTTTTAATTCAAGCAATATACTAATGCAATATGCTAACAACTAAAATAATCATAAGGACCTTTGCATCACTTAAACAATAACCATTTCAAGATCTTCACCTAACATGCAAGTATTAAAACTAACCCAATATGACTCTAACATTCTTTGGTCTCAACCATAAATAATTCAGTTGAACTTCAACAATATCAAAAGAAAACAAGAAACTAAAAATCTGATTTAGACATATGCACTTAGGATCTTTTACTTCCACTGTTCCATCGCCACACACACCCAACACTTCATCCGCCATGCCACCTTACTGAAGCTTTTCTTTACCTTTATCTGCAGCATAAGGAAATGCAAACTGTAAGCAATAACGCTTAGTAAGTACTTTCTATGCTCACAAAAACATGCATTGTATGAAATCATGCAACTAGTTCTCTTGCCCTGGATACATTGATACACATGCAAACATAACTGGAAATCATAACTCTGATTACATGTCTCTTGTATAAATCATGCTCTTAAGTATTTTAAAACTTATAAACAGTGTATCTGAACTGAAATGATTAACTTTGAAAACTTTTACTTATACTTATACTGATACTTCAAAATAATAATCATCCTGGATATGGGCCCGCCATAGTACCAATATGCGCATTCCTAATAGGCCGGGGTGGCCAACCACCGAACCTACTAGGGTAACTGAAACTGAGGGCCTCGGCCCGGGGTAAAATCGATGCAGTACATGCTCTGTCAAAAAGTAAAATACTTCCTTTATACTTATATTCTTATACATACGGAAGGAAATGCTCTTAATCCCCTAAATCACGAATGGGGAGCACCATAAAGATCATTATGCTCTTGACCCCCAAAACTGAAATGGGGAGCATACTGAAGATCATTGTGCTCTTAATCCCCAATTCGAACGGGAGCAAATTTTAAATTTTCTTTATAAAGGAAATATTTTTACATCTTACTCTATATCATACATATAATTGTAAGCTACAACTCATCTACAACATGCATGATCATGAATCACATTCTTATCATGGATCTAAACATGATGTTGGATTACCCATAACATAACGGTAAAATCACGTAACTGAAAACACCATGCATAACTGGAAATAACATACACATAAAAACATATCAATAATATACGATAACTACATATACTGCAGGTGAGCAATACTTACCTCCTACGCTTTTCATCAATTTATATTGTTAGATTTCGTAAAAAGAAGACCTCCTATGTGTTCCTTTGCTTTAGCGTGATACTCTATCAAGTCCTTGCGAAGATCCCTCTTGAAAATCTCCTCTTGAATTATCCAAAGAAAAGATAACCTTCTTCCTTGCTCCGACGGCTGGAGTACGAGAGAGAGATCGAGAGAGAGAAAGAGGGATGAGAGAGAGAGAGGCGGCGTGAGGGAGAGAGAGAGAAGCGGCGTGAGGGAGAGAGAGAGAAAAGCGGCGTGAGGGAGAGAGAGAGAAATGTGAGATTTTATAGAGAGATAAGAAAAAAATATATATATAAAAATTAGAATTTTTTTAACCTAATTACCCCTTTAAATAATTAGTCAAATTAACCAATCTTTTTTTTTCGCCTATAGATATATTTTGTTATATCCTATCCATTGGTAATCTTATGACTTAGTGGTGGGAAGCCTATTCCCCCAAACCAACGGTTCATGGTTCGAGCCTCGGCTAACGAACCATTTTTTTTTCCTATTCTTAATTATTTCTATTTTATTATTATTATTATTATTATTATTATTATTATTATTATTATTCTATTTCTATTTTTATTATTTCTATTCTTATTCTTATTTCTATTTTCCTCTAATAAAAATATAGAAATTAAAATTTGGGGTGTTACAATCCCTTATACCTTATAAAAGTTTCGTCCTCGAAACTTAGAAAAGCTCAGGGTACTTTTGCTTCATGTCATCCTCACGTTCCCAGGTTGCTTCTTCAATCCTTTGACTTTGCCATAAGACTTTTACTAACGGTATTTCTTTATTTCTTAGTTTCCTGACTGCTCGATCTATTATCTGAATAGGTCGACTTTCATAACTTAGATCTGTCTGAATCTGTACCGTCTGTGACTCAATCACTTGGTTGGTGTCTCAGACGTGCTTCTTAAGCATTGAAACATGAAATACATTGTGGATAGCTGACATTTCCTGTGGTAGCTCTAGCTCATAAGCTACTTTACCAACTCTCTTGGTGATCAAGTAGGGCCCAACATATCTGGGACTTAACTTTCCTTTCTTTTCAAATCTCATTACCCCTTTCATAGGAGCTACCTTAATGAACACTGAATCTCCGACTTGAAACTCTAGGGGTCTACGTCGGACATCGACGTAACTCTTCTGCCGACTTTGGGCAGTCTCTATCCTTTGACGTATGTTCTTTATGGCTTTGGTGGCGTCATCTATAAAATCAGTCTTGAGTCCCATTTCTTTCTTCTCGCCGCCCTCATACCAACAAATAGGCGATCTGCATCTCCTTCCATACAAGGCTTCATAAGGTGTCATTCTAATTGTGGTTTGATAACTATTATTATAGGCAAATTCTGCCAAACACAAATATTTGCACCAGCTTCCTTTAAAATCCAAGGCATAAGCTCTGAGCATGTCCTCCAAAATCTGATTCACTCTTTTTGTTTGCCCATCTGTCTGAGGATGAAATACAGTGTTGAATCGTAACTTAGTGCCGAGGGCTTTTTGAATACACTCCCAGAAGTGTGAAGTGAAGCGACTGTCTCTATCTGAGATAATGGTCTTAGGTACTCCATGCAGTCTAATCACTTCCTTGACGTATAACTGGGCTAACTGCTCCATGGAGTATGATATTCTGATAGGCATGAAGTGAGCAGACTTTGTCAATCTGTCGATAACTACCCAAATAGAATCGTAGCCATTGGTTGTTTTGGGCAATCCTACTATGAAATCCATGGCTAGTTCCTCCCACTTCCATTCTGGAATCTGGATAGGTTGTAGAACTCCTCCTGGTCTTTGGTGTTCGGCTTTCACTCTCTGACATGTCAGGCAAGTGCTAACATACTTAGCCACGTCCCTCTTCATACCAAGCCACCAGAATTTCCCTTTCATATCTTGATACATCTTGGTGGATCCAGGATGCATCAAATATGGGGTCCCATGAGCTTCTTCTAGAATCTTCTTTCTTAAGTCTGGGTCGTTGGGGATACATAGACGTTCACCCAAATATAATACCCCACTATCAGAGACACGGAATCCTTCATCCTTCCCTTCTTGGATTTTCTGCTTGATCCTTTGGATGCTAGGATATTTGTCCTGTCTCGCTAATATATCCTCAAATAGTGTAGGTACTATGGTCAAGGCGGAGAGCTATCCAGAAATGATCTCAACTCCAAAATTCATTATCTCTTTTTTCAGTGGTTGGGATAGTGTTGCTAGGGACATCAAAGTGGCGCATGATTTTCTACTCAGCGCGTCTGCTACTTTGTTTGCCTTTCCAGGATGGTAGTGGATTTCACAGTCATAGTCCTTTACTAGCTCAAGCCATCTACGCTGTCGCATATTCAAATCTTTTTGAGTGAAAAAGTACTTCAGACTCAGGTGATCTGTGTAAATCTTGCATTGGACTCCATATAAGTAATGTCTCCAAACTTTCAGAGCAAAGACCACTGCTGCCAACTCAAGGTCATGAGTGGGGTAATTCTTTTCATAGTCCTTGAGTTGTCTAGATGCATAAGCAATGACTTTACCCTTCTGCATAAGTACTGCTCCGAGTCCCATCTTGGATGCATCACTATACAGGTCAAATCCCTCATTACTTTCTGGAAGGGTAAGCACTGGAGCACTTGTGAGTCTCCTCTTTAATTCAATAAAGCTCTTTTCACAATCTTCGGTCCATTCGAACTTCTTGTTCTTTCTGGTAAGAACCGTCAACGGTGAAGCTATCCTTGAGAAGTTTTCCACAAACTTTCGATAGTACCCTGCTAATCCGAGGAAACTTCTGACTTCACTGACATTCTTTGGTTGGCCCCAATTACTGACTGCTTCTATCTTTGTCGGGTCTACCATAACTCTATCTTTTGAAATAACATGACCCAGAAACGATATTCGATCAAGCCAAAACTCACACTTGGAGAACTTTGCATATAACTGTCTTTGCTGAAGGGTCTGCAAGACTGTCTTCAAGTGTTCGACATGTTCTTCCTGGGTTCTCGAGTAGATAAGGATGTCGTCAATGAAAACAACCACAAACTTGTCAAGGTACTCCTTAAATATCCGATTCATCAAGTCCATAAACATAGCGGGTGCATTTGTCACTCCGAAGGGCATGACCACGAACTCATAGTGTCCATACCTCGTTCGGAAGGCTATTTTCGGTATATCATCCTCTTTAACTCTTACTTGATGATAACCTGACCGTAAGTCAATCTTGGAGAAAACTGTGGCTCCCCTCAATTGATCAAATAAATCCTCTATCCTTGGCAGAGGATATCTGTTCTTGATCGTCACTTGATTCAAGGCTCGATAGTCTATGCACATTCTCATAGATCCATCTTTCTTTTTCACGAACAACACTGGAACTCCCCATGGGGAATGACTAGGGCGGATGAATCCCTTGTCTAATAACTCCCGTAATTGTTCATGAAGCTCTTTCAATTCAGCTGGAGCCATACGATAGGGTGCTTTTGAGATTGGGTTGGTACCAGGAATAAGTTCAGTCTCAAACTCAACTTCCCTTCTAGGTGCTAGTCCTGGTAGCTCATCAGGAAATACTTCCGGGTAGTCACATACGATTGAGACTTCTTCCAGCTTTTGGCTTCTTTCTTGCTTCGTATCAACTATATGTGCTAAATACCCAATGCATCCACTAGCTAGCATCTTCCGAGCTTCTATGGCGGACAAGAACTTCTTAGTCTTCTTCCTTGATTCTCCAATAAACTCAAATTTGGCCTCGGTCTCGAGTTGGAATACTACCCTTCGCTTACGACACTCAATGGAAGCACCGTACTTGCTAAGAAAGTCCATTCCAAAGATGACATCATAGTCATGCATGTCTAATAAGATTAAATCATTACGTGACACGCAACCAGTGTGTAGAAGTCATTATTTCACCTGAAGGTAGGGTCAAAACTGAATATCTATGATATCCGGAGCTATATCTATCTTCTTAACAAATGTCATAGACATGAAAGAATGGGTTGCCCCAAAGATCAAACAAAGACGATGCAGTAGCATCTTGACTAAGGATAGGTATCTGACCTGTAACCACCGTAGAAGCATTTGCTACCTCTTCCTTGGTGAGGGAGAATATCCGGCCATTAGGTGTAACTGATGGAGCCTCTAATCTTCCTTGGCTGATGTAAGGACCCTCCAGTGCTCCCTGCATCCGATGTAGCTGGGCTGGTCTACCTCCATACTGAATAGACGGTGGCAGAGACAGATTGGTCTTAGTGGGGCACTGTTTGGCGAAGTGTCCCTCGACACCACATATATAACACCCGTTCACGCCCTGGCGGCAAACTCCTGGATGCTTCCTTCCACACTTAGAACATGTAGGATACGTAGGCTGCTTACTGACTGAACCTCCCTTTGCATTATTCCATTGCTTCCTCTTGCCATTGTTGTTTCGCTTCTAGTTCTAATTACTGCTCTGAGGTTTCTGACCTCCTGAACTTCCCTGACTTTTGCTTTCTACCGAGGCTAGCTTTTGGTTCTTGATACTATTCATGTAATGCTCCGTGATTAGCGCACTGCTGATTAGCTCTTCAGTAGTCTGTGGTCTATTAATTCCACCAGCCACATTCAGAGCTATCTCCGGTCTCAACATCTTTAGCATCAACCTAACTCTTTCCTTCTCAGTACTAACCAGTTCCGGGCATAGACGAGCCAACCTATTGAACTTCTTAACCGCTTCATCTACTGATAAATCCCCTTGTCGAAACTCCGTGAACTCATCATAATGCTTATTGGTGACTCGCATATGAAAGAACTCCTCGAAGAACTCCGTCTCAAAGTCCGTCCATGACATTTGGTTCACCACCCTCTTAGTCTTTACTCGCTCCCACCACATTCTGGCATCTCCGATCAGACAGAACGAGGCACACTTGACTTTCTCATTCTCGGGCCAGTCCAGCAGTTCCACTATACTCTCTACTGTCTTGAACCATGCCTGAGCATCCCATGGTTCACTGGCACCGGCAAAACTCTCTGGCTTCAGCTTTTGCCATTGAATCAGATATGCCTCTTGCCTCACCCCTCCCACTGGAGCTGTTGGTGGGACTGGTGGGGCAGAAGATGTAGTTGGAATAGTATTCTGAGTCCCTGGCTGAGTAACAGGATTTTCTCGTTGATTCGTCATCAAGGTATTGATGACTCTTCTTCTCGCCACTTCTTTGTTGGGTGAGTGACTATCTGCATCCAGGCAGGTGGTGATACTTCTTCATTCATTCCTTGTCCTCTACGGGGTCTTCCTTGAGGCATTTCTTGCTCTTCATAAAATGATAAAGTGAAACCACTATAAGACTATTATCACTACTTTTTATCATCTTCACATACATATCTAGATATGTTCTATTACTTACTGTCTATCATCTTCATATATATATATATATATGCAAACATGTTTAACTCAAAGAGAACATTCTAGGTGAGCATGTTTAACTTAAAAGAAGCATTCTTTACTACTTATAAAATAAATAAAGCCGATAAATACTTGCTTACTTGGAGGTGGCAGGACTGATGCTCGATGTGTGTGTGACGGAAGGGCGGAACCCGCTCTGATACCATCTTGTAACACCCCCCTAGTCTTTCCACTCTCTACCAAGGGAGATGTCACTACTTTACTTTCTCTATTTTTAATTCATGCAATATATTAATGCAATATGCTAACAACTAAAATAATCATAAGAACCTTTGCATCACTTAAACAATAATCATTTCAAGATCTTCACCTAACATACAAGTATTAAAACTAACCCAATATGACTCTAACATTCTTTGGTCTCAACCATAAATAATCCAGTTGAACTTAACAATATCAAAAGAAAACAAGAAACTAAAAATCTGATTTAGACATATGCACTTAGGATCTTTTACTTCCACTGTTCCGTCGCCACACACACCCAACACTTCATCTGCCATGCCACCTTACTGAAGCTTTTCTTTACCTTTATCTGTAGCATAAGGAAATGCAAACTGTAAGCAATAACGCTTAGTAAGTACTTTCTATGCTCACAAAAACACGCACTGTATGAAATCATGCAACTAGTTCTCTTGCCCTGGAAATATTGATACACATGCAAACATAACTGGAAATCATAACTCTGATTACATGTCTCTTGTATAAATCATGCTCTTAAGTATTTTAAAACTTATAAACAGTGTATCTGAACTAAAATGATTAACTTTGAAAACTTTTACTTGTACTTATACTGATACTTCAAAATAATAATCATCCTGGATATGGGCCCGACATAGTACCAATGCGTGCATTCCTAATAGGTCGGGGTGGCCAACCACCGAACCTACTAGGGTAACTGAAACTGAGGGCCTCGGCCCGTGGGCGAAACTGATGCCCGGTACATGCTCTGTCAAAAAGTAAAATACTTCCTTTATACTTATATTCTTATACATACGGAAGGAAATGCTCTTAATCCCCTAAATCACGAATGGGGAGCACCATAAAGATCATTATGCTCTTGACCCCACTAACTGAAATGGGGAGCATACTGAAGATCGTTGTGCTCTTAATCCCCAATTCGAACGGGGAGCAGCTTTAAATTTTCTTTATAAAGGAAATATTTTTACATCTTACTCTATATCATACATATAATTGTAAGCTACAACTCATCTACAACATGCATGATCATGAATCACATTCTTATCATGGATCTAAACATGATGTTGGATTACCCATAACATAATGGCAAAATCACGTAACTGAAAACACCATGCATAACTGGAAATAACATACACATAAAAATATATCAATAATATACGATAACTACATATACTGCAGGTGAGCAATACTTACCTCCTACGCTTTTCACCAATTTATATTTTTAGATTTCGTAAAGAGAAGACCTCCTATGTGTTCCTTTGCTTTAACGTGATACTCTATCAAGTCCTTGCGAAAATCCCTCTTGAAAATCTCCTCTTGAATTATCCAAAGAAAAGATAACCTTCTTCCTTGCTCCGACGGCTGGAGTACGAGAGAGAGATCGAGAGAGAGAAAGAGGGATGAGAGAGAGAGAGGCGGCGTGAGGGAGAGAGAGAGAGAAGCGGCGTGAGGGAGAGAGAGAGAAAAGCGGCGTGAGGGAGAGAGAGAGAAACGTGAGATTTTATAGAGAGATAAGAAAAATATATATATATATAAATTAGAATTTTTCTTAACCTAATTACCCCTTTAAATAATTAGTCAAATTAACCAATCTTTCCTTTTTTTCGCCTATAGATATATTTTGTTATATCCTATCCATTGGTAATCTTATGACTTAGTGGTGAGAAGTCTATTCCCTCAAACCAACGGTTCATGGTTCGAGCCTCGGCTAACGAACCATTTTTTTTTTCTATTCTTAATTATTTCTATTTTATTATTATTATTATTATTATTATTCTATTCCTATTTTTATTATTTCTATTCTTATTCTTATTTCTATTTTTCTCTAATAAAAATATAGAAATTAAAATTTGGGGTGTTACACTCTCTTTGTTCAACTCTTCTGCGGTGGAATGTACGATCTATCTCTGGTTCAATCGGAAGTAGATTTTTCGATCTTGTGCATTTGTTCATAAGGAAAACATAGTAGCCAAATAGGAGTATCTATGCTACTTACGAAAGAAAAACAAGTAAGGAAAAATAACAACCACTTAAAGGCTATGTATAAGAAACTAAAGTTAGAATAAAAATTAAAAACTGAATTAAAACTAAATTGAGTTGAAAAATGAATAAAGACTAGAGAAATGAATCTAAACTAGGTCCAATCCGATCTATTCACCTTCGAACCAATATCAAATCGATCAACCCCCGACAATGGCGCCAAAAACTTGATGCACGCCAACTGAAGTCCTCAACTGCAAAGTCAAAGACCAGGTCAGCGATTGATGTGAGTAAAACATATAGGATTTTAAGAGTAGTTTTTGCTTATATCTCGTTACATTTCATACTTGTTTCATGCATGTTTCACTTTGTTTTGCATGCATTTTCTATTTTCTAATTCAGAGATTTGCTCATTGTACTTTTGTGTGCAAGACAATATTTTACAAGGAAAATGACACATTCTTTGAGCAAAAGAAAGATATTTGACAGGAGGAACAGAAAGGGACCTAGCCATGTGAATCCACACGGCCGTGTCCAAACCACGGATTTGGCCACCCCAGCGCCACACACGGCCTGGCCGTGTGGATCCACACGGTCGTGTGGCACTGGCTTATTTCGACGTGACTAGGGTTCTTTCGTGGCTTTGGGTAGTGCCAACTTCAAGTCTATAAAAGAAAAGCCACGTCCAAACCCTAGGAGGGCACGACGGCTGGGATGACACATCGATGCCCTAAGAAGCATCGGAAACTCGCAACGAGGAGGAAGGAGACGACGAGAGGATCGTAACTTGTGCTCCAACATCGAAGAGAAGAACTAAGAGTACTGCAATTTACTTTCTATTCATCTCCTGCATTGTAATAACTTATTCTATTATGCATTGTGTTCGTTCTTTTCCGTCTATGGAGTAGAATCTTCGATTCTAGGGTTAGGGAGTAACTTGCGTACGTAGAACATGCTAGATCAAATGTTATTCTTTTTTTTGAATTTTTATTCGTAGTTAGTGTTTGTTTGATCTGATGAAGATTGTGTTTTGGTTTTCTATCTATTGTGCATAGCTGATACAAGGGGTGGCAACCCTTGTATCAAAGATCTAGGGGAATTAAGGAGGAACCAAGTGGTTGTCCTCATCTTCGGTAACCGTAGGTAGAAGGGTATGATGGAGTAGGGAACGGGACACGTTCTGACTCTTCATAGGGATTGATTTGGCATCCTCGTACTGTCTATCCTATCTTAATGAAAGGGTCGGCCTGGTTAAGGATAGGTAGTTCTCGATAGAAGCGAAAACTCATCGGGAAAGGGTATGATGTCCCTTCCATAAGACCCTAATTAGAGAACCAGACAACATTTAATTAATTAGCATGTTCCATGTTGCACAAGTGAAACTGAAATCCTAGGATCCCTTTTTGAACCTCGAATCAACCTTCCCTTCCTCCATGTGACACCGTACTTGAGTTAGGACCATCGTCAACCTCGTAACTACAACCCTTAGAACTAAACTCTGAACAACAACGTCCACTAATCAATCGATACTCGAATTTCAGTCTCTATGGGATCAATAATCTATTTATTACTTGATGACATCCGTGTACTTACGGGCGTTGAGCGTGAGCATGCGCTTCGAGTCCTCGATGGTTCCTGTCGCGAGATTTGAGGTCGCGTTCGCGTGCATCAAGTTTTTGGCGTCATTGTCGGGGACTGATTGATTCGATATTGAATCAAAAAAGTGGATAGTTGGATCAAACTTAGGGTAGATTCATTTTCTTGTTTATTTTACTTTAGTTTTAGATTTTTAATATCTAGATTAAGTTTAGATTAATTTTAGTAGTTGCATTGCATCAACCTTTAGTTTAAATTTTTTGCATTTGATTTAGTATTTAGATTAGGTTATTTCCAGTTTATAAGCTATAGGTATACTCCTAATTTAGTGGCTCGGTTCTTCGTATGCATAGACACTTAGGATCGGATAATCTGTTTCCGATAGACCCAGAAATCGAAAGAACCTATTATCGTAGGAGAGCTGAGCAGAGAAGCATGGAAGACCTAGATGCATCTGTGGTAAACTTAGGTAGCCAACCTTTGCGAGACTATACAAACCCTAGTGCTAGAGGATATAGGCCAAGCATAACTGGACTATTAATCTCAGCCAACAACTTTGAAATGAAACCTGCGCTTATAATTCGGAGGTGCTGCAACTGAAGATCGGAACCGACACCTAGAGATATTTTTGGAGATATGCTCGATGATGAAATTCAATGGAGTACTTCCTTCAAGAAGTATCACCACGTGGGAGCAATTTGAACAACAGTTCTTAAATAAATTTTTCCCATGTAAGACTATTCATATGCGCCACTTGATCACTAGCTTCCGCTAGAAAGAAGGGGAGTCCTTGTTCGAAGCCTGGGATCGCTACAAAGGGCTGCTCCACGAATGCCCCCATCATGGTCTAGAGTGGTGGCTGGTGATCTACATATTCTATAATGGGATCACGTACGCCACTAAGGTGTCCCTTGATTCTGTTGCAGGAGGTGTCTTAATGAATAAGACTATCGAGAAAGCAGAGGAGCTGATAGAAGAGGTGGCTCAGAACCACCATCAATGGGCCTCCGAGCATAGTTACCCAACACCTGTAGCCGATCGATATGATGTCAACTCCATCGACCACTTGCAGCAAGAATGGACGCGCTAAGCAGACGGTTTGACTCTATAACCCCTGCATTTGCATGTGCGGCCAATACTGTTGGGGAAGGAGTAGCAATGTATCAGGAGGACCACTATGGAGGGCGGGGCAACTACGAAGGCAAATTGAGCATGTCGATGCGGTTGACGACCACAATCAAAGGCCCAACAACCTATATTCTAGCACCTACAATCCCGGATGGAGGAACCATCCGAACTTTTCCTATAGGAATAATTTGGGAATTTCCAACAATCAAGAGGATATATGCAACAATAGGGTAGCGGGCAGCAACAACCACCCAAATCTTGACTGGAACTGATGATTGAAGATTTTATTACTACCCAAACAAAGGCCAATGCAGAATTTCAGCGCCAACATCAGAGATCTGAAGAGGCACTTAGGGAGTTGAAGTCCTTTATCGATGGGCTTACAAGCTGAACAAAAATGCTGGAAACGCAAGTGGCCCAAATAACCCAGACCGTATCACAAACCATGAATAACTCTCCACCATCAACCGAGCAAAACCAGGTTAAGGAAGAGGGGATATACAGTGAGGGAATAGGACAGAAAAATAGATTTACTAGGGGGTGTGCAGCCATGATTCGACTTTACCAAACTAGGCTGAAACTGAAGATAAAATCCCACCCAAGTTGAAGGACCCTGGTAAATTTGTTATACCCTGCACGATTTACGGTTAGAACTTCAATGAAGCACTATGCGACCTAGGGTCATCAATTAGTATGATGCCCTATGCATTCTACCTTGAGATGGGACTGAATGGTATACAACCGACGAACATAGGTATTCGCATGGGGGACAACACGATCAAGGAGCCCGTTGGCATGTTAGAACATGTACTTGTGGTGGTTGAGAATTTTTTCATACCCATAGATCTTATCATACTGGACACATGACCAAATCCTCAGAATCCCATCATTTTAGGAAGACCCTTTCTGGCGACTGCGGGAGCATGCATAGACGTGAAGGCGCATAAAGTCTCCTTGGAAGTAGATGACGAGATCATCATATTCAACCTATCAGAGTGTAAGGTTCCCTTCGCAGACGGGTATACCTCGTGCAGGATGACGACCACTTTACCGGAAGATCTGATTTGACGAATGAAGGGAGGTTTACTGAGCCTTGACCAAGTTAAAATGATGGAGTATGGTCGAGCTAAAAGACCTTAAACAAAGCACTTCTTGGGAGACAACCCAAATTTAGTCTTTAGTTGTTTTAATTTTATTGCATTCATGTGTATAATTTAGACTTTGATTTATGGTCATTTACGTTTTTGTAAATAGTTTTAGGACTAGAAAGAACTTGCTAAGTAGAAACAAAAATCATTTTGAGCCTACAGTAGGCGTGTGGGAGAATTCAGGCTGTGGTGTGTTAGTGCCTATAAGAATCATATATCTCCACAATGATATGATATTGTCCACTTTGGGTAAGCCCTCATGGTTTTGTTTTTGGGCTTTACCCAAAAGGTCTCATATCAATCGAGATATCTTTTCATCTTATAAGCACATGATCTTTTTCATGTCTTACCAATGTGGGACTTTGATTATATTCCCAATACTCCAACAATCCCCCCTCAAACGAAAGACCATATTGACCCCCCCCTCAAGTCTATCCGTCCTCGAAGGACATCCTCTGCTTGATGTCCGATCTCAACCCACCAGGACTTCCTGCCAACTATCCTGTCCTCGACCGATTGGATTTCCTACGATTGTCCAAATTCCGCCCAACCTGGACTTCTACTGGTGTCTGGTTCTCTTGATCCAGATATGGTAGCTCAACTTCCTTCGTTCGAGGTTCATGGCTTGACATGGAACATGACTCTGATATCAATTGTTAGTGCCTATAAGAATTATATATCTCCACAATGGTATGATATTGTCCACTTTGGGCTTAAGCCCTCATGGTTTTATTTTTGGACTTTACCCAAAAGGTCTCATATCAATGGAGATATCTTTTCATCTTATAAGCACATGATCTTTTCCATCTCTTACCAATGTGGGACTTTGATTGTATTCCCAATACTCCAACATGATGCGCTCTGGGAGAGAAACGAGGGGCATCTGGTCAGGCCGTGTGTTTACACACGGTTGTGCCCCGTCCGACTCATCTCCCAGCGGCGCATATGACCAGGTCGTGTGTTTACACACACCAATCCGTGTGTTTACACACGACCATGCCCTAACCGACTCATCTCCCAGCGGCACACATGGCCAGACGCAGAGGCAGCGATGGGAGGAGCAGAGCACCTATGCGTAGGCAGAGTTTCAGGGCTTACAGGAGCACTTCCAGTAGGCCGAGGAGTTCTACGATGAGGCCGTATCTATTTCCAAGAGGAGGCTGCATATCGCCAGGAGGTTCGACAATACATGCGTGCCCAACAGGCACAGTGGGGTCGGGAGGAGGAGCACAGAGTAACCGCTGCATTCACCAGTTCTCATATCGACCACATATACATGTGACATCAGTGGTTGAGCACCAGGTTTTCTTAGGAGCCCGACATACTGAGACTGTCGGACTTCCCACCTCAGCCACCATATTAGAGATATTGTTCCATACAAGTCTAGGGGAGGGACCCCAAGTTTTGATATGTTTTATTTCTAACAGTACTTTCTTTCTTGATATTTGCATTTTAGTCTTAGTTGACATTCATCTGTTCATGTATAGAGTGTCTAGTTTCTTTTAGCACTTAGTTTTTGCTATTTTTAAGACACCTAAATAATATTTTTAAGATTTCTTCATGAATTATCTCCGTAAGTAGCCTAACTTCATTTATCTCGTGGTATTTTATTGCTCTAATGAATGTTCTAGACTTGCACTAAACTTTTTTTTTTATACTTACACTTGACGAATATTCTGAAAGGGAGAATATATTACATATCTAG
The DNA here is from genome assembly GCA_025175895.1 of Wurfbainia villosa. Lineage (NCBI taxonomy): Eukaryota > Viridiplantae > Streptophyta > Magnoliopsida > Zingiberales > Zingiberaceae > Wurfbainia > Wurfbainia villosa. Next base: position 111,285,431 of record CM045988.1, read on the forward strand.
TTATGATTCATCCCAATAGTTTAGTACCTTGGAATCCATAGGTGACTCTAGATTTAGCATTTTAGTTACTAAAGATGCTCGGATTATGTAAGTCCGTTTGGAAAAATCAAAATCACCTGTGAGTATGAGAAGAACGAGAGTTCTATTCGCAAAAAAACAAAAAAACTGTTTGTCACGAGTGGAAATGGCTAGGTACCCCTTTAAGACCGAGTTAGGTTACTGGGGAAACACCTAACAATTTCTCTCAATACCGAGCATGCCTTTGAGACTTTATGCTAGATCTAGGGAACGACCCTCACTTATGGTAGACTAGTGCCTAAAAGTTGAAAATCTTAGGAAAACTACAAGATGACGACTTAACTTATCGTAGAACGATGTATCCCTTAAGAAGGTTCGCTTAGCACGTGCACGAGAAGTTAACTTAGTGAACCTTTAGAACATATTTGTTTTGCTTTGATGGAAAATACCACTTGATAAATCTAGTTAACATGCTGAGTATGGAATAATGTTTTTTTTTAAATTTCATGGGACAGAGGTTTGCTTGAGGACAAGCAAAGATTTAAGTCTAAGGGAATTGATATGAGCAAAACATATAGAGTTTTAAGAGTAGTTTTTACTCACATCTCGTTATATTTTATACTTGTTTCATGCATGTTTTACTTTATTTTGCATGCATTTCCTATTTTCTAGTTCGGAGATCTGCTCGTTGTACTTTTGTGTGCAGGATAACATTTTACAGGGAAAATGACACATTCTTTGAGCAAAAGGAAAACATTTAGCAGGAAGAACAGAAGGGGACATAACCTATCCGTGTGAATCCACACGGTCGTGTCCAAACCATAGATTTCGCCACCCCAGTGCTACACACGGCCTGGTCGTGTGGATCCACATGGTCATGTGGCGCTGGCTTATTTCGATGCGATTAGGGTTCTTTCGTGGCTTCGAGCAATGCCAACTTCAAGTCTATAAAAGGAAAGTCACGCCCAAACCCTAGGGGGGGGGGGGGGTACAATGGCTGGGACGACACGTCGATGCCCTAAAAAGCATCGAAAACTCACAACGGAGAGGAAGGAGACGATGAGTGGATCGTAACCTGCGCTCCGATGTCGAAGAGAAGAACTAAGAGTATTGCAATTTACTTCCTATTCATCTCCTGCATTGTAATGACTTATTCTATTATGCATTGTGTTCGTTCTTTTCCATCTATGGAGTAGAATCTTCGATTCTAAGATTAGAGAGTAACTTGTGTACATAGAACATGCTAGATTGAATGTTAATTCTATTTTTTGAATTTCTATTCGTAGTTAGTATTTATTTGATTTGATGAAGATTGTATTTTGATTTTCTATCTATTGTGGATAGCCGATACAAGGGGTGACAACCCTTGTATCAAAGATCTAGGGGAATTAAGGATGAACTAAGTAGTTGTCCTCATCTCCGGTAACCGTAGGTAGAAGGGTATGATGGAGTAGGGAATGAGACACGTTCTGACTCTTCATAGGGATTGATTTGACATCCTTGTACCGTCTATCCTATCTTAACGAAAGGGTCGGCCTGGTTAAGGATAGGTAGTTCTTGATAGCAGCGAAAGCTCATTAGGAAAGGGTATGATGTCCCTTTCACAAGACCCTAATTAGAGAACCAGACAACATTTAATTAATTAGCATGTTCCATGTTGCACAAGTGAAACCGAAGTCCTAGGATCCCTTTTTAAACCTCAAACCAACCTTTCCTTCCTCTGTGTGACACCGTACTTGAATTAGGACCACCGATAACCTCGTAACCACAACCCTTAGAACTAAACTCCAAACAACAATGCTCACTGATCAATCGGTACTCGAATCTCAGCCTTTGTGGGAATAATAATTTATTTATTACTTTACGACATTCGTGCACTTGCGGGCGTTGAGTGCGAGCGCGTGCTTTGAGTCCTCGACAGTTCCCTTCGCGAAATTTAAGGTCGCATTCATGTGCATCAGCGATCAATGTCGGCAAGTGCACAGTTGTTGTCAAGTAATAATAAATATCAATCCCACAGGGATTGGGATTCAATTATTGGGGTGTCCGGTGAACGTTGATCCTTCGGAGTAATTCTTCACGAGTTAAGGTAGTTGGCTATGAGCAGGCTCAAGTACGGTGTCACTTGGAGAAAGGAAAAGGGGTGTTCTCAAGGTCAATCAAGAGATTTCAGGATTTCAGTTTCACTTGTGCTTTGTCGAGCGTGTCGAAATTTTATGCTCCTAAGTTCTTTAATTATGTTCTTGTGGGAGGATCAAGTGTAATTCCGATGAACTTTTGCTTCTACACAATACTTGTCTAATTTTCTAGAGCATTTTTTTTGGATCCACAGAGCTTAGGAGGTTGTTGCCACTAGGTAGCCCCTGTCATGGGTCCCACAACCACTGAGTTGATTTCTTCTACTTCACGACCTCTAGATAAACTAGGTTCATGGAGTTCTAAAATGTCCTATGTTACCCCCATGAATAGGTGGACCATATTTCATACCCTACTCTTTCACGACTTATTGTCTATGATTTTCAGAGGGAGGATGACCATGGTTCCTCCTTGATTCTACTAGGTTTCGATATAGAGGATTTTGACCTCTATATCGGCTATGCGCAGTAGAAACAGAATCAAGTCATGATTATCATTGAACTAGAAAATATAAATCACAAACATAATTAAAAGACATTATTGTATATTTGCTCTAACATGTCCAACAAGCACAAGCTACTCCCAATCCTAGAATCGAAGTCTCTACTCCATAAATATCGAAGGAGAAATACAAGATATTGTATTCTTAATAATTACAACCAAACAACAACTAAAATAGAAGAAATAGACCTAGTTTGGTTTGACTCTAGAAGAAATACACCCTGTTTGGTTTGTTGAGTCAACTTGGCATCCTCCCGGTGTATTGGAGGTTTGTCATCGATCTTGAGTTGCCTTCCTCCTCCCTATTTGTGAGCCTCCAGTGCTTTTTAGGGCACTCCTTTTTGTCGTCCCGTGTCGTCTCCCCTCCTTAGGGTTAGGCATGCCTTCCCTTATATAGGAGTGAACTCGACTTTCCTTATTTTCCTATGAAACCAGATTTCTTTATTCTACATCACTGCCACACTACAGTGTGGATTCCACATGGTCAGCCATGTGAAGCGCTGGAAGTTGCAACTTGAAAACTGGATCTGGGCAAAAGGCACGATCGTGTGAATTTCACACGATCGACCGTGTCTTCCTTTGGAGCGACATATGGATATTGTCTTTTCGCCTCGAAGCATGTTTGTGTCTCGAGAACATAGCTAGATCATGCTTCTCTTCATCTTGTTTCATTTGACATGTCATTTAGCTCCAAAAACTCCGTTCTACACATAAAATTAACGGAAGCAGATCTCCGAACTAGAAAATAGCAAATAAGTGTAAAGTAAAGGAAATATGCATGAAACAATCACAAAATACAATAAAATATGTGCTGAAACTACTCCTAAAATCTTATATGATTTTCACATTTCAATAACTATCTTTTACGATCTTTTAAGTATGTTTGGGAATTGTTAAGGAAATGTGTCATTAGTTGTTTTCTTAGTTTTGTTTACTTGCACGAGATGTGCAAGAATAAAGTGTGTGTGTGTGTTGGGGGTGATAACACATATTTTGATATGATATTTCTATTCATTCCTCAATTTTTTAATTCACTTGTATAGTTAATTCATCGCATTTATCATGTTTTTGATTATAGTCTCATAAGCATTAGTCACTCATCAATAAGTGGATAGTAATAATCAAATGTATATACTAACCTAGCCCATCTAATGCAATAGCATGCAAAACTATAATAAAAAGATCTCCAATCCATACTGTCAAATGCAACATGAACAAACAATTGATAACACGTGATAAGCATACATATAAGCGCACACAAACATATATCCAACATACCCAATCATGGTCACTGTCTACACACAACACCTGCTATACTACCGCAGCGTGGTTGGGTGAGCAAGACATGACAATTACACACATTCCAGCTACCATTGCTGTAACGAGTGGTTGAGTGGTCATATCCAATAATAGCTATCTAGCTACGTCATCCTACACGAGGCTTCAGCTATCACTACCGCCGAGTGACTGAGCAAGTAGACCAATATGTATCCACATATCCAAATCTCTGGCAACACTCTCGACCCTACAGGGGAAACAACTATCACCCAGATACACATGATGCAATAACATGCATACCATGAGTATGACTACACCACTGACCCTCTCAATCTCTCTCTATAAATGAGAATATGTAGTCGGTAATCAGTGTATTATGCGATAATAAATCATTCATGTCTATAACTTTTATGGCGACACACTCTACCTCACAAGGGAACAATAGTCAATAGAAAATAAACAATGTGAGGATCTCCCGTCCTCAAATATACCTCCATTGATGACCCACTCAACCACACATGGGAGCAATAGCCGATAGAAACATGCATAATACAATGAAATGCAATATGACAATCAAGTCTACATATATATCTAGTCCATAAATATATCTCCACTAGCAGCCGCTTAACCACATATGGGAGTCATGATCGACAGGAGCAATGCACTAAGATGTAATATGACAATCATGTCCACAAATATCATCATCACTACTACTAAGAATGTAATTTGATGGTAGAAATAAATGTGTAACTGTAATCAACAATAGAAATAAATGAGACTGTATAGATAACAAATAGAGCAATCTCAAAGTTCAAGTAGCTAAGTATCAAACAGTGATATAATAAAGTGTGGAGTCAAGATAATAGTACTAACATCATATCAAGGTTCATGCACTAAGATCAATAATCTATAGAAGTCAAAGGTGGAACTATCCATCTAATATGTAGAATATCCAAAAACCTCCACATCCGAAAGACTATCTCAAATCAAAGTCCTGAAATCATAGAATACAAATATAACTAAGTGCTAGCATAAATCTAATGGCAGAATAAGAACTTAAATCAATCTTAAACCCTGATTAATTAACCAATAATTAATCAATATATTATCCATTTAGTTGATCTAATCATTTCTTTAATCATAAAAGTTTTAATTAAAATTAATCTCCATCTCGATTAATTAACCTAATCCCACAAAGAACTTAACACTGCATAATTCATTAACCAATATAAAAAAACCCAATTAATTAACCTAAAATCCAATCCACAACCTTACATCCTCCTTCGCCCAATCGGATCACGACCATGGCAATTGATGGCTATATCGGTGGAGCGAGCGACGATAGAGAAATATTGTTTACGAGGCAAGCGAAGGTGTGGTGGTAGTGAGCAGCGGTGCAAATGACACGCAATGACCGTGGAATTGGTCACGCCGCCATGAGGCGAGGACTTACCACAAGCTAGTCATAGTGTGGAGTTGGTGTGGTGATGGAGGTGACTTCTCTGCGATAATGGCGAGTGGTGATTGATTGTGAAAACTAGCCGTGATGGATGTGACAACTACAACGATGATGGAGAGAAGAAGAGGGCATGAGCGAGAATCAGTAGAACTCACGATGAGATTGAGTTCATTGTGTGATTAACAAGCCATGGCGACAAGGTGACTAAATTGTCGCCATCGCGGAGATCGTGGTGATCACTACTATCGAGTAGATGGAATGAGAATTAGGATGGGTCAGCGGTGCTCACTATGGGGGAACAAGAAGAGGGGCAGTGATGAGAGTTAGGGCATGGGAGAGAATGGGAGGAAATGGTAATATAACTTAGGTTTAGTATTTATAACTTAAGCAATTAATCTATTAACTCCTCATTAAATTGATAATCCAAATAGGCTCTATAATTTCCTATTTGATCTTTCTCCATCAATTATCATATAAATTTAATTTAAATCCCAAAAAAAATTCTAAAAAATCCAAGAAATTCGATAAGTGAATTTTTGAATTACTATTAGTTTATTAATATTCTAGCTAAAAATTTAGGTTGAGATCTATTTTATTTATTTATTTATTTTCAATATTTAACACTAACAAACGGACTTATGCAGAACAATGAAAAAAATATTAAAATATCAAAATGCATAAGTTATAGATAATGTTAAAAAGGAAATAAACTGAATGAACTCTATAGAAGGTATCTCCAAGCTATTACTGAGCAATCTCTGTACTACTCATTGTAATGTTGATCGAAGCTTGACAATCACTTCAAATATGTGAATTTAGAGGTCAAAGGAGCAGAGAATGAGCACAATGTACAAAGTGAAGTAAGAAAAGACGTGCATGAATATATATAATTCAAGAAGTCAACAACCAAAGAGAGCATTTATATTTTCACATTTTAGACATCATTAATTTATTACTTATTTTCTCATTAATTCAACTCTTATTCATTCTTTAGTAATTTCTGTAGGATCGTAGGACATGCTAGAGGGGGAGGGGGTAAATAGTGTTTTAAAAACTTTCTTTTCTTTTAAAAATCTTTCACAGAGGAAAACAAAGGCAAAACAAAAAGTTAAGGACACGTTTTATTTTTACTTGGTTCACAATCAAAAGGTTGCTAATCCAAGGCCCGTGCAATCCTTGATCACTTTCGTGATTGCTTTTGAGGGGACAATCAACTAAAAGAGTCTCTTCCTCGTTGGAGGTAAGAGATAAAATGATTACAAAAGATTGAAGGGTCGATAACAATCTTACCGCTCCTTATACAAATTAAGTACAAAAGAATGACAAGATCAAAAATAATATACCAACAATTGAAGTTAAAAGAAGAAGTACGATTGGAGTAGGGTTGTAGCACAAAGGAGCACGGTTGGCGAGCAAGAGCACTTAGGAGCAAATTAAGATCTAGGGTTTATGTCTAACCCTTCTTTTATAGAGTTTCCTAGGTCTTTAAGATCATCCATTTTGTCAAGATCTTGATCTAGATAAACTTTATCCAAATTTCTTATTTTTGAGGTGACAACTTGAATTTTCACATGCACACTAGTCGACTGCTCTTACTGTAGTCGACTGCTGTGACCAGTCAATAGCTGCACTTGACTTTCCATTCAATCACCTGCATCACAAGATTAATCTAAGCCATATACAACAATAGTTGTAACGACAATCTTCGACTATCCGATATCGACTTCAGCATTCTCTCGGAACTCTTAGTCGGATCGACGCCTAGGGTTGTCCCTATACCGAGGACGCGACCTTACCACCACTTCTCACATGGAGCTTACCTTTCTTACCATTTTCCCTATTGCTTAGTATCTGATCTTTGACCACCATTCCTTCTGGTGTCTTTGAGCTTAGCTAAGACTATTCAGTTTCTGCACACCTAACAACGTATCAGATAATAATATGATTTAACTTTGAACCTTTACCATAATCAAAATATAGGTTCGATTATCTAGTATCTTTGTACTAACAATCTTCCCCTTTTTGATTTATGACAATCAGATTCAAAGTTAAGAAAATATGGAATAAAAGTTAAAAATAAACTCCCCCTCAATATGTCGTCCCCCTTAAAGTGAGTTTTTAAAATTTTAACTTCTTAACTTTTTTCTCTCCCCCTTTGACATATATCAAAAAGTAATATAATAACGATAGTATTTTTAAGAACTAGCCAAAATTATGAATCCAAGCATATTTCAAGATATTCTAATTATTGTCCTTAACATGTTCAACTCTCCCTTGTTTTGATGTTTAATTAAGACTCAAGATTCTAAGGGTTGTATGTCAATCTAGAGGTAGCTATAGATATTTAAGTCTTTCTCACTATTTTGACATTTATGACCTAAGGTTTCTAGATTCTACACCAACAATGTTCAAAAACCTTACCGGTCGGAGACATTTATGACCTAAGGTTTCTAGATTCTACACTAATAATGTTTAACTTACTTTACTCTTGTGAACGAGTTTATTGTAACTCTTGTAAAGTAATTTTGAAAATATTTTTTTAAAAAATAATTCAAATATTTAAGGCTTATGCTTTTAATTTTATAAAAGTTGTATTATGAGTGCATGCTCATTATGCTAAAAAAATTTCTCAATTTATATCTTTGAAACCAAAAGGATTTAATAACTAAGTTTTCAAAATACTTTTTTTTTAACAATAGATTTTCAAAAATTAAATATAACTACACAAAACAATCATGAAAATAAATATTTTTATAGATTTTGAAAATGTTTCAAAAATTATGTTTTTTTTAAATTTAATTGCCCTTAACATATCACTCATTTTATGTGTCTTAGTACAAACAACACATGTTAACCTTATGAGTATTGTGAGATGAGGGTTCATTAAATTAAAAGTTTCTAAATTTGTGTTAGATTCAAGCTTAGCTTGGGCTAGTCCAGTAAATTTTTCTAGAATCAACTTCCAGGTAGTGGCGAGGCATATGATCACCTTCTTGGATATCCGGTGGATCACTTCCTTAGACAAAGTTGATTAAGGAACTAAGTACTAGACTTACTTTAGACTAACTTTGGTCTAACTAGTTAAAGACTAAGTGAGTTAGCTTCGGTTAGTTCCACTTAACTTAGTGCACCAGGTAGGACGCATCCAACCTAGACATGCACTTCGAGGAGATTCCCTAACTTACTATCAGTTTACTTTGTTTTAGTACTATATTTTTCAAGTTTAAAATACTTTGTTTCCTATCTAGTTCATTCTAAATTAAGCAATTAAATTAAACTAAGCATGCAAAACTAAATTAATCAAGTAATTTAGTAAACAAATTTAGTATTGACTCCCCCTAAATCATTGAATCGATACGTTCTATCCACATAGTGGATTTGATCCTTGGGAACCCAATACTTGGTTGAACTTAGTTGTGATTTTAGACTCGACTTAGGGACCCATGCTTGGATTTATTTACGATTATGATTTACAAGTGAAATAAATGATCTATTTGTTGATCTAAACCCGAGTCTAATTTTGTTGTACATGGTTCTTTGAGTTCTAAGGATTAGGTCAAGACCCTTGGAGCCCAATGTGAACCTTTCCAACGATATCCTAAGCTCTTGAACTTGCCCTTTCAAGAGAGAATTCTCTTCCTCAAGGTTTTTGACTTAAGTTGAGTTTCCCTCTTGAGCTTAACTAGTTGGAGAGGTTAGGCTAGCCTTATGCTTAAGAAGTTTAACTTCCTTAAGTAAAGAATCAACCTTCGACTCAGACTTAGTCAATTTTTTATTCAAAAATATTATAGCATTATACAAAGTTTTAATTAATGAGTGACTCACCTTGATTGACTTTTTTGAACCGGATACGGATCCGTGGCTTGACTCAAACTTGAGCTTGGTGTCAGATTCAGACTCGGTATCGGCCTTGGACTCGGACTCGGACGGTCTTGCCATAAGAACCAAGTTGTTGACTTGGTCTTGTTATTTCTCATCCAAAGTCTCTTCCCATGTTGCATTTAGCACTTTCTTGGATTTTTGCCATTTAGACTTTAACTATGGATACTCGAACATGAAGTGTCCCTTCTTGTTGCACTCGTAACACTTGTAGTTCTGATTAGTGTCAGATCTCTTTTCCTTGGTTGGCTTGGATGGTCGCCTTCTTCGCTTGATCCATTTTTGAACTAGATTAACTAGTTTGGTCTCTATCTCCTCGTCTAAATCTGAGTCAGCCTCATCATCTTCAAGAGGAGACTTGCTTTTTCCCTTCTTTCAACCTGCAAATAAGCCAATACTCTTCTTGACCGGGGTCGAATTAGACTACTCATGTAATTTAATCTCAGAAAACATTTCATCTAACCTAATTGTAGATAATTTTCTAGATACTTTGTAAAAATCAACCACGGATGCCCATAAAGTATTCCTAGGAAAGGCTCTTAGAGTGTACCTTATAATATCGCGGTTCTCCACCTTCTGTCCAATGGCATGAAGACCATTTAATATATCTTGGATGCGAGTATGGAGTAGGCTTGTGGTCTCATTATCCTGCATTTCCAGATTATATAACTTATTAACCAACTAGTCTCTCTTACATATCTTTACGTCGGATGTCCCTTCATGAAGTTCAGTAAGTTTGTTCCAAAGGTCCTTGGTGCTGATGAATAGACCAACTCCTCCTTGGATATATCACATTGCAAGATTTGAGTGACCTTTGCTTCAACTTCAACTTGTCACTTCATTGCATTGGTCCACTTATCGTAGTCCAAAAACTCTCCTTCATCACTCATCGATAGATTGAACCTCATCTGAATAACGATCCACATCTCGACTTGTGTTTTTAGATAACACTCCATCTGACCCTTCCAATATTGAAAGTCATCTCCGTTAAAGAACAGAGGTCGAACGGTGTTGTATCCCTCAAAATGAGCCATTTAGATCCCTTGCAAAGCCAAAAACACAAAAAAGTATTCCAATACTTGGTGTTGGATTAATAGTGCGAAAGAAAAACTAAGACACTAAAATATATAGAGAAATAAAAGGAAAAAATTTGCTCAAAATGGTGGTTGCACCAAAATTGAGCGCCCCGACTCTGATACCAATTGTAGGAACATATGACGCGCTAGAGGGGGGTGAATAGCATTTTAAAAACTTTCTTTTCTTTTAAAAAACTTTTGCAATGGAAAACAAAGCCAAAACAAAAAGCTAAGGATACATTTTATTTTTACTTGGTTCACAACTAAAAGATTGCTAATCCAAGGCCCTTGCGATCCTTGATCACTTTCGAAGGGGCAATCAACTAAAAGTCTCTTCCTTGTTGGAGGTAAGAGATAAGATGATTACAAAAGATTGAAGGGCCGATAAGAGACGTAATATTTTGTGGAGGATTATATGTTAGACACATTAATTGAAAGTCCTAATAGGTCAAGAAGGAAAGATGTTAGGCAAGTATGGGAAGTCCTAATAGGTTGGAAATGATATAATATTAGATAAGTATAGAAGATCCTAATAAGTCATAGAGGATCGGATGTTAGGTGAGTGTGGAAAGTCTAAATAGATCAAGGAGGATTAGATGTTTAATGTTGATGAAGTCCCAATAGATCAAGGGTAATTGGATGATATACAGGTGAAGTCCTGGTAGGTCAAGGGTGACCAAATGTTAGGCGAATAAAGTCCTATCAAGTCAAGAGTGATCGGATTCTAGATGGATGATATTAAATACACCAATAAATAATATGTGTTGATTTAGAAATTGCCTTATAAAAATTTATAGAAATTTTAGGAATTTTTTGGGATTTAAATCGAGTTTCTATGACATTTTATGGGAAAGGATTTAATAAGTTTTATTAAAGCCAGTTTAGATTATCTGTTATTAAGGAGTTAATGGATTCAATCAAGCTAGGTTTAAATATCAAAATCTAAGTTTATTTTCTTATTTTTTGCCCAAATCTCATGATCTTTTTCTCCTCCTCGCCACCCTCTTCTCCTCCTCTCCACCGACCCTTCTCTCAATTCCAACAATAATAAATCACTGTCACCCTCTGACGCAAGCACACAACTCCATCTTCCTCTCCGATCTTGATCTTGATGCCGTCATTTGTTGCTAATCATCCCTTCTTCATGCGCTGACCTACGATCCTGGGTCGAGCCACCATTCGTCGCCCACCACTTTGGGCATTCATGGCGAAGGCCAAGGAGGAGCTCAGTCCTCATTGCGAGCATATGGATTCACTGTCACCTGCCTCCGTCCGCTGTAGCTATTCATCCAGCCACTGTAATCGCCTTGCACGCGATGTCACGACCCATGGCCAGACCTCTATGACCACGGTGACCAGCCATCGTGGCCAAGTCTTGGCCACAACGACCACCCCTCGGTCCCAATGTGTGTTCGATCGGTCGATCCAGGATCACGACGAACCTTTGGTGACACACCTGGTCGTTGCCTTCCTTGCGTCGCCATCCAGCTCATAGTGACTTGCTTCAACGACTGCTGACCTCTCCTTCTCGCACAGTAGCCCGCTTAGTTATTGTGAACACAAATGCCGAATTATCATGTCACAAAGAGTAATTTTGTTATTTAGGCTTGATTATAGTAATTGTGATAGTAAAGTGCCTCTAAAACTTAAAGAGAAGTTCTACAAAATGACGATTAGACCTGCTATGTTATATGGAGCTGAATGTTGGGCTACGACTCGAGCATATGAGCAAAAGATGAGAGTTGCAAAGATGAGGATGTTAAGGTGGATGTGCGGACATACGAGGATGGACAGAATAAGAAATGTAGAATATTGTAGATATGATTAGGGATAATTTATTATCCCTAAATATCATTAGGAATAATTATTTCTTAGGATAGAATTTGATTTATTCCTAGGATAGGATTTGATTTATTCTTTTGAATAGGCCCTAATCTTGTATATAAATAGAGCTTCTTTCATGTAATAGGGGTATCAGTTATTATGAAATAACATGGTATTAGAGCTTTAGGTTTCTGTCGCTTGTATTTTTTTTCCCCGTTGTTGCTCGCGTTCTTCTCCCAAACGCACCGACCGAACGTGCTTCCATGTCGCGATATCTTTCCCGCAACGCAGCCTCACGCGAGCTTCCTTCCGGCCGCATACCTTCGATTTGCAGATCAGGGAAGGGCTGGTCATCGCCGCACCGCTTCTCATCGCCTCTCCTTCTCTTTCGATTTGAGACTTGAAACGACCTGGCATCTACCTAGTGGCATACGGCGGCCCGTCTGCCAGAAGACGCTGCTCATTTCCTCGTTTTCTTCCAGTTCATGCATCTCCACAGCACGCCTTGCTGTCCGCCGTCAATCCGCGTCGGGCCAGCTACGTAACTCGCAGATCAGACAATACCTGCGTCATTCGTCATGACTACCTCCAACACTTCGAAGCCGGAGTTTCCGATTTTTACCAACCATGTGACGGCACCGCTCTCGTCTGAGCTCTTGGATGGTAAGAACTACTCCTCTTGGGCCTCTTACATTGAGCTTTGGCTTGTTGGACAGGGTTATGAAAAACATCTCACACAAACTGAAGAGGATATTCAAGTGGCCGATCGTCCTTTATGGAGAAAAGTTGATGCTCAGTTGTGTTGCATTATCCGAGCCACCATCCATCCATCTCTCCGGGATGTCTTCCGGACTCATAAGACCTGCAAGGATGTTTGGATACAAGCTCAACAACTTTTTACGAACACTTCTCGGCGACTCTATCAAGTTTGTGACGACCTCATGACCATCCTTAATGCCCGTCAGATCAAGGAGTCTATGTCAACTTATTTGGGATCAGTCTCTAGCCTTCTGTGTGAGTTCAATGACCTGCTCCCACCTGCGACCACTCCTGTTGCAGAGCTTGAAAATCGGAAGAAATTTTTTATGTCTCTGGCGTTATATGGTCTGCCCACAGATTACTCTCATATTCGTGATCAGATCTTGGGCAGCCCCATAGAAGCCACTATGGACTCTACTTGGGCGACTCTCCTCCGTGTCCCTACCAAAGTCTTGACATTACCATCTTCCGTTCCGGTTGACTCTTCAGCATTGGTCTCTGGAAACAACAACAAACCTCCACCGCGTAAGAATGGCAAAGGGCGTCCTTGGTGTAATCATTGTCACCGACCAGGACACACGATTGATAAATGTTGGAGTCTCCATGGTCGACCTCCTCGTACTGCTCAGATCGCCCAGAGTTCTGTCACGTCTTCAGCTTCCAGTTCACAGTTGACACCAGCTCCAACTCCACCGCCTTCCTATGATGACTTTCTGAAGTGGTATGAGGATCGACGGGAGTCTAATTCCCTTGCTGCCATTACACAAGCTGGTAATTCCTTTGCTGGCATATCTCGCTCTTCGAGTCCTTGGGTACTTGACTCTGGGGCCACCGATCATATCACTGGTAATAGATCTCTTTTTTCCTCACTATCTACTTCCGGTTATTTACCCTTTGTCACCATGGCAAATGATTCTCAAACTCAGTCCCAAGGTGTTGGTATTGTTCATTCTTCTCCATCTCTTCCCATTCAGAATGTTCTTTATGTTCCCGGAGCTCCCTTTAATTTATTATCAATAAGCCAGCTCACTCGGTCTCTTGATTGTGTCATCTCATTTACTAAATCTTCTGTTTCATTGCAGGACCGGAGTACGGGGAGGATGATTGGCTCCGGATGTGAGTCTCATGGTCTATATCAACTTCACCAAAACTCTCTTGTTGGTGCGGCGGCAGCATCTCCACTTGTTATCCATGCTCAGTTGGGACATCCTGGTCTTGATAAGTTAAAACAATTACATCCTAGTCTGTCTCACTTAGAGTCTTTGTCTTGTGAGTCATGTCAGTTAGGCAAGCATGTACGTAGTTCGTTTTCTCCTCGCATTATAAGTCGGGCTACGTCTCCCTTTGCTTTGGTTCATTCCGATATTTGGGGTCCGAGTCGTGTTGCCTCTACATTGGGGTCACGATATTTTGTTACTTTTGTAGACGATTTTTCCCGTTGTACTTGGTTATATCTGATGAAGGATCGCTCGAAATTATTTTCTATTTTCAATCTATTTTTAATGAAGTCAAAACACAATTTGGTATCCCTCTTCGATCCTTGCAGAGTGATAATGCACGTGAATATATATCTACTTCATTTCAAACCTTCTTGGCATCTCACGGTATATTACATCGGAAGTCTTGTCCTCATACCCCCCAACAGAATGGAGTTGCATAACGTAAGAATCACCATCTTCTCGAGACCACCTGAACTCTTCTCCTCCACTCTCGCGTTCCTCTTCGTTTTTGGGGTAACTCCGTACTTACTGCATGTTATCTCATTAATCGCATGCCTTCCTCTACTTTACAGGGTCAAATACCTCATCATGTACTTTATCCAAAGCAGTCCCTTCATCCTTTACTACCTAGGGTCTTTGGTTCTACATGTTTTGCTCATGCTCTTGATCCTGACATTGATAAACTCTCTCCTCAGTTGTATAAATGTGTTTTCCTTGGATACCCATGGTCTCAGAAAGAGTATAAGTGTTATTCCCCTACTCTCCGTCAGTATTTCATCTCTGCGGATGTCACGTTCTTTGATTCAGTTCCTTTCTTTGGGTCTTCAGAGTCATCATCTAACTTTTATCCTTCTATGCCTGTATCAGTCTTTTATCCTCCGGAGGATTCTCTATCACCCATAGCCTCAATTCCTCCTCCGTTGCAGGTTTATCAGTGTCGTCCTTGTCCTGCTTTACTGCCGGCCAACACTGACTCTGTCATGGAATCATCTCTGGAGTCAGGTCCTCCGCTCCCTCCTCCGGTCCAGTCTTCTGAATCTGATATTCTCATTTCCCTTCGGAAAGGTATACGTTCCACTCGTAATCCTTCTCCACATTATGTTTCTTTGAGTTACCATCGTCTTTCTCCTTCCTATTATTCTTGTCTTTCCTCCTTGTCGTCTGTTTCTCTTCCAAAGACTGCAGGAGATGCATTTGCCCATCCAGGATGGAAACAGGCTATGCTAGACGAAATGAGTGCCTTACAGAGTTGTGGGACTTGGGATCTCATTCCTCTACCACCAGAAAAGTCAGTTGTTGGTTGTCGATGGGTATATACAGTGAAGGTTAGTCCAGACAGAATGGTTGATCGGCTTAAGGCTCGTCTCGTTGCTAAAGGTTATACTCAGATCTTCGGATTGGATTATGGGGACACATTTTCTCCTGTTGCCAAGATGTCCTCTATACGCTTATTCATGTCCATTGCTGCGATTCAACACTGGTCTCTTTATCAGTTGGACATCAAGAATGTGTTCTTACATGGTGACCTGCTCGAAGAAGTCTACATGGAGCAACCTCCGTATTTTGTTGCTCAGGGGGAGTCTTCTGGTCTTGTGTGTCGCTTGTGAAAATCTTTATATGATCTCAAGCAGTCACCCAGAGCATGGTTCGATAGATTCAGTATTGTAATTCAACAGTTCGGCATGACTCGGAGCGAGGCTGACTATTCTGTCTTTTATCGCCACTCATCTACTGGTTGCATCTACCTAGTGGTTTATGTTGATGATATTGTCATCACAGGTAGTGATCATCTCGGGATCTCACAGGTGAAACAACATCTTTTCAAACATTTTCAGACAAAGGATCTCGGTAAACTTAAATACTTCTTGGGGATAGAAGTAGCACAGTCCAGAAATGAGATCATTATATCTCAAAGGAAGTATGCAATGGATATTCTAGAAGAAACAGGAATGTTAAACTCAAAGACAGTTGACAACCCTATGGATCCTAATGTCAAGCTCCTACCAAATCAGGGGGAGCCTCTACTAGATCCTGAATGATACAGATGATTAGTAGGAAGACTAAGTTACCTTACTGTTACTTGTCCAGATATCTCATTTGCAGTAAGTGTAGTAAGTCAGTTTCTCAACTCTCCATGTAAAGAACATTGGGATGCTGTGATTCGCATTGTTCGATATATCAGAGGCGCTCCAGGAAAGGGTCTTTTATATGAAGACAAAGGACATACTCGAGTCATAGGATATTCTGATGCAGACTGGGCAGGATCTCCCATTGATAGGAGATCTACTTCTGGTTTTTGTATATTTGTCGGAGATAACCTTGTTTCTTGGAAAAGCAAAAAATAGAATGTTGTGGCAAGATCCAGTGCAGAGGCAGAGTATCGAGCTATGACCATAGCCAATCAAAAACTTATATGGCTCAAACAGTTGCTTTCAGGAGCTAAGGTTTGGAGACGTTACACAAATGTCACTTATCTGTGATAACCAGGCCGTCATGCATATTGTCTCAAATTCAGTTTTTTCATGAGAGGACAAAGCATATTGAAGTCGACTGTCACTTTGTCAGAGAGAAAGTCATATCTGGAGAAATATCTAATAATTTTGTTAACTCACATGATTTGCTAGCAGATATATTTACTAAGTCACTGAGAGGTCCCCGAATTGACTACATATGTAATAAGCTGGGTGCATATAATTTATATTCTTCAGCTTGAGGGGGAGTGTTAGAATATTGTAGATATGATTAGGGATAATTTATTATCCCTAAATATCATTAGGAATAATTATTTCTTAGGATAGAATTTGATTTATTCCTAGGATAGGGTTTGATTTATTCTTTTGAATAGGCTCTAATCTTGTATATAAATAGAGCTTCTTTCATGTAATAGGGGTATCGGTTATTACGAAATAACAAGAGCATTAGAGAAAAAGTTGGTGTTGCATCTATTGAAGGAAAGCTCCGAGATACACGTTTAAGGTGGAACGAATATGTATTTAGATGACCAATAAATACTCCAGTTAGGCGATGTGAAACGATACCAAATATACACATCAAAGGAGGAAGAGGAAGACCAAAAAAGACTTGGTTAACAACAATAAAACAAGATAAAATTTATTTAAATATAGATGATGATATAGTAGGGGATAGAGTCCAATGATGTAGAAGGATCCATATAGCCGACCCCACCTAGTGGGATAACGCTTTGTTGTTGTTGTTGTTGTTGTTGTTGTAGACTTGATTATAGTAATTAAGTTGATGTTGGTTAGTTTAGTTGATTAAATGGTTGATTTATTAATTAATAAGATAGTGTTGATTAATTAGTGATAATTCTTGATTAACAGGTTAATTATTTTTTTAGGATTGATTAGTAGTTAATAAATCCTTTGATTAACAGTCAGATCATTAATCAAGTGATTAATGATTTAGTTGTTGATAGATCTGGATTAGTCAAGATTGAGATTGATTAATAATTCATTGAAAAGGGAGTAATGAGTTACTCAATAGGTTAATAAGGTGATTTGATTCTATTATTAGACTTATGGTAGAACTTAGTTATGTACGCATTTTATACTTATGAGACTTTGATTTGAGGTGTACTTTCAGACGTGAAGACATACAACATGATCTAATATCAGGTGGGTAGTTTCCTCTTTGACTCAAGTAGTTCATTGATCTTAATGCATGAACTTTGATATATATACTGTTAATATCACTATCTTGACTCCATTCGTTATTTTGCTTGAGGTTGATACTTATTTGCTTGATCTTAGAGATGATCTATTGTTGTCTATACAGTCTCATTTGCTATCCTTGTTATTTGGTATTGTTTATACTTGTTAGTATTATATGCATTCCCTACAGTTCAAACTCTTGATTATGATTATATTATCGTTGTATAGTGATGGTTATACCTGTGTAGATGAGCATACACTTTTTGTTTATCATCGCATTACATGCATGTTGTTTGACTATGTCTCTCTTATGGTTGAGAGAGTCATTAGTTGCATCTGCTCACTTGACCACTCAAGGTAGTGGTAGTGGTGGTGGAGGTGATTGTAGTTGTCCTGTCATGCCTACTTGGCCACTCATGGATAGTGATAGCTGGAGTTGCGAGCAGTAGTAACCCCATGATATGTAGCGAAGAGCTACTATACACTAGCCACTTAATCCACTCGAGAGTAGTGGTTGTTGGAGTTGGTTGCAGTTGTAATATTTTGTCACCGAGGCCATACTAGGATCATGATAACGAGGTGTGTAGGCAGTGGTCATGCATATGCATTGTGATATGTGTTGCACATGTGGATAATATATTGCATATGCTTGTGATATTTGTATATGTTTGTACATTGTCATACATGTCATTTGTATGTTCGACAATTTATCAAAGGGCGTACTTCAAGTTTAGAATTGCCCAAACACAGTCCTATAGTTTCATATTTACCAAAATACGCACTTCATTCCCTTTTTACCCCTCCCGCCAAACAAATATGCAATTAATACTGAGATTGATATTGTACATGGTGCTGGAAATTTAAATTTCAGATCCACTGTGTTCCTAGGAATGTAATTTCTAGCACCACTTTTTTTTCGGCTAGTTGATATTGTACGTGATGCTGAAAATTTAAATCCCAACATCACTGTGTTCCTGGGAATATAGTTCCTAGCCCCATCTTTTTTCTAGGGCAGCTTGATATTGTATGTGGTGCCGAGAATTTAAATCTCAGGACCACTGTATTCCTGGAATTTAAATCCCAGGACCATTGTGTTTCTGAGAATATAATTTTCAGCACTATCTTTTTTCTAGGCGAGCTTGATATTGTATGTGATGCTAGAAATTCAAATCTGAGGACTACTGTGTTCTTGAGAATATAATTCCCAATGCAATCTTTTTTCGACCAGCTTGATATTCACGTTTGATGGGAGGGTTAAAAAAGGAATAAGGTGTGCCCTTTGGTAAATATGAAACTATGAGACTGTGTTTGGATAATTTCAAATTTGAGGTATGCCCTTTGGTAAATTATCGTTGTATGTTATATACTATTGTTACTCATGTAGTTATGAGTTGTACATATGTGTGATATTGTTCATACAGTGTACTTGCAGGCTATATGCTGTTATATGTTGCTCATGTGATTATGAGCTGTACATATGTATGATATTATTCATACAGTGTACTTGTAGGCTATATGTTGTTATTTATTATTCATATGGTTATGAGTTGTACATATGTGAGGTATTATTCATGTATGTTATTTGCATGATATTTGTTGTTATATGTTGCTCATGTGATTACGAGCATGACCATTTTAGATTCTTATATAGTTTTGTACATTATACCTGGTGGATCATGTTAGTATATTCCTACTGTTGTT
The DNA here is from genome assembly GCA_025175895.1 of Wurfbainia villosa. Classification (NCBI taxonomy): domain Eukaryota; kingdom Viridiplantae; phylum Streptophyta; class Magnoliopsida; order Zingiberales; family Zingiberaceae; genus Wurfbainia; species Wurfbainia villosa. The sequence goes on from CM045988.1 coordinate 111,304,953, forward strand.
TATTGATATTACTTGTAAGGCTGTATATCCTTTGATCTCTATATGTACTTAGTTCATGTACTATCTTTTCTATATTCGCTGAATATTTTTACTCACTATCTCGTCTATTTCTTCCTCCCAGGTAGCAGGCAAATATATTACGATGCTCGGAGGTCTTGTCTGTCGATCCCATCTCACAGTGTTTTTGGAATTTATTCCATATTGGTTTCACATTTTGGATTATGATTGTATTGTCATAAAATTTGATCTTTACTATGGATTTGGTTGTCGTATTGGTTTCGATTATGTTTTCTTGTTATGTCAAAGTCGTACCGATGTGTATATTGGAATTCTATATCTTTATACTTATCTATGTAGTTTTATTAGTATATGACTTGTGTGTGCCAGCAACTATTTAGGCCTCATATTAGTGTTGTATCTTGGCGAACAAGTATACCTCCGAGGCGTGACAAGTGAAGTCCCGACAAGTCAAGAGTGATCAGATATTAGATAAGAGAAGTTTTAGTAGGTCGAAGTCAATTAGATACTAAGTAAATTTTAATCTCGATTAAAATTGAAACTGAGGTATCAATTAACTGATAGGGTATAATAGCTGACCAATAAATCGTAAACTCTATGTTCGAGGGTTTACGAATTTTTAGGTGTGATCAATTGATGTTATTGTTTGAGTGATTAGCGAGTTTCAAACTTGATTGTTCCACTCGTCTAATCGGAATTAGTCGACTAATAGAATAGATCATTCAACTGATGATACTATCGAAACGAACATAAAATTCAAAATTTAATTGTGGGACTCAACTCGATAGACATTAGTCAACTGATAATGAGGAACAATTAAATGATGCCGAGGTGGTTGAAGTCGTTAAATTGACAAGTTAGAACAACATTCAAATCTATAATGAAGTAGTTGATTGATGGTTGAAAATAGTCGACTGATTGGCGGACGACAGTAATCTTATAAAAAAGAATTTCATCAAAGATTTGAAGAGTTAATTCTCGGAGACTTTTTGCAAAAGGTTAGAACCACCAATCTAGCGGTTCCCATTGGTCTGTCCTACATCATTGTGAGGGAGGTAAATCACGGAGGGCACTATGGATCTTGACGTGGTAGTCAAAATACGTAAGGATTATCTGAATCCAGAAAAGGACTTTAGACCTCCTTCAGAATCAATCCATGTCATTTTTGCAAGCACCGCCGTGCCTTAGCCACCACATTATTCTTGTGGGAACAATTTTAGGAGACTTTGAAAGAGAAGTATCGTTGCATTTCAAATTTCCAGATAGCAATTCAAATTAATCAAATAGAGAATAAAATCAAATCCATTCCTGTAAATTTATTATTTATAGTTCACTTATACAAAATTACAAAATGAGAGCTTTAGGACCAAACTCACAAGGCAAGCCATCCATAATGGCATCCTCTGGCTCAGGCTTCGCTGTTCAGTAACTTTACAGCTGACCTGTGACTGCTTGATAAGAGTGTCTTAAGATCAGTGTCGCCCTTTTGCCTGGCTCTCAATCATTTCGGCTTGTGTGTCCAAGGGTCCTTTGCCACATGAGTCCACGTGCAGGGAATTTTTTACGTACGACGGTGCTTTTGACTGAACGTGAAACTGCAAAATTTCATGATTAGGACATGCAACGACGGCCATAACAAGTGAATTAAGCACGGCTGGCTATGACTCGATTCAATATCTGCAACAAGGCAAGGCATAGAAAAGTAGATCAAAATCAATCTTATTGTATGCACAACGAAGAAGAACAGAATGAATATATCTAGAGTGTGTTTTTATCTTCTTCGGACTTTCAAGTTCTTTTTAAAGTCTCTTTCTCGATTTGTCCAGCCGTTGTACTGAAAACTGAGAAGTCCTTCCGACCGCCCGACAGATCAAAATCAAACTTATTGTATATACATATAATAATATTTGAGGCTGCAAGTGGCTAGCTTGTCATTGTCTGGTCAGCTCTCCGATGTTGGTTTCTCAAGCTTGTTTATTCTGCAATTGCAATTGCAAGAGAAAGTAATTTGCTGGACGTAAAGAAAGAGTGTCTATAAAATGTTTGATCCCTTGAAGATTATAAACACTCTGTTTGATACTACTGGTCCTTTTTCTACCTAATTCTCAATAGAAGAGTTAGCAGGTGACCCGTGACCCGTTCCAAAACACCTGATTCAGCCAAAGGGGAAAAGGAGAAACAGTTCGGGCGAGAGTTATCAGAAGCCATTGGCACGGGCGAGAGTTAGACGAAGCCATTGGTTCGGGCGAGAGTTATCAGAAGCCATTGGTACGGGCGAGAGTTAGATGAAGCCATTGACACGGGCGAGAGTTATCGGAAGTAATCGACACGGGCGCAAGTAGTGAGAGCCATCGGCACGGGCGAATGCTAGAAGCAAGGGACGCAGGTGGAAAAGAGGCGGAGGGCACTTCGCTAACAGAGGACTAGGAACTGGTTCAACTAGGCAATTCCAGAAGCCAATGGGATGGAGGAAGGGTCAACTCAACCTAATCGACGCGAAAGAAGTTTGGTACGGGCAAAAGGAGAATTGGCTCGGTTTAAGGAGAAACCCTAAGGCTAGGTCACCTAGGTATAGGGGCCTAAGTTAACTTCACCCAAAGCAGAGGGGTGAGGGAGACAGTTTAACCTCGTTGCCTGAAAAGTAAAGGGAAAGGTACTATGCAACGACTTGGGGGGCCCCACGCAATATTCGGGAGAGTCCTCGTTCCTCATATGTGTAACAGAATTATTCTCCAGGAGGAGGTGGTGGCCACGTGTACGATGGAGATAATCCACGACGTTACGTTGAAGGAGGAGGGAAGATAAAAGGGAGAGAGGGAGAAAAAGAAAAGGAGATCGATCCGCAATCATTCGCATCTAGCAAGAGAGAAGAGGAGACGAGAGAAAAAGGAAGAACGATTTCGCCGGAGAAGGAAGACGGAGATCTGCTGTTTGTTAAGTCTCTTGTATTTTCCTCATCTTGTAACATCATTGTAAGAGGTCCTTTCTCCTCCACCTTCGGAAACTTGCTTTCTGTAAAGGAGGATCTTCATAGTGAAAGTGCTTAGGCACCGCATCTGGTGAGAAACCTCACCCCCGTGGAGTAGGAATCCTTATTCCGAACCACGTTACATCTCGTGTCTGAATCTCGATTCTTTGGTGTCGGGTTTTGCGTTTACGTCCTACTTCATTTTCTTATTCTTTCTTGATCTGGGGAGAATATTCCGAGACCTCCCTTATCGCTTCATCGCCTTGAAAATGGAGCGAACGGATTTTTCCCCCGCACCCGCATCAGTTGGCGCCGTCTGTGGGAACATTTGAGCTGGACGTTGAGATGCAACCCGAAAAAGTGCAACAACCTGATATCTCTGTGGCGGAGGAGCGCCCCATCACCCTTCTACCATCGCAACTAAAGGCCTTAATGGATGATGCTATCACAGAAGCCCTCGCTAGAGAAAGGAGAAGGACCGGATATCTCAGATCCGCACTCAGGGAACCTTCTTCCAGAGATCCCTCCCGTAAAATGCCTCCTCCCTCTCGACAGCCCATGGTGATGTGTTGCCTGGAGGCGGACTCGGGGGAAGAACACCCCAGAATACTACGCCCTTCACCCAAACGCGCCGGGAGGAACAGGGTGAAAGTCAATCAACCAGACCTCCGGAATTCTACGAGCCTAGTCCCTTCACGATGGACATTCTTTCGGAGCTCCCTCCATCTTACTTCCGAAATCCTCAGATCTGTAAGTACGATGGTTCGACGGATCCGGAAGAGCACATATCACAATTCGATGGAGCGGCCTCGCTTCATCATTATCTTGACGCCTCAAGTGGTAGATCTTGGACCACCTTGATTGGTTCGGCACAAAAGTGGTTCACTACTCTGCCCCCGGGATCTATCACCTGTTTCGCTGACTTCCAGAGAATGTTCAGTCGAGAATTTGTCAGCTGTAAGGCGTATAAGCAAGACGCCTCTATGTTAATGCATATCACCCAGGGACCTTCAGAATCCCTTAGGGGGTATATCCATCGATTCACCTCAGCGGCTAGGGGAATCCCCGCAGCCCGATCTGAATCCTTCCGAGGTGCCATTCAGCACGGGCTGAAGGAGGGCCCCTTCCTTAGTTCCTTGCTGAGACAGCCTACGGATAGCTATGAAGAGCTACTGAGCCGTGCAGAGCAGTTTATCCGCGAAGAAGAAGGATTAAAGGTGATGAGAGCCGAGCGAACTGCCGCAACAGTCCCAACTGAAAGGGCTCGTCCCGCTGTTCCTCAAGCTCCCCCTCGGCGGGAATATACAAGACCTTTTCAGCACGAGACTCCGAGGCCTCGACCAATGCTACAGGGATTTCTCCCCGCCCCGCCATTGCAAATCATGGCTGCTGAAGTGCTTCCTCCTGTGAGGACTTGGAAAGAACGTGAAATGGAGTTCTACGATCAAGTGGTCCATAATGACCCTTGGGACATAGAGGGATCCCGCGTAATCCCCCAGCCCCGTTCTTTTGCCAATATCATACAGAGTACGGTCACAGTAGCAATCGATGTTTCAAGCTACAAGAAGAACTAGATCGCCTCCATGTTGCATATCCGCAATTGAGGTATCAAGCCGGAGGAACGGCACGGCGAGGCCCCCGAACCAATGTCGCCCGTCGGGGTCAGTAATCAACAACCTCGGGTCACTTTCCCCAAACGCCGTCGAGAGGTGGTCTCTCAAGAAGGTCCATCGGTGAGGGCGATGACCTCAGCCCTCGGGAGTTATCCATGTGATAGCCGGAGGACCTACTGACGGGGACTCTAACTGGGCACGGAAGTCATACGCCGTCTTATGGAGAGTTTGGCCATCGTCATCGACTACTATCGCATGGCGCGTCGCCTGCTTGCTCGGGCCAGAAGATCTGCAGGGTGTTCTGCTGCCTCATACAGACGCCTTGGTTATCCGTATATCCCTGGCTAATTATGAAGTGGCCCGGGTGCTAGTTGATTCGGGGAGCTCTGTCAACATCCTCTTCCAGGAGGCCTTCAGGCAGATGCAACTGGGAAATGCCCAGCTAGAAGATGTGTCCACTCCCCTTTTCGGATTCGCAGGGCACATGGTCCACCCGACGGGGCAGATTTCATTGCCTTTAACTCTGGGTGAAAAGCCCCGCCAAAAAACTAGTATAATCCCTTTCCTTATCGTGGATGCTCCATCCACTTATAACGCTATTCTTGGGCGCCCTTTCCTCACCCTTTTTCAGGCCGTGGCTTCCCCGTACCACCAGAAGCTGAAATTTCCAGTGGGACAATTGGTGGGAGAAGTTCGTGGAGAGAATGTAACCCTCCTGGAGCTGCTATGTGCAAATGGTTCGGGACGATCAAAAGAAGGCCAGAACTGAAGACCTAAAAGGCAAAGCTGTCATCGCTACCGACGTCTGCATCCTGGAGGAATTTCCCCCCAAGGCTGATAAGATAGAGGAGGGAGAACTGGTGGAGATCGCTCCGGGAAAGGCCACGGATAAGACAGTTGGATATCAAAGAAGAGTGGTGGCTCGCAAAGGAGAATGAGGACATCTTTGCAAGAGATGTGCATGATCTCACGTATCCATCCTCAAGTAGCGGAACACCACCTCAACATCATTAGAGGAACCCGACCCGGCCCAATGTAAGAGGCGACATTTTGGACCCGAGAAAGACAAGATCATAGCTGAGGAGGTGGATAAGCTACTAAAAGCGGGCCATGTAAAGGAAATCCAGTTTCCCGAATGGGTTTCTAATGTAGTCTTGGTCCCCAAGCCTTCTGGGCAATGGAGGATGTGTATCGATTTCCGTGATTTGAATAAAGCATGCCCTAAAGACTGCTACCCCTTGCCTCGTATTGATCAATTGGTGGATTCTACGGTAGGATATGAAGTGGTTTCTCTAATGGATGCATATCAGGGATATCATCAAATACCTTTGGCTGAAGAGGATCGAAAGAGGGTTAGCTTTGTGACTGCAGGGGGATTATATGCCTATGTGGTCATGCCGTTCGGATTGAAGAACGCGGGCTACATATCGCCTTTATGGACAAAATTTTTGCGAGATGTAAAGGGAAGAATGTGGAGGTCTACGTGGATGACATCCTCGGTCAAGTCGAAGGTCACTCGGATTTAGTCAAGGACTTGAATGAAACCTTCGCTACGTTAAGGCGATTTAATATGAAGCTAAACCCTAACAAATGCTTGTTCGGGGTAAAAGTGGCAAGTTCTTGGTATTGTGATCGAGAAGGGGTTGCAAGCCAACCCCGAGAAGGTGAATGCCTTATGCAACATGAAATCGCCTACTAATCTGCAAGAGACCCAGAAGTTGGTGGGCAGGATTGTTTCTTTATCCCGGTTCATAGCGGATCGGCGACAAAGGGCTACCTTTCTTCAAGATCTTGCGCAAAGCTACTAAATTTCAAAGTGGGATGATCAATGTGAACAAGCTTTCCAGAGTTGAAGAGATATCCGCCGGACTCCATTCTGGCTAAACCAATACGGAGAACCACTATGGATGTATCCGTAGTCTCGGAAGGAGCCGTTAGTTGATATATTGAAACAAGAAGGTTCTCACCAAGAACCTATTTACTATACCCCATATTCGAAGGGGGCGAATTCCGTTATCTGGAGTTAGAGAAGCCGCATATATCCTAGTGCTAACCGCCCAGAACCGAGGCCATACTTTTTGGCTCATCCTATCACCGTTTTAACACACAAATAATTGGGCAAGGTCGTCACTAAGCCAAATTTCTGAAGGTTAGCGCAAATGGGTGGTAGAGCTAGCGAGTATGATATACACTACCAACCTCGACGGTCATCAAGGCCTGTGCACTCACGATTTCCGCCAAGGTACCTTGTGGTTCTAAGAAGGTTGACTATGAAGGAGAGGAATCAAAGGCATGGAATATATTCGTAGATGGCTCCTCGGGATCTACAGGCAGTGGTGTTGGTGTTCTATTAATTACCCCAGAGGGTGAAGAAACTCGATTAGCCGTTCGCCTGGAATATCGGGCATCTAATAATGAAGCGGAATATGAAGCTATCCTAGCGGGATTGCAGGCTGCTAAAGCGGTAGGGGCTTCTTCCATTGTGATCCACTCGGATTCCCAGTTGGTAATATCCCAACTTGAGGTTCTTTGCGGTTCGGGAGGAAAAGGTGCAGAAAGTACTTGAAAGCTTTTGAGAAAGAAAAAGCTCAATTTCATCAAGTCCTCTTGAAGCAAATCCCGCGGGAGCACAATGAGAAGGCAGATGAATTGGCTCGGATGGCTAGCGCTGTGGGAGGAATAAAATCATCGGAGACGATCCAGGCGAGAATTCACACTTCCTTAGCAATATGCAACATAGAGGGAGACGCACCCGAATCAAGCCTAATTCTTGATTGGAGAACCGATATCATAGCTTATTTACGGCACGGGAAGATTCCTGAAGGGAAAATTGCGGCATCTACTTTAATACACCGAGCCAAACGGTTCATCCTCTTAAATGAAGACCTGTACAAGACCTCTTTCGGGCGACCCTTGTTAAAATGCCTAGGAAATGAGGATGCGGAATGGATACTCCGGGAGATCCATAAAGGATGTTGCAGCAATCACTTAGGAGGGAGAGCTTTAGCAAGAAAGACCTTGTTGGCCGGATACTTTTGGCCTACTCTTCAACGAGATGCGGCTCGTATAGTGCAAAGTTGCATCGCTTGTCAGAAACATAGCAACCGTTCTGAGCGACCAGCTGAGTTAATGAAAGCTGTAGTCTCTTCCTGTCCTTTTGACCAATGGGGAATGGATATAGTGGGTCCGATGCCAACGACACTTTTACAGAAGAGGTTTTTATTGGTCGCTGTGGATTATTTTTCCAAATGGGTGGAGGCCGAGCCCTTAGCCAAAATTACGGAGAATGCCGTAATACAGTTCTTATGGAGAAATATCATTTGTCGGTATGGTATCCCTCGGAAAATAGTCAGTGATAATGGGCGACAGTTCCAAGGGAAAAAGATTCAAGAATGGTGCCAAAGTCTCAACATTCAGCAAGCTTTCACTTCGGTAGCTCACCCTCAAGCGAATGGACAAGTGGAGGTAACTAACAGGATCCTCATTCAAGGATTAAAGACCAAGTTGGGTGCTCAGAGGGGAAACTGGGTGGAAGAGCTACGGCCCCGTGGGCCTATCGAACCACACCTAAGACAAATGACAGGGAGAGACTCCTTTAGTTTGGTATATGGTTATTCGGTCGAAGTGTTGTTGGATAGCGCTTCGGGTAAAAGCATACGAGCTAGATCGAACCAACTTATCCAAGCACGAATTAGATCCGTGGAGGAAAGGCGGAGATGGCGAGGCGAGCGGAATTTACAAGCAGAGAGTTCAATGAGCCTTTAATAAGAAAGTGGTGCCTCGGAGATTTCAAGAAGGAGATTGGGTTTGAAGGTCAATCTACTGAGATGGAAAGTTGGCTCTCAATCGGGAGGGACCTACGAGATAACGCACAATAGAAAGGTGGCGATATTATCCGAAAGACGACCAAGGCAAAGAGCTTCCACGACCTTGGAACGCCCTTCATTTTAATATCTTTCACACTTTATGAGAAATATGAAATAGAAAAGGAGAGATTATGAAACTCAGAGGGGGTGTTTATTGAATTGATTATATTAATTGAATACCAAGTTCTCTCTAAATTTCATTAAGGGGTTATTTACAAGGGCAATACGGTATTACCAATGAGTATTGAAGGAGAAGAGAAAAAGCAGAAGGAAATCCCGTTTCAAAATGAGATTACAAATTTAAATCGCTCAGGGAGGATAACGCGTTTGAACCTAGCCTCCCAATTTAAAGAAAATGAAGGATAAGTTGGAGGGGCCATTGAATCCGTCTTGATAAGTGGCGCGCATTAAAATAACGAGTCGCTCGCGGCGGTTCGGTGGTGGCTTCGCTCGACGCGCCTCTCGCACTTTTCCTGTTGTTCGCGAAGATTTCGACGCACGTCCACATAGCGCCGTGACACCTCCATAATTGCGTCAGCCAGAGTGGAAACGTCATCGGCTCGAGAACTTTGGTCCTGCTGTACAAGATGCGTCATCTCCACCATATTCGACGCATAGAGGCCAAATCCTTCCACCGCTTCGAATAAGATCTGGTCGGGCGAGTTCTGTTCATCCTCCGAAGGGAAGTCTCTTGCTGCGAGCGGACATGAGCATGCGCCCGGAATTTATAAGGGAGGAGTTTTCTTGTACCTCCTTACACAAGCGGTGCGGAGGTCCCTATCTTATCCTGTGCTCGTTGGTATTGAACTTGAAGGCGGCGATGGTGTCCGTGATCCCGTTGCTTCCCTTAGGAGCTCGCTACCGCCCTTGAAGACGCAATAGCTCTTGAGCTGAGGATGATTCCGTGTCAAGAGAACTTGATGGGATTTCCTGCTGAGGGACAAGTGGCCCCGCCCCCGGACATGGTTGTTCCTTTAATACTGCGATAATGTCGACATCTTTTTGAATTCCGGCGAGCTTGAGCTTAATTGCTCTGGAACAGCGCAATTATTGTGATAGAAGTTGTTCTCGGCTCTGAGCATTCGCCAAGTCTTCCCGTTGTTGCCGTTCCCATTCTTGGGCTTGAGCCCGGTATTGGTGATGGGAACGATCCAATTCTCGGTGGTTGGTCAGTGCCTACATGCGAGGTTGAAGAAAAGAAATGGGTCGATTAAACAAAGCTAAGGAAATTGATTAAGAAAGCGTACGCAGTCCAAAGCATGACGCAGCCTTCCATCACAGTCATCTCCTCTAAGTTCAAAATCCGAAGACTCCTGGGAGAAAGGGAAGAAGATGGGATGGATAATGCCGAAGGGGGAATCTCACTCGTAAAGGGAAGAATGGAGGCGATATTCGGTGGTGGAGAACGGAGAGAAGGAGGAGTCTCATTCAAAAGGTCCATGGAAGTGGTGGTCAAGGGTGGTATATTCAGAGATGCGGGGAGAATGGGCGTCACATTTGTCTGGGAGGTGAAGTCGGAAGGAAAAATCGAAGGAGGCTGATCGGAGGAGGGTCCTGGAGAAGATGAGATGATGAGCACTGGGTCGGGGAAGCCTTCAATGAGGATTTTAGAAGTAGAAGGCTCCTGATTAGGGTCTACAGGAAGAGGAGGACTCTTCATGCGATAAACGAAGGGGGAGGTTGGCAGCGAAGGAATGTCAACCGCCATGGGTTCAGGAGAGGAATGACGGGCCGAGGAAGGAGAAGACGGGGGTGGTATAATCTCTATCATCGGCGGACATGAAAGCATCTCCTTCCCAGATGCATCCCCAGGTTGTGGGGAAGAAGAAGGCGATTTCTGAATATCGTTGATAGAAGGCGGCAAAGGGGGAAAGTTAGGGCTTGTACAGGTAGGAGGAAGTGAAGAGGGACTGATGACCCCGGCTTCCTTCGGGATGGGGGTAGCGAAAGTCACCGAAGGAGAAGAGGGAGAACGACGAGGTGATTCCTGTATGGTGGTGATCGAAGGAGGTGAAGAAGAAGAAGAAGCTAAGGGCTGACTGACACCCCGTTTGCGATTCGTGTAGCGGCCCGCTATTTCCTGGAAGAAGGTGGAATGCATCTCGAATATCTGAAAATAACGAAAGACAAGGAACCGGGAAGGAAAGATAGAAGAAACGAAATTTGACAGCGGAGGAGCAAACGAGTGAAGAAGAAGGAAACCAAAAGACGAGGGGATGAAGGTAGCAGAAGAAACGAAGGCGAAAGGGTCCCCTATAAAAGGAGGAAGAATGGGCTTGCAGCTGTTAATGGGCTTCGCGTCGGTAGTGAAAGGGAAAGAAGGATTTATTTTTCCTAAATAGCCCATTATATATGAAATGCTATCCATGAGCGGAAGTTTATCCGTGTGGTGGTGGAGCGGAGCAGAGATTCTCGGTTACTACTTACTTTATATACAAATGCTATCCATGAGGCGAAGCCCGTGTGATGGTGGAACGGAAGAACCGAGACTCCTCGGTTACTATTTACTCTTTATATGAAATGCTATCCCTGCAGAGCGGAAGTTTATCCCCGTGTGGTGGTGGAACGGAAGAACCAAGACTCCTCGGTTACTATTTACTTTATATACAAAATGCTATCCCCGCAGAGCGGAAGTTTATCCCCGTGTGGTGGTGGAACGGAAGAACCGAGATTCCTCGGTTACTATTTACTTTATATACAAAATGCTATCCCCGCAGAGCGGAAGTTTATCCCCGTGTGGTGGTGGAACGGAAGAACCGAGACTCCTCGGTTACTATTTACTTTATATACAAAATGCTATCCCCGCAGAGCGGAAGTTTATCCCCGTGTGGTGGTGGAACGGAAGAACCGAAATACATCGGTTACTACTTATATTATATATAAAGTGCTATCCCCGCAGAGCGGAAGAACATCCCCGTGTGGTGGTGGAACGGAAGAACCGAAATACATCGGTTACTACTTATATTATATATAAAGTGCTATCATGAGCAGAGAAGAACATCCGTGTGGTGGTGGAGCGGAAGAACCGAAATACATCGGTTACTACTTATGTTATATATAAAGTGCTATCCCCGCAGAGCGGAAGAACATCCCCGTGTGGTGGTGGAACGGAAGAACCGAAATACATCGGTTACTACTTATGTTATATATAAAGTGCTATCCCCGCAGAGCGGAAGAACATCCCCGTGTGGTGGTGGAACGGAAGAACCGAAATACATCGGTTACTACTTATGTTATATATAAAGTGCTATCCCCGCAGAGCGGAAGAACATCCCCGTGTGGTGGTGGAACGGAAGAACCGAAATACATCGGTTACTACTTATATTATATATAAAGTGCTATCCCCGCAGAGCGGAAGAACATCCCCGTGTGGTGGTGGAACGGAAGAACCGAAATACATCGGTTACTACTTATGTTATATATAAAGTGCTATCCCCGCAGAGCGGAAGAACATCCCCGTGTGGTGGTGGAACGGAAGAACCGAAATACATCGGTTACTACTTATGTTATATATAAAGTGCTATCCCCGCAGAGCGGAAGAACATCCCCGTGTGGTGGTGGAACGGAAGAACCGAAATACATCGGTTACTACTTATATTATATATAAATTGCCATCCCCGCAAAGCAAAATATATCCCTGTGTGGCGGTGGAACGGAAGAACCGAAATACATCGGTTTCTACTTATATTATATATAAAGTGCTATCCCTGTAGAGCGGAAGAACATCCCCGTGTGGTGGTGGAACGGAAGAACCGAAATACATCGGTTACTACTTATATTATATATAAAGTGCTATCCCCGCAGAGCGGAAGAACATCCCCGTGTGGTGGTGGAACGGAAGAACCGAAATACATCGGTTACTACTTATATTATATATAAAGTGCTATCCCCGCAGAGCGGAAGTTATCCCCGTGTTGTGGTGGAACGGAAGAACCGAGACTCCTCGGTTATTATTTACTCTATTTATGCAAATTGCCATCCCCGCAAAGCGGAAGATATCCCCGTGTGGTGGTGGAACGGAAGAACCGAGACTCCTCGGTTATTATTTACTCTATTTATGTAAATTGTCATCCCCGCAAAGCGGAAGATATCTCCGTGTGGTGGTGGAACGGAAGAACCAAAATTCTTCGGTTATTATTTGTTCTATGTCTCAGTTGCTTGTATTAATCAACTTTATATGGTTGTATTCTTGTGTAATAGCAGAGTCGGCTCGTCTAAGGGGTCTATATACCCAGCAGATTGAAAAGACGGGAGAGCCGAAATATGCCCCAAATTACATGTAAATACAAAAGGAGTAAAGAGTAGTACAACTCAGAAGGTCCTGGAGGAAGGAGATAAACTAGGGAAGTTCGATGATACGGGAGAACTACATACTCCTAGCCATCTACAAGGAGAAACAACAAGAGAAACCCTAATACATCTAGGGTATTACAATTCTTTGTTAGGCGGAACGGATGGAGTTTCTTCTTGTGTCGAGGGTTGGCGCACTATAGTATTGAAGATAAGACGCTTCAAGAAGATTTGCTTAAACGATTCTTTTTGGGACCCGATCGTTGTTCAGGAACGATTGTCGGAGGTTTCCTCTATTTATTGTGTAAACACTTCACTTGTTCCTCCAAGATGACTATGTACCGGCGGTCATTTATCTGTTCTTTAGAAGGCGAGGAACTACTGCCCTGTTCTGATATTCTGTCCATGACAAGCAAAGGAAAAAGGAGAATGGTGGAAGCTATCAAGTAAAGGTCGGTGGATTTTTTATAGCAACGAAGGGGATGAATGCATTTATTGGTAGAAGAGGTAGGGACCATAAATGCCAGTAAAGAAAGGAAAACGTGGAGGCGGTAGTGGGAAGGTCGACGGGAAGACAACCGTAATTAAGAGGGTCTGAATCCCTGAGAACTGACAGAAAAGTGTGTGTTCGGATCCGGGTACCATCCTTCTGAAAACAGAAACCTTACTTCTACAGAAAAAAAAAAGACAAAAGCAGATATCGTTTTCCTTCTTTGTTTCATTAATATATTTGAAATAATTACATTGGCTTGATTTATAATACTTTTCCATGATTACTCCTAATAGATGAGCGGAGATGTCTCTTTGGGGGAGAAGGAGCCAATATGACTCGCCGCCTTGAGGTGGAGGAAGAACTGGTGGACCTTCATCAAAAGAAGAAGGATGAATCCTCATTGAAGGCAGCACAGCCAATCGGCGGAAGTGGGGAAGATCGACGCATGAGGATCTCCCACCGTATACTCCCACATGAAGGGAGGATTCCACACCCTGTTGCGGAAGGAGGGGAAAGGAGCGCGGAAGGATCTCCCCGCTGGAGGGGTGGGAGTTGGACCGGAAGGCGGAAAAGGTAGGGGATGGAAGACTGAAGTGGCGGTTGACTGGGTCTCCGAATCTGCATCATCCTCAGAGACCCAGTCCTGTATTTCAAAAGATTCTGATTCCGAAGAAATTTCAATGGGATGCCCTGCTGAAGCCATGATGGTAAGATAACAGGACGAAGACAAGGGGGACGAAGGATTTATAATGGAAGGAGAATGGCGAAAAAGTTCTGGGGAAGGGGGAGAAGACGAAGAGGCTGGCATCTTTTCCGAAGCAGGAGGAAGGATAGGGAAAATCAACGGGCAAAAGGCCATTTAAAGTGACGTCCGAACCAAAATCGGGGCGGATGTGGATACTAGTAGGCAAAATCCCGTAAGAGAGCCCCCGAACCAGCCAGGCGATGGCGTTATGTGGTATGGGTAAAGAAATGACAAGGGGAAGCTCAAAATTGGTCCAGAAACCCCGACTCGTTAGGGAACCCGCAAGGACCGTAATGGACAGACATATTGATAAAAGTCAGCTCTTAACAGTAAAGAAAAAGTTATTACAGAAAAGGCGATCGGAGGTTCTGATTCAAATCGTCGGGGAACAATTAGCCAACGCCGATACAGGATCTAAGTAGCTAGTGTTCGTGCCAGGAGGCGGATATCCTTGTTCGGCGTTTTGAGCCACAGCCCCCTCGAAACCTAATATGAACAAGTCTACTCCCTTCTTGACGTATCGCTCTCTTGAGGTCGACTTCGCTCCTTCATTTGATTTTGACCTGGGCTAGTTGGCTCATTGTCCGCTTGATTGATCGCCGAGCATCTTTCTCGGTGGCGCTGTGGCTCTTGACCCAAAGCGAAAAGAGCTTTATGATATTCTTGATGAAGAAGGGCTTCTTCGAGCCATTGTGGACAAGGTTTGAGGAAGAGGCGCCACCGAGGAAGAGAGCTCGCGCATTTCTCATACAAGATTTCTGGTGGCCTCCCAAGCACGCTCAATTGGAGCTGGAGCGCTCTCCGAAGTTGTAGGATGGTGGTTGAGGATTTTGCGAGTCAATCATGGCATCTCCCAGTGCCCTTTATACTCCCTCGATTCGCGCCAATTCATCTATGCATTGCGGCTCACTAGGCTGGAGGAAAATCATTGCTCAATTCCTCATTCTTCTGCTGCAACTCTTCTTTCTCACTCTGAAGCAGGGCCACTTGCATCATTGCGTCTTCACATTGGCCCCTCATATCCTTTTCTTTCGCCTCTTGCTCGCTCAGTCGCTGAACGAGCTTTTTCTGTTGAGACACTGCGGCGAAGTGGCGAGTTTCCACAGTTGATTGGAATCGAGCCAGATGGGTTATCATACTACTATATTGGGTGGCGGCTGAAGAAGAACAAGCTATTAGTACACGCCGATATATGAAAATAGGCGGTGAAGAAGAAGCGAAGAAACAATAGATACCTCACTTGATGGTTTGCCTACTTGTTCACAAGGGGCTCAGATGGATTGATTGAAGAACTTCACCTCAGAAGGATGCGAATTTCAGCAAGGATCCTAATGTGGCCCTCGGAGGAACGGGAATAGAGGGGTCTTCCCCTTGAAGGCGGAAGGTCCGATACAGGAGCGAGGGAACAGGACGCTCTCGGGTCGGAAGGTTTGGGAGTGGGGAAGTTCGAGGAGAGGATGGGGGCGAATTCTGGGCAGACGGGGAAGAATGTAAAAAATGGGAGGGGAATCCTCTCCTTGAGGGGATGAAGAAGGGGCAGGGGAAGTATTGCCTCCTCTCCTTGGTTCATAGATGGCTAGGGAACGAGACTCTAACTGGTCCGAAGATGAGGGAGGAAGAGCCGAGGAACTCGAGGATCCTTTCTTGATAAGCCGTAGCTTTTTACGAGGAGATGATGGAACTGCGGTTGATTTACCTCTTTTGGTCGAGGTTTTCTTCTTCTTCTCGGCCTCAATCGCCTCCCCTTCTACCAAAGCCTTCTGCATCAGGTTATCTGCAAGGTATGTTGTCAGGAAAGATGAATAACGCAGAAATGAAGTCCTATTGCCAGTTAAATAGCATCCTACCTACAGCAACCGAAGTCGTCAGAGGTAGAGGAGACAATCCAAAATGACGCAAGAGGGGAGTCTCTAGCAGCTGGTTCGAACAGTAGTGTAGCTCTCCTAAAACTCTATACACCTCCGGGAAAGGACATTTGGTCCTCATGTCCCGGAAGGAAGGTAATTCGGGAAGGTCTACCTTCCAAGTATCAGAATAAGGTAAAGACTCAGGAAGTTGTACAAAGAAATGCAGTGCTTGACCCTTGTGGGAAGTAGGCAGGTTCACCAGAAATTGGCAGTCTGAACGACTAGACAAATAGAAGAGGCCTGCCTTAGAAGACTTTAATTGGAAGAAGCAATGGAATAGTTCTGGGGTCAAAGGGAGGTTCAAATGTTGGAACACTATGTGGGCTCCCGATAGAATTCGGAAGGAGTTGGGGGTGAATTGGTTGGGGGTAGTCCATAGAAGTCTAGAAGGTCCAAATAGGCCAGAAGTACCGTGAGGATAGTAGTTAAGAAATTGTTCGGAGAAAAAGCAGGTCAAGCCAGGAGGAGGGTTGTGAGGTCGATGTATTTTAGTTGTGAAGCAGCATTTTATAGAGGGGGCTATGTAGTCGTTCTTAATGTTAAAGAAGTAATGGTTGCAACTAAGTTATGGTGTGTTCGTACAGGCGGTGGAAGAGGTGGTCCTAGGAGCCATGGGTGTTAAACTAAGCGAGCACTTACTGGGAAAGGGAGAATCGCGTGAGAAGGAAGAATCGAAACACCGCCAGTGAAAATCGCGGAAGAAGAAGAACAGACTGGATTGTTAGGCACGCTAAATGATACCTAAGAGGAGAAGGCGGAGGTTTATATAGGGTTTCCCGTGATGATTCAATTTTACGGAGAGAGAAGGAGAAGCGGAGCCCATGGGCCCATCGGGCCGCCTCGAGGGCACACAAGGGAGTTATAAAGGAAAAGGTGGATTCAAACGGAGGAATGAAGAATATGGCATAAACTTCGCACATTTGGAAAGTCAAGCTTATAACTTCGCTGACTATTTTTCGGGGTTGACTAATGATACTATCTGGTCCTTTTCTACCTAATTCTCAATAGAAGAGTTAGCAGTGACCCGTGACCCGATTCAAAACACGTTCCCAAAGGGAAAAGGAGATTGGGCGAGCGAGAGTTATACGAAGCCATTGGTTCGGGCGAGAGTTAGACGAAGCCATTGGCACGGGCGAGAGTTATCAGAAGCCATTGGCACGGGCGAGAGTTAGACGAAGCCATTGTCACGGGCGAGAGTTATCGGAAGTAATCGACACGGGCGCAAGTAGCGAGAGCCATCTAGGCGTAATGCTAGAAGCGGAAGGTGGAAAAGAGGCGGAGGGCACGCTAACAGAGGACTAGGAACTGGTTCAACTAGGCAATTCGGAAGCCAATGGGATGGAGGAAGGGTCAACTCAACCTAATCGCCGCGAACGAAGTTTGGTACGGGACAAAGGAGAATTGGCTCGGTTTAAGGAGAAACCCTAAGGCTAGGTCACCTATGGTAGAGGGGCCTAAGTTAACTTCACCCAAAGCAGAGGGGTGAGGGAGACAGTTTAACCTCGTTGCCTGAAAAGTAAAGGGAAAGGTACTATGCAACGACTTGGGGGGCCCCACGCAATATTCGGGGGAGTCCTCGTTCCTCATATGTAATGTAATTATTCTCCAGGAGGAGGTGGTGGCCACGTGTACGATGGAGATAATCCACGACGTTACGTTGAAGGAGGAGGGAAGATAAAAGGGAGAGAGGGAGAAAAAGAAAAGGAGATCGATCCGCAATCATTCGCATCCAGCAAGAAAGAAGAGGAGACGAGAGAAAAAGGAAGAACGATCTCGCCGGAGAAGGAAGACGGAGATCTGCTGTTTGTTAAGTCTCTTGTATTTTCCTCATCTTGTAACATCATTGTAAGAGGTACTTTCTCCTCCACCTTCGGAAACTTGCTTTCTGTAAAGGAGGATCTTCATAGTGAAAGTGCTTAGGCACCGCATCTGGTGAGAAATCTCACCCCCGTGGAGTAGGAATCCTTATTCCGAACCACGTTACATCTCGTGTCTGAATCTCGATTGCTGGTGTCGAGTTTTCGCGTTTCGTCTACTTCATTTTCTTATTCTTTACTGATCGCTGCCGGGGGAGAATATTCCGAGACCTCCCTCATCGCTTCATCGTCTTGAAAATGGAGTGAACAGATTTTTCCCCCGCACCCGCATCACTGTTAAAGATGAAATTTTAGCTTATTCTTGTGACATCTTTGTTTCCAACCGGTTCGTTAATTACCCATGAAACATATCATGAAGTTCGTTTGGTGTTTCAATGGTAGGTCATTCTAAGTACTTAGCTTAACCAATAAATTCTGTCATTTTCAACCTTATTTTATTATAGCAAAGTCACAAGCTCAATAAAGGTGACTAGTGAAGATTAAATCCAAATTTTGTGGCACTTAGTTATTGAAAAAAGTATAAGTTGAGAATCTGTCCAACTAACAGTTCTCTGTCATCCGTCCTAAGATACTGATGAGAGGGAGGATAAATTACGGGAGGACAAAGTCCCTTGATACGGTGGCAAAGCAGGGAGGAGGCCATCTGAAATCAGAGGAGATTTTAGACCCCTCATCCGACATCGAACCCTACTCATTCTGTAAATAATACTCTATTTTATCATCGCACCGTCCTTGTAAAGACAACAATCTATAAACTCGAAGCATGGCAAAGGGTAGCATGGAAAAATCTGATATTTACATGAAAGAAATTCTTGTTACTGATTGTTTCCATGGGGAAAAAGAAATTCAAAATCACAAAGAAGAATGAAAATAAAGCATTTTCAATACTTTTAATGACAATCGTACTCTCTCCCTGCTTGGTGGGTTTATCAAGCCCTTTTGCTTTCAAGGATCCCAATGAAATTTATATATCAAGCCCTTTGCTTTCAAGGATTGCAATGAAACTTCATTGCCTTCATTAAATCCTGCATCTTCAATGTCTTTTAAGTTGACAAGCACAGACTTCGGTAGATCCACAGGCATGCCTATGAAATTGGTAGGTAAATGTCATTATAAAGTTAATCCAGCAATTACTTTTAAACTGAAAAAAAAAAGTCTGTTGCATGCATGAAGTTCCTTCCAACGTAAAAAAAAAAAAAAAAAATCTATTGTATGAAGATTTATCATCGGAGAAACTCTTACAAACAGTGATCACTGTTCCTTTTTTTTACAGATCTGAAATACAATACAGCACGAGATAGGATGTCGATTGGCATCAAGAACAGTTTAGATTGAAATTGAGAAAAGTGGACTCCTTGCAGGAGAGCCTCCGGAAGGATGACCGAATCAGAGAGCTTGAAATTGCAGCTGCTACCAATAAAACTATGATCAATGAACTGTTAGCTCAAAACGATGAACTGTTAGCTCAGATGAAAGAGATGAGAATTAAAGTTTGAATTTTAGAGAAGAAGGTTAATTTTTCTCAATCACTCCATTTTTACTGAAGATCATTTGATCGCAGTGTTCTAAGTGATTTGCTCGTCAAAAGTCTTCAATAGACAGCTCTACTCTTCAACTTCGGTATATCTAATTTAGCTACCTTGTTTTGTTTATAAATTATTTGTATTTATTATATTTTCATTAGATACACTATTGTATCAACTGTTTGTATAAGAGATTTCTTCACCTTTTAAAGGTTTTCATTAAAAAAATATATATAATGAATTATTTTGTAGCTCAATCCATCTAACAGATCACTAGGTCGTACTGCAATAGCAACTTTGCATATTGTTAACCACATTAAATCACTACGTCACTCTGTTGTATATATATATATATATATGATACTATTGGTACCTTCTCTATATAATCCCCGATAGAGGGGTTAGCAGGTGACCTAAGATCCGATCCAAAGGTCATTTGGTACGGAAAATATCGGAAAGCCATTGGCACGCGGACGAACATCGAAGAATTGATACAAACAAAGAAGAATATTGAAAGTCATTCGCTAAAGAGAGTGAACAAGAAAGCAATTGATACGCAAAGGAGAGGATGGAAGAGGGTCGCCAAGAGAAGTCGATCATCACGATCAATACAAGGGGAATTTGATATGGGGAAAAGAGGAGTTGGTTCGGATTGATAAAAAGCCTTAGGGCTAGGTTACCCGTGGGTTATAGACCTAAACTAGCTTCCCTCAACACGGAAAGTTGAGGGAGATAGTCTAGCCTAGTTTCCCGAAAAATAGAGGAAAGAGTGTTAGGCAACGGCCTGGGAGGCCCCACATAATATTCCAAGGAGTCTTCACTCCTGATATCTGTAACAGAATTATTCTCCAGGGAAAGGTGGTGGCCACGTGTACGATGGAGATAACCTACGACGTTACGATGAAGAAAGAAAAAAGAGATAAAAGGGGAGGAAGCAAGGAGGGAAGGGGATCGGCAATCATTCTGACGCAGCAAGAGAGAAGAAGAGGCAAGAGGAGAAGGAAAAAAGGGAACAATCATCTCGCCGGAGAAGAAGGACGGAGATCGGCCATCGCTAGCTCTCTTGTATTTTCCTCGTCTTGTAATATCATTGTAAGAGGTCTTTCTCCTCCACCTGCGGAAACTTGCTTTCTGTAAAGGAGAACCTTCATAGTGAAAGTGCTTGGGACCGTGATCCGTGAGAAAACTCACCTCCGTGGAGTAGGAATCCTTATTCCGAACTACGTTACATCTTGTGTCTGAATCTCGATTGCTGGCGTCAGTTTCTTGCGTTTCATCTACTTCATCCTCGTATTCTTTACTGATTACGGCCGGGGAGAATCCTCTGGGACCTCCCTCAGTGCTCCACTGCATTGAAAACGGAGCGACCAGATTTTTTCCCATACCCGCATCAGTTGGCGCCGTCTGTGGGAACATTTGAGCTGGACGTCGAGATGCAACCTGAAGAAATACAAAGAACTCGATACTCTGCGTGGAGGCGCCCCATCACCCTTCTACCATCGCAAAAGGCCACGATGGATGACGCTGTCTGAAGCCCTCGCCAGGGAAAGGAGAAGGACCGGATATCTGCATCCGCACTCCGGGGAACCTTCTTCCAGAGGCCCACCCCCAGAAATGCCTCCTCCCTCTCGTACAGTCGCCAATGGGGAAGTATTGCTTGGAGGCGGACTTGGGGGAAGAACGCCTCAGAATACTATGCCCTTCACCCAAACGCGCAGAGAGGAACAGGGTGAAAGTCAATCAACCAGACCTCCGGAAGTATACGAGCCTAGTCCCTTCACGATGGACATTCTCACTGAGCTCCCTCCATCCTACTTCCGGAATCCTCAGGTCAATAAGTATGATGGTTCGACGGATCCTGAAGAGCACATATCTCAATTTGACGGAGCGGCCTCGCTTCATTATCGACGCTCTCAAGTCGCCGAGTCTTCCGAACCACCACCCTCGGCGCAAAAAGTGGTTTACTACTCGCCCCGGATCTATCACTGCTTTTCGACTTCCAAAGAATGTTCAGTCAAGAATTTGTCAGCTGCAAGGCGTATAAACAAGACGCCTCTATGTTAATGCATATCACCCAGGGACCTTCGGAATCCCTTAGGGGGTATATTCATCGATTCACTTCTGCAGCCAGGGGAATCCCCGCCACCCGATCTGAATCTTTCAGAGGCGCTATTCAGCATGGGCTGAGGGAGGGCCCCTTCCTCAGTTCCTTGTTAAGACAACCTACGGATAGTTACGAAGAGCGATGAAGCGCTTTATCCGCGAAGAAGAAGGATTAAAGGTACGGAGATGAACGGACTGCCACAGCAGTCCCAACTGAAAGAGTTCGTCCCGCTGCTCCTCAAGCACCCCCTCGGCGGGAGTATACAAGACCTTTTCGACAGGAGGTTCCGAGGCCTCGTCCAATGCTGCAAGGTGTTCGCCCCACCCCGCCATTACAAATCATGGCCGCTGAAGCGCTTCCTCCTGTGAGGACATAGAAAGAACGTGAAATGAAATTTTACGACCAGCAGGGTCTGCTACAACGACCCTTGGGACACAGGGGGATCCCGCGTAACCCCCCAGCCCCGTTCTTTTGCCAATATCATACAGAATACGGCCACAGTAGTGGTCGATGTTTCAAGTTACAAGAAGAATTGGATCGCCTCCATACTGCATATCCGCAAGTAAGGTTTCAGGTAGGAGGGTCGGCGCGGCGAGGCCCCCGACCTAATGTAACTCGTCCAGGGCCGTATAATCAACAACCCCGGGTCACTTTCCCCCAAACGCCATCCCAGGAGGTTGTCTCTCAAGAAGGTCCATCAGGTGAGGGCCCTTCATCCAATCTAGATGACATTCCCACACGGGGAATTATTCATGTTATAGCTGGAGGACCTACCGACGGGGACTCCAACCGGGCACGGATGTCGTATGCCCGTCTCATGGAGAGTTTGGCCATCGTCGCCGACCAGACTATTCAAGTTGCACCGCCTGCTTGCTCGGGCGAAGATCCGCAAGGTGTCCTGCTGCCCCACACGGACGCCTTGGTTATTCGTATATCCCTGCCAATTATGAAGTGGCCCGGGTACTAGTTGACTCGGGAAGCTCTGTTAACATCCTTTCGAGAAGCCTTGGACAAATGCATGAAATACCCAATTAGAAGATGTGTCCACTCCCCTCTTCGGATTCGCAGGGCACATGGTTCACCCAAAGGGACAGATATCATTGCCTTTAACTCTGGGTGTAAAACCCAACCAAAAAACCAGTATAATTCCTTTCCTTATTGTGGATGCTCCGTCCACTTATAACGCTATTCTTGGGCGTCCTTTCCTCACCCTTTTCAGCAAAGGGCTTCCCATACCACCGTGGTCAAATTTCCAGAGGTCAATCGGTGAGCGAAGTTCGTGGAGAATGAAGGCCTCTAGAGTCAAGATGTGCAAATGGTTCGGGACGATCAGAAGAAATCCCGAACCGAGGACCTAAAGGGCAAAGCTGTCATCATCACTGATGTCTGTGTCCTGGAGGAATCCCCCCCCCCAAAGTTGATAAAATAGAGGAGGGAGAACTGGTGGAAATCGCTCCAGGAAAGGCCACACGGATAGCACAACAGCTGGATGTCAAAGAAGAGCTGGTGGCTTGCCTGAAGGAGAATGAAGACATCTTTGCAAAAGATGTGCATGATCTCACGGGGATCCATCCTCAAGTGGTGGAACATCATCTCAATATCATTAAAGGAGCCCGACCCGTCCAACAGAAGAGGCGACATTTTGGACCAGAAAAGGACAAAGTCATAGCAGAAGAAGTGGACAAACTACTAAAAGCGGGTCATGTAAAGGAAATTTAGTTCCCCGAATGGGTTTCTAATATAGTCTTGGTCCCCAAGCCTTCGGGGCAATGGAGGATGTGTATCGATTTCCGTGATTTGAATAAAGCATGCCCTAAAGACTGCTACCCCTTGTCTCGTATTGATCAATTGGTGGATTCTACTGTGGGATATGAAGTGGTGTCTCTAATGGATGTATATCAAGGGTATCATCAAATACCTTTGGCCCAAGAAGATCAAAAGAGGGTTAGCTTTGTATGGGGGTTATACGCTTATGTGGTAATGCCGTTCGAACTAAAGAACGCAGGAGCCACCTATCAGCGCCTTATGGACAAAATCTTCGCGGAGCAGAAAGGGAAGAATGTGGAGGTCTACGTGGATGACATCTTAGTCAAATCGAAAGCCACTCGGGATTTAGTCAAGGACTTACATGAAACCTTCGCTACATTAAGGCGGTTCAATATGAAGCTAAACCCTAACAAATGCCTGTTCGGGATAAAGAGTGGCAAGTTCTTGGGGTACATAGTAATGGAGAAGGGGCTGCAAGCCAACCCTGAGAAAGTGCAAGTCCTATGCAACATGAAATCACCTGCTAATCTACGAGAGACCCAAAGGTTGGTGGGCAGGATTGTTTCTTTATCCCGATTTATAGCCAGATCGGCGGACAAGGGGCTGCCTTTTTTCAAGATTTTGCGCAAGGCTGCTAAATTTCAGTGGGATGATCAATGTGAACAGGCTTTCCAGGAGTTGAAGAAATATTTGGCTGGACTCCCCCTGCTAGCCAAACCAATACCTGGAGAACCATTATGGATGTATCTGGCCGTCTCGGAGGGAGCCGTTAGTTCAGTATTATTGAAACAAGAAGGTTCTCACCAGCAACCTATTTATTATACCCATATATCCTCGAAGGGGCGGAATTCCGCTATCTGAGCTAGAGAAGTTGGCATATATCCTAGTACTAACCGCCCTCAAATTAAGGCTGTACTTTTTGACTCATCCCATCACCGTTCTAACACACAGCGAATTGGGTAAGGTCGTCACTAAGCCAAATTTCTCTGGAAGATTGGCCAAATGGGTGGTAGAACTAAGCGAGTATGATATTCACTACCAACCTCGAACGGTTATCAAGGCCCAAGCACTCGCTGATTTTCTGGCAGAGGTACCTTGCGATGAAGATGGTTCTAAGAACAAAGGAGGAGGGATCAAAGGTATGGAATATATTCAGAGAGCTTCTTCAGATCTACGGTGCGGCGTTGGTATTTTATTAATTTCGGAGGGTGAAGAAACTCGATTAGCTCACGAATATCGGACATCTAATAATGAAGCGGAATATGAAGCCATTCTAGCGGGACTGCAGGCTGTGAAAGCGGTGGAGGCTTCTTCCATTGTGATCCACTCGGATTCCCAATTGATAATATCACAACTTCAAGGTTATTTTGCGGTTCGGGAGAAAAGGTTGCGTAAGTACTTGAAGACTTTTGAGAAAGAAAAAGCTCAATCGTCAGGTCCTCTTGAAGCAAATCCATGAGCACAACGGAAGGAAGATGAATTGGCTCGGATGGCTAGGCGTTATGGGAGGAATAAAATCCTAAGCGATCCATACGAGAATTCATACTTCCTTAGCAATATGCCGTGGAGGAGACGACATTGAATCAAGCCTAACTCTTGATTGGAGGACCGACATCATAGCTTATTTACGGCGGAAGATCCTGAAGGAAAATAACGCATCCACTTTAATAAACCGAGCCAAACGGTTCATCCTCTTAAATGAAGACCTATACAAGACCTCTTTTGGCATTTCTTGTTAAAATGCTTGGGAAACGAGGATGCGAATGGGTACTCGGAGATCCATGAAGGATCGCAGAGTAATCATTTAGGAGGGAGAGCTTTAGCAAGAAAGACCTTATTGATGGGATACTTTTGGCCTACTCTTCAAAGAAGATGTCGCCATATAGTGCAAACCTGCATCGCTTGTCAGAAGCATAGCAACCGTTCTGAACGGCCAGCTGAGTTAATGAAAGTCGTAATCTCTTCTTGTCCTTTCGATCAATGGGGAATAGATATAGTAGGCCCGATGCACTGCACCTTTACGAGGAAGTTTTTATTGGTAGTCAGGATTATTTTTCCAAATGGGTGGAGGCAGAGCCCTTAGCCAAAATTATCGAGAATGCCGTAATACGCTTCTTATGGAGAAATATCATTTGTCGGTATGGTATCCTCGGAAAATAGTCGCTGACAATGGACTAATTCCAAGGAAAAAAGATCCAAGAATGGTGCCAAAGTCTCAACATTCAGCAGACTTTCACTTCGGTAGCCCATCCTCAAGCGAATGGGCAGGTGGAGGTAACTAACAGGATCCTCATTCAAGGATTAAAGACCAAGTTGGGTGCTCAGAGGGGAAACTGGATAGAAGAGTTACCCGGTGTCCTGTGGGCCTATCGAACCACCCCCAAGACAAAGAATGAAGAAACTCCCTTTAGTTTGGTATATGGGGCGAAGCCGTATTCCGGCGAGGTTTTGTTGAATAGCGCGGATAAAGGCATACGAACCAAATCGTAACCAACTTATCCAAGTAATCAATTGGACTTGGTGGAGGAAATGCGGGAGATGGCACGGAGGCAAGCGGAATTTTACAAGCAAAGGGTACAGCGAGCCTTTAATAAGAAAGTGGTGCCTCAGAGATTTCAAGAAGGAGATTGGGTTTTGCGTATGAAGTCAATCCTACTGGGACCCCGGAAAGCCGGTTCTAACTGGGAAGGACCCTATGAAATAACGCTGCGTAGCAGGGTCAGCATATTATCTGAAAGATGATCAAGGTAAAGAGCTTCCACGACCTTGGAATGCCCTTCATTTAAAACTCTTTCACACTATGAGAAACATGGAATAGAAGAAGGGAAATTATGAAACTCAAGGGGTGCTTCTTGAATTGATCACGTTAATTAGATGCCAAGTATTCTCCAAATTTCATTAAGGGGTTATTTATAAGGGCAATATGGTATTATAATACATTTTGAAGAAGAAAAAGAAAAATAGAAAGGAAATTCCCGTGTCAAAATGGGATATTAAATTACCTTAAACTCGGGAGGATAACGCGAAAACCAACCTCCCAATTTAAAGAAAATGAAGGATAAGTGGAGGAGGTAATCGAACCACGTCATTAAATTAAATCCGTCTTGATAGGTGGTGCGCATTAAAATGATGACGCTCCTCGCGGTTCGGACGGTCGGCTTCGCCTCGATGCGACCTCTCGCATGTTTCTTGTTGCTCTTGAAGATTTCGACGACGTCCCACATAGCGCCGCGACACCTCCATAATAGCATCGGCCAAGATGGAGACATCATCGGCAGGAACTTTGGTCCCTCGCACAAGGTGCGCCATCTCCACCATATTTTCACGCATGGAAGTCAAATCCCTCCGCTTCGAATACGATCCGTTCTGCAAGTTCAGTGCCCATCCTCTGGAGGGAAGTTTCTCGCGATAGACGGGCATGAGCATGCGCGAATTTATAAGGGATGAGTTTGCAGGTGCGAGGTCCCCTATCTTATCTTGGGCTCGCCGATATTGAACCTGGAGGCGAGCGATGACATCGTAATCCGCTGTTTCCCTGGAGGAGCTCGCTACATGCCTTTGAAAACGTAGTAACTCTTGAGCCGAGGAAGATTCTGTATCAAGAGAGGCCGATCGGACTTCCGCCGGGGACAAGTGGCTCCACACCGACGCGTGGTTGTTCCTTTAACGCCGCAATAGTGTCAAGATCCTTCAATTTGGCGAAGCCGGCTAATTGCTCTCGCACAGGTGCAATTGTTGTAACAGAGTCGCTTCGATTCTCGAGCATTCGCCAAGCCTTCCCGCTGTTGCCGCTCCCATTCTTGGGCTTCGAGGCCCGGTATTGATGAAGAGAGCGATCCAATTCTTGATGGTTGGTCGTGGCCTACATACGGCCAGGGGAAAAGAAATTGGTCAGCTAGACAAAGCTAAGGAAGCTGAGTAAGAAAACATACCAAGTCCAGAGCATGACGCAGGCCTTCCATGCGAGGAACCACTTCCTCTAAGTTCAGAATCCGAAGACTCCTGGGAGAAAGGGAAGAAGACGGGACGGAAGATGCTGAAAGAGGAATCTCGCTTATAAAGGGGAAAATGGGGGCGGTATCCATTGGTTGAGAATGGAAAGAAGGAGGAGAGGTGGTAGTCAGGGGCGGCATATCCGGAGTTGCGGGGAGAATATGTGTCACGCCTGGTTGGGGGTTGGGTTCGGAAGGAAAAACGGAAGGAGGCTGATCGGAGGAGGGATCTTGAGAAGACGAGACGATGAGCATTGGGCTGGAGGAGCCTTCGATGGGGACGCAAGAAGTAGAGGGACCCTGGTCAGGGTCCACAGGAGGAGAGGGATTCTTCAGGCGATGAACGAAGGGGGAAGTTGGCAGTGAAGGAATATCAACCACCATGGGTTCAGAAAAGGAATGACGTGCCGGGGAAAGAGAAGACAGGGGTGATCCAGCCTCTGTCATTGGCTGACATGGGAATACATCCTCCCCAGGTTCATCCCCAGGTTGCGGGGAAGAAGAAGGCGATTTCTGAACGTCGTTGGCGGAAGGAGAAAGAGTGGGAAAGTTAGGGCTTGTAAAGACCGGAGGAAGTGAGGAGAGACTAATGACCCTGGCTTCCTCTGGGATGGAGGTAGTGAGGGTCGCCGGAGGAGGAGAGGGAGAACGACGAGGTGAATCAGATATGGTGGTGATCGGGGAAGGTGAAAAGGAAGAAGAAGCGAAGGTCGACCAAAGATCCCGCTTATGCGATTCGGGTAGCGGCCCGCTATCTCCTGGAAGAAGTTGGAATGCATCTTGGGGGTCTAAAAATAAAAGGAAAAGAGGGGCTGGGAAGAAAGGATCGAGGAAACGAGGTTTGGCGGCGGAGGAGCAAGCAGATGAAGAAAAAGGAGACCAAAAGGCGAAGGGATGAAGATGGCAGAAGAAACAAAGACAAAAGAACCCCCTATAAAAGGGGGGAAGAATGGGTTTGCAGCCATTAGTGGGCTTCTCGTTTGTGGTGAAAGGGAAAGAAGGGTTTATATTTCTAAATGGCCCATTATGTGTTAAAAGCCCCCCATCTGCAAGGGAAGGGGCGGACATAGGCGTTCCCCCTTCAGGAGGAGAGCCAAAAGAGGAATTATATGAAGGCGTTGCCTCCTTTATGCTGATGGCCTTGGCGCTATACATATAAATTTCTATCCCCACAAGACAGAGCGAAAGATATCCCCATGTGGTGGTGGAACGGAAGAACCGATATCCTTCGGTTATTATTTACTCTATGTATAAATTTCTATCCCCGCAAGGCAGAGCGGAAGATATCCCCATGTGGTGGTGGAACGAAAGAACCGATATCTTTCGGTTATTATTTACTTTATCTATAAATGTCTATCCCCGCAAGGCAGAGCGAAAGATATCCCCGTGTGGTGGTGGAACGGAAGAACCGATATCTTTCGGTTATTATTTACTCTATGTCTAAATTTCTATCCCCGCAAGGCAGAGCGGAAGATATCCCCGTGTGGTGGTGGAACGGAAGAATCGATATCCTTCGGTTATTATTTACTCTATGTATAAATTTCTATCCCCGCAAGGCAGAGCGGAAGATATCCCCGTGTGGTGGTGGTGGAACGGAAGAACCAATATCTTTCGGTTATTATTTACTTTATCTATAAATGTCTATCCCCGCAAGGCAGAGCGGAAGATATCCCCGTGTGGTGGTGGAATGGAAGAACCGATATCTTTCGGTTATTATTTACTTTATCTATAAATGTCTCACCTCAGATCGTAAGCTATCCCCGTGTGGTGGTGGAACGGAAGAACCGATATCTTTCGGTTATTGTTTACTCTATGTCTAAATTTCTATCCCCGCAAGACAGAGCGGAAGATATCCCCGTGTGGTGGTGGAACGGAAGAACCGATATCCTTCGGTTATTATTTACTCTATGTATAAATTTTTATCTCCGCAAGGCAGAGCGGAAGATATCCCCGTGTGGTGGTGGAACGGAAGAACCGATATCTTTCGGTTATTATTTACTTTATCTATAAATGTCTATCCTCGCAAGGCGTAGTGGAAGATATCCCCGCGTGGTGGGAACGGAAGAACCGATATCTTCGCTTATTATTTACTCTATGTCTAAATTTCTATCACAGGCGAGCGGAAGATATTCCCGTGTGGTGGTGAAATGGAAGAACCGATATCCTTCGGTTATTATTTACTTTATATATATAAATTTCTATCCCCGCAGAGCGGAAGATATCCCTGTGTGGTGGTGGAACGGAAGAACTGATATCTTTCGGTTATTATTTACTTTATCTATAAATTTCTATCCCCGCAGAGCGGAAGCTATCCCCGTGTGGTGGTGGAACGGAAGAACCGATATCCTTGGTTGTTATTTACTCTATATATATAGATTTCTATCTCGGCTGAGATATCCCCGCGGTGGTGGTGGAATGGGAGAAGCGAGGACTTTCTCGGTTGTATATCACTTTTTGTCCCCGTAAAGGGGGGTGTTGAAATTCTTGTTTAACTTTGTATTGTTGTATTCCTGTGAAATAGCAGGGTTGATTCATTTAAGGGTTCCATATACCCGGTAGATTGAAAAGACGGAAGAACCGAAATATACAACTCAGAAGATACTGGAGAAAGGAGATAAACTAGGAAAGTTCATTAATGTGAGAATTACATATTCTCGAGTCATCTACAAGGGAAGATAACAAACAGACCCTTATATATTCCGGGCGTTACAGTTCTTTGTTAGGAGGGACAGAGGGAGTTCCCTTGTATGGTTGAGGTTGGCACCATAGTTGACGCCGATAGGATTGCTGCAGGAAGGTCTGCTTGGCCAGTTCCTTTTGGGACCCAACCAGTTGTTGGCGCAGGGAGCGATTATTGGCGTAAGTTTCCTTCATTGCTATCAGAACACTTCACTTGTTCCTCCAAGATAGCTATGTATCAGCGATCATTTATACATTCTTTAGCGAGGAACAGCGCTACTGCTTCGATATCACATCCATGGCAAGCAAAGGAAAAAGGAGAATGATGGAAGCTATCGTAAAGGTCGGGGTTTTTATGGCAACGAAGGGGAATAGTGCATTTATTGGTGGGATAATAGGACCATAAATGCCATTAAGAAGAGGAAACGTAAGGGCGTGGGAAGGTCGACGGACTACAATTGTAATTAAGAGGGTCCGAATCTGAGAAATGATAGAGGAAGGTATGTTCGGATTAGATTACCGTCCTTTTGGAAGACAGAAACCTTACTTCTACAGGAAAAAGACAAAAACAGATATCATTTTCCTCCCTTATTTTTTATTAACATATTTGAAATGATTACATTAGCTTGATCTATAAAGACTTTCCATGATTACTCCTAACAGATGAAACGGGAGATGTCTCTTTGGGGGGAGCAGGAGCTAATATGACTTTGAAGCGTTCGCCTTGAGGGGGCGGAAGAATTGATGGACCTTCATCGAAGAGGAAGGATGAGTCTCGCCGGGGAACTGGGACGAAAAGGGTGGAAGTGGGGAAGTTGGCGAACACGAGGATCTCCCTGTATACTCCCACGTGAAGGGAGGATTCCACACTCTATTGAAGGAGGGAAAGGAGCGAAGGACCTTCTAGGAGGGGTGGGAGATGGACGGAGAGGCAAAAACGGAAGGGGGCGAAAGGATGAAGTGGCAGTTGAGCGGGTCTCCGAATCTTCAATATCCTCAGAGACCCAGTCTTGTAGTTCAAAAGATTCTGACTTTGAAGAAACTTCGATGGGATGCCCCGCTGAAGCCATGATAGAAAGATAGCAGGACGAAGACATGGGGGACGAAGGATTTATAATGGAAGGAAAGGGGCAACAGAGATTCTGGGAAAGGGAAAGAAGACGAAGAGGTTGATATCATTTCCAAAGCAGTAAGAGAGATAGGGAAGATCAACAAGCAAGAGCTGTTTAAAGCGTCGCCCGAACCAGAATCGGGACGGGTATGAATGATGTCAGGCAGAGACCTTTCAAGCGAATCCCCGAACCAAAATTAGGGTGGAGGGGAATAACGGTATTCTACATCTCTCCGATAAACCCGAACCGATAAGGTTATTGCGCCGTACTACACGGGAAAGAGATAACAGTGTAGAGCGAGACCAAGTTAAAATTGGTTCAGAGTTCCCAATCCCTCAAGGAGCATAACAAGAGGATGATAACTAGTTATAGGGACAGCGAGAAGCCCTCAGGAAAGTTACTAAAAAAGAGAATGTTATAAGTTACAGTTCAAAGAGATCGGGTGAACACTTAGCTAACGCCCTTACTGGATATAAATAACTAGTGTCCGCGCCGGGGGGCGGGTATCCCTGCTCGGCGTTTTGAACCGAGGACCCCTCAAAGCCTAATACAAATAAATCTACCCCCTTCTTCACATAGCATCTTTTAAGATCAGTCTCCTGCTCTTTCATCTGATCTCGGCATTGGGCTAGTTGAGCTCGACTTTTTGCCAGTTCAGCCGCTAGAGCATCTTTTTCAGCGGCTGCTTGGATGGCCTGCCTACCCAGAGTCGAGAGGGCTTCGGAGTATTCTTGGTGAAGGATGGATTGCTGCTGAGCCACCGATGATAAGGTTCGGGGAATAGCCGCTACCATGGAGAAAAGCTCCTGACACTTCTTCGTACAGGATTCCCTGGTGACTACCCAGGCCTGACGCTCTAGGTTAAAATGATGACGTTCTTGTTGAAGTTGTGTGATAGTAGCCGAAGAATCAGCATCCTTGATGATATCTCTTATACTCTTTGATTCTGAGTCGGGATATCTACATTGCGGCTCGCTAGATTGCAAAAAGAGGCGCTATTCTAGTTCCTCATTTTTTCGTTGCAGTTCCTCTTTCTCGCTTCGAACCAAGGCTAGTTGCATCGTGGCATCTTCGCACTGGCCCCTAAAGTTCGCCTCCTTTGCCTCTTGCTCGTTTAACCGTCGCGCGAGCTCTTTCTGTTGCGACACGGCGGCAAAATGGCGAGTCTCCACACTAGATTGGAATCGGGCTAGATGGGCTACCATGTTGTTATGTTGGGTGGAGGCCTAAAAGGAGAGGAAAATTATCAGCCTACATCAGTATAGGGAAATACCCATAGCAAAGAGGAGGAGAAGAAGGAGTAAATACCTCTGCCAGCAGTTTGCTCACTTGCTCACACGGGCCTTGTATACCCGACTGGTTAAAGAATTTTACCTCCGAAGGGTGCCGAATCTTCAGCAAAGATCCCAGAGTGGCCCTCGGAGGAACCGGAAGGGAAGGATCTTCTCCTTCCGAAGAAGATGGGGGCCTGGTACGGCGAAGATGGATAGGAGCGGTTCTCGAGTCGGAAGGTATTGGAGCTTGGAGGGATTCCGTATGAGAAGGCAGGGGTGAATTCTGTGCGGAGGGGGAAGAATGCAGAAATTGGGAGGGAGAATCTCCTCCTTAGGGAGCTAAAGAAGAGGCAGGGGAGGTGTTGCCTTCCCTTCTGGGTTCATAGATGATTAGGGGTTGAGCTTCCGGCTGGTGGGAAGACAAGGGAAGAAGAGCTGATGAACTTGAAGCTCCTTTCTTGATAAGCCGCAGCTTCTTCCGAGGAGATAGAGCCATTTGCCTCTTTTAGTCGTGGTCTTCTTCTTCTTGGCGACCTCGATCAACTCCCCTTCCACCAAAGCCTTACGCTCAGATTATCTACAAGATATCTTGGTAAGAAAGATGAATGCCCTAAAAGGAAGTCACATTGCGGGATAAATGTCACCCTACCTATAGCAAAAGTCGTCGAAGGTAGAGGAGACAATCCAAAGTGGCTTAAGAGGGAGTTTCTATCGGATGGTTTGGCTTCTAAGACTCTATACACTTAGGGAAGGGACATTTGGTCCTCATTTCCCGGAAAGAAGGCAATTCAGGAAGGTCTACCTTCCAAGTATCAGAGTAAGGTAAAGACTCTGGAAGTTGTACAAAGAAATATAAGGCTTCCCAACCCTTGTGGGAAGTAGGCAGGTTCACCAGGAATTGGCAGTCTGAACGACTAGACAAATAGAAGAGGCCTGCCTTAGAAGACTTTAATTGGAAGAAGCAATGGAATATTTCGGGGGTTAAAGAGAGGTTCAAATGTTGGAACACTATGTGAGCTCCCGACAGAATCCGAAAAGAGTTGGGGGTGAATTGGTTCGAGGGTCAGTAGAAGTTTAGGAGGTCCAAATAGACTGTGATGCGCAAGGATAGTAGTTAAGAAATTGTTCATAGAAAAAGCATGTCAAGCCGGGAGGAGGTTTATGAGGCCGATGCAGTTTGGTCGTGAAACAACATTTTATAGAAGGGTCTATGTAGTTGTTCTTCAGGTTAAAGAAATAATGGTTGCAATCTAACTGAGTTATGGTATGTTCATACCAGGCGGGTGAAGAGAGGGTCCTAGGAGCCATGGGTGTGAACAAAGCAGAACACTTACTCGGAGGATAAGGAAGAATCGTGTGAGAAAGGAAGGACTGGATCGCTACAACGCCAGGTGAGAATCACGGAGAAGAAGAAACACGGATTATCAAGCACACTAAACGATACCTAAAAGAAGAAGGCGAGGGTTTATATAGGGTTTTCCGCGACGATTCAGCTGCACAGAAGGAGAAGGAGAAGCGGAGCCCATGGGCCCAGCGGGCCTCCTTCAATATACTGGGGGGAGTTATAAGGGAACGGATGGATTTAAGTCGAGAAATGAAGAATAGGTCAGAAACTTTATGTACATTAGGAAAGTCAAGCTTATAACTTCGCTTGACTATTTTTCGGGGTTGACTAATGATACTACTGGTACCTTCTCTACATAATCCCCGATAGAGGGGTTAGCGGGTGACCTAAGATCCGATCCAAAATACACGGCTCAGCTAAGAAAGGAAAGGAAGATTGGCGCGGGCGAAACGCAGAAGCCATTGGCACGGGCGAACCTCAGAAGCCATTGGCGCGGGCGAAACGCAGAAGCCATTGGCACGGGCGAACATCAGAAGCCATTGGCACGGGCGAACATCAGAAGCCATTGGCACGGGCGAATATTGAAAGCCATTGGCACGGGCGAACATCAGAAGCCATCGGTACGGGCAAATATTGAAAGTCATTGGTACGGGAGAGTTAATGAAAGCAATTGATACGGCAAAGGAGAGGCGGAAGGCGCTTCGCCAAGAGGCCAGTCCAATCTGATCAATACAAGGGGAATTTGACATGGGGAAAAGAGGAGTTGGTTCGGGTTGATAAAAAGCCTTAGGGCTAGGTCACCCGTGGGCTATAGACCTAAACTAGCTTCCCTCAACACGGAAGGTTGAGGGAGATAGTCTAGCCTAGTTTCCCGAAAAATAGAGGAAAGGGTGTTAGGCAACGGCCTGGGAGGCCCCACATAATATTCCAAGGAGTCTTCACTCCTGATATCTGTAACAGAATTATTCTCCAGGGAAAGGTGGTGGTCACGTGTACGATGGAGATAACCTACGACGTTACGATGAAGGAAGGAAAAAGAGATTAAAGGGGAGGAAGCAAGGAGGAAAAAGGATCCGCAATCATTCCGACGCAGCAAGAGAGAAGAAGAGGCAAGAGGAGAAGGAAAAAAGGGAACAATCATCTCGGCGGAGAAGAAGGACGGAGATCGGCCATTGCTATATCTCTTGTATTTTCCTCGTCTTGTAATATCATTGTAAGAGGTCTTTCTCCTCCACCTGCGGAAATTTACTTTCTGTAAAGGAGGACCTTCATAGTGAAAGTACTTGGGCACCACATCTGGTGAGAAAACTCACCTCCGTGGAGTAGGAATCCTTATTCCGAACCACGTTACATCTTGTGTCTGAATCTCGATTGCTGGCGTCAGTTTCTTACGTTTCATCTACTTCATCCTCGTATTCTTTACTGATTACGGCCGGGGAGAATCCTCTGGGACCTCCCTCAGTGCTCCACTGCATTGAAAATGGAGCGATCAAATTTTTTCCCATACCCGCATCAATATATATATATATTTTTTTTCACTACGTGTTATTTGTTATTGCAGGGAGCACCACATTATCAAATCTATGATTTAATGTATAACATAAATGTTTAAAGTTAAGTTATAAATTTGATCTAAAGAACACTTTATAAGGGGGGGGTTAAAGGGAAACCTTCTAGATTACTTAGAATCACTCAAGAAACTTGTTTACTTTACTAGCATTCGTTTTTGTCTCTAGATTTCATACTTGTAATCAAATAGTGCAAGAAGTTTCTCTACCTCCATAAACTTTTTGCAAAGGAGAAAATATAGAAGGTTATATCAGGATTGATCCAATTGATGGATCATATACGACGTAATAAGAATCTCAGAGGGAAATCAAACCATGTCAAATCATTGTCTTTATTTGTGCATTTACTTTAATTATTTCTACTATGTATAATAATTATTTTATTTTTCACTGTGATTATTATTTTGATTAATTTTTTATTGTTTTACTATCATTCATAAAATTTTGCATAATGCTCTTTACCCCCCCCCCCCCCCCCTTTTGATGTTATCTCGATCATATTAATTGGTATCGAAGCAGGTTGAGATGATAGTACGTTAGGAAAGCTCTATTAATGCATATCTAAGCTAAATAAGGAGAATTTTATCACATTTAAAGTGGAACTAGCTAAAATTATCTCACCCTACTCTAAACTAGTGACATCAAGATATTGTATTAAGTCCCTTAGGATTGTTGATTTGGAGAAGTTCTATCTAAGACATGTGAATATTTTAAGAAGATCCCTTGAGACTTGCCACAACCTAGAAGCTTATTCTAAAAATACTTTTTTTATGCATCCAAAGCTAAGTTTAAATCTAATCTAAATTGAGCTTACATCCAAAGTGGGTTAAATCTTAATTCTAAAAATCTAACTCCAAACTAAACCCTAGCCTCACCCTAAGCCAAGCCTAACCCTAAACCCTATCCCAAACCTAACCTAAACTGTAACCCATGCTTGAGCCTAAAACCTTACAATCAACCCTAATTGTTTTGCATTTAGTATTTGTGCTACTTACCCAAGAATATTAGAAGATTATCTTTCAAGTCTTGGAGAACTTTGCTCTAATGTGTTTGTAGGAAGATATAGTATCACCCATATATTTTTTATGGCAATACCTAATAGAAAGGTAGGATAAAGTACTACTTGCTGAATGAAAATCGAAAACTCGATCATTATTAAAATTGGGTTCAATGTACCAAGAGATAGAAATAATCAACCCCTAGGTTTTGAAACATGGATGAGTTATGTCAAAAATAAAGCTCAAGCAAATGTCAAGGACACAATCACTTTGCAATGTGCCATAGCTCAAGAGCAACTTTGCAAAGTTGGTCGATTCCAAAGTGCAAAGGAGCTATGGAAGAAGTTGATCAAACTCTATGAGAGGATAGTTGACTCTAGAATAGCTAAAAGAGATATTTTTCAGAGTCAACTACAAAATATTCAAATGAAAGAAGGAAATCAATAAGTCAATTCCATGGAAGGTTCAAGGAAATTCTCAATGGGCTACACTCAATCAAAGAATGGATTGAAAACTGTGACCTGATTAGGTATGCACTTAAGGCATTTCCAAGGACTAATTTAGGGACTTCCATAGTTGTTGTATATAAAGTGTCTAGGGATTTATCTAACACTAAATTAGATGAATTATTTTATAAATTTGAACTCCATGAGCAAACTAACTTTTATCAATATGAAAAAAATATAACTTTGGTTGTAGGGAGATTAGATGTAGTCAAAGTCAAAGTCAAAGTTGAGTTCAAGTTTGAATCCAAGTCCAAATAATGTACTAATGAAGAAGACATGTCCTTAGAGATAGCTAACTTGGTGAAGAAGATGATGAGGAGAAAAACTTAACCAAAAGTAGAGTCATGAAGGAGATTCAAAAGAAAGATCCACCTAATAAGGCAAATGTTCAGTAATAAGAAGGGATATTACAAGTTAAAATGTCCTCAATCAAAGGAACTAGAGAAATGTGGCAATCCAAAGAAGCAAAGAGAAGAAAGACACTCAAAGCAACTTGGGACAAGTTATTAGAATAATCTTAGTCAAATTTAGATCATATCAATTGATTGACACTCGTGGCTAAGGATGGAACCTCCACACTTGAGTTTGAATTAGAGTTAGAGCCAGATTCAGAGATAGAACATTAAGAAAAAATCAACGACTTAGATGATTCCACTAATGAGGTAATGAACCCCTTAACTTATAAGTTACATGCTACAATTGCTTACTTGACTAAAGCTTTAGCTAGGTCTAAGTCCAAGGTTAAGTCACTTCTTAAGGAGGTCAAAAAACTTAAGGGAGAGACTAACTTTGACTCATCATTTGTTAAGATTCAAGATGAAGTATCAATTCAAGCATCACAACTTGAGGAAGAGAATTCTATTTTGAAAACTCAAGCTAAAAAGATAAAGTCTATGTTGGAAAATTTTTCATTGGGGTTTAGGTACCTTGATATGATACTTGGGTTTCAATGGGTTTTGCATAACAAAACTAGACTTAGATTTAACTCAAGTCAAAATTATGTCTCTTATATGTCATTGTTAAGTAGGAATTAGATTGACGGTGTTGGTTCGTATCCAGGAGCGCAAAAGGGATCTAGGCAATTGGATTTGGTCAAAATTGGTCAACTATGTTTTAATCCTAAGTTTGTTGTTTGGAACCTTAATCTTTAGGCCAAAAAATAACTAATATTGGTAATTTAATCGCATGAAAATAGATTTTTCTAAGAAAAACATAATTTTTAAAATCAAATTTTCAAAACATTTTAAAATGTCCAACTTGATGTCTATAGAACATAAGCCTTCAATTAGTTGATCATCTAAGTGATCAATGTAATTTAAAAACCTTAGTTAATGTCGATGCACTGCAATAAGCATCTGGAACTAATTGTGAAATCCTAGCATCTCATGTACTTCTATGTGATTCAATAGGCAAATAGTTAATCCTAATATATTTATGAGATGTAAAGGTTGCCTAGGTTTATAAGTTAATACAATTATATAGTAGAAACTAGGCTAAGTCCATTTCACAATAAGTGAAAACATATATAATAGAGAAAAAAAATGTGAAACATGAGTCCTATACTAAATTTGTAAATCAAATCTAAGTTAAATAAGTTTTGGACCCCAAATAGACCATGTGTGTCGTACCATGATATCGAACAATTTAATTATCGACCCTCCTCTATACTAATGTAGTATAGAGATGACTCGGATTGTCTCCCAATGAGTGCAATCGACAAAATAATAGTCTTAGAATCACTTGTTATTGTTTGGGTTTAATTTTATGTTGTAAATGGGGATTTAGCATTCGGATTCTAAACCTACAAGTGCAATGAAATAAACGTAAACTTGAAGTAAATTAATGAAACAACCAAGCACATAATGAAACCTAATCTAAGCTAATCTACTTGCATCCAAATAAAAGCATTCAAACAAAACGAGCATTGTAGGAATTAAATTAAACAACTTACATACATCAAAATAGAGTAACAACAAGGTAAAGGAAATTATAACAAATACCTAACAATCACAATTAAAAGCACTAAGCAAAGCTAACACAAATGTAAGAAGCAATTTAACAAACAGATGATATGCAAGAAAATAAACTAAGCTAAGGCTAAAATATAAGTGGAGATCTCTCTCTTAAGTGGTGGATGCGAATGGATGAAAATGGAAACACCTCTCCTAATCTAGACAAGGGATTGTTGGTGCGGAAGAACATCCTCGATGAAGGTCGGTGGTGATGGACAGAACAAGCGTCGTAATATAGGAGCTTGATGGAGAATCGGAGCTCTCCCTAATTCATTCGAGCTGGGGGAATGTCATCAAAGATGGGATGTACTCTCTTCTTCTAATCTGACAAAAGAGAGGGAAAATTATTGATGGAGATCATCAAAATTTCTTCGGGGATGGGTAGACTCTCCCCTCAAATCTGAATAGTAGAGGTGGACTCCCTTCCTCCTAATTTGGTGGAAGAGAGGATGAGAAAGAGGTGGATGAGGGGATGGAGAAGGAGAGGAAGAATGCTTGGATGGAGCCTCTCCCATCATGAGAGGCGATGGAGGCGATTGCAAGAGGTGAAGGAGAGATACCCAGCAATAGAGCCCTTAAAAAACTTTTATAGCCCCCCAAATGGGACTTCACCCCACACCATGGCTTGGTGGCTTCTGGAGTGCCTCTCATGGCTATGGCAGCAAGGACCATGATTGAGGTTCACACCATAGTCTAGCTAGTGGTCTTTTCTCTAATAATCCTCAATTTGCTCCTCAAATACCTTACAAAATAAAGTAT
The DNA here is from genome assembly GCA_025175895.1 of Wurfbainia villosa. NCBI lineage: Eukaryota > Viridiplantae > Streptophyta > Magnoliopsida > Zingiberales > Zingiberaceae > Wurfbainia > Wurfbainia villosa. Next base: position 111,344,369 of record CM045988.1, read on the forward strand.
ACATAAATTCAGTGCTTAGGATATCAAGTTAGAATATATTTGCATCAAAGGGCTTAAACAACTCAATGCCCATAAAACATGATAATAAGATGAATTAAGTATATCAGTGGATTAAAATATCAAAGAATAAATCAGAAAAACATGTTAAAATGTGAGTTATCACACCTCCACACTTTATTCTTGTCTCATACAACTAAATAAAACTAAGAAAACAAACAAAGATGCATTCCCCTAACAATTCTCAATCACACTTAGAAGATCATAAAAGAGAGTTACCTTGGACTGCCAATTATCAAAGACTCAAACATTCATGGACTCAATTCTTACCTTGATTAATAAGTATGGTGACTTCAATTCATTCTGAATAAATTGAGAATAATTAAGTCTCACAAGGTAAGTGGTGGTGACTCTCTCATTCATATATATGTAATGAGAGAGTTCACTCGAGATACTCATGGTATATACACTACCATATGTTTGCTTCTCTTCTACTCTTCACCACTATCATATATATAAGAATGCACAATTTCAAAGGCTTATTAGGATATTAAGGGAAATAAGAGTCAAAACAAATAATGATATGTGTGCAAGAAAAGAAATGAAAGAGATAAAGAAAAAGATTAAAGTAATGGAGGAAGATATGGAAATATTAGAATGTTATATAAATGAGTATAAGGAAATATTGCCCCATAAGTTTTCCATTCAACTTTCCAACAACCCAATAAACATATAAACAATGATTTATCATCATCCTAAAACATGTAAACAATTCTATCCAATTTTCAAACAATTCATAATAATGCAAACAATTTTGTCACATTTGAATTTAAAGTTTCACAACATGTCACTTTTTTTCTTTTTGTTACCTTTATTCCTTAGGCCAAATGTTTATTTTTCTCTCTTCTTTTATTCCTTTTCTTTTATTTTTTTGTTGTTTTGATTTTTTTCTTTTGATTTTTTTCAACTATTTTTTCTTCTTGACATATAGTGCACTTCCCTATGCTTCATCATCAAACTCATCTAAAAAGATAAAGGGCATGGCTTGCTAGTGGTGCTCAAGCATGACTTGTCTACGCTTCCTCTAAATTCTTCTAAGCTACTTCTCTCCCCCACACTTAAATTTTTATCCATCTCAGGCAAAATACTCATCATGAAACATCCAAATTCTCACATCCCAAGGAACAATGGAGAATAATAGATTGAATAAGGAAAAGAAATGATGTCCATGTTATTCAACAAGCGTATAGTGACAAAAGAAGCAAATGAAAACAAGGTGACCTTCATCATAATCATGCAATCCTATAATAATGTGATATTGAAAGAATTTAAGTAAGTTCTAGAGTAATAATAATCATAAGTGCACCACAAGTAAGCAAGAAAAATCAGTTCAATCCTCACTAGGCATACAAAAGTCATCAACCCAATTTATCAACATAAAATTCATCACCAATTAGTAACCACATGCATTCAAAAAATCTATTCATGATAATAAATCCTAAAACCCAACAATTAAATTTAACTAACTTTTATGACTTCTAAGAAGAATTCAACTCAAAACCTAATAAAACAAAAACTTGACAACCAAAACAACTAAAACAAAGAAAGAAAAGGAATTTATATACAAAGAAAAAGTAGTGGGATGGAATGAACTCCCCTTAATGTTTGGTGGTCGAAGACGGTTCAGTAATAGAAGCTAGTATGGGAGTGGCATGGTCCAAGAGAAGATTCTTCTTGATGGTTAAAGACGGTTCAGACATAATATCCATGTCGAGGATGGGATGGACCAACTGCAGGTGCTCTTTTCTTATATGGTCAACATCTTTGAGTGTCCCTCCTTCCAATATTATCACCTTTTTATATGTTCTCTCTAACAATCGAAGGTGATTCATCAGAACTATCCAGCTCGGGGGCTAGATTATTACAATTGATGTCAAAGCCTTTCTCAATACAATTGTTGGAGACTTTGTCTTAATCGCAAGTGTCTAGTCTAGAGGCTTCCATCTATCCCTCACTCCTATAGTGGTCAGATCATCATATCTACTTGCTACCACTATCCCACTTATCTTTTAGTTTGGCTGGCAACTCTAGGCACTGCTATTTGGCATCTGCTTATCTTCCTCTAATCATACATACTCAAAAGAATCAGGAAGAGGCTATAATTGCATATCATATGGTTGGACAATTCAAAGAAATAATTCTGGGGATACTGCTTCATCTACAATAATATCAATAATAGGTGTAGTTGGAAATACAACAATAGTTCGTTGGTGTCCGGATCATCATCAACTATGTCATCACCACACAAAGCAATTGAGTAGTCCTGTAGAGTGGTATAAGTTGAGATGAGTGTATCACCAACTCTACAGTCCATCTCCTCAAGTACATCAATAGAAATGGTCTCTGAAAGAAATTAATTAGTGCCTTGTGCTTGCATCTACTTGGACTACTGTGGGTTATTAAACATTAGGTTGTTTTGGAACCTAGCCGGAGACCTCTGGAATGTTGGTGGGGGCTATTAAGACTGTTGCGGTGCATTTTCGTACAACAAATTAGGATGATCTCTCCACCTTGGATTGTAGGTATTATACATAGGGTCATACCTACTCTGCTATTTCTTGATACTAACCACACATGCTTCTTTGAATCATTTGGTGATCATTAATCGACTCTTGAATTATTGTGAATCTGTAGTCATGATCTCAATAAATTTTTTAGTCTAAGTAGGAGTCTAGTTGACTAAGACCCCTCCATTAGCTGCATCAATGATACATCTGTCCATGGGAAGCAATTCCTCATAGACATACTAAATAAGTAGTTGTTTGCTAATCTAGTGTTAGGGGCAACTAGTACAAAGTCTTTTAAATCTCTCCTAATACTCGCGCAGAGTCTCTCTTGGCATTTGCTCCACACCATGAGTAATCTTCCGAATCGCTATGGTCCTAGATGCAGGAAATAATTTTTCCAAGAAGGCTCTCTACATGTCATTCCAATAAATCCAATCCTTTTCCAAGTCTGATAAAGAGTAGGGAAATGCTCTGAGCATACTATCCTCCTTTGATATACTCTGTGGCTTCATTGCTGAGCATTCAATATGAAATTCTTGTAAGTGCTTATTTGGATCTTCGCTTGCAAGATCATGTAATTTAGGAAGCAAATGTATGATTCCAGATAGTTCAAAATTAGCATCTAACTCAAGATATTGAATGCAAAAAAGATTGATAAGCTACATCCAATGTTGTGAGTTCCCTGACGGTTCTATTGTTTTTGATTTTCATGTTGCTCACAAGATCCGAAGAACTATAGATATAATTGTAAAAAAAAAAAAATCCCTCTGAGATCTCTATAGAGTGTGGATTGTTCTAGCAATCCCCAAATCATAAGTCTGATTAAAGCCTCCAAATCATAGAGAATAAGGATTCATGTTTACTGCCAAAAGAAATCTCCTATTCTTATCTTGAAACATAAGAAAAAAAAGAATAAACAAAATAAAGGAAATGGACATGATAAAATACATGGATTCACAAGCATTAAGGTGCCTAAGCAAAAATATTTTTTTCTAAATTTTTTTAGAAAGATTGAAAAATAATCTTAAGATTATCAAACACCATTAACACTCCCTAGCAACGGTGCCATTTTTGACAGACCATATGTGTCATACCACAGTATCAAACAATTTAATTATCGACCCCTCTCTACACTAATGTAGTATAGAGATGACTCGGGTTATCTCTCAACTAATGTAATTAGTAGAATGATAGTCTTAGGATTATTTTTTATTGCTTGAATTTGATTTTCTATTGTAAATGGGGGTTTTGGAATTCAGATTCTAAACCTACGAGGGAAATGAAATAAACGTAAACATGAAGTAAATTAACGAAACAACCAAGCAATTAATGAAATCTAATCTAAGCTAACCTACTTGTATCAAAACAAAAGCATTCAAACTAAACAAGCATTGTAGGAAGTAAATCAAATAGTTTATGTGCATCAACAATGCAAAAGAAAGTATAACAAGCACAATTAAAAACACTAAGTAAAGTTAACACAAATGTAAGAGGAAATTTAACAAACATATGACATGAAAGAAAATAAACTAAGTTAAGGCTAAAATATAAGTGGAGATCTCTCCTTCTGGTGGTGGATGCAGATGGATGAAAATGAAAGTGCCTTTCTTAATCCAGACAAGGGCTTGTCGATGCTTAAGAAGATTCTCGCGGATGAAGGACAACGATGATGGAAAAAACAAGTTCTATAATCTTAAAGTTTGGTGGAGAATTCGAGCTATCCCTAATCCGTTTGAGCTCAGAGAATGTCGTCGAAAATGAGATGTGTTGGTGCAGGGGCACCAGACAATCAAAACTAGGTTTTGATTATGGCAAAGATCCAAAGTTAAGGTCATATTGTTATCTCATGAGATGAATTAAGTGTGCAGGAAATGGTTAAGCTAAGCTGAAGGTCAGCGACACCCGGAGAATCCCGAGTTGGGAAATCATCGTGTTCGAGTGACACCGGGAGAATTTCGTGGGAGTCGAAGAACCCAGGTGATGATCGAAGCAAAGCGACAGGTCATAAAGGACCAAAGGTAAACATGAGTGCGATGAGAGATGGTAAGATTGTGTCCTTTGTATGGGGACGACCGTAGGCGGCGATCTGACTGAGACTTCCAGTGGAAGGTCTAGGTCGAGATCGGACAGTAAGAAACCATCACATTTACCATTTTTCGTGCTAATCTCTTACTGAAGGGAAGTGGCCATGCTGGCAGTTGACTGCTACACATCAGTCGACTGATGGCGATGAAACAACCTTTTGCGCTAGGTCAAATAGGATAACGTTTGACGCCGCCACTTCACAATAAGATAAGGTGCCACCTCGTGATAAGTTTCGAAAGTTGAGGATCTGCATCTAGACTTATTCTAAGGCACAAGTCTATAAAAGGAGAGGAGGACTCCAAGTCAAAGATCATCCATCTTACTCTCAAAGTGCTCCCGCAATGCCAAATCTCTAACGCCGTCCTAACGCTGATGCAACGCTAAGTTCAGAATCTCTTCGTCGACAACAACAAGTATTAGTTTTTATTTATTGTATTTGTGGTTTTAATCGTAACGAGGTGAAGTAGGCTTGTTTCCTCATCCTCGTGTTTTCAATTTTTATGATCGTTGTCTCCTACCTCCAACAAGGAGGAGACTCTATAGTGGATTGCCCCTTCATACGCGGTCAAAGATCGCGGGGCCTTGGATTAGCAACCGTTGGGTTGTGAACTAAGTAAAAATAAACTTGTGTTATTTATTTTTTCGGTGTGAATCTCTATGTTTTAATCGAACGAACGAAAGAACGAAATAATTTTATGCTCACTATTCACCCCCCACCCCCCTCTAACGACGCTTTCGATCCAATAATTGGTATTAGAGCGGGGGTGCTAAGATTTGGTGAAACCACCAATCTAGTACTTTTTTGGCTTTCTTTTTATATTTTTTGATTCATGAATTACTCTTATTATTTCTCCCGCACTACTAATCCAAGACGAAGTCTTGGTATCCTTTTTTGGTTGTGTATTTGCAAGTATCGATCGAACTATTCGCATTTGGAGTAGCCGACGGTAAAACGGGCATAACATTTCATACAAGTGGACCCACAAAACGTGCTACCCACCGAATCGAAGCTCTCTTAGAGATATACACTTCTTATGAGGATTTACCCTCGTAACAAGCTATCTTCATCCCCAAAAACTAACATTTAGTACCCTTTTGGGGACATCGAAGGTTGTAAGTTTCTAGTTTTTGTTTAGTTTTTTATTTTTCTTCGTTTATTTCTGTTTATTTCTTATTATTTCCTGCATTACTAATCCAATACCAAGTCTTGGAATTCCTTTTGGGTTTTATTCATGTTTTTCATGATAATTAATGGCTCACATTGAGGGGTATAGCACCACCCAACCTTCATTCTTTAACGAAAATGATTTCCGTTATTGGAAAGGTCGGATGAAGTGTTTCTTGAAAACACAAGTCGAGACTTGGATAATAATCCAAACCGACTTTGCTCTACCCACCAATGATCAAGGGGAGCCTTTGGATTTTGACAAATGGACCAATGCAACCAAGAGGCAAATCGAAGCCGATGCATAAACAACCCAAGTGTTGCAATGCGGCTTGTCCAAGGAGGAGCTTAACCAAATTGGACCGTTCATTAGCACCAAAGACCTCTGGACCAAGTTAATCGAGCTACACAAAGTGACATCCGATGCCAAGGTATGCAAAAGAGATTTACTATTCAATAAATTATATAATCTAAAGATGCAGGATCACGAGACTGCTTCGCAACTCCATGCGCGGATCCAAGACATCTTGAACGGTCTACATGCCATCGGACAAAAAGTAGACAATCGGGATATAATAAGGTACACCCTTAATGCTTTTCCTAGGACCACCTTGTGGGCATCCATGGTTGATGCCTACAAGGTATCTAGAGATCTATCTAAGATTAGGTTAGATGAACTTTTTTCAGAATTTGAGTTACATGAACAAACTAATGCGGTCTCGGTCAAGAAAGATGTAGCGTTGTTTATAGGACGAAGACAAAAAGCAAAGAGAAAGATACCTCCTGAAGAAGAAGAATCCGAATCGGAATCCAAAGGTGAATCCGAATCGGAATCCGAAGAGGAGATGGAGGCCGAACTAGTCAATCTAGTTCGGAGAATCATTAAAAAGAAAAGGGAGCAATTGAAGAGCAAGAAACCCCCACAAACATACACATGCTATGGGTGCAACAAGAAGGGACATTACAAGTCAAACTGCCCAAAAATGAAGCCAAAACACAAGAAACTCAAGCAAGCTTTTCATGCAACGTGGGAGGAGGGAGAAGATCAAAATAATGACTTGGCATTCATGGCGAAATCGGTAGAGTCCGAGTTTGAGTCTGAAGCTGACTACGTATCCAACTCTGACTCTGAGGATGAATTCGAGCCAAGACTCAAAGACGAATCAAAAGAAAAGATTAAGTTAAGTCGTTCATTAATTGCAAACTTGTATCATGAAATTAAGTTGCTAAATAGGAAATTGACTAAGTCTGAGTCTAGAGTTGAGTCGTTACTTGAGGAGGTTGAAACCCTCAAGCAAGAGGCTACTCTAACCTCTTCAACTAGTCAAGTTTAAGAGGGAAACTCAACTCAAGTTGAAAAACATGAGGAGGAGAATTCTCTCTTGAAAGGACGAGTTCAAGAGGTCAAGGCTAGGTTGGAAAGGTTCACGTTGGGATCCAAGAATCTTAACCGACTACTTGAAACTCAAAGAGCCGTATACAACAAAACTGGACTCGGATTTAGGTCAAGGACTATGAATAGATCTTATATGTCTATCGTAAATCGTAGTCATCAACGAGTCCAAGCTTGGGTCCCAAAGGTTTTATTAAACTCACATATAAGGACCAATCAGTTTTGGATTCCTCAGGATCAAGTCCACTTTGTGGATAGACCATATTGGTTCAATGGTCCAGGGGGAACTAGTACTAAAATTGTGTACCCACTCTCTTAGAATCTTTGCATGTTTAAATTCTTCTTTTAAATTCTAGAATGGTTAGATAGGACCAATAGTTAGTCAACCTTGATAACATAGTATCAGGACGTGGCGAGATGATAGTACATTAGGGAAATAACGTTTCGTGTATTTAAGCTAGATAAGGCGTATCTAACTTGGTGCACTTGGCTGAGTTGAACTAGCTGAAGCTACCTTGTCGTATCTTAAACTAGTTAGGCCAGGAAGTAAGCCTAAGTGACTTAAGTGATATTTTCTTGAATTTGACTTTGTCTAAGGAAGTGGTTGTTGTTCTGATAAAAAAAGGCCCCTATGCCTCGCCACGACCTGGAAGCCAATTTCTCGAAAAGTTACTTAATGATCTAAAGGTTAAATCTAAATCTAACCTAAGGTTGACTATCTTTAATCAAGTTCAAATCATCTAACAAAACATATAAGGTGAACACATTCTTAGACACATAGAATGAGTGAGATGTTAAGGATAATTGAAATACACTTAATATAACCTTTTCAAAATGCTACCTATTTTCTCAACTATTGTACTTAATGAATATTTAAAACTCTCTATGCCAAAGTTTAGCGCCCCCTACATCTCTTATACTTCATATATTTGACTAAGGGGGAGAGCAAACTAACCCTAAGGGTTTTATTATAAACCTTTAAATTATTGGTGCAGAGGGACACACCTCGAACTAATCTATCTAACTACTACTAGGCACATGCTTGGGCTCATAGTTGATTTATCTTTAATAATTTTAGACACGTGTTGTTTTTAAACCTCTATTTTATATAAAAACCCTGACGCCTTTTTTGATTTATGACAAAAGGAGGAGAAGAGCGAAAGTTAAGGGGGAGGAATACAAATTTAATTTTTTTAAAAATTCAAGGTATCTCTTTTAAAACTCACCTAGGGTTAAGGAGGAGTTTTTGAAAGGACGTTGATCATTTACTCTACTTATTTTATGCTTTAATTTTTCCCTTAACTTTGTGTCAGTTTGTCATAGATCAAAAAGGGGTGTTGGTGCAGGGGCACTAGATAATCGAACCTGTGTTTTGATTATGACAAAGACACAAAGTTAAGTTTACATCGTTATCTCACGAGCTAAATTGAGCGTGCAGAAAAGTACTAAAGTCTGGAGGAAGGCTAGCGACACCGGAGGAAGCCCGTAGTGGGAAGGCGACACTCGAGTGACCGGAGGAGCCAAGGAATCGAGTGGAAGGTCGGAAGTGAAAGCGACACAGTAAGTATCGAGGTAAGCTCGTATGAGTGAGAGATGGTAAAGTCGTGTCCTCTGTATGGGGACGACCATAGGCGGCAATCCGACTAAGACTTCCTGTGGAAGGTCTAGGTCGAGATCGGATGGGTAGAAACCGTCGCATTTATCATTTTTCGAGCTAACCTCTTACTACAGGGAAGTGGCGGTGTGATCATGATCGTTGGACATTAGGCGATCGGTGATGCTCATCGATCGATGATGGGAGGCATCGATCGGTGATGGTGACGAATCAGCCTTTGCGCTAGGTCAAAATGGATAACGTTTGACACGGCGACTTCGCGATAAAATTTGTACAACTTCGTGATCTGTTCCAAATTCTGAGGAAACATATTCAGAGGCCAAAATCTATAAAAGGAGGGGAGGATTTCAACTCCAAAGATCATCAAATTTATTCTCAAGTGCTCCTACAACGCTAAAGCTGCAACACCGTCATAACACCGACGTGACGACAAGTTCTCATCCTCTTCGTCGGCAGCAGCAACAAGTAACATATTCTATTGTATTCTTTGTTTTTATTCGTAACGAGGTGAGGTAGGCTTGTTGCCTCATCCTCATACTTTCGGTTTTGTGATCGTTGTCTCCTACCTCCAACAAGGAGGAGGCGTTATAGTGCTTTGCCCTCCGTACGCGGTCTAGGACCGTTAGGGCCTTGGAGTAGCAACCGCTGGGTTGTGAACCAAGTAAAAATAAACGTGTCTCTTTCTTTTCCGTTGTGCTTACTTGTGTATCGAACGAACGAACGAAAAGATTTACGCTCACTATTCACCCCCCTCTAGCGATGCTTCTCGATCCAACAATTGGTATCAGAGCGGGGGCGCTAAGATTTGGTAAAACCACCAATCTAGCACTTTTTGGTTTTGTTTTCGTATTTTTTGAGTCGTGTTTTTTTTTAGGTTTTTTTTCTTCCGCACTACTAATCCAACACGAAGTCTTGGTACGCTTCTTTTGGTTGTGTGTTTGCAAGTATTCTATTTTGGAGTAGTCGATAGTAAAATGACCATATCTTTTCGCACAAGTGGACTCACAAAATGATCTACCTACCAAATTGAAGCTCTCTGAGAGATCTACATTTCTTATGAGGGTTTACCCTCGTAGAAAGCTATTTCCAGCCCCAAAAACCAACATTTAATACCCTTTCGGAGACATCGAAGGTCGTAAGTTTCTAGTTTTTATTAGTTTCTTATTCTTCTTATTTATTTCTATTTATTTCCTATTATTTCTTGCACTACTAATCCAAGACCAAGTCTTGGAATTCTCTTTGGTTTTATTCGTGTTTTGTAAGATACTTAATGGCTCACATTGAGGGGTATAGCACCACCCGACCTCCGTTCTTTAACGGAAATGATTTTCGTTATTGGAAAGGTCGGATGAAGTGTTTCTTGAAAACACAAGTTGAGACTTGGATAATAATCCAAACTGGCTTTGCTCTACCCACCAATAATCAAGGGGAGCCCTTGGGTTTTAACAAGTGGACAAATGCAACCAAGAGGCAAATCAAAGCCGATTCAAGAGCAACCCAAATATTACAATGCGGCTTGTCCAAGGAGGAATTCAACCGCATTCGACCATTCATTAGCGCCAAAGACCTCTGGAACAAATTGATTGATCTACACGAAGAGACACCCGATGCTAAGGTATGTAAAAGAGATTTACTTTTAAATAAACTGTACAATCTAAAGATGCAGGATCATGAGACCACCACCCAATTACATGCACGGATCCAAGACATTGTCAACGGTCTTCACTCGATCGGGCAAGCCGTAGAGAACCGAGACCTTATAAGGTACGCTTTAAATGCTTTCCCTAGGACTACCTTGTGGGCATCCATGGTCGATGTCTACAAGGTCTCTAAGGATCTTTCGAAGCTTAGGTTAGACGAATTATTTTCCGAGTTTGAACTTCACGAGCAAACTAACGTGGTCCGGGCCGAGAGAGGTATTGCTCTACTTGTAGGACAAAGAAGCAAACCACCTACTAGGCAAGAAGATGGACTCAAACCCGAAGACGAATCAGAGTCCGAATCCGAAGAGGTGGAAGCAATAGTAAACGTAGTGCGGAAGATCGTTCGGAGGGAAAGGAGGCTACTAAAGAACCAAAAGAGGGCACAATTCAAATCAAATCAAAAGAAGGCTTTCCATGCAACTTGGGACAACAAAGAAGACATAGCTTACATGGCAAGACCGGAGGAGTCCGAGTCAGAATCCGAAGCCGAGTCCAACTACAACACCGACTCCGAACTCGAGGACTACTTTGAGAAGCAACTCAAAGCCAGACCAAAAGAGAAAATTAAGGTTAGCCGCTCACTAATTCATACACTTTACAATACAATTAAAATGCTTACTAAAAAATTAACTAAGTCTGAGTCTAGGGTTGTGTCGTTACTTGAGGAGGTTGAAACCCTCAAGCAAGAGGCTACTCTAACCTCTTCAACTAGTCAAGTTCAAGAGGGAAACTCAACTCAAATTGAAAAACTTGAGGAGGAGAATTCTCTCTTGAAAGACCGAGTTCAAGAGGTTGAGGCTAGGTTGGAAAGGTTCACATTGGGATCTAAGAACCTTAACCGACTACTTGAAACCCAAAGAGCTGTGTACAACAAAGTCAGACTCAGATTTAGGTCAATGACTACGAATAGGTCTTATATGTCTATCGTAAATCGTAGTCATCAAAGAGTCTAAGCATGAGTCCCAAAGGTTTTATTGAACTCACATATAAGGACTAATAAGTTTTGGATTCCCCAGGATCAAGTTCATTATTTGAATAGACCATATTGGTTCAATAGTCCAGGGGGAGCTAACACTAAAATAGTATACCCGCTTACTTAGCAAAACCATTGCATATTTTATTTTAATTTTTAGAATGGATAGATAGGGAAAATAGTTAGTCAACTCTTGACAACATAGTATCAGGACGCAGCGAGATGATAGTACGTTAGGGAAACAAAGTCTCATGTATTCGAGCTAGATAAGGCGTATCTAGCTTGGTGCACTTGACCGAGTGGAACTAGCTGAAGCTACCTCACCCTATCCTAAACTAGTTAAACCAGGAAGTAACCCTAAGTGACTTAAGTGATATTTTCTTAAATTTAGCTTTGTCTAAGGAAGTGGTCGTTGTTCTAATCAAAGAAAGCCCCTGTGCCTCGCCACGACCTGGAAACCAGTTTCTCGAAAAGTTACTTAACAATCTAAAGGTTAAATCCGAATATAACCCAAGGTTAACTATCTTTAATCAATTTAAAATCATCTCACAAAAAATATAAGGTGAACAAATTCTGAGACACATAGAATGGGTGAGATGTTAAGGATAATTGAAATATAACCTCTATAAAATACTACTTATTTTCTCATCTATTGTACTTAACAACTCTTAGGCTAAAGTTTAGCGCCCCCTACATCTCTTATACTTCATATATTTGACTAAGGGGGAAAGCAAACTAACCCTAAGGGTTATATTACAAACCTTTAGATTATTGGTGCAGAGGGACACACCTCGAACTAATCTATCTAACTACTGCTAGACGCATGCTTGGACTCATATTTGATTTATCTAGATGCATGCATATACGATGTTGTTTTTCAACCCCTATTTTATGTAACAACCCCAACATTCTTTTTTGATTTATGGCAAAAGGAGGAGAAAAGCGAAAGTCAAGGGGGAGTAACATAAAATTTAATTTTGAAAATTAAATTATCTCTTTCAAAACTCACCTAGGGTTAAGGGGGAGTTTGTTAAGGGGGAGTTTTGGTTGAGGGGGAGTTTTTAGAAATGACATTCATCATCATCTACTATACTTGTTTTATGCTTTAATTGCACTTAACTTTGTGTTGGTTTGCCATAGATCAAAAAGGGGGAGATTGTTGGTGCAAAGACACTAGATAATCGAACCTGTGTTTTGATTATGACAAAGATACAAAGTTAAGTTTACATCGTTATCTCACGAGCTAAATTGAGCGTGCAGAAAAGTACTAAAGCTGGAGCTAAAGGCTAGCGACACCCGGAGGAAGCCGCGGTGATCGGGCGACACTCGAGTGACTTCGGAGGGAGCCGAAGGAATCAAGTGGAAGGCCAGAAGCGAAAGCGACACAGTAAGTATCAAGGTAAGCTCGTGTGAGTGAGAGATGGTAAGGTCGTGTCCTCTGTACGGGGATGACCGTAGGTGGCGATCTGACTAAGACTTCCTATGGAAGGTCTAGGTCGAGATCGGACAGTTAGAAACCGTCGCATTTATCATTTTTTGAGCTAACCTCTTACTGTAGGGAAGTGGCGGTGACAATGATCGGGTGGATACATTGGGCCGATCGTGATGCTCATCGATCGGTGATGGGAGGCATCGATTAAGCGATGGCGGCGAATCGACCTTTTGCGCTAGGTTAAAATGGATAACGTTTGACATGGCCACTTCGCGATGAAATTTATACAACTTCGTGATCTATTCCAAATTCTGAAGAGACATATTCATAGGCCAAAATCTATAAAAGGAGGGGAGGATTCCAACTCCAAAGATCATCAAATTTATTCTCAAGTGCTCCTACAATGCTAAAGCTTCAACATCGTCATAACACCAATGTGACGACAAGTTCTCATCCTCTTCGTCGGCAGCAGCAACAAGTAACATATTCTATTGTATTCTTTGTTTTTATTCGTAATGAGGTGAGGTAGGCTTGTTGCCTCATCCTCATACTTTCAGTTTTGTGATCGTTGTCTCCTACCTCCAACGAGGAGGAGACGTTATAGTGCTTTGCCCTCCGTACGCGGTCTAGGACCGTTAGGGCTTTGGAGTAGCAACCGTTGGGTTGTGAACCAAGTAAAAATAAATGTGTCTCTTTATTTTCCGCTGTGCTTGTTGGATCGAGCGGATCGCTAGAGGGGGGGGATTAATAGCGATAAAAACTTTTCTTCGAATTCGTTCGGTAAAACACGAGTAGACATAGCGGAAGATAAAACATAAGAAACAATAAACACGAGGGTTTTACTTGGTTCGTAGCTAAAGGCTACTACTCCAAGGCCCTAGTGGTCCTTGACCACGCACGGAGGGAAAAACACTAAATGAACTCCTCCTCGTTGGAGGTAGGAGTTAAACGAATACAAAACTCAATAAAGACTCAAGGTAGAGGGACACTCCCCCTCTCCTTGATATGATTTAAAGCTCGAAATAAGAACAACTTATACAAATTAAATCTTATACCGACGACTTTTGAAGACTTGAATCTTAGAGCTTGAGTCGTCGTCTCGGCAGCGCTTCGTCATAGGGATGTCGGAGACTCGTAGCGTATTGGAAGCACTTGGAAGCTTTTGAATTGATGAAAAACCCTAGGACAAGCCCTCCTTTTATAGCTTTTGAGCCCCTCATCGAATGGGTCTTCAACCAATCACAAATGGGCACAAAACCTCCTTGGAATGAGGTGATAAAGCTTGACTCCTCGAAGCTGATCCTTGACCATCAGTCGAGTGATGACCGCAGGCAGTCGATTGATTGACGACAGTCGAGTGCTCCAAGTTGGCAGTCGACTAATGCTAGATGAAATCAAAAGTTAGCTTAACAAAAATATTATTTTGATGGTCGTCGACCATCCGATCTGGACCTAGACCATCCATGGGATGTCTTTGGTCGGATCTACGCTTAAGACCATCCCCGTAAGGAGGATACGACCTCACTTACGCTCACACACACAAGCTTACCTAGATACTTACTGTGTCGCTTTCGCTTTCATCCTTCCACTCAATTCCTTCGGCTCCCTCCGAAGTCACTCGAGTGTCGCCCGACCACCACAGCTTCCTCCGGGTGTCGCTAGCCTTCAGCTTCAGCTTTAGCACTTTTCTGCACACTCGATTCAGCTCGTGAGATAATGATATATCCTTGACTTTGCGTCTTTTTCCATAATCAAAATATAGGTTCAACTTAGGTGCCCCTGCACCAACAGTGCTTACTTGTGTATCGAACAAACGAACGAAAAGATTTACACTCGCTATTCACCCCCTATAGCGACACTTCTCGATCCAACAAGGGGGAGATTGTTGGTGTAGGGGCACCAGATAATCGAACCTAAGTTTTGATTATGGCAAAGATCCAAAGTTAAGGTCATATTGTTATCTCATGAGCTGAATTAAGTGTGCAAGAAATGGTTAAGCTAAACCGAAGGTCAACGATACCCAGAGAATCCCGAGTCGGGAAACCTTGGTGGTCGGGCGACACCGGGAGAACTTCATGGGAGTCGAAGAACCCAGGTAAAGACCAGAATCAAAGCGATAGACCATAAAGGACCAGAGGTAAGCACGAGTGTGAAAAGAGATAGTAAGGTCATGTCCTCTGTACGGGGATGACCATAGGTGGCGATCCAACTAAGACTTCCAGTGGAAGGTCTAGGTCGAGATCAGACGGTAAGAAACCATCACATTTATCATTTTTTGTGCTAACCTCTTACTGTAGGGAAGTGGCGGGTTGGCAATTGGCTGCGCCTATTGGCGATCTCTTGCGCCCATCGATCGGTGATAAAGGGCATCAGTCAACTGATGGCGACGAATCAACCTTTTGCACTAGGTCAAACAGGATAACGTTTGACGTCGCCACTTTGCGATAAGATAAGGTGTCACTTCGTGATAAGTTCCAAAAGTTAAAGATTTGCATCTAGACTTATTCCAAGGGACAAGTCTATAAAAGGAGGGGAGGACTCCAACCCAAACATCATCCATCTTACTCTCAAAGTGCTCCCGCAACGCTAAATCTCTAACGCCGTCAAAACATCGATGCAACGCCAAGTTTAGAATCTCTTTGTCGACAGCAACAAGTATTAGTTTTTATTTATTGTATTCATGGTTTTAATTGTAATGAGGTGAGGTAGGCTTGTTGCCTCATCCTCGTGTTTTCGGTTTTTGTGATCATTGTCTCCTACCTCCAACGAGAAGGAGACTCTATAGTTGATTGCCCCTTCGTACATGGTCAAGGATCGCGGGGCCTTGAATTAGCAACTGTTGGGTTGTAAACCAAGTAAAAACAAACTTGTGTTATTTATTTTTTCACTGTGCATCTCTGTGTTTTAATCAAACGAACAAAAAGATTTTATACTCGCTATTCACCCCCCTCTAGCAACGCTTTCGATCCAACAAGATGTACTCTCCTCTCCTAATATGACAAAAGAGAGTTGAATTTACCGATGGAGATCATCTAAATTTCTTTGGGGATGGCCAGACTCTCCCCTCTAATTCGAGCAGGAGAGGTGTGTTGGTGCAATCAGCCCAGGTCACGATTGACCGAACTCGAGTCTGACTCGAGCGATGTTTTGATGTTCGATAAAACGTATGACAATGTGATTATCATGGTAAAGTCCAAGTCATGGGTACTTGGCATGGAAAGTCCAAGTGGGACACTTGGCATTGGGAAAGTCCAAGTCTTGAGTACTTGACATGTAAAGTCCAAGCATGGGTCTTGGCAAGGGAAAGTCCAACATGGGTTGGCAAAGGAAAGTCCAAGCATGGGTCTTGGCATGGGAAGTCCAACATGGGTTGGCAAAGGAAAGTCCAAGCTTGAGTCTTGGCATTTGGAAAGTCCAAGGGGAATATTGGCGGCATAAAATCCAAGCGGGAGTTTTGGTAGCATAAGTCCAATGGTTGGCGGCGTAAAGTCCAAGCGGAAGTCTTGACAGCGTAAGTCCAATGTGCCTTGGCAGTGTAGACACCGTTAGCATGACAATAGCCGATGGAAGCACCTGAAGGCTAGCGTATGGATGAACAAGTCGTGGATGACTTGGAGGGATCCGATAGGCGCGAGGCTGACGGAGGTGACTAGAAGGCTTAGGTCTAGGCTACGGGTGATCTAGCAAGTATGGGGGCACCATACTTGGGTTAAAATCTCATGTTTGAGGTGTATCAGTCGACTGAGACTATGAGTCAGTCGACTGGTGGGAGTCAACTAGGGTTTGATCGCGAAATGTCTTAGCGATCGTTGGTGATGGCACGGCGGTGATCGATCACGGAGATCGATCGTGATACTCAGGATCTCAGACACAGAAGGTTCTCCAGTCGAGTGATCGGTCCAACCACTCGACTCATTGAGCCATCAGTCGACTGATGGGTATGATCAGTCGACTGATGTTCTATCCATTGAAAATTATCCAATGTGGCACATGTATTTGTCTCCGCAGCGACTAGGAGCGATCGTGATGGTCCGATCGATCAGCTAGCTAACAAATCCAGCCCAAATGCAGGTTATAAAGGAAGCTCGGAAGGAGGGATTTTGGCATGATTTTCTTGGGCGATTTGGAGCGATTTACTGGTGCAAATCAGGGTCTTCAAGGCTAGTCCAAGGCAATCAACAAGCAAGCTTCCAAAAGATTGTTGTAAAGTGTTCTTGGCTTTCTTTTGTTGTATTCATTTGTATTTGCTTGTTGTTTACTTGTATTACTATTGTAATATCTTGTAAGAGGTTTTTCTACCTC
Source organism: Wurfbainia villosa (assembly GCA_025175895.1). Lineage (NCBI taxonomy): Eukaryota > Viridiplantae > Streptophyta > Magnoliopsida > Zingiberales > Zingiberaceae > Wurfbainia > Wurfbainia villosa. Next base: position 111,361,601 of record CM045988.1, read on the forward strand.
CGGATTGTTCCAAGAAGTTTATTGGATTAGTGGTGTGTGGATGCATCGCTAGAGCTCGATCCATGGATTAGGAACCATTCAGTTCCGAACCACGTTATATTATTGTATTTGCGTGTTTGTATTTTATTATTGCTTTATTATTTCTGCTGCGCACTAATCAATTTGTAGCAAGCACGCAATCACGAAAGATTTCCTGCATCTACATCATACGCACTATTCACCCACCCTCTAGCGATCACGAGATTCTCTACAATTGGTATCAGAGCGTAAGTCATACACGCGGATTGCAAGTTGGATCGGAAGAGTACTAGCAGTGGATGTCAATTTCTTGGATCTTCCCTAGTGAGTTGGAGTAGTAGAAAGCAACTTTGTGTTGCTTTGTCAAACATCGAGGTCGAATATGTGGTTATGGGTGGATGTGTGGCTCAATTACTTTGGATGAGACACACATTAGAAGATCATGAGCTACACTACTCCAATGTCAAAGTTTATTGTGATAATGTGAGTACCATAAATTTGACCAAAAATTCGGTACATCACTCTAGGACTAAGCACATTGAAGTGAAGCATCACTTTATTAGAGATCATGTGGCTAAGGGGGACATTGAACTTAATTACATAGAATCTAAGTTCAACTTAATCGACCTATTCACCAAGGCTCTCCCCAAAATGAAATTTTCATCACTTAGGAGAAAACTTAGAATGTGTTTAGTAGAATAGAGGTCTAGGTTTGCATGATCCTATAGAAATTATAGGATTTATACCTCTAAGCATCTCACAAAAGACCTAAGAAACCATGATTTTTGTATTGAGCCACTTAGACAATATGTGAGATGTTAGGAAGATGTATTAGGTTCATCATGCTTGTTATGATGCATTACTATGAACCAAAATGTTATCTAGAGACATTAATCTTTCATTGGACCAATCATTGGGAAGACTTATGTACAATTGATGTGCATATAGCTCAAAGAATATGATTGGAAATGTTAAACAAAATATATTTTAAACTATGTTTATCATACTTTGAAAAACAGTTTTCAATTGCTAAGCAAAAGTGATACAAAGTTTGCAAAATACTTAAAGCTTTTGCTAGTTTTCAAATTTATATCAATTTCGAAATTTAAAAAATATATATTTTTCAAATTATTTTTTCTTGATAGACAATGATTTCAGAAATACATACACAAAATTTCGTGATTTTTTAATGTTTCTGGAAATTTTAGTGCATTTTTGAAGTTGGGCTGAAATTAGCTGAAATTGTCGTTTCAGGTGTGGCAATCGACTGCCACCCTAAATTTTCTGCAATTCAGCCTTATTCCTTGGTCTTAAGTGTATTCTTAAGTATTCTAACCCTATGGTATGATAATTCAAGTAATTAAAAGGGTATAGGACTAATTAATGCATTGTTTTAGGGGGAGCTTCATAGTGAAATCTTTTCATCTCTAAAATTATATTGTTGGTACAAAGTTAGGACATAACTTTATATCTTTTGTTTATGCTTTGCTCCACATGTTATTCACACATCATGAACCATGTCTTGGATTAAAGGGGAGCCTCACACCTATCTTATACCTTAGTTCAAGACATAATCAATTTAATTCTTTCATGAACTTATCATTGCATGAATCCTTCTCTTTTTGATGTATGTCAAAGGGGGAGAAGGAAACTTTAAGTTAGAATTCATATTGGAAATATGATGTTTTCATTATGTCCATATGTTAAGACCTAACTTAAATGATTGCCAAACATCAAAAAGGGGGAGGTTGTTGGTGCAACAATGCCCCAAGCATTTATATGTTTTGATGTTTGGATAATCATCTATAGTTAGGCAATGTTTTGTGATCTAATTGTGAACATGTTTAAGTGACAGAAAAATCCAAGTATGAAGACTTGGTAAAAGAAAAGTCCAAGTGTGATCTTGGCAAGAGAAGTCCAAGGAAAGGTCTTGGTGGCGTAAGTCCAAACATGGAGTCTTGGCAGCGTAAAGTCCAAGTGGACCTTGGCAAAGGAAGTCCAAAGGCAAGTCTTGGCAGCGTAATTCCAAGCATGTAGTCTTGACAGCGTAAAGTCCAAGCGTACTTTGGCAAAGGGAAACCCAAGACATGATGAAATCGAAGGAAGCTCTTAGAAGCAAGCGCAAAGGATGAACAAGTCGCAGACTTGGAGGGATCCTGGAGGTGCAAGGCTAAAGGAAGAGCTAGAAGGTTGAGTCTAGGTCTAGGGAGTGAATTCAAGTATGAATTACTCATACTTGACTAATATCAGTCGACTGATATGCCATAGCAGTCAACTGATAGGATACTCGACTGATGCAGCTGAGAAAGCAAGCCATCAGTCGACTGCATAGAGCTGGCAATCGACTGCTGCCGCCATCAGTTGACTGCCAAGCCTAGGTAGTCGACTAATCAAGTTGGCATCGGGCACAGAATGGAGTCGGACTCGACTCATCGTGGGGATCCCTCCAAGTCATCCATGACTTGTTCATCCATCGCGCTAGCCTTCAGGTACTTCCGTCGGCTATGTCATGCTAACGGTGTCTACACCGCCAAGGCACATTGGACTTACGCCGCCAAGACTCCGCTTGGACTTTACGCCGCCAACCATTGGACTTATGCTGCCAAGACTACCGCTTGGACTTTACGCTGCCAACCATTGGACTTATGCTGCCAAGACTACCGCTTGGACTTTACGCTGCCAACCATTGGACTTATGCTGCCAAGACTACCGCTTGGACTTTACGCCGCCAATATTAATCCCCTTGGACTTCTAATGCCAACCCATGTTGGACTTTCCATGCCAAGACCATGCTTGGACTTTCTATGCCAAGACCATGCTTGGACTTTCCCAAATGCCAAGACCATGCTTGGACTTTCCCTTTCCAACCCATGTTGGACTTTTACATTGCCAAGACCTCAAGACTTGGACTTACCATGACAATTACATTGTCATATGTTTTTGTCGAAACATCAAAACACATCAAAACATCACTCGAGCCAAACTCGAGTCCTGGTCAATCGTGACCTGGGCCGATTGCACCAACAATCTCCCCCTTTTTGATGTTTGACAAAAACCAAACAAATTATTGAGTTAGAACACTAACTCAAATCCCTTACCAATTATCCCAAATTGGTAAATACTCTCCAAATGTTCTCCCCCAAACATTCTTCCCCTTTTTGACTAACATCAAAAAGGTTGTCTCCCCAAGAGGGTCAATGTCTCATGTCCCAATGAGATCTTACAATCTCCCCCTTGGTCCAAAAATACTTAGGATGCCTACCATCTTCCTAGTGATAAGTCCAATATCACTCAAGAGAGGCAATCCCATTTACTCTCCCAATTTCCAAATTGGGTCTCTCAAAAGTCCCATCAATTTCCCAATTGATGTCATATTCTTCCAATAACTTCTCCTCTTCAAGGAGAAAAACACATCCATCATCCCAAGATGGATACCTCCCCCTAAAGGCTTGCTCCCCCTTGACCATTGCACCAACAATGTCCTTGGGAAGTCCCTAAGCCAATAGGAACTCTAAACCATCAAAATTAAGGTTAGAAATTCAACATTGAACTTTCCAACACCTTAACATTGATACAAACCCTAAACAACTCTCCTAATCCATATCCAATGGATTTTCACCCTTTATAATGCTTCCCAAAGCATATCCTAGGGTTAGGAGTGATTAGGGACCTTTACCATGGCTGAAATCGGGTTAATCAACCTTGGTTACCCCGAAATCAGGCTACCAGTCGAGTGATTCAGAAATCAGTCGACTGGCACCTCCATCAGTCGACTGCCACCAATGGCAGTCGACTGATAACTGAAATTTCCGAATTTCAATTATCAGAGTTGAATTTCAAAAAATCATAAATAATTATACGTATATCGAAAAATCACGAAATTTGGTACGTATAATACCTATGACCAATATAATGGGTGAAAAATGTTTTAAAAATATTTTACCCATAAAATAGTGAAATTGGCACAAAGTTCAAAACCATTGAAATTTTCAATGTTTTGGCCCTACTTTGTATCAACTTCATCAATGGTGATTGCTATCAAAGGATAGACTTCACCAAGGTTTTTCAAAATGATTTTAAAATGTTTTCAAAACCTTATCTTGGATCATATTCCTTGGGCTCTATGTACATGACTTGTACACAAGCTCTCCCAATGATCCACCTTTGAAATTAGATGAGTTTTAGTTCATCTAGATGCAAAAACTATGCACTTTGAACTCAACTCATATCCTAGCATCTCACATGTATCTAAGGTGTATAAAAGACACATACATATCATTTTAATGTGAGATGTGGGTTTTGTTCATCCTAATCTAGGGTTTCATGCATTCTCTAAAGCAACCCTACTTGATTCCCTTATAAATGGGACTTCAAGTCATGCCATTGTCCTTAAATCAATTTTATCTTAAATGCATGAGTGATTATGACATTAGAGATGATATAAATAAGCATATGCTCATAATCATGATGTCATGGCATAAGATGAAATCTAAAAACACATGACATTTGAAACCTTAATCCTAAACATGAATATGACATATAAAATGATTAAAATAAACACGATGGCATGGCATGTTATATGGAAAACAAAGCATGACATATAAAATATATAGGTATAGTAATACCTAAATTTTAATATTAATTGCCATTTGTTGGGATTAATCATATTTTGCCATATTAACCTAATCTCCCTAGTGTGCCAAAAACCCAAAATGGCACATTAACCTCTAAACCTAAATTGTGTCAATTTAATTGATTTTTCTTAATTTCAAAAGTGCATTGGCACATCCTAAAATCTTTTAGGATATTGATTCAAATCTATTTTCAAGGTAACCATAACCTTGAAAATATCCTAAAGTGCCACCTTTACCATGGTTGAGTTAACTACCCATCCAATCAAGGTTGACATACCCTAAGCCCACCTAGCATGAATCAATCACGCTCTTAGGAACCCAAAACCGATTTGAGCTCCTAGGGTTAATTAGGTATTCCTTAGGGATAACCTCCCTAGATACCTTCCTAATGACCCTCCTAGGCTTGTTAGCCTTGGTCATTTGGGTCTTACCTAGGTTGACTCTAGGGGTAACTCCCCTTACAACCTTCTTAGTGGCCACCCTAGGTTTCCTAGAAACCTTAGCCACTAGGCACAACCCTTGGTCAACTCTAGGGATGACTTCCCTATTGACCTTAGTCTTCCTAGACCTAGTTTGTGTTCCATAATCAAATGGAACACTATGGTAAGTCACCTTAGGCTTAGGTTTGTGACCCAAACCTTGCTTGCCCTTGGTTGACTTTTGACTCTTAGGTCCTAGGTGTTGACTTTGACTTTTGGACCTAGAAGTTTGACTAATTAAACCTTGCATTTGATTTTGCATAACCTTAAGGGTCTTTTCAAGTTTTTCAAGCCTTGATCTCAAGGCTTGATTTTCCTTTTCTAATATCTCAATTTTTGATTTTTCATTTTCTCTTGAGATATTTTTATTTCTAGGCATATGTCTAGATTTCTTAGCATTAAAGCCTAGATGTTCTCCTATTTTCTTAATGCTTTCCTTAGGTAATATATTTTTAGGGACATTAGTCCCAAATTTCTTCTTATTTCCTAAGTGAACACTCTTAGCTCCTAGGCAAATATATCTATTATTTCTAGCATGCTTTTCATGCACAATAGCAAGACTATTAAAATTATTCCTAGCATGCTTCTTATCCCTAGAAATTGAAGGTGCATTAATAAATTTTACCTTAGGGTTTGCCTTGGAGGCTCCCCCTACTTGTGTTGCTCCTTCTTGCCCTTTCTTCTTTCCCCTTGGACATTGACTCCGATAATGTCCCTTTGAGTTGCACTTGAAGCATATGATGTGCTCCTTGCCTTTAGGTGTTGGGGAACCGGCATCCTTGACTTTTGGTGCCGGTGGAGCTTTCCTAATCTTCTTTGGGCACTTGCTCTTATAGTGCCCAAATTCCCTACACTCAAAACACATAATATGATTTTTATTGGAAGATAAAGTGTTTGAGTTACCTAGGGTGGTGGTAGGTGCCAGAGTTGAATTTTGAGCTTCCTCATCTTGATCGGATGTTGAAGGCTCTTCTTGAGGTTGCTCCGGTGTAGAGGATGGTCTCTCCTCCTCAATCCTAGAAGTAGATGCTTCTTCCATCTCTTCTACTTCTTCTTTCTCCGATCCGGAAGTTGACTCCATCTCAACTTCCGATTCCTCACTTTCACTTGAGGATGAACTCTCCTCATGGAATCTTGCCAATTTTCTCCATAGCTCCTTGGCATACATGTAATCCCCTAGCTTGCACAAAACATCATTAGGGATTAAATCTTCCAAAAGTTTCGTTACCTTAATTTCGGTCTTGAGCTTTTGGTGTTGTTCTTGGGTCCACTTTTTCAATTTTAGGACATTTCCCTTCTTATCCCTAGGGGGTTCAAGGCTTTCAACGAGGATGAACCAATCCTCTATGTTCATCATCAAGAATGTTTCCATTCTTGCTCTCCACGTCGGAAAATCTTCTGGATCATATGGAGGTGGAGTATTGATATCCCATCCAAGCTTGTCTTGGAATTCCATCTTCACCCTCTAGCCTTTTGTCTTAGCTCCGGGCGGTTAGTCCGTAGAAGAGCCCTGGGCTCTGATACCACTTGTTAGGAATATTGGAACGGCTAGAGGGGGTATGAATAGCGTAGATGAAATTCTTTCTCGTTTGTGTCTACAATTTCGTTAGCGCAGCGGAATATAGATAATGAAAGCAATAACGAAATATACAATCACACACGAACATGATGATATAACGTGGTTCGGAACCTCAAGGTTCCTACTCCACGGATCGAGCTCTACGAGCTCTAATGATGCACACGCAAACACTAATAAACACTCCTTTTCGGAACAATCCGGAGGCGGAGAAACCTCATACAGGATGATTACAACAATAATCAAAAGCTACAAGCGAATACAATGAAATACAAAGCAAAACTAGTAAAGAAAAACACTTTACAAATGCTCTTGAATGCTTGATCGCTAGGTTGATCGAGTAGCACTTGGAGACCCTGAATTGCAGCAGCAACTCGCCCCAAATCGCCTCAAAGAACCCTTTTTTTCCCTCCATCACGAGCTCCATATATAGCTTCAACCTGTGCTGGAAAAAGTCGATCAGTCGACTGATCGGGACCATCAGTCGACTGATGCCACTGTTGTCGTGAGACAACGGCTAGATCCACGCTGGATAAGTCCAACGGAACCTTCATCAGTCGACTGATTGTGACCATCAGTCGACTGATGGAGTCCTCACTCGATCAGTCGAGTCTTGACTCCATTCTGTGGCCGATTTCTCGAGCACCAGTCGACTGATCACACGATCAGTCGACTGCTCGAGCCATCAGTCGACTGCCCATCTCTGGCGATCATTGCTATAATAACCCGCAGTCAAACCCTAGTTGACTCGGTCCAGTCGACTGCCACATGGCACCAGTCGACTGGCACACCTCAAACATGAGGTTTTAACCCAAGTATGGTTCCCCCATACTTGCTAGACCACCCTTAGCCTAGACCTAAGCCTTCTAGCCACCTCCATCAGCCTCACGCCTCTCGGATCCCTCCAAGTCATCCATGACTTGTTCATCCATCGCGCTAGCCTTCAGGTGCTTCCATCGGCTATGTCATGCTAACGGTGTCTACACCGCCAAGGCACATTGGACTTACGCCGCCAAGACTCCGCTTGGACTTTACGCCGCCAACCATTGGACTTATGCTGCCAAGACTACCGCTTGGACTTTACGCCGCCAACCATTGGACTTATGCTGCCAAGACTACCGCTTGGACTTTACGCCGCCAATATCAATCCCCTTGGACTTCTAATGCCAACCCATGTTGGACTTTCCATGCCAAGACCATGCTTGGACTTTCTATGCCAAGACCATGCTTGGACTTTCCCAAATGCCAAGACCATGCTTGGACTTTCCCAAATGCCAAGACCATGCTTGGACTTTCCCTTGCCAACCCATGTTGGACTTTTACATTGCCAAGACCTCAAGACTTGGACTTACCATGACAATTACATTGTCATATGTTTTTGTCGAAACATCAAAACACATCAAAACATCACTCGAGCCAAACTCGAGTCCTGGTCAATCGTGACCTGGGCCGATTGCACCAACAATCTCCCCCTTTTTGATGTTTGACAAAAACCAAATAAATTATTGAGTTAGAACACTAACTCAAATCCCTTACCAATTATCCCAAATTGGTAAATACTCTCCAAATGTTCTCCCCCAAACATTCTCCCCATTTTTGACTTACATCAAAAAGGTTGTCTCCCCAAGAGGGTCAATGTCTCATGTCCCAATGAGATCTTACAATCTCCCCCTTGGTCCAAAAATACTTAGGATGCCTACCATCTTCCTAGTGATAAGTCCAATATCACTCAAGAGAGGCAATCCCATTTACTCTCCCAATTTCCAAATTGGGTCTCTCAAAAGTCCCATCAATTTCCCAATTGATGTCATATTCTTCCAATAACTTCTCCTCTTCAAGGAGAAAAACACATCCATCATCCCAAGATGGATACCTCCCCCTAAAGGCTTGCTCCCCCTCGACCATTGCACCAACAATGTCCTTGGGAAGTCCCTAAGCCAATAGGAACTCTAAACCATCAAACTTAAGGTTAGAAATTCAACATTGAACTTTCCAACACCTTAACATTGATACAAACCCTAAACAACTCTCCTAATCCATATCCAATGGATTTTCACCCTTTATAATGCTTCCCAAAGCATATCCTAGGGTTAGGAGTGATTAGGGACATTTACCATGGCTGAAATCGGGTTAATCAACCTTGGTTACCGAAATCGGCTACCGGTCAGTGATTGAAATCGTGCACCGATCCATCGATCGCGCCACCAATGGCGATCGTGATAGCAAATTTCAAATTTCAATTATCAGAGTTGAATTTCAAAAAATCATAAATAATTATATGTATATCGAAAAATCACGAAATTTGGTACGTATAATACCTATGACCAATATAATGGGTGAAAAATGTTTTAAAAATATTTTACCCATAAAATAGTGAAATTGGCACAAAGTTCAAAACCATTGAAATTTTCAATGTTTTGGCCCTACTTTGTATCAACTTCATCAATGGTGATTGCTATCAAAGGATAGACCAAGGTTTTTCAAAATGATTTTAAAATGTTTTCAAAACCTTATCTTGGATCATATTCCTTGGGCTCTATGTACATGACTTGTACACAAGCTCTTCCAATGATCCACCTTTGAAATTAGATGAGTTTTAGTTCATCTAGAAGCAAAAACTAATATCCTAGAATCTCACATGTATCTAAGGTGTATAAAATACACATACATGTCATTTTAATGTGAGATGTGGGTTTTGTTCATCCTAATCTAGGGTTTCATGCATTCTCTAAAGCAACCCTACTTGATTCCCTTATAAATGGGACTCCAAGTCATGCCATTGTCCTTAAATCAATTTTATCTTAAATGCATGAGTGATTATGGCATTAGAGATGATATAAATAAGCATATGCTCATAATCATGATGTCATGGCATAAGATGAAATCTAAAAACACATGACATTTGAAACCTTAATCCTAAACATGAATATGACATATAAAATGATTAAAATAAACACGATGGCATGGCATGTTATATGGCAAACAAAGCATGGCATATAAAATATATAGGTATAGTAATACCTAAATTTTAATATTAATTGTCATTTGTTGGGATTAATCATATTTTGCCATATTAACCTAATCTCCCTAGTGTGCCAAAAACCCAAAATGGCACATTAACCTCTAAACCTAAATTGTGCCAATTTAATTGATTTTTCTTAATTTCAAAAGTGCATTGGCACATCCTAAAATCTTTTAGGATATTGATTCAAATCTATTTTCAAGGTAACCATAACCTTGAAAATATCCTAAAGTGCCACCTTTACCATGGTTGAGTTAACTACCCATCCAATCAAGGTTGACATACCCTAAGCCCACCTAGCATGAATCAATCACGCTCTTAGGAACCCAAAACCGATTTGAGCTCCTAGGGTTAATTAGGTATTCCTTAGGGATAACTTCCCTAGATACCTTCCTAATGACCCTCCTAGGCTTGTTAGCCTTGGTCATTTGGGTCTTACCTAGGTTGACTCTAGGGGTAACTCCCCTTGCAACCTTCTTAGTGGCCACCCTAGGTTTCCTAGAAACCTTAGCCACTAGGCACAACCCTTGGTCAACTCTAGGGATGACTTCCCTATTGACCTTAGTCTTCCTAGACCTAGTTTGTGTTCCATAATCAAATGGAACACTATGGTAAGTCACTTTAGGCTTAGGTTTGTGACCCAAACCTTGCTTGCCCTTGGTTGACTTTTGACTCTTAGGTCCTAGGTGTTGACTTTGACTTTTGGACCTAGAAGTTTGACTAATTGACCCTTGCATTTGATTTTGCATAACCTTAAGGGTCTTTTCAAGCCTTGATCTCAAGGCTTGATTTTCCTTTTCTAATATCTCAATTTTTGATTTTTCATTTTCTCTTGAGATATTTTTATTTCTAGGCATATGTCTAGATTTCTTAGCATTAAAGCCTAGATGTTCTCCTATTTTCTTAATGCTTTCCTTAGGTAATATATTTTTAGGGACATTAGTCCCAAATTTCTTCTTATTTCCTAAGTGAACACTCTTAGCTCCTAGGCAAATATATCTATTATTTCTAGCATGCTTTTCATGCACAATAGCAAGACTATTAAAATTATTCCTAGCATGCTTCTTATCCCTAGAAATTGAAGGTGCATTAATAAATTTTACCTTAGGGTTTGCCTTGGAGGCTCCCCCTACTTGTGTTGCTCCTTCTTGCCCTTTCTTCTTTCCCCTTGGACATTGACTCCGATAATGTCCCTTTGAGTTGCACTTGAAGCATATGATGTGCTCCTTGCCTTTAGGTGTTGGGGAACCGGCATCCTTGACTTTTGGTGCCGGTGGAGCTTTCCTAATCTTCTTTGGGCACTTGCTCTTATAGTGCCCAAATTCCCTACATTCAAAACACATAATATGATTTTTATTGGAAGATAAAGTGTTTGAGTTACCTAGGGTGGTGGTAGGTGCCGTAGTTGAATTTTGAGCTTCCTCATCTTGATCGGATGTTGAAGTCTCTTCTTGAGGTTGCTCCGGTGTAGAGGATGGTCTCTCCTCCTCAATCCTAGAAGTAGATGCTTCTTCCATCTCTTCTACTTCTTCTTTTTCCGATCCGGAAGTTGACTCCATCTCAACTTCCGATTCCTCACTTTCACTTGAGGATGAACTCTCCTCATGGAATCTTGCCAATTTTCTCCATAGCTCCTTGGCATACATGTAATCCCCTAGCTTGCACAAAACATCATTAGAGATTAAATCTTCCAAAAGTTTCGTTACCTTAATTTCGGTCTTGAGCTTTTGGTGTTTCTCTTGGGTCCACTTTTTCAATTTTAGGACATTTCCCTTCTTATCCCTAGGGGGTTCAAGGCTTTCAACGAGGATGAACCAATCCTCTATGTTCATCATCAAGAATGTTTCCATTCTTGCTCTCATCTTAGGAAAATCTTGGATCATATGGAGGTGGAGTATTGATATCCCATCCAAGCTTGTCTTGAATTCCATCTTCACCCTCTAGCCTTTTGTCTTAGCTCGGACGGTTAGTCGTAGAAGAGCCAGACTCACGATACCACTTGTTAGGAATATTGGAACGGCTAGAGGGGGTATGAATAGCGTAGATGAAATTCTTTCTCGTTTGTGTCTAGAATTTCGTTAGCGCAGCGGAATATAGATAATGAAAGCAATAACGAAATATACAATCACACACGAACATGATGATATAACGTGGTTCGGAACCTCAAGGTTCCTACTCCACGGATCGAGCTCTACGAGCTCTAGTGATGCACACGCAAACACTAATAAACACTCCTCGGAACAATCCGAAGGCGGAGAAACCTCGTACAGGATGATTACAACAATAATCAAAAGCTACAAGCGAATACAATGAAATACAAAGCAAAACTAGTAAAGAAAAAAACTTTACAAATGCTCTTGAATGCTTGATCGGTAGGTTGATCGAGTTGCACTTGGAGACCCTGAATTGCAGCAGCAACTCGCCCCAAATCGCCTCAAAGAACCCTTTTTTTTCCCTCCATCACGAGCTCCATATATAGCTTCAACATGTGCTGGAAAAAGTCGATCAGTCGACTGATCGGGACCATCAGTCGACTGATGCCACTATTGTCGTGAGACAACGGCTAGATCCACGCTGGATAAGTCCAACGGAACCTTCATCAGTCGACTGATTGTGACCATCAGTCGACTGATGGAGTCCTCACTCGATCAGTCGAGTCTTGACTCCATTCTGTGGCCGATTTCTCAAGCACGATCGGTGATCACTCGATCGGTCATTGCTCGCTCATCGATCATTGCCCATCTCGGCGATCCGCGCTAGGCCATAACCCATGATCAAACCCTAGTTGACTCGGTCGGTCGATGCCACATGGCACGGTCATTGGCACACCTCAAACATGAGGTTTTAACCCAAGTATGGTTCCCCCATACTTGCTAGACCACCCTTAGCCTAGACCTAAGCCTTCTAGCCACCTCCATCAGCCTCACGCCTCTCGGATCCCTCCAAGTCATCCATGACTTGTTCATCCATCGCGCTAGCCTTCAGGTGCTTCCGTCGGTTATGTCATGCTAACGGTGTCTACACTGTCAAGGCACATTGGACTTACGCCGCCAAGACTCCGCTTGGACTTTACGCCGCCAACCATTGGACTTATGCTGCCAAGACTACCGCTTGGACTTTACGCCGCCAACCATTGGACTTATGCTGCCAAGACTACCGCTTAGACTTTACGTCGCCAACCATTGGACTTATGCTGCCAAGACTACCGCTTGGACTTTACGCCGCCAATATCAATTCCCTTGGACTTCTAATGCCAACCCATGTTAGACTTTCCATGCCAAGACCATGCTTGGACTTTCTATGCCAAGACCATGCTTGGACTTTCCCAAATGCCAAGACCAATGCCAAGACCATGCTTGGACTTTCCCTTGCCAACCCATGTTGGACTTTTACATTGCCAAGACCTCAAGACTTGGACTTACCATGACAATTACATTGTTATATGTTTTTGTCGAAACATCAAAACACATCAAAACATCACTCGAGCCAAACTCGAGTCCTGGTCAATCGTGACCTGGGCCGATTGCACCAACATTTTTCCTTTTCCTTCGATTCTCTCTGCCCACCTCTCTTTTAGTGTCACCACGTGTGAAAGGATGCACCCACCCTGCTACCCCATTTGCGTCAACCCCACACCATGGTGGGCACCATGACTAGACTATGGTGTCTTCTAGAGCACCTCTCCTAGATGTGGCAACAAGGACCATGACCGTGGTTCACACCACAGTCTGGTTGTGGATCACACCATAGTTTGACCTTGGTGTCTACTGTAAATTCAATGCTAGGGATATCAAGTTAGAATATATTTGCATCAAATACTAAAACAATACAATCACTACAAGAAAAATGGAAAATAACGACGAAATATTAGCGACAAATTACTAATTCATCGCTAAAACTAGATATTTACGACGAATAAATATGTCATCGCAAAACAATATTATATTTGCGACGAAATATAAAATATCATCGTAAAATAATACTTAGCAATGAATAAATATATATTCATCATAATTTCTTAGCGACGAACGATTAAAAGTCGTCGCAAATTGTCAGTCGAGTAAACAGGATTCTTTGGCTGGCCAAATGTCAGCCAGTCGAGTCATCAATCCCGCCAATCGATTGCCTATTAGCGACAATATCTATAATGTTCATCGTAAACATTTCAGTCGAGCCACCAGTCAAGTTAACTCGATTCTTTGAACGGGGCCAAATTACTGGCAGTCGAGTCGTCAATCCCATTAGTCGACTGATGATCAATATTACCGATGAAATTTATCAATTCATCGCTATTATAATAAATATTAGCGACGGATATGATTAATTCGTCTCTAATAATCATGCAAAAAACCCTCGACGCTACTCGATTCCCCCATTTTCTCGATGCGACTCCCTCTTCCGACGATATCCCTGCTCTCCGACGATTCCCCTGCTCTCCGACGATTCACCGGCGACAAGCTCCGCGCGAATCCTCTTTCATCTTTGTGCTCCAGCTCTAGCTCGGTGTGACTCCTCTTCCGGCATGACTCCTCTTCCTGTGACTCCTCTCTTCCGGCACGTCTCCTCGGCGCGACTCCTCTTCCGGTGACTCCCTCTTCAAGACACTCCCTCGGCGCGACTCCCTCTTCAGGCGACTCCCTCAGTGGCTTCTTCTCCATCTCCGACAACTTCAACTTAGGTTTATCCGAATTCTTTCTTCAAAGTTTTACAATAAATTTAGGGGTTTTTATATATTATTGTTATGATTTTCTTGATTAGATGATAAATTTAGGATTTTGTTATACTCAGACAATGAAATTAGAGTTTTGTTAGGGTTTAAGGTTATTGTAAAAAAAAATATGGAACCACAGGAGGGGGGGGGGTAAATCAGATGTCAGGTGGCTAGCGCAGAAATACGGAGTCATCGGTAGCCTGGTTGTCACCTCTAGGAATTGACCTCTTGCCCTTTCAAGCCTTAACATGGCTGCGCTAGTCATCTGGGTTTGCCCTGGGGGCTATTGTAGGTTATTGTAGATTATATATACGGTTGGTAGGGTTTTATTAGCGATGAGATGATGAATTTAGGATTTTTTTTATCATTAAGATTTGAACGTATTCATGATAATTAAGCAATAACTTATTGCCTAGCTGATACATTTGAAGATATATTGTAAATTAGATGATTTTAGGATTATTTTACGATTAGAGAATAAGGTTAGGGTTTTCTGATTTTTAGATTATAATGTTCGATGATAAACATAGGTTATAATGCAAATTGTATATTATGTTGTGTGAGGTTTAAATTATAAATTGTGTGATTATTTTGTATGTGATAACTAAATTTGAGTTGGTAAATTCTTTTTATTGAAAAGTAACACCAAAATTATTGTATATATGTTTAACCAGGGTTTAAGAATATGGATAAAAGTTGGATAATGATTTAGAATCGAATTAGTACTGAATATATAAATGGTTTAATCAGTTTATAAATATTGCAGAGAATTATATGATCAGTTTGAATTTATCAAAAATCCATTGTTCATGTCGACGGTGTGGCAATTTATTTCAGTATGAATTGGATTATGTGTGAGGACATCTATATAGGTGGGGTTTCGATAGATTATATAAAGTCTGGAACTTTTATGGAGAAGCTTCTACATCATCTAATAGTATAAATATTGTCAATCAAGATGAGAATGATTTTGATGTTGAAGTAGATGATTTCAAAGATGATTTTGAAGACATATTTACTGATTTACAAAATGCAAAAAATATAACCAATAACAAGGCTCAACCAGATGATATAAATGTAAACACAACTGCAAATGATTGTAGATGAAGTTATATTTCAATGTTGGATGAAGTACAAAAAGAACTCTATCCCAATTGTACTACTTTTTTCAGTTTTCAATTTTGTGGTGAAGCCAATGCATATGAAAGTGTTAAATGGCTGGAGCAATAAATATTTTGATATGTTACTTCAATTATTGCAAGAGGCATTTCCTAAATTGAATGTGATTTCAAACTCTTATTATGAAGCCAAAAAAATATTAAAAGAGTTTGGATTGACATATGAGAAGATACATGTCTATAAGAATGATTGTATATTATTCTGGGAAGAGCATGAGAATAAGGATGCATGTCCAGTGTACAAGGAGCCCAGATACAAGTATAAAGGGATGAATAAGAAAAAGAATCCTCACAAAATTCTTCGATATTTTCCTATGAAACCGAGACTTAAGAGGGTGTTTATTTTGAAGCATACGACCAAAGAGATGAGATGACATAAAGAAAAGCGAGTTGAAACAGATGGTGTATTAAGACACCCAACTGATAATAAAGCTTGGAAAGAGTTTGCAAATGCAAATGAAATATTTACATGTGATCCACGAAATATTCACTTAGGGTTGGCTACTGATGGGTTTAATCAATTTGGAAACATGTTCAATGCTTATAGTATGTGGCCTGTTATACTTGTGAATTATAATTTACCACCATGGAAAATGATGAAGCCACCATATATGATTATGCCTCTTTTAATTCCTGGGCCTAAATCACCATATATAAGAGTCTACTGCCTCTACCTCCCACCGAGCGCCGGCATCATATGCCGGGCGAGTTTTGTGAGACGCAAGAAGATTGGAACTATATGTGCGATTTGTTTGAATCAGAGAAACTTCAGGTAACTTAATTTATACCAATTATCTGAGTTATATATAAATTAAAATATGTGCAACTCATGTTTTAAGGTTTATCTTAACAAATTTTGATATTATAGACACGATCGACAATAAATGCCCAAAATCGAGCATAACTACCATTTACCCATCGAGGTGGCTCAAAATCCTTCATCCAGTACAGTTACGACGGTGTAAGTATAAATTTTAAAGGTACAGTATATTGGCTGGTATTTTTAATATTAATGCATTATAATATTTTTTAGACCGATCAGTCTCACAGAAAAGGTCGGATTACTGTCTTTAATACAACCCACTGTACTTCATCAAAGGGATGGAGTGAGGAGAGAGTTGAGGCTGCATACGTAAAATATAATTCATAAAATTTAGCAATTCTTTGTAAACATATTGATAATGTGTTTATTATTCTTAGGGTGAAATGGTGAGACTGCGAGATTAACACATCCAGTCACAAGAAACTGGAGATGACATCGATGGTGTTCAGGTTGCAGATCAGGTGTGTGATCAAGTACTCGGTGTTCACTCTGGATATATCAGAGGACTTGGAAGTGGGCCAAAACCAGTTAGATCTACTTCTTCATATGCCATCTCCTCCTCCAGAACAACTAACACAGCACTGTGTGAACAACTTCAGTCCATCTAAGAGGAACTAGCAAACACTCAAGCTCGATTAGCTAGCATCGAAAATGAGTTGGCATCAATGAGATTGAGACAAGATATGTTCGAAGCAATTCTGAATCGGCTTGCACTTGGAGCATTATATTCATTGATGCATGAGTCATCTTCAGCTCCACCTCCTCCTCCATCTTAGAGTTAGTGAACTTGTGAATTTAAGTGTGTGTTTGCATTTTAATACTATAAATTTATTAAATTGGATGTTATAGACTTTAAATTTGATGTTATGTTAGTTGTCTTTAAATGTATATGTTGGTTTTATTATTTTAGTTGTATATTGTTAAGTTAAATTTTATGGTTGATATTGTATTACAAGATTTTGAATACAAATAAAATGAATTTTGAAATCTATATTTTAATGGTTAGTGGCAATTTTTTAAAATTTCGTCGCTAACGTTCGATATACGACTTCAGGATTTTAAGGTTTAGCGATGAAACTATATAGTTTCGTCCCTAGATTTGGCATATCAGTCGAGTCGCTAGTCGACACTTTCAACTGATGTAGGATGTTAGCGATGAACTTTATAAAAAGTGTCTCCAAAGTGTCTCGATCGGCGCCTATTGAGGGCTCCCACTACGGCACACCAAAATAGGCGATCATTCTGTCTTGTGTCAGTCGAGTGAGGTTAGCGATGAACTTAGGTATTTTCGTCGTTAATATTCCAGTCGAGCCGCTAGTCGAGTAGCGACCGATTTTATGGCGGTCCAAAAAAATAAGCAGTCGACTGCTTAATTGCATCACTCGACTGATAGTTAGCGACGATTTTGTATATTTCGTCGCTAATATCTGTAAATTTCCTATTTTCCGACATCGAGATTTTGCGACAAAATCTTTCTTATTAGCGATGTTTTGAGTTCCATCAGTAATGTTAGCGATGAAAATATTTAATTTCGTCGCGAATGTGTCTTAGCGATAAGCTTATTACGACGACTCTAGTGATGAAAGTTTTTCATCGTAAAATTTATTTAGCGGCGAAAAATTGGTATTAGCGACAAAAATATTTCGTCGTTATTTTCTATTTTTCTTGTAGTGAATGCTTGTAAAACATGATAAATAAGATGAATTAAGTATACGAGTGGATTAAAACATTGAGGAATAAATCGGAATAGCATGCCCAAATTTGAGTTATCACTCCCCTAAGTTAGAGTTGCGGTCGTATTTGTTTTCAAAGATCTCAATTTCATTTTATGTTTAGCTCCCTTAAATTGAAGCTTTCTACAATAATTTCATTGGTTTTAACATGAATTCTATTTGAATTAATACTTAGTTAAATTAATGTTGTCAATTTATATGCTTGTTTAGCCTAAAATGTAGGGTGATTGAGGCCAACACCTCCCAGCTTTCTACAGCGGATCCTAGATTTCTAAACCTAGATTTCCATGTGAGGAACTTAGGATTAGGTTCATGCCATAGATATTTTTTCCTGTTTGAGTAGGAAATTTTTCATGTACCATTGTTGTGACATTTATTGTTGGTGGCGTTATCGCTCCTATCATCATGACCTTAGGATATGACCTGATTGGCATGTATGAGGCTACTGAGAACACTAGGATAGATTTAGAGGTCGACATAGTCATTAGAATGATTGTTAGGGAAGGGGACTAATATTGTTTAGTCCTTAAGAATAGAGGCCCTCAACCCTTTGTTGGTGCAATCGGTCCAGGTCACGATTGACCATACTCGAATTTGACTCGAGTATTGTTTTGATGTTTGACATTGATATTTGACAATGTTTTGGGAGATTGTTGGTGCAATCAACCCGGATCATGATTGATCGGAATCATGTTTGACTCGAGGGTATTTTGATGGTTGACTAGGGTTGACCATGTGGTGAAGAAAGTCCAAGTTATGGGTACTTGACATGGAAAGTCCAAGTGCGACACTTGGCATTTGTGAAAGTCCAAATCTTGTGTACTTGACATGAAAAGTTCAAGCATGGGTCTTGGAAAGGAAAAGCCCAAGCTTGAGTCTTGACATTTGAAAAGTCCAACATTAGATTAGCATGGAAAATCCAAGGGTGTAGTCTTGGCCATGTAAGTCCAAGGGTATAGTCTTGGCGGTGAAAGTCCAAGTCATGAGTACTTGGCAATTGAGAAGTCTAAGTGGAATATTGGCAGCGTAAAGTCCAAGGGTGGAGTCTTGGCAACATAAGTCCAATGGTTGATTGTGTAAAATCCAAGCGTGAGTCTTGGTAGTGCAAGTCCAATGTGCCTAAGTGGTGTAGACACCGTTAGCATGACAATAGCCGATGGAAGAACCTAAAGGCTAGCGTATGGATGAACGAGTCATGAATGATTTGGAGGGATCCAATAAGCGTGAGAATGATGGAGGTGGCTAGAAGGCTTAAGTTTAGGCTAAGAGTGGTCTAACAAGTATGGGGGCACCATACTTGGGATTAAAATCTTATGGATGAGGTTATCAATCGACTGATATTATGGTCACGATCGGTGATGGGAGTCGATCGAGAAATGGACTAGCGATCGTTCGAGCTGATCATTGCCATCCACGGCGATCTGGTCATGTCACGCCCCGAGAGTATGTCGTGCCAAAAAGCAAACGGACGACATCTCCCCTGTACGTGGCAACATATCGGGTTAATACAAGGCCCGTAGGCCCACAACAATATGACATATATATGGACAATACCAAACAATACATCTACAGCAACACAAAAGGTGCGCACCGGTGCGACTCTAACATACTACACAAAAACAACATACAAACCAACAGCCAAATACAACACTGATTATACATGGTCATAATACAAAACAACAGCGGAAGCAAATACGTGGAAAACCTTAATTGTTCGGTGTGAGATGAGATCAATTTGGCGAGCTCGAGCGTCCAAGGAATCTTCTACATATGGGCGTGAAACCTGTGGTCGTGGGTGGTGAGTATAAACTCAGGGGTAATATATAGAAAGTGCATGAACAACATATAAGGATATAGAAATCTACAAGTATACATGTGAAAATCTACAGGTATACAGCATGAGTCCAATAGACATACAATCCTATCCAAATCTAATAACAAGTAACCACAGTATAGTCATACTCAATGTATATACTAAACTGATCAACTGAACATGAAGTAATGTACCAACGTACATGATGGTTTGCAACACCATAAGCTATATCATCCTGAACAGATATACAATAACATAGCCCATATAACGTACAAGGTCATCCCCCTACCTGACCAACACTCAGACATATGAACAGTATATAATCACATATAATAACATCCCGGTCCATACCACACTATGACATGACGCTAATCAAATACATACAACAGTCTGGACCAACACATATATCATGCTCAACACATAGCAGTATAAAATATGCAAATGACATGTATCATGATGTACAAACATATGCGAATCAAATGCAAAGATCTCAGGCATATGTAAAACAGATATCAAATACATGCATACATATATATCAGCAATGCATATGCATGGTCATGTCTGCGGACCCGTCCAACCACGACCCCAGTATGGCCCGGGTGGCATGGCATGACGACTAGCCCGACTCCAGCTGCCACTACTCTCGAGTGACCGAGTTGGGTAATATAAATGAGTATCATATAAGTGTAAAAAGCTAACTACTCCCCGGGGGTCCCTGTTGTTGGTCGCTCCGTCACTACCCATGAGTAGACGAGCTCTGCACACAGGACAACTGCACGTCACACAACCACCGTCTATAGTTGGTGAGTGCTAACACCACTCTATTCAGTGGCGGCATCTCGCATCTCGGCTACCACCATCCATAGTGGCCGAGCGCGGCACATCCAATGCTCTGCCCTCAACCCTGCTACCACTACCCCGAGTAGCGGGGGAGGCAGGATGACTGACGACCCGTCTCAACCACAAGGGAGACCCAGTCAATAGCATGCATGCAAATGTAATGATGCATAGATCCACACAAGTATCCTTGCAACACTCCCTATCTCACGGGGAGTCCTGGTCAACCAAAAGTCAACTATGCAAGGTCTACAATCCACAAGACTCTCTCTATCCTACAAAGAGTCATACTCATCTGACAGTCAACCACGCTAAGACCTCTAGCTCAGTAGTGAGATACTATCGACCATCCATATAACCATACACAGATATACGATCCATAATGGATATACAATCATGCTAGGACCTCTAGTCCATAACCACATACTAACAACCACACACATTTATCTATGCACGGACAACTAGATCCACCATAGATGCACAACTAACATGTGTACGATACAACACTCGACCTCATAACCCAAACTATCACCTAACCCTAGTGATGTAACACAGTAATCCAATCTAAGGTCACAAGGATAACGCTAACCACCTGTACTTATTGAACATCCATCAACTAACATATAATAGGGTTTATAGTTCCTATCCGTGCTAGATAATCAATAAAGTAACAGAGTATATATCTCAAAGGTCAAAGGCAGTACAAGCATATGATTAAACATGAGTGGATTTAAGGTAAACAGGTATAAACATATATCCAATTTCATGCACTGGAATTTGATCAAAACTACCGGACCAGATAGATATTACCCACCTTTTATGTAATCCATGCTATCCATCTCCACGTCCATGTATCCATCACAATCAAAGTCCTTGATTGATTTTACCCGCACCACTTCTTGCCCCATTTTAGAGTACCTAATCTGCATCAAATAATTGAATTAAGGCAAAACATAACTCAGATCATCCTCTTCCTCTAATTGCAGCTATACAACTATACCAGTTTTAAACACACTGCAAATCAAATCCCACATTCCATAATACCCAGATCTACACCTACCTCATACTGTTGATACAAACCCAGCCTTCCTTAGCTCCACCTCGATCACATACACAAGGAAACCAAATCGAAGATCCCAGCTGCTGGCCAGAATGTCCTCACCCTACTGGAAACAGAGCCATAAAACTCAATGTTGCCGTGACAACCCACAAATTCAGCTTACTAGCTGCTGTGAACAAAATCACACCAAGACCTACCTTGCAACGCAGCTCACACCAATTTCCCTTCCAATCTACTCTCCTAGCTCGGCAATGACCGGTGAAAGCGGCTCACCGTGAGAAAGCTACGGTAAGCCACTCTGGCGGTGCTAAGAAGAGTTACTCGTTGCGCGGCTAAGATCCGAGAGTCGGCGGCGAGGTGGCGATGATAAGCGTAGGAAGAAGAAGCGGAACCCAAGAATAGCTCAGCGTGATGGCGGCTATGTCAATCCGGTAGTCGTGATTGGATCGGAGAAAGGAAGGCTGCTAGAGCGCAGCACATCCAATTTCACTGCGGTGCTCGGGAAGAAAAGAAATGTGAAAAGCAAAATCTGAGATAGAGAAATAGGGATATCGTTCGAGTGGCGGCCAATGAAATTCTGATTGGAAATCGATTTGCATTGATGAGCGTTCGATGGTGGCGACCACTCGGCGATGCTTGAGAGAAGGGTGGCGGAGGCTCTCGGCGAGAGCGGCTCGAATCGTGAAATGAGAAGCGACAAGGAAGAAATCGTAGCGATGAAGGGATCGCAGAGGAAAGGAAAAATCGCGATAAGAAAGAGAGCAGCGAAGAAATCGGCTTTGGCCCGGCTTGGTTGGGCTAGCTCAAGTTTGACTCAAGCTAACCTAGTTAACTCAATCTCCCATTAGGCTTTACCTTCTTCGTTTGAACTCCTTTTTAATCCGAAAAAATTCCTAAAAATTCCAGGAGCTAATTCTCAATTAGCAAGGGCTATTATTTTATTTTATTTTTTTTCTTCGTATCTCACATTATCCCAAACTAATAAAAATTTGGTCCCCAAATTTCCATACTCATGTACGAGTACAAGAGGTCACAACAACTACTCAAGTATCTGGGAAAAGCCACACCTCAAGTGACTAAGTGGGGTACTGAGCTCGAATATTATATTCCAGCTCTTATATACACTCTCAACCGACTTATTACAAGGTAAATCACTGTACCAAGGTGGAGCTCTATATCCATAACCGGTGGGAAACTTTGCCAGAATCGTAAGGTGAATCATTAATCACTATCAGAAATGATACTTAAGGATACTCCATGGATATAATTTCATCAAGCGATCCAACGAAATCCATCTTACGACTCAGAAGAAAATGAGCGGACCTAGCTAAACGATCATCGATTACCCAAATCCTATCAAGTAATTTCCGAATTCTAGATAATCTCCCAACACAGTCTAATGTACTAGGCTCCCATCTCATCACGGTATGTAACCCTACCGATCACAATATTCCACCTCATCACGGTACGTAACCCTACCAATTGTTAGTGCCTATAAGATTCATATATCTCCACAATATTCCACCTTTGCTTGTTGGCATACCCAACATCAAACTACGAAATCAACCGTGTCCCATATGTCATTCTACCAACATGAACGTCTCAATACTCACTATTTTCGGATACACTCCGAATAAATCATTACTCTCGAATGAAGAGTCTCCTGAAACAACTCTTCCTAAAGCGAATGCAACTTTGGGAACCACCATCCTTCCCAGAGACGGAGATTTATTCTCACAAGAGAAATTAATCCAATGTCCAAAAATTCACTCTGTCACACAGAACTGAAAGTAACTGGAAGACTATAATGACTAATCTCGCTAGTTTCTCAACTAGCATACACATAATATACGTTTCATTCAACGACATCGGAATCGCTCCTAAACCCTGAAATGATGCCTCTGCGTACAATACCCTTCCATCCATATCGGACGGATTAACTAACACTGACGCGAGAGTCAGTCACCGTCTAGGCCCTGAAACCTAGCTTCCCAAGCTTCCGACCAAGTGATTTCTATCACCTTCTTGGTCCAACAAATCAACGGTATGATAATGCTAGTAACATCTTATCAACATCTATGGTAAATACCAAATCAATCTAGGGATACCACAACTTCCCTTAAGATTGTGGATATATCCATAAATATATCCTCCACAGACATGATGATAATCGATCTCAAATACTCCAAGAGTACTTGATTCCTCCAGTCCATGAACGACTAAATCATCGATAAGTCTAACAACATTATCAACATCTCCTAAAATTCATACCAAGTATGAAATGTCATCTTCTACACACCTGCATCCTTTTACTCTAAGCTACCGATAGCTCAATCATCACACCGACAATGATAATTGTATGACACTAAGTCACTACAATATCAACACTCCAATCGTATATCAACCCTAGGATATACACAGGTGTCCTTTAACTGATCTAAACAGATCATCTATCCATGACGAAGGATATTCATTCTCAACTACTACATTCCAATCATCGATAATCGATGCATAACCTCAAAGGTTCATCTCTCTTTTAATATAGAGTTACGAGTCTTCTCAAGAAAAAAATACTAGGAGAGATAAATCCCCTCATGAGAAATACTGGGATGGATAAATATTCCATCCTACACCTCCTATAATCGCAACTTACGTTCTTCCGATTTCCACAGTGTTTAGCAACACCGATACCCATAAAATCATCTCCCGGTATGAGGTCCCCAATATCAGAACTATTTCCGAAATAACCTCAATCGCTTACTCCACTTGCCCATGCAGTGACAAGCTCGGGAGTTCATCCGAATACTCTCGAATTATATGCACATTCGAGATACATGTTATACCCTCATTTCAACAATTTAACTATCCGCAAGGATATGTCTATAATAAAGGTATGTCTAGCAAAGGCTAAGGGTATCCCTTGACTTCTTGATTGTTGGTCAACATCTCACCTGACGGTAGAG
Source organism: Wurfbainia villosa (assembly GCA_025175895.1). Taxonomy (NCBI): domain Eukaryota; kingdom Viridiplantae; phylum Streptophyta; class Magnoliopsida; order Zingiberales; family Zingiberaceae; genus Wurfbainia; species Wurfbainia villosa. The sequence continues at coordinate 111,386,448 of CM045988.1, forward strand.
ATACCACCAATCCATAAGTCAATAGGAACCCATCTAATCCTATCTAAGAATGTTCTAGACCTAGCTACCTGTGACTATCAGTATCTCCCAATATATCCACACAGGGTAAACTAAGGTAATACCTCAAATGATCGATTCTTCGGTCTACTATATCTCTTCTCAAGTAATCATGTAAACTCGCCCAACATCTGTTCTTGACGGCTGAGCTCAAGTAGCTGCAAAAGTCTGCCATGGAGGAACTGAAATCAACTGCTGAACTTAGATACAAACTGAAACAACCGCAATGGAGATGGTAACCACTGTTGTACTGGCAAAGGATACACATCCGGCTGTAAAATACTGAAGAACTGTCAACATCATAGCACACTCCATCTCTGTGAAAGGTATAGCTGCACCCGGAGAATACGGCATAGATACGACCATCGTCGTATACTCTCTCTCCTCTGAACAAATCATAACTACGCCTGGGAAGGTAACTGTTGTTGTCGTCTGAGAAGGTAACAATTGTTGTCTGAATGTTTGAGTCTTCTGAGATATCTTCGATTGATACTGCTGAGTAACCTACTTCTTCCGGATGAAAGTATCTAAGAACTCCAACTATATTTGAGGTAGTAGATCGCTGCTGGGGTGATAATCCAATCTTCTGTAATGATCTCGGCTTTTGAGGCTGTGGATCGTCCACTCGAAAGCTTCATCCATAATCTTCAACTGAGTCTTCAAAGTACATAATCTCCTTGTATATATCGGTTGCTTATAGTAGAAACAGATAAAATACTGAATCTGATGTCGTCGTGATCCGCACCTCACGCACATAATCTCCCTTCGGAGTCTTTCCTCTGATTTCGCTGATAAACATGAGAATATGCTAATGATCTGACGAGCAATCGGTCTCCTATGATCGGAAAACTCTCTCATAGTAGCTCATGACTCCAAACTTGCTCCTTTTGTCCAACATTCGGAGACTTCTGATTCCAATAATTTGACTTGCAATATATGCTTATCAAATCTCCACCTATTAAAACACTAGCTATGGAGTCATTTCTATACATATGACCCGGTCTAACGCCTTCAAGTAGGATCTGGTAGGAGATCCAAACATCATGATCAAGATGTCAACCCATAAATGGTAGGTGGCTTAAGACATGTCGATCACATTCTCGAGCTATTAGGTGGTTGTAACTCTCGCAATTCTAACGACTCGGTATGGTACCTTTGTTACCAAACGATCACCCAACCTAAAGCTCAAGAACTCCCTGACGATGAGTCAAAGAAGATGACGTGGGAAAATACTCTCTCTCACAACATCACTATACCGTGGCCAAGTGATGTGTGCTTTCCCAAAGGCTATTTCCTATCTCTTCCACTAAGTACCGGCTAAATCCGGATAATGGTATTCAACTAACACCACTATCTTCGTATAACCTGAGTCAAGTACTTCCAAAGTTATACAACCCAGCATGACCAATTCAGGGATCAAAATCCCTATGAATATCTCCAAACTAATCCTCTACTATCTGCATCAGCAATAGTGTACTCGCTTGTCCATTACCCCATAGGTAATGATCTAACTAACATAATTAGTGAAAATCTTAGGACTATAATCCTTGATCTCCACAAGACTACTTTCCAACTCGGTATCAATCGGCTCTCAAAGGTAATTACCTTTCCGATAGCAGGTACATGTCTAATAATCTCAACATATCATTCCCGTGGTCAACTCAAACCATGGTTACGAATACTATCCAACACCCTACAAGTCATCCCTGTTATAAGCAACTAAATGCATAGCCAACAGAAGGATATGTAATAACAGTTAACATACCTTAAACCTTGTAGCTCGGAGATGTCCGCAACAGCCAGATCCCAGAACTCACAAAAACTAAAACTGAGTAAAGAAAAACTCGATGTCCGAACGAAATAAAATCCGAAAATGGACTTCGCAACCTAGGGCTCTGATACCAATAAAATTGTCATGCCCCGAGAGTATGTCGTGCCGAAAAGCAAACGGATGACATCTCCCCTGTACGTGGCAACATATCGGGTTAATACAAGGCCCGTAGGCCCATAACAACATGACATATATATGGACAATACCAAACAATACATCCACAACAACACAAAGGTATGCACATATTACACAAAAACAACATACAAACCAACAGCCAAATACAACACTGATTATACATGGCCATAATACAAAACAACAGCGGAAGCAAATACGTGGAAAACCCCAATTGTTCGGTGTGAGATGGGATCAGCTGGCAGAGCTCCGAACGTCCAAGGAATCTTCTACCTGTTATCTGGGCGACAGGAAACCCAGGGTCCAGGGGTGGTGAGTATAAACTCAGGGGTAATATATAGAAAGTGCATGAACAACATATAAGGATATAGAAATCTACAAGTATACATGTGAAAATCTACAGGTATACAACATGAGTCCAATAGACATACAGTCCTATCCAAATCTAATAACAAGTAACCACAGTATAGTCATACTCAATGTATATACTAAACTGATCAACTGAACATGAAGTAATGTACCAACGTACCTGACGGTTTGCAACACCATAAGCTATATCATCCTGAACAGATATACAATAACATAGCTCATATAACGTACAAGGTCAGCCCCCTACCTGACCAACACTCAGACATATGAACAGTATATAATCACATGTAATAACATCCCGGTCCATACTACACTATGACATGACGCTAATCAAATACATACAACAGTCTGGACCAACACATATATCATGCTCAACACATAGCAGTATAAAATATGCAAATGGCATGTATCATGATGTACAAACATATGCAGCAATCAAATGCAGCATCTCATAGGCATATGTAAAACATATATCAAATACATGCATACATATATATCAGCAATGCATATGCATGGTCATGTCTGTGGACCCGTCCAACCATGACCCCAATATGGCCCGGGTGGCACGACATGACAACTAGCCCGACTCCAGCTGCCACTACTCTTGAGTGACCGAGTTGGGTAGTATGAATGAGTAGCATATAAGCGTAAAAAGCTAACTACTCCCCGGGGGTCCCTGCTACTGGTCGCTCCGTCACTACCCATGAGTAGACAAGCTCTGCACACAGGACAACTGCACGTCACACAACCACCGTCTATAGTAGGCGAGTGCTAACACCACTCTACTCAGTGGCCAAGTGCGCATCTCCAGCTACCACCATCCATAGTGGCCGAGCGCGGCACATCCAATGCTCTGCCCTCAACCCTGCTACCACTACCCCGAGTGGCGGGGGAGGCAGGATGACTGACGACCCATCTCAACCACAAGGGAGACCCAGTCAACAGCATGCATGCAAATGTAATGATGCATAGATCCACACAAGTATCCTCACAACACTCCCTATCTCACGGGGAGTCCTGGTCAACCAAAAGTCAACTATGCAAGGTCTACAATCCACAAGACTCTCTCTATCGTACAAAGAGTCATACTCATCTGACAGTCAACCATGCTAAGACCTCTAGCTCAGTAGCGAGATACTATCGACCATCCATATAACCATACACAGATATACGATCCATAATGGATGTACAATCATGCTAGGACTTCTAGTCCATAACCACATACTAACAACCACACACATTTATCTATCCACGGACAACTAGATCCACCATAGATGCATAACTAACATGTGTACGATACAACACTCGACCTCATAACCCAAACTATCACCTAACCCTAGTGATGTAACACAGTAATCCAATCTGAGGTCACAAGGATAACCCTAACCACCTGTACTTACTGAACATCCATCAGCTAACATATAATAGGGTTTATAGTTCCTATCCATGCTAGATAATCAATAAAGTAACAGAGTCTATATCTCAAAGGTCAAAGGCAGTACAAGCATATGATTAAACATGAGTGGATTTAAGGTAAACAGGTATAAACATATATCCAATTTCATGCACTGGAATTTGATCAAAACTACCGGACCAGGTAGATATTACCCACCTGCTATGTAATCCGTGTTATCCATCTCCACGTCCATGTATCCATCACAATCAAAGTCCTTGATTGATTTTTCCCGTACCACTTCTTGCCCCATTTTAGAGTACCTAATCTGCATCAAATAACCAAATTAAGGCAAAACATAACTCAGATCATCCTCTTCCTCTAATTGTAGCTATACAACTATACCAGTTTTAAACACACTGCAAATCAAATCCCACATTCCATAATACCCAGATCTACACCTACCTCATACTGTTGATACAAACCCAGCCTTCCTTAGCTCCACCTTGATCACATACACAAGGAAACCAAATCGAAGATCCCGGTACTTTGGCGTAATGTCCTCACCTGCTGGAAGCGAGCCATAAAACTCAATGTTGCGTGAATGACCCACAAATTACTACTTTACAAAATCACACCAAGACCTACCTTGCAACGCAGCTCACACCAATTCCCCTTCCAATCTACTCTCCTAGCTACGACAGCAACCAGCGAAGGCAGCTCACCGGTGAGGCAAGCTACGGTAAACCACTACAGTGGTGCTAAGAAGAGTTACTCATTGCACAGCTCAAATCCGACTCGAGCAGCGAGGTTGGCGATGATGAAAGCGTAAGGAAGAAGAACGGAACCCAACAGGAATAGCTCACCGACGGCAGGCGGCTATGCAATCCAGCGGCTGGCGAATTGGATCGGAGAAAGGAAGAAGCTGCTGGAGAGGCGCCGACACATCCAGCTGCTGCGGTGCTCGACGGAGAGAAAGAAACGGTAGAAAAGCAAAATCAGAGATAGAGAAATAGGGATCTGGTTTGAGGAGTGGCAACAGCGAAATTTGCGGTTGGAAATCGGTCGTGGCTGCCGCAGGTGTTCGACGGAGATGGCGACCGCTTCGGCGATGCTTGAGAGGAGTGGCGAAGAGCTCTCGGCGAGGAGCAGCTCGAATCGGGAGAATTGAGGAAGCAACGAGGAAGAAATCGGCGCGCGGTGAAGAAAGGGATCGTGCCGAACAGAGGAAAGGAAAAATTGCGATAAGAAAAGAACGGGAAAAATGCAAAAGAAATCAGCTTTAAAGGTCGACCAGTTTGGTTGGGCTAGCTCAAGTTTGACTCAAGCTAACCTAGTTAACTCAATCTCCCATTAGGCTTTACCTTCCTCGTTTGAACTCCTTTTTAATCCGAAAAAATTTCTAAAAATTCCAGGAGCTAATTCTCAATTAGCAAGGGCTATTATTTTATTTTATTTTATTTTCATATCTCACAGGTCATGTTTTAAAGGACATAAAGTTTCCGAGTCGACTGTTAGAGTTTGACAGTCGAGTGATAACTCGATCAGTCGACTGATGGACATGATCAGTCGACTGATGGTATATCCGTTGAAATTTATCCAATGTGGCTCATGCTATTGTGAGACAACGACTACAGGAGCAGTTGACTGATGGTCTCGATCAGTCGATTGATAGGCGAAATCCAGTTCGAATGCAGGTTATAAAAGCATCTCATGGAGAGGATTTTTGGCAAGATTCTCTTGGGCGATTTGAAGGGGAATAGTTGGTACTTTCTAGTCCTTCAAGGCTAGTCCAAGGCAATCAAAGATCAAACATTCAAGTTCACATTTGTAAAAGTTTTTCTTACTTGTATTTGTGTAGTTTACTTGTATTTCATTCTTATTGTTGTAAGAACCATTGTAAGAGGTTTTCTCCACCTCCGGATTGTTCTGAGAAGGAGTTATTTATTAGTGGTCATGTGTGCATCATTAGAGCTCGTTGAGCTCACCCATCGAGTAGGAACACTAAGGTTCTGAATCACGTTACATCTTGGTGTATTTGTGTTTGTCTTTATTTTTGTTTTTGCTATTATATATATTCCACTGTGCATATCAAGTTTTGTAGAGACGAACACGAACGAATTCCATCGATATATGACGAATCGCTATTCGCCCCACCCTCTAGCGGGCGCATAGGTCCTAACAAGTGGTATCAGAGCTTGGAGCTCTTCTACAGACTAACACCCATGAGCAAAAGCACTAGAGGGAAGAAGATGGATTTTCAAGAGAAATTGGGTGACGACATCAACGTTCCACCTTCCTTCGACCACGAAGATTTCGCATATTGGAAAGGTATAATGATGCATTTTCTTTTGTGCGATTTTGACAATTAGATTAGTGTCATAGTAGGTTTCGACACTCCAAAAGACGAAGAAGGAAGAAGAATCAATAAGAAGAATTGGAGTCACGAACAACTCCGATACTACAACATCAACAATAAGGTAATGAGTATTTTGCTTAATGTAATCCCTAATGACATTTTGATCAAGATAGGGAATTATAAAGACGCCAAGAAGCTATGGAGAAAATTAGCGAAAATATCATGAAGACCCATCATTGGCTCAATTGGAAAGAGAGCCCGAAGAAGAGTAAGAAAGCTCATCCTCACAAGAAAGTGAGGATTCAGAAGTCGAAGAGTGCTTGACATCCGAGGAGGAAGAGGAGGTTGAAAGGCCATCAATGTCCAAGGAAGAGGTAGAATTGGAAGAAACCTCAACCTCTAGGATTGAGGGGGAGGAGAGACCATCTACTCCAGAACAAGAGCAAAATCAAGAAGTGGCGTCTACCTCCGGGAGAGATGTAGAACCCACTTCGGCCACTACCAATGACCTAGGTAACTCAAGCACATTAATGAATAATAAAAATCATATAATGTGTTTTGAGTGTAGGGAATATTAGCACTATAAGAGCAAGTGCCCTAAGAAGGTTAAAAGGACTCCACCGGTGCCTACAAGTCAAGAGAAGTCAAAGTAAGCCGGACCCCCGACAATTAAAAGTAAGAAGCACGTGGTGTGCTTCAAATGTCAACAATGGGGCCATTATAGGAGTCAATTCCCTAGGAAGAAGGCAAGCAAAGGAAAGGAAGGAGTATTACATGTAGGGGGAGCTTTTAAAGCAAACCCTAAGGTAAAATTTATTAATACACCTTCTTTAATTTATAGGCAAAAGCATGCTTTTAATTCACTTGTAATTCATCATGAAAAGCATGCTAGTAGAAATAATAGATTTTATTGTTTAGGAGCTAAGCATGCCCACTTTAGGAAGAAGAAGAAATTTGAGACTAATGTCCCTAAACATATTCTACCTAAGGCAAGTATTAGGAAAATTGAAGACCATTTAGGCTTTACTCCAAGGAAATCCAGACATATGCCTAGGAAGGGCAAAAATGATGAAAGAAACCATAGGCCCACCAAATTAGAGAAATTAGAGTTAGAGAACCAAGCTTTGAGGTCAAGGCTTGAGAAATTGGAGAAGACCCTTTGGAAAATGAAAAATCAAATACAAGGGTAAAATAGTCAAAATCTAGGGTCAAGGAGTCAAAACCTAGTTTTTAGGAAATAAGAACCAACCAAGGGCAAGAAAGGTTTGGGTCACAAACCTAAGTCCAAGGAGACCTATCATAATGTTCCATTCGATTATGGAACTCAAGTTAGGTCTAGGAAAATCAAGGTCAATAGGGAAGTCATCCCTAAGGTTGATCAAGGTAAATGCCTAGTGGCTAGGGTTTCAAGGAAACATAAGGAAGTCACTAAGAAGGTCAAAGGGGGAGTTACATCTAGAGTTGACCTAGGTAAGACCCAAATGACCAAGGCTTCAAAGCCTAGGAGGGTCATTAGGAGGGTATCTAGGGAAGTTATCCCTAGCGAATACCTAGTAAACCCAAGGAGTTCCAATAGGTATTGGGTTCCTAGGAGCGTGATCTATTCACACTAAATGAGTTTAGGTGTGGCAACCTTGAATGGATAGGTAATTAACCTAACCATGGCAAAGGTGACACTTTAGGTCATTTCCAATATAATGGGGTACTTTGGGAATAAGAATGATTTTTAATCCTAAAGGTTTTTAGGATGTGCCAATGCAATTTATGGAAGTTGAAAAATCAATCAAATTGGCACAATTAGGGTTAGAGGTCATACTGTGTCATTTTGGATTTTTGGCACACTTGGGAGATAAATGGTAATATGACAAAATGAATTTAATCATAACAAATAGAAACTAATATTAAAGTTTAGGTATTTCTATGCCTTATATTTTATTTGTCATGCTTTTATTGCCATATACCATGTCATGACATCATATCTACTTTTAATTATATAATATGTCATGATCATGCTTAGGATTAAGGTTAAATGTCATGTATGTTTAGATTTATATCATATGTCATGACATCATGATCATTGGTCATGCTTATTTATGTCATCATTTATGTCATGATCATTCATGCATTTAAATTAATTGAAATTGATTTAAGGACTATGACATGACTTGAAGTCCCATGTATAAGGGAATCAAGTAGTGTTGCTTTAGAAAATGCATGAGACCTTAGATTAAGATGAACAAAACCCACATCTCACATCGCATTGACATGTGTGTGTATTGATACACCCTATACACATGTGAGATGCTAGGAAATGAGTTAAGTTCAAGGTGCATAGTTCTTGCATCTAGATGAACTCAAACTCACTTTTATACCATGGATGAATCATGAGGAAAGCTTGTGTACAAGTCATGTGCATTAAGCCCATAGAACATGGTTCAATATAAAGTTTTAAAACTATTTCAAAATTATTTTGAAAAACCCTGGTGCAACCTATCTTTTGATAGAAGTCACCATTGATAGAGTTGATATAAAGTGAGCCCAAAATAATGAAGTTTTTCTCACTTTTGAACTTTGTATCAAACTCACTATTTTATGGGTAAATTATTTTTCACATATTTTTCACCCATTATATTTAGTATAAGTATTATACATATGAAGTTTCACTATTTTTCAAATTACATATAATTACTTATGATTTTTAAAAATTGATTTCTGCATTTTGTAGATATCAGTTGACTGGCATGGCTGGCAGTCGACTGATAAAGTCGACTGCTAGAGCTGATTTTGGATAAACAATGATGTTTAGCCCATGTTTCAGCTATGGTAAGGTTCCCTAACCACTCCTAACCTAGGGTATGCTTTGGAAAGCATTATAAAGGGTGAAAATCCATTGGATATAAATTAAGAGAGTTATTTAAGGTGTGTATCAATTTAAGGTGAGTGAAAGTTCAATGTTGAACTTTTAACCTTACTTTTGATGGTTTAGTGTTCCTATAGGCTTAGGGACTCTCCAAGGATATTATTGGTGCAATGGTTAAGGGGGAGCAAGCCTTTAGGGGGAGGTATCCATCATGGGATGATGGATGTGTTTTTCCTTATGAGGGAGAGGAATGGGAATGTGAGATGCCCAATTTGGAAATTGGAAGAGTTTATAAGAAGTCTCTCTTAAGTGATATGAGACTTATCACTAGGAAGAGTAAAGGCATCCTAGGTGTTTTTGACCAAGGGAGAGATTGTAAGATCTCATTGGGATATGATACATTGACCTCCTTGGGGAGAACCTTTTTGATGTATGTCAAAAAGGGGGAGAAAGTGAAATTACCAATTTGGAAGAATTGGTAAGGTGATTTGAGTTAGGGTTTAGGCCTAACTCAAAGGTGTTTGGTTTTTGTCAAACATTAAAAAGAGGGAGATTGTTGCTGCAATCAGCCCAGGTCACGATTGACTAGACTCGAGTTTGACTCGAGTAGTGTTTTGATGTTTGACATTGATGTTTTTGGGGAGATTATTGGTGCAATCGACCTGAGTCATGATTGACTGGACTCAAGTTTGACTCGAGGGGTATTTTGATGTAAGTCCAAGGGTGTAGTTTTGGCGGTGAAAGTTAAAGTCATGAGTACTTGACAATTGAGAAGTTCAAGTGGAATATTGACGACGTAAAGTCTAAGGGTGGAGTCTTAGCAGCATAAGTCCAATGGTTGGTGGCGTAAAGTCCAAGCGTGAGTCTTGGCAGCGTAAATCCAATGTGCCTTGGCGGTGTAGACACTGTTAGCATGACAATAGCCGTTGGAAGCATCTGAAGGCTAGCGTATGGATGAACAAGTCATGGATGACTTGGAGGGATCCAATAGGCGTGAGGCTGATGGAGGTGGCTAGAAGGCTTAGGTACAGGTTATAGGAGGTCTAGAAAGTATGGGGGCACCACACTTGGAGTTAAAACCTCATGGATGAGGTTATCAGTCGACTGATGGTAGTCGACTAGAGTTCAACTGTAGGAAATGGCATGACAGTCGACTGTCAGAATTGGGCAGTCGACTGATGGCCTAAGCAGTCGACTGTTATGGATGGTAGTTGACTGTTGGTCGAGTTTTCGGGGATAGAAAGTTTCCGAGTCGACTGTTAGGGTTTGATAGTCGAGTGATGACTCGATCAGTTGACTAATAGGCATGATCAATCGACTGATGGTCTATCCGTTGGAACTTATCCAATGTGGCTCATACCGTTGTGTGACAACGACTACAGGAGCAGTCGATTGATGGTCTTGATCAATCAACTGATAGACAAAATCCAGCCCGAATGTAGGTTATAAAAGCAGTTCGTGGAGAAGATTTTTGGCAAGATTTTCTTGGGCGATTTGAAAGGGAATAGTTAGTGTTTTCCAGTCCTTTAAGGATAATCCAAGGCAATTAAAGATCAAGCATTCAAGTTCACATTTGTAAAGGTTTTCCTTACTTGTATTTGTGTAGTTTACTTGTATTTGCTTGTATTTCATTCTTATTATTGTAAGAACCATTGTAAGAGGTTTTCTTCACCTCCAGATTGCTCTGAGAAGGAGTTATTGATTAGTGGTCGCGTGTGCATCACTAGAGCTCGGTGAGCTCACCTGTGGAGTAGGAATCTTAAGGTTCTGAACCACGTTACATCTTGATGTATTTGTGTTTGTCTTTATTTTTGTTTTTGCTATTATATATATTCCACTGCACATAATAAGTTTTGTAGAGACAAACACGAACGAATTCCATCGACGTATGACAATCGCTATTCACCCCCCTCTCCTAGCGGGCACATAGGTCCTAACACCCCTTTCGATCCTACACATACCACCATACGTGTAAGATCTAATTGGGGTTTCTCTAGTGCTCCACCACCTGAGCCATTAGCAATGGAGTATCCACCTCATCCATCCACGCATGCAGGGTCATCTAGGACTTTTTCTTCTTCTGTATGTACATCTTTTTTAGGTTGTGTAAAGGATGCTATTTCACAACTCCATGCTTTAGTTGATGCCCTCCAAGTTTAATAGGCAAACCAACATCGGATGATCAAGGCTATGTATAATTGGCACATTTTGCAAGGTCATTTTCCGCTTCCTCAGTGGTTGTTTTATATCGCTAACTCTTTCATGTATTAGGGAAAATGGTAATTTTAATTTTAGGGAAGTTATAGTTGATTTGTCATCTTATATGTTTCTATTACTGTTTTTATTTGTTTACATCATGCATGTCAATATTTTGGTTTAGGGTTGCATTTTTACTACTCATGATGTATGATTTTTTTTCAGCTCAGGACCTTGGAAATTCATTTTCTTTTATCTGTAGAGGTATGAATTGAGTCTTGTTTAGTAGGTGAAGTTTGTTGCCTTATCTTGCTTGTAAGGATTTCTTTTCACTTAGAACATGACTTTGAGGGTAGAGGTATCTAAGAAGGGTTATTGTTCACTATACTAGACTAGTACTTGTATTTCCTTGGGTACTCTCACTGCATTTTACTTATTGGAGAAATACTTGATCTATCAAATTTTAGTTTTAGGTAAAAAAAAAGAAACAAAAAAAGAGAGATAGATGTAGAAAAAGTACTCTTTTGAGACTAAGTGGGTTACTGGAAAAATACATATGAGTACCCCTTTAAGATTAACTCATTACTGAGGAAATACTTATTGCATCCTTTATTCGACATCAAGTGTTCTTTTGAGATCAAGTGTGAAAGTTGAGGGGACGAGCCATGCATTTGTTGGCAGGTAATGTGCCCTTACACCAGAAGTTTAAGGAACACAGTGGAAGGAATAAATAACTTAGTATAGTTCTAAAGTCTTAGGGTCAATGCACTTGTATATGGAGAACCTTTCAAGTTAAGCTACAATAAAAGGAATAGAAAAACTTTACTCGTGAAATAACACTATGTGATAAATTGATATAAATTTTTACTAAGGATCACGAGTTCTTCCCACACATTGGTGTTGGAGATCATTGTGATGGCTAGAGGGGGTGAATAGTCTTTTCTTCGATTTCTATAAAGATGTTAGTGGAAGCAAGAACAAAAATAATACTAGAATTGAACTCAAAGAACAATTCTAACAAAAGTTATTTAACGTGGTTCGGAGATGAAGCTCCTACTCTACGACAATCCTTAAGGTGGAACACCCCTTATAAGCTTTCACTAAAACTCCTTTGATGAGAACACTAAGGTGGAGAAGTCTTCTTTACAAACATACTCTTCGTCTTACAAGATGATTGAAATGAGATTATGAAGAAGAGGTTAAAGAACTTAGAAAGCTTAGGAGAAGGCTTAGTGAGCTTAGAATGGAAGATTAGAATGAGAGCACTAGCCATCTTCAAGCTCCCCAAGTCTCCCTTTATAAACTTTGGGTGTTTCTGCTCGTTGAGCTTGACGCCAGTCAACTACTGCATTCCAGCGGTCGATTGGTGTTACTGTTGGCTGAATCCGATGACTTATGATAAAATCTGATTTCGATCATCGCCATTCAATGGATACATGAGCAGTAGACTGCCCATATCATCAGTCGATTGGTGTCAGCCCGGCAGACTGATCAGTTGACTGCTAAATATTTTGTTCCCTACCCATTTAATTTCAGTTGTCTGCTATACCCTAGTAGTCAACTGCAGTGAACTAGTCAACTGGTGCATGCCACCAGTCGACTGCCAGAGCACAGTCGGTAGTTAAGCCCTCAGTCGACTACTCGACCAGTCAACTGTGTCATAATCCTAGTCAACTGCTCAAGTCATCTTGAGCTCTTGAGTGTCAAACACTCGAGACTAGTCGACTGATTCAAACATCAGTCGACTTGTACACTTCAAGTATGACTATTTCATACTTGAGACCAAACCCTAAGTACTTCAGTTTACCTAGGGACTTGACTCATATATTCAGATTAGGATGTCTAGGTTTCCTATTACTACTTATTGAGATGACTCAACAACAAGTCTCACAGGAAAGGAAAGCTAGTCGTCCGACCTCACACTCTAGACAACAGAGTCAGGGTTGTCGACCCAGTAACTAAGGTATTATTAGAGATTCTTCGCAACCACAAAAGGTGGCTACGATATCATAGGGATCTGCTCATCCACTTTTACCTCATCCGAGACAAATGTTTGATACTGTAGTGTCGATGAGTATCTTGAGGTGATATAGATGTGGTGTACAAAATCATCAAGTGTCAAAATGTCCCCTAGATCAAAGTATTTGTTACTACTATAAACTGTCGAGACACATGAGTAGAGATTGCACCCTCAGAGCACCACATCAAACAACAAGATCTCAGACTTAGCAGGGTCGACCTATACCACGATCCCTGTAGTCTTGACAGAAGAGAGGCCCACATAAATCTCAACTAGTACATCAACAAAATCCCTCATATATCTAGTCCACTCAAAGATGACAACTTTATTAGTTGAAATCTCAAATGAAGAGTGAGTATCCTTCTCAACTTCCACAATATTTGTCGGCTCCACCACAACAGTATGTATTAGCATCACCCTAGCAATATTTGATGCCTCCACCACAGCTGTATCTTCTACCTACACCCCAGCAATATCTATTACCTCCAATTTATCAGTGATCAACATAGTCACAGGATCAGAGTCAACCGTCTTCTATCCAGAGGGTTCAACAGTTAGGTCCTGAGATAGGACATGTATATGCTCTGACTCATGAGGAAGCACAAGTAGTCGGAGGATCAGTTATTCGAGGTACCATTTCAGTTTGCAATATTCTTGCTGAAATGTTAATAGACACTGGTAGCTCACATTCTTTTATTTCTCCTAAGTTCATAGCCCAAATTGGGAGGTGTTTGACTCCTTACTCGTATGGGTTAGCAGTAATGACACCATCAGGTGGAGTGATGATGTCAAATCACCGATTCGAGAGTTGTCTCTTGAATTTTGATAGTCATGTCCTTGCAGTAGATCTGCATGTTCTACGAATGAATGAATTTGATATTATTCTCAGCATAGATTGGTTGTTAGTGCATAATGTCACCGTCGATTGTCAAGCTAAGATGGTAACTTTTAAACCCTCAGACCAATAATCATGGAAATTTGTAGGGATAAGCGATCGAGGGATATCTATTATGGGGACTGATATGGCTGCTAAAGGGGGGGGGGGGGGTGAATGGTGATTTGTCGATTCGTTGCTTGGAATTTGTTTGATCGTGTTCATCTACAAAACTTGTTAGCGCAGTGGAAACAAATAGCAATAACAAAATACAACAAATACTTTCAATACACAAGATATAACGTGGTTTAGAACCTAGGGTTCCTACTCCACAGGTTGAGCTCAAGTGAGCCCTAGTGATGCACAACACCACTATCAAACTTCTCATTCTCGGTGACACATCGGAGGTGGAAAAACCTCTTATAGTAGTCTTACAACAATAAAAATAAAGATACAAGTAAATACAAAAGAAATACAACAACAATGTAAAGAAAACTTTACAAAAGATCGCTTTGAATGCTTTGCTTATTGGTTGCTTGGATGAGCTTGATGTTGGTGCAGGGGCACCAGATAATCGAACCTAGGTTTTGATTATGGTAAAGATCCAAAGTTAAGGTCATATTGTTATCTCATGAGCTGAATTAAGTGTGCAGGAAATGGTTAAGCTAAGCTGAAGGTCAGCGACACCCGGAGAATCCTGAGTCAGAAAACCGTTGTGGTCGGGCGGCACCAGGAAAACTTCGTGGGAGTTGAAGAACCTAGGTGGAAGACCGAAAGCAAAGAGACAGGTCATAAAGGACCAAAGGTAAGCACGAGTGCGAAGAGAGATGGTAAGGTCGTGTTCTCTGTACGAGGATGACCGTAGGCAGCGATCTGACTAAGACTTCCAGTGGAAGGTCTAGGTCGAGATCGGACGGTAAGAAACCATCATATTTATCATTTTCTGTGCTAACCTCTTACTGCAGGGAAGTGGCCAGGCTGGCAGTCGACTGATGGAAGGCATCAGTCGATTGATGGCGACGAATCAACCTTTTGCACTAGGTCAAAACGGATAATATTTGACGCAACCACTTCACGATAAGATAAGGTACCACCTCGTGATCAGTTCCAAAAGTTGAGGATTTTCATCAAGACTTATTCCAAGGCACAAATCTATAAAAGGAGGGGAGGACTCCAACCCAAACATCATCAATACTATTCTCAAGTGCTCCTACAATGCCAAAGTTCCAATGCCATCATAACGCCGACGCAATGCCAAGCTTATATCTTCTTCGTCGGCAGCAGCAACAAGTTTGTTTCTATTTAATTATTGTATTCGTGATTTTAATAGTAACGAGGTGAGGTAGGCTTGTTGCCTCATCCTTGTGTTTTTGATTTTTGTGATCGTTGTCTCCTACCTCCAATGAGGAGGAGACTTTATAGTGGGTTGCCCCTTCGTACGCGGTCAAGGATCGTGGGGCCTTGGATTAGCAGCCGGTGAACTGTGAACCAAGTAAAAATAAATTGTGTTATTTATTTTTCCGTTGTGCTTGCTCTTATTGAACGAATGAAAGAAAGTGTTACGCTCACTATTCACCCCCCTCTAGCGACGCTTCTCGAACCAACACTTGAATGACCCTGAAATGCACCAAAACTTCGCCTCAAATCGCCCCTAGAACCGCACAAGAACTATAGCTAAAATCCTCCCTATCAAGCTCCTTTTATGCCTCTGTATTACCTAGATTTCTGCCTAGCAGTCAACTGTCAAAAGGTACCAGTCGACTGTCTATAGTTTCGTTGTCTCACAACAGACTTAATCCATATCGACATTCCAACCAATGGATACCCCAACAGTCGACTGCCCTTATCAGCAGTCAACTGCTGCCCGATAGTCGACTGCTAGAGCTTCTGTGCTCGTGGCCACTTAAACCAATCAACTTCCATCCATGGTAGTCGACTGCTCAAGGCCAATCGATAACCCACAATTAGCAGTCAACTGCAAAGCTTCATCCGAGCTGTTGAAGCTAAGTCGACTACTTGACCAATTGACTAATCTAAGTTGGGTTATCAAGTGTCAAACACTCGACCAGTCGACTGGTCCATAATCCCAGTCAACTAATAAATCTTAAACATGAGATTTAACTCAAGTATGATCCCCTCATACTTGATGGACCACCCTTAGCCTAGACCTAAGCCTTCTAGCCACCTCCAAGTCCTTCATGACTCATTCATCCATATGCTAGCGTTCAGTTGCTCCCATCAACTATTGTCCTGCTAAACGGGTCTATCTTGCTAAGGTACATTTGGACTCAGGCCACTAAGACAAACACTTGGACTTTACACCCCCAAACATTGGACTTATGTTGCCAAGACTACATGTTTGAACTTTACGCCGCCAATATCACACCCTTGGACTTCCTAATTGCCAAGTATCCATACTTGGACTTTCACCTTCAAAGTTCACTTGGACTTTATGCTGCCAAGACTACACACTTAGACTTATGCTGCCAAGACAATACCTTTGGACTTTCCTTGCTAAGTACCCATGACTTGGACTTTCCATTGCCAAGGCCCATGCTTGGATTTTTTTTATGACAATCACATTGTCAATCATTTTATCAAACATCAAAATACTACTTGAGACAAACTCGAGTCTGGTCAATCGTGACTTGGGCCGATTGCACCAACAATCTCTCCCTTTTTGATATTTGACAAAACCTTTGAGTTAGGCTATCTAACTCAAGCCATCAATTCTCCTCCTTTTTGACATACATCAAAAAGTCCACCAAGGGTATCAATGTCTCATATATCAATGAGATAACTCAATCTCTCCCTTAGTCCAAAATCATCATTAATTCCTTCATTTTCCCTAGTGATACTCCCTTATCACTAAATGCAAGCCATTTTTCTCCATTCTCCAACTCTCCCCCTTTGAGGAACAACTCATTCATCATCCCTTGATGGATAATCTCCTTCTAAAGGCTTGCTCCCCCTTGACCATTGCACCAACAAATGTCCTTAGAGAGACCCTAAGCCAATAGAAACTCTAAACAATCGAAATTAAGAGTAAAGATTCAACATTGAACTTTCACCTCTCTGAAAATTTGATTTTCACCCTAAACACTTCTCCTAATTCATTTCCAATGAATTTTCAGCCTTTCAATGTTTTCCAAAGCATATCCTAGGGTTAGGAGCAATTAGGGTAGACTAAACTTGTTGATAAATGGCTGAAAAACCCTTATTTTTCCCATATTAGACACCGCAGTCGACTGAAATTAGAAATTAGTTGACTGCACTACCACCAGTCGACTGCATATAGCGGTAGTCGATTGATTTCTACAAGTTCTGAAATCAATTGAATTTTAGTGAAATTAAAAAATGCATAAGTAATTCTAAAATTTTTGAAAAATCATGAAACTTCATGAACATATTAATTATGCTAAATACAATGGGTGAAAAATAATTTTAGATAAAAATACTCATTAAATTGTGAGATTGATACAAAGTTCAAATCCATTGAAACCTTCAATGTTTTTGACCTACTTTGTGCCAACTTGTTCAATGGTGATTGCTATCAAAAGATAGACTTCACCAAGGTTTTTCAAAGTAATTTTGAAATGGTTTTAAAACCTTAATTTCAATCATAGTCTATGGGCTAAGTATACATGATTTGTATACTAACTTTCCTCATGATTTGTATGCTTAGCCCATAGACCATGATCTATTGGCTATGGGCTAAGTATATATTAGCTCAAAAATAAAACAATGAGGGCTTAAGTTCAAAGTGGCCAATATCATGCCATTGTGGAGATATATGAATCTTATAGGCACAAACATCTATCATTTTAGCTCTCCAAGCTCAGCAAATTGTTATCTCAAGTATGTGAGAGACATCTACTCTCTTTAATAAGTTTTGATGTGGATAGTCTAGCATGACCTTCTGATATCCATATAATTCGAGAGTATCTTGATGTATTTCTTGAAGAACTCTCTGATTTACCACCTCAATGACAAGCTATCAAGTTACTCCCTAACATTACCCCAATAATGAAGGCACCATACCAGATGGCACCTAAGGAACTGGAGGAATTAAAAGTGCAACTCCGAGAATTACTAGACAAGGGTTTCATCTATCCTAGCATTTCCCCTTGGGGTGCTCTAGTTCTTTTTGTAAAAAAGAAGGATGGATCCTTAAGGCTTTGCATGGATTATAGGCAGTTAAATTATGTAACTATCAAAAACAAGTATTCTCTTTCTAGGATAGATGATTTATTTGATCAGCTTAGAGGTACCTGTGTATACTCAAAGATTAATTTGAGATCAGGCTATCACCAACTATGAGTCAGAGATACAGACATTCAGAAGACTGCCTTCTGTACTCAATACAGACACTATGAATTTTTAGTAATGCCATTTGGACTCACCAATGCTTATGCAGCTTTTATGGACCTAATGAATTGAGTATTCTTAGAATATCTGGATCATTTTATGATTGTTTTTATTGACGATATTTTGATGTATTATCTATCAGAAGAGGAGCATGAACAACATCTCTGAATAGTCTTAATTATTCCTTCTAGAGAGGACGGGTTTTGTATTGTATACAGATTCATCTATTCAAGGTTTAGGAGCAGTTTTGATGCTACATGATTGAGTGGAAGCTTATGTTTCTCGACAGCTAAAAGATCATGAGAAAATTGTCCTATTCATGATATGGAGTTAGCAACTATTATTTTTGCTCTGACGATTTGAAGACATTATTTGTATGGTGTTACTTTTGAGATATTCACTAATCATAAAAGTCTAAAATATCTCTTCACACAGAAAGAGTTAAATATTAGACATAGAGGGTGGATGGAATTTTTGAAGGACTATAACTGTATTATCGACTATCACCCAAGAAAAGCTAATGTTGTAGCAGATGCTTTAAGTAGAAAGTCAAGAAGTGTATTGGCATGTCACCGGGTGACAGTTATTGAGATAGTCAGACAATTTTCAAAGTTAGATTTGGCTGAAATAGGGCAAACACAACATGGTATACTAGTCTCCTTGATCGTACAGTCCACATTAGTAAAGCAAATCAAGGAAGGTCAGATGATAGGTTAGTATCTCAGAGCCATAGTTAGTGAATTGGAAGTAAGCCCTAAGCAAGAATTTTCTCGAGATGAGAATGAATCCCTTTGATTCTGAGGTAGGTTGTGTGTCCTTGAGGTACATCTTGTTAAGGAAGATCTCCTTCAAGAAGCACATAAATCAAAATTTGCAGTCCATCCTGGTGCTACTCGAATGTATCAAGATCTAAAGCGGTCTTATTGGTGGATAGGAATGAAAAGAGATATTGCAAATTTTCTAGCTTGGTGTTTGGTTTGCTAAGAAATTAAGGTAGAACATCAAAGATCAGTTGGGTTACTATAGAAAATTGTAGTGTCAGAATGGAAATGGGAGAATATTACTATGGATTTTATCACGGAATTACCGAGGATTCAGAAAGGACATGATTCAATTTGGTCGATTATTGATCGATTGACTAAATCGACTCATTTTCTACCAATCTGAAAAAGATATTCTTTGGATCACCTAGCTGAGTTATAATTGCAAATAAATAACTAAACTCTATTGTATTCCCCTTAGTATTATTTCTGATCAGGACCCACACTTTATTTCGAGATTCTGGTAGAGTTTTCAAAGGCGTTGGGTACCGAACTACATTTTAATACTACTTTTCATCCTCAGACTGATGGATAGTATACTATCCAGACTCTAGAGGATCTTTTACGTGCTTGTGTTTTAGATTTGGGTGATAGTTGGTAGGATCATCAACATTTGGTAGAATTTACTTATAATAACAATTACCACTCTACAATTTAGATGACACCTTTTGAGGTACTTTATGGCAGAGCATGTAGATCCCCTGTCTTATAAGATGAAGTTAGTGAGTGTTAACTTTTAGGTCAACAAGAGTATTCAATAGGATGATGAGCTAGTATGTAATATTAGATAGAGACTATTGACTGCTCAAAGTAGACAGAAAAGTTATGTAGATCGTAGACGAAGACTGTTGGAATTCGCAATAAGTGATCGCGTATTTCTCCGTGTTTCACCCATAAAAGGAGTTAAAACATTTGGTTCGAAAGGAAAGTTAGCTCCTAGATTTATCGGACCTTTTGAGATCCTAGAGTAGATTGGTGTAATTGCATATCTATTTGCTTTACGCTTGGCTTTAGCAGGAGTGCATAATGTTTTCCATGTATCTATGTTGCACAAGTATGTTCTAGATCTGACTCATGTCTTGAAGGATCTTTCTGTTCCTTAGTAACCCAATGTGTCATGCGAAGAATTTCCTGTGTGTATTCTGGATCGCAAGGAACATCGATTACGGAACAAATGTATCAATTTCATGAGGGTTGGGTGGCAGCACCATTCCGATCAGGAAGCAACCTGGGAGTGTGAAGATGAAATGGGTAGCAGATATCCTCATTTGTTTTCCTCAAGTACTAATATCTCTTAGTTGTTTAAATTTGAGGACTAAATTTCTTTTAGGGGGAGAGGATGTTAAGTTTAAAAATAAAACAAAACCCTATGTTTCTCTCCCCTCCTCTCTTTTTCTCTTCCCTGTATGCAACCATCCCCATGGCCATTCCCTACGCACGCTGCAAACCTCACCGCCTCATGTGCCCATTTCTTCTTCCTTCTTCTCCTCTTCTCCTTCCCCCTTCTTGGTCTTTTTCCTTCCCTCGTAAATGCAACCACAACTTCCACAATAGGGCAACCCTCCTCCTTCCTCCCCATTTTCCTGGCTTTCCATGTGTTTTTCCCCATCCGCAGCAACTGCAACATCTTCCGTCTTCTTCCAGCAAGCTGACAACAATTGCAACAACAACTTGTTGGATCGATCGGATCGCTAGAGGGGGGTGAATAGCGATAGAAATTTTTAGTTAAAACGCGAGTAGACACAGCGGAAGATAAAAACAAAAATAGAGACAATAGACACAAAGGTTTTACTTGGTTCGTAGCCGAAGGCTACTACTCCAAGGCCCTAGTGGTCCTTGACCACGTATGGAGGGCAAACTACTAAAAAGCTCCTCCTCGTTGGAGGTAGGAGTTAGACGGTTACACAAGATGATAAAAGCTCAAGGTAGAGGGACACTCCCCCTCTCCTTGATATGATTTAAAGCTCGAAATAAGAACAACTTATAAACTGAAATATGATTCAAACTTTCGTTACCGACGACTTCAAAGGATGGAGGTTGAAGCTCTAGTCGTCGTCTCGGCAGCGCTTCGTCGTAGGGATGTCGGAGAGTCGGAGCGTATTGGAAGCACTTGGAAGCTTTTTAATTGATGAAAAACCCTAAGACAAGCCCTCCTTTTATAGCCTTTGAGCCCCTCATCGAATGGGTCTTCAACCAATCACAAACGGACACAAAACCTCCTTGAAATGGGGTGATAAGCTCGATCATTGACTATCTCGATGGCCATCATCACGATCGATGGATCACGAGTGTCGACCTCCAGCATCGATCGATTGACGATTGATCGATCAAGTCCTCCAAGCTGGTAGTCGACTGATGCTTGCTGCAAGTCAAAGTTAGCTCAACAAAAACATAATTTCGACGGTCGTCGACTGTCCGATCTCGACCTAGACCATCTATAGGATGTCTTTGGTCGGATCTACGCTTAAGATCATCCCCGTAACGAGGATACGACCTCGCTTACACTCGCATACACGAGCTTACCTCGATACTTACGTGTTGCTTTTGCTTCCGGCCTTCCACTCGATTCCTTCGGCTCCCTCCGAAGTCACTCGAGTGTCGCCCGACCACCGCGGCTTCCTCCGGGTGTCGCTAGCCTTCAGCTCCAGCTATAGCAATCTTTTGCACACTCGATTCAGCTCGTGAGATAACGACATGAGCTTAACTTTGTATCGTTTGCTATAATCAAAACTCAGGTTTGACTTAGGTGCCTACTACACCAACAATCTCCCCCTTTTTGATTTATGGCAAACCCACATACAAAGTTAAGTAAATAGCAAGCATGAAGAATAATGTGCATTAGAAACAAACAAGAAATAAAGAAGATTAAGTTGGAGTAGTAAGGATTTTCTTCAAGTACTCCCTCTTGAGGAAACCTCCCCCTTGACCGAGGGTGAGTCTTGAAGAAAGACCTTAATCCACCCCCTTGAGGGTTGCTTTAAGTAATTACTTAAAGTTGGCCTTAGTAAAATGTTTAAGTTAAGAGTTCTTCTTAACTTGGCCCTTTCTCCCCTTTAAGTAAAGCATTAACGGCATAATGTTTATGTTGACGGCACACTTAAGTTTAAGTTAAGAATTCTCTTAACTTGGCCTTTACTTCCTTTTGTTAAAAGTTAAATAAGTTTTCAAAAACTTAGAGTTAACTTTTGGTTTAAATATGAAGTAAGAGTTAAGTTATAAAAAAAATTTTGACCCCTTAACTTTGGCCTTTTTCTCCCCCTTTTGCCATATATCGAAAAGAGTGAGGGTGTGTGTGGAAAACAAAAATAAGTGTTAAATTTAAAGTCCAAGCATGTTCCACATTATTTTGAAAATAATATACTGAAAATAAGTTCATCTATAAAATGTTCGACTCATATTAGGCTTGATTGATATGAAAGATCAACCAGTCCTGGTCAGAGTCGGTTAGTATGTATGATTATACTCCGTGGTTCATAACGATGCACTAGCTCTACATCTGGAACCAGGAGTAAGGTCCTAACATCTCACGCCCATCTACGAGGCTAAGTACACAAACACATTAGTCCTATGTGTTGTGAGATGTATTGACTCCTTAAATCTATAGGTGCATGATATCTAAGGTATGTCCTATGCTAGTTCCATAAAAATGAAAATTTAAGAAATAGTAGTAAGAAAATATAATTTGCAAGTTCCTATTCTACTACGCACATGCCCAATTTTCGTCTTAATAGACTAAATTCGGCTTCGGGTAGGGGTTTAGTAAATAGGTCTGCTAAGTTAGACTTTGATTCGACGTATTCGAGTTGTATGGCTCCATTGGCCACATGTTCTCGAATGAAATGGTGTTTGACCTCTATATGTTTGGTCCTAGAGTGACATATTGGATTCTTAGTAAGATTAATTGAACTAATGTTATCTACGTGAAGTTTTGTGTTCATAAAGTCTAACTTGAAATCGCGGAGAGTGTGTTTCATCCAAAGAAGCTGAGTGACACACTCACTCATCGCGATGTATTCGGCTTCGGTGGTAGATAAGGCAACACAGTGTTGCTTCCTACTGCACCAACTCACTAGACTCGAGCCGAGAAGTTGACAACAATCACTCGTGCTCTTTCTATCGAGCTTACTACCGGCATAGTCCGAATCGGAGTAGCCGGTTAGTTCGAACTCGGTATATCTAGGGTACCAAATACCGACATTAAGTGTACCCTTTAGATATCTAAGGATACGCTTGACTAGAGTTAGGTGAGACTCCTTGGCACTGGTTTGAAACCTTACGCACATACTTACTGCAAATAGGATATCAGGTCGGCTTGCAGTTAAGTAAAGGAGACTCCCTATTATGCTCCTATAGTATTTTAAATCAATTGAGTTTCCGATTAAATCTTCTTCTATATTCACATTAGTTGCCATTGGGGTATTAATAATTTTAGCGTCTTGCATTCCAAAGCATTTAATTAATTCCCTAGTATATTTGCGTTGATGTAGGTATATTCCATCTTTAGTTTATTTAATTTGTAGACCTAAGAAGAAACTTAACTCGCCTACTAAATTCATTTCAAATTCACTTTCCATAAGTGAAATGAACTCATTTAGTAGGATTGAGTTGGTGGTTCCGAAAATAATATCATCTACGTAGATTTGGGCTATGAATATGTCTTTACCTAAGGTTTTTACGAAAAGGGTTGGGTCAACTACACCTTGGTTAAAGCCTTTGGACTTAAGATAAATCGAAAGTCTCTCGTACCAAGCTCGCGGAGCTTGTTTAAGTCCATAAAGAGCTTTCTTTAACCTAAGGACATGATCGGGTTTGTCTAAACTTTCGAAACCGGGGGGTTGACTAACGTAAACTTCTTCTTTAATGTATCCATTTAAGAATGTAGATTTCACATCCATTTGAAACAATTTAAATCCTCGATGTGCTGCATATGCTAATAGCATTCGAATGGACTCTAATCTAGCTACTGGGGCATAGGTCTCGTCGTAATCTAAACCTTCGACTTGACTAAACCCTTTAGCAACTAGTCTAGCTTTATTTCTAACTACTTCACCTTTATCATCATTTTATTTCTAAACACCCACCTTGTTCCAATGATTGTTTTATCTTTAGGTGGTGGTACTAATTCCCATACTTCGTTCCTAGTGAATTGAGCCAACTCTTCTTGCATTGCAATAATCTAATCGGGATCAAGAAGAGCTTGGTCAATAGTTTTGGGTTCAATTTTAGAAATCAAAGATATTTGACTAAGGTTTCTGTATGAGGCTCTAGTTCGAACTCCTAGACTTGGATCACCTATCACTTGGTCGATAGGATGATTTGTTTGGGTCCTAGTTGGATTTGGGTTTGAGTCTACAACTTGATCCATAGGATGGCTTGTTTGAGTTCTAGTTTGGTTGGAGTCATCTATCACTTGGTCGATAGAGTGACTTGGTTGACTTAGGTTAGGATTAACACTAGACCTGATCTTCGGATCAGAGTTAGGTCTAGTATGAGTCAGCTCGCTAATTGGGGTTGTCGGGGGTTTTGTAGATTCATGTCCTTCATCAAATACTACATTGATAGTCTCCTCGACTCTAAGGGTATCGTGGTTATATACTCTATAAGCTCTGCTTGTAGTCGAGTATCCTAGAAAGATTCCGATCGTTGTTTTGGATGTAAATTTCCCTAGGTAATCCTTAGTGTTTAGGATATGTACCTTACATCCAAATACCCTAAAGTACTTGATGTTAGGTATTTTATCGTGATAAATCTCGTATGAGGTCTTAAGGTGCCTCTTTACCATAAGGATTCTATTTTAGACATAGCATGCCATACTCACGGCTTCCGCCCAAAACCTATCGGGTAGGTTATACTCATTTAACATTGTCCTAGCGGCTTCTTGTAGGGTTCTTTTTTTGCGTTCTACTAGGCCATTTTGTTGTGGAGTTCTAGGGCAAGAGAACTCGTGGTGGTATCCATTTAGGTTACAGAATTCTGTAAACCTATGGTTTTCGAATTCACCACCATGATCAGTCCTAAGTATTTTGATTTTAATGCTTTGTTGATTTTCTATTAAATTAAATAGATTGATTAATTGATCTAGGGTATCATTTTTGTGTTTGATGAACCTAACCCAAGTAAATCTAGAATAGTCATCAATTATGACTAAGCAGAATTTACTTTCGTTAAGTGACTTAGCTCCATGTGAATCAAATAGATCCATGTGTAGGAGCTCAAGCACACTTTTGGTTCGTTCTTGATTAGTTAGTTGATGTTGTGTCCTAGATTGTTTACCTTGTTGACAAGCATTACATATTTTATTATCCAAGTTGTTGAGGTTAGGCAAACCTCTGACTAAATCACTCTGACTCATCTTGTGGATGAGTCTTGGGTGTGAGTGACCGAGTCGTCGGTGCCACAACCACGATTCCTCTTGCCGTGTCATAAGACACTTAGTTGAGGAGTTAGTTAAGTTGATAGTGTAAATGTTGTTATTTCTAGTCCCTTTAAGAATTGTTTTAGAGGTTTCGTTTGTATTAATTACGCATTCATTTTCTAGAAATATAACCTTATAGTTATTATCACACAATTGGCTTACACTAAGTAAATTATATTGAAAATTTTCTACTAATAAAACATTTTGAATAAAAAAATTTGAATTGAGCTCAATATCACGATCCGATGATTTTGAGCTTGCGTTATTCAGCTCACGATCCTTGTCGTTTGAATCGAAGCTTGAAAACTTGAGTTGATCGGTCATGTCGGGAGCAACCATGTCAACATCCATTGATCCTACACGCAAGGTAGTTGGATCGGATATTGGATTTATTAAAAATTGGTTGAAGATTATTAACCTAAATCATCTCACCCATGTCTATATGATCAAACATGTTAATCCTATATGTTCTTGTGAGATGACTTCCAATTTTTTTAGTTGAATTAAGTTTAATGACTTAAACACTTGTCAACCTTGCGTTAGATTCGGATTTGACCTTAGGCTCATCAAGTCACCTTTTCAAGATCATGGCTTCCAGGTCATGGCGAGGCACAGAGGCCTTCTTTGATCGGAACAACGACCACTTCTTTAGACAAAGCCATTTTCAAGAAAATAGAGACTTGACTCACCTAAGACCACTTCCTGGTCTAACTAGTCTAGGATACGGCGAGGTAGCTTCAGCTAGTTCCGCTCGGTCAAGTGCACTGAACTAGATACGCCTTATCTAGCCCGAATACACAAGACTCCGCTTTCCTAGCGTACTATCATCTCACCGCGTCCATGTACTATGTTATCAAGTATTGACGAGTTATAGTCCTATCTAACCATTCTAAAAAGGAAAATCAAACTAAATAAAAACCTAAGCATGCAATTTCTAAGTTAAAACACAAACAAATTTCGTACTAACTCCCCCTGGACCGTTGAATCGATTCGGTCTCTCCACATAGTGGATTTGGTCCTTGGGAACCCAGTACTGGTTTGATCCTAAGTTTGAAATCAAGGTGGTCTTAGGGACCCATGCTTGGACACGTTTTCTATGTCTACTTACGATTGACATATACGACTTATTGGTCGTGTTTGAGCTAAACCCTAGCCCGGCCTTGTTGTACACGGCCCTTTGCGATCCAAGTAGGAGGTCAAGTCCTTTGGATCCCAAAGTAAACCTTTCCAACGTATTCCTAAGATCTTCGACTTGACTTTTCAAGAGTGAGTTCTCAACTTCGAGTTTTTCAACTCGAGTTGAGTCCTTCTCTTGAACTCGACTAGTCGAAGAGGTTAGGGAGACCTCATGTTTGAGGAGTTTAACTTCCTCAACTAGGGTCTCGACCTTGGACTCGGACTTAGCTAACTTTTTATTTAAAAACTTAATTGCACTATAAAGAGTAGTAATAAGAGACCGACTTACCTTGAGTGTATCTTTTGAACCGGATGCGTATCCGTGGCTTGTCTTGAATAGTGTTTACGTGTCAGGCTTCGTCTTGGTTTCGATTAGTTCCGATTCCGACTCCATCTCTGATTCCACCGGTTTAGCCATAAGGACTCGATCGTTGTCTTCTTCCTTGGAGACTTCTTCCCAAGTAGCGTTGAGTGCTTTTTTATGTTTTGGTGCCTTGCTCTTGAGTTTTGGGCACTCGAACTTAATGTGTCCAAACCTGTTGCATTCATAACATCTTATGTTTGAACTTTTAGGCTTACCTTCGTTGGGTCGAGTGATGGCTCATTTTCGGCCCTTGACCATCCTCCGAACTAGGTTGACTAGTTCAGCTTCCATTTCCGAGTCGACCTCCGAATCCGACTCATCCTCTTCTTCCTTCGGAGGTGGCTTGCTAGCGGTTTTCTTCCTCGAACCTGCAAAAAGTGCTATACCCTTCTCGGGTTCCGAGTTAGACTGCTCATGAAGTTGAAATCGGAAAAAGTTCATCTAACCTAAGTTTAGAAAGATCCTTGGAGACCTTGTAGGCATCGACCATGGATGCCCACAAGGTAGTCCTCGGAAAAGAGTTTAGGACATACCTTATAAGGTCGCGGTTTTCGACCTTTTGCCCGATTGCGTGTAGGTTGTTGACTATGTCTTGGACACGGGCGTGGAGTTGCATCGCGGACTCGTGTTCCTGTATTTTTAGGTTATATAGTTTATTGAATAGAAGATCACGCTTACATACCTTGGCTTCATCGGTCCCTTCGTGTAGCTCCACTAGTTTTGTCCAAAGATCCTTTGCGCTTATGAAGGGGTCGACGCGATTTAGCTCCTCCTTGGATAGGCCGCATTGAAGGATTTGAGTTGCCTTAGCGTCGGCTTCGACTTGTCTTTTTGTCACAATGGTCCATTGGTCATAATCCAAGGATTCACCCACTTCATTAGTCGGAAGTGTGAATCCCGTTTGGATTATGATCCACATCTCGATTTAGGTTTTAAGAAAGCATTCCATCCGACCCTTCCAATAACGGAAGTCATCTCCGTTGTAAAACGGAGGTCGGACGGTGCTAAAACCCTTGAGATGGGCCATTTGGAAGGAAAACCTTGCACAAAAAAATACAAAAAATACGAAAAAGGGTTCCAAGACTTCGCCTTGGATTAGTGGTGCAGGAAATAAAAAGAAACAAACGAGAAATAGAAAGTTAAGCAAAGAAATAAGAAACTAAATAAAAAGTAAGTACTCACAACCTTCGATGTCCCCAAAAATCTACTAAACGTCGACTTTTGAGGATGAAAACAGCTTGTTATGGGGATAAACCCATGTAAGAAGTGTAGATCTCTCAGAGAGCTTCGATTTCGTGGGTAGATCGTTTCGTGAGTCCCCTTGTAGCAAAAGTTATGCTCGTTTGATCGTGAGGTACTCCGAAGGCGATTAGTACTTGCAAAAAACACAACCAAAAACTATGTACCAAGACTTGGTCTTGGATTAGTAGTGTGGGAGAAATCTTAAAACAATAAATACGAAAAGAAAATTGCTCGATTGGTGGTTGCACCGAATCTGAGCGCCCCCGGCTCTGATACCAATTGTTGGATCGATCGGATCGCTAGAGGGGGGGGTGAATAGCGATAGAAATTTTTCGTTAAAATGCGAGTAGACACAGCGGAAGATAAAAACAAAAATAGAGACAATAGACACAAAGGTTTTACTTGGTTCATAGCCGAAGGCTACTACTCCAAGGCCCTAGTGGTCCTTGACCACGTACGGAGGGCAAACTACTAAAAAGCTCCTCCTCGTTGGAGGTAGGAGTTAGACGGATACACAAGATGATAAAAGCTCAAGGTAGAGGGACACTCCCCCTCTCCTTGATATGATTTAAAGCTCGAAATAAGAACAACTTATAAACTGAAATATGATTCAAACTTTCGTTACCGACAACTTCAAAGGATGGAGGTTGAAGCTCTAGTCGTCGTCTCGGCAGCGCTTCGTCGTAGGGATGTCGGAGAGTCGGAGCGTATCGGAAGCACTTGGAAGCTTTTTAATTGATGAAAAACCCTAAGACAAGCCCTCCTTTTATAGCCTTTGAGCCCCTCATCGAATGGGTCTTCAACCAATCACAAACGGACACAAAACCTCCTTGAAATGGGGTGATAAGCCTTGACTCCTCGAAGCTGATCATTGACCATCAGTCGACTGATGGCCATCATCAGTCGACTGATGGCAGCATCAGTCGAGTGCTGACCTCGGCGATCGGTGATTGAGGGTCGAGTCCTCAAGTGGCGATCGGCGATGCTTCGCAAGTCAAAGTTAGCTCAACAAAAACATAATTTCGACGGTCGTCGACCGTCCGATCTCGACCTAGACCATCTATAGGATGTCTTTGGTCGGATCTACGCTTAAGATCATCCCCGTAATGAGGATACGACCTCACTTACGCTCGCACACATGAGCTTACCTCGATACTTACGTGTTGCTTTTGCTTCCGGCCTTCCACTCGATTCCTTCGGCTCCCTCCGAAGTCACTCGAGTGTCGCCCGACCACCGCGGCTTCCTCCGGGTGTCGCTAGCCTTCAGCTCCAGCTATAGCAATCTTTTGCACACTCGATTCAGCTCGTGAGATAACGACATGAGCTTAACTTTGTATCGTTTGCTATAATCAAAACTCAGGTTCGACTTAGGTGCCTACTGCACCAACACAACTAACCACTGTGAGTTTCTTCTTCCTTCCTTTCTTTCCTTTCCGAATATATTAGTAGTGATTACTAGTCTTTTCCCTTGCATCAACCCTAGTTTATATGTTTTCCAGCAACTTGAACAACAATTTTGTTGTTTTTAGTGGTTCAACCGGCCAACCACAACTAAATATCTGTTGTCTCCCAGCCACAATCAACCTTGTTTTTCTTATCTTCTAGGGTTTTAAGTTTTCCCTTCTTCTAATCTTGAAAATCTGATGAAGATGGTTCTTTTCTTCTTGTTTTCTTAAAATTCCAACAACATCAAGTGAGTTGTTTTTCTTTCTCTTTTCCGACAATAACCAATTTTTGAAATGGGAATGTATCGATATAATGAGTTTACGATTCAATCCGTCGAATAAGGATGTTGGTTATTTATTAAAATTTATGTTCTTATCATTTTTGGATATTATTTTGAGTTTCTGAGTTATTTTTATATTGTGTTTGTAGATACTAGTTCGAATAGAGCTTGGTGATCGACCGAGGTTCGTAGCTTTTACTATATATAGAGGTGGGTAAATCCTATTCTTAGACTCTCTATACGTCCCTTGACATGAATAAATGAGATAAATAATTTATTTATATTTGCATAACCTTTTTCGAAATTGGGAATTAAAATAGAGTTTAAACATAGCGAAATGGAACAATAAAAAATTAAACCATTGGAAGGTAAATAATTGATATTATTTCATGTTCACATGTCACTATAAAAATACATCAAAATAGTGATGAAATTTGGCAACAAAAATAATTTGTTGCAAATCTTCAATAAAATTTGTGACGAATTGCAAATTTCATCATAAATTAGTAACGAAATTTCCAACAAAATTTTTTTTGTTGCAAACTTAGTTACATTTGCAACATATTAAATTTCGTCGCAGTTTTTCAATGAATTTTATTTTTCATCGTAAATTTGCGATGAAACATCAATTTTGTTGCAAATTCTGCAACGAAAATATAATTCGTTGCAAAATTTGGCAACGAATTAATAATTCGTTGCAAATTCTGCGATAAATTTGGCGATAAAATATTTTCATCGGATATTTTCAATTATTTGGGAAAAAATATCAACGACGGAAATTAAGAAATTTACGACGAATTTAATATTCGTCGCTAATATGGCAACAAATTTAATTTTTGTCGCTAATTTTGCAACGAAAAATAAATTCCATCATGGAATTTTGCGATGAAATGTAAATTCGTCACAAAATTTGCAACGATTTAATAATTCGTTGCAAATTTTGTGATAAATTTAGCGATAAATTTTTTTTCGTTGGTAATTTTAGTTGGCGATGAATAATGTATTCATCGCTAATTTGGCGATGAAAATTGCAATGAATTAGAAATTATTGCTAGTTTCCCCCTAATTAGCATCCTCTCCTCCTCCTTTCCTCCCTCCTCATGCGCTCGTCCTCGCTCAATCTGCCGATACGCTTCCTCCTCTCTTCCCCTCTTCCACCGCAGGAGCAGCGGCGTCGCTGTCGGGAGCTCACGGCAGTGATGCCATTGCAACACGAGCTCGTGGCGTCACTGTCGGGAGCTCGCATGCCAATGCAAGGTCTGCCGTGACCTCGCACAGGGTAGCTGCCGCGAGCTCGCGACAACTACCAGCTGGCAACGGGTAGTTGGCAGTTGGCAATGGGTAGCTGCCAGCAGCGGCAATGGTAGCCGAAAGCTCGTGGGCACACCGTCTTAGAACGCGGACGATGCGATGGGGTTCATCGTGGCCCCTGGATCGCGCACCTAGGTGGTTCATCGCCACCCCAACTACAGCATTTAATTTAATTTGTTTCAGGTTGCGCACGACACAGTTGGGTCGTTCATTGCCGCCCTTGGATCACGCACAACTGTTGTGGCGACCACCCCGTCCTTCTGCATCATGTACTCGATCATAGTAGAGTCAATATGTTATTTAAATTAAATCAGTAATGTGTAATTTAAATACAAAACTAATATTTTATTTTTCATAAGTTTATCATACTTTGTCCTTCAGGCGATCCGTGTATTCGTGAAGTCTTCAGCTGTGAGCTCATCCGTTGCTTCCACCAGGGTAGGTATATATAGTGTATATTCATAAATTTATAGCATTATAATTTTATAATATATATAATTAATGTTTAATTTTAAGTAATTTTTTTACTATGAATATATAATATTTGTTCGATATGTTATATTTTGCAATTCAATATCATACAAAAGCACATTAAGCACTAGAAGAATTTATTTCGAGTATAAATTTATTGTTAGATTAATATGGATGAAATATGGAAAAAAATAGAATTAATTCTTGATATAAATTTGGAAACAGGACAAATGGAGAGAGAAAGGAGTTGGATGTATAAAAAGAATTTACTAGAATGTCGTGGTTTAACCGATGAATTTATTTTTAGGCTAGAACACTTTTTGAATTTTGCTAGTAGCAATGTTGAGTTTATGGATGAGAATAAATTAAGGTGTCTGTGCAAAAAATATTATAATGGTAAATTTTTCCAGTGTGCTAAAGTTCGAGAACATCTTTATAGATTTGGTTTTAATCCAAATTATTATAATTGGACATGTCATGGTGAACCATTCATATCCGATGAAGAGGTTAGACGAAACATACAAAGGAAAGTTAGTGGAGATCAAAGATATTATGATCAATTCAATTCATATCATAGGATGATAGTTGATGCAGTTGGTCATAATTTGAATACCGAATCAAACGCCGCAAGTTCTAGTTGTCCTCAAATATTTAAACACATGTATACTAGTTATTCATCACCGTTGGAGGAGGTATAAGTAACTGGTGTTCATGAAAATATATACAATGAACCATATCTCAAATTTCAAAAAGTGTTGAGAGCTATAGATGAACCCGTATGATCTGGTTGTGACAATCACACTAAATTATCTCTCACCACAAGATTGTTGAATGTTAAAGCTGAGCATAATATGTCCAAATATTATTTTAATGATTTTGTTCAAGTTATTGGAGAATTATTGTCACGTGATCACATAATACCGAATGATTTTTATAGTATGAAAAAAATTGTGAAAGATTTAGGTCTTCCAGTGCAAAGAATTGATGTTTACAGAGATGATTGTATACTATATTTGGAAGATAATGCAGATTTAGATACTTGTAAATTATGTAATCAATGTAGGAACAAGAGTACCACGAGATAGAATCATAATAAGCGATGTAAATCATTCAGATAACTGTTCTATTTGCCTTTAACTCCTAAATTGCAAAGGTTTTATGCATCAAAGGTCACTGCTAAACACATGACTTGGCATGCAAATCATGAAATAAAGGAGGGCTAATGTGTCATCCATCAGATGCAGAGGCGTGGAAAAATTTTCATAGAACATATCCTGAGTTTGCGAATGAGACTCAAAACATCAGGTTGGGTCTATGTGCTGATAGATTTGCTCCATTTGGCAAATCAGGAAGAACTTATTCTTGCTAGCCAATTATCGTAACTCCGTATAATCTTCCATCCGGTATGTGTATGAAAACACCGTATATATTTTTAACATTTATTGTGCTTGATCCTCATAATCCCAAGAAGTTAATAGATATTTACATGCAACCACTGATTGTCTGACCCAGTATAATCTTCCACCCGGTATGTGTATGAAAATACCGTATATATTTTTAACATTTATTGTGCCTAACCCTCATAATCCCAAGAAGTTAATAGATGTTTACATGCAACTACTGATTGCCGAGCTGAAACAACTATGGGATGAGGGTGTTCCTACATATAATGTTCATACTAATCAGATGTTCATAATGAGAGCTGCGCTTCTTTGGACCGAAAATGATTTTCCTGCTTATGGTATGTTATTGGGATGGAGTACCATGGGGATTTTAGGATGTCCAATATGTATGGAGAGATCAAAGTCATTCAGATTGAAACATGGAAAAAAAATCGAGTTATTTTGATTTCATAGACAATTTTTACTGCCAAATCATAAACTCAGAAAAAATAAAGAAAAATTCACTAAGAATAGAATTAAAAAAACACCTCCACCATTGAGATTCACCGGTCATTTCTTATGGCATAGAGTGCTTAACTTTCCATCTGTTATTGAAGAATCAATTGTTACAACATACTACTATGGAATTACACATAAATAGACTAAACAGAGTATATTTTAGGATTTACCGTATTGACAGAGTAATTTGATTCATCACAATCTTGATGTAATGCATATTAAGAAGAATATTTTTAATAATCTGATAAATACAGTGATGGATATTACTGGAAAAATAAAAGACAATCTGAATACAAGAAAAGATATGTGTCTCATCTGTAAATGACCAGCCCTTGATGTTGATGAAAATAGTAGGAGACCAAAACCAAAAGCAATTTATACTTTGAATAAGGATCAGAGATGGATTGTTTGTGAATTGTTGAAATCATTGAGATTTCCTGATGGTTATATCTCTAATCTTGGTAGATGCATTGATTTGAAGGAATACAAATTGATTGGTTTGAAAAGTCATGACTGTCATATATTCATGGAAAGACTAATTCATATTGCTTTTAAGAAACTATTACCAAATTTTATATAGGGTGCAATTACGGAATTAAGCATTTTCCTTCATGATATTTGCTCGATAGTATTGAGTCATTTACACACGGAGATATTAGAGAGAGACATTCCGATCATTTTGTGTAACTTAGAAAGAATATTTTCATCGATTTTTTTTTATTCCATGGAACATCTTTTGGTTCACTTGCCATATGAGGCTAAAGTTGGAGGCCCTATTCAATTTCGATGGATGTATCCGTTTGAAAGGTGAACTTTTTTTATCATTGTTAGTGCATTTGATCAATTTAGTATAAATTAATTTCTAATATATATTTTATATTACTATTAGATTCCTCTATCATTTGAAAAAAAAAGTGAAAAATAAAGCTCATGTTGAGGCTTCTATTGTTAATGCATATATTGTGGAGGAAGTTACAACTTTTGCATCATATTATTTTGAACCTCACGTTCAATGCAAAAGTCGTAGAGCAGGAAGAAATGATGAGGGTCCTATTGATCCCAATTTGAAGTCATTCTCAATTTTTAATTACCTTGATCGACCGAGTGGATCTTGTACAAGTAGATACTTAACTGGTTAAGAGTGGTGAGCAACCCACACATATATTTTACTGAACTGTCCAGAAGTAACGCCGTATTTCGAGAGAGTATATAAATATTATATTATATATTTCATATATCGTAAATTATTGTTCATGTTATATTTAATTTTATGGTAGAATTTTCCAAACCCTATATTCTAAGCTTCCGGAGCATGAGTTTGATCGTTTATGCGATGAAGAATTTGCACCATGGTTCAAAAAATATGTAAGTAATCTATGATAATAAATTTGATAAATCTTGATTTTAACACATACTTATTTGACTTTAGGTTCTTGATAATCACACTCACATTGAGCAAGAACTAGTAAAGCATCTGTTATGGGGTCCAAACTCAGTGGTGAAAACTTGGGCGACATATTTCATAAACGGATATAATTTTCATACTCAAGAATATGGAACTGTGAATGCTACAATAAATAGTGGGGTTTGTGTTCAGTCATCTAATGATAGATGTGCAATGAATGATTTTTATGGCTTACTAGATGAAATTTTAGAGGTAGCATACTCAGGCTCAGATTTGCGAGTTATTTTATTTATGTGTCGTTGGTTTGACCCTATCAAAGGCATGAGGATTCATCCATAGTTTAATTTAGTTGAAATAAATTACAAAAATTTATACAAGAGGTATGAACCATTTGTGTTAGCACAACAAGCGATTCAAGTATTTTATGTTTCATATCCTAGTCTGAGACAAGACAAAAGTGATTGGTGGGTTGTTTGTAAAACAAAAGCATGTAAACAAATTGAGGAACATTGGAAAGACATAGCATATCAATAAGATGAAGTTGTCAATACATTTCATATCGAAGAATATAATATTTCAACGTTACGAGATCCCAGCGGCGTAGTAATAGCCGTTGATGCAAGTGAAATGAATGAGGATAAAGACGAGGAATTTAATTTAGAGGATGACAATGGCGATGACGATGATGATGACAATAACGATGACGATATCGAATAGACGTATCACCAGGATAAAAATCACAATGTGGACTTCGATTTATAATTATGGGTAACTTTTATTGAGTACCAATTATGTTTCAATTTATTGTCTAATTCTAAATTTTATATATTTGATATATTAATGAATTGTCTTTTTTTGTAGGTTATCCAGTTGCTATGAATATAGTATTTTTTTCATATTGTCCATATTATAAATTCGATATGCAAATGTAATTCTTTTTTTTACTATCATATTCTTATAATAATTATGATTGTTAGTTTTGACATGGCGATCATAGACGGAGTAGCGATGGAAGATCACAGTTTACCTCTGCTTCAACCCCTGCACAGTCTGATGTTCTTACAGGAAATGTGTCCTCCAACTCTTCTCCAATTGTAGGATCTTTTAGTTCTCAACAGATACTTGCTAATGTATTTTCTCTAGTACAATAATCACTCGTTGAGAGGGAAGATACATGAGAGTTCATATCTCCGCGTAAAGATTTGTAAGTATTCAAGTTTTAAATTATCTATGTTTTTAATACAATATGTATTTTTATAAGTATCTAACATGGTTTGTTTTTATTTTATGTTAGATTTACAAATTCTGTACATGTTTTTCACGAGGTGAATAAAATAGTGAATAACCATTGGGGCGGAGCTTCTATGACTTATACGAGCACACCGGATGAAATAAAAATTTTGTGGTGGAATGAGTTTAAAGTAAGTTATTTAAATTATTTTGTATATAAAATTGTAGTTAATATAATCAATTAAATTTTTCTCTACTGCAGCAATTATTTACTTGGGAGGAGAGTGAAATACTAGATATTAGGAGGATCTTCAAGAAAAAGTGTGGCGACCATATCAGAAACATACTCAGTCATGTGAAAATTAGAAATAAAAAGTCATACTGTATAATCAAGGAGAATTGGAATAAATTGTTGCATATTAGGGATCTAAGAATAACAAATGGAGGAATGAGCAGAATAAGAAAAATCAACATTGTAATTCTGGCACTATGTCTGGCACGTATGTTGGAGGCTTAATCAATATCAATGAGCATAGACATCGATTGATGTGTTTTTTCAAATCATAATTTTGTAATCTAATACTCACAAATTTATAAAATATAACGTTGTTTGTTTAGGCCCAGGAGACGGGGACTGAGCCATTATTCATAGACACTTTCACCCATACATTCCAAAAGAAAGATAAGACGTGAAGTGGGGAGAGAGTTAGAACAATGAAGATTTATAATTTAAAAAATTTAAATTCTTATGTTAGTATTTAACTTTTTTTCTTCTTTCAAAATAGGAGAAATATGATGAACTTGCACAAAGAAATTCGAGTGCAAGTGATGATGCAGTCGAATCTGAGTCTTCTGTTAGCAATATCAATTTATGACTCGAAGCAACTGGAGGGGCGAAAACTGAAAGAATAATTGGACTTGGTTCTTTGAGCCGATCCTATAAAGTCCCTGGGGCTTCTTCTTCATCCTCCCCGGCATCAA
Organism: Wurfbainia villosa; assembly: GCA_025175895.1. NCBI lineage: Eukaryota > Viridiplantae > Streptophyta > Magnoliopsida > Zingiberales > Zingiberaceae > Wurfbainia > Wurfbainia villosa. The sequence goes on from CM045988.1 coordinate 111,423,950, forward strand.
GAGCAGAAATAAATCAATTAACTGAAGAGGTTATTCATTTGAGGGAGTTACTAGCGCAGAAGGAAAATGAATAGAGACAAAGGGATCAAGAAGTAAAAGAATTAAATGAATAGATGCACGACTTTCGGAGGAAACAGATATTCATTATGCAGCATCTTCAATTAATGTCTAGTTCAAGTCAACTTCCTTCTTCTCGATCTGGTCCTCCTCCTGATCCATGTAATAATGACAATGATGATGGTGGTGGCGATGGTGGTTACGTTTGAATTTATTTGTTGTATTTAAATATTACTTGACTTATCACATACGATATCTATGTATTATAAGTTATGTTTATATTGATTTGATATTGAAGTTTGATGTGTGAATTAGTTTATATTGTTATATGTATTTGTTGTAAAACAGGCCAGGAAAATAGTATAATCTATCATAATATTTTTTTTTAAATTTTCTAGATTAGCAACAAAAAAAAAATTTCATCGTAGATTTGCAATGAAAAATCATTTTTTGTCGCAGAATTGGCAACGAAAAAAAATTTCGTTGTAAAAAATGAAGCACCAGTCGACTAACACATGTGTCTAGTCGACTGGTATACTATCAGTCGAATGGGTAGTCAGCTAAAAAAGGTTCTTTGACCAGGTTCTCCACCACCAGTCGACTGATACATGAGAATTTGTGACGATTTTTTTTTGTCACAGAAATTGCGTCGAAAAAAGTTTTTGTCAACTGATCAACATGATCAGTCGACTACTATTAGTGTAGCACCTTACAGAATCTTTAGTAGCTAACTGAGCAGACGACTGAACAAAATGATCAGTTGACTGCTATTACTGTCTCTTACAGAATGTTTGAGCCGACTGACCAGTCGAACTGGTCAAGCGCCAGTCGACTGATGGTATCCTTTAATCGAATGGCCTTGAATATTTTGCAACGAATTTTTTTTCGCCGTTGATTTGCGACAAAAAAATATTCGTCGCCAAATTTATTTTTATTCATGAAAATATATTTATTAGACTTTTGCGATGAACTGTATTTTCGTCGCAGATTTGACGACGAATGTAACTATTCGTCGCTAAATTTGGCGACGAAAATTAAATTTGTCACCAAATTTAGTGACGAAAATTAAATTTGTTGCCAAATTTGGCGATGAAAATTATATTCGTCGCCAAATTTGGCGACAAATAGTTATTTTCATCGCCAATGGAGACGAATAGATATTTTCATTGCTAAATTTTTGCGACGAACTATTTTTTCATCGTAAATTTGCCGACTAACTATTTTTTCATTGTAGATTTGGTGACGAACTATATTTCATCGTCAAATTTGGGGATGAATAATTATTTTCAACGTAAAATTTGGCGACGAATTTTGTAACGAAAATTTTATTCGTTTCAATTTTGGCGATGAATTTTTTTTCATTGCATAATTTAATGGCGAATTATTTGCAATGAAAAAAAATTCATTGTAAAAAAATTTTGTAACAAATTTTTATTCAAAATTTGTCTCCAAATCATATAATTTTTGTAGTGTGTGGATTCCATATGTGAGTTAATATGGGAGGATTTTTTTTAAAAATTAAAATGGGCACTTTGACTTATTATTCAGTTGAAACTTGTTCTTTTTATATGACCTTCTTGACGGTTGATATTTCTGTTGTTATTTGTACTTTTTTATTATATAATGTTTATATATAAACCTTGCGATGTCACTTAAATGACATGATTTAGGTTGATCTTTTAGATTTCCCTTGAGATATACCATATAATTGAACAACTGTGATAAAAAAATAAAATTGAATATTAAAGAAATGGATGAGAAACACTAAAAGTGAAAACTTTGAGCCTAACTTTATACTAGAGTACCTCTGCTCATATATTGTGATGGTAGCGTATTATCATCCATAGTCAGTATTTTTCTTATGCTTTGATGCCTTGTTATTTGTTGTTGCATTCCACCAATGATGGAGATTTTAGTTCATATGTTAGATGATATTATTAATTCCTTTGCTCTCTTAAATAAGGTTAAATTAATGCACTTTTTTTCAATTATTATCCATTTAACAATTTGTGCTAACTGTCTGGTTACTTGACTTTCAATTTTGCAAGTTTGAGCATTCTTTTAATATTTCAGTGATTTGTCGTACATAGAATCGCTCAGGAATATCGATCTACTGATTCTCTGATTTGGTTTCTATTTTGATGTATTTGATTTTGTTTCATCTATCTTCTATCTATATATATACATTTGCAGCCTATATAAAAAAAATATTTTCATGAATATAAATATTTTCATGACATAGTGCCAGAATTATTTGAGTTACTTGAATTATATAGTTCTTAGATTTTTTTTTTATTTAAACACTGTCACCAAATAAGATATTGAAATAACACCCTTCATATTAAAAATGGAAGCATTTTTCACTTATCCCATCTTTCGTAACAAAGATGAATCATACACATCGCTCTCACGGGATCAATTCGATATTCCTTAGATTGTAAGAATACTCACTACAACTAAGAACCTTTAGAAAATCACCCTAAGGTCCCAAATTCTCAATTAGTTCTAATTAAGCTTTCACTAGGACCTCGTATAGTCCTCTAGTGATCCTTTCGGCATAATGAAATTTGAGTTGCAAAGGTCTCACTTAAGTTTTTAAGTAGAAGAATCCTTTCAGCATTGCTGAAGGATAGAGTGCAAGTTTCTGTTCATTACGTTTACTCTGAATCTTCAAATTTATAACTATGCTCTTATCCATCTCTCTCCAAAAACTATGCCAATTGGTTTCTGCCAATCCACGAACACAAGAAATAACAGAAGAATGTTGGGTATCGTAAATTAGAAACAAAACGCACCTCCTAAACTATAAACTAATTTCATTAAACAGAGATTAATAAAATTCAAGAATTTCCCATGGAAAAGAAAGAGAGAGAGAGAGAGAGAGAGCGCTTAGCCACTCCGATTTGTAGCAGGTACTAAGCTTTAATTAGGGTGGCACGTGAAACTGCTCTCTGCTTTGAATATCACCGAAGTTGTTGGATGGAGGAGGTTGAGACTTGTGCATTTGGTTATGCAGATTCTCAGAACTAAAATTTAAGTGGAAATGGAAGAAAACTAAAATCATGAAGGAAGAGGACGAATTCTTTAGGAATTGCATTATTGTAGAAAAACAGGAGATAAACTTGCTTTTGATTCAAGCCGAAGGCAAAGCTTGAGTTGCCGGACGGCAACATCCTCGACCACACACTAGCAAAAAGAACATTTTTTTTCTTTGTACAATCGATGAGGTTGTAGTTTTCCTCAAGTGTGGATTTTGTTTCGTTCAGATTTAAACTATGTTTTTTAGCTAAATTTTCCAAGTAATGGTGGCAAAAATGCCGATTGGTGAAGGCTAAATGATCGGAGAAGAAGGTGTCTCCCAAACGTCGAACACATTCTCCTCGCTGTGCAGGGCAAAGAGTCGGTCGCCGCCGATCGAAAAGTCGCAGATTGAGCCGCCGAAGCTCCGCCTGAGCGTGGACGTCAGCACCCACTCAGGCCCGCAGAAGACCGAGATGCCGTCGTTCATGGAGGAGAAGAGCTGGCCGTTGTGCGTCGCGAGTTTGGGGTAGCAGCTCTCTTCGTTGGGAGCTTTTCGGTTCATGAGCTTGCTCCTCGAACTCCACCGCACGCCGCCGGCCTGGCTCCTCAAGTCGATGAAGCCGAGGTCGTCGTATTGGTTGACGACGCAAATGGAGCGGGTTTCTTCGACGGCGGTGGCGTGGAGGACGCGCTTCTCGTCGAGAGAGGCCGAAACCGATGTGTTGGCGTCGGACCATGACCACACCACGCCCTTGGCTCTGAAGTCTAAAAGGCCGATGAAACTGGTGTCTCTTCTCGGGAACAATGTGGCCACCATGATACACTTGTCGGCGTTGAGCCACTGCAGCTTGTCGGCGTCGCCGAGTGAGCAATCCAGTGGCTCGTAGAAGAAGTCGACCTGCTCGCCGGTGTCTTGGTCCCACATCCCGATGCCGTACTCATTGCAGCGCCCTTTGCAGCTGGCGAAGATCTTCCGGTCGGCATTACTGAAGCAGAGCGCGCCGGCGGTGAAGCTCTTGACTTGGTTGTAGTGGGTGACGCGGAAACGGTGGCGGAGCTCGCCGGTGGAGGACGAAAAAACGCCCATGCCGCCGTCGCCCTTACCCAACCGCTCGCGGGCAGTGATCACGATGTTGCCGGCGTCGATGTAGCCGACGTCGTTGACCTGCTGGAAGTCGAGGCTGATAGGTGGGTGCGCTTCCAGCATCCAATCGTAGACGTGGACCATGCTGCCGTGGGCGACGCAGCATCCGCCGTCAGGGCCAGCACGGATGGCCGTGCCGTCGCCAGGAGCTCGGCCGGAGATGGAGCCGGCAAGCTGGAGGCGGTTCCCGTCGAAGGCGCCCCACCGGGCTGCGCGGACCTTGTCGAGGAGGCCGTAGAAGAGGGCCTCGCGGAAGAGCAGCTTCTCCGGCATGTTGGGCGGGATGTGGAGCTCGCCGGTGCGGAGGAGATCGAGGAGCACGGCAAAGCAGGCCGGATTACGGTCAATGAAGTAAGCCTCCGCGGACTCGCCCTCCACCGGCTGCCGGACGTTCCACGACTCATCGAGGAGGGCCCCGAGCATCGAGTGCCGACCGGCGTTAGCGAGCGTCGTCGCCGTCGTCTCGAAGATCTTCCCACCCACGTTGAACCGCACACGGCACCTCCTACCAGCCATGGATCCAAACTCCAATACGCCCAACCAGATCGATACACAAAGATCAAAATTTGACCAAGAATAGAGATTTCCCCAACAAAATATAGAACAAATTTCAATTGACGGAACGATCAAGGAAGAAATCAATCAAAAAGGAACGCGAAGGAGAACAGACATCAACTCAAGAACAAAACAAGAAACAGGGGAGAGAAAAAGAGGAACGCCGGAAATAGAAATAATATATTGCCGATTAATAACTTTCCTACTGGGGAAGAAGACGATGAATTTTGCAGGATCTGGCGGCCGGAATTGGGGAGGTCGCAAGAGCGAGGGCAGAGGATACGTAGGCACGACGAGAACGCCTCTTGTTCCTCCTCGTCCGCTTCCAATTCTCCCTTTCCTCTCCCAACAAAAAATTATTCATCAGACGGCGGAATTAAAAAAAAAAATCCAGAGCAGGTAAGTGGCCGATTGAGAAGTCAAAGCACCCAGGCGCAGGATTCAATCGCCGGCGACCGCGTCGAAGTCGCCGTCGCTCTTTCGGATTCCAACCCTCGAATCAAGTCGTGAGATCAAAGTGTCCGTCTGAATCCTCCCTGTAATCAAGTTGGATTTGGAATTAATTAACGCAGAGGTTGATTATAGAATCTTGGCTTCTTGCTGGCAACGATCCGTTGTAATGTGACAGGCAGTAACTTTGTCCCACCGGAGATGACCCATTAACTAGAGCACAAATATTATTTGACAATTTATCAAACACAGCAGCTGAATTTCAGAATTGTCTAAAACACGCACTATAATTTCAGAATTATCAAATTGTGCACGTAATTTCCAAAATACTCCTTCCGCCAAACAGCGTTTTTAATGCAGAGATTCTGCATGCATCCGAGTCACATTTTCAAATCCCGAGCCATCCAAACGTCCCGTCCAAATGAGTCACCAAATTAGCGTTTTCGTGTCTTCAGCTTCTCGAAAATCTTCGAGCGAACAAAAAATTGAAAATTCTTAGACTCCAGTTTTCCTCCTGCGGCGTCATTCTGTTAGCTTCTGAGTTTTTGGATTTCGACGAGACGCTTCGAGGTAATATGGTGTCGTCCTCTCATTTAACTAGAGTTTTACTCATTTCTTACTCGGTTGTAAGGTTTCCGTTGAAAGACGTACATCTCATAAGATTTTTGTCTACCATTCATTATTGCAGAATGAGTCAAGCATCTGGTTCAACCTCTCTTTCACCGGCTAAGGTAAGTTTTGCATTCCTTGCTTTAGTCGAATATGAAGTATGTCATATGTTTAAAATGATTTTTCGGTTATGGTTTTGGAATGGTTTCAAATATTCAAATACAAATGGATGATCTTTTTCATCTGTATCTGAATTAGATAAATAGAGCCCTAAAGTTTTTTTAACAGGATTATTGCAAAGCATTACGGAATCTCTAATTTATTTTTTACAGTTACAAAATGAATGAAGGAATAAATCAGGTTTTTTAAATTTTATATTTTCAAATTGTTAGGGAAATAATGAGTGTGCGAAGAAACTCTAATGGATCAGCATTTTAGGCTACTTTATTGAATTTTTTGGAGGTCCATGTGCCAAAGGAAAGCAATGTCCGTGTGTTTGTTTACATGAAAGGCACAGAGAGATAATTAAACAAACCTCATTTGCTATTTTTTGAATATACAAGACATTCCACAAATTCGTGGCATATTGGTCAATATATTTCAAAGTTGGGATTCGACAAGTCAAAGTTTTAAGTTTTCAACTATGCCAGTTGCTTTCACCAGAAGAGATGTGTCCCTTTTGCTCGGTATTGCAGATAGAGGGGCTTATGTTCCTATGAATTCAATTAATGCATCAGATGCTCTTTTCAATTCTCAATTCTCCAAAAAAGAACCAACTAGATCGAGGTTAGAGTTTTTGCTTAAAACCTTTTCTACTAGAGTAGAAGTAGATGAAGATGTTTTGGTATTTTGTAAGTTGTATGTTTTGTATATATTTGCTTGTGTGTTGTTCTGTACTACTACATATAAGGTCCCCATAGGTAGTATAGATATTGTAGATAATTTTGACAACATAGGTAGTTTCAATTGGGTCGAAGCCATCCATCAATTTATGGCTCCACAATTGCCTACTATTGGAGATCTATGTTCATCTACTAATACAGTTGCGCAGAAGTGCCGAATTCCTTACCTAAAGGGATTTGCCGGCCTTTTGGCTGTAAGTTCTTTCTTACTAAATTATTTTTTCTTTTATATTTACATAAGTATGTAACACTTTGGATATGAACATACTTGGTTTCTGGAACATGTCCCAATCCAAAGACCATACAATACCGAAGGGCCACGAATAAATAAGTGGAGGACAACTCCTTCACATATTAGCAAGGTGAGGAATTTATTGAAGCAAGTCTCACCTGAACAGGTAAATAGAATACCACAACTTAATATTTTTTCATTTTCGTTATCTAAATAATTGTTGATTTTTTGATAGGTCATTGTTGATCTAGTGTATACACGTAGTGAAAATATATTGCTTGATAAGGTTGACTATTTTATTGAAAATACTCCTCATCTAATAGAGACATCATCATCACAAACTATACAAGAAAAATACCCTACTAGTGAATGCCATGAGTGTTTAGTTTATTAGAGACAACTCAAAGAGTTAAGAATGGAAAACATGACACTAACCGAAAGGGTAAAAGAACTAATGAAAATTATAGGAAGAGAAGGTATGGAGGCTGAATCAAATAAGCCCGAAGTTGACCCTCAACCTCAACCGGAACCAATTGCTAGCAGAACAAGACGGCGAGATAGAACCCGCTATGATTACAGGGATAGTCCCGTTGATAGTCCACTGTGGGCAAAATTGGTACTTCAAAGCAAAAGAAAAAAGACAAAAATTTCTGATGTTGAGTTATTAGAAGGGTAACCTGATAAAGTTGTAAATGAAGCAGAAGTATTTGCGAAGAAAGACAAACAAAAAATTGGTATGGATGAATTGCAAGCGAGGGATACTATCTGTATTGTGGAAGAAGATGAAAAAGATCTTGAGAGGGATGAAGCAATAATTGATAAACTCAACCAAATGAGAATGGAAGCCATTGCGGTTAGTCAGAATACTTCCCAAAATTAGTTTGTGTTATTTTATTTAAATAACTAATATAATTTTTGTATTATAGTATGCCAAGAAAAAATGTAAGACGACAAAGAACAAAAAACAAGATGCTGATATGACCTACTTGCTAAAAAATTTAGAAAAAAATAAAGTATGGTAGTTACATCCACCATTACATTCAAAATTTTTATTACAATATTATAAAGTGCAAATATTTAATTACCATTAAATTTTTTTTAGGCCTATTACAGGTTATGTTTGGGAGGAAGCTCCTTTTTCATTAACTCTGAATTCTTTATACTCTGGAGTTAATGGATCTGCATTTCCTGATTGGGAGGTTATCGATACATTTTGCTCAATTCTTTTTAGGGGGGCCTCCTCTTCATGTAGGTCATATAACAAGTCTGTGTATTGCTCATCCGTGTTCATTGTAAGGAAGTTAAATTATCTTGTATTTTCACGATTTAAAATGTTATACTAACTGTTTAAATATTTTTCTCTACACACAATTACAGTCAGCATTAAGAATGTCGTGGAAGACTGCCACAACACAAATCATAAACACGGACATGAATGATGGAGAGGTTAGATATATTTTTATACCTCTAAATACTGACCAAACTCACTTTCACTTGTTGTGTATCGACACAAAAGCAATGACTTTCAATTATTACAACTCCATTTCATATGGTGGAAGATCAAAAGCTGATTTTGAAGCAGTGGTGAGTAGTTTAATTTTTTAAATATGGATATTCCATCAATTTAACTTAGTTATCTGAAAATGAATAGTTATCTTAACTTAGTCATCGTGTAATAATAGGTATCCCAATTTAAAGGATATTCACCTAAGGAGCTTGCAACAATTCATACATGTTTACAAGCTTATTACCCCATCGACAGCTGGGTCTCTGTTACAACTGATTGTCCCCAACAAGTAGCAAGGTGAAAATACTGAACGTGAAAATTATACTTTTGAATTGAAATATAAAATTTTTCTTTGCATGTTTACAGCAATGATTGTGCCTTCTTTGTGATGCAATACATGAGATGTCTGCTTTATGGTGAGAAGATGAACTTCAAACAAGCAGACATGACCAAATTCAGAATATATGTCTCAGTCTCAATTTTAAGGGATGAGTTCTTCTTGATGTAATTTTAGAAAAATTGTGGACTTCAAACTGCATTGTTGTAATTAATGAATTTTGCTAATTTGTAAATGGTACTGCTTTCCATAGATCAACAGTGACTGTAAATTTGTTTATTGTTTGTGTTTGAGCTTTAATAAATGTTATATAATATATTGTTGAATACTTTGATGGTGCTGGCAATGAAATCCCAGGAACACAATGGTTCTGGGATTTAATTTTCCAGCAACACATTCAAATTCAAACTGGTTCAGATCCAAAAAAAGTGGTCCTGGGAATTAAAGTCCCAAGAACACAGTGGTTCTGAGATTTTAATTCCTAGCACCACGTATAATTTCGAAATGACTGAGAAATACGGTGGTGCTGGGAATTTAACTCCCAGGAACACACTGGTACTGGGAATTAAAGTCCCAACACCACATACAATTCGAACTGGGCGAGGAATAAGGTGGTGTTGGGTATTAAAATTCCAGGAACTCAATGGTCTTGGGATTTTAATTCCTAAGACCACGTATAATTTCGAACTGGCCGAGGAATACGATGGTGCTGGGAATTTAACTCCCAGGAACACACTGGTGCTGGGAATTAAAGTCCGGCACCACGTACAATTTCGAACTGACCGAGAAATAAGGTGGTGTTGGGAATTAAAATCCTGTGAAACACAACGGGTCTCCGATTTTAATTTGTGGCCACGACAATTTCGAATCGCCGAGAATACGGTGGTGCTGTAATTATATTCTAGAATACGTGGGTCTCCGGGAATTTATTTCGTGACCACGCAATTTCAAATGACCGAGGGAATAAGGTGGTCTCGGGATTTCACCCTGTGACCACGTAGATAATTTAGAATCGGGTCGGGAACACACAAAGGTCCTCTGATTTTAATTCTCGCACACGATAATTCGAATCGCCGAGGAATACGGTGGTGCGGGAATTTAACTCCTGTGAACACACTCGGTGCCGAGAATTAAAGTCCGCACCACGCATAATTTCGAATCGCCGAGAATAAGGTGGTGCCGGGAATTAAAATCCCAGAACACAATGGTCTCGATTTTAATTCTCGTGACCACGCATAATTTGAATCGCCGAGAATACGGTGCCGTTAATTATAATCCTAGAACACAAGGCCTCGGGAATTTATTTCCAGACCACGCTCAATTTCAAATGGCCGAGAGAATAAGGTGGTCCCGGGATTTCATTCCTGTGACCACGCAATTTAGAATCGCCGAACACACAATGGTCTCGGGATTTCACCCCAGCACTCACGCACACTTTCAAATAGCCGAAATAAGGTGGTGCCGCAATTATAATCCCATGAACACAGTGTCTTAGACCATCAATGGGTTTTGGCCAAACCCATTGATGGACCTCGAGGAGTCCAAATTCAAATTCGATTGACATGGATCAAAGACCTAATACCTTCAAATGTTGCTGTCGACTAAACTTTGTTCTGATCCACCTACTCTCCTGCCCAAGGTACATGGCACGGGTCGGATTTCTGTAATATGGCTGTGTAAACCTAACCAAACCTTGAATATCGTAAATTTGGACACTGCATACACGAGGGGCACTTCCCATACCCAAAGGGACTCGATCGATCAAAGACGATTTAGCCGAGTAGGTCATCAACGGGTTTTGACCAAACCCATCGATGGACCTAGAGGAGTCCAAATTCAAATCTTCATGGATCAAAGACCTAAGAGCTTCAAATGTTGTCGCTTGGAGGAAACTTTCCTCCGATCCTCCTACCTCGCTGGCCGCCACGCACGGGCACGTGGGCTAGATTAAAATCGACGCAGACCTAATCCTCGCCTTGGAAATCGATATTTGGACACGATACACGTAGGGGCACGCCCCAAAGCCACCGGAGTCGATTGATCGAGATTTAGGTGACAGGCCATCAATGGGTTTTGACCAAACCTATCGATGGACCTAGAGGAGTCCAAATTCAAATCTTCACATGGACCGAAAGACCTAAGAGCTTCAAATGTTGTTGCTTGAGGAAACTTTCTCCGATCCTCCTACCTCCCCCGACGCTGCCACGTGGAACGGGCCGATTAAAATTGGCCGTGTAGACCTATTCTCGCTTTGGAAATCGATATTTTTGGACACGATACACAGAGGGGCACGTCCAAAAGCCACTGGAGTTGGATTGGATCGGAGATGAGGTGAATAGGCCATCAATGGGTTTTGATCGAAACCCATTGATAGACCTACAGGAGTCCAAATTCCGAAATCTTTACATCGACTGAAAGACCTAACGGTTTCACATGTTGTTGCATCGACGAAACTTCCTTCTGATCCTCCTACCTCCCAGTTTTGGTCGCGTGCCACTTGGCACGGGGCCTGATTTCTGAAAATTGGCTGTGTAAACCTAATCCTGCCTAGAAAATTAGAAATTTTGGACACGATACACAGAGGGGCAAGTCCCAAAGCCACTGGAGTTGGATTGGACCGAAGATGAGGTGACTAGGGCCATCAATGGGTTTTGACCGAAACTCATTGATGGACCTAGAGGAGTCCAAATTCCGAAATCTTGAGATGGACTGAAAGACCTAACGGCTTCAAATGTTGTTGCTTCGAGGAAACTTTCTTCTGATCCTCCTACCTCCCAGTTTCGACCGCGTGCCACGTGGCACGGGGCCGGATTTCTGAAAATTGGCTGTGTAGACCTAATCCTTCCTTGGAAATCAGATATTTTGGACACGATACACAGAGGGGCACGTCCCAAAGCCACTGGAGTTGGATTGGATCGGAGATGAGGTGAATAGGGCCGTCAATGGGTTTTGACCGAAACCTATTGATGGACCTACAGGAGTCCAAATTCCGAAATCTTTACATCGACCGATTGACCTAACGGACTCACATGTTGTTGCGTCGAGGAGACTTCCTTCTGATCCTCCTACCTCCCAGTTTCGGCCGCGTGCCACTTGGTACGGGGCCTGATTTTTGAAAATTGGTTGTGTAAACCTAATCCTGCCTTGAAAATTAGAAATTTTGGACACGATACAAAGAGGGGCAAGTCCCAAAGCCACTGGAGTTGGATTGGACCGAAGATGAGGTGACTAGGGCCATCAATGGGTTTTGACCGAAACCCATTGATGGACCTAGAGGAGTCTAAATTTCGAAATCTTGATGTAGACTGAAAGACCTAACGGCTTCAAATGTTGTTGCTTCGAGGACTTTCTTCTGATCCTCCTACCTCCCAGTTTCGGCCGCGTGCCACGTGGCACGGGGCCTGATTTCTGAAAATATTGTGCTGGGAATTTAAATCCCAGGAACACAGTGGTCCTGGAAATTTAATTCCCAGCACCACGTTCATTTGTGAACTGGTCGAGAAATAAGGTGGTGCTGGGAATCTTAATCCCAGGAACACAGTGCGTAAGTGAATTCCACGTGCTGCTAGGAATTTAAATCCCAGGAACACAATGGTCATGGAAATTTAATTCCCAGCACCACGTCTATTTGTGAATTGGCCGAGAAATAAGGTGGTGCTCGGAATCTTAATCCCAGGAACACAGTGGTGCTGGTAAGTGAATTCTCAGTATCACGTACAGTTTCGAACTGACCGAGAAAAAATGTGGTGTTGGGAATTTAAATCCCAGGAACACAGTGGTCCTGGAAATTTAATTCCCAGCACCACGTCAATTTGCGAACTGGTCGAGAAATAAGGTGGTGCTGAGAATCTTAATCCCAGGAACACAGTGGTGCTGACAAGTGAATTCGGACTACGCATAGTCTGATTCGCGAGAAAAATTATGGTGCTTGGAATTTATATCCCAGGAACACAGTGGTCCTGGAAATTTAATTCCCATCACTACGTCCATTTGCGAACTTGCGGAGAAATAAGGTGGTGCTGAGAATCTTAATCCCAGGAATACAGTGGTGCCGGTAAGTGAATTCCTAGCACCACGTCTGATCAATGGCCAGAAATAATGTAGTCTTGAGATTTTAATCCCGGGAACACAAGGTCTGAAAAATAAATTCCCAAAGACTATATGCGATTTTCGACGAAATAAGGTGGTGCTGGCAATTTTAATCCCAGGAACATGGTGGTCCGGGAAATTTAATTTCCAGCACCACGAACAAATCCCATCACAAAATCATAAAGTTGAAGTGGTTCACATATTTAACAAAGTATATATATTCCATAATTGTACAGATACTATACAGATTGCAAACACTTTTGCAGCTGACTAATGACTTTTACCGGCAGGCACCTTGGTGTAGTTACAAATCTAAAACTCTGTATAGTCTTACAACATATCCCACAATACAGCACAGTCATAATGGCAAACAAAATTATGAGCTACACATTATTCTATTCCCCACCACGAATCTGAAGCTCCTCATATCTTGCTGTCTGAATCTTTTAGGGTACCCAAATAGTAGGCTCTCAATGTATCGTATTATAAAAAATGCGCAATCATATCTGTAAAAAAATATAAATTATTAGTCCATTGCTAGCTTATAAAATATGGTATTTACAAAGATTATTAAATGTCTTACGAAGAGCTTTGTCTGGGACCCTGGACTCGATGCACGGAAAAGTTTACATTAGAAATTTTATCAGCTAGGCCAGGATGCCAGTTATCATAATACGAAGGGTGGATCTTTTTAAAGAATTCAACCTGGGACCCAAATAAATGCTATGAATCCTCCATGCATAAATGGTTTATTTAACTGAATTAAAATCTAATGCTTACTGTTTCTTCAAATTGAGTAGTGTAAGCCTTCCTGACGGACAAGGAGTTGTAGTGGATAAACTCTGAATTTTCCAAGTCGGCCACTAGTAGGTGGCAGTGCTCATCATGGATTATTGGACAAAATATATATCTGATTGGATTGCCTGGGGTTTTAAAAGTTTGCTCGAATGCTTGGGCGTACATAATATTAAACATATCCTGTGTATAACAAAATCTGTCAAAACACCGAAGCTGTAAAGTTTACAATTCCATGCAAAAGGGTCAAAACTTTAAGGAATCCATACGAATATTGAGTTATAGTACGTCTTATCAGTCACCTTGCACTCATCAGCTAAGACTGAAAAATATGCACTTATGCAATCCCTATGTGTCAAAACATTCCAATCAAATATTGTAAGGAAAGAGTCCATGTATAAGTTAATAGCATCGGTCTTCCACACTGGTCCTGATACTGTCACACTACACAAGGAAAGGGTTATTAGCAACTCTCAAAAAATAAGAAGACTGTTATAAACAAAGAATATAAGACTGTCTTACTCTATTTTTTTTAGTTTCAATAAACACTCCCCGACTGTTGGATCCATCTTACCGGTGAATTCTTTATAAGCTTGCTATATACAAAATAAAACTGTACAATTTCAAAAATATTTTGTGCGAAAAATAGGACTGGACAGGATAACTTATGCAATTTCTTGTCATGAAATATAAAACATTTCTCCCTGCAGTCCCAATTATCAAATATATTTTGAACAAGGGGTCTGACATGGGTAATATCTGGAATGTCCAAAACCCATGCAAAGGGGGGGCTCCGAATAAGCGTTTCTTCTTCCACACTCGGCGGCACACTTGCAATAAATTTTTTAAACTGTGAAACATTGCTTTTCCAGTTCATTCTCTTGGTTCTTCCTCGCATCAACGCACGGGTTCTTGCAGAAGTATCGCTTGATGATTCACCAGTTGAAGCCATCGTTAACTGAGAAACATTCCTTAGGTTATGAACCAAATGCATTGTAATACGATGATTTTAAACTAATAGATGAAATGGATTGAAACATGTGTGATGATACAAACAAACGTTACCTCTGATAAAATGGTAAACCCTAAAACCCTAAACCCTATCAGGCCCGAGTTTAAACGACATCGTGCATGAAAAATTGCAAAACTCTAGATAGATCGGAAGAAGCGATAGCGACACAGAATTTAAGAAATCTACAAAACTTACTTAGGTCGAAAATAGCGTTGAGATGGTGTTGAGATGTTTGAACTCGCACCGAGGAGTTTGAACTGGCACCGGGGGATTTTAACTGGCACTGGGGAGTTTGAACTGGAATCGGAGAGTTTGAACGAGCACCGGGGAATGGAAGTGCAATTCCACAAGAGACAGAATGCAAGGAGCGACAGAGAAATGAAATATGGTGTTGAGATGTTTGAACTTACACCGGGGAGTTTTATATTAATGGATCGGGTGCGGTCGGACAGATTTAGATTACAATTTTGCAAAATAGCGTAACAAATATTTTCATTACAATTCTGCAAAATAGCTTAACATTAACATTAACATTAACATTAACATTGTTTCCTTTACAAATATTTACACAACACTATTTACACTTAGGAATTAGTAGCCGGTGACATTCTACAAGACCTCCTATTATGCCCAAGCTGTTTGCATCTGCTGCATTTATTTTTCACCCTCCCAGTATGTTTAGACTCAATGCATGCCTATTTTCTTTGCCCGGGCTGCACAAGGCTACGAGGAGGTAGAACTCCGAAATTTTGTCACCATTAGGCCAAAATTTCTTGCTTCGACATGGGTAAATACGATCCATGTAAGTGGCCTCCCAGGTTTTCCTTAGAAAATAATGCTCGCAATAATGGTATGGATCCATGTTCCGATATATGATGACTGCAATAGCATTAGAGCAAGGAATTCCTGAAATTTGAAACTCACCGCAGATGCAACTTCGCCTATCCAAATCAACAATATACGAAGAAGCTATTGTCTATACTTCCATTTTCGTTTGTGAGTATGGGAATACCGAATATAATCGAGTTCTTTCTCTCCTTTTATCAATCTCTTTAATGACATAAGGTGTTAGAAAACCTGACCTTTTTGAAGATTCTTCCCTACGGTTATAGAACCATTCAGCAACCTTTCTTCTAGTGTTGTCAATTAAATTGGTGATGGGGAGTTTACGTGTTTCCTTGAATAATGCATTTAAACTCTCAGAATAATTAGTGGTTAACATTGTGTACCTCCTCCCAGGAAAGTGTGCATTAGCCCATCTTTTTGGATCGATCTTTTATAGCCACGCATATGCATCCTTGTGTTTGTCATACATGTTCTGCATTAATCGATCAAACTCCACTCTTGTATTGGCTCTTGCTGCTGCCCAAAATAAACCTAATGAGGATCTATCCCGGGTATCTGTCACCATGTTACAAGACAAGTGATAGCAACAAAAAGCATGATGGGCAGATTGATATACTTTGTTAACTGCTGATATAATCCCCCGATGTCTATCCGATACAATGCTCAATGACTCTGGCAGGACAGCAAGGACCACTCCCAGGCAGATCCACATTCAACTTCAGCAATTCCAAATGCAACTGGCATAATTTTTTCATTACCGTCAACGACAGTAGCCATTAGCAAAACACCAGGATACTTGCCAGTGATATGTGTAGCATCAATTCCAATTAGTTTTCGCAAATAAGACATGAATACTCTTCCACAAGCACCAAATGCCCAAAAATATCTCTGGAATTGATTTTCACCATTTCTTAGTACTGCAACATATGTATCAGGATCTCTAACTCTTAACTCATGCAAGTACATTGGAAGATCAATATAGGCCTGATCAAAATCACCTACCACTCTTTTTAATGCTTTCTGTCTGGCTGTGTATGCTTTCTTGTATGAAATGTTAACACCAAACCTAGCTTGCATTTCTCTTCGAATTGAACTTGGTTTGTAATCATCAGAAGTAGCTAACTGTCCTACAATCTGATTTGCTACAAATGTGAATGTGCAAGCATGGTGATCTGCTGTTTCCCTAACATTGTCACATTCATGCTGCTTTACATATTTTGTGACAGTGAACTCCACATCTCCACTTGCAACTAGACTCCATGAACAAGGCTGCCTAAAGCAAATAACTTTAATTCTATTAAGTCTGGTGTCAACTGGCTTGTATCTGAAGTTTTTTAGCATCGCATGCCTTATTAGTGCATCTTTAAACTCTTGTCGAGAGGAAAAAACTCGTCCAGTGAAAAATTCATTTGGATATGATGAACTGACATCTGCCAATAGTCTTATTTGTGGATTTAAAACATAGGGATCATCAACAATTGTGAACACTTCCTCTAAGTCACTGTACTGATCTGGGTTTAATTCACCTTCTTCATGTTGGATATCATCAGCTAAGAATTCTTCCGAAGGATTTATATATTCTAACTCTTCTATCGCATGTATATCACTTACCTCCTCTTCACTCCAAGTTTGTTCAAAATATTCATGATCTACTGTGGTAGCAGTGACAAACTCTTCTTCGAGTATGGAAGAAGCTTCTCTATTTATATCAAGGTGTTGATCACTGGTAATTCTATTCCCCACATCAGTAAACTGAGATGAAGATGGAATATTACTTGGGGACAGATTTATGGAATCTTGATCATTAACTCTCTATCCTTCAAATTTGATTCAATTGTTTCCAAAAATATTAACACTTCATCAGGAAGGGGGTCGTCCCTGCAAATATTTTTAAAATCAATACTATTATATGTAGTGTGCTAGGCAAGTAGGCTAAATTTTTTTAACTAGGCTTTAGAAGCCTGAAGACAAGTGGAGGATGAGAGTTTACGGTTAGGTTTCCCAATTATGCACTTAACTAATTAGAACATTTGATGTTGATAGGGCCATCAATGGGTTTTTACCGAAACCCATTGATGGACCTTTCAATGTTGAAATTATGAACAATTTATATGGAATGGAAGAGGAAGACATTTACAGGGTTTATGCACAGAGGGATACTTAGTTCCCACACTCCTACTGGCAGTTATGGGTGCGTGCCAATTGGCACGCAGCATGCCAATTGGCACACTCGTCTGAATGTTGGCACAAAGCATTAATTTTCATAACTATTGTTTGGGAGCCTAAGGAAAGGTGGAGAATGATAGTATAGGCCACGCTTGCACTCGACCCGCCTAGAGGACTTTATTTATCTCCAATATAAATTGACAGCACCACTATTTTTCTCGGCCAGGTTCCCTCTCCATGGTGTTGGAAATTTATATCCCAGGCCCACGGTGGTGCTGGGATATAAATTCCCAACACCACCATTTATCTCGACCAGTTCCATCTCCAGTCTTTGGGATTTTTAAATGCGAACCCTTTGTGTTCTTTGGGTTTCAGATTCCCGACCACCAATAATTCCGGCAATTTATATGTACATGGTGCTGGAAATTACATTCCCAGTACCATGGTGTTGCTGGGAGTTTTAATCCCATTACCACGGTGGTGCTGGGATATAAATTCTCATCACCACCATTTATCTCGACCAGTCCAATGCCAATGGTGCTGGGAGTCTTAATCGCACAGTGTTGCTGAGGTTTCAAATCCCAGCACCACCCTTAATGTCAACAACTTATATCTCCCTGGTCTAGTGAATTAGATTACCAGCACCATGGTGTTGCTGGGAGTTTGAATCTCATTACCACAGTGGTACTGGGATATAAATTACCAGCACCACCATTTATCTCGACAAGTTCATTCCCCATGGTGCTGGGAGTTTTAATCGCAGGACCACAGTGGTGACGATATTTTAATTGCCAGCACCACCTTTTATCCCGAACTGTTGAACGCCGATGGTGCTAAAAGTTTTAATCCCGACACCATGGTGGTGACGAGATTTCAATTCCCAGCACCAGATTTTATCCCGAATTTGTTGAACCTTAATGGTGCTGAGAATTTGAAGCCCAGGACCATGATGTTACTGGGATTTAAATTACCAGCATCACTTTTTATCTAGACCAGCCAGCTTCAATCTCCCATGGTACTGGGATTTAAAATTTTAGGGAGAGGGTGGTGCTGGGAATTTCATTGCTAGCACCACCTACTCTCTCGGACAGATTGAATCTCCTAGTGCTGATAATATCAATCAGGGAACTTCAGTAATCGTGGGATTTAATTGAAAGCATCACCTTTTAAGTTAGGTGGAATTTGTTTAGGTGGCGACAAAACTTGGTTATGAATCTCCTGCATTGCAATTATGGGTGCATTGGTCTACTTTGGTATGATATGCCTACCTCGTATTTATGGGTGTGTGGCAACCTTGGCTATACAACCACCTACAATGCATTTATTAACCTCATAGCAGTCTCAAGAATAAAAACACATACATACATGATAATACTATGTGAAGCGGCTGGTGAGTGAGCTGCGCCAACTTCTGGATTAACTGCTGATATATTCATGGGAGCAGTGATGTCGTTGATAACTACTAGGATTTCATCAAAAATGGTGTTGCTCAGTTGGTTTGTGGAGGAAAGCTGCGTGTGGTGCTCATCAACAGCATGGGGCTGGCGCTCCCACGCGGCTGGAAGAGACGTTTGGATGGCTCGGGATTTCCAGTTGTGCCTCGGATGAATGCAAATCTCTCTCTGCATTAAATTGCAACCTGTTTGGCGGGAGGGGTATTTTGGGAATTACGTGCGCGATTTGGTAATTCTGAAACTATAGTGCGCGTTTTGGGCAATTCCGAACTTCAGCTGCTGTGTTTGGTAAATTGCCGAATATTATTACACATAGATAGGAATCAATTTCGATATGAAATTTAAAATTCTTATTTAAATTTAGAAATTCTTCGTTGTTTTAATTAGAAGATCAAGAGACATAGCATCCCTGTGATTTAGCTCTTTTCATCATCACCGAAGGACCGATAATGAGAGACACTTGGGTGAGTATAATCATCTTTTGTTACATGTAAACAACAATAATTTTTCTCCCACGGGCAAAGTTGGATGCCCAACGCTGTATAGATATGCAAAAGGATAAGCATGGGTCAATCTCCGCCAAAGACGGGATATCTGTCCTCCACTGTGTCAGGTGCCAGTACGGTCATAGATCGACCGTGATTTATCTCCCTTCATATAGTCGTAGGGATAACCTCGAGGGGCACTTGAGATGAGCGATATCACCTTTATGCAAAGGATGAACGACATTAACTTTGTTTTTCACTTTTTTTTTCTTTTGCTTTGTTGGCTAGTATAGGATATATCTAAATCTCTGACTCGATTAATTCTGAAAATAATTGACTTGGCCCTATAAAAGGTTTTCATCGGTCAACAGAATATATCAAGGAGCGTTCATATGGACAACCCCAACATCCTTGGTTTATCACTCTATTTAGAGAAAAATTCTGCAAATTTGTCATAGTTGTTAATCAATCCTTAAATACTTGGGAATCAAACTAGATGCCCTATCTCTGTATCATAGGCCCAGGACAATAACTTTGCTTTCCACTTTTTTGACTATCACCAAGTATCCAAGCCTTTGGCCTGATTAATCATACGAATAATCAGTCTAAACCCACAGAAGTTTTCCATCAACCATCAGGCTAAATCGAGAGACGACACTCGCATGGGCAACCCCAACATCCATAGTTTGTCATCTCGTTTGAAGAAAAATCTTGCAAATTTGCCGCAGCTAGAGATTGAACTATAAGTACCTTGGAATCGAATTGGACACCCTATCGCTGCATCGCAACCCCAAGTAGTAATGTTGCTTTCAAAAAAAAAAATGGAACCGTACATTAGCGACCCCTATGACTGCTCCTTGTCTAAAGGAGGTGTTGGTGCAATCGGTCCAGGTCACGATTGATCAGATTCTAGTAGGACTCGAGTAGGATTTTGATGGTTGACAATTGACTTTGACAATATGCTTTGACAATTGTTTGACAATATGGTTTGACCATATGACTAGTGGATGATTGTCTGATTGGGATATCCAATGTCATATAGGGGAGATTGTGAGGAGGAGATTGTTGAAGCAATCGATCTCAGGTCAAGATTGACCAAGCTCAAGTGAGACTCGAGTGGAAGTCCAAGATTGAATTCTTGACAATGGAGAAGTCCAAGAATGAATTCTTGACAATGGAGAAGTCAAAGAATGAACACTTGACAAAGAAAAGTCCAAGAGTTGAGTCTTAGCAAGGGAAAGTCCAAGAATGGATTGTGAGACATCAAAAAATAAAATAATAATAAAATAACACTCGTTAATTAATAAAATACCTTATAGGATTTTTAGAAAATTTTAAAAAAATTTATGGTTTTAAAAAGGAATTCTTATGATATTTTATAGGGAAGAATTTAATATGCTTTGAAGAAGCCTATTTGGATTATCTATCATTGAGGGGTTAATATGTTTCATTAACCTAAAGTATATTAAGAAACCTAAGCTTAATATCTCTTCATTTTTTCTGATTCTGTTTCCTCACTCGATTCCTCTTTCGCTTTCCCGATCGGCAATCATTTCTCCACCGTTGCGATTCTTCCTCTCCTGATCGCCACTCGACGGACAACGACGGTGCCTCCTGCCCTCTCACGATTGATGTTGTGCCCTTGCCGCAAGCTTAGTCGCGATGGAGTTGCCGCTTCATTCCTCTGGTGTCTTCTTCTCTTCCGTTTGTGGTTGTTACTCCATCCCTGCTGGCCGAGCCAGATCACGTGATGCCCTGGCTGTCTGCTACTTTCCGATCAGTTGCTGTTAGGAACGATCATGTGCAGATCATCATCTACCCTCTTGCACATTCGTATGTTCCCACTGGTCGTCCTCTACCCTATTGATCTGTCGCTGCCATCGCGGCCACTGTCGCTAGCTTGTGGCCAGCTCTGGAATCGGTTGCAACCTAGTAGTCATCGGACGATCACTCAGTCACTACCGCCAACTACTGATTGCCTATCTTTCGGTGCCATCATTGACCCTGTCGCCATTATTTTCTTGGTTGCGAATGAAGAAATCATTGAAATTCAACTACTCGATGCATATCAGATTTTCTTGAGGTGGATCAAGAGGTTATGGCGGCTAAAATTGGAGTAGGTAAGTTTAGATTTGGAAACTTTATATATATCTAATTATATGTTTCAGTGGTTAGTTTATGTGTTGTGGTTGTGTTATTGGGTGGCAACCGTGAAACCTGGTGAGATTAGGTGAGGAGAGTAATTGAAGGATTCGACTTATTTATCTAATTGTTATAGATTGCTACTTTAAATGGGGATCAAGAAGTAATTGAAGCTATGTAGGTGAATCGATATGGGATGAGTTTTAATCTGGGTTATTACATATGTGATATTAGATCTATAGATGGTAATATTGTCCTATTCTATTTCTTGAATTGGTGATGGATTACAGGCGATGGATATGACTTGAGTATTCAACAATAGATTTTGGTTCTAGATTCGTGGTGGAGGATTTAAACAGGATTGGGGTAAGTTTTGATCTGAATATTATAATTTGGTATTAGGCTTACAGTTGGTTGAATTATAGTTTATTTGTCTATGTGATGGATTGGGTGGATCTATTGGGTATATCACGATGGAGGTGTAGAAGTATGTTCTAGGGTAACCATATTTGTATTGGTTACTAAGGATATTGGATTGTGATAGAATTCTATATAATTTATATACTATGTTTCAGGACTCAGATTCAAGGTAGGTTCTCGGATGTGAGGACTATCGACACGAGCTATATACCAGGTGGGTAATTCCTTCATTTGGTTCAGTAGCTCGATGATCTTAGTGCATGAGCTTTATTTTAATGATAGTAATATTACCTTGACTCCACTCTTGTTTATTCTTGTACTTGATGCATAGCCATTGAACTTCGAGATGCTCTATTCGATATCTATACAGTCTCGTTTAATCACTATTGTTGATTACAGATTCTATACATGTTTGATTTATAGATATTGTATAAGTGCATGTAGCTGAGCATAGTTGTATTCTTGGTTTGGGTAATCATGTTGTATTACTGGGGGTAGGTGATAGATCTAAATGTGGATTTGATTGTCGTATCATATTACTTTGCATTGTGTACCTATTGTGGATCATGTCTTTTGTGTATAGTTAAGTGGGTTGTTGATAGAGTTTTGTTTACGAACTGGAGGTCCTAGCATGATTGTCTGTCTATTGTATATGATTCTCTGTGAGATAGAGGGTGTGTTGTGGATTTATATGTATGGAGTTGTGCATCATTATATTACATGCATGCTGTCGACTTTGTCTCTCTTGTGGTTGAGAGGGTCGTCAGTCATCACTGCCTCCTCAGCCCCTCGGGGTAGTAGTAGATGGAGTTGAGTGCAGTTCATTTATTATGTTACACTCGTCCACTGTTGATGGTGGTAGTTGGAGTTGCATGCAGTTTGTCTTGTCGTGCAGCACTCGACCACTCATGGATAGTGACAGTTGAAGTGGCTAGCAGCATGAACCCCCATTGTGTAGTTTGTAGCTAGTTACTTACTCATACTGCCCATTCGGCCACTTGAAAGTAGTGGTAGCTAGAGTTAGGACAATTGTCTTATCGTGCCACCTAGGCCACACTGGGGTCGTGGTAGCGAGCAGGTATATATATATATGTGTGTGTGTGTGTGTGTGTGTGTGTGATATTACATATGCTTGTGAGATGTTGTATTTATTTGAGCTATGATTGTTGCATATATTTGAACATCATTATACATGTCATTTGCATAGTATATACTGTTGTATGTGGTGTATTTGACTATAAGTAGGATTAGAGTGGATCGTTGTTTAGGTATTTGTAGTGTACATGATGGACCAGACCATTATGTGCATGTGATCAGTATTATGTTATTGCATAGGATGAACCAGGTTTGTTTATGCATTTGATTATATATTGTTCATATGATTATGTGTTGATCACAGGTGTGATATTGTTCATGTATTTTATTTGTATGTGTTACATTATTGTATACTTGTTAGGTTATTGTGAGTTGTGTCATTGCAGACCTTCAGGTAGTACATTACATTGTATTTGGTGGGTCAGGTTGGTATATGCATTGATTAGATTTATACTGATGGTTATTTGTTATTATCTTTAAGACTGTATACCTGTTGATCTTCATATGTTTATATTATGTTCATGCATTATCTTTCATATACCACTGAGTCTTATACTCACCACCATAGAATCTGGATTTTCCTATTGCCCAGGTAGCAAGTAGAGGATGTCGTAAGGAGCTTAGAGGTCCTATCTGCCAATTCCATCTCACATGGTGCATTTTGGGTTTGAATCCCTGATAATTGTATGTTTTGGATTTTATTCTGTATTTATTCTGTATTTTAGTATATGGTGGTGTTGTTATGTACTTGACATTTATTATGGTTTTGGTTTGGATGTTGGTTTCGATTATGTTTTCTTGTTATATCAAAGTTACTCCGGAGTGCATCTTTGTGTCCTTGTATTTCTATTATTTGTCAGTATTATTTTACTGTGATTTATGATTTGTTTGTATCAGCAACTATTTGGGCCTTGTATCGATATTGTTTCTTATATTGTCATAAGATGGTACCATCCGATTGACGGACAAATATACTCTCGGGGCATGGCATTTTTATTGGTATCAGAGCCCGGAGTCCACTTATGAGTTTTCTTTGGTGTTTCTGATATAGTGTTTTGTTTATCCGATTTTGGTTTTATGAGTTTTGGAATCTGGCAATAGCGGGACATCTCCGAGCTATAAAGTTTAAGGTATGATAATTTCTCTTACATATCCTTTTTGTTGGTTATGCATTTAGTTGTTTATAACAGGGAATGACATGTAGTGTGTTAATCACTATTTTTAATTGTAGTTTGGGTTGATTACGGAAACGACTTGTTAGGTCTGTGAGTCTTAAACTTTCCATCGAAAAGTTGAATTTCCATTGAGAGCCAACTAATATCGAGTCGGAAAGCAAGGGTCAAGTTGTCACATTTCTTGTGAAGATCAAAGATTACAGTCTTAGGGATTTTCACTAACTATGTTAGTTGGATCATTACCTGTGGGGTAATGGACAAGGCGTGTATATTATTATTGATGCAGATAGTGGAGAATTAGTTATAGTGTTTCATAGGGATTTTATTGCTTGAGCTTCTTGAGCCTGGTTTTATAACTTTGAAGGTACTTTTGAGTACTTAATTTATGTTATGCAAAGAAAGTAGAGTTAGTTGCATATCATTTTCGGGATCAGGTCATTACTTGGTGGAAGATGCAGGAAATAATCTTCAAAGAATAGTATATCACTTGGTCATGGTTTAGTGATGTTGTGAGAGAGTATTTCCCCTGCATAATTTTCTTTGACTCATTGTCAGGGAATTCTTGAGTTTCAAGCAGGGTGATCATTTGGTAATGGTATACAATACAGAGTTGCTAGACTTATAGAGTTTATCCCCACCTAACGGCTTAAGATTGTGATTGGGTTTCTTAAGCCACTCAGGGTTTATGGGATGACATTTTGACCAGGATGTTTGGATCTTCTATCAGCTCCTCCTGGAAGGCATTAGATCGAGCCATGAGTATAGTAATGACTCTATACAAGTGTTCTAAGAGTTGGAGATCAATAAGCAAACATTGCAAGTCAAATATTGGAATCAGAAGCCTCCGAATGTTGGACAAAAATGAGCAAGATTGGAGTCATGGGCCATGAGCTATTTTCCGACCATAGAAGACCAACTGCAGATCATCAAAACCTTCTCATGCTTATCAGTGAAATCAGAAGCATGACTCGGAAGGGATTATGTGCATGCAGTGCAGATCATGACGACATGCAAAATCAGATTCTCCAGTTGGATCAAATCATTTTCCTTTACTATAAGAATCTAGGACATATGAGGAGAGTGTGTACTTTGAAGACTCAGTTGGAGACCATTGATGTTTCCTTTGGGAGGACGATCCACAATTTCGAAAGCAAAGATCATCACAAAAGATTGGGTTATCACACCAACAACGATCTATCACCTCAGACATAGTTGGAGTTCCTTGATACTTCCATCCGAGGAAGCAATTTACTCAGCAACATCAACAGAAGACATCTTAGAAGACTCAAACATCCAGACAACAACAACTGTTACCTCCCCAGGCATGGTTATACTTTGTACAGAGGAGGGAGTATACAACGATGTTCGTATCTATTCTGTATTCTCCAGTTGCAACTATACCATTTGTGGAGTTGGAGCATGCTACGATGTTGGAAGTTATTCAGTACTTTACAATCGGTGATGTACTCTTTTCTATCACAACAGTGTTTACCACCTCCATTGCAATCGTTTCGATTTGCATCTCAGCTTCAGTAGTGGATTTTAGTTTTCTTCATGGCAGTCTTTTGTACCTATAGGAACTAAGTCGTCAAGAACAGAAGTTGGATGAGTTTATGTGATTACTTGAGAGGAGGTGTAGAGGGTCGAAGGATTGATCATTCGGGGTATTATTTTATTTTACCCTAATTGCTGATATATCGAGAGATATCGGTACTTTATAGTTATCTATGTCTAGAACATTCTTAGATAAGATTAGAAATATTTCTATATTTAGATCATGTGTATTAGTTACATTTCTACCATCAGGTGAGATATTAACCACCAAATAAGAAGCCAAGGAATGCCCTTAAACTTTGGTGAACATACTACTAGGATAGTTTTTCAGGATAGTTGAGATGTTGATTTGACTACTGTGATGATTATTGGAGTGTCATGATGTTGATTATGATGTTTAGAGGTTGATTGGTGGAGATGTTATCTTATTGTTGGAGAGTTGATTTAGTTTCTATAATGTTGACTTGGTTGATATAGTTTGGATATGAATATCTTGATATTAACTTTGGATGTTATGATATTGATTTGATTATTAGTGGGTTATGTATGTTTTGGTGATTTGGAATTTATTATATATGATGATGATGTGGAGATTTTGGTCATTAGTCTTGGCTATGTGGTGATATTGTCTTAGATTTGGATGATGATGAGATGATTATTAGAGTGAGTAGAACATTATTTGTGTGGATTATTCTCATGTGATCGATTGGAGTATTGATATTGTAGTGACTTAGTGTCATACAATTATCATTGTCGGTGTGATGATTAGACATGAGTAGTGTATCTATTGATAGACTGATTCAGATCAATTAGAAGTTGAGAGAGTTCTGGTAACAACTCCGGTACCCTATACTGGATGACACCAAAAGGGTTGGAAGAATGGTTGGTTGCATTGCAGGAGTTGCTAGAACGATGACTTATCTATCCCAGTGTTTTCACTAGGAGAGTTTCTAATACTTTCTAGTTAAAAAAAAAAGATGAATCACTGAGATTATGCATTGACTATTGGCAACTCAATGTAGTGACCGTTAAGAGCAGATATCTTTTATTACGGATAGAAGATTTGTTTAATCGACTTAGAGATATTTGTGTATACCGGGGGATTGATTTATGATAAATATATCTTTGACTTAGAGTAAAAGATACAGATGTGCAAAAGATGATATTTCACACTTGGCTTGGATATTATGAGTTGTTGGTGATCGTGTTTAGACTTACTAGTGTTCCAGCCGTGTTCATTAATTTGGTGAATCAAGTATTCTTGGAGTATTTGGGATCGGTTGTCATCGTCTTTGTAGACGATATTATTTTTAGATATATTCACAATCTTAAGGGAGGATTGTGGTTTCCTTGGATTAATTTGATTATTACCACAAATGTGGATAGGATGTTTCTAGCGTTACTATACCATTGACTTGTTTGACAAAGAAGGTGATGGAATTCACTTGGTCAGAAGCTTGTGAAACCAGTTTTCAGGGCCCAGACGACGACTGACTTTTGCACCAGTGTTAGTTAATCCTTTCGGTGTGGATGGAAGGGTACTGTACATAGATGCATTGTCACGCCCCGAGAGTACGACGAGCTGAAAAATAAACAGACATCTCCCCTGTACGTGACACTATATCCTATTAATACAAGGCCTTTCGGTCGCAATCACAATAACATATATAATTTTATATATATAACAAAACACAGCGGAAACTATCACAACAAAATAACAACCTACATACAATACATACCGGTATGACCGACCACAAATAAGAAAAAGTATCGTCAAAAATCCGAATCAACGAGTGCGTACATCAACAAAAGTTCAACACTACAATCTGCCATATGAAAACAAAGTCATATCATGAGATACATGGAAAACCCAAAACTCCGAACCCTGGGATGTGAGATGAGATGATGTCAGCCAGCGGTGGTCCAAGCCCATCACGGAGTCGACTACCTGTTACCTGGGCGATAAGAAAACCCAGGATCTGTGATGGTGAGTACAAAACATAGCGGTAATAAGAATAGAATATATATATATATATATATATATATATATATATATATATATATATATATATATATATATATAACATGCGAGTCGACAATATGCTAATTAAAGATACAACAAATATACACCAGTATGATATAACAACTGTATAACTAGCAGATCAACAATAATAACATAGGGTACGGACATACCTAAAGATCGGCAATTGTGCAACTCATACAACCTGAGTATAAGTACCATAATATAACACCTACAACATAGTAGAGTAATATTAACTCTATAATCAACAAAACCACCATACTAACATTCTATGGAAAATATAACAATGAACTGGGTTCATCCCATACACCTCAAGGTATTGGTCAAAGGTATACAATAGTCTGACCAACTCAACACTGGTAATCCACACACGACTATATAGAATATGCAAGTGGAATGCAATATGATGTACAATCAAATGCAGCAAGCATAGCTCAAACAAAAGCAACATCACAACGATCATATATATAAACTCTATCTATATATATTCTCATCACACTCAACTATATATATATATATATATATATATATATATATATGCAAACGCCATCAACCACAACAATGCAGATGCATGGTCATGCCTGCGCACCCTACTCGCTACCCCGACCCCAGTGTTGCCTAGGTGGCACGACATGATAACTGTCCCAACTCAACAACTGTAGAATATGGTAAAAAAAAAAAATTTGGATTAACCCTTTAATTAATTGGGATTAATTAGGGGATTAATTGGGCTTAATTAGTGGGCTAATGGGTTAGTTATCTAGTTGGGTTAAATCCATTGGGCTTGGGCTGAACCGGCTGAGCTGAACCAAATTGATTTGGGTTTGAGTTGGGCTTAACTTGGGTTCGATTGGGCTTGAACCGGTAGATGTGGACTAAACTGCTGAACGAGCCGATCAACATTTCACTCGAGATTTCTTCCCGATTGCGATTTCATCCTCTTCCCATTTTTCCCATCGCGACCTTCACCGCGCTCGATCGCAGCCCTCCGCCGCCAGCTGAACTTGACTCAGTGGTCACCAGCCTCGCCGGAGCTCTATGTTGTCGCCCTCTAGTTGGCATGCAGCCCTGTCTTTTCGCTCGTCAACCGCCGCGAGGCCTTCGGCCGATGTCCAGTCGCCTTTTCGTCGTCAAAGCCTAGCCTGCTGTCGCCGTCGACCCTGCTCGCCGTGAGGATGATCTGCCATCGCCAACGCTCGAGTCCGAGATTCCGGTGCCTTGCCACTGCTGACCACCTCCATCCATCGTATCCGCCGGCATCCCGTGAGCAGATCGCGAGTTCAAAGGGAAAAAGGGGCCGGCGGTGAACTCTACTCGGCGACCTTCTCGAGTTGGATTTGAGCTGTGCAACGAGCAACCCTCCTTGGCGTTGCTGGAGTGAATGGCTGAGCGTGAGGGAGCTGGTTGCCGCTTGTCGCCGGAGCTAGGTAGGGATCGATCTCCTTCCTTCTTTGAGATGTGAATTGAGATCTTGCTGTGGATTCCTTGATTTAGCGTTAATCTGTGGTTTTTGGGCAGTGATTGGATTGGTGTCGTTGTATTACTTCGGTGAACAGGGGAGGGGCTGCCGGTGAAGTTTTGGCCGGTAGGTTGTGTTTATTCCTTTTGGTTTCCTCTGTAACTGTTGTGAATGCTGTGAGGTATCAATGTTGTGAGATTCGATGGAATGGTATCCGATTGTGATTCAGTGTGCTATGAACCATGGTATTTGTGTGGTGATCTGTTCATGGTGTTCAGGATCTAGGTGTAGTGTCGGCTGTGAGTGGGAAGGAGAAGATAGCTAGGTGGAGTTGAGAGATCCCATTGATGTTAGGTTGATCCGTAGGTGTTAGAGATAGTGAATTGTGTTTGATTCAAGGATCTGTGGAGATGTGGATGGTGCTTGAGGTAACTGCCATGATGGTAGAATATATTGATAAACTGCTCTATGTTTTGGGTGAATGTAGTATTGAGTGTAGTTTTGATATGAACTCTGTTTTTTCCCCTTCTTATCTTGTTTTGTGCAGGGTGTTTCGAACCTGTAGTATGTGAATGTATTGGTTATGTGATTTGGATATTGGGATAAGCTTAGATTATTCTGAGCGTTGATAATCTTGTGGATTTTGGAGATGATAGATTTAGGGTTATGGGAGGTATGTGTTTGAGGTTATAACTCGTAGGTGAGGAAAGGATGCGAGTATAGGAACGATGTAGTGTTTAGTTCCTACTTTTGTTGGATACTTGTACTTAATCATTGTTGCTATTATGCGAGTTTGGGATCTGGGCGTGTCCACAGTGAGGATTATTTGAGCTTTGTCGGTGGGTAATATCTACAGTGCAGTAGTTTTGATCAAATTCTAGTGCATGATCTTGGATTTATGTTTATACTGTTTACCTTAAATCCACTCTTATTTAATCATATGCTTATCTTGCCTTGACCTTTGAGATATATACTTCATTGATTATCTAGCTCGGATAGGAACTATAAAACCCTATTGTGTTAGCTGATAGATGTTTAGTAAGTACATGTGGTTAGGGTTATTTTTATGACCTCAGATTGGGTTACTGGGTTGCATCACTAGGTTAGGTGATGAGTCCAAATTATGAGGTCGGTCGTTGTATCGTATACATATCAGTGTGTTAGTTTGACGGATCTATTTATCTGTACATAGGTAAATAGGTTGTGATTACGGATTTGTCGTCCTTGCATGGTTGACTTTTGGTTGACTAGGTCTCCCCGTGAGTTAGGGAGTGTTGCGAGGATTTGTGTGTGAGCTATGCATCATTACATTTCATGCATGCTGACGACTGGGTCTGCCTTGTGGTTGAGACGAGTCGTCAGTCATCCTGCCTCCCCGGCCACTCGGGGTAGTGGTTGCAGGGTTGAGGGCAGAGCATTGTTGTGCGTGCCGTTCTCGGCCACTATGGATGGTGGTAGCTGGAGATGCGCACTTGGCCACTGTGCGGAGTGGTAGTTAGCGCACTCACCCACTATAGACAGTGGTCGTGTGATGTGCAGTTGTCCTGGGTGCGGTGCTCGTCTACTCATGGGTAGTAATGAGGCTAGCTGCGAGGACCCCGTGTGGGTAGCATATAGCTCTATAGCGGGCTAGCTACTGTTTCATACTACCCAACTCGGTCACTCGAGAGTGGTGGCGGCTGGAGTCGGGATAGTTGTCATGTCGTGCCACCTAGGCCACACTGGGGTCGTGGTAGCGAGTTGGGTGCGCAGACATGACCATGCAT
Organism: Wurfbainia villosa; assembly: GCA_025175895.1. Lineage (NCBI taxonomy): Eukaryota > Viridiplantae > Streptophyta > Magnoliopsida > Zingiberales > Zingiberaceae > Wurfbainia > Wurfbainia villosa. The sequence continues at coordinate 111,455,263 of CM045988.1, forward strand.
ATGCATTGCTGATATATATGTATGCATGTATTTGATATATGTTTTACATATGCCTGTGAGATGCTGCATTTGATTGAGCTATGATTGTTGCATATGGTTGTTCATCATGATACATGCCATTTGCATTTTATATACTGTTATGTGTTGAGCATGATATATGTGTTGGTCCAGACTGATGTATGCATTTGATTAGCGTCATGTCATAGTGTGGTATGGACCGGGTTGTTATTACAGGTGATCATATACTATTCATATGTCGGAGTATTGGTCAGGTATGAGAGTGACTTGGTACGTTATATGAGTTATGTTATTGTAAATCTGTTCAGGATGATTTAGCATCTAGTGTTACAGACCGGCAGGTATGTTAGTACATTACTTCATGTTCAGTTGATCAATTTAGTATATACATTGAGTATGACTTTACTGTAGTTACTTGTTATTAGATTTGGATATGACTGTATGTCTATTAGACTCATGCTGTATACCTGTAGATCTTCACATGTACACTTGTAGATCTATCCTTATATGTTGTTCATGCACTTCCTGAGTTTATACTCACCACCCCTGGACCCTGGGCTTCCTGTCGCCCAGATAACAGGTAGAAGATTCCTTGGACATTCGGAGCTCCGCCAGCTGATCCCATCTCACACCGGACGAACGGATGAAGGTGTATTTACGCTTTGTTGTATTCTTGTGGATTGATGTATTCCATATTGTTGTTTTGAGTTTTAGTTTGTATTGTTTCCGTATTTGCGACATACGGATGTGTTGTATATATTTGGTCTTCGATTTGATTTCTGTTATGATTCTTGTCGTGTCAAGTCACTCCGGAGTGCACAGTTGGTCTTTGTATCTTGTTTATCTGTTTGTATTGTTTCCGCTGTGTTTAGTATAATTAGATATATTGATATCTTTATATATTGTGTTGTTGTTGCGGGCCTACGAGCCTTGTATTAACCCGATATGTTGCCACGTACAGGGGAGATGTCGTCCGTTTGCTTTTCGGCACGGCATACTCTCGGGGCGTGACAACAACAACCACTGTTCTCGAGTGGTCGAGTGGGCAGTATGAACAAGTATCATATAAGAGTACAGAGCTAGCTACACAACGGGGGTCCTTGCTGCTGGCCACTCCGACTGTCACTACCTATGAGTGGTCGAGTGTCACGCACCCAGGACAATTGCATGCTACTCTAACAATAACTATCAATAGTGGGGTGAGTGCGGCACAACAAATGCACTGCCCTCACACTAGTTACTCCTCCACGAGTAACCTGAGAGGCAAGATGACTGAAGACCCTCTTAACCATAAGGGAGACCAAGTCGCCAGCATGCATGTAAATGACATGAATGCACAGTCACACATATATACATCCACCACAGACTCTCTATCCTACAGAGAGTCATACTCAACTAATCAATACACTCTCTATCCTGCAGAGAGTCATACTCAACTGATCAATACACTCTCTATCATGCAGAGAGTCATACTCAACTTATTAACACACTCTTTATCCTACAGAGAGTCATACTCAATTGATCACAACCAAGCTAGGATCATCGGTCCGTAGTGACACACTATCCACAATCCACATGACCATACATAAACACATGATCCGAAATGGATACTTGATTCATAACCATCATACAACGTAAGGAATGCAATGTGACAATAAACTCTATATCTAGGTCATCACCCATCCCCTGGATGAATTGTATAAATTACACAATTCGGATCTACAATAAAATTTAGCTACGTACACGTAGGTAAACCACTATAGGTCAACTTACCATAACTGTTGGATCGAAGCGGATCGCTAGAGGGGGGGGGTGAATAGCGATAAACCTTTTTTTTAATTCGTTTGTTAAAAACTCGAGTAGACAGTTAATTGCAGTGGAAAGATAAACTATAAATAAATGAGACAAATGTTTTTTTACTTGGTTCGTAGCCTTCGGCTACTACTCCAAGACCCTAGTGATCCTTGATCACGCACGGAGGGCAATTCACTAAAAACACTCCTCCTCATTGGAGGTAGGAGTTTGACGATTACAAAAAAAACTTCGAAAGAAAAGATAGAGAGACAAACCCTCTCTTCTATTAATGTAAAGTGCAATGATAGAAAACGTCGATTAATAAAATGAATTGCAATATTTAAAGAGACGACAAAATAAGAATATCAACAACTAAAAGAGTAGAAAGTAAACTAGGGTTGTTGACAACACTTCGTCGTAGAGTCGTCAAAAAATCGCAGAGTTGTGGAGCTTTGTGAGAACTTAGAGATGATGAAAAACCCTAGGAGAAGCCCTCCTTTTATAGCCTTTAAGCCCCTCATCGAATGGATCTTCAACTAATAGGAATTGGGCACAAAACTCCTTGAAAAATGGTGATAAAGCTTGACTCCTCGAGGCTGATTTTTGACCACCGGTTGAATTGGCCGGTTGAACTGATGGCTAGGATTTTTAACTACAATAAAGAGTTAGCTCAAAATATAAGTGAATTCGACGGCCACTTGCCGTCCGATCTCAACATAGACCTTCCATGGGAAGTCTTGGGTCGGATCGTCGCCTAAGGACATCCCCGTACAAAGGACATGACCTCACTTCACTTTACTCACTCGAGCTTACCTCGATACTTACTATGTCGCTTTTGCTTCCGGCTTTCCACTTGATTCCTTCGGCTCCCTCTGAAGTCACTCGAGTGTCGCCCGACCACCGCGGCTTCCTCCGGGTGTCGCTAGCCTTCAGCTCCAGCTATAGCAATTTTCTGCACACTCGATTCAGCTCGTGAGATAACGATATGAGCTTAACTTTGTATCGTTTGCTATAATCAAAACTCAGGTTCGACTTAGGTGCCTACTGCACCAACAATCTTCCCCTTTTTGATTTATGGCAAACCCACATACAAAGTTAAGAAAAATAAATTAAGTGCATTAAGCAAAATGAGCAAGAGATATGCATGAATGAGCAGGAGTATAAAAAAGCATGAATGAGAAGGAGTATATAAAAACATTTTTTTTTCAAGTGCTCCCCCTTGAGGAATCCTCCCCCTTGACCGAGGGTGAGTACTTGAGAAAGAGTTTTAACTCTCCCCCTTGATGTTTGCTACTAAACAAAAGAATTAAGTAACCGCAATTACTTAATATTGGCCATAGTGTTTAAAATAAGTTTTAAGTTAAGAAATCAAAAAACTGATTTCTTAACCTTGGCCTTTACTTCCGTTTTGTTAACAAGTTAACTTAAAGTTAAGTAAACCTTTCCGTTTTGTTAACATGAACAAGTTAACTAAGCCTTGTCCATAAAAAAAAATTATCCCTTAACTTTGGCCTTTTTCTCCCCCTTTTGCCATATATCGAAAAGAGTGAGGGTGTGTGTGGAATAAAAAATAAGTATTAATTTGAAAATGTTCCACATTATTTTGAAAATAATATACTGAAAATAAGTTCATCTATAAAATGTTCGACTCATATTTGGCTTGATTGATATGAAAGATCAACCAGTCCTGGTCAGAGTCGGTTAGTATGTATGATTATACTCCGTGGTTCATAGCGATGTACTAGCTCTACATCTGGAACCAGGAGTAAGGTCCTAACATCTCACGCCCATCTACGTGGCTAAGTACACAAACACATTAGTCCTATGTGTTGTGAGATGTACTGGCTCCTTAAATCTATAGGTGCATGATATCTAAGGTATGTCCTATGCTAGTTCCATAAAAATGAAAATTAAGAAATAGTAGTAAGAAAATATAATTTGCAAGTTCCTATTCTACTACGCACATGCCCAATTTTCGTCTTAATAGACTAAATTCAGCTTCGGGTAGGGGTTTAGTAAATAGGTCTGCTAAGTTAGACTTCGATTCAACGTATTCGAGTTGTATGACTCCGTTGGCCACATGTTCTCGAATGAAATGGTGTTTGACCTCTATATGTTTGGTCCTAGAGTGACATATCGGATTCTTAGTAAGATTAATTGAACTAATGTTATCTACGTGGAGTTTCGTGTTTGTAAAGTCTAACTTAAAGTCGTGGAGAGTGTGCTTCATCCAAAGAAACTGAGTGACACACTCACCCATCGCGATGTATTCGGCTTCGGTGGTAGATAAGGCAACACAGTGTTGCTTCCTACTGCACCAACTCACTAGACTCGAGCCGAGAAGTTGACAACAACCACTCGTACTCTTTCTATCGAGCTTACTACCAACATAGTCCGAATCGGAGTAGCCAGTTAGTTCGAACTCGATAGATCTAGGGTATCAAATATCGACATTAAGTGTACCCTTTAGATATCTAAGGATACGCTTGACTAGAGTTAGGTGAGACTCCTTGGCACAGGTTTGGAACCTTGCGCATACTTCTATGCAAATAGGATATCAGGTCGGCTTGCAGTTAAGTAAAGGAGACTCCCTATTATGCTCCTATAGTATTTTAAATCAATTGAGTTTCCGATTAAATCTTCTTCTATATTAACATTAGTTGCCATTGGGGTATTAATAATTTTAGCGTCTTGCATTCCAAAGCGTTTAATTAATTCCCTAGTATATTTGCGTTGATGTAGGTATATTCCATCCTTAGTTTGTTTAATTTGTAGACCTAAGAAGAAGTTTAACTCGCCTACTAAATTCATTTCAAATTCACTTTCCATAAGTGAAATGAACTCATTTAGTAGGATTGAGTTGGTGGTTTCGAAAATAATATCATCTACGTAGATTTGGGCTATGAATATGTCTTTACCTAAGGTTTTTATGAAAATGGTTGGGTCAACTACACCTTGGTTAAAATCTTTGGACTTAAGATAAATCGAAAGTCTCTCGTACCAAGCTCGAGGAGCTTGTTTAAGTCCATAGAGAGCTTTCTTTAACCTAAGGACATGATCGGGTTTGTCTAAACTTTCGAAGCCGGGGGGTTGACTAACATAAACTTCTTCTTTAATGTATCCATTTAAGAATGCAGATTTTACATCCATTTGAAACAACTTAAATCCTCGATGTGCTGCATATGCTAATAGCATTCAAATGGACTCTAATCTAGCTACTGGGGCATAGGTCTCGTCGTAATCTAAACCTTCGACTTGACTAAACCCTTTAGCAACTAGTCTAGCTTTATTTCTAACTACTTCACCTTTATCATCAATTTTATTTCTAAACACCCACCTTGTTCCAATGATTATTTTATCTTTAGGTGGTGGTACTAATTCCCATACTTCGTTCCTAGTGAATTGAGCCAACTCTTCTTGCATTGTAATAATCCAATCGGGATCAAGAAGAGCTTGGTCAATAGTTTTGAGTTCAATTTTAGAAATCAAAGATATTTGACTAAGGTTTCTGTATGAGGCTCTAGTTCGAACTCCTAGACTTGGATCACCTATCACTTGGTCGATAGGATGATTCATTTGAGTCCTAGTTGGATTTGGGTTTGAGTCTACAACTTGATCTATAGGATGACTCGTTTGAGTTCTAGTTTGGTTGGAGTCATCTATCACTTGGTCGATAGAGTGACTTGGTTGACTTAGGTTAGGATTAACACTAGACCTGATCTTTGGATCAGAGTTAGGTCTAGTATGAGTCGGCTCGCTAATTAGGGTTGTCGGGGGTTTTGTAGGTTCGTGTCCTTCATCAAATACTACATTGATAGTCTCCTCGACTCTAAGGGTGTAGTGGTTATATACTCTATAAGCTCTGCTTGTAGTCGAGTATCCTAGAAAGATTTCGGTCGTGGTTTTGGATGTAAATTTCCCTAGGAAATCCTTAGTGTTTAGGATATGTACCTTACACCCAAATACCCTAAAGTACTTGATGTTAGGTATTTTATCGTGATAAATCTCGTATGAGGTCTTAAGGTGCCTCTTTACCATAAGGATCCTATTTTGGACATAGCATGTCGTACTCACGGCTTTCGCCCAAAACCTATCGGGTAGGTTATACTCATTTAACATTGTCCTAGCGGCTTCTTGTAGGGTTCTATTTTTGCGTTCTACTAGGACATTTTGTTGTGGAGTTCTAGGGCAAGAGAACTCATGGTGGTATCCATTTAGGTTACAGAATTCTGTAAACCTATGGTTTTCGAATTCACCACCATGATCAGTCCTAAGTCTTTTGATTTTAATGTTTTATTGATTTTCTATTAACTTAAATAAGTTGATTAATTGATCTAGGGTATCACTTTTGTGTTTGATGAACCTAACTCAAGTAAATCTAGAGTAGTCATCAATAATGACTAAACAGAATTTACTTCCATTAAGTGACTTAGCTCCGTGTGAATCAAATAGATCCATGTGTAGGAGCTCAAGCATACTTTTGGTTCGTTCTTGATTAGTTAGTTGATGTTGTGTCCTAGATTGTTTACCTTGTTGACAAGCATTACATATTTTATTATCCAAGTTATTGAGGTTAGGCAAACCTCTGACTAAGTCACTCTGACTCATCTTGTGGATGAGTCTTGGGTGTGAGTGACCGAGTCGTCGGTGCCACAACCATGATTCCTCTTGTCGTGTCATAAGACACTTAGTTGAGGAGTTAGTTAAGTTAATAGTGTAAATGTTGTTATTTCTAGTTCCCTTAAGAATTGTTTTAGAGGTTTCGTTTGTATTAATTACGCATTCATTTTCTAGAAATATGACCTTATAGTTATTATCACACAATTGGCTTACACTAAGTAGATTATATTGAAAATTTTCTACTAATAAAATGTTTTGAATAACAAAATTTGAGTTAAGCTCAATATCACCTGATCCGATGATTTTGAGCTTGCCGTTATTTCCGAAGGCTACCGATCCTTGTCGTTTGAATCGAAGCTTCGAAAACTTGAGTTGATCCCCGGTCATGTGTCGGGAGCAACCACTGCCCAACATCCATTGATCCTACACGCAAGGTAGTTGGATCGGATATTGGATTTATTAAAGATTGGTTGAAAATTATTAACCTAAATCATCTCACCCATGTCTACATGATCAAACACGTTAACCCTATATGTTCTTGTGAGATGACTTCCAATTTTACTTGATTTAAATTTAATGACTTAAACACTTGTCAACCTTGCGTTAGATTCGGATTTGACCTTAAGCTTATCAAGTCACCTTTTCAAGATCATGACTTCCAGGTCGTGGCGAGACACAGAGGCCTTCTTTGATCGGAACAACGACCACTTCCTTAGACAAAGCCATTTTCAAGAAAATAGTAACTTGACTCACCTAAGACCACTTCCTGGTCTAACTAGTCTAGGATACGGCGAGGTAGCTTTAGCTAGTTCCACTCGGTCAAGTCAACCGAACTAGATACGCCTTATCTAGCTCGAATACATGAGACTCCGTTTTCCTAGCGTACTATCATCTCGCCGTGTCCTGGTACTATGTTATCAAGTGTTGACGAGTTATAGTCCTATCTAACCATTCTAAAAAGAAAAATCCAACTAAATAAAAACCTAAGTATGCAATTTCTAAGTTAAAACATAAACAAGTTTCGTACTAGCTCCCCCTGGACCATTGAATCGATTCGGTCTCTCCACATAGTGGATTTGGTCCTTGGGAACCCAGTACTGGTTTGATCCTAAGTTTGAAATCAAGGTGGTCTTAGGGACCCATGCTTGGACACATTTTTTATGTCGACTTACAATCGACATATACGACTTATTGGTCGTGTTTGAGCTAAACCCTAGCCCAGCCTTGTTGTACATGGCCCTTTGCGATCCAAGTAGGAGGTCAAGTCCTTTGGATCCCAAAGTAAACCTTTCCAATGTATTCCTAAGATTTTCGACTTGACTCTTCAAGAGTGAGTTCTCAACTTCGAGTTTTTCAACCCGAGTTGAGTCCTTCTCTTGAACTCGACTAGTCGAAGAGGTTAGGGAGACCTCGTGTTTGAGGAGTTTAACTTCCTCAACCAGGGTCTCGACCTTGGACTCGGACTTAGCTAACTTTCTATTTAAAAACTTAATTGCACTATAAAGTGTAGTAATGAGAGACCGACTTACCTTGAGTGTATCTTTTGAACCAGATGCGTATCCGTGGCTTGTCTTGAATAGTGCTCAGTCCGCTCGTCTTGGTTTGATTCAAGTTACAGTTCCGATTCCACCGGTTTAGCCATGAGGACTCGATCATCGTCTTCTTCCTCAGAAGCTTCTTCCCAAGTAGCATTGAGTGCCTTTTTGTGTTTTGGTGCCTTGCTCTTGAGTTTTGGGCATTCGGACTTGATATGTCCAAACCTGTTGCATTCATAACATCTAATATTTGAACTTTTAGGCTTACCTTCGTTGGGTCGAGTGACGGTTCATTTTTGGCCCTTGACTATCCTCCGAACTAGGTTGACTAGTTCGGCCTCCATTTCCAAGTCGACCTCCAAATCCGACTCATCCTCTTCTTCCTTCGGGGGTGGCTTGCTAGCGATTTTCTTCTTTGAACCTGCAAATAGTGCTATACCTTTCTCGGGTTCCGAGTTAGACTGCTCATGAAGTTCAAAATCAGAAAAAAAGTTCATCTAACCTAAGTTTAGAAAGATCCTTGGAGACCTTGTAGGCATCGACCATGGATGCCCACAAGGTAGTCCTCGGAAAGGAGTTTAGGACATACCTTATAAGGTCACAATTTTTGACCTTTTGCCCGATTGCGTGTAGATTGTTGACTATGTCCTGGACGCGGGCGTGGAGTTGCGTCGCCGTTTCATGTTCCTGCATTTTTAGATTATATAATTTATTAAATAAAAGGTCGCGCTTACATACCTTGGCTTCATCGGTCCCTTCGTGTAGCTCCACTAGCTTTGTCCAAAGGTCCTTTGCGCTTATGAAGGGGCCGACGCGATTTAACTCCTCCTTGGACAAGCCGCATTGGAGGATTTGTGTTGCCTTGGCGTCAGCTTCGACTTGTCGTTTTGTCGCAATGGTTCATTGGTCATAACCCAAGGATTCACCCACTTCGTTAGTCGGAAGTGTGAAACCCGTTTGGATTATGATCCACATCTCGATTTGGATTTTGAGAAAGCATTCCATCCGACCTTTCCAGTAACGGAAATCATCTCCGTTGTAAAATGGAGGTCGGACGGTGCTAAAACCCTCGAGATGGGCCATTTGGAAGGGAAACCTTGCACAAAAAATACCAAAAAAAAACACGAAAAAAAAGTTCCAAGACTTCGCCTTGGATTAGTAATGTAGGAAATGAAAATAAACAAAAGGAATAAACGAGAAATAACCAACTAAAATAAAAGATGAGCACTTACAACCTTCGATGTCCCAGAAATGGTACTAAACGATGGTTTTTCGGATGAATACAGATTTTTACGAGGGTTTACCCTAATATGAAGTGTAGATCTTTCCGAGAGCTTCGTTTTGGTAGGTAGACCGTTTCATGGATCAACTTGTACGAAAAGTTATGCCCATTTTACCGTCGGCTACTCCAAAAGCGAATACTTGCAAAACAAAACCAAACGAAGAGTACCAAGACTTCGTCTTGGATTAGTAGTGCGGGAGAAAAATTTAAATGAACGAAAAATAAATCTGTAAAAAATGCTAGATTGGTGGTTTCACCAAATCTAAGCGCCCCCCGGCTCTGATACCAATTGTTGGATCGAAGCGGATCGCTAGAGGGGGGGGGTGAATAGCGATAAACCTTTTTTTTAATTCGTTTGTTAAAAACTCGAGTAGACAGTTAATTGTAGCGGAAATATAAACTATAAATAAATGAGACAAATGTTTTTTTACTTGGTTTGTAGCCTTCGGCTACTACTCCAAGACCCTAGTGATCCTTGATCACGCACGAAGGGCAATTCACTAAAATAACTCCTCCTCGTTGGAGGTAGGAGTTTGACGATTACAAAAAACTTGAAGAAAGATAGAGAGACAAACCCTCTCTTCTATTAATGTAAAGTGCAACGATAGAAAACCTCGATTAATAAAATGAATTGCAATATTTAAAGAGACGACAAAATAAGAATATCAACAACTAAAAGAGTAGAAAGTAAACTAGGGTTGTTGACAACACTTCATCGTAGAGTCGTCGAAAAATCACAGAGTTATGGAGGTTTGTGAGCACTTAGAGATGATGAAAAACCCTAGGAGAAGCCCTCCTTTTATAGCCTTTAAGCCCCTCATCGAATGGATCTTCAACCAATAGGAATTGGGCACAAAACTCCTTGAAAAATGGTGATAAAGCTTGACTCCTCGAGGCTGATTTTTGACCACCGGTTGAACTGGCCGGTTGAACTGATGGCCAGGATTTTTGACTACAATAAAGAGTTAGCTCAAAATATAAGTGAATTCGACGGCCACTTGCCGTCCGATCTCAACATAGACCTTCCATGGGAAGTCTTGGGTCTGATCGTCGCCTAAGGACGTCCCCGTACAAAGGACACGACCTCACTTCACTTTACTCACTCGAGCTTACCTCGATACTTACTATGTCACTTTTTCTTCCGGCCTTCCACTTGATTCCTTCGGCTCCCTCCGAAGTCACTCGAGTGTCACCCAACCACCACGGCTTCCTCCGGGTGTCGCTAGCCTTTAGCTCCAGCTATAGCAATTTTCTGCACACTCGATTCAGCTCGTGAGATAACGATATGAGCTTAACTTTGTATCGTTTGCTATAATCAAAACTCAGGTTTGACTTAGGTGCCTACTGCACCAACAATAACCTCTACAATTCATAACAATGATGAATGAATTGATAACAATAATGACAGAGCATTTAAGTGCAAAGGCAAGTATCAAGCAATAGAAAAATTAGAGTGGAGTCAAGATCTAAGTGACAATAATATGCAATCTCATACATCAGGGTTTAGCTACTACCTGACTAGGGTAGGAAATATTACCCACCTAATATGTAGAACACCAAATGTCTTCAAGTCCAAGGGTCTACCTCGAATCAAAGACCTGTACACCATACAAAATACAATTTAGTTCTCTCGTACATCGAACGATCAAGTCGAATCTTACATCGATTTGGTATTTCCAATCTACTATACGAATATTAACTAAAGTCTCATTCACCCATCCCACATAATATCCGCTTTATCACCATGATGGCATACTTGATATAATTAATCAACTAACAACCACACAACAGTAACATAATATCCATATAACCACAATATCAAAATCCACACTTAGCCAACCCAGTGTCAAATGCGGAACTTCTTGATTCCAGATTCAAGTTGCAAAACTAACTTGCCCGCCGAATTTAAGACAATATCAACCCAATTTGATAACCCCATAACCTGTAATTGCAAGAAAATGAGTTTCCCTTCAATCCAACATCTGTGCCAATCAAGTTGATTTGGGAATACTCCTTACCCAAATCATCTTCTCAAGTAGCTTGCTAAGTATTGCCAACATCGATCATTGCAACCCATCCAAACATCACAGATCCTACCAAATTTTCTATATCCCTAAATTACAATTCCAAAACAGAGGAAAGGGTGAAGGAAATCAAGCCAATGAAAGAAAAGGGCAACAACAACCTTGCTCACAATTGGGACAGTGGTGAACGACCGTTGGAATCATAGTGAGGTGTCGATGGCGCTCATTGTGGTCAGATCAATGAAGCATAGCTAAAAAAAATCGTTGGCACGAGGTAGCTTGCAATGGAGATAGGTGGTGTCGCGTGCAAGGCAGCTACAACAGCCAACAGAAACAATTGTCGATAGAGGCATACGACTACTGCTGCCAAGATCCGAAGGAGAGACATACAGTAGAGACTCGAGCTCACGGCCAGACCAGCGATGTAAGGCATGTTAGGGCAATCAACCCAAGTATGGTTTAAGGTTTTGATGTGTGTGGCAAAGGTTTAAGTTAGGATGTTTATGTGATTTGATATGTGTGTTGAAGTCGTATAGGACTTAGTAATTCACACATGTGTTGGCTTGACGAAAGCATTGGTGAGTTCACCATCTTATGGCTCGGGTCTTTGAGTCGGGGAAGGATGGTATTGCGAAGCCGTGTGCTTGGTGCATCTGAGGGACCGCTGGACGAGCAGCATTGGAGTGAAGCCAAGGAAGTAGACTTCAGGGCAAGACGCGAAGGATGACATTGTGAAGCTGTGCGCTTGGTGCATCCGAGGGACATGGCCGGATGAAGAGAACTTCAGCAAGGGACTTCAAGGGAGATGAGAGAATGAGCGAAGTGTAACGTAGCTCATAGGTGAACTTGGTCGAATGGCTAAGTCAAGTGTCGGATGCTCAACCGAGTGAGTTGAGGTTTTACCCGACGTATGATTAAGTCTGATGCTCAAACATTAGTTTGGGGTTTTACTCGACGAATGAGAGTGTCGAATGCTCAACCGAGTGGGTTAAAGTTTTACCCGATCGTCGGATGCTCAAACAAGCCATTTGTTTGAGGTTTACCCGACATTAGTTGACTGCCAAGTTTTGGCAGTCGAACTGCTCCAAGTTGACTGGCGTTCGACTAGTGTGCGACCAAGACTGCCCGACTAGCAATCGACTGCCAGAGGTGGCAGTTGACTGCCAAAAGTAGTTGCGGGCACAAAAGCACTCGTAGCCGACTGATCAGTCGGCTATGAGGCCATCAGTCGAACTGATGGGATCACCAGTTGACTGCCAAGCCGACCGTTGGATAGTGACAACTGTAATTTAGACGGCGTCAGAAGCCGTTGGAAGGGCAGCAGTCGACTGCTGCCTTGCGGCAGTCGACTGATGAAACCCCAACGAGAAGATTTCATCCCTTTCTATAAAAAGAGAGGGTGTGAGCTTTGGGGAGGTTAATCTTCATGCTCCTAAGTGCTCCCTAAGTGCTCCACACGTTCCCAACTCCTTCTCCTTGCATTTATTTCAATTCTATTGTAAGAAGGAGTGTATTGTTGTAAGAAAGGTTTACCTCTACCTTGAAGGAGAGACTAGTGAAGGTTTAGGAGTGATTCACCTGGAACGAATCGTCTGTGGACTAGTGGCAAGTGTTGTGAACCACGTTACATACTTGCATTTGTGTTTGCTCTCTCTTTTCTCTTTTTATTTGTCTTAATTATTTGTTTAGCTTTGTTTCCGCTGCGCTAACCTTAATCATAGACAATCAAGAAGAGATCAAGTTCCATCATATACGAAGAAGGCTATTCACCCCCTCTAGCCAGCCACCGATCCTCCAACAAGTGGTATCAGAGCAAGGAGCTTGTCGCGGACTCATCGCTAACACAAGCACGACAAGAGATGGCCGACTCCAACATTCATCTGCCTAAATTCGAAGGAGAATTCACTTGGTGGAAAAAGCGAATGGAAGTATTCTTTGAAACCAATTTTGATATAATGATTATTATGGAATCCAATTTTGATATACTTAGGGATGAAGAGGGGAAGCCTATAGAAAAGTCAAGGTGGACTAAGAAGCAAAGAGAGGAGCACTTGGTGAATTCAAAGGCCAAGCATCATCTATTCAATGTGCTACCTCAACAAGAAATCAACCGAATTGGAGAATGCGCAAGTGCCAAGGAAATGTGGGAAAAGCTTATAGAGCTTCATGAAGGCACTTTCGAGTCAAAGCTTACAAGAAGAGACCTCCTCCGATCACAATTGAGTAACATCAATTTAGAAAAGGGAGAGAAGATATTATCTTTACATTCACGCTTTAAAGAAAGTATTAATGGTCTAACAAGTGTAGGGGAGAAGCTCTCCAATAGAGATATGATCATGAAGGTCATAGATGCATTTCCCCGATCATCTAAGTGGAGCTCCATGGTGGACTCATTTTATATCTCCAAGAATCTAGAGGTAAGTACTCTAGAAGAATTCTTTTCAACTATGGAGTTACATGAAACTAGGCTTGAAGGAATAGTAGAAGAGCCAATCAAGCCATCAAAAGGATTAGCACTCATGGCCGACAAGGGAAAGAAGAAGAAGGATACACCACCCTCCTCATCCGATGAAGAATCTTCCTCTTCAATGGATAGCAATGAGGAGGTCTACATGGTAAGAAAGGTGAGACGTGCTTTAAAGAGTTTTAGATTTAACAAGTCTCATGATAGGAGAAGGCCAAGAAGAAAGGTAATTTCTATAATTGCCAAGGAGAGGGACATATGAGGGATGAGTGTCCCTTATTGAACAAAAGCAAGGAAGACAAGAAGAAAGGAAAGAAGAAAGAAGAAAAGAAATCCAAAGAAAAAGGGAAGACAAAAGCCCACAACCTTAAAGCAGTGACGTGGGATGATCCATCATCATCATCGGAAGAAGAAGAAGCCTTCACAAGACTTACATTAATGGCAATAAATGACTTGGACTCCACCTCTTCGGAAAAAGGAGAAACAAGCTCAAGTGAAGAAGAGAGCTCGAGTGAAGGGGGAGCCTCATCATCATTATCATCGAAAGGGGATTGGGTAAGCAAGGTAACGAAACTCCCCTCCAATGATATTGTTTCAATGATAACTAGCCTAACTAGGGACTTATTAAGGGCTAAGAAGAAGAACAAATGGATGCTTGATGATATTAGGAAATTAGAAGAAAAGCTAGAAAATGCATGTTTAAATGTTAATGATAATGCTTCTTCTTCTATGACTAGTGATGCATGCTTAGTAGAAGAAAATAAGGCCTTAAGGAAAAAGGTAGATTATTTAACTAAGGCCCTAAAGAAATTCACAATTGGCTCAAACACTTTAAATATGATAATTGGGAGCCAAAGGGATAGTTTCAACAAGAAAGGCCTAGGTTATAAGGGATCCAAGAATAAGAAAGCATATCATTGCCTAATTGCTAAGGGTCAAACTAAAACAACAATGGTAGCTAGGAAATGGATCCCAAAGGAATAATTAATGAACTCTATTGAAAAGAATCTATATTGGGTTCCTAAGTCCATCCTTAAGGGTTAGGAGAACCTAGGATAGTTAACTATAATTGGACTTAACTTATATCATGATAAATGGTTGACTTAGGATGATGAGGATGTTAGTTTTAGACTTATGATTTTTGATTTATGAGCATGGTGGATGATTTGATAATAATACTTAAATCATGATTTATACTTAATTTTTGATGAATGATCATGATTTATTATTTGAATGCTATAATCATAATGTGTGACTCATGATAATACTTGCTTTATGATCATGTTGAGTAATACTTAACCTTGGGCAGAATTGCATGAAATTTATGGTTAAATATAAATACCTTTAGATACATCTCACATCCCACTATAGGCTAACTTGATTGAAAACATAACAATGGGTGAGATGTTAGGTTGTACAAATGGTCCACTAATGCTTATGGCATTTAGATAGTCATTTACAAGTATCATGATAGCAATAATAGACCAATCATGGGGAAAGCATATGTTTAATTCATATACATATTGTCCAAAGATCATGGTTGGATATTTCAAATGTTTTCAAACCCATTTCTTGTTTTATAATCTGTGTATTTATATTTTAAATCATTTCAAGGTAAAACTAGTTCTTAAAGTTGATACATGATTGAAGGTTTTTGCAACTTTTAAGTTTTTGCCAATATTAGAAAATTGAATGAATTTTCATGAAAACTTATTTTTCATTGATAAAGGACTTTACAAGAAATGTGTTTTCAAAATTTCACGATTTTTCAAAATTTTTAATGCATTTCTGAATTTCGGTCCGAAATTCAGAAAACTAGTTTTACTTATGTCAGTCGACCGTCATTCTGATAGCAGTCGACTGATGGACTGTGCACAAGCACAGTAACCTATTTTGAGGCTATTTTGGTTATTTTTCTCTCTTTAGACTTGATGTCATGCTTGTATAACATATGTTTAGTATTTTTGATGGTGTCAAAGGGGGAGAAATATTGGGTTTAAGTTAATCATGCTAGGAAGAGATTAGCATGTGTTAAGGGGGAGTTGCATGTATTTAGGGGGAGTGTTTGATACTAATGTTATTTTACATGCTTTCCTACCTTATTTGTTTTGATTAATGTTCTACCTAACTTAAACATGGTTGCCACACATCAAAAAGGGGGAGATTGTTAGGGCAATCAACCCGAGTATGGTTTAAGGTTTTGATGTGTGTGGCAAAGGTTTAAGTTAGGATGTTTATGTGATTTGATATGTGTGTTGAAGTCGTGTAGGACTTAATAATTCACACATGTGTTGGCTTGACGAAAGCATTGGTGAGTTCACCATCTCATGGCTTGGGGCTTTGAGTCGGTGAAGGATGACATTACGAAGCCGTGCACTTGGTGCATCTGAGGGACCGCCGGACGAGCAGCATTGGAGTGAAGCCAAGGAAATAGACTTCAGGGCAAGACGTGAAGGATGACATTGTGAAGCCATGCGCTTGGTGCATCCGAGGGATGTGGCCGGACGAAGAGAACTTCGGCGAGGGACTTCAAGGGAGACGAGAGAATGAGCGAAGTGTAACGTAGCTCATAGGTGAACTAGGCCGAATGGCTAAGTCAAGTGTTAGATGCTCAACCGAGTGGGTTGAGTTTTACCCGACAAGTCAGATGCTCAAACTAGGGTTTGAGGTTTTACCCGACGTATGGTTAAGTCGGATGCTCAAACATTAGTTTCAGGTTTTACCCGACGAATGGGAGTGTCGGATGCTCAACCGAGTGGGTTGAGGTTTTACCCGACTGTCGGATACTCAAACAAACCATTTGTTTGAGGTTTACCCAACATCAGTCGACTGCCAATACTTGGCAGTCGAACTGCTCCAAGTAGACTGGCGTTCAACTGGTGTGCGACCAAGATTACCCGACCAACAGTCGACTACCAAAAGTTGTCGCGGGCCCAGAAGCACTCGTAGCCGATTGATTAGTCAGCTACGAGGCCATTAGTCAAACTGATGGGATCACCAGTCTACTACCGAGATGACCGTTGGACGGTGACGACTGTAATTTAGACAACGTCAGAAGTCGTTGGAAGGGTGGCAGTCGACTGATGAAATCCCAACGGGAAGATTTCGTTCCTCTCTATAAAAAGAGAGGTGTGGGCTTTGGGGAGGTTAATCTTCATGCTCCTAAGTGCTCCCTAAGTGCTCCACATGTTCCCAACTCCTTCTCCTTGCATTTATTTCAATTCTATTGTAAGAAGGAGTGTATTGTTGTAAGAAATGTTTACCTCCACCTTGAAGGAGAGACTAGTGAAGGTTTAGGAGTGATTCACCTGGAACGAATCGTCCGTGGACTAGTGGCAAGGGCCGTGAACCATGTTACATACTTGCATTTGCGTTTGCTCTCTCTTTTCTCTTTGTATTTGTCTTAATTATTTGTTTAGCTTTATTTTCGCTGTGCTAACCTTAATCATAGACAATCAAGAAGCGATCGAGTTCCATCGTATACGAAGAAGACTATTCACCCCCCTCTAGCCGGCCACCGATCCTCCAACAAGGCAATCCACAGTAGCAAGAGTGAAGGGCGGTGGAGATCAAGCTCTGTGGCATAGTGGCGTAGGGAAAAATGTGGTGGCGAGTTGTCTCGGCGTCAGTGGTGGCAGATTCACCGACGTGGCAGCGACGATGCGGTGAGGCGCACGATCGGGAGAAGGAAGGGAATCAAACTCAAGGGGAAGCTCAGATCGAGATCAAGATGAGCTCGCAGATGGGGCACGGGGAAAAAGAAAATCATGAGTGGGAAAGGCTGCACGATCGGGAGAGGGAAGAAGAATCGAGATCAACATTAATAAATGAAACCGATCCATTTAAAAGCTATAAATCCCTAACCATGATAATCGATAGAATCAGGTATCTAATTAATGAATAATAGAGATATTAATCTGTCGTAAATTTATTCGTGGTATTTTACATTCTCCCCCACTTAATAAAATTTGGTCCCTAAATTTCGTACTTGAATGCGAAAATTAATTCAAGTAAGTTTTTGAAATGACCACATACCTCAAGTGAATAGATGAGGGTATCGAGCTCGGATAGTATCTTCTATCTCCCACATTGCCTCCTCATCAGTATGATGCTGCCATCCAACCTTTACGAGTCGTATGATTTTGTTATGCAACTGTCACTCCTTGCAATCAAGAATTCGCACTGAAATCTCCTCATAAGTCGCATTAGGCTGAAGGGGAATCGGTACCTCTTTCAGAACATGATCAGATCGTGATACGTATTTTCTCAACATAGAAACATGAAATACGTTATGATCACCCGTAAGTGTTGGAGGTAAAGTCAACCTGTAAGCTACACCCCCAATCCACTCTAATATCTCAAATGGACCAATGTAGCATGGAGCTAATTTTCCTTTTAGCCCTATTCGTTTGACTCCTTTAGTAGGTGAAACATGCAGAAATACATGGTCCCCTACCAAGAACTCTAGAGGCCTTCGCCTTTGATCTGCGTAACTCTTCTGTCAATCCTGTGCCTCGGATAATCATTGTTTGATTACTTGCACCAACTATGCATCATGATGAATACTCTATGGCCTCAGCAACTGTCGTTCCCCAACCTCCTCCCACAACACGGGAGATCTATAGGGTATGTCGTATAATGCCTCGAAAGACCCCATCTGAATGGAGGAGTGATAACTGTTATTGTAGGCAAACTCCACTAAAGGAATGTTATCCTCCCAACTATCTCCGAAATTCATGACACACGATCTCAATAAATCCTCCACTGAATGGTATGTTCAGACTGTCCATCTGTCTGCGGATGAAATGTTGTACTTAGTCAAAGCTCTATGCCCATGGCCTGATGCAGACTCTGCTAAAATCGTGAATCTCTATTGGATATAATACTCAAAGCCACTCCATGCAGCCTGATAATCTCTCGACATTACAACTCTGCCAGATGATTCTACGAGTCCGTCCCACAAATAGGAAGAAAATGAGCAATTTTGGTTAAGCGATCCACAATCACAAATCACATCATGTCCTTTACAAGTTTTAGGCCATCCCATAACTAAATCCATAGTGATATGCTCCCACTTCCATTCCGGAATTGAAATTTCCTGAAGCAACCCAGCGGGTTTCTGATGTTCAACCTTTACCTGCTGGCATACTAAATATTGAGCAACAAATTCTGCAATATCTCTCTTCATATCGTTCCACTAGTATAAGCATTTCAAATCTCGGTACATCCGAGTACCACCAGGATGTATAGCAAATCTCAAATGATGTGCTTCCTGTAGCAACTCTTCCTTAAACTAATGCAACTCCAAGACCCACTATCCTTATCAAAGATGGAGAATTATCTTCTCACAAGAAAAGTCTATCTACCGTCCAAAATCCACTCCACTACACACTCTATAAGTGCATGGGAGACTATAGCAACCAATCTCCCTTGTTGCAACTGTCCATATTCTAGCAACTCTATAGTAGCTATCCAGTAGCTAGTCAAAACTTCATGAGCACTTTTGCTCCATACAACTACTACACAAGATCATATCTGCTAAAACCACATCACATACATAATAGCTTATCTCGTAGTTTCTTAACTAACGTAAGCATAAGATACGTCTTATGCAACGACATCAGAATCACTCCAATCCCTGAAATTATGCATCTGTGTACAATACCCTTCAATCCACACTGGAAGGATTAGCTAACACTGATGTAAAAGTTAGCCACCGTCTAGGCTCTGAAATCTAGTTTCACCAGCTTCCGACCGAATGAATTCCATCACCCTTTTGGTCAATAAATCTGTGGTATAATTGTTGGGATGTATACTAAAAAGTCTATCTTTTGTATGAACATCTTTATTTTGAAATAAGAATCACATGATCATTGTTTGCATATTTATGGTTATGCATTTTGTCTAATACATTACATTGTAGATAACATGGTGTGTAGTGTCACACGGAAGATCATGTTATCAGTTCCTTGTAAAGTATAAGTAAAGGCTCACAACCGAGATGGTTTTGGACAAACCATTGACATAGTTGTCGTGTGATTTGGTATTGGTTTGTCTTGACCATAGAATTACACTAGTACACTTTGTGTGTATTGAGCAGGACCGACTTAGAGGTGATTCAATTTATTACTGACTACATAATCGAATCAGACCTCAGATATTATGTTGTACATGCTCTTAATCCTGATATAATAATGGGCACATATACTTAGTATTCATTTCTTTGATTTACCAATGGACAAGATTTATAGAGTAAATCGATATGCTCGGTAAGTTGGGAAATGATATTATTTATATGGTGTGTCGTTGATTATAGGAGCAAACCATGTCCTATATATTAGGATGATGATGTTCCCTTGAGGAGCTCATAAGGTTCATCATGTAAACCCTGCAGGTGGACTTGGTCTGACATGATGATAAGGTTGAGTGGTACTACTCATGGAGTTAGATGTTGATTAATTAATTGTCAGTAAATTAATTAATTGACGGACATTCGAGATCTTAAACACGGGGAGATAAATGTACAAATAATATATGGAGCCCATATTAACTTATGGGGGTTGGTGAGGTAGATCAATGATAATCCTCTAGTGGAATGGATTATCATTAATGGATCGGACTTTATGTGGGCTTGATCCATTGGTTGGCCAAGATCCAACTCCTCCTCACGGTCCCTATTGTAGCCTATTAAAACCTCATGGAGCCTAGATCCAATGGTGGAAAATGGAACTCTAGATCCGACGGTGGAGATTAAATCTTTAGATCCAATGGTGGAGATTAAATCTTTAGATCCGACGGTGGAGATTAAATCTCTAGATTCGACGGGTGAGATTAAATCCCTAGTTCCGACGGTTGAGATTAAATCCCTAGATTCGACGGTGGAGACTAAAAGGAGGCTTAAGCCTAACTCTATAAAAGGGGGCCAAGGCTTGGGCGGCAAGGAGAATTGAGAGAGGCTAGGGTTTGCTTCCAAGGCTTTGGGCGGCAACTAGTTTTTGGTTAGGGTTTGTTGGTCGGCAACTAGGAGGTGGCTAGGGTTGGCTTCTCATCTTGGGTGGCGGTAACCTAGGGTAGGCTTCTCCTTTTGGCCAGCGACAACAAGATCCATCATCAAGACTTTGCTGGCGCCTCTCCCTCTCCTTTGGCCAGCGGCAAGATATCCATCTTGGCCGGCAATTCCATCTCCCTCTCCTTGGTGGCCGACGGCAACAACAAAGAGGAGAAGGTTGTTTGTTCTTTCTCCAAAGGGCTTGTGTCCGGAACTAGAAAGGAGAAGAAGGGAGCTTATTATCTTCCTTTGTTCGGAGAGAACAAGGAAAGGAAGATTCGTGATATAGGAGGCTTCTACTCTTGGAGGATCGTTGCCCACATAACGTCCAAGAGGAGGATAGGACATACAATAGAAGACCTTGAGATAAACAAGAGGTATAAATCTTGTTTTGATTTCCTTGTTTGTTTCTTTTTTATATTGTATGTATGGCATGTGGCTAAATTTACTTGGACCCCAAATACAAATGTAAAAACCAGCAATCCATACATCGTCTATTCCGCGGCTAATCGAAGAATAGAGGTTGGTTTCTTGAACAATAAATTTGTTCAAGTGACAACTCTAATCGAATAGCACGACGATGAAATGGTTGCTTGGGTAATCCCTTTTGTCTAGGATTAATTTTTTTTAATCCGGGGACGTAGACGGGATCGCCATGAACAAGCGACCAAGTTGAAGTGGGAAGCGAAGTTTCCTACCTTCAAGTGGTATCAGAGCTTCGGTTCCGCAAAACCTTCAAGTGGTATCAGAGCCACGGTTTTCGGTTTTGTGTGTTTAGGATTCGGTTACTTTTATGCACTTTTCATATATTATATGTGCCAGATAATAGTAGGATGTGCATAGGTTAACTTTTTGATTGCAGGCATAGGATCCAACTATTATGGTCATATGTGTGTATGTGATTGTATGTGTGTAATTGTATATTATTTGAATCCTCGGAGTTGACGAGGCTAGTATTTAATTTTTGTAATTAAGTACGGCATTGTTTAGCCACTCATTTATTTTAGTTTACTTTCGATCTAGATTTCATGTAAACTCCTTCGTGGAGTATAGGATCGATGGATCTAAATTAAAATAGTTATTCTTGGCTCGGATCTTCGGATGGCTTGTACATAGCGTAGGGAGGAGCGGACAAGATGGCGATACGATGGGAGGCATATTGGAGAACAAAAGCCACAATAGTTGGAAAATATTTCTTTTTCATATTTATTGCTTATTGTTTGATATGCATGTCGTGTACTAGGAAAATTCCTCAATTTTAAATTACTAAGTGGGAGAGGGATATTTTTATAAATTCTCACGGCCTCCATTACGATTTGACATGTGATGCAAACAAACTTGCGCGTCGGCTCTGAGTGCCTTCCTCCCCATCGGATGAGTTTGTTTGCGGATCACAGGGTCGAATATGATTATAGGAGATTATTAAGGAGCGTGTGTACTTCCCCATCGGAAGGCACATAACCCGAGATAATTGCTTTGGTACCGAGTAATGGTGAACACTTAGATGCAAATAGGAGTATCCTCCCCATCGGAGTCACTGCTTTTATTTGTAGGACCAAAGACCAACCAACTATTAATTTTATTTGTCAAAAAGTTAGGTTGACAAGATAGTAAAATTAATGGGTAAAACCTCCTCTTACAAATGTAGAATTCATATACGTCCACACTATCGTGACATACGATATTCTCGGTGTTTTGAGGTGTTGGTTGATTTTAAAATTTTATTGTTTGAGAAGTCAATAATTTTTTGAAATCTAAAGTAATGATCTATATGATTCTTAGGTTTTTCAAAATTGACTTTCAATCCACTTGCTGTGATACTAAAAGAGAATAAACTTACTGGACCCAATTATGTTGATTGGAAAAGGAATCTTGATATTGTCTTGATTGCTGAGGAGTACAAGTATGTACTCTTCGAAGAGTGTCCTCCTAAGCCTGTGAATGAGCTGGAAGTCCTTAGAGCTGAGATCGATGGGGAAACCCAGGTCGATATCATTCTCCAGTCTCTACCTAGGAGTTTTGAGCAGTTTCTCCTGAATTACAACATGAATAAGAGGTTGTATTTGTTGGCGGAGCTTCTGATAGAACTCTCGGCGGTAGAAGGGCTTGCTCAGGCTTAGGCCATGGTTGCTCAGAAGGTTTCTACTTCTAATTCGAAAGACAAGAAGAAGAAGAAACAAAGTGGAGCAAAGGTGGTGGGAGGGTCTCAGGGACGAGTGAAGAAGCCGAAAGGCAAGTACTTCACTTGAAAGCAGACTGGACATTGGAAGAAGGACTGTCCCAACCGGAAGCAGAACAAAGGTATATCCTTTGGTCTAGTCGTTGAAACATGTTTAGTGGTGTTATCTACCATTACCTAGTGTGTAGATACGGGAGCCACTGATCATGTCTTTAATACTTTGCAGGGGTTCTAGGAAACCAAACGACTAGCTAAAGGGGAGATTACTGTTTACTTGGGCAATGCCACGAAGGTGGCGACTGTTGCAGTGAGAGATGTTTATTTGTCTTTTGAGAGGAATAAAGTTTTGTTTCTTAAAAATTGCCTTTATGTACCTTTATTTAGAAAGAATTTGATTTCAGTTTCTAAATTGTTTATGAATAGATATTCTATTTCTTTTAATGACAGAGTTGTTATAAAAAGGAATAGGAAGATTATCTGTTCTGGTGCATTGATAGGAAATTTATATACACTTGAACCAAAAGCTCCCACGATGCAAATAGAAGTTAATAACTCATCTTCTAATTCCAATAAGAGAAAAGAACCTTCGAAGATGAACCAAACATATCTTTGGCATCTAAGGCTAGGTCATATTAACCTAAGCAGAATTCAAAGGTTGATAGCTGATGGACATCT
This sequence comes from Wurfbainia villosa, assembly GCA_025175895.1. NCBI lineage: Eukaryota > Viridiplantae > Streptophyta > Magnoliopsida > Zingiberales > Zingiberaceae > Wurfbainia > Wurfbainia villosa. The sequence continues at coordinate 111,478,902 of CM045988.1, forward strand.
GGATTCATTAGTGGTGGAAGATTTCCCAACCTGTGAATCTTGCTTGGAAGGTAAAATGACCAAGAGGCCTTTTAAGGCTAAGGGGTATAGAGACAAAGATGTGTTAGAATTGGTTCATTCTGATTTGTGTGGTCCTATGTCTATCCAGGTTAGAGGTGGTTTTGAGTATTTCGTCTCTTTCATAGACGATTATTCAAGATATGGATATATTTACTTGATGCGCCACAAGTCTGAATGCTTTGACAAGTTTAAAGAATTCAAGACTGATGTGGAGAAATGTCAAGGTAAAAGTATCAAGACACTATGATCTGATCGTGGTGGTGAGTACCTTTTGGGAGAGTTTAGGAATTACTTATTAGAGACTGAAATTCAATCCCAATTGTCTGCACATGGCACACCCCAGCAGAATGGTGTAGCAGAGTGAAGGAATAGGACTCTTATGGAGATGGTTAGATCGATGATGAGTTATTCTGAGTTGCCAGATTTGTTCTGGGGATATGCTCTAGATACGACAGTGTATATTCTGAACTTGGTACTATCTAAATCAGTGCCTTCTACTCCCACAGAATTGTGGACTGGGCGAAAGTCTAGTCTAAGACATATTCGGATTTGGGGGAGTCCAGCACATGTGCTGAAGGCAGATGCTGGTAAGTTAGAACCTCGTACAGAAGTATGCATGTTCGTTGGCTATCCTAGAGGAACGAAAGGAGGTTTGTTTTATAGTCCTAGAGATCAGAGGGTGATCGTTAGCACAAACGCCAGATTTCTAGAGGAAGACTATGTGATGAACCACAAGCCCATGAGTAAGATTGTTCTGGAGGAATTAAGAGGGGAAGTCACTACTTCAGTACCACCGATACAAGAGGATATACCACAAGTCACTGCACCGCGTATCACAGAGGATACACAGGTGATACCTCATCGTAGTGGGAGGGTTGTTAGATAGCCTGATAGATTCATGTTCTTAGGAGAATCTTCTGATTTGGTCCTTACCAAACATGAACCTGATCTCTGGACATATGATGAGGCAATCCAAGATAAAGATGCGGTATCTTGGCAAAGTGCAATGAATGCTGAGATTGAATCTATGGATTCAAATCAGGTTTGGGAGCCAGGAGAACCACCCAATGGTGTAAAAACTATTGGATGCAAGTGGATCTACAAAAGAAAGAGAGGAATAGATGGGAAGGTCGAGACCTTCAAAGCGAGGCTTGTTGCAAAGGGGTATACTCAGAAAGAGGGTATTGATTATGAGGAGACCTTTTCGCCGGTAGCCATGCTTAAGTCTATCCGGATTCTCTTATGTATTGCTGCTCATATGGATTATGAGGTATGACAGATGGATGTTAAGACAACTTTCCTTAATGGAAGTCTTGAGGAAAACATCTATATGAAGCAACCAGAGGGATTCATTGCAAAGGGTAAAGAGTATCTTGTGTGCAAGCTTAATCAGTCCATTTATGGATTGAAGCAACCTTCGAGATCTTGGAACATTCGCTTTGATAAACATAGTGGAATTTCTTGTATTATACGTAGATGACATTTTGTTAATTGGCAACAATGTCAAGGTATTATCGGACATAAGGGTATGGTTGTCCAAAAAGTTTGATATGAAGGACTTGAGAGAAGTGGGACACATCCTTGGGATCAAGGTTATAAGGGATCGCAGGAAAAGGATGTTGTGTTTATCTCAAGCTTCATACATAGATACCATTATGGATCGTTTTAGCATGTAGAACTCCAAGAAAGGTTTTCTACCTTTCAGGCATGGAGTTCTTTTATCTAAGGAGATGTGTCCTAGAACATCTGAGGAGATAGAGGAGATGAAGGCGGTTCCTTACGCTTCGGTAGTAGGAAGCCTCATGTATGCTATGCTGTGTACGAGACCAGATATCTACTTTGTCATGGGCATGGTTAGCAGATATCAGAGTAATCCAGGACAGGGACATTGGACTGTGGTAAAACATATATTGAAGTACCTGAGAAGGACTAGGGATTATATGCTAGTTTACCAGGCAGACTAATTACTCTCTGTGGGTTACACAGATTCCGACTTCCAATCAGATAGGGATAATAGTAAGTCTACCTTAGGTTTTGTGTTTACTTTGGGAGGTGGAGCCATTGTATGGAGGAGTGTCAAGAAGAAATACTTGGCGGACTCTACCATGGAAGCTGAGTATGTGACAGCCCCTAAGGTGGCCAAAGAAGTTGTATGGCTCAGGAACTTCTTGATAGACTTGGATGTGATTCCTGGTTTGCCCAGAACTATCACAATTTATTATGATAATAGTGGTGCAGTTGCAAACTCGAAGGAACCACGAGTCCATAAGGCAAGTAAACACATAGAACGCAAGTACCACCTGATACGAGAAATCGTAAAAGAGGTAGAAGGTATTATTGCCTAGATTGCATCAGAGGATACCCTAGTAGATCCTTTCACTAAGGCCTTTCTAGTGAGAGCTTTTGATAAGCATGTGGAGGGAAGGAGAATCAGATGTATGACAGTATGAGGACATCATAGTCTTTTAGTATAAGTGGGAGATTGTTGGGATGTATACTGAAAAGTCTATCTTTTGTATGAACATCTTTATTTTGAAATAAGAATCACATGATCATTGTTTGCATATTTATGGTTATGCATTTTTTTCTAATACATTACATTGTAGATAACATTGTGTGTAGTGTCACACGGGAGATCATGTTATCAGTTCCTTGTAAAGTATAAGTAAAGGCTCACAACCGAGATGGTTTTGGACAAACCATTGGCATGGTTGTAGTGTTATTTGGTATTGGTTTTTCTTGACCATAGAATTACACTAGTACACTTTGTGTGTATTGAGCAGGACTGACTTAAAGGTGATTTGATTTATTGTTGACTACATAATCGAATCGTACCTCAGATATTATGTTGTACATGCTCTTAATCCCGATATAATAATGGGCACATATACTTAGTATTCATTTCTTTGATTTACCAATGGGCAAGATTTATAGAGTAAATCGATAGGCTCGGTAAGTTAAAAAATGATATTATTTATATGGTGTGTCGTTGATTATAGGAGGAAACCATGTCCTATATATTAGGATGATGATGTCCCCTTGAGGAGCTCATAAGGTTCATCATGTAAACCCTGCAGGTGGACTTGGTCCGACATGATGATAAGGTTGAGTGGTACTACTCATGGAATTAGATGTTGATTAATTAATTGTCAGTAAATTAATTAATTGACGGACATTCGAGATCTTAAACACGGGAAGATAAATGTATAAATAATATATGGAGCCCATATTAACTTATGGGGGTTGGTGAGGTAGATCAATGATAATCCTCTAGTGGAATGGATTATCATTAATGGATCGGACTTTATGTGAGCTTAATCCATTGGGTGGCCAAGATCCAACTCCTCCTCATGGTCCCTATTGTAGCCTATTAAAACCTCATGGAGCCTAGATCCGATGGTGGAAAATGGAACTCTAGATCTGACGGTGGAGATTAAATCTTTAGATCCAACGGTGGAGATTAAATCTTTAGATCCGACGGTGGAGATTAAATATCTAAATCCGATGGTTGAGATTAAATCCCTAGATCCGACAGTTGAGATTAAATCCCTAGATCTGACGGTGGAGATTAAAAGGAGGCTTAAGCCTAACTCTATAAAATGGGGCCAAGGCTTGGGCGGCAAGGAGAATTGAGAGAGGCTAGGGTTTGCTTCCAAGGCTTTGGGCGACAACTAGTTTTTGGTTAGGGTTTGTTGGTCGACAACTAGGAGGTGGCTAGGGTTGGCTTCTCATCTTGGGCGGTGGCAACCTAGGGTAGGCTTATCCTTTTGGCCGACGGAAACAAGATCCATCATCAAGACTTGGCCGACACCTCTCCCTCTCCTTTGGATGGCGGCAAGATATCCATCTTTGTCGGCAATTCCTTCTCCCTCTCCTTGGTGGCCGGCGACAACAACAAAGAGGAGAAGTTTGTTTGTTCTTTCTCCAAAGGGCTTGTTTCCAAAACTAGAAGGGAGCTTATTATCTTCCTTTGTTCGGAGAGAACAAGGAAAGGAAGATTCGTGATATAGGAGGCTTCTACTCTTGGAGGATCGTTGCCCACACAACGTCCAAGAGGAGGATATGACATACAATAGAAGACCTTGAGGTAAACAAAAGGTATAAATCTTGTTTTGATTTCCTTGTTTGTTTCTTTGTATATTGTATGTATGGCATGTGGCTAAATTTACTTGGACCCCGAATATAAACAAAAAAACCGGCGATCTGTACATCGTCTATTCCGTGGCTAATCGAAGAATAGAGGTTGGTTGCTTGAACAATAAGTTTGTTCAAGTGACCACTCTAATCGAATAGAACAACGATGAAACGATTGCTTGGGTAATCCCTTTTGTCTAGGATTAATTTTTTTTTAATCTGGGGACGTAGACAGGATTGCCATGAACAAGCGACCAAGTTGAAGTGGGAAGCGAAGTTTTCTACCTTCAAGTGGTATCATAGCTTCGGTTCCGCAAAACCTTCAATAGTAACACTAGAAGCATCCTATCCACATCCGTGGGAATAACCAAATCAATATAAGGAAACTACCAACTGCGGTGGCTGAGTGTGCAACTCAAACTACTACCATTAACAGTGGCCAAGTTACGCAACTATAACAACCACAACTGATCCAATCGTGTCCAGAATACACGATCTCTCAAATCCATGGATGACTAACTTGTTAAATATGTCTAACAACCTTATCAACAACTCATAAAATTCATACTAAGTATGAAATGTCGTCCTCTATACACCTGCATACTTCTTAAATCAAGCTGATAATACATCAATCATCACACAGACAATGATAATTTATGATACTAAGTCACTACAATATCAGCACACCAATCTTAAATCAACCCTAGAGTCTACACAAGTGTCCTTTAGCTGATCTAAATAAATCATTTATCCACAAAGAAGGATATTCATTTCCTTCTACCATATCAGTGTTTAGTAACATTGATACCAATAAAATTATCTCCTGGTAAAATTGTCATTCCAATAAATACCTCCTGTGCATCATCAACCTTGCCAACTTTGCAAAATCAATCACTGAGGGTATCAAACAACCTGATTAGGCTCACAACCAATGAATGACATTGCATTGAGTACATCACGAGCTTCAACTACTTTGTGTGCTTTACATCAGCCCTCAGCCAATACACCATAAGTAAAGACATTTGGTTCTAAAATATCATTACCTCAATCAGTAAAGTAATCATCAGAAATTTTCTCCCGATATGAGGTCTTCAGTATCGAAACTATTCCCGAAATCACTCCGATCGTATACTCCACTTGCCTATGCAATGACAAGCCTGGGAGTTCATCTGAAACTACATCTGAATACTCTCGGATTATACACACATCTGAGAAACACTTTATACAGTCATTTCAACATCATAACATCCAAGTTAATATCAAGATATCCACATCATCTCAACCAAGTTGTAGGACCGTTAGCGTCGCTAGAAGGGGGGGATGAATAGTGATGCTCGTCTCTTTGATTTGTCGTGCTTGTCTACAGTTGTTAGTACACAGCGGAAACATGAATACAAGTACAGAAAATACAACAAGCACAACACAAAGAATTTACGTGGTTCAAAACCCAAGTTCCTACTCCACGGTTGAGCCCTAGTCGACTCTAGTGATACACACCACCACTAAAATACTTCTCCTTCTCGGTGACACATCGGAGGTGGAAAAACCTCTTAATACAGATTTTCAGATATTTTCTTGAAACTTACAGCAGTAGGAAATGAAGAAGAGCAGATTACAAGAGTTGAGCCCTAGTCGGCTCTAGTGATACACACCACCACTAAAATACTTCTCCTTCTTGGTGACACACCGGAGGTGGAGAAACCTATTAATACAGATTTTTAGATATTTTCTCAAAACTTACAGCAATAGGAAATGAAGAAGAGCAGATTACAAGAGTTGCAATGAAAACAAGCGCCCTCCTTCTTTTCAGAATCGTAGATTGCCATTAAGGATGATCAAAGCTTGGAGGATCAAGGAACTCTCACTAGAGTAATTGCTTTCAAGGTTGTAGTGACCAGTAACAACTTTCTTAAAAAAAACAGTCGTGTAAACCTTTTAAATCGAGCCTGATTAGGGCTTTTTCGTCCCATGCAGTCAAGTCCCCTCGACTGGCGCATTAACTCGCATTTAATGACGCTTCCAACGATAAGTTTTCCACCATAATTAGAATATTTTATCTGTTGAAACATTGGTCCGCTGAGGCGCTTAGTCCATCGCTCGATCGTAGGCTTCTATTTCAACCGAACAGAGCAATCGAGCTTGCAAATGATGTGCCCTCGTTCGCTCAATTGAACCAAAGCTCCAGTCGAGGTGCCGCCTCGACTGTTGTAGGTTTTTCCTTCGAACACATAGGCCCCAGTCGAGACACTAATCGACTGTGGCTTGCTTCTATTCATGAGAAACAACTCTAGTCGAGGTGCCACCTCGACTGCTACGGTCTTCTCAGCGCTTTGCAGGCCAGTCAAGGCGATGCCTCGACTGATGGGGTAATCAGTCGAGGTGCTGCCTCGACCACTGCCTTGACTCTTGACCGTTTCAACTTGTATAGAGTTGAAACCATGCATAAGAACGATTCTATCCTGTACCCTTTATCTGATGCCTATGAACCACTGTTCATAGGTCTTTCGTGCCAAGAATTGCTTTCGGGACTTCATGCCAAGACTCCTTGTTTGGGTCTTCATGCCAGGACTCCTCATCTGAGTCTTCACTTGCCAGGAATCCTTGTCTGGGTCTTCACTTGCCAGGACTCCTCGTCCAGGTCTTCACTTGCCAGAACTCCTCATCCGGGTCTTCACTAGCCAGGACTCCTCGTCCTACAAGAAAATTCCTAAAAATACATCTCAATCAAAATGCATGAGATAACACATAATTATCACCTTGACTTAAACCCTTGTCAAACATCAAAACATCATTTGGGCCTGATTGCACCAACAATCTCTCCCTTTTCGATGTTTGACAACATGGTTTAAGTTTAGGTGATGCAATTATACCAAAATATAATATTCTCATATTTGTACAGAATTTTCAGTATTTAAGAACTTCATCAAATCAAGATGTGTAATAAGACTTTCATTTCAAACATAGATTTGCAATGAATTTCAAAACTTCCATATAAGCAAGGTTAAAGATTAACGATCCCTACTTCATCTTAAACTCCACTTATTCCACTTATCTTCCACCTTAAACTTAAAACCCACTCATCTCTCCCCCTTTGGCAAACACACAAAAAGAGTAATCAATAGGATCACTCCCCCTGAATTCATTACCCTCAGTTATCCAATGCACCAACAATTGTATATTTTAACAAAGTAGATAACGATCGTGCATATATATTGAAAGGTATAGACAACCAAAAATTTTTTGGCAAAATTTCCCTTAAAAATGGTTGTGATAAACCTGTTCATAACATCTAAACACACATCTAAATACACAAGAACAATCATATTCAATAACAACATATATGCAGTCAACATTTTATACATATAACTCAAGTGTTAACCAAACATTCTGATATATATGTTTCTCGAATTCAAAATTTTACATATATAAAAAAAATGATGTCCCTAAAACTACATGGCTGACGACGATGGTCCCGACGAATCTGTCATCATGGCATGTAGGAGAGTAAGAATCTCCTGCTGTTGGGCAGAGATTTCTAAAAACTGTATATCCATCCTGATTTGAAGCTCCTCAAATCTAGTATCAATCGTTATACAGATATCCTCATACTTAGTATCAACCTCGTCCACGAACTCAACATAGTCGCTGCACAGTCCCTCTAGTTGCTCAGACACGGAAGAATACGGTTCGTCAGCTAGGGCTAGATTTGCTTCTTCTTCTTCTTCTTCTTCCATATCCCATCTCTCACTAGCATGGTGCCCATCAGCCCACTCAACACTTCTACCTACTTGGGACATGCTAGCCAATGAAAAATTTCTCCACTTTATGAAATCGAAGTCCATCATTTGCTTAATTTTGCCCCTGCTTGTGTTGATGCCAATGGATTGTAGCCAAAATGTGATGATATGTCCAAAAGGCATGTAAATTTTCTTTTGGACTGGGACGGTAAAGTGAACGATGCAAAGAAACATGTTCAATGCTATGTTAAAATCTAGACGATTCTTAAGGATATGTAATGTAAATAAATGATGTGGCCTTATTTTGGCCTGCCCCTAGTGATAATGGGGAGTATGCAACCTACTATGACCTTATATAGGACATTATCAGGGGCAACCAGCTCCATGGCTGGAAACAGATTAACAATGGGTTGTCGTGGGTTTTTAAAGAAATACTCATGAATGGCCATTGATTGAGTAATCCTCAAGCGGTTCTTGAATGCTTGGATAGCATTCAAGGGCTGAGTTCGACTCTTGGCACTCTAGAAATGTCCTAAGGATATCAGGAGTGAATGATATGCCCCTTCTGGCCACTCTACTCTTATAGATGAGCCTATCACCTATAGGCTGTAGGTTATTATAGAATTCACTAAGTCTACATTGATGTCGTGATCACAATAGACTAGTTTATTGAACCCATAGTAGTCAACTATCTGTACGACATTTTGGGCATACCTATCAAAGAAATCCTTATCCAATGACCTAGTATGCATCATCTTAAATTTGTGGGCAGCGAAAGTATGTTGATGGTGCACAGAGGGAAATCTGGGATCCGAAGACAGATTCTCCCGGGTTGTTTCCCCCCTACTAGTCTCGTCTATCTTACATTTTTTCTAATGAATGCAAGCATCATGACCAAAATGCAAGATGAATGCAATATGATGTATGATGCGTGTCATAGAGGAACACCCGATTAGTTAACCCAGATAATTTCTAAATCATGAAAATAAAGAGAAAGGTCTAGAATTTTACTTAGGTGACATTTTCGTTGATGAGGAAGGTTGAGATCTTGAGGGATCTAAAAGACAATGGAACCTTCTCTGGCTAGAGAAAATCCGACGAACCCTAGGTTTGGAGAAACTGGCGATTAGGGTTAGGGATTTTACTTAGGTTTGAAGAAATGAGAGGCTAAAGGACTTACTCAAGGTCGGTTAGGGTTCAAGGGAGATTGTCTAAGCTTTGGTCACTGTCGATCTGGCTGGAAATGAGAGAGGCGACAGTGAGGACGACGGGATCGAAATTGCAGCAAGAACAGTCGAGGCGAAAATCGAGTATGGGAAAAGCGAAAAATGGGTTTCCTTATATATTCCTGAGTTGAGCAGTCAAGTCAATTAGTTGAATGCCTCGACTGTAAAATCAGTCGAGTGCGCCTCGCTTCTGTGCTTTCATTCGGATGGACAGTCGAGGCATGGGTTGAGATTTCCTCGATTCTGTGCCTTTGTCTGAAATTTAAACCAACCTGACTTCTTAAACCGCCCTAAAATCTAAAACCGTCTTGATATCTAACCATCCTGAAATTCAACCACTCTGAAATCTAAACTAGTCTGGAATTTTAAAGCAACCTAGAATTAAACTAGTCTGGAATTAAACCGGTCTTGAATTAAACCACCCTGGAAATCAATCTGAAATTAAACCCAGTCTGAAATTAAACCAGTCTGAAATTAGACTAGTCTAGAATTAAGCCAGTTACAAGTTAAACCAGTCTGATATTAAAGTAGTATGAAATTAGACTTGTCTGGAAACTAAACCAGTCTGGAATTCTGCAAAACTGGTCTGGATTTTCGAAAAACTGGTCTAGTTTTTCGAAAGCAGGTCAGTTTCAAACTTTGGGAAATTTCTAAGACCTGTCAAAACATTCAGTCGAGGCGCTGGTCGAGCGCGCCTCGATTCTGTTCGCAGTTGGCTGCAACCGAGGGTGCCAGTCGAGGCACTGGTCGAGTGTGCCTTGCTTCTATTTGCACGCAACAGTTAGCAGTCGAGGAAAATACTGAAATGCCTCGACTGTTAATCTGAAATTTTGTTTTCTTCGATATTTTAAGTCCTAAATTCGCTGTATTTATGTCCCTAAACCATTTTACAGGCGACGATACACTTAATGGACGATTTCTAACATACTTTTGATGTTTTAGTTGAGTTTTATCATTGTTTAGGATGGCCAACCAATTTGACTTGGTTGGAATATCCAATTATGATATCAGAACCACATGCACATGAATTATGTACCCATAATTGGTCAACTTAATGATTTATGCAATTTTCAACCTCATTACTCAAGTTATGCATCATAAGAAGTATTTTGAGTAAATTGGTTGCTCCAAACATCTCACCCCTATCTAGCAATACACAAGCATAGTTAATCCTATGGTTTGTGTGAGATGTTTCCCCAAGGTATCCCAAAAATTATTTTCCCATTTATTTTGTACTTAAGAATTAGTCCTTATGATCAAGGAGAATTTTTCACTCAGCGGCATACATTCCTAACTCTCTTCTTAAATAGCTAAATTCATTTTCTGGAAGAGGTTTTGTGAAAATATCAGCAAGATTCGCCTTAGACTCAACATAATTGAGTATAATGTCTCCTCTTGCTACATGATCCCTAATGAAGTGATGTCTCACTTCAATGTGTTTTGTTCTGAAATGATGGACTAGGTTTTTCGTTAAGTTTATCGTGCTAATATTATCACAAAGCAATTGCACGTTCTTATATGAAAAATCATAATCTTCCAATGTGTGAGTCATCCATAACAATTATGACACTCTCTCCCATGGCTATGTACTCAGCCTCAGTGGTGGAGAGAGTAACACAATGTTGCTTTCGACTTGACCAACTAACTAATGCTGAACCTAAGAATTGACAACCCCCGCTAGTATTTCCTATATAGTTTGCATCCTGCATAATCTGAATCTGTATAGCCTACTAAATCAAAAGACTCAGTTCGGGGATACCACAATCCAACTGATATGGTTGCTTTAAGATATCTCATAATTCTTTTAATAGCAATCCAATGAGACTCTTTCGCACACGATTGATATCATGCACACATAACTACAACAAATACTATATTAGGTCTACTTGCTGTAAGGTATAAAAGACTGTTGGTGCAATCGGGCAAGGTCACAATTGACCAGACTCGAGTTTGACTCGAGTGATGTTTGACAAAGTAAGTTGACATTGATGTTTGACATTAATGTCGGTTAATATGTTGGGGAGATTGCTGGAGCAATCGACCTGGGTTATGTTTAACTGGACTCGAGTTTGACTCGAGGGAGACTTTGATGGTTGACTAGGGTTGACCATGTGATTATGGGAAAGTCCAAGCATGGGTCTTGGCATGGAAAGTCCAAGTGGGACACTTGGCATTTGGGAAAGTCCAAGCATGGGTCTTGGCATGGAAAGTCCAAGTGGGACACTTGGCATTTGGGAAAGTCCAAGCATGGGTCTTGGCATGGAAAGTCCAATATGGGTTGGCAAGGGAAAGTCCAAGCTTGAGTCTTGGCATTTGAGAAGTCCAAGGGGTTTGATATTGGCGGCGTAAAGTCCAAGCGGGAGTCTTGGCAGCATAAGTCCAATGGTTGGCGACGTAAAGTCCAAGCGGAGTCTTGGCGGCGTAAGTCCAATGTGCCTTGGCGGTGTAGACACCGTTAGCATGACATAGCCGAGGGAAGCACCTGGAGGCTAGCGCGATGGATGAACAAGTCAGTTGAAGCTTTATAAGGAGCTCATGATGGAGGAAAAAGGTACGGTTTTTTAGGGCTTTTGGGGCGATTTGCTGTTGCAAATCAGGGTCTCCAAGTTGATATCAAGCAACCAAGTGATCAAGCATTTAAAGAGCATTTGTAAAGTGTTTTCTTTACTTGTATTGCTTTGTATTTCATTGTATTAGCTTGTATCCATTTAGATTATTATTGTAATCATATTGTACGAGATTTCTCCGCCTCTGGATTGTTCCGAGAAGGAGTGTTTATTAGTGGTTGCATGTGCATCACTAGAGCTCGTAGAGCTCGATCCGTGGAGTAGGAACCTTGAGGTTTCGAACCACGTTAAACAATTGTGTTTGCGTGTTTGTCTTGCTTTATGTTATCACTATTATTATTCCACTGCGCATAACGAGTTTTGTAGAGACGAACACAAAAGAATTCCATCATCGTATGAACACGACACTATTCACCCCCCCTCTAGCGGCCTCAAATCTTCTACAATTGGTATCAGAGCCTGGGGCTCTTCTACGGACTAACCGCCGGGAGCTAGGATAAAGAAGCTAGAGGGTGGAGATGGAAGAACAATTGGAATGAGATATTAACACACTGATCCCTTACTCCTTCTATGGACAAGAAGGATTTAGACAATGGAAGGCGAGAATTGAGGACTTCCTAATGATGAGGGATTTCGAAGAATGGTCCATTTTAATGGAAGGATATAGCTATCCAAGAGGACCAAAAGGTGGATTCCTTAAGAAAAAGAGATGGACCGAAGAGCAAGTCCAAGCCTTCGAGAAGAATGAGAAGGTAATGAAGTTTTTAATTGATTTAATACCTAACAATATCTTGTGTATGTTAGGTAATTATGTAGATGCAAATGAGGTATGGAGCCAAGTGACCAAGCTCCATGAAACCCCATCAACGGTCCAAGAGGAAGAGACCGAAGAGGCTAATGCATCATCCTCACAAGGAAGTGAGGACTTGGAGGTTGAGAGATCATCAACATCCAAGGAGGAAGAGGAAGTAGAATCGGAGGAGACCTCCACCTCTAGGATTGAGGGGGAGGAGACTAGAGCATCCTCAACACCGGAGCAACAAGAAGAACCATCTACATCCGGTAGAGAGGAAGAGCAAGCTCAAGAGAACCTCACCTCCACCCTAGGTAACTAAAACAGGGTAATTTCAAATAAAATCCATATAATGTGTTTTGAGTCTAGGGAGTATGGGCACTACAAGAGCAAGTGCCCAAAGAAAATTAAGAAGGCTCCACCGGCGCCTAAACCTCAAGAAAGATCAAAAGATACCGGTATCTCAACTAGAAGAAGCAAAGAGCACGTCATTTGCTTCAAGTGTCAACAACTGGGGCATTTTAGGAATTCATGCCCTAGGGGGAGCAAGAAATTCAAAGAGAGAGCTACACATGTAGGGGGAGCTAAGGCTAACCCTAAGCTATATTTAAATAATGCTCTTTCTTTCAATTATAGGCAAAAGCATGCTAGAACTAATTTTAGCAATCTTGCTATTTATCATAAAGAGCATGCTAGGAATAACAAATATATTTGTTTAGGTGCCAAAAATGTTAATATTTTAAAGAAGGAGAAATTTGGGACTAATGTCCCTAAAAACAATTTATCTAAGGACAAACCTAGGTCAAATAACTCAAGACCAATTCTACCTAGGGAAACAATTAGAAAAGTACAAGAACATTTAGGTCTTAATCCCAAGTGGACTAGGCATATGCCTAGGAAGAACCATGCCCATGGTTTAAATCAAAATTCTAAAATTACGCAATTAGAATTAGAGAACCAAGCCTTGAGGTCAAGGCTTGAAAAACTTGAGAAGACCCTTAAAATTATGCAAAATCAATTTAAAGGGTAAAATAATCAAAAGTCTAGGTCCAAAAGTCAAAGTCAACACCTAGGACCTAAGAGTCAAAAGTCAACCAAGGACAAGCAAGGTTTGGGTCACAAACCTAAGCCTAAGGTGGCTTACCATAATGTTCCATTTGATTGTGGAACATAAACTAGGTCTAGGAAGACCAAGGTCAATAGGGAAGTCATCCCTAGAGTTGACCAAGGTAGGTTCCTAGTGGCTAGGGTTTCGAAGAAACCTAGGATGGCCACTAAGAAGGTTATTAGGGAGGCAATCCCTAAGGTTAACCTAGGCAAGACCCAAATGACCAAGGTTAATAAGCCTAGAAGGGTCATTAGGAAGGTATCTAGGGAGGTTATCCCTAAGGAATACCTAATTAACCCTAGGAGCTCAAATCAGTTTTGGGTTCCTAAGAGCGTGATTGATTCACGCTAAGATGGGTTTAGGATGTGACAACCTTGATTAGATGAGTAGTTAACTCAACCATGGCAAAGGTGGCACTTTAGGTCATTTTCAAGGTTATGGTTACCTTGGGAATGCGGTTTGATTTGAATCCTAAAGGTTTTTAGGATGTGCCAATATTAATTTTGAAATTTGATAAAATGATCAAATTGACACAATTTAGGTTTAGAGGTCTTAATGTGCCATTTTGGGTTTTTGGCACATTTGGGAGAATTTAGGTTTTATGGCAAAATATTATTAATCCCAACAAATGACAACTAATATTAAAATTTAGGTATTACTATACCTATATATTTTATATGTCATGCTTTGATTGTCATATGTCATGTCATGACATCATGTTTATTTTTAATCATTTTATATGTCATGATTATGCTTAGGTTTTAGGTTAATGTCATGTATGTTTAGTCTGATATCATATGCCATGACATCATGATCATTGGCCATGCTCTATTTTGCTATCATTATGCCATGACATCATGATCATTGGTCATGCTCTATTTTGCTATCATTATGCCATGATCATTTCATGCATTTAATGTATTAAAAATTGATTTAAGGACAATGACATGACTTGGAGTCCCATTTATAAGGGAATCAAGTAGAGTTGCCTTAGAAAATGCATGAAACCCTAGATTAGGGAGAACAAAATCCACATCTCAAACTAAATTGACATGTATGTGTATTTTATACACCCTAGATACATGTGAGATGCTAGGATATGAGTTAAGTTCAAGGTGCATAGTTTTGCATCTAGATGAACTAAAACTCATCTAATTTCAATTATGGATCATTGGGAGAGCATGTGTACAAGTCATGTACATTGAGCCCAAGGAATGTGATCCAAAATAAGGTTTTGAAAAACCTTGGTGAAGTCTATCTTTTGATAGCAATTACCATTGATAGAGTTGATACAAAATAGGGGCAAAACATTGAAAATTTCAATGGTTTTGAGTTTTGTATCAAACTCATTATTTTATGGGTAAAATAATTTTCAAATATTTTTCACCCATTGTATTGGTCATATGTATTATACGTATCAAATTTCATGATTTTTCGAATTACGTATAATTATTTATGCTTTTCCAAATCTCATTTCTGATAATTAAAAATCGAGATTTTCAGTTATCAGTCGACTGCCCTGGGTGGCAGTCGACTGATGTGAGTGGCAGTCGACTGGTATTTGATGGAGTCGACTGCCAATGCTGATTTCGGGAAAACTAGGTTTATTTAGCCCGTGTTCAGCTGCGGTTAAGGTCCCTAACCACTCCTAACCCTAGGATATGCTTTGGGAAGCATTAGAAAGGGTGAAAATATATTGGATATGGATTGGGAGAGTTGTTTAGGGTTTTGTATCAAATTTAAGGTGGGGAGAGTTCATGTTTGAACTTTTAACCTTATTTTTGATGGTTTAGAGTTCCTATTGGCTTAGGGACTTCCCAAGGACATTGTTGGTGTAATGGTCAAGGGGGAGCAAGCCTTTAGGGGGAGTTATCTATCTGGAAATGATGGATGTGTTTTTCTCCTTGAAGAGGAGAAGTTATGAGAAAATGACATCAATTGGGAAAATTGATGGGATTTTGAGAGACCCAATTTGGAAATTGGGAGAACATATAGGATTGCCTCTCTTGAGTGATATGAGACTTATCACTAGGAAGATGGTAGACATCCTAAGTATTTTTAGACCAAGGGGGAGATTGTAAGATCTCATTGGGACATGAGACATTGACCTCCTTGGATGAGCCTTTTTTATGTATGTCAAAAAGGGGTAGAGTAAAATTACCAAATTGGGAAATTGGTAAGGGAATTTGAGTTAGTGGCCTAACTCAAGGTTTGTTTTGTCAAACATCAAAAAGGGGGAGATTGTTGGTGCAATCGGCCTAGGTCACGATTGACCAGACTCGAGTTTGACTCGAGTGATATTTTGATGTTTGACAAAGTAAGTTGACATTGATGTTTGACATTAATATCGGTTAATATGTTGGGGAGATTGCTGGAGCAATCGACCTGGGTTATGTTTAACTGGACTCGAGTTTGACTCGAGGGAGGCTTTGATGGTTGACTAGGGTTGACCATGTGATTATGGGAAAGTCCAAGCATGAGTCTTGGCATGGAAAGTCCAAGTGGGACACTTGGCATTTGGGAAAGTCCAAGCATGGGTCTTGGCATGGAAAGTCCAATATGGGTTGGCAAGGGAAAGTCCAAGCTTGAGTCTTGGCATTTGAGAAGTCCAAGGGGTTTAATATTGGCGGCGTAAAATCCAAGCGGGAGTCTTGGCAGCATAAGTCCAATGGTTGGCGGCGTAAAGTCCAATCGGAGTCTTGGCGGCGTAAGTCCAATGTGCCTTGGCGGTGTAGACACTGTTAGCATGACATAGCCGAGGGAAGCACCTGAAGGCTAGCACGATGGATGAACAAGTCATGGATGACTTGGAGGGATTCGAGAGGCGTGAGGCTGATGGAGGTGGGTAGAAGGCTTAGGTCTAGGCTAAGGGTGGTCTAGCAAGTATGGGGGCACCATACTTGGGCTAAAACCTCATGTTTGAGGTGTGCGATCGGCCCAGTGCCATGTGGCGGATCGGCCCGAGTCAACTAGGGTTTGATTTGCGAGAAGTGGCCTAATGGTCGCCGCGAGGTGGGCGGTCATTGTTGGATCGAGCAGTCGACTGATCGTGTGATCAGTCGACTGGTGCTCAAGAAATCGGCCACAGAATGGAGTCGAAACTCGACTAGTCGAGTGAGGACTCCATCAGTCGACTGATGGTCATGATCAGTTGACTGATGATGGATCCGTTGGACTTATCCAGCGTGAATCTAGCCGTTGTCTCACGACAACAGTGACATCAGTCGACTGATGGTCCTGATCAGTCGACTGATCGACTTTTTCCAGCACAGGTTGAAGCTTTATAAGGAGCTCATGATGGAGGGAAAAGGTATGGTTTTTTGAGGGCTTTTGGGGTGATTTGCTGTTGCAAATCAGGGTCTCCAAGTTGATATCAAGCAACCAAGTGATCAAGCATTTAAAGAGCATTTGTAAAGTGTTTTCTTTACTTGTATTGCTTTGTATTTCATTGTATTAGCTTGTATCCATTTAGATTATTGTTGTAATCATATTGTACGAGGTTTCTCCGCCTCCGGATTGTTCCGAGAAGGAGTGTTTATTAGTGGTTGCGTGTGCATCACTAGAGCTCGTAGAGCTCGATCCGTGGAGTAGGAACCTTGAGGTTCCGAACCACGTTAAACAATTATGTTTGCGTGTTTGTCTTGCTTTTCGTTATCACTATTATTATTTCGCTGCTCATAACGAGTCCGTTTCAGTTGCGTGCAGTTCGATAATATACGCCGTCCACACCGAGCAATTTGGAACATACAGAATTTTCAAATAGCAGTAATAGTCGGATCTTATATGCGGCCAAAAAAGTTAGACCTCGCATCCCTCTATTATAAACGTTCACTCAATATATGATATGTGCATGAAGCCAGAATCAAAACATTTTGATATAATTTGAATCCTCTATATCACGCAAATGCTGGCGTGTCGAATGGATTCTACTAGCCATGGAGTGCGTAAGTTTCACCATAATCAAGACCCTCGATGTGTTCTATGAATTCATTGAGGTAATCCCTATTGTTTGAACCACAAATTATGTCATCAACATAAATCTGAGCTACAAATATATCTTTACCATTTCTTTTCAAAAATAGTGTGGGATCGACTTGACTTCTCTCAAATTGTCCCAATTCATCTTGCATTGCTATAATCCAGTCCGGATCAAGCAAAGCTTCATCAATTACTTTTGGTTCAATTTCAAAGATTAATGCTACTTGATTCACTTCATTCCTAAAGTATGATCTTGTCCTCACCCCATGATGAATGTCTCCAACAACTTGGTCTAGGGGATGACTATTGACCATTCTAGTGGATCTTGGTACTTGTGATGTTTTCTGAACCTCACAAATCGACACAAGCTCAAATGATGACCCTTCTGACTTAGATTTTTCATTATCAGAATCAGATTTTATTCCTCCTACATTAGTGTTCTCATTTAAACTCAATCTCTTGAGTTCGAACTTAACTTCATCGCTCTTATCCTTAGAGTCACTTTGCTCTTTACATTCTTCAAAAACTACATTTGACGATTCCTCAACCAAATTCGTTCTTTTGTTATAAACTCGATAAGCTTTACTAGTTAGAGAGTATCCTAGAAGGACAACTTCATCTGCTTTTGCGGTGAATTTTCCTAGATGATCCTTCATGTTTAAAATAAATACCTTGCACCCAAATACCTTAAGATGTTTGATTGTTGGTGGTTTTCCAAACCATAGTTCATGAGGCATTTTTTCTAAAAAAATCTATGTATCAAAATCCTATTTTGAACATAGCATGCAGTATTAATCGCCTCAGCCCAACAGTAACTAGGAAGAGCATACTCATTTAGCATACTCCTCGCAGCTTCTTATAAAACTCTATTCTTCCAATCTACCGCACCATTTTGTTGTGGTGTCCTAGGAGTGGAAAACTCATGTTTATACCCTTTTTCTAAATAAATATCCTTAAACTCATATTTTCAAATTCTCCTCCATGATCACTTCTAATTGTTTTAATTGTTGCATTTTTCTCATTCTCAATTCTTCCACAAAAAGAAATAAAAATTTCTAATGTTTGATCCTTATGTTTGAGAAAGAAAGTCCATGTATATCTAGTATAGTCATCTACTACTACCAAGCAATATCTGCTACCATTCAAATATTTAGTTGAGCTACTATCAAACAAATCCATATGCAATAAATCTAAAGCACTTGACATACTTACAGCGGTTTTGCATTTGTGTGAGGCTCTTATTTGTTTACCTTTTTGACACGCATCATATAATTTGTCCTTTTCATATTTGAGCAATGGAAGTCCTCGGACAAGCTCTTCCTTGGCCAACCTCTTAATATTCTTCATGTTGACATGTGTGAGTCTTCGATGCCATAGCCATGAGTTATCTACTTTTGACAACAAACACTTCACACGCATGTTAGTAGCACTACTAAACTGAACTCGATAGATATTTTCCTTCCTAGTCCCTACTAGCATGATAGTATTTGATTCATTATGTTTAATTAAGCATTGAGTTGAATAAAACTCTACTCTATATCCTTCATCACATAATTGACTAACACTCAATAAATTAAAAGTCATTCCTTTAACTAGCAGGACATTCTTAACCCTAAATTGTTTAGAAATAATAATATCTCCTACTCGTATAACTTTCAGTTTACCACTGTTACCAAACGAAATAGTACCTTTACTTCTGTTTTTAATTGTGGCAAACTTTGAAGAATCCTTGGTCATGTGCTTGGAGCATCCGCTATCCATAAACCCATATCATCGGACACTCCCCCTCGACCGGTACCTAATCACATACGAAATACAAGATCTTTTGGAACCCAGATTTTGGGTCCATTAGCATTCACAACATATTCCTTAGGAACCCAAGCTTTAGTTACTTTTGCCTTATTAACATGAGTTCTACTAACTAATGACATGAAGCTAAATTCCTTTTGTTTTGGTTTATAGCCAAACCCGACTTTGTTGTAGACTGCCCTTTGGGCATCTAGAATCATGTTCAGAGTTTTGGAGCTTGCTGTGAATTTATCAAGTGTGCACTTGAGATCCTCAACTTGTGCTCTTAATGTTGTGTTCTTTTCTCTAAGTTCTTCTACTTGAGAAGTATCATTCCTATGTTCTGCAGAAATAGGATTCTAGTTTCTAAGTTCCTCTACTTTCAATTTCAACATTTTAACTTTAATTTTTGATCTACTCAAAGCATTAGTCAAGCATGCTATTATTTCATACAGTTTATCTAACTTAGGAGATGTTACCTCATCATCATCAGATGAATCAGATGATGATGTGTCCTCAGGTGAAGATTCATTCTGACTTTCATTTTCCTCTGAATCTGAGTTGTCAAAAGCCATCAGTGCAGCATGCTTGGTCCCTCTTGTCTTGACTTCGTCCTCTGAGGAGCTGGAAGAAGACTCATCCCATGATGCCCTCAATGCCTTCTTTTTCTTAGGCATGTCCTCTTTCTTTGTGAGGTCAGGACATTCACTTTTAATGTGACCCTTCCTGTTACATTCAAAGCAAACAACATCAAATTTTCCTCTGTACTTATGTGAAGTCTTACCCTTCTTCTTGTATGCGAAAATTTTCTTCACATCCTTCTTGTTGTATTTCCTGCTTCTCCTCATGAAATTTTCTATCTCGCTAGATGAGGACTCATCATCACTATCACTGCTTGTCTCAGATGAGGATGAGGATGACTCTCTCTTCTTCTCCTTTTTCTTACTTTCCTTGCCCTTGTCCTCCTTGTATTGCTCACCTACAACAAATGCAATACCTTTCTCTTTTGGACCCTTATTAGTTTGCTCATGCAAATCCATTTCACAAAATAGTTCATCTAATTTTACTGTAGATAAATCCCTTGATACTTTGTAGGCATCTACCATAGATGACCACAAGGCATTTCGGGGAAATGATTTAAGAATATACCTAATCATGTCTCGGTTTTCTAACTCCTCTCCAACTGAATGCAGGCCATTTAACAGCTCCTTGAACCTTCTGTGTAGTTCACCAATAGTCTCGTCGTCCCTCATAATAAAATTCTGCATCTGGTTCATGTAAACATCTCATTTTGCTATTCTGGAGTCCCTTCTACCTTCATTTAGTTCAATTAATTTGTTCCAGAGCTCTTGTGCGCTGCAGAACGGACCAATCTTGTTGAGTATGTCCTTCGCCAAACCACATTGCAGTGTTACAGTGGCCTTGACATTTGCTTGCACCTTGCATTTTTGCTCTACAGTCCACTTTGTAGATTCAAGTGTCCTACCTTCTGCGTCCATCAGTGGTGTGAAGCCTTCGATCACGGAGAACCACATATCTATCTCAGTCATGAGATAGTACTCCATTCGGCTTCACTAGTATTGGAAATTGGTTTCATCGAATAAGGGAGGTCTGTTTGTATTGTAGCATTCTTGCATCGCAATAAGAGCTTGCTCTTACAGTTGAGAATCCGGAGAAGAGCACCAGGCTCTGATACCACTTGTAGGACCGTTGGTGTCGCTAGAAGGGGGGATGAATAGCGATGCTCGTCTATTCGATTTGTCGTGTTTGTCTACAGTTGTTAGTACATAGAGGAAACACGAATACAAGTACAAAAAACACAACAAGCACAACACAAAAAATTTACGTGGTTCGGAACCCAAGTTCCTACTCCACGGTTGAGCCCTAGTTGACTCTAGTGATAAACACCCCCACTAAAATACTTCTCCTTCTCGGTGACACACCGGAGGTGGAGAAACCTCTTAATATAGATTTTCAAATATTTTCTCGAAACTTACAGCAGTAGGAAATGAAGAAGAGCAGATTACAAGAGTTGCAGTGAAAACAAGTACCCTCCTTCTTTTCAGAATCGTTGATTGCCTTTAAGGATGATCAAATCTTGGAGGATCAAGGAACTCTCGCTAGAGTAATTGCTTCCAAGGTTGTAGTGAGCAGTAACAACTTTCTTAAGGAAAAATAGTCGTGTAAACCTTTTAAATCGAGCTTGATTAGAGCTTTTCCGGCCCGTGCAGTCGAGTCGCCTCGACTGGCGCATTAACTCGCATTTAATGACGGTTCCAACGGTAAGTTTTCCACCATAATTAGAATTATTTATCCGTTGAAACATTGGTCCAGTCGAGGCGCTGGTCCATCGCCTCGACTGGTAGGCTTCTGTTTCAACCGAACAGAGCAACAGTCGAGCTTGCAGTCGACAGGCCCTTGCGTCTGTTCAATTGAACCAAAGCTCCAGTCGAGGCGCCGCCTCGACTGTTGTAGGTTTTTCCTTCAAACACACAAGCCCCAGTCGAGATTCTAATCGACTGTGTCTTGCTTCTGTTTGTTAGAGACAACCCTAGTCGAGGTGCCACCTTGACTGCTACGGTCTTCTCAGCGCTTTGCAAGCCAGTCGAGGTGATGCCTCGACTGATGGGGTAATCAGTTGAGGTGCTGCCTTGACCACTGCCTTGACTCTTGACTGTTTCAACTTGTCTAGAGTTGAAACCACACATAAGAACGGTTCTATCCTGTACCATTTACCTGATGCCTGTGAACCACTGTTCATAGGTCTTCCGTGCCAAGAATTGCTTCCGAGACTTCGTGCTAAGACTCCTTGTCTGGGTCTTCATGCCAGGACTCATCGTCCGGGTCTTCACTTGTCAGGACTCCTCATCCGGGTCTTCACTTGCCAGGACTCCTCGTCTGGGTCTTCACTAGTCAAGACTCCTCGTCCTACAAGAAACTTTCTGAAAATACATCTCAACCAAAACGCATGAGATAACACATAATTATCACCTTGACTTAAACCCTTGTCAAACATCAAAACATCATTTGGGTTTGATTGCACCAACATAAGTCAACAATATAACAACTAAGTCAACTCTCCCACCATAATATAACATCTCCAACAATCAACCTCTAAACATCCAAAATCAATATCATAACCCTATGATAATCATCACAGTAATCAACTCAACATCTCACCTGTCGGTGGAAACAAAACTAATCCACATGATCCAAATATAGAAATCCTTCTAATCCTATCTATGAATGTTCTAGACAAAGATACCTGTAAACTACTAGTATCTCTCAATATATCATCAAGTAAGGTAAACTATAGTAATATTTCAAATGATCAAACCTTCAACCCTCTACATATCCTCTCGAGTAAAGATGTAAACTCATCCAACTTCTACTCTTGGCGACTGAGCCCATGTGGGTGCAAAAGACTACCATGGAGAAACTAAAGTCAACTGCCAAAACGGAGATGCAAATCGGAACGGCTCATAACCCATGACTCCGATCTTGCTCCTTTTATCCAACATTCGGAGACTTCTGATTTTAATAATTTGACCTGCAATATCTGCTTATCGGTATCCAACTCTTAAACACTTGTACCGAGTCATTTCTAAACTCCTGACTCGATCCAATGTCTTCCGGTAGGATCTGGTAGAGGATCCAAACATCCTAATTCAAATGTAAGCCAATAAACCATGGGTGTCTTAAAACATCCATTCACATTCTTGAGCTATTAGGTGGTCGTAACCTCTGCAAGTCTAACAACTCTGCACGGTACTCCCATTACCAAATGATCACCCTACTTGATGCTCAAGAATTCCCTGAAAATGAGTCAAAAGAATAACACGGGTAAAATACCCTCTCACAATATCAATACACCGTGACCTAGTGATGTACTATTCTCCGAAGATTATTTCCCTACATCTTCCACCAAGTACCAGCTTTATCCCGATAATGGTATGCAACTAACTCTACTTTCTCTGCACACACAAGTTAAGTACTCAAAAGTACCTTCAAAGTCATAAAACCCAACACGACCATCTCAAGGATCAAAATCCCAATGAAATGTCATATACTAATCCTCTACTATCTGCATCGACAATAGTATGCATGCCCTACTCATTGCCCCCAAGTAACGATCCAACTAGCATAATCAGTGCTAACCTCTAAGACTATAATCTTTGATTTTCACAAGAAATGTGATGACTTGACCCTTGCTTTCCGACTCGGTATCAGTTGGCTCTCAAAGGAAATTCACCTTTTCGACATAGGTTCAAGACTCATGGACTCAACAGGTCATTCCCGTGGTCAACTCAAACAACGATTACGAATGATAACCAACACACTACATGTTATTCCTTGTTATAGACACTTAATGCATAACCAACAAAACCGAGAGTATAAACACTAAAAGCAACTCCGGCTGGTCGCCTTGGTGGACGACCCCTACTACAAGTTTGTACAGGTGTCATAACTCTGTCTGTATACACCTGTTTGAACAAGTTTAGATAAGTATCTAATTAGAATATAAGTTATCAGGAATTCTTAATTCTCGTGTGCTCGGAGCTCATGCCGCTGTCGATCTCATCTCACAAAACCAAAACCAAAAATAAATCGACTCTCGAGAATCCAAGACTCAACGAAAACATCATTGTATGACATCGCAAAACCTAGGGCTCTGATACCAATAAAGTTGTCACACCCCAAGAGTATGCCGAGCCGAAAAATAAACGGACAACATCTCCCCTGTACGTGACATTATATCCTGTTGATAGAAGGCCTCTCGACCACAATCACAACAACATATATAACTATATATATAACAAAACATAGCGGAAACTATCACAACGAAATAACAACCTACACACAATGCATACCGGTATGATTGACCACAAATAAGAAAAAGTATCATAAAAAATCCGAATCAACGAGTGCGTACATCAACAAAAGTTCAACACTACAATCCACCATATGAAAAAAAAGTCATATCATGAGATACACGAAAAACCCAAAACTTCAGACCCTTGGATGTGAAATGAGATTATGCCAGCCAGCGGTGCTCCAAGCCCATCACAGAGTCGACTACTTGTTACCTGGGCGACAAGAAAACTCAGGGTGTGCGGTGGTGAATACAAAACTCAACGGTAATAAGAATAGAAGTGCATGCATAATATATACATATATATATCACATGCGAGCCAACAATATACTGATTAAAGATACAACAGATATACACCAGTATGATATAACAACTATATAACTAGCAGATCAACAATAATAACATAGGCTTCTGATGTACCTGAAGATCGACAACGGTGCAACTCATACAACATGAGTACAAGTACCATAATACAACACCTACAACATGGTAGAGTAATACTAACTCTATAATCAACAAAACCACCATACTAACAATCTATGGCAAATACAACAATGAACCGGGTCCATCCCGTATCACCTCAAGGTACTGGTCAAAGGTATACAACAGTCTAACCAACTCAATATTGGTAATCCACACACGACCATATAAAATATGAAAGTGGAATGCAAGATGATGTACAATCAAATGCAACAAGCATAACTCAAACAAATGCAACATCACAACGATCATATATATAGACTCTATCTGTATATATTCTCATCACACTCAACTATACACACACACACACACATGCACCCTACTCGCTACCATGACCCCAGTGTAGCCTAGGTTGCACAACATGACAACTGTCCCAACTCAACAACAACCATCGCTCTCGAGTGGCCGAGTGGGTAGTATGAACAAGTAGCATATAAGCGTAAAGAGTTAGCTACACAACGGGAGTCCCTGCTGCTGGCGACTCTGACTGTCACTACCTATGAGTAGTCGAGTGACACGCACTCAGGACAACTGCACGCTACTCCAACAACCACTGTCAATAGTGGGGCAAGTGCGGCACAACAAATGCTCTGCCCCTCACACTAGTTACTCCTCCACGAGTAACTTGGGAGGCAGGATGACTGACGACCCTCTCAACTATAGGATCGATGTGGTGAAGTGGTTGGCCGGCTAGAGGGGGTGAATAGCCCTCTTTCGTTCGATGATGTAGTTCGTTCATTCTCGTGTGCTTGTCTACAATTGTCGTTAATATACACAGCAGAATAACAATAGAAATCACAACAATACACAAGACACGACAATATACGTGGTTCGGAACCGAATGGTTCCTACTCCACGGGGTGAGCTCAATGAGCTCGTGTTATGCGCACGACACTAACAACACTCCTTATCGACTACACGTGGGAGGTGGAGAAACCTCTCACAAGCTATTACAACAAGTAATATGAAATACAAGAAGAAATACAAAGACAATACAAAAGAGAACTTTTACACAATTGCTTTGATCGCTTTCTTGTTGCTTGCTTTGGTTGGCTCTTGAAGGACTGGAATGCAACAGTAATTCCCCTCTAATAGCTTCACAAAAGTCATGGCAAAAACCTCCATCTCGAGCTCCTTTTATAACCAACATCGAGCTATTTTCACACCTAGCAGTCGACTACCAAAAGACCCCAGTCGATTGACCCTGTAGCCATTGTCTCACAACGGCCAGATCCACGTCGGATAAGTTCCAACGGATCACCTACCAGTCGACTGCCAGTCCATGGAAGTCAATTGGTGACCTAGTAGTTGACTGCCCAGTCGGCTATGGAGCGTTCTGTGCTCGTGACACTCCCATCAGTCGACTGTCATCCCTCGGCAGTCGACTGCTGTCAACATCAGTCGACTGCCAGTCCATGGCAGTCAACTGCCAAGCACAAAACCCTAGCCTTACACCAGTCGAGCCCTAGTCGACTTGGATCAGTCGAACCGGCACCTGTGCCAGTCGACTGCTATCGGGCAAAACCTCAAACACCAAGTTGTTTGAGCATCCGACCGTCGGGCAAACCCTCAAACATCAAGTTTGAGCCTCTGACACTCAGTCTTAGCCACTTAGCCAAATCCACCTTATCCCTCATGGAGTTCCCCACCGAAGCTCTCTTCCCTCGGCCTACGTCCCTCAGATGCGCCAAGCGCACGGCTTCGCAATGTCATCCTTCGCGTCTCATGCCCTAGAAGTATGCTTCCTTTGGGCTCACTCTATTCACTCCCCGTCCGACGGTCCCTCGGATGCACCAAGCGCACGACTTCACAATGTCATCCTTCACCGACTCAAGGACCCCGAGCCTAGTGAACTTACCAAGTCCTCAAGACTTCCCATATGCACCAAGCGCACGGCTTCGCAATGCATTTCTCACCAAGCACCAAGCGCATGACTTCGCAATGCTTTGGACTTTCCCACACGAAGCTCCATGCTTGGATTCTCCATGCCAACCCCATGTTGGACTTTCCCACACCAAGCTCCATGCTTGGATTTTCCATGCCAACTCCATGTTGGACTTTCCCATGATAATCCCATATCATGAGTTTTGTCTATCATCAAAATACTATCAGGGTACTTGCTCGAGTCAAACTCGAGTCAACCTGGGCCAATTGTACCAACAATCTTTCCCTTTTTGATGATTGACAAAACTACCATCTCAAGTCTACCAATTCTCCTATATTGGCAATTCTCATATCCCAATGAGAATTCCAACGAACCCTAATTGATAACTTGGTAACTTCTCCCCCTTTTTGACATTACATCAAAAAGGTCCTCAAGGGTTTCAATGTCTCATATCCCAATGAGATCTTACAATCTTCCCCTTGGCATGCCCTCAATATTTCTAGTGATCCCATATCACTTAAGAACGGCAACCCAATTTTCCTCCCATGAGGAAATACACATTCATCTTCTCATGATGGATACCTCCCCCTAGAAGCTTGCTCCCCCTTGACCATTGCACCAACAATGTCCTTGGAGAGTCCCTAAGTCAATAGGAACATTAACTAAATCAAAATTAAGGAAAAGTTCAACAATGAACTCTCTTCCACCTTAAAATTGATACTCACCCTCAACCCTTCTCCTAATCCACATCCAATGGATTTCCACCCTCTCTAATGCTCTCCTAAGCATGTCCTAGGGTTAGGAGTGGTTAGGGGACCTTAACCTAGCTGAACATGGGCCTAACCAACAAGATTTACCCGAAATTAGCTTGGGTAGTCGACTGAAATCAGAAATCAGTCGGCTGCCACCCCCATCAGTCGACTGGCCTCCCTGGCAGTCGACTGATAACTGCATTTGCAGTTTTCAGCATTTCAGAAATGGATTTCTGAAATCCATAAGTAAATATACATAAGTTCATAAATCTTGAAATTTGGTATGTATATTACTTATCACAATCATTATGGGTGAAAAATATTTAAAAATTATTTTACCCACTAAATTAAGAGATTGATACAAAGTCCAAAATTTAAGAAAAGCTTCAATAAAGAGCCCTCTTTGTATCATCCCATTCAATGGTAATAGCTATCAAAAGATAGGCTTCACCAAGGTTTTTCAAAATGTTTTCGAAATGTTTTTTTAAAACCTTTATTTTCTTTTTCCTAAACATCTCACCAATATCTAGATGTGTAAAACACATACAAGTCAAATATCTTAGTGAGATGTGGGCTTTTGTTCTTTATGTTCTCATGTATATTTCTAGGCAATATTATTTGATTCCCTTCAAATTTTGCCATAGTCCTTAACTCCATTTTAATTTATGCATGATGATTATGGCATAAATATGATATAGATAAAAGCATATGCTAAAATCATGATGTCATGGCATGTGAATGATGTTTTAGCATATATGACATATAAAGATAAGTCTAAACATGATCATGACATTTTTAGAAATAAGAATGAAAATGATGTCATGACATGACAAGGCAAACAAATCATGGCAAGTAAAGTATATTAAGGTATAAAATACCTAAGTGTTAAAATCAATTTGCCATTTCTAGGGATTAAATTCATTTTGCCTTAAACATTTAGCTCCCAAGTGTGCCATAAACCCAAAATGGCACACCATGACCTCTATGACCTAATTGTGCCAATTTAATCATTTTTCAACTTCTCAAAGCATATTGGCACATCCTAATGTGTAAACTCACCATGGCTAGGTTAACTACCCATCCATTTAGGGTTGACACACCCTAACTCATCTAGCGTGAATCGATCACGCTTCTAGGAACCCAATACCTATTGGATCTCCTTGGGTTAACAAGGTATTCACTAGGGATAACTTCCCTAGATACCTTCCTAATGACCCTTTTTGGCTTTGAAGCCATAGTCTTTTGGGTCTTTCCTAGGTCAACTCTAGAGGTGACTCCTCCATTGACCTTCTTAGTGGCTTTCTTGGTTTTCTTTAAGTCCTTAGCCACTAAACGCACACCATGGCTAGTCTTAGGGATAACTTCCCTATTAGCCTTGGTTTTTCTAGACCTAGATGTGGTTCCATAATTAAATGGAACATTATGATAGGACATAGGTTTGTGACCCAAACCCTTCTTGCCCTTAGACCGTTCTTGTTTCCTAGGCCTTGACTTTTGTACATTAGACCCCTTAACCGAATTTGAGATGATTGCTAGGGTCTTCTCCAGTCTTTCTAGCCTTGACCTCAAGGCTTGGTTTTCTAGCTCTAATTTTTCCAATTTTAAATTTTCATTAGGTTTTTGGGAAGACCTCTTGTTCTTAGGCATGTGCCTAGACTTTTTGGGATTAATACCCAAATTTTCTTCTATTCTCCTAATGGACTCTTTAGGTAAAATAGGTCTAGTGTTTTGAGTCCTAGGTTTGTCCTTAGAGAAACTAACATGCTTAGCACCTAAGCAATAAACCTTATTATTTCTCCTAGCATGCTTTTCATTGATAATAGCAAGAGAACTAAAATAATTTTTAGCATGCTTTTTTAACTTTAGAAATTGAAGGTGCATAATTTATATTTACCTTAGGGTTAGCTTTAGGAGCTCCCCCTACATGAGTCACACCTTCTTGCCCTTTCTTCCTCCCCCTAGGGCATTGGCTTCGGTAGTGCCCCTTTTGATTGCATTTAAAACACACAATGTGCTCTTTGCTTCTAGTTGTGGGGACTCCGGCATCCTTTGACTTTGGGTTGACTCTTGGTGTTGATGCCTTTTCCTTAGCCAATTTAGGGCATTTGCTCTTGTAATGCCCTTTCTCCCTACACTCAAAGCATATTATGTGATTTTTATTTAAAATTATAATACTTGAGTTACCTAGGGAGGTGGTGGAGGCCTCTTCACTTCTTCCGGAGGTAGAAGCTTCATTTTGATCTTGCTCTGGAATGGAAATCCTTTTCTCCCCCTCAATGCTAGAGGTGGAGGTCTCCACCAAATCATCAACATCTTCAAATGTTGTGGGTGCTTCTTCCTCGGCATTCTCCTCTACTTGTGCCGGTTGAGAATTTTCTTGGAATTTCATTATCTTATTCCATAATTCCCTTGCATCCCTAAAACCACCCAATCTAGACCAAATAGTGTTAGGAATCAAATCACTAAGTAATTTGATTACCTTGCGATTTGTCTCGAAGTCCTTGATTTGGTCTTGGGTCCACCTTGACTTTTCAATGGGCTTGTTCTCTTTATCCCTAGGCATATCAAAACCGTTTTCTATAATAATCATAACATCAAAATCGGTTTTGAGATATACCTCCATCCGTTTCTTCCACCAAGCAAAATCTCCATGGAATTTCGATGGATGGATGAAGCCGGCCATTTTGTAATGCTCTCGCGGTGGTTAGTCCTTGAAGAGCGACTTGGCTCTGAGACCATTTGTAGGATCGATGTGGTGAAGTGGTTGGCTGGCTAGAGGGGGGTGAATAGCCCTCTTTCGTTCGATGACGTAGTTCATTCATTCTCGTGTGCTTATCTATAATTGTCGTTAATATATGCAGCGGAATAACAATAGAAATCATAACAATACACAAGACACGGCAATATACATTGTTCAGAACCGAATGGTTCCTACTCCACGGGGTGAGCTCAACGAGCTCGTATTATGCGCACAACACTAACAACACTCCTTATCGACTACACGTCGGAGGTGGAGAAACCTCTCACAAGCTATTACAACAAGTAATATGAAATACAAGAAGAAATACAAAGACAATACAAAAGAGAACTTTTACACAATTGCTTTGATCGCTTTCTTGTTGCTTGCTTTGGTTGGCTCTTGAAGGACTGGAATGCAGCAGCAATTCCCCTCCAATAGCTTCACAAAAGTCATGGCAAAACCCTTCATCTCGAGCTCCTTTTATAACCTGCATCGAGCTATTTTCGTGCCTAGCAGCCGACTAACAAAAGCCCCAGTCGACTACCCCTGTAGTCGTTGTCTCACAATGGCCAGATCCATGTCGGATAAGTTCCAACGGATCACCTACCAGTCGACTGCCAGTCCATGGCAGTCGACTGGTGACCTAGTAGTCGACTGCCCAGTCGGCTATGGAGCGTTCTGTGCTCGTGACCCTCCAATCAGTCGACTTCCATCTCTCGCCAGTCGACTGCTGTCGACATCAGTCGACTGCCAAGCACAAAACCCTAGCCTTACACCAGTCGAGCCCTAGTCGACTTGGATCAGTGGAACCGACACCTGTGTCAGTCGACTGCTATCGGGAAAAACCTCAAACACCAAGTTGTTTGAGCATCCGACCTTCGGGTAAACCCTCAAACATCAAGTTTGAGCCTCCGACACTCAGTCTTAGCCACTTGGCCAAGTCCACCTTATCCCTCATGGAGTTTCCCACCGAAGCTCTCTTCCCTCGGCCTACGTCCCTCGGATGCACTAATCACATGACTTCGCAACGCCATCCTTCACGTCTCATGCCCTAGAAGTATGCTTCCTTTGGGCTCACTCCATTCGCTCCCCGTCCGGCGGTCCCTCGGATGCACCAAGCACACGGCTTCGCAATGCCATCCTTCACCGACTCAAGGACCTCGAGCCTAGTGAACTTACCAAGTCCTCAAGACTTCCCATATGCACCAAGCACATGGCTTTGCAATGCATTTCTCACCAAGCACCAAGCGCACGACTTCGCAATGCTTTGGACTTTCCCACACCAAGCTCCATGCTTGGATTCTCCATGCCAACCCCATGTTGGACTTTCCCACACCAAGCTCCATGCTTGGATTTTCCATGTCAACTCCATGTTGGACTTTCCCATGACAATCCCATGTCATGAGTTTTGTCTATCATCAAAATACTATCAGGGTACTTGCTCGAGTCAAACTCGAGTCAACCTGGGCCGATTGCACCAACATCAACCATAAGGGAGACCAAGTCACCAACATGCATGTAAATGGCATGAATGCATAGTCACACATACACAGATCCACCACAGACTCTCTATCATACAGAGAGTCATACTCAACTGATCAACACACTCTTTATCCTGCAGAGATTCATACTCAACTTATCAACACATTCTCTATCCTGCAGAGAGTCATACTCAATTGATCACAACCAAGCTAGGACCACCGGTTCGTAGCGATACACTATCCACAATCCACATGACCATACATAAACACATGATCTGAAATGGATACGTGATCCGTAATCGTCATACCACATAAGGAATGTAATTTGACAATCAACTCTATATCTAGGTCATCACCCACCCCTAGATGAATTGTCTAAATTGCACAATTCGGATCTACAACCGAATTTAGCTACATACACATATGTAAACCACTATAGGTCAACTTACCATAACCTCTATAATTCATAATAATAATGAATGAATAGATAACAAGAATGATAGAGCATTTAAGTGCAAAGGCAAGTATCAAGCAATAGAAAAATTAGAGTGGAGTTAAGATCTAAGTGACAACAATATGCAATCTCATGCATTAGGGTTTAGCTACTACCTGACCAGGGTAGGAAATTATTGGTGCAGTAGGCACCTAAGTCGAACATGAGTTTTGATTATAGCAAACGATACAAAGTTAAGCTCATTTTGTTATCTCACGAGCTTACCTCAACATTTACCTTGTAGCTTCTGCTTCCGGTCTTCCACCTGATTCCTTCGGCTCCCTCTGAAGTCATCCTGGTGTCGCCCGACCACCATGGCTCCCTCCAGGTGTCACTGACCTTTAGCTCTAGCTTTAGTACTTTCTACTCTGATACCAATTGTTGGATCGATTTGAGCGCTAGAGGGGGGGTGAATAGCACAAAATAATTTTCGTTCGTTATAAAATGCGAGTGAGAGTAAATGCAGCGGAAAAATAAAAATATGGCTCGTTTGTTTTTACTTGGTTCATAGCCTTCGGCTGCTAGTCCAAGGCCCTAACGGTCCTAGACCGCGTACGGAGGGCAAAGCACTAAAAACACTCATCCTCGTTAGAGGTAGGAGTAAGCGAATACAATCGATACAAAAAAGCTCAAGGTAGAGGGACGCTCTCCCTCTCCTTGTTATGATTAAAACTCGATAAGTACAGATTTAAAGACAACAATAAAGAATATACCAACGACTATTAAAGAAATGGAACTTGGGCTCTTGTCATCGGAGATGTGGTAGCACTTCGTCGTCGTAAGGTTGTCGTAGAAGAGTATCATAGCGGAGGCTTTTTGGAGAGCTTTTGATGATGGAAATGGGGTGGAGAACCCCTACTTTTATAGCCTTGGAAACCCTAGATATTTATATCTTCAACCAATGAGAGCAAACCTCCTAGCCCTTGAGAAATGGAGATAAGCTTTGACTCTCCTCGAAGCTGATCCTTGACTAACAGTTGACTACTACCCTTTCCAGTCGATTGATTGAAGCATCAGTCGACTAATGCATGCCACCAGTCGACTGATGGTAGGGTTTCTAGCTACAATGAAGAGTTAGCTCGAAAATACAGTTAATACAAGTAAATTAAATGGTCATTTACCATCTGATCTCGACTTAGACCTTCTATGTGAGGTCTTGGTCGGATCATTGCCTAAGAACGTCCCCGTACAAAAGACACGACCTTACTTGTGCTCACTCTGAAGTCAAAGCTTACCTCAACATTTACCTTGTAGCTTCTGCTTCCGGTCTTCCACCTGATTCCTTTGGCTCCCTCCGAAGTCATCCCGGTGTCGCTCGACCACCACGGCTCCCTCCGGGTGTCGTTGACCTTCAGCTCTAGCTTTAGTACTTTCTGCACACTTGATTTAGCTCGTGAGATAACAAAATGAGTTTAACTTTGTATCGTTTGCTATAATTAAAACTCATGTTCGACTTAGGTGCCTACTACACCAACAGAAATATTACCCACCTGATATGTAGAATACCAACTGTCTTCAAGTCCAAGGGTCTACCTCGAATCAAAGTCCTGTACACCATACAAAATACAATTTAGTTCTCTCGCACAACGAATGATCAAGTCGAATCTTACATCGATTTCGTATTTCCAATCTACTATACGAATATTAGCTAAAGTCTCATTCACCCATCCCACATAATATCCACTTTATCACCATGATGGCATACTTGATATAATTAACCAACTAACAACCACACAACAGTAACATAATATCCATATCACCACAATATCAAAATCCACACTTACCCAACCCAGCGTTAAATGTGGAACTTCTTGATTCCATATTCAAGTTGCAAAACTAACTTGCCTGTCAAATTTTTGACAATATCAACCCAATTTGATAACCCCATTACCTGTAATTGCAAGAAAATGAGTTTCCCTTCAATCCAACATCTAAGCCAATCAAGTTGATTCGGGAATACTCCTTACCCAAATCGTCTTCTCCAGCAGCTTGCTAAGTATCGCCAACATTGATCATTACAACCCATCCAAACATCACAGATCCTACCAAATTTGCTACATCCCTAAATTACAATTCCAAAACAGAGGAAAGGGTGAAGGAAATCAAGCCAGTGAAAGAAAAGGGCAGCAACAACCTTGCTCATTG
Organism: Wurfbainia villosa; assembly: GCA_025175895.1. Taxonomy (NCBI): domain Eukaryota; kingdom Viridiplantae; phylum Streptophyta; class Magnoliopsida; order Zingiberales; family Zingiberaceae; genus Wurfbainia; species Wurfbainia villosa. The sequence continues at coordinate 111,513,142 of CM045988.1, forward strand.
TTGGGACAGTGGTGAATGGCCATTGGAATCACAGTGAGGTGTCGATGGCGCTCACTGTGGTCAAATTAATGAAGCATAGCTAAGAAAAATCATTAGCATGAGGTAGCTTGCAATGGAGACAGGTGGTGTCGTGTGCAAGGCGGCTACAATGGCCGACGAAAACAGATGTTGACAGAGGCATACGATTGCTACTGTCAAGATCCGAAGTAGAGACATACAATAGAGACTCGAGCTCGTGGCCAGACCAGCGATGCAAGGAAATCCACAGTGGCGAGAGTGAAGGGTGGTGGAGATCAAGCTCTACGGCACGGTAGCATAGGGAAAAAGGCGACGACGAGTTGTCTCGGCGTCGACGGTGGTAGATCCATCGACGTGGCAGCGGTGATACGGTGAGGCGCACAATCGGGAGAAGGAAGGGAATCAAACTCAAGGGGAAGCTCAGATCGAGATCAAAATGAGCTCACTGATGGGGCACGGTGAAAAAGAAAATCGCAAGTGGGAAAGGTTGCACGATCGGGAGAGGGAAGAAGAATCGGGATCCGCATTAAGAAATGAAATGGATCCATTTAAAAGCTATAAATCCCTAACCATGATATAAATAAATCCCTATCCATGGTTTAATTAATTGATAGAATCAGTTCTCTAATTAATGAATAATAAAGATATTAATCTGTCTCAAATTTATTCGTGGTATTTTACATGCATCATTTTAGGGGTTGGAGCGATTCTGATGCAATTGAATGAGACGTATCTTATGCTTACGCCAGCTGAGGAACTACGAGATAAGTTGTCATATACATGATGTGGATTTAGCAGTTATTATCTTGTTTTGTAGATGCATGGATCAGGAGTTCTCTTAGAGTTTTGGCTAGCTACTAGGTAGCTACTATAGAGTTGCTAGAACACAGACAGATGCAACAAGGGAGATTGATCACTATATTCTTCCAGTCACTTCCAGTTCTGTATGGTAGAGTAGATTTTGGACAGTAGATTGATTTCTCTTGTGAGAAAGAAATTCTTCATTTTCAAGGAGAATAGTGAGTTCCAGAGTTGCATTCGATTTAGGAAGAGTTGTTTCAGGAGACTCATCATTCGAGATTGGTGATTTATTTAGAGTGTATCCGAAAATAGCAAGTTTCGAAATGTTCTTAGTGGTGGAACGACATGTAGAACATGGTTGATTTCATATCTTGGTGTTGATGTGTCAACTAGTAAAGACAAAATATTAGTGACTAGTAGGGTTATGTACCGAGATGGAAGTGAGAGCATATTATGATGGACATTGTTGGGAGATTATCTAGAACTTTAGGAAGGACATGATGCAATTTGGATAATCAATGATTGATTGACCAAGTCCTCCTATATTCTACCAATTCGTAAGATGGATTTGTTGAATCTCTTGATGGAATGATATGGCAGGGAGATTTTCATATTTTATGGAGTATCTTTGAGTATCATATCTGATAACAATTCAGGATTCATCTTACGATTCTGGCAAGTCTCCAATAAGTCATAGGTATAGAGCTCCACTCTGGTACAATTATTTACCTTTCGATAGATGGTCAATATGATGGTACTATTCATACTTTAGTAGGTATGTTGAGAATATGTGTGATAGATTTTTGGAGGCTATGTGAGAGCTGAAAAAATAATATTCGAGCTCAATACCCCCACTTTGTTACTTGAGGTGTGACTTGGTTCAAAGTACTTGAGTTGATTAGTGTGACATTGGTTATTCACTATACTCGAGTAGTAAATTTGGGGATCAAATTTTTATTAGTGAGGGAGAATATGAGATATTGAAAAAATAAAATAATAATAAAATGATACTAGTTAATTAAGAAAATAACTTATAGGATTTTTTTAGGAATTTTTAGAAATTTTTTCGGGTTTAAAATAGAATTCTTATGATATTTTATGGGGAAGGATTTAATAGGCTTTGAGGAAGCCTGTTTGGATTATCTGTCATTGAGGGGTTAATATGTTTCATTAACCTAAAGTATATGAAGAAACCTAAGTTTCCTTAATGTCTCTTCAATTTTCTCGATTCTGTTTCCTCACTTGACTCCTCTTTCTCTTTCCTGACCGACAATCATTTCTCCATCGCAATTCTTCCTCTCCCAATCGCATTTTTCCTCTTCTCTTCGTCTTTGCTACTCAACAGACAATGATGGTGCCTCCTGCCCTCTCGCGATCGCTGTTGTTCTCTCGATGTAAGCTCAACCGCGACAGAGATGCCACTCCATTCCTCTGGTGTCTTCTTCTCTTCCGTGTGTGGTCGCTGCTCCATCACCCTCGGTCGAGCCAGATAACACGATGCCTTGGTTGTCTACTACTTCTGATCAGCTGACATTAGGAATGATCGCATGCAGATCATTGTATACCCTCTCGCGCATTCGTGTGTTTCCACCGGTTGGCCTCTTCCCTATCGATCTGTCTCTGCCATCGCGGCCACTATCGCCAGCTTGTGGCCAGCTCTGAAATTGATTGCGACCCCGCAGTCATCGAACGGGCACTTAGTCACTACTGCCTACTACCGATTGCCTATCTTCCGGTGCCATCATTGACCCTGCCGCCATTATTTTCTTGGTTGCGAATGAAGAAATCATTGAAGTTCAACTACTCGGTGCATATCAAATTTTCTTGAGGTGGATAAGAGGTTGTGGAGGATAAAATTTGAGTAGGTAAGTTTTTATTTGGAAATTTTATCGATATTTATATGTTTCAGTGGTTAGTTTTTGTGTTGTGGTTGTGTTATTGGGTGGCAGCCATGAAACCTAGTGATGATAGGTGAGGAGAGTAATTGAAGTAAGGATTCGGCTTATCTATCTAATTGTTATAGATTGCTACTTCAAATGTGGATCAAGAAGTAATTGAAGCTATGCAGGTGAATCGGTACGAGATGAGTTTTAATCTAAGTTATTACATATGTGATATTAGATCTATAGATGGTAATATTGTCCAATTCTATTTCTTGAATTGGTGATGGATTGCAGGCTATGGATATGACTTGAGTAGGGTTGATCCTATTCAGTAGTAGATTTTGGTTCCAAATCCATGGTGGAGGATTTAAGTAGGATTAGGGTAAGTTTTGATCTGAATATCATAATTTGGTATTAGGCATATAGTTGGTTGAATTATAGTTTATTTGTCTATGTGATGGATTGGGTGGATCTATTGGGTATATCACGGTGGAGGTGTAGAAGTATGTTCTAGGGTAACTAGATTTGTATTGGTTACTAAGGATATTGGATTGTAATAGAATTATATATAATTCATATACTATATTTCAAGACTTAGATTCAAAGCAGGTTCTCGGACGTGAGGACTATTGACACGAGCTATATACCAGGTGGGTAATTCCTTCCTTTGGTTCAATAGATCGATGATCTTAGTGCATGAGCTTTGTTATGATGATAGTAATATTACCTTGACTCCACTCTTGTTTATTCTTATACTTGATACTTAGTCATTGAACTTCAAGATACTCTATTCGATATATGTACCATCTTGTTTCATCACTATTGTTGATTACAAATTCTATACATGTTTGATTTATAAATGTTGTATAAGTGCATGTAGCTGAGCATAGTTGTATTCTTGATTTGGGTTATCATGTTGTATTAATGGGGGTAGGTGATAGATCTAAATGTGGATTTGATTGTCGTATCATATTACTTTGCGTTGTGTACCTATTGTGGATCATGTCTTCTATGTATGGTTGAGTGGGTTGTCGATAGAGTTTTGTTTACGGACTGGAGGTCCTAGCATGGTTGTTTGTCTGTTGTATATGACTCTTTGTGAGATAGAGGGTGTGTTATGGATTTATGTGTATGGAGTTGTGCATCATTACGTTACATGCATGTGGTTGACTTGGTCTCCTTTGTGGTTGAGAGGGTCATCAGTCATCATTGCCTCCTTGGCCCCTCGGGGTAGTGGTATCTGGAGTTGAGTACAAATCATCTGTTGTGTCACACTCGTCCACTATTGATGGTGGTAGTTGGAGTTGTATGCAGTTTGTCCTGTCCTACGACACTCGACCATTCATGGGTAGTAATAGTGGACTGGCTAGTAGCAAGGACCCTCGTTGTATAACTTGTAGCTAGCTACTTACTTATATTGGTCATTCGACCACTCGAGAGTAGTGGTAGCTGGAGTTGAGATGGTTGTCCTATCGTGTCACTTAATATATATATATATATATATATATAATATTATATAGGCTTGTGATATGTTGCATTTGTTTGAGCTGTGATTGTTGCATATGTTTAAACATCATTATACATGTCATTTGCATAGTTTATACTGTTGTATGTGGTGTATTTGGCTATGAGTAGGATCTGTGTAGATCGTTGTTTAGGTATGTGTTGTGTACCTGATGGACAAGACTGTTATATGCATGTGATCAGTATTATGTTATTGCATAGGATGGACTAGGTTTGTTTATTCATTTGATTATACGTTATTCATATGAATATGTGTTGATCACAGGTGTGATATTGTTCATATATGTTATTCGTATGTGTTACGTTGTTGTATACTTGTCAAGTTATTATGAGTTGTGTCATTGCAAACCTTCAGGTATTTTAGTACATTATGTTAATTTGGTGGGTCAGGTTGGTATATGCATTGATTAGATTTATACTGATGGTTATTTGTTATTACCTTTGAGACTGTATACATGTTGATCTCCATATATTTATATAATGTTCATGCACTATCTTTCATATACCACTGAGTCTTATACTTACCACCACAGAACCTGAGTTTTCCTGTCGCCCAGATAGCAGGTAGCGGATGTCGTAAGGAGCTTAGAGGACCTATCTGCCAATTCCATCTCACATGGTGCATTTTGGGTTTGAATCCCTGATGATTGTATGTTTTGGATTTTATTTTGTATTTGTTCCACATTTTGGTATATTATAGTGTTGTTATGTACTTGGCCTTTATTATGGTTTTGGTTTGGATGTTGGTTTTAATTATGTTTTCTTGTTATGTCAAAGTCACTCCGGAGTGCATCTTTGTGTCCTTGTATTTCTATTATTTGTCGGGGTTATTTCACTGTGATTTATGATTTGTGTGCATGAATAGCTATTTGGGTTTTGTATTGGTATTGTTTCTTATATTGTCACAAGAGAATACCGTCTGATTGACTGACAAATATACTCTCGGGGTGTGACATGGATATTTGGCAAGGAAAAGTCCAAGTATGAATACTTGGCAAAGGAAAAGTTCAAAGGTATAGTCTTGACCGTGTAAGTCCAAATGTATAGTCTTAGTGGTGAAAGTTCAGGTATGGATACTTTGTAAAGGGAAAAATCCAAGGGTATCGTCTTGGCCATGCGTAGGTGCGATCTCTTGGGAAAAGAGATCCATTAGAATGAAATAGGCGATGGAAGCACTTGAAGGCTAAGGCTAAGGGTGATGAGTCGTGGACTTGAACCAAGGGTTTGAGGTTGATGGAAGTGGCTTGAAGGTTGAGGTCTAGGCTAAGGGTGTCTGATGGCATGATGAAACCGATGGAAGCATCTGAAGGCTTGCGCGAAGGGTGATGGAGTCTGGAGGACTCGGATAGACCGTGAGGGTATGAGGTTGATGGAGGTGGCTTATAAGGTTTAGGTCTAGGTCTAGGGTGAGTATCAAGTATGAGGAAATCATACTTAGGTTAAGCCTCAGTTTTGAAATGTACCAGTAGACTGGTGGTATTGACCAATCGACTGGTCGAGTTCACGATACTCGGGAGGCCTAGTTGACTCAGATAGTACCCAGTTTCTTAGTTAAGTAGTCGACTGAGGTTCGACTGCTGACTATGACTCTAGAAGTTGACTGGTGGATTAGACTAGTCGATTGGTCACTGACAGTCGACTAGCACTAGTGGACACGAGCACATAAGGTCTCGTAGTCAACTAGGAAGTCGACTGATGGTAATGGCAGTCGATAGCTCAAGTATTCATTGGGTGAAATCCTATGTGAATTAGTTCGTTGTGACACAATGGATAAGTGGGTAGTCGACTGAGGCTTTTGGTAATCGACTGCCAAGTGAAAATCCAGCCAAATGCAAGTTATAAAAGGAGCTCATCATAGAGGATTTTGGTAGCGTTTCTTGAGGAAGTTGTAGGGGAATTGCTTCTGCCTTCCAGACCTTCAAGATATTCTAAAAGAAACCAACAAGCAATAAAGCAAAAGCATTCTTATGTAAAGCATTTATTATTTTCGTATTTTATTTTTACACTTGTATTTATTTATATTATTGTTGTATAAGCTCCAGGCGATTGTAAGAAGGTTTTCTCCACCTTGGTGTTCATCCAAAGGAGAAGATAGTGGAATCTTGCAATAGGAGTGATCTGCCTTAAGGATTGTCATGGAGTAGGAGCTTTATCTCCGAACCACGTTAAACCTTATGTTGTGAGTGTTTTTCTTTATTTTTTATTTATGCTTTATTATTTCTGCTATGCATAATGAGTTTTGTAAATGAACATGAACGAAATCGAAGCAATGCTATTCACCCCCTCTAGCGCATCCAAATGGTCCCCAGCAAGTGGATCAAAGTGAGGACACTCTTTAAGGACTAATCACGGGAAGGAGCAAAGGTGCTAGAGGATTTGTCATCAATACAATGGAGTTGCCAAGTGATGGATTGGGATACGACATCAACACTCCCATTCCATATAAACTTTATGGACAAGAAGGTTTTGATCAATGGAAGATGAGGACAGAGACTTTCTTCATGATGAACATCAAAGATTGGTTCATTCTAATGAATTCTTTCAAATTTCCAAGGGACACGAAGGGAGGAATCCTCAAGATGAAAAAATGGGCCGAGCAACAACTCCAAAAATGCAAGATAAACATTAAGGTAACCAAAATGCTAGTTAATTTGGTACATGATGATATCTTGTCCGAGTCAGGTGATTTTAAGGATGCCAAGGAGTTATGGAGCAAGTTGGCAAAATTTCATGAAGAGTCTTCACCGATCCAAGAAGTAGAGGAGTCCAAGGAAAAAAGAATGCTCATTGACTAAAGATTCGGAAGTTGAGAGATGCTCAACATCCGAGTCAAAAGAGGTTGAAGAAACCTCCACTTTTAGGATTGAAGGGGAGGATAGGCAACCAACATGGAGCTAGAGCAAGAAGACGAACCTTCTACCTCCGGAAGAAGAACAAGCTCACGGTTCCTCTACCTCTATAAGTAACTCAAGCATAATTCATAAAAATAAAGATCATATAATTTGCTTTGAGTATAGAGAGAAGGGTCACTACAAAAGTAAGTTCCCTAAATTGATCAAGAAATAGGCACAAGTGGCGTCAAAGGCAAAGGAGAAGATAAAGGAGGTTGGAGTCCCCATCCACAAGAGTAAGAAGCACATAATGTGCTTCAAATGCCAACAAAAATGATATTACCAAAGCCAATGTCAGAGGGGAAGGCACCCTAGCAAGGACAAGAGTGAGAGCTCGAGTGTAGGGGGAGCTTCTAAGGTAAAATCCAAGGTAACATTTAATAATAGACCTTCGATTTATCATAAAAAGCATACTAGTAATGTATCAAATTTCAATGCACTTGCAATTTGTCATAAGAAGCATGCTAACAATAAATATTTTGCTTAGGTGCTAAATTTCATGAAATTAATACTAAGGATGATTCTAGAACCATTAATTCTAGGACTATCCTACCGAAGAATAGGAAGAGGCAAGAGAAGTGGAGTGGAATTTTATTGGCGTCTCCTGAGGGAGATGAGATCCAAGTAGTTGTGCAACTCAATTTTAAGGCTTCTAACAATGAAATCAAGTATGAGGCTCTACTAACTGATTTATAGGCAACCAAATATATAGGGCAGTTAGGGTCATTGTTCATTTAAATTCTCAATTGGCAGATTATCAATTAAAGGGTCATACAAGGTAAAAATGATCGACAATGTAAGTATATAGAGGACAACGACAAGATAAAGACTGAATTCCAAAAGGTGATCCTCTAGAAGATACCCAGGAAGAGAATAATAAGAGAGATGAACTAGCTCAGATGGCTAATTATCTGACTCATTGAGTTAAGAAAGATGTGGTGGTTCAAGTTGAGTCAATAGTTCAAATCAATCAACCTCTGACTCCTAAGCCCAACCAGGGAAGAGAAGTCGATTGGAGAGAGGTAATAGTAATTTTCCTCAAATAGGGGAAACTACTGGAGGACTCGAGGCAGATATAGAAAATCAAGCAAAGAGCAATGCACTTCACCCTGATTGGCAACCACTTGTACAAGCGAACTTTCTCTCACCCATTATTGAGGTGCTTAGGCCTGAGCGAGGCTAAGTGTGTGATGCGGGAAATTCATAAGGGTACCTACAGGAGTCATATTAATTGAAGGACTCTAGCCCGAAGGTCTTATTGGCAAGGTATTTCTAGTCAACCTTGGAGTGAGATGCGACACACCTCATTACAACTTATCTGAGTTGTCAGAAGCATCAACAATTATCCCTGTGACCTACTAACTTCTTGAAGGTGATAACAACTTTATGTCCTTTCAACCAATGGGGATTGGATATTGTGGAACCCTTCCTAGCAGGGTCGAGTCAAAAGTTCTTCCACATAGCAATAGATTACTTTTCCAAGTGGATAGAGGTGGAGCCCTTAGCACGGATTATGGAGGAGGTTATTTCAAAATTCCTTTGAAATAACATAGTATATAGATAAAGGATAACTCAGAGATTAATATATAATAATATGAGGTAGTTCTAAGGGCACAACCTCTAGGAATAATTCAAGGAGTCTGGCATATAGCAATCTTTCACCTCCATGGCTTATTCTTAGAGCAATGGTCAAGCGGAGGTAGTCATGGTTTAAAATTTCAAGTTGTGCTGAGATTTTGATCCACAATCGGAATGATACAATTTCGATATCGTATCATGTCTTGTCAATATAGTTTCGGTACTTTTTAATTATAAAATATATTAATTAAAAATAAATTTTTTAACTTCAATATAAAAAAATAAAATTAAAAAATAATTAAAAACCATTAAAAAATTAAATATAATAGTAGGATTAATTTAATTAATTATGATTGAATTTGATTAAAAAATAAAATTTAATGATATATAAATAAATAAATAAATTTTAAAATAAATTTATGGAATATTTTTAGATTAATAGAATAATTTTATTAAATTTTGATTGATTTTATTTATTGCATATGAACTATAGTTAGTAGTTGATTGAAATTATTAACTTAAGTTTTAATTAAAATCTTAAAGTTCTAAAATTCAGTCACCCACGTGAGCAGTTCCATGACACCATGGAGGTCACCGCAGTAGCCTCCATGATACCACAGTGGCTCGTAATGGCAACACAGAGGTTGTGTCGACATCCACAATCCTGTGTAGCCTCCGTGATTCACAGTGTCGGTGTTACACCAGTGTCAAGCGACAAGCAGAATGTCAAATTTTTCCTGTATCGCCCGACACGACTCAAGATTTAAAACTATAGAGGTGTTAATAGCAATTTAGTCTAAGGTATAAAGCATAAGTTTGACATGTAGGAGGGAGCTGGGTAAAGGAATTATCTAGCATATTGTGGTCACATCGCACTACCCCTTAGGAGGAGACAAGTATGACTCCTTTCCATTTGTTGTATGGTTGAGATGTAATCTGCATGGATCAGTACTTATAATGAAGATAATGTTGAAATGTAGTTACTCGAACTAGATATGGTAGGAGAGGCTAAGGATAGAGCTGCAACTCGGCATAGAGTTTACAAACAACGAATATGTCAGGCCTATAACAGGAAGGTTATTCCTCATTCTTTTTAGAAAAAAAATTGTAGTTTGGGAAAAGTAGCCACCCTTAGGAGAGGTCGGGAAGTTAGAGCCCGGATGGCAAGGACCATACAAAGTTAACCTTTAGAGGTAGACCAAGCTTACATAAGGATGAGGATAACAAAAATCTAGGCGTTAACCCTAAGTAAAATAGACATGCCTAAGAAGAAACAAAATGGCTAAAGAAATGATAGAAAAATAAAACTTAAGACATTAGAGTTAGAAAATCAAGTCTTAAGATCAAAACTTGATAAAATGGAAAAGACCCTTTATAGCATAGAAAATATAATAAAGGGGTCTAATGGGCAAGGTTTAAATGTCAATAGGCAAGGTGCATCTATGGAAAAGAAAGATTTGTATCACAAGCCTAAGTCCAAGGTAGATAAGCCTACCTACCATAGTGTTCCATTTAACTATGGAACTAATAATAGGTCTAAGAGTGTTAAGGTTATGAGGGATACTATCCCTACAGTTAACTTTGACAAGAGTCAAATGACTAAGGTTTCAAAGAAACCTAGGAAAGTCACCAAAAAGGTTATAAGGGAAGATATCCCTAGGGTTAACCTTAAAGAGACCACAATGACCAAGGCTTCCAAGCCTAGGAGGGTCATTAGAAAGGTATTAAGGAAGGTTATTGTTGGTGCAGTAGGCACCTAAGTCGAACCTGAGTTTTGATTATAGCAAATGATACAAAGTTAATCTCATGTCATTATCTCACGAGCTGAATCGAGTGTGAAGAAATGCTAAGCTAAGCCGAAGGTCAGCGACACTCGGAGAGAACCGTAGTGGTCGGGCGACACCGGGAGGACTTCGGAGGGAGCCGAAGGAATCAAGTGGAGATCGAAAGCAAGGCTTCAAAGGTAAATGTTGAGGTAAGCTCGTGTGAGTGAGCGTAAGTAAGGTTGAGTCCTTCATATGGGGACATCCTTAGGCGACGATCCGACCAAGACTTCCCATGGAAGGTCTATGTTGAGATCGGACGGCAAGTGGCCGTCGAATTCACTTATATTTCGAGCTAACTCTTTATTACAGTCGAAAAGTCTGGAAATCAGTTCAACCGGCCAAGGATCAGTTCAACTGCTGAGCCATCAGTTCAACCGGCCAAGGATCAGTTCAACTGCTGAGCCATCAGTTCAACCGGCCAAGAAATCAGTTCAACCGATGGTCAAAAATCAGCCTCGAGGAGTCAAGCTTTATCACTATTTTTCAAAGAGTCTTGTGCCCAATTCCTATTGGTTGAAGACCCATTCGAAAAGGTGCTCAAGGGATATAAAAGGAGGGCCTCTCCTAGGGTTTTTCATCAATCTCTAAGTGCTCAAAAGCCTCCGCAACGCTACGACTCTCCGACGACTCTACAACGACGAAGTGCTACCAACAACCCTAGCTTAATTTATATTTACTAGTTGTTGGTATAATTTTATTTTGTCATCTCTTTTATACTGCAATTCTTTATTGAGGTTTTTTATTGTTGCATTTTACATTAATAAAAGAGAGGGTGTGTCTCTCTATCTTTTGCTTTCGAAGGTTTTTGTAATCGTCTAACTCCTACCTCTAACGAGGAGGAGTGTTTTAGTGTTTTGCCCTCCGTGCGTGGTCAAGGACCACTAGGGCCTTGGAGTAGTAGCCGAAGGCTACGAACCAAGTAAAAATATTTGTCTCCTTTATTTATTGCTTATCTTTCCGCTGCAATTAATTATCTACTCGGGTTTTAACGAATGAACAAAAAAAAAGGTTTTATCGCTATTCACCCCCTCCCCTCTAGCGATCCGCTTCGATCCAACAATTGGTATCAGAGCCGGGGGCGCTTAGATTTGGTGAAACCACCAATCTAGCATTTTTTACAGATTTGTTTTTTCGTTCGTTTAAATTTTTCTCCCGCACTACTAATCCAAGACAAAGTCTTGGTACTCTTCGTTTGGTTTTGTTTTGCAAGTATTCGCTTTTGGAGTAGCCGACGGTAAAACGGGCATAACTTTTCGTACAAGTTGACCCACGAAACGGGCTACCTACCAAAACGAAGCTCTCGGAGAGATCTACACTTTTATTAGGGTAAACCCTCGTAACAAGCTGTATTCATCCCCAAAAACCATCGTTTAGTACCATTTCTGGGACATCGAAGGTTGTAAGTGCTCATCTTTAATTTTAGTTGGTTATTTCTCATTTATTCCTTTTGTTTCTTTTCATTTCCTACATTACTAATCCAAGGCGAAGTCTTGGAACCTTTTTCGTGTTTTTTTTGGTATTTTTTATGCAAGGTTTCCCTTCCAAATGGCCCATCTCGAGGGGTTTAGCATCGTCTGACCTCCGTTTTACAATGGAGATGATTTCCGTTACTGGAAAGGTCGGATGGAATGCTTTCTCAAAACCCAAATTGAGATGTAGATCATAATCCAAATGGGATTCACACTTCCGACTAACGAAGTGGGTGAATCCTTGGATTATGACCAATGGACCATTGCGACAAAATGACAAGTCGAAGCCGACGCTAAGGCAACTCAAATCCTTCAATGCGGCTTGTCCAAGGAGGATCTAAATCACGTCGGCCCCTTCATAATCGCAAAGGACCTTTGGACAAAGCTAGTGGAGCTACACGAAGGGACCGATGAAGCCAAGGTATGTAAGCGTGATCTTTTATTTAATAAACTATATAATCTAAAAATGCAAGAACACGAGTCCGCGACGTAACTTCATGCCCGCGTCCAAGACATAGTCAACAATCTACACGCGATCGGGCAAAAGGTCGAAAACCGCGACCTTATAAGGTATGTCCTAAACTCCTTTCCGAGGACTACCTTGTGGGCATCCATGGTCGATGCCTACAAGGTCTCCAAGGATCTTTTGAAACTTAGGTTAGATGAATTATTTTCTGATTTTGAACTTCATGAGCAGTCTAACTCGGAACCCGAGAAGGGTATAGCACTTTTTGCAGGTTCAAGGAAGAAAACCGCAAGCAAGCCACCCCCGAAGGAAGAAGAGGATGAGTCCGATTCGGAGGACAACTCGGAAATGGAGGTTGAACTAGTCAACCTAGTTCAGAGGATAGTCAAGGGCCGAAAATGCACCGTCACTCGACCCAACGAAGGTAAGCCTAAAAGTTCAAATATTAGATGTTATGAATGCAACAAGTTTGGACATACCAAGTCCGAATGCCCAAAACTCAAGAGCAAAGCACCAAAACACAAAAAGGCACACAATGCTACTTGGGAAGAAGCATCCGAGGAAGAAGATAATGATCGTGTTCTCATGGCTAAACCGGTGGAATCAGAGACGGAGTCGGAACCGAAACCTAAATCGGAAACCGAAGACGAGTCGGACTACGAAGCACTATTCAAGACAAGCCATGGATACGCATCCGGTTCAAAAGATACACTCAAGGTAAGTCGATCTCTCATTAGTACACTTTATAGTGCAATTAAGATTTTAACTAGAAAGTTAGCTAAGTCCGAGTCCAAGGTCGAGACCCTGGTTGAGGAAGTTAAACTCCTCAAACACGAGGTCTCCCTAACCTCTTCGACTAGTCGAGTTCAAGAGGAGGACTCAACTCGGGTTGAAAAACTCGAAGTTGAGAACTCACTCTTGAAGAGTCAAGTCGAAGATCTTAGGAATACGTTGGAATGGTTTACTTTGGGATCCAAAGGACTTGACCTCCTACTTGGGTCGCAAAGGGTCGTGTACAACAAGGTCGGGCTAGGGTTTAGCTCAAATACAGCCAACAAGTCGTATATGTCGATTGTAAGTCGACATAAAAAACATTTTCAAGCATGGGTCCCTAAGACCACCTTAATTTCAAACTTAGGATCGAACCAGTACTGGGTTCCCAAGGACCAAATCCACTATGTGGAGAGACCGAATCGATTCAACGGTCCAAGGGGAGCTAGTATGAAACTTGTTTGTGTTTTAACCTAGAAATTGCATGCTTAGGTTTTTATTTAGTTTGATTTTCCTTTTTAGAAAGGTTAGATAGGACTATAACTCTTCAATACTTGATAACATAGTACCAAGACGCGGCGAGATGATAGTACGCTAGGAAAGCGGAGTCTTGTGTATTCGGGCTAGATAAGACGTATCTAGTTCGGTGCACTTGACCGAGTGGAACTAGCTGAAGCTACCTCGCCATATCCTAGACTAGTTAGACCAGGAAGTGGTCTTAGGTGAGTCAAGTTATTATTTTCTTGAAAATGGTTTTGTCTAAGGAAGTGGTCATTGTTCCGATCAAAGAAGGTCTCTGTGCCTCGCCATGACCTGGAAGCCATGATCTTGAAAAGGTGACTTGATGAGCCTAAGGTCAAATCCGAATCTAACGCAAGGTTGACAAGTGTTTAAGTTATTAAATTTAAATCAAGTAAAATTAGAAGTCATCTCACAAGAACATATAGGATTAACGTGTTTGATCATGTAGACATGGGTGAGATGATTTAGGTTAATAATTTTCAACCAATCTTTAATAAATCCAATATCCGATCCAACTACCTTGCATGTAGGATCAATGGATGTTGGACAGTGGTTGCTCCCGACACATGACCGGGGATCAACTCAAGTTTTCGAAGCTTCTATTCAAACGACAATGATCGGTAGCCTTCGAAAATAACGACAAGCTTAAAATCATCGGATCAGGTGATATTGAGCTTAACTTAAATTTTGTTATTCAAAATGTTTTATTAGTAGAAAATTTTCAATATAATTTACTTAGTGTAAGCCAATTGTGTGATAATAACTGTAAGGTCATATTTCTAGAAAATGAATGCGTAATTAATACAAATGAAACTTCTAAAACAATTCTTAAGGGAACTAGAAATAACAATATTTACACTATTAACTTAACTAACTCCTCAACTAAGTGTCTTATGACACGGCAAGAGGAATCATGGTTGTGGCATCGACGACTCGGTCACTCACACCCAAGACTCATCCACAAGATGAGTCAGAGTGACTTAGTCAGAGGTTTACCTAACCTCAATAACTTGGATAATAAAATATGTAATGCTTGTCAACAAGGTAAACAATCTAGGACACGAACCTACAAAACCCCCGGCAACCCCAATTAGCGAGCCGATTCATACTAGGCCTAACTCTGATCCGGAGATCAGGTCTAATGTTAATCCTAATCTAAGTCAACCAAGTGACTCTAATGACCAAGTGATAGATGACTCCAACCAAACTAGAACTCAAACGAGTCATCCTATGGATCATGTAGTAGACTCAAACCCAAATCCAATTACGACTCAAACGAATCATCCTATCGACCAAGTGATAGGTGATCCAAGTATAGGAGTTCGAACTAGAGCCTCATACAGAAACCTTAGTCAAATCTCCTTGATTTCTAAAATTGAACCCAAAACTATTGACCAAGCTCTTCTTGATCCCGATTGGATTATTGCAATGCAAGAAGAGCTGGCTCAATTCACTAGGAACGAAGTATGGGAATTAGTACCACCACCTAAAGATAAAACAATCATTGGAACAAGGTGGGTGTTTAGAAATAAACTTTATGATAAAGGTGAAGTGGTTAGAAATAAAGCTAGACTAGTCGCTAAAGGGTTTAGTCAAGTCGAAGGTTTAGATTACGACGAGATCTATGCCCCAGTAGCTAGATTAGAGTCCATTCGAATGCTATTAGCGTATGCAGCACATCGAGGATTTAAGTTGTTTCAAATGGATGTGAAATCTGCATTCTTAAATGGATACATTAAAGAAGAAGTTTATGTTAGTCAACCCCCCGGTTTCGAAAGTTTAGACAAACCCGACCATGTCCTTAGGTTAAAGAAAGCTCTCTATGGACTTAAACAAGCTCCTCGAGCTTGGTACGAGAGACTTTCGATTTATCTTAAGTCCAAAGGTTTTAACCAAGGTGTAGTTGACCCAACTCTTTTCGTAAAAACCTTAGGTAAAGACATATTCATAGCCCAAATCTACGTAGATGATATTATTTTCGGAACCACCAACTCAATCCTACTAAATGAGTTCATTTCACTTATGGAAAGTGAATTTGAAATGAATTTAGTAGGTGAGTTAAGCTTCTTTTTAGGTCTACAAATTAAACAAACTAAAGATGGAATATACCTACATCAACGCAAATATACTAGGGAATTAATTAAACGCTTTGGAATGCAAGACGCTAAAATTATTAATACCCCAATGGCAACTAATGTGAATATGGAAGAAGATGTAATCGGAAATTCAATTGATTTAAAATACTATAGGAGCGTAATAGGGAGTCTCCTTTACTTAACTGCAAGCCGACCCGATATCTTATTTGCAGTAAGTATGTGCGCAACGTTCCAAACCTGTGCCAAGGAGTCTCACTTAACTCTAGTCAAGCGTATCCTTAGATATCTAAAGGGTACACTTAATGTCGGTATTTGGTACCCTAGATCTACCGAGTTCAAACTAACCGACTACTCTGATTTGGACTATGCCGGTAGTAAGCTCGATAGAAAGAGTACGAGTGGTTGTTGTCAACTTCTCGGCTCGAGTCTAGTGAGTTGGTGTTGTAGGAAGCAACACTGTGTTGACTTATCTACCACCGAAGTCGAATACATCGCGATGGGTGAGTGTGTCACTCAGCTTCTTTGGATGAAGCACACTCTCCACGACTTTAAGTTAGACTTTACAAATACTAAACTTCATGTAGATAATATTAGTTCAATTAATATTACTAAGAATCCGATATGTCACTCTAGGACCAAAGATATAGAGGTCAAACACCATTTCATTCGAGAACATGTGGCCAACGAAGCCATACAACTCGAATACGTCGAATCGAAGTCTAACTTGGCAGACCTATTTACTAAACCCCTACCCGAAGCCGAATTTAGTCTATTAAGACAAAAATTGGGCATGCGCGTAGTAGAATAGGACTTTGCAAATTATATTACTACTATTTCATACTTTTCATTTTCATGGAACTAGCATAGGACATACCTTAGATATCATGCACTTATAAATTTAAGGAGCCAGTACATCTCACAACACATAGGACTAATTGTTGGAGATTTGACACCGCTAGAGGAGGGGTGAATAGCGTTGAATTCGTACGTCGATGGAATTCATTCACGATTGTCTCTACAAAACTCATTATGCGCAGCGGAATAGAAATAATAAAAGCAATAATGAAAAGATACAATCACGAACACAAGGATATAACATGGTTCGGAACCGCACGGTTCCTACTCCACGGATTGGGCTCAAACGAGCCCTAGTGATGCCAATCACACACCACTAAGCAATAACTCCTTCTCGACAACAAGTCGGAGGTGGAGAAACCTCGTACAATGGATTACAACAAGTAATACACACAAATACAAGCAAAATACAAGGAAATGTAAAGAACACTTTAAAAACTAGGGTTTTGAGCGCTTTCTTGTTGGTTGCTTGGATGAGCTTGAAGGACCCTGAAATGCACCTGCAAATCGCCTTCAAATTGCCTCACCAAAGCTCCCATCAGTTGCATGTTGCTGGTACTCACACAAAGCTCCGAAAAATCTGATTGCATGAATACCTTTGCCCCTCCTCAAACTGGGTGAATTTTAATTCATGAGACAACCAGTCGATGCGCCATGATGCATTGGAAACAACAATCGTGATCAAGCTGAAATTGCGATCTGGCAAAGCGGCGTCAGCTCGGCCCCACGGCAGCGATAGCGATCGACTGCTGAGCCGCTGATGTTACCGTAGACATCGATTGCTCGATGAGCGATCATGCCGATTCGACTCTTAAGCAGCGGTCGAACTCAAATCGACTCACATCGAAGCCGGCCATAATGCGGTTGCCAACCTCAGATGAGGTTTTAACCCAAGTATGGTGCCCCATACTTGCTAGACCCTTAGCCCTGAACCTAAGCCTTCTAGCCTCCATCACCTCGCCTCTCGGATCCCTCCAAGTCATCCATGACTTGTTCATCCGCTAGCCTCCGGTGCTTCCCTCGGCTATGTCATGCTACTAGCGGTGTCTACCGCCATGAGGCACATTGGACTTGCCAGACTCACTTGGACTTTCCCTATCAATCCCCTTGGACTTATGCAAGACTCAAGCTTGGACTTTCCTTGCCAATTTGGACTTTCCATACCAAGACCAGCTTGGACTTTCCATGCCAAGACCCATGCTTGGACTTTCATTTGCAGACCCATGCTTGGACTTCTCATGCCAATTGGACTTTCCATGAAGACTTGGACTTTCCCAGCCAAGTACCCATGACTTGGACTTTTCAGTGCGCCAAGTGTCCCACTGGGACTTTTCCTGCCAAGTACTCAAGACTTGGACTTTACCAAAGGCCAAGTGTCCCACTTGGACTTTCCATGCCAAGTACCCATGACTTGGACTTTACCTGACCAAGACCCATGCTTGGACTTTCCCATAATCACATGTCAAACTCCCATCAAGGTCTTCCTCGAGTCCGGTCAGAAACATGACCGGGTCGATTGCTCAACAATCTGACATATTAGCACATTAATGCAAACATCAATGCCAAACCACTTTGTCAAATCCCTTTGTCAAACATCAAAACATCACTCGAGTCAAACTCGAGTCTGGTCAATCATGACCTGGGCCGATTGCACCAACAATCTCCCCCTTTTTGATGTTTGACAAAAACCAAACAAATCATCTGAGTTAGACCACTAACTCAAATCCCTTACCAATTATCCCAAATTGGTAAACACTCTCCAAATGTTCTCCCCCAAACATTCTCCCCCTTTTTGACTAACATCAAAAAGGTTTTCTCTCCAAGGAGGTCAATGTCTCATGTCCCAATGAGATCTTACAATCTCCCCCTTGATCCAAAAATAAATACCGAGGATGTCTACCATCTTCCTAGTGATAATTCACATATCACTCAAGAGAGACAATCCTATACTCTCTCCCAATTTCCAAATTGGGTATCAAAAACCCATCAATTTTCCCAATTGATGATACTCTCCCAATAACTTCTCCCCCTTCAAGAAGAGAAACACATCCATCATCCCAAGATGGATAACTCCGCCTAAAGGCTTGCTCCCCCTTGACCATTGCACCAACAATGTCCTTGGGAAGCCCCTAAGCCAATAGGAACTCTAAACCATCAAAATTAAGGTTCTAAGTTCAACATAGAACTTTCACTCACCCTAAATTTGATACTTTGACCTAACACTTCTCCTAATCCATATCCAATAGATTTTCACCCTTTATAATGCTTCCCAAAGCATATCCTAGGGTTAGAAGTGGTTAAGGACCTTTACCATGGTTGAAAATGGGCTAAACAAACCTTGTTAACCCAAAATCAGACTGGCGATCGACTCACGATGTCGATCATTGCCACTCACATCGATCATTGCCACAGGCGGTCGTGATTAATCTCAATTTTCAGCTATCAGAAATGAATTTTGAAAATTCATAAATAATTATACGTAATTCAAAAAATCGTGAAAATTCATACATATAATACTTATGACACACAAAATGGGTGAAAAATATTTGAAAATTATTTTACCCATAAAATAGTGAGTTTGATACAAAACTCAAAACCATTGAAATTTTCAATGTTTTGGCCCTATTTTTTATCAACTCTATCAATGGTGATTGCTATCAAAAGATAGACTTCACCAAGGTTTTTCAAAATGATTTTAAAATATTTTCAAAACCTTATTTTGGATCATATTCCTTGGGCTCTATGTACATGACTTGTACACATGCTCTCCCAATGATCCACATTTGAAACAAGATGAGTTTTAGTTCATCTAGATGCAAAAACTATGCACCTTGAACTCAACTCATATCCTAGCATCTCACATGTATCTAAGGTGTATAAATACACATACATGTCAATTGGATGTGAGATGTGGGTTTTGTTCATCCTAATCTAGGGTTTCATGCATTCTCTAAGGCAACCCTACTTGATTCCCTTATAAATGGGACTTCAAGTCATGCCATAGTCCTTAATTCAATTTCAACCAAATTGTCTTAAATGCATGAATGATTATGACATTAGAAATGTTATAAATAAGCATATGTTCATAATCATGATGTCATGGCATAAGATGAAATCTAAAAACACATGACATTTGAAACCTTAATCCTAAACATGAACATGACATATAAAATCATAGAACTAGGCATGATGTCATGACATGGCATATGACAATCAAAGCATGACATATAAAATGTATAGGTATGGTAATACCTAAATTTTAATATTAATTGTCATTTGATACAATTAGATATATTTTGCCATATTAACCTTAATCTCCCTAGTGTGCCAAAAACTCAAAATGGCACACTAACCTCTAAACCTAAATTGTGCCAATTTGATCATTTTATCAAACTTCATAACTAATATTGGCACATCCTAAAAATCTTTTAGGATTATAATTCAACCCTATTTCCAAGGTATCCATAACCTTGAAAATAACCTAAAATGCCACCTTTATCATGATTGAGTTAACTACCCATCCACTCAAGGTTGGCACATCCTAAACCCATCTAGCGTGAATCAATCACGCTCTTAGGAACCCAAAACCGATTTGAGCTCCTAGGGTTAATTAGGTATTCCTTAGGGATAACCTCCCTAGATACCTTCCTAATGACCCTCCTAGGCTTGTTAGCCTTGGTCATTTGGGTCTTACCTAGGTTGACTCTAGGGGTAACTCCCCTTGCAACCTTCTTAGTGGCCACCCTAGGTTTCCTAGAAACCCTAGCCACTAGGCACACCCTTTGGTCAATTCTAGGGATGACTTCCCTATTGACCTTGGTCTTCCCAGACCTAGTTTGTGTTCCATAGTCAAATGAAACACTATGATAAGCCACTTTAGGCTTAGGTTTGTGACCCAAACCTTGCTTGCCCTTGGTTGACTTTTGACTCTTAGGTCCTAGGTGTTGACTTTGACTTTTGGACCCTTGATTTTGACCACTAGACCCTTTAAATTGATTTTGTATCTTACTTAGGGTCTTTTCAAGTTTTTCAAGCCTTGACCTCAAGACTTGATTTTCCTTTTCTAATTGCCCAATTTTAGAATTTTGATTTAAATCTTGGGTATGGGTCTTTCTAGGCATATGCCTAGTCCATTTAGGGTTTAGACCTAGGTGCTCTTGCACCTTTCTAATTGTCTCCCTAGGTAAAAATTTTCTAGAGTTATTTGACCTAGGTTTGTCCTTAGATAAGTTGTTTTTAGGGACATTAGTCCCAAATTTCTCCCTATTATCTAAGTGAATATTTTTAGCTCCTAAACAAAAGTATTTATTTCTATTAGCATGCTTTTCATGGCAAATTGCTAGGGAATTGAAATTTCTAGCATGCTTTTGTCTATTAACTAAAGAAAGAGCATTATTAACTTGATATACCTTAGGGTTAGCCTTAGTAGCTCCCCCTACTTGTGATGCTCCCCTTTGCCCCTTCTTCTCCCCCTTCGGGCATTGACTCCGTGAATGATGTCGGCATTTAAAGCAAATCACTTGCTCCTTGCTCTTTTTCATTGAGGCACCGGTCTCCTTGACTTTTGGCACGGGTGGAGTCTTCTTAACCCGTTTAGGACACTTACTCTTGTAGTGTCCTTTCTCCCTACACTCAAAGCATATAATATTCATTTTATTATTAATTGACATGTTTGAGTTACCTATGGTGGTGGAAGGTGTTGGAATTGAAACTTCTTCATCTTGACCGGATGTGGAAGCTTCTTCTTGATGCTCCGGTGTTGAGGAAACTCTAATCTCCTCCTCAATCCTAGAAGTGGATGCTTCTTCCACTTCCTCCACCTCTTCCGATCCAGATGTTGATTCCCTATCAACCTCCGAATCCTCAAGCTCTTTGGATGAAGATGTACTTGCTTCTTTTTGAGCTTGAGAGGATGAGCACTCTTCTTCTTCTTCTTCTTCTTAGGCTAATGATGAGTTTTCATGGAGCTTTTCCACTTGGCTCCACAACTCCTTAGCGTCCATATAGTCCCCTACCATACACACAATTTCATTAGGGACCAAATTAAGAATAAATTTTACTACCTTCATGTTTTTCTCAAAGGCTTGGAGTTGATCTTCACTCCACTTCTTCTTCTTGAGGAATCCTCCCTTTGGTCCTATTGGATAGCTAAAACCCTCCATCAAGATAGACCATTCTTCGAAGTCCCTCATCATTAGGAAGTCTTCAATTCTTGACTTCCATTGCTTAAACCCTTCTTGTCCATAGAAGGAGTAAGGGATTGGTGTGTTAATGTTCCATCCCAATTGTTCTTCCATCTTCACCCTCTAGCTTCTTTGTCCTAGCTCCCGGCGATTAGTCCGTAGAAGAGCCCCGGGCTTTGATACCACTTGTTGGAGATTTGACGTCGCTAGAGGGGGGGTGAATAGCGTTGAATTCGTACGTCGATGGAATTCGTTCGCGATTGTCTCTACAAAACTCGTTATGCGCAGCGGAATAGAAATAATAAAAGCAATAACGAAAAGATACAATCACGAACACAAGGATATAACGTGGTTCGGAACCGCATGGTTCCTACTCCACGGATCGGGCTCAAACGAGCCCTAGTGATGTCAATCACACACCACTAAGCAATAACTCCTTCTCGACAACAAGTCGGAGGTGGAGAAACCTCGTACAATGGATTACAACAAGTAATACACACAAATACAAGCAAAATACAAGGAAATATAAAGAACACTTTACAAACTAGGGTTTTGAGCGCTTGCTTGTTGGTTGCTTGGATGAGCTTGAAGGACCCTGAAATGCACCTGCAAATCGCCTTCAAATTGCCTCACCAAAGCTCCCAAAAATCTGATTATTGAGCCTTCCACGAACAGCTGCTTTTATCCTCCATCGGGCTGGATTTTCGCCTAGCAGTCGACTGCCATAAGTCCCCAGTCGACTGCCAGCACTGTAGCTGTGAGACAACGGCTCAATCCACGTTGGACAAGTTCCAACGGGACTCTTGGCAATCGACTGCCAACATTGGCAGTCGACTGCAACGCCCGTAGTCGACCGCCAATCGACTCACGGCGCCGCATGCTCGACACAAAACTAAGCAATGATCGCCGACCCTTGGCGGTCAAGATGAGGTTTTAACCCAAGTATGGTGCCCCCATACTTGCTAGACCACCCTTAGCCTAGACCTAAGCCTTCTAGCCACCTCCATCAGCCTCACGCCTCTCGGATCCCTCCAAGTCATCCATGACTTGTTCATCCATCGCGCTAGCCTCCAGGTGCTTCCCTCGGCTATGTCATGCTAACGGTGTCTACACCGCCAAGGCACATTGGACTTACGCCGCCAAGACTCCGCTTGGACTTCCCAAATACCAAGACTCAAGCTTGGACTTTCCCTTGCCAACCCATGTTGTACTTTCCATGCCAAGACCCATGCTTGGACTTTCCATTTGCCAAGACCCATGCTTGGACTTCTCATTTGCCAAGACCCATGCTTGGACTTCTCATGCCAAGTACTCAAGACTTGGACTTCTCATGCCAAGTACTCAAGACTTGGACTTTCCCAAAAGCCAAGTACCCATGACTTGGACTTTCCATGCGCCAAGTGTCCCACTTGGACTTTTCATGCCAAGTACCCATGACTTGGACTTTACCAAATGCCAAGTGTCCCACTTGGACTTTCCATGCCAAGTACCCATGACTTGGACTTTACCTTGCCAAGACCCATGCTTGGACTTTCCCATAATCACATGGTCAACCCCAGTCAACCATCAAGGTCTTCCTCGAGTCAAACTCGAGTCCGGTCAAACATGACCCGGGTCGATTGCTCCAACAATCTCCCCAACATATTAACCGACATTAATGTCAAACATCAATTCCAAACCACTTTGTCAAATCCTTTTGTCAAACATCAAAACATCACTCGAGTCAAACTCGAGTCTGGTCAATCGTGACCTGGGCCGATTGCACCAACACTAATGTGTTTGTGTACTTAGCCACGTAGATGGGCGTGAGATGTGAGGACCTTACTCCTGGTTCCAGATGTAGAGCTAGTGCATCGCCATGAACCACAGAGTATAATCATACATACTAACCGACTCTAACCAGGACTGGTTGATCTTTCATATCAATCAAGCCAAATATGAGTCAAACATTTTATATATGAGCTTATTTTTAGTATATTATTTTCAAAATAATGTGGAACATGCTTGGACGTTAAATTTAATACTTATTTTCCACACATCCTTCCACTTTTCGATATATGGCAAAAGGGGGAGAAAAAGGCCAAAGTTAAGGGATCAAAAGTTTTCATGGCCAAAAGTTAAGTAAATGTTTGCTTAACTTTAAGTTTTACTTAAAAGGAAGTAAAGGCCAAGTTAAGAGAATTCTTAACTTAAACTTATTATTTTTTTTAAACACTATGGCCAAATGCTAATGCTTTACTTAAGAAAGAGGGAGAAAGGGCCAAGTTAAGAAGTCTTCTTAGCTTAAATGTTTTACTAAGGCCAACTTTAAGTAATGTTAATTATTTAAACTCTTCCTAAATAGCAATCCTCAAGGGGGAGGACTAAGGTCTTCTTTCAAGACTCACCCTCGGTCAAGGGGGAGGTTTCCTCAAGGGGGAGTACTTGAAGAAAATTCTTACTACTCCAACTTAATCTTTATTTTTGTTTTTCATGCACATTATTATTTTTCATGCATGATATTTTATGTGCATTATTATTCTTCATGCATGCTATGTTATTAACTTTGTATGTGGGTTTGCCATAAATCAAAAAGGGGGAGATTGTTGGTGCAATAGGCACCTAAGTCGAACCTGAGTTTTGATTATAGCAAACGATACAAAGTTAAGCTCATGTCATTATCTCATGAGCTGAATCGAGTGTGCAGAAATGCTAAGCTAAGCCGAAGGTCAGTGACACTCGGAGAGAACCGTAGTGGTCGGGCGACACCGGGAGGACTTCGGAGGGAGCCGAAGGAATCAAGTGGAGACCGAAAGCAAGGCTTCAAAGGTAAATGTTGAGGTAAGCTCGTGTGAGTGAGCATAAGTAAGGTCAAGTCCTTCATACGGGGACATCCTTAGGCGACGATCCGACCAAGACTTCCCATGGAAGGTCTATGTTGAGATCGGACGGCAAGTGGTCGTCGAATTCACTTATATTTCGAGCTAACTCTTTATTACAGTCGAAAAGTCTGGAAATCAGTTCAATCGGCCAAGGATCAGTTCAATTGGTTCAACCGGCCAAGGATCAGTTCAACTGCTGAGCCATCAGTTCAACCGGCCAAGAAATCAGTTCAACCGATGGTCAAAAATCAGCCTCGAGGAGTCAAGCTTTATCACCATTTTTCAAGGAGTCTTGTGCCCAATTCCTATTGGTTGAAGACCCATTCGAAAAGGGTCTCAAGGGCTATAAAAGGAGGGTCTCTCCTAGGGTTTTTCATCAATCTCTAAGTGCTCAAAAGCCTCCGCAATGCTATGACTCTCCGACGACTCTACAACGACGAAGTGCTGCCAACAACCCTAGCTTAATTTATATTTACTAGTTGTTTGTATAATTTTATTTTGTCATCTCTTTTATACTGCAATTCTTTATTGAAGTTTTCTATCGTTGCATTTTACATTAATAGAAGAGAGGGTGTGTCTCTCTATCTTTTGCTTTCGAAGGTTTTTGTAATCGTCTAACTCCTACCTCCAACGAGGAGGAGTGTTTTAGTATTTTGCCCTCCGTGCGTGGTCAAGGACCACTAGGGCCTTAGAGTAATAGCCGAAGGCTACGAACCAAGTAAAAATATTTGTCTCCTTTATTTATTGCTTATCTTTCCGCTACAATTAATTATCTACTCGGGTTTTAACGAACAAACAAAAAAAAGGTTTTATCGCTATTCACCCCCCCCCTCTAGCGATCCGCTTCGATCCAACAGTTATCCCTAGTGAGTATCTCATAAACATAAGGATCTCCAATAGGTATTGGGTTTCTAAGAGTGTGATCCCTTCATACTAAATGAGTTTAGGGTGTGTCAATCTTGAATGGATGGATAGTTAACTTAACTATGGAAAAGTTGACATTTTAGGGCATTTTCAAGGTAATGTGATACCTTGGAAATAAAATAAGAAATATATCCTAAAAGACTTTAGGATGTGCCAATGGATTTAAATGAAGTTTGAAAATTGATTATTATTGGCACAACTAGGTAAAGTTGAGAATGTGCCAAGTTGGGACTTTAGTACACCTTAGGGAGTTAAGTGTCAATATGGCAAAGTTGGTATAATTTTAGATAATGGAAATAAAATTTAAAATTTAGGTATTTCTATACCTTTTTATTTTATATATTTGTCATACTTTGATTATCATAATCCATATCATGACATCATACTTCATATAATTATTTGGAATGTCATGATAGTACTTAGATTGATTAATGTCATGACTAATGCTTAGGTTATGCTTATTATGTCATGATATCATGCATCATTGGAAAATATTTTAATTTATAAAAATCATTCATGTCATGATCATAATTCATGCATTTAGATTATTAAAATTGAATTTAAAGACAAATGACATTATTTGATTTCCTAGATAAAGGAATCAAATGGATATGCCTAGATAATAATGCATGCATCCTTAGTTTAGGGAAAAACAAAATAGCATCTTACAAAGACCATAAAGAGACATGTGTGGGTATTGATACACCTTAGACACATGTGAGATGTTAGGATCATGAGTTAAGTTCAATGTGCTTATATGGTACATCAAAATGAACTAAAACTCTTTCAATCATATGATTAAATCATGAGGAAAGTGTTGAAGATCAGGCATCGCACTAGAGGAAGGATGAATAGTGTCTTTATGATTTCTTTGTTCGATCGTATCGTGCTTGTCTACAATCGTTAGTAATGCATAGCAGAAACAAAATAAAATATAAATGAAATACAAATACAACACACACACAACACCAAGGTTTTTACATAGTTCAGAACCTACGATTCCTACTTCATGGGGAGCTAATGATCAACACCCACTATACTCTTCTCTCCTTCTCGGCAACATGCCGGAGGTGGAGAAACCCCTTACAAAGAGCTTACAATGAAAATACAAAAGTATTACAAAAAACAAATGAAATACAAGTAAAGAAAACTTTATAAAATAATCTTTGCTTCAGAGCTCTTGTGGTTGCTTTGGAAGCCTTTGAAGACCCTGAAATGCACCAACACTTCACTTCAAAACCAGCCAAGAAACCTTAGTCGAAATCCACCATGAGCTACTCCTTTTATGACTTGCATCAAGCCCATTTCACACCTCATAGTCGACTGCCAAAAGGCACCAGTCAACTACCCACAATGTCATTGTCTCACAATGTACTTAATCCACATTGTATTACTCCAACGAATACCCTAGCAGTCGACCGCCAAGCCAGTAGTCGACTGTCCAGTCAACTACGCAACAATTTGTACCCTGGCCACTTAAGACCAATCGATTATTTAAGGCCAGTCAACTGCTAAACCCTAGTAGTCGATTGTCATAGCCACAGTTGAGCAGTCGAGCCTCAGTCAACTCCCTCGACCAGTCAACTAGTTATAATCTCAATCGACTGCTTTGAATTGACTAGGCTTTCAAGTGTTGAACACTCAACCAGTCGACTGACCCAAAGACTCAGTTGACTGATAAACCTCAACCATGAGATTTAATCTAAATATGATCCCCTCATACTTGATTGACCACCCTTAGCTTAGACCTAAGCCTTCTATCCATCTCCATCAATCTCACGCCTCTCGGATCCCTCAAGTCTGCGACTCTTCATCCTTCGCATTAGCTTTCAGATGCTTCCATCAGTTATGTCTTGCTAATTGGGTCCTTTGCCAAGGTTCATTTGGACTTATGCTGTTGAGACCATATGCTTGGACTTTACGCTGTCAAAACCTCACCCGTGGACTTTCCCATTGCCAAGCCTCAATGCATGGACTTTCTTGCCAAGATCCATTTAGACTTATGCCTCCAAGACTGCATGTTTGGACTTTACACTACCAAAACTATATCCTTGGACTTTCCCATTGCCAAGACTATGCTTGGACTTTTCATGCCAAGATCCATTTGGACTTATGCCACCAAGACTACATGCTTGAACTTTACGCTGCCAAAATTACATCCTTGGACTTTCCCATTGCCAAGACCATGCTTGGATTTTTCATGCCAAGACCATGCTTGGACTTTCCCTTGCCAAGTCAATTCTTAGACTTTCCTTGCCAACTCCATGTTGGGCTTTCCAATTGCCAAAGTTCACTTGGACTTTATGTCGCCAATACTACACACTTAGACTTATGCTGCCAAAACTTTTCCTTTGGACTTCCCTTGTCAAATATCCATATTTGGACTTTCCTTGCCAAGTATCCAAACTTAGACTTCCGAGGTTGATTGCTCCAACAATCTCCCCCAAATAATCTCCCTCATATGACTTTGGATATCATAATCATCCACTAGTCATATGGTCAATATATGGTCAAACTCATATAGTCAAACAATGGTCAAACCTATTGTCAAACATCAAAACACTACTCGAGTCCCACTCGAGTCCCACTCGAGTCTAGTCAACATTGACTTGGGGCCTATTCCACCAATAAAAAACTAGTGTATATACTTAGACCATAGATCATGATTGAAAATGAGGTTTAAAAATAATTTTAAAATCATTTTAGAAAACTATGGTGAGTCTATCTTTTGATAGCAATCACCATTGAGAATATTGATACAAGTTATACAAAAATATTGAAGGTTTCAATGAGTTTGAACTTTATATCAATTCTTCAAAATAATGGATATTTTAATAAAAAAAACTATTTTCCATCCATACTACTTGACATAAGTAATATACATATAAAGTTTCATGATTTTTCAAAAAATATATAATTACTTATGCTTTTTCAAAATATGAACTGAAAGTCTAATTTCTTGAAAATCAGACTCCAGTCAACTGCTGCATATAAGGAGTCGACTAGTGATAGTGGCAGTCGACTGGTCACCGACAGAGTTGACTGTTGTATTTGATTTTGGTTGAATAAGATTTGTTTGGCTAATTATCAACACCCCTATGTATCTTAACTGCTCCTAACATTATGATATGCTTAGAGGAGCATTGAAAGGGTGAGATGTTCATTGAAAATGAATAGGAGAGTTTATTAGGGTGAAGATCAAATTTTAAGGGAGATTAAAGTTCAAGGTTGAACTTTTACCTTTATCTTTGATTGTTTAGATTTCCTATAGGCTTAAGAACTCTCCAAAGACATTGTTGTTGCAATGGTCAAGGGGGAGCAAATCTTTAGGGGGAGTTTGTCCATCAATGGATGATGGATGAAGGTTAAAAAGGTTAAGAATGAAAAATTGTCTTTCATTGGAATGAAGGCATTTATGATGAGTCTTGGACCAAGAGGAAGAATGAAGGATCTCATTGAAAGATGAGACATGAAAACCTTGGTAGACTTTTTGATGTATGTCAAAGGGAAAAAATGAAGGGTTTAAGTTAGAAAACCTTCATTATGCCTTGGCATAAGAAGAGTCAAGTTAGGCTTATGGGATAACCTAACTTAAATGTATTGTCAAACATCAAAAAAAGAGAGATTATTAGTGCAATTGACCCCAGGTCAATGTTGACCAAGCTCGAGTGAGACTCGAGTAGTATTTTGATGTTTGATAATAGATTTGATAATGGATTTGACAATACGTATGACAATATGTATGATCATATTACTAGTTGATGGTTTGAGACATTCAAGGTCATATGAGGGAGATTGTTAGGAGGTGATTATTGGAGAAATCAGTCTCAGATCAAGGTTGACTAAGTTCGAGTAAGACTCAAATGGAGAAGTCCAAGAATGGATCCTTGGCAAGGGAAAAGTCTAAGCTAAGTGTGTAGTCTTGTCCATGTAAGTCCAAGTGTGTAGTCTTGGAGGCGAAAGTCCAAGTATGGATACTTAGGAAAGGAAAGTCCAAGGGTGTAGTCTTGGCCATATAAGTCCAAGTGTGAAGTCTTAGCAGCGTAAGTCCTAAAGGTGCGACCGTTTGACAAAGGTAGACCCGTTAGCATGACAAAGTCGACAGAAGTACTTGAAGGCTAGCGCTAAGAGTGAGGAGTTGTGGACTCGAACCAAGGGCGTGAGGCTGATGGTGTTGGTGCAGGGGCACCAGATAATTGAACCTAGGGTTTTGATAATGACAAAGATTCAAAGTTAAGCTATCTTGTTATCTCATATACTATGCTAAGTGTGTAGGTAATGTATTAGACTTTGCTAAGGTCAAAGACACTAGGAGAATCTCGGGACGAGAAACCTCGGTGGTCGGATAATGCTAGGAGAATCTTGGAAGGAGAAGCCTCGATGGTCAAATGATCGAAAGCTAAGCGACAGGTCAAAAGGACCAAAGGTAAGTAAGGTAAGAACCATGTGTGGAGACGACAGGTCGTGTCCTCAATACGGGAACAACCATAGGCAACGATCTGACTAAGGCTTCTAGAAAAAGGCCAAAGTCGAGACCGGACAATCTAGGATTGTCACACTACATGTAATTATGCTTTTTCTATGCTAACCTTGTGTTGCAGGTGCCAGGTTAGAACCTCAAGTGTAGCAGTCGCCTAGAGGTTTCAGCAGTCGACTGCTAATAGGATTAGTTGACTAATGTGTGCGAGAAGGACCAAGTACCACCTCAAGGATAAGATTTGCAAATAAGGTGTTATCTAGATTTGGATCTAAATGAGCTATGGTTTGAAAAGGCTATAAAAGAAGGGGTGAGGCACCCCTTATTCATTAACAAAAGGCTCCCAAAGTGCTCCATCATTTCAAGGCTTTCTTTCACATGCGACGACGCCATAACACCGACCGAGCTCCCATCCTTGCCTTTTAAAGTCGGTACATTTCATATAGTTGTTTTTATTACTTGCTAAGAGAAGAGGTAGGTTTGTTACCTCTCCCTCTACATTTTGTATTCCGTTCGTCTCTTATCTCTAACGAGAAAGAGACTTATTTAGTTGATTGCCCATCGAAGCGATCAAGGATTGTAGGTCCTTGGACTAGCAGTCGTTTGACTATGAACCAAGTAAAAATAAAGTGTGTTTTTTTTTGTGTTTTCCACTGCAAAATTTTGTTTTTAAAAGAAAAGAAAATTTTTTAAATACGTTATTCACCCCCCCCCTCCCTTTAGCGTCTTTTCGATCCAACATTTGGTATTAGAGCGGGGGCGCTCAGGTTCAGTGCAACCATCAATCGAGCACTTTTCTTTTCTTGTTTTTATTGTTTAAAGTTATTTCTCGCACTACTAATTCATGACCAAGTCTTGTAAATTTATTTTGTTGTTCATGTTTTTATGAGGTATTTAAATGGCCCACCTTGAGGGGTATACCACCACCCGACCTCCATTATTTAATGGAGATGACTTTCGGTATTGGAAGGGTCGGATGAAGTGTTTTTTAAAAATACAAGTCGAGATGTGGATTATCATCCAAACTGGCTTTGCTTTACCTACCAATGACCAAGGGGAACCATTGGATTATGACAAGTCGACCAACATAATGAAGCAGCAAATCGAAGCCGATGCAAAAGCAACTTAGATCTTACAATGTGGATTGGTCAAGGAGGAGCTCAACCGTATCGGCCCCTTCATTAGCATCAAGGATCTTTGGGACAAACTCATCGAATTACACGAGGGAACCATCGACACTAAGGTATGTAAATGAGACTTACTTCTCAATCAATTATTTAGTCTAAAAATGTAGGACAACGAGACGGCCACTCAACTTCATGCTCGGATTCAAGACATCATGAACGACCTCCACTTTATTGAACAAAAGGTAGAAAACCAAGATGTCATAAGGTATGCACTTAAGGCTTTCCCTAGGACTACTTTGTGGGCATCCATGGTTGATGCTTACAAAGTTTCTAAAGATCTTTCTAAAATTAGATTAGATGAATTATTTTCAGAATTTAAATTGTATGAACAGTCTAACTCGGCCCCAGTCGAGAAAAGTATAGCTTTGATTGCAGGTCAAAGAAAGGGGAAAAGCAAGCCTCCACCCAAAGAAGACGAGTCTGAATCGGAGTTAGATGAAAAGGTGGCGACCGAACTAGTCAATCTAGTTCAAAAGATGATCAGAAGGTGACCAACCAAGCCAACATTGGAGAAGAAACTCAACCCAAGTCAAAGCTACAAGTGCTACGAGTGCAATAGGAAGGGGCACTTCAAGTCTGAATGTCTGAAGCTAAAGAACAAGAAATCGCAAATCACGAAAGCACTCAATTCAATGTGGGAAGAATCCTTGGAGGAATAAGAAAACCAAGTCAACAACTTGGCCTTCATGGCAAGATTGACAGAGTCAAAGTCCAAGTTTTATCCGAGTCCGAGTCCGAGTCCGAGTCTGATTTCGGATCCGACACCGAGCCCAAATTCAAGACAAGCCATGAATCTGTATCCGGTTCAAAAGAATCGATTAAAGTGAGGCGGTCATTAATTAACACTCTATATGATGCCATTAAATCTTTGAATAAAAAATTAACTAAATTCGAGTCTAAAGTCGAGTCATTGCTTAAGGAGGTTAAACTCCTTAAGCATAAGGCTACCCTAACCCCTTCAACTAGTCAAGTTCAGGAGGGAAACTCAACTCAAGTTAAAAAACTTGAGGAAGAGAATTCTCTCTTGAAAGGGCAAGTTCAAGGGTTTAGGAAGTCATTGGAAAGGTTCACGTTGGGATCTAAGTGTATTGACCTACTTCTTGGATTGCAAAGAGCCATGTATAACAAGGTCGGACTCGGGTTTAGGACAACAAATAGATCATATATGTCAATTATAAATCGCAATAGTAGAAGAATCCAAGCATGGGTCCCTAAGACTAGTTTAACATTGCAATTAGATTCGACTAAGTATTGGGTTCCCAAAGATTAAATTCACTATGTGGATAGACCATATCGATTCAATGATCTAGGGGGAGCCAATACTAAATTTGTATGCTCAATTACTTGATTAATTTAGTTTTGCATGCCTAGTTAGTTATTATTTGCTTAATTTAGAATGGTTAGATAGGACTAATGGTTAATTAATCTTGACAATATAGTATCAAGACACTGTGAGATGATAGTACGTTAGGAAAATGAAGTCTCGTGTATCAGGGATAAATAAGGAGTATCTAGCTTGGTGCACTTGTCTAAGTGGAACTGACTAATGCTACCCCACCACATCCTAAACTAGTTAGACCAGGATTTAACTCTAAAATAAATTAAGTGTATAATTTCTTAAGTTGGCTTTGTCTAAGGAAGTGGTCGTTGTTCCAATCAAAGAAGACCTCTGTGTCTCGCCACGACCTGGAAGCCCTCTTTTGAAATATTCACTTAACTAACTAAAGGTTAAATCCAAATCTAACCTGAGGTTAATTAATTTTCAAATCATTAAAATTAACTAAGTAAAATTGAAAGGCATCTCACAAAACATATAGGGTTAACGTGATTGATCATGTAGAAAGAGTGAGATGAATCTTAGGTTAACAAACTTCTAAATCAATTTAAAATTCCAATATCCAATCCAACTACTATATGTGTAGGATCAATGGATGTTGGACAGTGGGTGCTCCAGACATATGATCGAAGACTGACTGGAGTTTACGAAGCTCAGATTCAAAAACTTAGGATCGGTAGCCTTCGGAAACAACGGTAAACTCAAAATCATTGGATCAGATGATATTGAGCTAAACTCAAATTTTATAATACACTAAGGAGTTAATTAGTAAGTTTGGCATGCAAAATGCTAAAGAAGTTAATGCACCTATGGCAACTAATGTAAATATTGGAGAAGATTTAGAAGGAAAAAACTATAGATTTAAAATACTATAGGAGTACAATAGGTAGTCTTCTATACTTAACTGCAAGACGACTTGATATACTTTTTTAAGTATGTGTGCAAGATTTCAGTCTTGTGCCAAAGAATCTCACCTAACCTTAGTAAAAAGAATCTTTAGATATATAAAAGAAACACAAAAATGTAGGAATCTAGTACCCTAGGTCAAATTGAACTAATTGACTACTCTGACTCAGATTATGTCGATAGTAAACTCGATAGGAAAAGTACGAGTGGCTGCTACCAACTTCTAGGATCAAGTCTAGTTAGTTGGTGTAGTAGAAAATAACATTTTGTTGCTTTGTCTACTACTGAAGCAGAATACGTAGCCATGAGTGAGTGTGTAGCTCAACTTCTTTGGATGAAGCACACTCTAAAAGACTTCCAACTAAAATTTAATAATACCAAGTCATGATTGATAATATTAGTTAAATTAGTCTAACTAAAAATCATATATATCATTCTAGAACTAAACACATAGAAGTAAAATATCATTTTATAAGAGAACATGTAGCTAATGGAGACGTAAAACTTGAATACATTGAATCTAAATTGAACCTAACATATATTTTTACTAAACCATTACCTGAAGCAGAGTTCAATTTGCTTAGACGAAAGCTAGGTATGTGCGTAGTAGAGTAGGAATTATTTTTACTTACTATTTATCATTTTCTTTTATGCTACATGGGACTAGCATAGGATTTACCTTAGAAAGCATGAGCCTATAGTTTTAAGGAGCCAACACATCTCAAAACACATAGGTTTAATGTGATTGTGTACTGAGTCATATAGATGGGCCTGAGATGTTAGGAGCTTACTCATGATTCCAGATGTAGAACAAGTGCATCAATATGAATCATGGAGTATAATTTTTCAAAGTGAACAACTCTAACCAAGGCTTATTTATTATCTAATATCAATTGAGTTGGGACAGAGTTGAACATGCTTTTAAGGATAATTTATTAAATGAGTTATTTTAAAAATATTATTTTACAAAAAGGACACATACTTGAATTCATAAAGGTATTTAGTTATTTCATTTTATCATGTGAACAAATGAAAATGAACTTAAAAAAATTTCACAAAATTTTATGGTAAACATTCACCTTAAAAACACACTCCTCATTAAATTATTTTTGATATATGGAAAAGGAGACAGAATAAGAAATGAGAACATTAGAGAAAAAGTCAATGTTGCATCTATTGAAGGAAAGCTCCGAGAGACACATTTAAGGTGGTACGAATATGTACTTAGATAGTCAATAAATGCTCCAGTTAGGCGATGTGAAATGATGAAAAATATACATATCAAACGAGGAAGAGGAAGACTAAAAAAGACTTGGTTAGAAACAATAAAACAAGATAAAATTTATTTAAATATAGATGATGATATGGTAGGAGATAGAGTCCAATGGCATAGAAAGATCCATATAGCCGACCCCACCTAGTGGGATAAGGGTTTGTTGTTGTTGTTGTTGCATGTGGCAAAGGGGGAGAGAAAGGTTAAGGTCAAAGTTAAGAGGTTAACTATTTTTTCAAAAAGTTAAGAACCTAGTATTTATTTTTCAAAACTCACTTAGGGTTAAGGGGGAGGTAACCTTAAGGGGGAGGTTTTGAAAAATGTTAATGCTTACTATTCTCTTAACTTTGAATTGGTTTGTCATAGATCAAAAAGGGAGAGATTTTTGGTGCAGGGGCACTAGATAATCGAATTTAGGGTTTTGATAATGGAAAAGATTCAAAGTTAAGCTATCTTATTATCTCATAAGTTATGCTAAGTGTGCAGGTAATGTATTAGACTTTGCTAAGGTCAAAACACCAACAGAATCTTAGGACGAGAAACCTCGGTAGTCAGGTGACACCAGGAGAACCTTGGAAGGAGAAACCTCGGTGGTCAAGTAACCAAAAGCTAAGAGACAGGTCAGAAAAACAAAAGGTAAGCAAGGTAAGAACCGTGTGTGGAGAGGATAGGTTGCATCCTCAATACTATAACAACCATAGGTGACAATCCAACTAAGGCTTCCAGAGAAAGGACGAAGTTGAGATCGGACAGTCTAAGACTGTCACACTGCATGTCATTATGCATTTTCTATGCTAATCGTATGTTGCAGTTGTCAGGTTGGAACCTCAAGTGTAGCAGTCGACTAGAGGCTTCAGCAGTCAATTGGGGCAGTCGACTCCTAATAGGATCAATCAACTGATATGCGCGAGAAGGACCAAGTGTCACCTCAAGGATAAGATTTGTAGATAAGGTGTTATCTAGATTTGGATCTAGATCTAGGGTTTGGAAAGGATATAAAAGAAGGGGTGAGGCACCCCTCATTCATTAACAAAAGGCTCCCAAAGTGCTCCATCATTTCAAGGCTTTCTTTCACATGCGACGATGCCATAACACCGACCGAGCTCCCATTCTTGTATTTTAAAGTCAGTACATTTTATTTAGTTCTTTTTATTACTTTCTAAGAGGAAAGATAGGTTTGTTACCTCTTCCTCTACATCTTGTATTTCGTTCGTCTCTTACCTCCAACGAGGAAGAGACTTATTTAGTTGATTGCCCACCAAAGTGATCAAGAATCGCAGGGCCTTGGACTAGCAGTCGATTGGCTGTGAACAAAGTAAAAACAAAGTATGTTTTTGTTTGTGTTTTCCGCTGCGAAGTTTTGTTTTTAAAAGAAAGGAAAGTTTTTCAAATACGCTATTCACCCCCCCTGTAACACCCCCCTAGTCTTTCCACTCTCTACCAGGGGAGATGTCACTACTTTACTGTCTTATTCTTATTTTCTTTTTGATCTTACTTTGACACTATACTTTAATCTTCACTCAAACAATAACCAATTCAAGATCTTCACATAACGTGCGAGTATTAAAACTAACCCAACATGACTCTAGCATTCTTTGGTCTCAACCATAAGCAATCCAATTGAACTCCAACAATATCAGAAAGAAAACAATTAAAAATTTAAAATATGGTTTAGACATCTGCACTTAGGATCTTTTACTTCCACTGTTCCATCGCCACACACTCTAAGCACTTCGTCCGCCATGCCACCTCACTGAAACTTTTCTTTACCTTTATTTGCAGTATAAGGAAATGCAAACTATAAGCAATAATGCTTAGTAAGTACTTTCTATGCTCACAAAAACATGCACTGTATGAAATCATGCAATTAGTTCTCTTGCCCTGGATACATTGATACACATGCAAACATAACTGAAAATCATAACTCTGATTACATGTCTCTTGTATAAATCATGCTCTTAAGTATTTTAAAACTTGTAAATAGTGTATATGATCTGGAATGATTAACTTTGAAAACTTTTACTTATACTTATACTGATACTTCAAAATAATAATCATCCTAGATATGGGCCCGGTATAGTACCAATGTGCACTTTCCTAATAGGCAGGGGTGGCCAACCACCGAACCTTCTAGGGTAACTGAGACTGAGGGCCTTGGCCCGTGGGCGAACTAATGTCCGGTACATGCTCTTTCAAAAGTAAAATACTTCCTTTATACTTATATTCTTATACATACTGACAGAATGCTCTTAATCTCCTAAATCACGAATGGGGAGCACCATAAAGATCATTATGCTCTTGACCCCCAAAACTGAAATGGGGAGCATACTGAAGATCATTGTGCTCTTAATCCCCAATTCGAACGGGGAGCATCTTTAAATTTTCTTTATAAAGGAAATATTTTTACATCTTACTCTACAGCATATAATTGTAAGTTACAACTCATCTACAACATGCATGATCATAAATCACATTTTTATCATGGATCTAAATATGATGCTGAATTACCCATAACATAACGGTAAAATCACGTAACTGAAAACACCATGCACATAAAAACATATCAATGATATACGATAACTACTTATACTGCAGGTGAGCAATACTTACCTCCTACGCTTTTTCACTAATTTATACCATTAGATTTCGTAAAGAGAAGATCTCCTATGTGTTCCTTTACTTTAGCGTGAGCCTCTACCAAGTCCTCGAGGAAATCCCTCTTGAAAATCCCCTCTTAAATTATCCCACGGTGGAGAAATTATAGAGGCTCTCTCCTTTTTTTTTCCTTTTGTTTTCCTCGGTGGAGAGAGGATCGGCGTTTGGAAAAAAAAATGAGAGAGATAGAGAGAGTGATGGCTGGAAAAAAAAACTAGATAGAGAGATGAGAGGCGGTGGCTGGAGAGAAGAGGGAGAGAGAGATAGGGGGGCTGGAAAAAAATGAGAGGGAGAGAGAGAGAAGAGGAGGGTGGGTTTCGGCATAAGGGTTTAGGGAAAGAAAGGAATATATAAATTAGGATTTTTCTTAACCTAATTACCCCTTTAAATGATTAGTCAAATTAACTAATTTCTTTTTTTTTTCGCCTATAGATATATTCTGTTATACCCTACTCATTAGTAATCTTATGACTTAGTGGTAGGAAGTCTATTCCCCCAAACCAACGGTTCATGGTTCGAACCTCGGCTAACGAATCATTTATTCGAATTTTTTTTTATTTGATTTTTTTTATTCCTATTCTTAATTATTTCTATTATTTTATTATTATTATTATTCTATTCCTATTTTTATTATTTCTATTTTTATTCTTATTTCTATTTTTCCTCTAATAAAAATATAGGTATTAAAATTTGGGGTGTTACAATCCCTTATACCTTATAAAAGTTTCATCCTCGAAACTTAGAATAGCTCGGGGTACTTTTGCTTCATGTCATTCTCACGTTCCCAGGTTGCTTCTTCAAACCGTTGACTTTGCCATAAGACTTTTACTAACGGTATTTCTTTATTTCTTAGTTTCCTGACTGCTCGATCTATTATTTGAATAGGTTGACTTTCATAACTTAGATCTGTCTAAATCTGTACCGTCTGTGGCTCAATCACTTGGTTGGTGTCTGGGACATGCTTCTTAAGTATTGAAACATGAAATACATTGTGGATAGCTGACATTTCCTGTGGTAGCTCTAGTTCATAAGCTACCTTCCCAACTCTCTTGGTGATAAGGTAGGGACCTACATATCTGGGACTTAACTTGCCTTTCTTCCCAAACCTCATTACCCCTTTCATAGGAGCTACCTTAATGAACACTGAATCTCTGACTTAGAACTCTAGGGGTCTGCATTGGACATCGTCATAACTCTTCTGCCGACTCTGGGAGTCTCTATTCTTTGGCGTATGTTCTTTATAACTTTGGTGGTGTCATCTATAAAATCAGTCTTGAGTCCCATTTCTTTCTTCTCGCCACCCTCATACCAACAGATAGGTGATCTGCATCTCCTTCCATACAAGGCTTCATAAGGTGTCATTCCAATTGTGGTTTGATAATTATTATTATAAGCAAACTCTTCCAAACACAAATATTTGCACCAGCTTCCTTTAAAATCTAAGGCACAAGCTCTGAGCATGTCCTCCAAAATCTGATTCACTCTTTCTGTTTGCCCATCTGTCTGAGGATGAAATACAATGCTGAATCGCAGCTTAGTGCCGAGGGTTGTCTGAACACACTCCCAGAAGTGTGAAGTGAAGCAACTGTCTTTATCAGAGATAATGGTCTTAAGTACTCCGTGCAGTCTAATCACTTCCTTGAGATATAATTGGGCTAACTGCTCCATGGAATATGATATTCTGATAGGCATGAAGTGAGCAGACTTTGTCAATCTATCGACAACTACCCAAATAGAATCGTAGCCATTGGTTGTTTTGGGCAGTCCTGCTATGAAATCCATGGCTAGTTCCTACCACTTACATTCTGGAATCTGGATAGGCTGTAGAACTCCTCCTGGTCTCTGGTGTTCTGCTTTCACTCTCTGACATGTCAGACAAGCACTAACATACTTAGCCACGTCCCTCTTCATACTAAGCCACCAGAATTTCCTTTTCATATCTTGATACTTCTTGGTGGATCTAAGATGCATAGAATATGGGGTCCCATGAGTTTCTTCTAGGATCTTCTTTCTTAAGTCTGGGTCCTTGGGGATACATAGGCATTCACCCAAATATAATACCCCACTGTCAGAGACACGGAATCCTTCATCCTTTCCTTCTTGGATCTCTTGCTTGATCCTTTGGATGCTAGGATCTTTGTCCTATCTTGCTAATATATCCTCGAATAGTGTAGGTACTATGATTAAGGCGGAGAGCTATCCAGAAATGATCTCAACCCTAAAATTCATTATCTCTTTCTCCAGTGGTTGGGATAGTGTTGCTAGGGACATCAAAGTGGCGCATGATTTTCTACTCAGCACGTCTGCTACTTTGTTTGCCTTTCCAGGATGGTAGTGGATTTCACAGTCATAGTCCTTTACTAACTCAAGCCATCTGTGCTGTCGCATATTCAAATCCTTCTGAGTGAAGAAATACTTCAGACTCTGGTGATCTATGTAAATCTTGCATTGGACTCCATATAAGTAATGTCTCCAAACTTTCAGAGCAAAGACCACTGCTGCCAACTCAAGGTCATGGGTGGGGTAATTCTTTTCATAGTCCTTGAGTTGTCTAGATGCATAAGCAATGACTTTACCCTTTTGCATAAGTACTACTCCGAGTCCCATCTTGGATGCATCACTATACAGGTCAAATCCCTCATTACTTTCTAGAAGGGTAAGCACTGGAGCACTTGTTAGTCTCCTCTTTAATTCAAGGAAGCTCTTTTCACAATCTTCGGTCCATTCGAACTTCTTGTTCTTTCTGGTAAGAATCGTCAACGGTGAAACTATCCTCGAGAAGTTTTCCACAAACTTCTGATAGTACCCTGCTAATCCAAGGAAACTTCTGACTTCACTGGCATTCTTTGGTTGACCCCAATTACTGACCGCTTCTATCTTTGTCGAGTCTACCATAACTCCATCTTTTGAAATAACATGTCCCAGAAACGACATTTGATCAAGCCAAAACTCACACATAGAGAACTTTGCATATAACTGTCTTTGCTGAAGGGTCTATAAGACTGTCTTCAAATGTTCGACATGTTCCTCCTAGGTTCTCGAGTAGATAAGGATGTTGTCAATGAAGACGACCATAAACTTATCAAGGAACTCCTTAAATACCTGATTCATCTAGTTCATAAACATAGCGGGTGCATTTGTCACTCTGAAGGGCATGACCACGAACTCATAGTGTTCATACCTCATTCGGAAGGCTATTTTCGGTATATCATCCTCTTTAACTCTTACTTGATGATAACCGGACTACAAGTCAATCTTGGAGAAGACTGTGGCTCCCCTCAATCGATCAAATAAATCCTCTATCATTGGCAGAGGATACCTGTTCTCGATCGTCACTTGATTCAAGGCTCGGTAGTCTATGCACATTCTCATAGACTCATCTTTTTTTTTCACGAACAACACTGGAGCTCCCCACGGGGAATGACTAGGACAGATGAATCCCTTGTCTAGAAACTCTCGTAATTGTTCCTGAAGCTCTTTCAATTCAATTGGAGCCATACGATAGGATGCTTTTGAGATTGGGTGGGTACCAGAAATAAGCTCAATCTCAAACTCAACTTCCCTTCTAGGTGTTAGTCCTAGTAGCTCATCAGGAAATACTCCCGGGTAGTCACATACAATTGAGACTTCTTCCAGCTTTTAGCTTTTTTCTTGCTTAGTATCAACTATATGTGCTAAATACCCAGTGCATCCACCAGCTAACATCTTCTGAGCTTCCATGGAAGACAAGAACTTCTTAGTGTTCTTCCTTGGTCATCCAATAAACTTAAATTTGGCCTCGGTCTTGGGTTGGAATACTACTCTTCGCTTACGACACTCAATGGAAGCATCATACTTGCTCAGAAAATCAATTCCAAAGATGACATCATAGTCATGCATGTCCAGCAAGATCAGATCACTATAAAGCTCTCTGTCTGAAATTCTGACCGGCACGACACGCAACTAGTGTGTAGATGTCATTATTTCACCCGAAGGTAGGGTCATTAAAAACTGAATATTTAAGACATCTAGAGTTATATCTATCTTCTTAGCAAATGCCATAGACATGAAGGAATGGGTTGCCCCAGTATCAAACAGTGTGGTAGCATGCTGACTAAGGATAGGTATCTGACCTGTGACTACCATAGAAGCATTTGCTACCTCTTCCTTGGTAAGGGAGAAGATTCGGGCATTAGGTGTAATTGATGGGGCCTCCAATCTTCCTTGGCTGATGTAAGGACCCTCCAGTGCTCCCTGCATGTGATGTAGCTGAGCTGGTCTACCTCCATACTGAATAGACTGTGGTGGAGGTAGATTGGTCTTGGTGGGGCACTGTTTGGCAAAGTGTCCCTCGACACCACATATATAACACCTGCTCATGCCCTGGAGGCAAATTCCTAGATGCTTCCTCCCACACTTAGAACATGTAGGATACGTAGGCTGCTTACGGCTGAACCTCCCTTTGTATTATTCCACTATCAGGCTATTATCACTATTTTTTTTCATCTTCACATACATATCTAGGTATGCTCTATTACTTACTGTCTAGCATCTTTATATATATATATATATATATATATATATATATATATATATATATATATATATATATATATATATATATATATATATATATATATATATGCAAGCATGTTTAACTCAAAGAGAACATTCTAGGTGAGCATGTTTAACATAAAAGAAGCATTCCTTACTACTCATAAAGTAGATAAATACTTGTTTACTTGGAGGCGGCAGGACTGATGCTCGATGTGTGTGTGACGAAAGGGCGGAACCCGCTCTGATACCATCTTGTAACACCCCCTAGTCTTTCCACTCTCTACCAGGGGAGATGTCACTACTTTACTGTCTTATTCATATTTTCTTCTTGATCTTACTTTGACACTATACTTTAATCATCACTCAAACAATAACCAATTCAAGATCTTCACATAACGTGTGAGTATTAAAACTAACCCAACATGACTCTAGCATTCTTTGGTCTCAACCATAAGCAATCCAATTGAACTCCAACAATATCAGAAAGAAAACAATTAAAAATTTAAAATATGGTTTAGACATCTGCACTTAGGATCTTTTACTTCCACTGTTTCGTCGCCACACACTCCAAGCACTTCGTCTGCCATGCCACCTCACTGAAACTTTTCTTTACCTTTATCTGCAGTATAAGGAAATGCAAACTATAAGTAATAACGCTTAGTAAGTATTTTCTATGCTCACAAAAACATGCACTGTATGAAATCATGCAACTAGTTCTCTTGCCTTGGATACATTGATACACATGCAAACATAACTGGAAATCATAACTCTGATTACATGTCTCTTGTATAAATCATACTCTTAAGTATTTTAAAACTTATAAACAGTGTATATGATCTGGAATGATTAACTTTGAAAACTTTTACTTATACTTATACTGATACTTCAAAATAATAATCATCCTGGATATGGGCCCGGCATAGTACCAATGCGCGCTTTCCTAATAGGCCGGGGTGGCCAACCACCGAACCTACTAGGGTAACTGAGACTGAGGGCCTTGGCCCGTGGGCGAACTGATGCCCGGTACATGCCCTTTCAAAAGTAAAATACTTCCTTTATACTTATATTCTTATACATACTGACAGAATGCTCTTAATCCCCTAAATCACGAATGGGGAGCACCATAAAGATCATTATGCTCTTGACCCCCAAAACTGAAATGGGGAGCATACTGAAGATCGTTGTGCTCTTAATCCCCAATTCGAACGGGGAGCATCTTTAAATTTTCTTTATAAAGGAAATATTTTTACATCTTATTCTACATCATACATATAATTGTAAGTTACAACTCATCTACAACATGCATGATCATAAATCACATTCTTATCATGGATCTAAACATGATGCTGAATTACCCATAACATAACGGTAAAATCACGTAACTGAAAACACCATGCATAACTGGAAATAACATGCACATAAAAATATATCAATGATATACGATAACTACTTATACTGCAGGTGAGCAATACTTACCTCCTATGCTTTTTCACCAATTTATACCGTTAGATTTCGTAAAGAGAAGATCTCCTACGTGTTCCTTTACTTTAGCGTGAGCCTCTACCAAGTCCTCGAGGAAATCCCTCTTGAAAATCCCCTCTTAAATTATCCCATGGTGGAGAAATTATAGAGGCTCTCTCCTTTTTTTTTCCTTTTGTTTTCCTAAGTGGAGAGAGGATCGGCGTTTGGAAAAAAAAGAGAGAGAGAGAGATAGAGAGAGGGATGGATGGAAAAAAAAACTAGATAGAGAGATGAGAGGCGGTGGCTGTAGAGAAGAGGGAGAGAGAGAGGGGCGGCTGGAAAAAAATGAGAGGGAGAGAGGAAGAGAGAGAGAAGAGGAGGGTGGGTTTCGACATAAGGGTTTAGGGAAAGAGAGGAATATATAAATTAGGATTTTTCTTAACCTAATTACCCCTTTAAATGATTAGTCAAATTAACTAATTTCTCTTTTTTTCGCCTATAGATATATTCTATTATACCCTACTCATTGGTAATCTTATGACTTAGTGGTAGGAAGTCTATTCCCCCAAACCAATGGTTCATGGTTCGAGCCTCGGCTAACGAACCATTTATTCAATTTTTTTTTTATTCGATTTTTTTTTATTCCTATTC
The DNA here is from genome assembly GCA_025175895.1 of Wurfbainia villosa. Lineage (NCBI taxonomy): Eukaryota > Viridiplantae > Streptophyta > Magnoliopsida > Zingiberales > Zingiberaceae > Wurfbainia > Wurfbainia villosa. The sequence continues at coordinate 111,557,292 of CM045988.1, forward strand.
TTAATTATTTCTATTCTTTTATTATTATTATTATTTTATTCCTATTTTTATTATTTCTATTCTTATTCTTATTTTTATTTTCTTCTAATAAAAATATAGGTATTAAAATTTGCGATGTTACACCCCCCCCTCTAACGTCTTTTCGATTCAACAGATGGAAGTGGTTTGAAGGCTTAGGTCTAAGCTAAGGGTGAGTGTCAAGTATGAGGGGATTATACTTGGGTTAAACCTCAGTTTTGAGGTTTGCCAATCGACTGGTGGTATTGACCAATCGACTGGTGGAGTGCTCGGCACTATGAGGGCTTAGTTGACTCGGACAGTTGACTGGGGTTATGACCGAGTCGACTGAGGCTCGACTGTTGATTGTAGCTTTGGCAATCAACTAGTGGGTAAGACCAGTCGACTGGCCACTGATAGTCAACTTGCCTAAGTGGTCAGGCACAGAATGTCTCGTAGTTGATTGATAGTTGTGACCATCAACTACTAGATCAGGACAGTCGACTTATTGGGTAATTTCTGACGTGGATTAATCAGTTATGAGACAACGGTTAAGTGGACAGTCGACTGGTGGATAAGAGTAGTCGATATATGGGCCGAAACTAGCTCGAGCTAGATCTTTAAAAGGAGGCTTCGTGAAGAGGAGAATAAATCGGTTCTTCAAGCTCTTGAAGGGGAAACGATGTTTCTTTCTAGACCTTCAAAACATCTCAAAGCAACCAAAAGATTAAGCAATCAAAAGCTCTCATTTGTAAAGTACTTTCATTTCTTTAGTTCTTTTGTTTCTTGTATTTGGTTGTATCCTTGTATAAACTCATTGTAAGAGGTTTCTCCACCTCCGAATTATTTCTGTTAGGAATTTGACCGTCGCTAGAGGGGGGTGAATAGCATTTCGTGCGTCAATGGAATTCGTTCGCGTGCTTGCTACAATTTGATTAGTACGCAGCAGAAATAATAGAAAAATATAAAAAAAACACAAGAACACAATTACACAATCGATATAACATGGTTCGAAACCTCAAGGTTCCTACTCCACGGGTTGGGCTCGAATAAGCCCTAGCGATGCAAACAACACCACTAAACACTAACGCTCCTTCTCGACAACACGTCGGAGGTGGAGAAACCTCGTACAAGAGATTACACTAAGTAATACAATGAATACAAGCAAATACAAAGATGAAATACAATACAAGTAAAGAAAAACACTTTACAAGAACTATTGAATGCTTGCTTTTGGTTGCTTGAGAATAGCCTTGAAGGTTTGGATTGCAGTAGCAAATCCTCTCCAAATCATCTCAAGAAACCCTTGCCAAATCCCTCTCCACAAGATGCTTTTATAACCTACATTTGGGATGAATTTCGCCTAGTAGTTGACTAGTCCCGACCATCAGTCGACTGCTCCTGTAGCCATTGTCTCACAACGGCTCGAGCCATGTTGGATAAGTTCCAACGGATAGTCCATCAGTCGACTGATCATGACTATTAGTCGACTGATCGAGCCATCACTCGACTGTCAAACCCTAACAATCGACTCTAGAACCTTCTATGTTCGCGACATCGACCATCAGTTGACTGCCATACATAGCAGTCGACTGATCAGGCCATCAGTCAATTGCTCAATTATGGCAGTCGACTATCAGGACATTTCCTATAGTCGAACACCAGTCGACTCCTATCAGTCGACTGATCATAATACCAGTCAACTAATAATCTCATCCATGAGATTTTAACACCAAGTATGATGCTCTCATACTTGCTAGACCACCCTTAGCCTAGACCTAAGTCTTCTAGCCATCTCCATCAGTCTCACGCCTATCGGATCTCTACAAGTCATCCATGAATTGTTCATCTATATGCTAGCCTTCTGCTTCCATCGGCTATTGTCATGCTAAGCTGGTCTATCCCGCCAAGGTACATTTGGGCTTACGCTGCCAAGACACATGCTTGGACTTTATGCCGCCAAACCATTAGACTTATACTGCCAAAACTCCCGTTTGGACTTTATGCCACCAATATCAACCCTTGGACTTCCCAATTGCCAAGTACCCATGACTTGGACTTTCCTTGCCAACCCATGTTGGACTTTCCAATTGCCAAGAGTCAAGCTTGGACTTTCCCTTGCCAAGATCCATGCTTGGACTTTCCATACCAAGTACCCATGACTTGAACTTTCCCTTGCCAAGTAGTCAAGACTTGGACTTTTCATGCCAAGTACACAAGACTTGGACTATCTATTGCCAAGTGTCCCACTTGGACTTCTCCATCATATGGTCAACTCCATGTCAACCATATAGTCAAACAATGGTCAAACTATCATCAAACATCAAAATACCACTCAAGTCAAACTCAAGTCCGATCAATCATGACCCGGGTCAATTGCATCAACAATCTCCTCAAAACATTGTCAACATCAATGTCAAACATCAAAACACTACTTGAGTCCAACTCGAGTTTGGTCAATCGTGACCTGGGCCGATTGCACCAACAATCTCCCCTTTTTTGATGTTTGACAAAAACACAAACACATTTAAGTTAGGCTACCTAACTCAAATCTCCTTACCAATTCTCCCAAATTGGTAATTCTACATTCTCTTATAACTTCTCTCGTTAATTCTCCCCCTCTTTGATATACATCAAAAAGGTTCTCTCCAAGGGTGTTAATGTCTCATGTCCCAATGAGATTTTACAATCTCCCCCTTGGTCCAAAAACACCTAGGATGCCTTCACTCTTCCTAGTGACAAGTCTCATATCACTCAAGAGAGGCAATCCTACAAACTCTCTCAATTTTCAAATTGGGCATCTCACATTCTCAAAATTCTCCCCCTCATAAGAAAGAACACATACATCATCCCTTGATGGATAACTCTCCCTAAAGGCTTGCTTCCCCTTGACCATTGCACCAACAATGTCCTTGGAGAGTCCCTAAGCCTATAGGAACAATAAACCATCAAAATTAAGGTTAAAAGTTCAACCTTGAACTTTCCCACATCTTAAAATTGATACATTCCCTAAACAACTCTCCTAATCCATATCCAATGGATTTTCACCCTTTCCAATGCTTTCCAAAGTATATCCTAGGGTTACGAGCAGTTAGGGTAACCTGACATAGCTGAAATATGGGCTAAACATCTTTGTTTATCCGAAATCAACTCTGACAGTCAACTCTTACAGTCACCAGTCGACTACCATTAACGCCCGTCGACTGCCATAAGCGGTAGTCGACTGATTTCAACAAATACAGAAATTCAATTTTAGAAATTGAATTTTGAAAATACATAAGTAATTATACGTAATTTGAAAAATCTTGAAACTTCATACGTATAATACTTAAGTCAATCATTATGGGTGAAAAATATTTGAAAAATAAAATACCCATTAAATAATGAGATTGACACAAAGTTCAAAATCATTGAAAAGTTCAATATTTTGGCCCTACTTTGTATCAACTCTATCATTGGTGATTGCTATCAAAAGATAAACTTCACTAAGATTTTCTAAAAAAATTTTAAAATGTTTTTGAAACCCTATATTGGATCATGATCAATGGGATCAATGCACTTGACTTGCACATTAGCTTTCCCCATAATCCACCATGGTATAAGATGAGTTTGAGTTCATCTAGATGCAAAAACTATGCACCTTGAACTTAACTCATTTCCTAGAATCTCACATGTGTCTAGGGTGTATCAATACGCACACATATCAATGTAATGTGAGATGTGGGTTTTGGTTATACCTATACTAAGGCATCATACATTTTCTAAGGTAACACTACTTGATTCCCTTATACATGGGACTTCAAGTCATGTCATAGTCCTTAAATCAATTATATTAATGGATGAAATATGATCATGGCATAAATGATATCATAAATAAATCAATGCCAATAATCATGATGTCATGACATAAAAATGAACCTAAGCATACATGACATGAAAACAAACTAACCCTAAGCATAATCATGATATTTTTATGATTAAAGAGTAAATATGATATCATGACATGACATATGACAATCAAGGCATGGCAAATAAAATATAAGGCATAAGAATACCTAAATTTTAATATTAGTTGTCATTTGTTAGTATTAAATTCATTTTTGTCATATTACCACTTATCCCTAAGTGTGCCAAAAATCCAAAATGGCACACCATGACTCTAAGACCTAAATTGTGCCAATTTGATTACTTTATCAAACTTCTTACATGATATTGGCACATCCTAAAATCTTTTAGGATTTAAATTCAAACCTATTTCTAAGGTATCCATAACCTTGAAAATGACCTAAAGTGTCACCTTTACCATGGTTAGGTTAACTACCCATCCATTTAAAGTTGGCACACCCTAACCCATTTTGTTAGGGCAATCTCTTGCCATGATTAGGTTTTGATGTGTGTGGCAAAGGGTTTAAGTTAGTTTGTTATGTTGATTTGATATGTGCGTTGAAGTCGTGCAAGACTTAGTAATTCACACATGGAGCCGTGGCGAGTTTCACAACTCATGACTTGGTCCTTGAGTCGGTGAAGGATGGCTTTGCGGAAGTCGTGCACTTGGAGCATCCGAGGGACCGCCGGACGAGGAGCTTGGAGTGAAGCCGGAGAAAGTAGACTTCGAGGCAAGAGACGCAAAGGAGCATTGCAGAGTCGTGCGCCTGATGCTGCCAAGGGATGTGGCCGCGAACGAAGAGAACTTCGAAGGCGAGGGACTCCGAGAGATGAGAGTGAGTGAATGTAACCCGGGAAGGGGTAGCTCTTAGGTGAAACTTGTCCATTTGGCTAAGTGTCGGATGGGATTTCCCGACACCAGTCGACTGCCATGGAATGGCAGTCGACTGCTCTGAGTCAAATGTGATTCGACTGGTATTCGACTGAGTGTTTTGAGGCCATCAGTCGACTGCCATATATGGGCATTCGACTGCCAAGACTATCAGTTGACTGGTCGAAAGGGTTTGGCCACAGAACCGCTCGTAGACGCATCGCGCCGATTGACGAGGCGAATGATCGTGAGGTACCATTAGTCGATCGCAAGTGTTCCGTTGGACTATAACGGTCGGGATCCGACGTGTTCGGAGACCGTTGTAGTGGTGACAGTGGACTGCCAAGGGCAGCAGTCGACTGGTGGCGGCCAACGGGAAGAAAAGCCTCCTCTCTATAAAAAGAGAGGGTGTGGAGCTTTGGGGGGCTAATGCTCTTACTCCAAACGACCATCCAAGTGCCCCACAAGCTTTAAACTCTTCTTACTTGCTTTTACTTCATTCTTATTGTAAGAAGAGTGATCTTGATTGTAAAGGTTACCTCCATCTAGCTTGGTGCAAAGGAGAGACCAATAGTGATTGGCTTTGAAGGAGTGATTCACCTCGGACGAATCGGGATCGTGGATTAGCGGCGTAGCCATGAACCACATTACGACATTGTGTTAGCATTGTCGTTTTCCTTTGCTTTGTCTTTATTTGTTTAATTTGCTTGTATTGTTGTTTCTGCTTGCGCTAATCTAATTGTAGACAAGCAAATTACGACATCCATCGTAAGAGGGCTATTCACCCCCCTCTAGCCAGCCGTTTTGATCCCCCAACAAGTGGTATCAGAGCCAAGGAAAGCTTGTCGAGGACTAACCGCCACAACAAGCAACATTCAAAATGGTCGGCTCCAACATCCACCCACCGAAGTTTGACGGTGAATTCTCTTGGTGGAAAAAGAGAATGGAGGTATTTTTTGAAACGGATTTTGATATTATGATTACAATGGAATCCGGTTTCATTTTGCCTAGGGATGAAGAAGGGAAGCCAATAGAGAAATCTAGGTGGACCAAAAAGCAAAGGGAATAGCACCTTGCAAACTCAAAAGCCAAGCATCATCTTTTCAATGTGCTCCCCCAACAAGAGATCAACCAAATTGGAGAATGCCTAAGTGCCAAGGAGATGTGGGAGAAGCTAATTGAGCTTCATGAAGGCACATCCGAGGCGAAGCTAGCAAGGAGAGATCTCCTCCGCTCCCAACTCAACAACATTAAACTAGAAAAGGGAGAAAAGGTAATTTCCTTACATTCTTGTTTCAAGGAAATTATAACCGGTTTATCAAGTGTATGTGAGAAGCTATCAAATCGGGATATGATTATGAAGGCTATAGATGCCTTTCCGTGATCCTCAAAATGGAGCTCCATGGTGGACTCATTTTATATCTCCAAGAACTTAGAAGTAAGCACCTTGGAGGAATTCTTCTCAACAATGGAGCTCCACGAAACAAAGCTTGAAGGAATACAAGAAGAGCCTAAAATCCAACCTTCAAGGGGAGTAGCATTGATGGCAAATAAGGGGAAGAAGAAGATGGAGATCCCCTCCTCCGATGATGATGAAGCATCCTCCTCCTCCTCCATGGATAGCACGGAAGAAGCTTATATGGTAAGGAGGGTAAGACGTGCTTTAAAAGGTTTTAGATTTAATAAATCTAATGATAGGAATAGAAGACAAAGGGGAAAAATCATTTGCTACAATTGCCAAGGAGAGGGACACATAAGGGATAATTGTCCCCTCCTAAACAAGAGCAAGGAAGAAAGGAAAAAGAAGGAAGAAAAGAAGAAGAAAAAGGAAGAGGAGAAGAAAGCAAAGAAAAAGGGAAAGGCCAAGGCATTCAAAGCAAAGACTTGGGATGACCCTTCCTCCTCATCTTCATCATCATCCGAGGAAGAAAATGCATTTGTCACCAACCTAGCATTGATGGCATTTGACAACTTGGATTGCTCCTCCACCGAAAATGAAGAATCAAGCACAAGTGGAGAGAGCTCAAGTGAAGGGGGGGCCTCCTCTACCTCCTCATCCGAAGAAGAAGAGGACATGGAAACTATGGTAACCAATCTTTCACCTAGTAAAATAGTTTCTATGATTTCTAGCTTAACTAAGGATTTATTTAGAGCAAAGAAGAAAAATAAGAGCATGTTAGATCAAATTAAGGATTTAGAAAATAAGCTAGAAAAAGCATGCTTAAATGATAATATTTCTTCTAGCTTAAATGATGCATGCTCACATGATAACTATATGCCTTTTGATGTTAATGATGCATGCATAGAGGAAAATAGGGCTTTAAGAGAGAAAGTAGATTATTTAACCAAAGCCCTAGAAAAGTTTACAATTGGCTCAAACACCTTGAACATGATTATAGGGAGCCAAAGAGCTAGCTTCAATAAGAAAGGCCTAGGATACAAAGAAAAGAAAAATAAAAAGGCCTATAAATGCCTAATTGCTAGGGGACAAGATAAGAAGAAGGTAATAGCTAGAAAATGGATCCCCAAGGAGTATTTAGTGAACCCAATAGGAAAGAATTTATTTTGGGTTCCTAAATCCATTCTTAAGGGTTAGGAAAACCCTAAGATAGTCAACCATATGCATTTCACCTATATCGTATATTGGTTGACTTAGGATGGTGGGACCTCACTTTTAGAAGTAGTGTTGGGTGATGATAATGTGCCCATAAATAGATAATAATGCTTAAATCATGATAGTTGATGTAATTGTTACACATGTTTGCAATCATGATTTATGATTTTGATATTTGGCACATAATCATGAGAAATAGGATTTAAATCATGCCTTAGGTGATATTTGCTAATTATCATCATGTAATACCTAATGCATGATTATTACTTGATGAATACATGTATTTAATGATCATAATGTGTAATTCATTCATATATGTCATTATGATCATGTGGATTGTTAGGGTGATACTTAACCTTGATGGAATTGCATGAATATAATGGTTAAGTATATACAAATACCTCTAGGATACATCTCACACTCACTATAGGCTACCATGATTGAAAACTTAGCATGAATGAGATGTTAGGATGATACAAATGTCCACTAATGCCTATGGCATTTAGATGGTCATTTAAAGTATAAAAATAGTAATAATAGACCAATCATGGGGAAGGCTTATGTTTAATTCATAGACATATTGCCCAAAGATCATGGTTGGATATTTCATATGTTTTCAAAACAATTTCTTAATCTAAAATCTATGTATTCATGTTTTGAAACAATTGGAAGCAAAACTAGGTGGTAAACTTGATACTAGAATGATCAAAAACCTAGTGGTTTTTAAAGCTTTTGGATTTTTGGCAAATCTCAGAAAATATAATGATTTTTCATAAAAAAAAAACTATTTTTCATTGATAGATATACTTAAAAGAAATGTGTTCTCCAAATTTCATGATTTTTCGAATTTTTTGTAATTTTTAATGCATTTCTGAATTTTGCCCCGAAAAATTAGAATTTCTGAAATATGTGCGATCGTAGTCCAACTACCTGATCGTGGTGGCCTGATATTCCAAACAGTAAAGGCTGATTTTAGTTATTAAACCAATTTTTGGTATTTTCCTTCTATTAGACTTGATGTCATGTGTTTATACTTAGTATTAATCTTTTTGATGGTGTCAAAGGGGGAGAAAATATTATGTTTAAGTTAATTATGATAGGGGGAGAAATATGTATGGGGAGTTTCATGGATTAAGGGGGAGTTGCATGTTGCTATATCATGTTTATGTTTACATGCTTTCTTACCTTAGAAATTTTTATCAAATATTTTTACCTAACTTAAACTGATTGCCACACATCAAAAAGGGGGAGATTGTTAGGGCAATCTCTTGCCATGATTAGGTTTTGATGTGTGGCAAAGGGTTTAAGTTAGTTTGATATGTGCGTTGAAGTCTTACAGGACTTAGTAATTCACACATGGAGTCGTGGCGAGTTTCACAACTCATGACTCAGTCCTTGAGTCGGTGAAGGATGGCTTTGCGGAAGCCGTGCGCTTGGAGCATCCGAGGGACCGCCGGACGAGGAGCTTGGAGTGAAGCCGGAGGAAGTAGACTTCGAGGCAAGAGACGCGAAGGAACATTGCAGAGCCGTGTGCCTGATGCTGCCGAGGGACGTGGCCGCGAACGAAGAGAACTTCGAAGGTGAGGGACTCCAAGAGATGAGAGTGAGCGAATGTAACCCGGGAAAAGGATAGCTCTTAGGTGAAACTTGGCCATTTGGCTAAGTGTCGGATGGGATTTCCGACACGATCACGCCATGGAATGGCGATCACGCTTCGAAGTCGAACATGGTTCGACCGGTATTCGACAGTGTTTTGAGGCCGCAATGATCGGCGCCATATGTGGGCGATCGCTAAGACAATCATTCGAGCAAGGCGTGATCGGTCGTCGAAAGGGTTTGGCCACTAATCGCCGTAGCCGATTAGGCGTCGACTACGGGCGGCAGCCACGATGAGAGGTCCATCACATTCGCTAAGTGTTCCGTTGGACTACAACGATCGGGATCCGATGTGTTCGGAGACCGTTGTAGTGGCGGCAGTCGACTGCCAAGGGCAGTAGTCGACTGGTGGCGGCCAACGGGAAGAAAAGCCTCCTCTCTATAAAAAGAGAGGGTGTGGAGCTTTGGGGGGCTAATGCTCTTACTCCAAACAACCATCCAAGTGCCCCACAAGCTTTAAACTCTTCTTACTTGCTTTTACTTCATTCTTATTGTAAGAAGAGTGATCTTGATTGTAAAGGTTACCTCCACCTAGCTTGGTGCAAAGGAGAGACCAATAGTGATTGGCTTTGAAGGAGTGATTCACCTCGGACGAATCGGGATCGTGGATTAGCGGCATAGCCGTGAACCACATTACGACATTGTGTTAGCATTGTCTTTTTCCTTTGCTTTGTCTTTATTTGTTTAATTTGCTTGTATTGTTGTTTCCGCTTGCGCTAATCTAATTGTAGACGAGCAAATTACGACATCCATCGTAAGAGGGCTATTCACCCCCCTCTAGCCGGCCGTTTCGATCCCCCAACACATTTAGCGTGAATCGATCACGCTCCTAGGGATCCAAAACCTATTGAAGCTCCTTGGGTTAACTAGGTATTCCTTAGGGATAACTTCCCTAGATACTCTTCTAATGACCCTCATAGGCTTGATAGCCTTGGTCATTGTGGTCTTGCCTAGGTTAGCTCTAGGGGTGACTCCCCTTGTAACCTTCTTAGTGGCTTCCCTAGGTTTCTTCGAAACTCTAGCCACTAGGCACACTCCATGTTTAGCCTTAGGGATTGCCTCCCTAGTAGTCATGGCCTTCCTAGACCTAGATTTAGTTCTATAATCAAATGGAACATTGTGGTAGGTCTCCTTGGGCTTAGGTTTGTGACCCAAACTTTTCTTGCCTTTGGATGAATCTTGTCTCCTGGGACCTAGATTTTGACCATTTGACCCTTGCATTTGATTTTGCATATTTGTAAGGGTCTTCTCCAACTTCTCAAGCCTTGACCTCAAGGCTTGTTTTTCAAACTCCAAATTTTTTAATTTATTGGGTCCATTATTTCCTTGAGTATTTTTGCCCTTCCTAGGCATATGTCTAGAATTCTTGGAGTTAAAACCTAGGCGGTCTTCTATTTTCCTAATACTTTCCTTAGGTAAAATTGTTTTAGGGATATTAGTCCCAAATTTCTCCTTATTCCTAAAATGACAAGACTTTGCACCTAAGCAATAAAGTTTACTATTTCTAGCAAGCTCTTTATGATAAATAGCAAGAGAATTAAAGGCATGCTTTTAACTATTAATTGAAGATGAAGCATACTTAAAATTTACCTTAGGGTTTGTCTTAGCTCCCCCTATATTTGATGCTCCTTCTTTTCTCCTAGGGCATTGGCTTCTATAGTGCCCCTTTTGTTGGCATTTGAAGCACACCACGTGCTTCTTGCTCTTAATGGTTAAGGCACTAGGTTCCTTGGTCTTTGGCATCGGTGGAGCCTTCTTAACCTTCTTAGGGCACTTGCTCTTATAATGCCCATATTCCCTACACTCAAAATATATAATATGGTTTTTATTATTAATTGGAGTGTTTGAGTTACCTAGGGTGGTGGTGAGGGTCTCTTGAGCTTGTTCATCACTTCTCCCGGAAGTAGATGGCTCTTCTTGCTCTTGCCCTTGCTACGAAGTAGATGGTCTCTCCTCCCCCTCAAATTTTGAAGTGGAGGCTTCTTCCACCTCTTCCTCTTCCACCGATCCAGAAGTTGACTCCCTCTCAACTTTCGACTTCTCACTTTCTTGTGAGGAAGAGCTTTCTTCTTCTTGTGTCGGTTTGGATTTTTCGTGAAGCATTGCCAATTTTCTCCATAGATCCTTGGCATCTTGAAATTCACCTATCTTGGACAATAACTCATTAGGTATTAATTCAACTACCATCTTGATTACCTTGTTATTTGTCTCGGATTTATGGAGTTCTTGAGTCCATCTCTTCTTCTTGAGATATCCTTCCTTTGGCCCTCTTGGAAATTCAAAGCCTTCCATCAAGGCGGACCATAGCTCAATGTCCATCATCATCATGAAGTCCTCCATTCGTGTCCTCAGTTGCTCAAACCCTTCTTGTTCATATAAGGTGTATGGAATTGGGGTGTTGATGTCCCATCCCAATTTTTATTCAAGCTCCATCTTCTTCTTCACCCTCTAGCGGTGCTCTCTTGGTGGTTAGTCCAAATGAAGAGCGGCCTCACTTTGATATCACTTGTTGGGATTTGTTCGCGTGCTTGCTACAATTTGATTAGTACGCAGTGAAAATAATAGAAAAATATAAACAAAAAAATAAGCACACAATTGATATAACGTTGTTTGGAACCTCAAGGTTCCTACTACATGGGTTGGGCTCGAATGAGCCCTAGCGATGCAAACAACACCACTAAACAATAACGCTCCTTCTCGACAACACGTCGGAGGTGAAGAAATCTCGTACAAGAGATTACATTAAGTAATACAATTAATACAAGAAAATATAAAGATGAAATACAATACAAGTAAAGAAAAACACTTTACAAGAAACTATTGAATGCTTGCTTTTGGTTGCTTGAGAATATCCTTGAAGGTCTAGATTGTAACAGCAAATTCCCTCCAAATCGCCTCAAGAAATCCTTGTCAAATTCCTCTACACGAGTTGCTTTTATAACCAACATTCGGGTTGAATTTCGCTTAGTAGTCAACTGATCGCGACCATCAATCGACTGCTTCTATAGCCGTTGTCGCACAACGACCCGAACCACGTTGGATACACTACAAAAATGTTGGTTTTTGGCGACGAATTTTGCAACGAATTTTGCAAAAAAATTCGTTGCAAAATTTTTTTACAACGAAATTTGCAAAAAAATTTTTTGCAAAATTTTTTTGCAACGAAATTTGTAACAAAAATTTTTTTCGTTGCAAATAATTCGCCACTAAATTCTACAACGAAAAATAAAAAATCATCACAAAATTGCAACGAATAATATTTTCATTGTGAAATTCGTCGCCAAATTTGGGGACGAATAAATGTTTCATCGCCAAATTGGCGACAAATTTTTATTTTCGTCGTAAATTTTTGCAACAAATAAGACTTTTCGTCGCCAAATTCAGCGACGAATAATTATTTTCGTCGCCGAATTTGGCGACGAATTATACTTTCGATGCCAAATTTGCGACAAATATATTTTTTCTCCACTGAATTTGCGATGAAATATTTATTCGTCGCAAAACTCTCACATGCATACTCCAGCAAATATAATAAAATTTGGCGATGAATATATTTATCGTCGTAAATTTGGCAAAGAAAAATATTTTTCGTCACAAAGTTGGCGACGAAAATTTTTTTTCGTCGCTAAGTTTACGACGAAAAATATATTCGTCGCCAAAATATGATCAACATATTAATGAATAAAATTAAATTTGGCGACGAATTTATTTTTCGTTGCAAATTTGGCGACGAAAGGAAAAATTCATCGCAAAATTTTTCACTATCAGTCGACTGATGTATTCATCGATCGATGAATCTTGACTCGATCGGTGATCGGTCGGCTACGGAGGTTACGTGAAATGCTACTGATATGAGATCGGTCATCGTATCCATCATCGATTGCCGGTGAGAGTCATTGCTCGATCGGCTCTGAAAGCGTTCTATAAAGCTCTGATAACATCGATCGATAATGTTTATCAGTCGACTGATGTTGAAAATATATTTGGATTGTACAGTTTCTCAAGTATCAGTCGACTGAATGTTTACATCAATCGACTGATGCATATATTTTTGCAATGAAAATTGTATTTTCATTGCAAATCTAGAAAAAATGAAAAAAAAAATTAGATTATTTTTTTTCCTTGTTTTACAACAAACACACAACAATATTAACAAATTTATATATCATACATTAATATGGAATTAATATATATATAACAAATACATCCAAAGGTTTGAACTAACTACCATCATCATCAAGTAGCATTTAAATACAACGAACTTACAAAAACATAAATATCGTATATGTCATAAGTCAAGTAGCTAACAATTAAATACAACAAATACATTCAAAAATAACCACCATCATCACCATCATCATCAAAAAATACATCATCATTGTCTCCATGACAGGGATCAGGCGGAGGAGGAGCAGAGCCAGAAGGAGGAAGTTGATTTGAGCTAGACGTTAACTGAAGATGTTGCATAATAAACATTTGTTTCCTTTGAAATTTGTTAATCTTTTCATTTAAGTCTTGTACTTTTTGAGCGTTCTCTCTCGATTCAGTTTCCTTTTGCACTAGTAACTCTCTCAAATGATTAACCTCTTTGGTTAATTGAATTACTTGTGCTTTTGATGTTGGAGAGGATGAAGAAGAAGCACCAGGGACTCTATAGGATCGGCTCAAAGAGCCGAGTCCAAGTATTCTTCCACTTTTCGGTCCTCCAGATACTTCGAGCCATAAATTTATATTGCTAACAGATGGCTCCGATTCGACTGCATCATCGCTTGCACTCGAATTTCTTTGTGAAAGTTCATCGTATTTCTCCTATTGTGAAAGAAAAAAAATTAAATAGTAACATAAGAAATTAAATTTTTACAATTACACACCTTTATTGTTCTAGCTCTTTCCCCACTCCATGTTTTATCCTTCTTTTGGAATGTACGGGTGAAAGCCTCTATAAATAATGGTTCAGTTCCCGTCTCCTTCGCCTAAACAAATTAAATAGTTAAAATTTATAAATTAGTGAGTATTAGATTACAAAATTATAAATTGAAAACACTCACCAATCGATGTCTATGCTCATCGATATTTATGGATCCTCCCGCATACGTGGCAGACATAACACCAGAGTTACAATTCTGATTTTGCTTATTCTATTTACTCCTCCCTTTGCTTTCCTCAGATCCCCAATGTGCAATAATTTCATTCCAATTCTCTTTGGTTATACAGTGTGGTTTTTTATTTCTAGTTTTGGCATGATTTAGTATGTTTCTAATATGATCACCACACTTTTTCTTAAAAATCCTCCTAATCTCTAGTGTTTGACTCTCCTCCCAAGTAAATACCCGCTGTAGTAGAGAAAAATAAAAATTGATTATATTAACTACAATTTTATATACTAAATGATTGAAATAAGTTACCTTGAACTCATTCCACCACAGAACTTTAATTTCTTCCGGCGTGCTTATATAAGTCATAGAAGCGTCGCGCCAATGATTATTCACTATTTTATTCACCTCGTGAATAACATGTACAAAATTTATAAATCTAACATAAAACAAAAACAAACCCCTTTATATACTTATAAAAAAACATATTGTATTAAAAATTAAATATAGATATTCTAAAACTTGAATACTTACGAATCTCCGCGCGGAGATATAAACTCTCTCGTATCTTCCCTCTCCACGAGTGATTGTTGTACCGGGGAAGATACATTAGCAGGTATATGCTGAGAATTAGAGGATCCTGCAATTGGGGAAGAGGTGGAGGGCACATTTCCTGTAAGAGCATCAGAATGTGCGGGGGCTGAAGCAGAGGAAGATTGTGATCTTCCATCACTACTACGTCTATGACCGTCATGTCGAAACTAACAATCATGATTATTAGAAGAATATTACAGAAAAAAAATACAATTGCATATTGAATTTTTAATAGGAACAATATAAAAATATTACCATATTCATAGCAACTGGATGACCCTAAAAAAAAGAGTTCGTTAATATATCAAATATATGGAATTTCGAATTACACAGTGAATTAAAATATAATTGGTACTCAATAAAAGGTTAATTACCCACAATTAGAAATCGAAGTTTGCAATAAATTTTTTGGCCTAGTCATGCGTCTAATCATCATCATCATCATCATCATCGTCATCGTCATCATCATCCTCATCTTTATCCTCATCATTGAAATTCTCATCTTCATACTCATTCAGTTCACTTGCATCAACGTCTATTACTACGCCGCTGGGATCTCGTAACGTTGAAATATTATACTCTTCGATATGAAATGTATTGACAACTTCATCTTGTTGATATGCTATGTCTTCCTAATATTCCTCAATTTTATTACGTGCTTTTGTTTTACAAACTGCCCACCAATCACTTTTGTCTCGTCTCAGACTAGGATATGAAGCATAAAATACTTGAATCGCTTGTTGTGCTAACACAAATGGTTCGTACCTCTTGTATATTTTTTTTAGTTAATTTCAACCAAATTAAACTGTGGATGCACCCTCATGCCTTTGATAGGGTCAAACTAATGACACATAAATAAAATAACTCGCAAATCTGAGTTTGGATACGCTACCTCTAAAATTTCATCTAGTAAGTCATAAAATTCATTCCTTGCACCCCCATCAATAGATGACTGAACACAAACTCCGCTATTCATTGCAGTTTTCCCAGTTCCGTAAGCTTGAGTATGAAAATTATATCCGTTTAAGAAATATGCCGGCCAAGTTTTAACCATTGAATTTGGACCCCATGACAGATGTTTTATTAGGTCTTGCTCAATGTGCCCGTGATTATCAAGAACCTATAGTAAAATAAATATGTGTCATCAGTCAAGATTTATCAAATTTATTATCATTTACTACTTACATAATTTTTAAACCATTGTGCAAATTCTTCATCACAGAAATTATTAAACTCATGCTTCGGAAGCTCCGAATATAGAGTTTGAAAAATCCTACAATAAAATTAAATAAAACATGAACAATATTTTATGATATATGAAATGTTTAATATAACTTTTATATACTTACTCGAAATACGGCGTTACTTCTGGACAGTTCAATAAAATATATGTATGGGCTGCTCGCCACTCCTAACCAGTTAAGTATCTACTCATACAAGATCCACTTGGTCAACCAATGTAATTAAAAATTGAGAATGCCCTCAAATTTGGATCAACGGGACCCTCATCGTTTCTTCCTACTTTCCGACTCTTGCATTGAACGTGAGGTTCAAAATAATATGATGCAAAAGTTTTAACTTCCTCCACAATATATCATTAACAATAGAAGCTTCAACATGAGCCTTATTTTTCACTTTTTTTTCAAGTGATAGAGGAATCTAAGAGTAATACAATAAAATTTATTAGCAAATAAATTAGACTAAATTTGACCAAATGAAATAACAATGAAAAAAAAGTCAAAAAAAATACCTTTCAAACGGATACATCCATCGAAATTGAACAGGACCTCCAACTTTAGCCTCATATGGCAAGTGAACCAAAAGATGTTCCATTTAATCAAAAAATGCTGGTGGAAATATCCTTTCTAAGTTACACATAATAATCGGAATGTCTCTCTCTAATGTCTCTATGTGTGAATGACTCAGTACTGTCGAGCAGATATCATGAAAGAAAATGCTTAATTCTATAATTACATCCCAGACATAAAATTTGCTGATTCATTAATCTTTCCATGAATATATGACAGTCATGACTTTTAAAATCCATCAATTTGCATTCCTTCAAATCAACGCATCTACCAAGATTTGAGACATAACCATCAAGAAATCTCAATGATTTCAACCATTCACAAACAATCCGTCTCTGATCCTTATTCAATGTATAAACTGCTTTTGGTTTTGGTCCCCTACTATTTGCATCGACATCAAGGGTGGGTCGTTTACATATGAGACGCAAATCTTTTCTTGCATTCAGATTGTCTTTTGTTTTTCCGATTATATCCATCACCGTATTTATCAGATTTTCAAAAACATTCTTCTCAATATGCATTAAATCAAGATTGTGATGAATCAAATTACTCTGCCAATATGATAAATCCCAAATGATACTCTGTTTTGTCCATTTATGCGTAATTCCATAGTCATATATTGTAACATTTGGTTCTTCAATAACAGATTGAAAGTTAAGCACTCTTTGCCATAAAATTTGACTGGTGAATCTCAATGGTGGAGGTGTTCTTTCAATTCTATTCTTAGTAAATTCTTCTTTATTTCTTCTAAATTTATGATTTGGCGGTAAAAATTATCTATGACAATCAAAATAACTCGGTTTCTTTCCATGTTTCAATTTGAATGACTTTGATCTCTCCATACATATTGGACATCCTAAAATCCCCACAGTACTCTAGCCCGATAACATCCCATAAGCAGGAAAATCATTTATGGTCCAAATAAGTGCAGCTCTCATTGTGAATAGCTGATTAGTATGGACATCATATGTGGAAACACTCACGTCCCATAGTTGGATCAACTCGGCAATCAACGGTTGCATGTAAATATCTATAAACTTCTTCGGATTATGAGGGTCAGGCACAATCAATGTTAAAAACATATAAGGTGTTTTCATACACATACCAGGAGGAAGATTGTACGGAGTTACGATAATTGGCCAGCAAGAATAAGTTCTTCCTGATTTTCCAAATGAAGCAAATCCATCAGCACATAGCCCAACCTGATGTTTCGGGTCTCATTCGCAAACTCAGGATATGTTCGATCAAAATTTTTCCACGCCTCTACATAAGATGAATGACACATTAGCCCATTCTCTATTTCATGATTTGCATGCCAAGTCATGTGTTCAGCAGTCACCTTCGAAGCATAAAGCCTTTACAATCTAGGAGTTAAAGGCAAATAGAACATTTGTCTGAATGATTTTAATCGCTTATTAGGATTTGATCTCGTGGTACTCTTGTACCTGCATTGACTACAGAATTTACAAGCCTCTAAATCTGCATTCTCTCCCCAATATATCATACAACCATCTCTGCAAACGATAATTCTTTGCACCGGGAGACCCAAATCTTTCACAAGTTTTTTCATACTGTAAAAATCCTTCGACATTATGTGATCACGCGGCAATACTTCTCCAATAACTTGAACAAAATCATTAAAATATTCTTCGGACACATTATGCTCAGCTTTAACATTCAACAATCCTACGATAAGAGATAATTTTGTGTGACTGTCACAACCAGACCACACGGGTTCATCTGCAGCTCTCAATACTTCTTGAAATTTTATATATGACTCATTGTACACATTTTCATTACCACCAGTAACTTCTACCTCCTCCAATGGTGTTGAATAATTAGTATACATGTGTTCAAAAGCTTGAGGATAACTAGAACTTGCAGCATTTGGTTCGCTATTCAAATTATGACCAACTGCATCAACTATCATCCTCTGGTATGGATTGAATTGATCATAATATACTTGCTCTCCACTAATTGTCCTTTGTATGTTTCGTCCAACCTCTTCATCGGATATAAACGGTTCACCATGATAAGTCCAATTATAATAATTTGGCATAAAACCAAATCTACAAAGATGTTCTCGAATTTTATCACATTGAAAAAATTTACCATTATGACATTTTTTGCACGGAAACCTTAATTTATTCTCATCCATAAACTTAACATTGTTATTAGAAAATCTCAAAAATTGTTCCAACCCAATTATAAATTCATCGGTTAAACCACGACGTTCTGGTAAATTCTTTTTATACATCCAACTTCGTTCTCTCTCTATCTATCCTATTTTTGAAATTATATCAATGATTAATTTTAATTTCTTCCAAACTTCATCCATATATATCAATCTAACCATAAATTTATACTCAAAATAAATTAAATTTTTCTAATACTAAATATGATTTTGTGTGATATTTAATTGCAAACTATAATATCATTTCGAATAAATATGATCTATTAACAGTAATTAAATTACTTAAAATCAAACATTAAGAGTAATTATTATAACAGAATTAATAATATTGTAATTAATGTTATAAATATACAATATTTTTATGCGTACCTATCCAAATGGAAACAATGTGCGGATGAGCTCACGGCTAGATGAACACTTCACGAACACACCGAACACCTTCAAAGTAGGACAACCTATGAAAAAAAATTTTGTATTTGGATTACGACACACTATTATATATACTGATTTATATAATTTGAATAACATTTGATCGAACGCGAACGCGCAGGCGCAATTCGCGAACACGTCGCGTGCACCAGCGAGCGAACGCGCATCACGTGGCACCACTACCAGCGCGGCCCCGCGCGTACGCGCGAGACGCTGCCGCGCGAAGCAGCGTCTGACGGTCTAATGATAAAAATTCGTTGCAGATTCTGCAACGAAAAAAAAAATCGTTGTAGATATTTTCAATGAAAATATTTTTTTTGTCATAAATTGGCGGCGAAAAAAGATTTTCATTGTCAATTTGCAACTAATTTTGCAACGAAAATTAAATGTTGGAAATTTAAAAAATTTTGTAACAAAATTTTTTTTGTTGGAAATTTCGTTACAAATTTGCGACGAAACATAAAATTCGTCGCAAAATTCGTTGCATATTTACAACGAACTATTTTCGTTGCCAAAGTTTGTCGCCAATTGAATATTTTTTTGTAGTGATAAGTTCCAACGGATAGACCATCAGTTGACTGATCGAGCCATCATTCGATTGTCAAACCCTAATAGTCGA
The DNA here is from genome assembly GCA_025175895.1 of Wurfbainia villosa. NCBI lineage: Eukaryota > Viridiplantae > Streptophyta > Magnoliopsida > Zingiberales > Zingiberaceae > Wurfbainia > Wurfbainia villosa. The sequence continues at coordinate 111,577,052 of CM045988.1, forward strand.
CTCTGGAACCTTTTATGTCCACGACATCGGCAATCAATCAACTGTCAGCCATAACAGTCGACTAATCAAACCATCAGTCAACTGCTCAATTCTGGTAGTCGACTGTCAGACCATTTCCTACAATCGAACACCAGTCGACTGATCATAATACTAGTCAACTGATAACCTCATCCATGAGGTTTTAACACCAAGTATGATGCCCTCATACTTGCTAGATCACCCTTAACCTAGATCTAATCCTTTTAGCCACCTCCGTCAACCTCACGCCTATCGGATCCCTCCAAGTCATCCATGACTTGTTCATCTATATGCTAGCCTCCAGGTGCTTCCATCGGCTATTGTCATGCTAAGTTGGTCTATCCTGCCAAGGCACATTTGGGCTTACGCTGCCAAGACACATGCTTGGACTTTATGCCGCCAAACCATTGGACTTATGCTGCCAAGACTTCCGCTTAGACTTTACGCCGCCAATATCAACCCTTGGACTTCCCAATTGCCAAGTACCAATGACTTGGACTTTCTTGCCAACTCATGTTGGACTTTCCAATTGCCAAGACTCAAGCTTGAACTTTTTCTTGCCAAGACCTATGCTTGGACTTTCCATGCCAAGTACCCATGACTTGGACTTTCCCTTGCCAAGTACACAAGACTTGGACTTTCCATGTCAAGTACACAAGACTTGGACTTTCTATTGCCAGGTGTCCCACTTGGACTTCTCCATCATATGGTCAATCCCATGTCAACCATATAGTCAAACTATCGTCAAACATCAAAATATCACTCGAGTCAAACTCAAGTCCGATCAATCATGACCCCGAGTCGATTGCACTAATAATCTGCTGTAGAGAAAATTCCAAATCATGACATTCATAATATCACGGGCAAATACTTGGCACAACCGCAGCGGAAACAAAAATAAACCGGATCTCTCCAGAGATCCATACAAAACATATAAATCATTTTCTTTAATCTAGATCTTATCTAGAAGAAGAAATACACCTTCGATGCGAGCCCTTCGCAATCCCGCTAATCCAAACGCAGTCGGATCTCAATACGGTAAGGACAACCATATCTCTAAGGTATCCATACAAACCGTATCTTGGAGATGGAGATAACACCTTTGGTTGTGCTAGCAACCAAAACCAAAGCTCACCACAAAAGAGGAAGAAGGGAAAATTGGGATGCAAGGCACAAATGGGATACTTGGTTAAAATGAGATCACACTACCTCATGAGATACCACCTTCATCCACGTTAAGGAGATTTCTCAAATCCCCTCTATTATGCATTAATTCGCATTTTCATGCATTAACTCATTTGCATGAAACGTTGAGTGACTTCCCAAATTCCATGTTCATGAATTAATCCATATGCATGAATTAATCCATTTGCATGCATTAATTCATTTGCATACAACAAGAAAACTTCACAAATTCCATGTGTATGAATTAATCCATTTTGCATGCAACGTTTGGGAATAATTCTCATTTCATGCATTAATCCCTTTTCATGCAACATTAAGGATTAAATCTCATTTCATGCATTAATCCATTTGCATGCAACAACTTCCATTTGCATACATGATTGATCATCATTAATCATGCTAACCTTCTTCGATTGGTGTTACTTGAGTCTAACTCAAGTTAAACCAATTTAAGTCCAACTCAAGTTTGGCCAAGCAATGAGTCTAACTTATTCTAGTCCATTCAATTAACTAATGATTCATTTAGTCAAACTAAAATGAACACTCCTCCAAAATATGTTATTTGTGTGTGACCCTATAGGCTCTCATAGCGTTTGTAATGTATCTAAAACCATTTTAGATACATAAGCAATGAGCGGCATCTAGCAATACATCATTGCTACCCAAGCTATAAGAAAGTCAAGATCCGACAACTTTTCCGTGACTATTATCATGTATGACGGTGTCCTTCTATCCTTGATATCTTAGATCGATCAATGAGGCATAGACCGTGTCATCCCCTTATCGACCTTTATGTTTCTTGATGCCCAAGTAGACTCACTCAAAAAAATGAGCTCAATATCTCGTATTAATTCATTTGAGCATGGTCATGTATTTCGTGGTCATACTCTATCAAGAGGCCAAATATATCACTCCCGTCATTTGGGAGGGATAGATCTCATCTACATCACTTACATCCCTCCGCATAATTCATTACATATCCAGTAATCCCCGTTATAGTGCACCCTGTTACGGGTGACATTAGACGATACCAAAGTATATAACTCCTTATGTAGGGAACCGTAGTGACTTCAAGTCTAAGGACTATTCATACCAATAGTCATATGAGAAAGTATATGACACTCATATAACGATCCATGATACTTTCTCATGGCGGGTCAATTCAGTATATATATTCTCCAATATATATACCCATGTGTCAATGTGATATCCTATATCCATGACTTGTGAGATCAAGTCATCTATTGACCTACATGCTAGTCTAAATGTATCAATATATCCCTTTGTCTATTAATACAATACTTGACTAGGAATGTTTAAGTATAGTGTTCTCTATAACTTTTCATAATCAATTCTACCAATTGATATACTGTAGATTAAAATCTACTATTCAAGGGCATTATTATATTTATTTGGATTACACACGCATAAAGTAAATATAATAATCAATCTTTCCATGTTATTAATGAAATATGATACATATGATCCCTAATCAAGCATCTCATGATTGGCACTAAGGGCTGACACTAACAATCTCCTACTAGCATTAGTGTCAATCACTGTAATCTCTAAGACCCAGTGACCTAGTATGACCATCATACTTTCTCTATGCCAAAGCCTTGGTCAAGGGATCCGCAATATTAGCATCAATATCTACTCTGTATATCCGCACATCTTCTCTATCAATGATCTCTTGAATGAGGTGATACCGCCATAGTATATGTTTGGAATGCTGGTGAGAACGAGGTTCCTTAGCCTGTGCTATAGCCCCGTTATTGTCACAATAAAGCTCTATAGGGCTCACGATGCTAGGAACTACACCAAGCTCAGAAAAAAAACTTTCTGATCCAAACAGCCTCCTTTACCGCATTTGAAGCAGCAATATACTCGGCCTCTATAGTAGAATCTGTGACTGTGTCTTGCTTTGAACTCTTTCAGCTCATAGCACCACCATTTAAACAAAAGAAATACCCTGACTGTGATCTGCAATCATCCTTGTCCGTTTGGAAGCTAGCATCGCTGTAACCCTTTATTGGGAGCTCCTCATTGGCTCCAAATATCAAGAAATATTCTTTAGTTCTTCTCAAGTATTTAAGAATATTCTTTATAGCTATCCACTGACTATCACCTGGATCTGACTAGTACCTACTCGTCATGCTTAAAGAATACGAGACATTAGAACGAGTGCATAGCATGGCGTACATAATAGACCCTATAGCAGATGCATAAAAGATCTGATCCATGTGTTCCCTTTCTTCCCTAGAAGAAGGGCATTAAGCCTTCGAAAGGCTCACACCATGTGACATTGGAAGAAATCCCTTCTTGGAATTCTGCATGGCAAAACGTTTAAGCACCTTGTCAATGTATACACTCTGACTTAGGCCAAGAAATCTCTTAGATCTATCTCTATAGATCTTAATGCCTAAAATGTAGGCTTCTTCACCTAAGTCTTTCATTGAGAAACAATTCCCAACCCAAGTCTTCACAAACTGCAGCATAGGGATGTCGTTTCCCATGAAAAATATGTCATCAACATACAAGATAAGAAAGATAACTATGCTCCCACTAACCCTCTTGTAGACACAGGGTTCATCTTCATTCTTGATGAAACCAAACTGTTTGATCGCATCATCGAATCAAAGATTCCAGCTTCTAGATGCTTGCTTTAAATCATAAATGGACCTTTGCATCTTGCATACCTTATCAACATGCTTTGGATCTACAAAACCCTCAGGTTGTGTCATGTATACATCCTCGAGCAGTTTTCCATTCAGAAACACAATTTTGATATCCATTTGCCAGATCTCATAATCGTGGTAAGCTGCAATAGGAAGCACGATTCGAATGGACTTAATCATCGCAACTGGTGAAAAAGTTTCATCATAGTCAATACCATGAATCTGCTTGAAACCTTTAGCTACCAATCGCCCTTTATAGGTATGCATAAGACCATCCATGTCAGTCTTTCTCTTAAAGACCCACTTACACCCAATGGGTTTGACCCCTTCAGGTGGATCAACCAAAGTCCATACTTGGTTAGTGTACATGGATTTCATTTCGGATCTCATGGCCTCTAGCCATTTTTCATAATTTGGGCTCATCACAGCTTCATGATAGGGTGTAGGCTCATTCAACTCAACAAGCATAACGTCATCATTGTCAGACAAGAGAAATGAATATCTCTCAAGCTGATGACGTATCCTATCAAACCTGCGAAGAGGTTGGTTTACTTGAACAGGTTGTTGCTCCACAACTTCTTGTGCAACAATCTCATCATCCACAACACTTTATGGTGTCTGTTCAATTTCCATCTCAGTGCTATCTTTATCTTGAATTACTTCAAGATGTATTTTACTCCCACTAGTTCTTCTAGAGATGAACTCTCTTTCTAGAAATACTCTATTTCTAGCGATAAACACTTTGCCTTGCGTGGGATTGTAGAAGTAATATCCTTTCATTTCCTTAGGATGTCCTACAAAGTAGCACATGTTTGATTTGGGGCCTAGTTTATCGAAGACTTGACATCGAACATAAGGCTCACATCCCCAAATCTTCATAAAAAATATCTTGGGACTCTTCCCAGTCCATATCGCATATGGTGTCTTTATGACTGCCTTAGATGGGATGCGGTTAAGTGTGAAAGCAACCGTCTCTAAAGCATATCCCCAGAAGAAAGAAGGAAGATTTGTGTGACTCATCATGGATCGTACCATATCTAATAATGTACGATTTCTCCTTTCTGATACATCATTCCACTGTGGTGTTCCAGGTGGAGTGAGTTGAGATCTAATCCTAAACTCAATGAGATAGTCAAAAAAAAGCTTGGCTAAGGTATTCCCCACCTCGATCTGATCGAAGCACTTTTATACTCTTACTAAGTTGGTTTGTACTTCATTCTTGAATTCTTTGAACTTTTCAAAGGATTCAGATTTGTGTCTCATAAGATACACATCCATATCTATTGAAATCATCAGTAAAAGTAATGAAGTACTGATAGCCTCCTCTAGCTACTACATTGAAAGGCCCACATACATCAGTATGTATGAGTTCTAACAAATTAGTAGCTCGTTCGCCATGTCCATTAAATGGAGTCTTGGTCATCTTGCCTAGAAGACAAGATTCTCATGTCTCATATGATTCAAAATCAAATGAGTCCAGTAATCCATTCTTATGGAGTTGGGATATGCGACTCTCATTTATGTGACTCAGGAGACAATATCAGAGATATGTTTGGTTCAGATCATTAGATTTGAACCGTTTGATATTTATGTTATAGATTGGGGTTTCAAGATATGGAAGATAGAGACCATTCACAAGGTGTGCACTACAAAAAAACATATCATGTAAATAAACGGAACAACATTTGTCCTTTATTACAAATGAGAAACCTTTCTTGTCTAAACAAGAAACGGAGATAATATTTTTCGTCAAGGCAGGCACATAACAACAGTCCTCTAGTTCTAAGATAAGCCCAGTGGGCAAAGATAAGGAATATGTGTTGGATCGAAAGTGTCGCTAGAGGGGGGGGTGAATAGCGATACGGTGTCGTTAAAAACTTTTGCAATAAGTAAAAAGCAAGTAGAGAATGCACAGCGGAAATATAAAGTAGACAAGATATTTTTACGTGGTTCACAATCTTTCGATTGCTAATCCACGGCCCTAGTGATCCTTGATCACGTACGGAGGGCAATTCACTAAAACCACTCCTCCTCGTTGGAGGTAGGAGCAACGATTACAAAAAGAAATCAAGGCAAAGGGACACTCCCCCTTTCCTTGTTACGATTAAAGCACAAAGACAATTTAAAGAAGTAGAACTTAAATAAATATACCGACAACTCTTATAAGTAGAAGATGTAGCTTTCGTTGTCGGCGGCACTTCGTCGTAGCAAATGTGAGTAGTAGTAGCGGCGTTACGACGGCGTGTTGAGAGCTCTTGATGTCTTGTAATTTGCTTGGAGTGAACATGTCTATTTATGGATATTGATCTATGAATTTAGACATAGGTAGTGTCCAAGGTGAGGTTCTTATCCCAACTCAAGGATGAGGTGTTTCATCCAACCACCTTGTGCCACCTCCAACCTTCTTGTGCGCCAACTCAAGGATGAGGTGTTTCATCCAACCACCTTGTGCCACCTCCAACCTCCTTGGGCGCCAACTTGAGGATGAGGTGTTTCATCCAACCACCTTGTGCCACCTCAAGGAAGCCTTCACGCCAAGAAGAAGAAGTCATCCAACTTGTGCCACATCATGGGAGCCAACCATCTTGTGCCACCTCAAGGAGGCCTTCACGCCAACTCAAGGATGAGGTCCAAGCTTGGTGATGGTTTGGATGTCCACCTTGATGCCACATCACCCTTTGTACCAAAACACGAGTCAAGTCCAAATTCACCCCCTTGAAATTCGAGCTCTTCTCGAGGCTGGAACTTGACTAGCAGTTGACGGTAGTCAAAGGGTTTTGGACTGCAGTACAAGTTAGCTTAAAATATAAAGTACGATGGTTCTAACCATCTGATCTCGACCTAGACCTTCCATTGGAGGTATTGGGTCGGATCTACGCTTAACGACCTTGCTTCGCTTTCACACGAGCTTACCTTGTAGCCTCGCTTCCGGTCTCCACCCGAGTACCTCGGCTTCCTCCGAAGTCCCTCTGGCGTTGCCCGACCACCTAGGTTCCCACCGGGTGTCGCAGACCTTCCGCTCAACTTTAGCATTTCTGCACACTTAATTGAGCTCGTAAGATAACAAATATACCCTTAACTATTGAGCCTTTTGCCATAATCAAAATACGGTTCGACTTTGGTGCCTTGCACCAACAATCTCCCCCTTTTTGATTCATGGCAAACCGACACAAAAGTTAAGGAAAAATTAAGCATAACAGTAAGCTAGCATAATGATTAAGCATGAATGAGCTAGCATAAAGATTAAATATGAATGAGCTAGCATAATGATTAAGCATGAATGAGCTAGCATAAAGATTAAATATGAATGAGCTAGCATAAAGATTAAATATGAATGAGCTAGCATAATGATTAAATATGAATGAGCTAGCATAAAGATTAAGCATGAGTGAGCTAGCATAAAGATTAAGCATGAGTGAGAAATATTATTGTTTCAAGTTCTCCCCTTTGAGGTAACCTCCCCCTTGACCGAAGGTGAGTTCTTGAAAAATAATTTTTACTCCCCCTTAATAGTTGCTTAAGTAAACGGAATTACTTAATATAAAAGGTAATAATTTTGTTTACTTTCTTCCTTACTTTTGTGACTTTCTCCCCCTTTTGCCATAAATTAAAAAAGAGTGTTGGGGTTTTTGTATAAAATAGGGGTTTAAAACAATGTCGTTTATGAATGCATCTAGATAAATCAAATATGAGTCCAAGCATGCGTCTAGCAATAGTTAGATAGATTGGTTCGAGGTGTGTCCCTCTGCACCAATAATCTAAAGATTTATAATATAACCCTTAAGATTAGTTTGCTCTCCCCCTTAGTCAAATATATGAAGTATAAGAGATGTAGGGGGCGCTAAACTTTGGCCTCAGAGTTGTTAAGTACAATAGTTGAGAAAATAAGTAGTATTTTGAAGGAATTGTTTCAAGTATATTTCAATTATCCTTAACATCTCACCCATTCTATGTGTCTCATAATTTGTTCACCTTATATGTTTTGTGAGATGATTTTAAATTGATTAAAGATAGTCAACCTTGGGTTAGATTCAGATTTAACCTTTAGATCGTTAAGTAACTTTTCGAGAAACTGGCTTCCAGGTCGTGGCGAGGCACAGGGGCCTTCTTTGATCGGAACAACGACCACTTCCTTAGACAAAGCCAAATTCAAGAAAATATTACTTAAGTCACTTAGGGTTACTTCCTGGTCTAACTAGTTTAGGATACGGCGAGGTAGCTTCAGCTAGTTCCACTCGGTCAAGTGCACCAAGCTAGATACGCCTTATCTAGCTCGAATACACGAGACTTTGTCTCCCTAACGTACTATCATCTCGCCGCGTCCTGATACTATATTATCAAGAGTTGACTAACTAGTTATTTATGAAAAGAGGCTCCCCGAGGCTCAATCTTTTCGAAGGATTTTAGTTGGTTATGTACGTATTCTAAGTAAGTTCACAAGTTAACAGAAATTCTAAGCATGCAATGGTTTTGCTAAGTAAGCGGGTATACTATTTTAGTGTTAGCTCCCCCTAGACCATTGAACCAATAAGGTCTATTCAAATAATGAACTTGATCCTGAGGAATCCAATACTTATTAGTCCTAATATGTGAATTTAATAAAACCTTTGGGACCCATGCTTGGACTCTTTTATGACTACTATTTACTATAGACATATAAGACCTATTCTTATTCTTTGACTTAAATCCGAGTCCGGCTTTTTTTTACACGACTCTTTGGGTTCCAAGTAGTCGGTTAAGGTTCTTAGATCCCAACGTGAACTTTTCCAACCTAGCCTCGACCTCTTGAACTTGGTCTTCAAGAGAGAATTCTCCTTCTCAAGTTTTTCAATTTGGATTGAGTTTCTCTCTTGAACTTGACTAGTTGAAGAGGTTAGAGTAGCCTCTTGCTTGAGGGTTTCAACCTCCTCAAGTAACGACTCAACCCTAGACTCGGACTTAGTTAATTTCCTATTAAGCATTTTTAATTGTATTGTAAAGTGTACTAATTAAAGAGAAATCAACCTTAACTTTCCTTTTGGTCCGCTTTGAGTTTTTTCTCAAATAATCTTCGGTCGGAGTCGGAGTTGTAGTTGGACTCGCCGGATTCCGACTGGACTCCTCCGCTCTTGCCATGTAAGCTATGTCTTCTCTGTTGTCCCAAGTTGCATGGAAGGCTTTCCTTGCTCCTTTTTCTTTGGTTCTCATTCTTCAATTTCCTTCTTTCTTGTCGAACTATTCTCCGCACAATATTGACTATTATTGCCTCCTCTTCGGATTAGGATTCTTCTTCTGGTTCGAGTTCATCTACTTGCCTAGTAGGTGGCTTGCTTCTTTGTCCCGCAAGTAGAGCAATACCTCTCTCGCCGGATCACGTTAGTTTGCTCATGAAGTTCAAACTCGGAAAATAATTCGTCTAACCTAATTTTAGAAAGGTCCTTGGAGACCTTGTAGGCATCGACCATGGATGCCCACAAGGTGGTCCTAGGAAACGAGTTAAGAGAATACCTGATAAGGTCGCGATTCTCGACCTTTGTCAGATGGCATGGAGTTGACGATGTCTTGGATCGAGCATGTAGTTGAGTTGCGGTCTCGCTTTTCCTGCATTTTCAAGTTATACAATTTATTTAAAAGTAAATCTCTTTTACATACCTTCGTGTCGTCGGTGCCTTCGTGTAGTTCCACTAGCTTGGTCCATAAGTCCTTTGCTCTAATGAAGGGGCCGACGCGGTTGAGCTCTTCCTTGGACAACCCACATTGCAAGATTTGAGTTGCCTTGGCATCGGCTTCTACTTGTTTTTTCATGGAATTTGACCATTGATCGTGAAATCCAAGATTCACCATCTTCATTAATAGGAAGTGTGAAACCGGTTTGATTACGATCCACATCTCGATTTGGGTTTTAAGAAAGCATTCCATCCGACCTTCCAATAACGAAGTCATTACCGCTGTAAACGGGGTCGGCGGTGCTAAACCCTTCGAGATGGGCCATTTAAAAACAAGAAGAAGAACGAAAAAGAATCTTGCAAAACACACACGAAAGAATATTCCAAGACTTTCGCTTGGATTAGTAGTGGGAAGTAAAAAGATATATAAAATGTAACTTGTAAAAAGAAATAAACAATCAAATGCGAATGTCGTTGAAGTTCCGGAGGACAACCTTACTCGGGATCTAACCCGAAGGACAACCTTATCCGGATCCTAAAGCCTCTAATGCAATTCTATATGTAGGAGAAGATAAGCAAGTGAAATAATTATACGAAAACCGAAATAAATAAATAAAAAATCTGTAAAAAAAAAAAAAAAAAGCAAAGCTAGATTGGTGGTTTCACCGAATCTTAGCGCCCCCGGCTCTGATACCAATTGTTGGATCGAAAGTGTCGCTAGAGGGGGGGGTGAATAGCGATACGATGTCGTTAAAAAACTTTTGCAATAAGTAAAAAGCAAGTAGAGAATGCACAGCGGAAATATAAAGTAGACAAGATATTTTTACGTGGTTCACAATCTTTCGATTGCTAATCCACGGCCCTAGTGATCCTTGATCACGTACGGAGGGCAATTCACTAAAACCACCTCCTCCTCGCTTGGAGGTAGGAGCAACGATTACAAAAAGAAATCAAGGCAAAGGACACTCCCCTTTCCTCACGATTAAAGCACAAAGACAATTTAAAGAAGTAGAACTTAAATAAATATACCGACAACTCTTATAAGTAGAAGATGTAGCTTTGGTTGTCGGCGGCACTTCGTCGTAGCAAATGTGAGTAGTAGTAGCGGCGTTACTGACGTGTTGAGAGCTCTTGATGTCTTGTAATTTGCTTGGAGTGAACATGTCTATTTATGGATATTGATCTATGAATTTAGACATAGGTAGTGTCCAAGGTGAGGTTCTTATCCCAACTCAAGGATGAGGTGTTTCATCCAACCACCTTGTGCCACCTCCAACCTTCTTGTGCGCCAACTCAAGGATGAGGTGTTTCATCCAACCACCTTGTGCCACCTCCAACCTCCTTGGGCGCCAACTTGAGGATGAGGTGTTTCATCCAACCACATCATGGGAGCCAACCATCTTGTGCCACCTCAAGGAGGCCTTCACGCCAACTCAAGGATGAGGTCCAAGCTTGGTGATGGTTTGGATGTCCACCTTGATGCCACATCACCCTTTGTACCAAAACACGAGTCAAGTCCAAATTCACCCCTTGAAATTCGAGCTCTTCTTTTGGAACTTGACTAGCGGTAGTCAAAGGGTTTTGACATACAAGTTAACTAGCTTAAATATAAAGTGCGATGGTTCTAACCATCTGATCTCGACCTAGACCTTCCATTGGAGGTATTGGGTCGGATCTACGCTTAACGACCTTGCTTCGCTTTCACACGAGCTTACCTTGTAGCCTCGCTTCCGGTCTTCACCCGAGTACCTCGGCTTCCTCCGAAGTCCCTCTGGCGTTGCCCGACCACCTCGGTTCCCACCGGGTGTCGCAGACCTTCCGCTCAACTTTAGCATTTCTGCACACTTAATTGAGCTCGTAAGATAACAAATATACCCTTAACTATTGAGCCTTTTGCCATAATCAAAATACCGGTTCGACTTTGGTGCCCACTGCACCAACAATATGTCCCTATAGCGATGGCAGTAACTTTTGCTCCATTGCCTACCCGTAGGTCCACTTCACCCTTCGTCAATGATCTAGTCTTTCGAAGGCCTTGCACATTGGTACAAATGTGAGAAGCACAACCGGTATCTAATACCCAAGAAGACGAGATAGATAAATTGATTTCTATAACATATATACCTGAGGCAGAAGTCTCATTTCTCTTCTTTTTCACCTCTTCCAGGTATAGCTTGTAGTTTCTCTTCCAATGCCCAGTCTCACCATAGTGGAAGCATTCTCCTTCCTTAGACACCCCTCCTTTGAGTTTCAATGAATTTGCCTTGCCTTTGCCTTTGGCTTGGGTCTTACCCTTACCTTTAGGCTTCTACTTGCCTTTGCCTTTTCCTTTGTTCACCATCAAAATAGTACCAGGCTTTGCCTTCTTAAGGTTGAGTTCGGTAGTTCGTAACATGCTCAATATCTCAGGTAAAGACTTGTCAATTTCATTCATGTTATAGTTCATGACAAATTGATTGTAGCTTTCTGGCAGCGATTGTAAAACAAGGTCAGTGGCCAGCTCTTGGCCTAATGGAAATCTCAATCTCACTAGGTTCTCAACGTACCCAATCATCTTGAGTACATGAGAACCTACGGGAGTTCCCTCTTGCATCTTGCATTGAAATAAGGACTTTGACACCTCGTATCTCTCGTGCCTTGCTTGTCCCTGATATAGTTGTTTCAGATGCTCAACTATATCATAGGCATCCATGTTCTCATATTGCTTCTAAAGCTCAGAGTTCATGGTGGCAAGCATAAGGCATGACATATCCACTGCGTCATCTTGAAGCTTCTTATAAGCATCCTTGTCAGCATGAGTGGTCGTAGGGGTGGGTGATTCAGGAATGGGCTGCTCTAGGACGTACAATTTGCGTTCTTGCTTGAGGACTATTCTCAAGTTCCTGTACCAGTCCAAGAAGTTAGCTCCAGTGAGCTTGTCCTTATCAAGGACAGATTGCAGAGAGTGTGTGTTTGACGTATTTGATGATATGGTGATCTACAATACAGAAATGTAGAAATGCAGAAATGTATCATATTTCAATCATTTAATTAAGCCTTTAACTAAATGATTCTCCCACTGGTCACAAAGTGGGACAAGATCCATATTATACTACATCTTGAGTTAGCTTTAGTTAATCGCCCAAGACTCGTATAAATTAGGTAGGTAATTCATACCAATTACATCTAATGTAACTCTTGTATATTATGAACAACATTATTTGTTCATTGTGCCCATCGCATGAGATATCTTTCTAAATTACCACTCATCTTGAGTTAGCTTTGGCTAATCGCCCAAGATTTGTATAATGTAGGTAGATGTCTCGTATGAGCTATGCCTCTAAGTTCATCAATCTAATTGAGAGAGCTTAGTTAAGTCAAATCCAAAGTTTAATAGGTAGACATCACGATTGTCCTGTTGTACTTTACCGAGGTAAATCAAGTCACTTTGCTTTGGCAAACATGCTACAATTAAACAAGGTAATAGTAAGTATTAAACTTTGGTAGGCATATAATAAGTGACCTAATTGTGTGACAACTAACTACGCATGCTTCACATATATAAGCATCACATGCATCACATATACAAGCATCACATGCATCACATACACAAACATCACATGCATCATATATAATAATCATCTTAAATGTGACATGGTTATGGCCTGAATCTACGATCTTCTCAAGCCAATAAGAAGAGCGAATGGTTAACCTAGGGATGACATCTTCTCCAAGTGCTTCCTTCGGTCATCCTGTGTTGTCGGCATCCTCCTTGTAACTTCAACCTTCAATGGACTTTTCATTTCTTTATTTTATACATTACAAAATAAGAACACTCGAGTTACATTCGAGTCTAAGTCTATTTTACAACCAAAAAATAGAGATGAAGGCACAATGCGCAGGTCGTATTATGAATTACAACATGCACATACAACACACAACCACAATCACATTGGGTCGTAGACCATAACCATGCACCATGCAACATATCATTCATAATGATGTAATTTTATAAAATTTATTATGAATACACATATGAATTTTAAGCCGCTTCACCGATAAGCCACAACACCATGGCGGTCCCGCTAGCAGATTAGTGGGCGGGTCAAGGGGCAGTGCTCCTTGCGGGGGCCTCAGGGGGCAGTGCCCCTGAAGCAAAATTTTATTTTCAACTCAACTCCTTGAATTGAGTTGCTGCCCTTTGTCCATCAATATGAACCCATGACCCTCATTTTCGGAGCGTCTCGTGTTCAATACGGTCGGGTCGTGCCAATTAGCACGATCATTTTAGGGTGAGAAAAGGCTCCCACGGCCAGGCCATATTTTTTAACACGGTCGTGGGTTGTGAACATGGGCAGTCGTTCTGTTCAACCCCGTTTTGCCCCTTATCAATATCCCAAGCCTAAAATTCATGTACTCATAATGTACATGTTTTATATCTCATAGAAAACACACAAATCTAAATTTATATCACATATAAATCATCATAACGAAATATATGTTTTGCAACTTGGCTCTGATACCACTGTAGGGAAAATTCCGAATCATGACATTCATAATATCACGGGTGAATACTTCGCACAACCACAGCAGAAACAAAAATAAACCAGATCCCTCCAGAGATCCATGCAAAGCATATAAATCATTTTCTTTAATCTAGATCTTATCTAGAAGAAGAAATATACCTTCGATGTGAGCCCTTCGCAATCCCGCTAATCCAAACGCAGTCGGATCTCAATACGGTAAGGACAACCATATCTCTAAGGTATCCACATGAACCATATCTTGGAGATGGAGATTGTTGGATCGAAGCGGATCGCTAGAGGGGGGGTGAATAGCGATAAAACCTTTTTCTTTTCTTTTCGTTCGTTAAAACTCGAGAGATAATTAATTGCAGCAGAAATGTAAATGTAAAGTAAAAAGAGACAAAGGAGTTTTACTTGGTTCGTAGCCTTCGGCTACTACTCCAAGGCCCTAGCGGTCCTCGACCATGTATGGAGGGCAAAAACACTAAAGAACTCCTCCCCTTTAGAGGTAGGAGTTTAATCGATACAAGTAAAGCACAAAGCTTGAGGTAGAGGGACACTCCCCCTCTCCTTGTTACGATAAAAGCTCCGAAAATGAAAGTACTAAACTGAAATAAAACTCTAACCGACGTAATAAAATGAAAACAAATAAACCTAGACGTCGGAGAAGAAGCACTTCGTTGTCGGAGAAGTTGTAGCTTTGCGGAGGCTTTTGGAGGCTTAGAATTGATGATGAAACCCTAGGTTAGGACCTCCTTTTATAGCCTTTAAGCCCCTCATCGAATGGGTCTTCAACCAATAGGAATTGGGCACAAAACTCCTTGAAAAATGGTGATAAAGCTTGACTCCTCGAGGCTGATTTTTGACCATCGGTTGAACTGATGGCTCAGCAGTTGAACTGATCCTTGGCCGGTTGAACTGATGGCTTAGCAGTTGAACTGATTTTTGGCCGGTTGAACTGATTTTTAGACTTTTCGACTGTAATAAAGAGTTAGCTCAAAATATAAGTGAATTCGACGGCCACTTGCCATCCGATCTCAACATAGACCTTCCATGGGAAGTTTTGGTCGGATCATCGCCTAAGGATGTCCCCGTATGGAGGACTCAACCTTACTTACGCTCACTCACATGAGCTTACCTCAACATTTACCTTTGAAGCCTTACTTTCGGTCTCCACCTGATTCCTTCGGCTCCCTCCGAAGTCCTCCCAGTGTCGCCCGACCACCGCGGGTTCCTCCGGGCGTCGCTAGCCTTTAGCTCCAGCTATAGCAATCTTCTGCACACTCGATTCAACTCGTGAGATAACGACATGAGCTTAACTTTGTATCGTTTGCTATAATCAAAACTCAGGTTCGACTTAGGTGCCTACTGCACCAACAATCTCCCCCTTTTTGATTTATGGCAAACCCACATACAAAGTTAAGTAAATAGCAAGCATGAAGAATAATGTGCATTAGAAACAAGAAATAAAGAAGATTAAGTTGTAGTAGTAAGGTTTTTATTCAAGTACTCCACCTTGAGGAAACTCTCCTCGACCGAGGGTGAGTCTTGAAGAAAGACCTTAATCCTCCTTTGAGGGTTTCTTTAAGTAATTAACATTACTTAAAGTTGGCCTTAGTAAAACGCGTTTAAGTTAAGAGTTCTTCTTAACAGCCCTTTCTCCCCTTAAGTAAAACATTAAGGGCATAATAAAAAATAAGTAAAACGTTGACGCCACAAATAAGTTTAAGTTAAGAATTCTCTTAACTTGGCCTTTAATAAGTTTTCAAAACTTAAAGTTAACTTTTGGTTTAAATATAAAGTAAGAGTTAAGTTATCAAAAAAAAATTTGTCCCCTTAACTTTGGCCTTTTTCTCCCCCTTTTGTCATATATCGAAAAGAGTGAGTGTGTGTGTGGAAAACAAAAATAAGTGTTAAATTTAAAGTCCAAGCATGTTCCACATTATTTTGAAAATAATATACTGAAAATAAGTTCATCTATAAGATGTTCAACTCATATTTGGCTTGATTGATATGAAAGATCAACCAGTCCTGGTCAGAGTCGGTTAGTATGTATGATTATACTCCGTGGTTCATAGCGATGCACTAGCTCTACATCTGGAACCAGGAGTAAGGTCCTAACATCTCACGCCTATCTACGTGGCTAAGTACACAAACACATTAGTCCTATGTGTTGTGAGATGTATTGGCTCCTTAAATCTATAGGTGTATGATATCTAAGGTATGTCCTATACTAGTTCCATAAAAAATGAAAGTTAAGAAATAGTAGTAAGAAAATATAATTTGCAAGTTCCTATTCTACTACACACATGCCCAATTTTCATCTTAATAGACTAAATTTGGCTTCGGGTAGGGGTTTAGTAAATAGGTCTGCTAAGTTAGACTTTGATTCGACGTATTCGAGTTGTATGGCTCCGTTGGCCACATGTTCTCGAATGAAATGGTGTTTGACCTCTATATGTTTGGTCCTAGAGTGACATATCGGATTCTTTGTAAGATTAATTGAACTAATGTTATCTACGTGAAGTTTAGTATTCGTAAAGTCTAACTTAAAGTCGCGGAGAGTGTGCTTCATCCAAAGAAGCTGCGTGACACACTCACCCATCGCGATGTATTCGGCTTCGGTGGTAGATAAAGCAATACAGTGTTGCTTCCTACTGCACCAACTCACTAGACTCGAGCCGAGAAGTTGACAACAACCACTCGTATTCTTTCTATCGAGCTTACTATCGGCATAGTCCGAATCGGAGTAGCCGGTTAGTTCGAACTCGGTAGATCTAGGATACCAAATACCGACATTAAGTGTACCCTTTAGATATCTAAGGATATGCTTGACTAGAGTTAGGTGAGACTCCTTGGCACAGGTTTGAAACCTTGCGCACATACTTACTACAAATAAGATATCAGGTCGGCTTGCAGTTAGGTAAAGGAGACTCCCTATTATGCTCCTATAGTATTTTAAATTAATTGAATTTCCGATTACATCTTCTTCTATATTCACATTAGTTGCCATTGGGGTATTAATAATTTTAGCGTCTTGCATTCCAAAGCGTTTAATTAATTCCCTAGTATATTTGCGTTGATGTAGGTATATTCCATCTTTAATTTGTTTAATTTGTAGACCTAAAAAGAAACTTAACTCACCTACTAAATTCATTTCAAATTCACTTTCCATAAGTGAAATGAACTCATTTAGTAGGATTGAGTTGGTGGTTCCGAAAATAATATCATCTACGTAGATTCGGGCTATGAATATGTCTTTACCTAAGGTTTTTACGAAAAGAGTTGGGTCAACTACACCTTGGTTAAAGCCTTTGGACTTAAGATAAATTGAAAGTCTCTCGTACCAAGCTCGAGGAGCTTGTTTAAGTCCATAAAGAGCTTTCTTTAACCTAAGGACATGATCGGGTTTGTCTTAACTTTTGAAACCGGGGGGTTGACTAACATAAACTTCTTCTTTAATGTATCCATTTAAGAATGCAGATTTCACATCCATTTGAAACAACTTAAATCCTCGATGTGCTGCATATGCTAATAGCATTCGAATGGACTCTAATCTAGCTACTGGGGCATAGGTCTCGTCGTAATCTAAACCTTCGACTTGACTAAACCCTTTAGCAACTAGTCTAGCTTTATTTCTAACTACTTCACCTCTATCATCAATTTTATTTCTAAACACCCACCTTGTTCCAATGATTGTTTTATCTTTAGGTGGTGGTACTAATTCCCATACTGCCTAGTGAATTGAGCCAACTCTTCTTGCATTGCAATAATCCAATCGGGATCAAGAAGAGCTTGGTCAATAGTTTTGGGTTCAATTTTAGAAATCAAGGATATTTGACTAAGGTTTCTGTATGAGGCTCTAGTTCGAACTCCTAGACTTGGATCACCTATCACTTGGTCGATAGGATGATTCGTTTGAGTCCTAGTTGGATTTGGGTTTGAGTCTACAACTTGATCCATAGGATGACTCGTTTGAGTTCTAGTTTGGTTGGAGTCATCTATGACTTGGTCGATAGAGTGACTTGGTTGACTTAGGTTAGGATTAACACTAGACCTGATCTCCGGATCAGAGTTAGGTCTAGTATGAGTCAGTTCGTTAATTGGGGTTGCTGGGGGTTTTGTAGGTTCGTGTCCTTCATCAAATACTACATTGATAGTCTCCTCGACTCTAAGGGTGTCGTGGTTATATACTCTATAAGCTCTGCTTGTAGTCGAGTATCCTAGAAAGATTCCCTAGGTAATCCTTAGTGTTTAGGATATGTACCTTACACCCAAATACCCTAAAGTACTTGATGTTAGGTATTTTATCGTGATAAATCTCGTATGAGGTCTTAAGGTGACTCTTTACCATAAGGATTCTATTTTGGACATAGCATGTCGATTCACTTCCGCACCCAAAACCTATCGGGTAGGTTATACTCATTAAGCATTGTCCTAGCGGCTTCTTGTAGGGTTCTATTTTTGCGTTCTACTAGGCCATTTTGTTGTGGAGTTCTAGGGCAAGAGAACTCATGGTGGTATCCATTTAGGTTCTGAAATTCTATAAACCTATGGTTTCGAATTCACCACCATGATCACCCTAAGTCTTTTGATTTTAATGCTTTGTTGATTTTCTATTAATTTAAATAGATTGATTAATTGATCTAGGGTATCACTTTTGTGTTTGATGAACCTAACCCAAGTAAATATAGAATAGTCATCAATTATGACTAAGCAGAATTTACTTCATTAAGTGACTTAGCTCCGTGTGAATCTAATAGATCCATGTGTAGGAGCTCAAGCACACTTTTGGTCCGTTCTTGACTAGTTAGTTGATGTTGTGTCCTAGATTGTTTACCTTGTTGACAAGCATTACATATTTTATTATCCAAGTTATTGAGGTTAGGCAAACCTCTAACTAAGTCACTCTGACTCATCTTGTGGATGAGTCTTGGGTGTGAGTGACCGAGTCGTCGGTGCCACAACCATGATTCCTCTTGCCGTGTCATAAGACACTTAGTTGAGGAGTTAGTTAAGTTAATAGTGTAAATGTTGTTATTTCTAGTTCCCTTAAGAACTTTTTTAGAGGTTTCGTTTGTATTAATTACGCATTCGTTTTCTAGAAATATGACCTTATAGTTATTATCACACAATTGGCTTACACTGAGAAGATTATATTGAAAATTTTCTACTAATAAAACGTTTTGAATGACAAAATTTGAGTTAAGCTCAATATCACCTGATCCGATGATTTTGAGCTTGTCGTTATTTCCGAAGGCTACCGATCCTTGTCGTTTGAATCGAAGCTTCGAAAACTTGAGTTGATCCCCGGTCATGTGTCGAGAGCAACCACTGTCCAACATCCATTGATCCTACACGCAAGGTAGTTGGATCGGATATTGGATTTATTAAAAATTAGTTGAAAATTATTAACCTAAATCATCTCACCCATGTCTACATGATCAAACATGTTAATCCTATATGTTCTTGTGAGATGACTTCCAATTTTAGTTGAATTAAATTTAATGACTTAAACACTTGTCAACCTTGCGTTAGATTCGGATTTGACCTTAGGCTCATCAAGTCACCTTTTCAAGATCATGGCTTCCAGGTCGTGGCGAGGCACAGAGGCCTTCTTTGATCGGAACAACGACCACTTCCTTAGACAAAGCCATTTTCAAGAAAATAGAGACTTGACTCACCTAAGACCACTTCCTGGTCTAACTAGTCTAGGATACGGCGAGGTAGCTTCAGCTAGTTCCGCTCGGTCAAGTGCACCGAACTAGATACGCCTTATCTAGCCCGAATACACAAGACTCCGCTTTCCTAGCGTACTATCATCTCGTCGCATCCTGGTACTATGTTATCAAGTATTGACGAGTTATAGTCCTATCTAACCATTCTAAAAAGAAAAATAAAAACCTAAGCATGCAATTTCTAAGTTAAAACACAAACAAATTTTGTACTAGCTCCCCCTGGACCGTTGAATCAATTCGGTCTCTCCACATAGTAGATTTGGTCCTTGGGAGCCCAGTACTGGTTTGATCCTAAGTTTGAAATTAAGGTGGTCTTAGGGACCCATGCTTGGACACGTTTTTTATGTATACTTACGATTGACATATACGACTTATTGGTCGTGTTTGAGCTAAACCCTAGCCCGACCTTGTTGTACATGGCCCTTTGCGATCCAAGTAGGAGGTCAAGTCCTTTGGATCTCAAAGTAAACCTTTCCAACGTATTCCTAAGATCTTCTACTTGACTTTTCAAGAGTGAGTTCTCAACTTCGAGTTTTTCAACCCGAGTTGAGTCCTTCTCTTGAACTCGACTAGTCGAAGAGGTTAGGGAGACCTCGTGTTTGAGGAGTTTAACTTCCTCAACCAGGGTCTCGACCTTGGACTCGGACTTAGCTAACTTTCTATTTAAAAACTTAATTGCACTATAAAGTGTGGTAATAAGAGAGCGACTTACCTTGAGTTTATCTTTTGAACCGGATGCGTATCCATGGCTTGTCTTGAATAGTGCTTCGCAGTCCGACTCATCTTCGGTTTCCGATTCAAGTTCGGTTCCGACTCCTCCGATTCCACGGTTTAGCCATAAGGACTCGATCATTGTCTTCTTCCTCAAAGCTTCTTCCCAAGTAGCGTTGAGTGCCTTTTTGTATTTTGGTGCCTTGCTCTTGAGTTTTGGGCATTCGGACTTAATGTGTCCAAACTCGCATTCATAACATCTTATGTTTGAACTTTTAGGCTTACCTTCGTTGGGTCGAGTGACGGCTCATTTTCGCCCTTGACTATCCTCCGAACTAGGTTGACTAGTTCGGCTTCCATTCGAGCGACCTCCGAATCCGACTCATCCTCTTCTTCCTTCGGAGGTGGCTTGCTAGCGGTTTTCTTCTTTGAACCTGCAAATAAAGCTATACCTTTCTCGGGTTCCGAATTAGACTGCTCATGAAGTTTAAAATCAGAAAAAAGTTCATCTAATCTAAGTTTAGAAAGATCCTTGGAGACCTTGTAGGCATCGACCATGGATGCCCACAAGGTAGTCCTTGGAAAGGAGTTTAGGACATACCTTATAAGATCGTGGTTTTCGACCTTTTGCCCGATTGCGTGTAGGTTGTTGACTATGTCCTGGACTCGGGCGTGAAGTTGCGTCGTGGACTCGTGTTCCTGCATTTTTAGGTTATATAGTTTATTGAATAGAAGATCACGCTTACATACCTTGGCTTCATCGGTCCCTTCGTGTAGCTCCACTAGTTTTGTCCAAAGGTCCTTTGCGCTTATGAAGGGGCCGACACGATTTAGCTCTTCCTTGGATAAGCCGCATTGGAGGATTTGTGTTGCCTTGGCGTCGGCTTTGACTTGTCATTTTGTCGCAATGTTCCATTGATCATAATCCAAGGAGTCACCCACTTCATTAGTCGGAAGTGTGAAACCCGTTTGGATTATTATCCACATCTCGATTTGGGTTTTGAGAAAGCATTCCATCCGACCCTTCCAATAACGGAAGTCATCTCCGTTGTAAAACGGAGGTTAGACGGTGCTAAAACCCTCGAGATGGGCCATTAGAACAAAAGACACAAGGAGACGAAGACGAAGAAACTAGCAACGACAAAAACACAAAAAAAGTACCAAGACTCGCGTCTTGGATTAGTAGTGCGGGAGAAAAAATAACAAAGCGAAATAAATCTGAAATAAACAGAATTAAAAAGAAAAAAATCTGTAAAATAGCTAGATTGGTGGTTTCACCAAATCTTAGCAACCCCCGGCTCTGATACCAATTGTTGGATCGAAGCGGATCGCTAGAGGGGGGGTGAATAGCGATAAAACCTTTTTCTTTTCTTTTCGTTCGTTAAAACTCGAGAGATAATTAATTGCAGCGGAAATTTAAATGTAAAGTAAAAAGAGACAAAGGAGTTTTACTTGGTTCGTAGCCTTCGGCTACTACTCCAAGGCCCTAGCGGTCCTCGACCACGTACGGAGGGCAAAAACACTAAAGAACTCCTCCCCTTTAGAGGTAGGAGTTTAATAGTTACAAGTAAAGCACATAGCTTGAGGTAGATGGATACTCCCCCTCTCCTCGTTACGATAAAAGCTCCGAAAATGAAAGTACTAAACTGAAATAAAACTCTAACCGACGTAATAAAATGAAAACAAATAAACCTAGACGTCGGAGAAGAAGCACTTCGTTGTCGGAGAAGTTGTAGCTTTGCGGAGGCTTTTGGAGGCTTAGAATTGATGATGAAACCCTAGGTTAGGACCTCCTTTTATAGCCTTTAAGCCCCTCATAGAATGGGTCTTCAACCAATAGGAATTGGGCACAAAACTCCTTGAAAAATGGTGATAAATCTTGACTCCTCGAGTCTGATTTTTTACCATCGGTTGAACTGATTTCTTGGCCGGTTGAACTGATGGCTCAGCAGTTGAACTGATCCTTGGGCGGTTGAACTGATGGCTTAGTAGTTGAACTGATTTTTGGCCGGTTGAACTGATTTTTAGACTTTTCAACTGTAATAAAGAGTTAGCTCGAAATATAAGTGAATTCGACGGCCACTTGTCATCCGATCTCAACATAGACCTTCCATGGGAAGTTTTGGTCGGATCGTCGCCTAAGGATGTCCCCGTATGGAGGACTCGACCTTACTTACGCTCACTCACACGAGCTTACCTCAACATTTACCTTTGAAGCCTTCCTTTCGGTCTCCACCTGATTCCTTCGGCTCCCTCCGAAGTGTTGTGTTTCCGGCACCGCGGTGTGTGTGTGTTCGATCACGTTTCGTAAACATGAACACAGCGGAAGCAATAAAAATAATAAATCTACATTTATTACAACACACACAACACACGCATGCATATTACAACAAGTGTAGACATAACCGTAAATTTAAATTTGCAATAAAAGGAAATTTATCTACGTTATACCTTTCGTATGACGTGTAGCGAGAACGACATCAACCGGAACGATCCTCGCTAGAATCGTCTCTATCCGTATCCACGCCGAGTTCCTCGGGATGACTTCGCTAAGCCACGAGCTTCGTCTTCGTACGGGTTACTAGCCTAGTGTTGAAGATGACGTGATCGAGAGATGATCACGATCCGAATCCAAATTCGGATCCTAATACGAGTTCTCAAAACTCGCTTCTCCGGAGAGGTATTCGTCAAACAATTGACGAATCCTTCGTCCTCCACCTCAGAGGATTACCGGAGATCGAATCCCCGGTAAGTTAGCCGCTGTCGGAGCTCTAACCGTCGTCCAAACGACACTCCAACGAGAGGAGAACAAGCTGTCCAGAAAACTGGACAGCTTTGGTGGAGGAGATTGGCGCCGGCCAACCAAGGGAGATAGAGCTCACCTTGATGCCAAACTTGAAGGAGATCACCAGAGAACTAACCGGCAGCAGCTCGACGCCGGCGAGGGGGAAGGTCAGCACCTTCTGGACGCCGGATGGAGCCTCAAGGTGGGCGGCGGCAAGGAGGAGGAGAGTTGGCTCCGAATTTCTCCAAGGAGAGGTGGGCGGCAACTTAGGGTTGTGGATTAGGGCTTAATTATCCCTTAAGCCCTCTTTTATAGAGAACTAATTCTCTTAATGGTTATTGGATCATAACCATTAGGCCCGTTAACCCGCTCCATTAAGATAAGTTAAAATAAACCAAACCATGATGGTTTATTTTAAGTTAAAACGAACCGAACCAACTTTTGGTTCATTCGTTTAAAATAAACCAAACCCTTTGGTTTATTCTCCTCCATTGGATTAGAACCATACCATTTTGGTTCATCCATTACGTCTTCATAAGACTCGGCCCATCCACGCTTCCATTGCAACTGAAACGATTTCATGCTCGCTTTATGTTTGGTCCAACCAAACCTTGTTTCTCTCGATCTGAGAATCCCATTCTCAAGCTCGTTTTAAATCCTTTGGATTACGCTCGTTGTGCGTGTGACCAAATAGGTTCTCGGTTTATGTTGGCCATCTATAATTAACCATTAATTATAGAACGATCATGAGTGGCACCTAGTAGTACATCATGATCCCCAATTAACCGAAAAGATCAACGGTTGATCCAGAACTATTTCTGAAACCCTTCAGTAGCTCGAATGATCCGTGCCCCATTCCCTTCACTCATCTTATACCCACTTGGTTCAGGACATAGTCTATTGTGTCAGTCCCCACTAGGCTGACTACGTCACACCTAGCCCAAGTATCATTTCCTCGTCCTACGGATTCTAGTTACTCCACATGTATCGAAGAGTACCTTACTCTAAACATGTAATGCTTTGGCCAAAGACTTTAGTAACAATCCGACGAGAGGCCATGGGTATACATCTCCTCGCAAGGAGTGGTGAATTCTTTATAGGCTATTCAAACACCTTCGATCACTTCGACTTATACCCAATCATCCCGGATCCACATCTCCTTAGAGATGTTTGCTTAAGATGTCAAAGCATAAGTCTCCATGATCAAGATGACTTGAATACCGCAAGTCAAAGGAACATCGCACTTAAGCCACAGTAAGAACTTCATTGACATATCTATATATGCAGAGAACCATATGAAGTCTTACGGCTGGTCACTCCAATGAACTAGTTACCATAACTAGCATCCACGATTAACTCCGGACATCACAATGTCTCCAGCCAGTGAGAATCAGCTGCTTGGATACACCAAGGAGTATACCTCGTGTTAGTCTCGACAGAATTGATGGTGTCCAAATCCATCAATTCATCGACTAGGGATAATTCCGATACATCACAATTACACATGTAGAGATACTCACTAGTTGTGATCCAATCACAAATTCTCTCATGCTATGAATCGTATCGTGGACATTTAGTAAATGAGTTTAAGATCCAATCAAATACATAAAACATGTATACTCAAATAGTGAATCTTCATTTATCATATAAATGGTTCATACATAAGGCGATTGCCTTAGGACATCTCTCATATATTACTAACAGACTCCCACTTGGCCTAATGCCAATCGCTACGGTATCCAATACCATAAGCTCGAACATGACCCTCAAACTTATTTTGAGGTAATGCCTTAGTCAAGGGATCTGCTAAGTTTCTTTCAGTGGAAATTTTCTCGATTTGTATTTCGTTCCTACTGATGATCTCTCTAATAAGATGATAGAGGCGAAGCACATGTTTGGATCATTGATGAGACCACATCGTGTTCAGAGATGAACTTCTTGATCCAAACCGCTTCCTTTGCTGCTTCCAAAGCTGCAATGTATTCTGCCTTAATGGCAGAATCTGCTATAGTGTCAAACTTAGAACCTTTCCAACTTATTGCGCCTCCATTCCGGGTGAATACATACCCAAACTAAGACATGGAATCATCCTTGTCTGTCTAGATCTGGCATCCGTATACCCACGTATCACCATGTACCCTTCTCCATATATTAGGAACACATCCTTAGTTCTTCTCAAGTACTTAAGGATCATCTTAACAGCCGCCCAATGATCCATTCCTGGATCGGACTGGTATCTGCTCGTGACACTCAGAGCGTATGATACATCGGGCCTTGTACATAACATAGCATACATGATAGATCCTATTGCGGATGCATAGGGAATCTTACTCATGCAAATTCTCTCGTCTTCTGTGCGCGGACACATATACTTCGAAAGGTGTACCCCATGCCTGATGGGTAAGAAACCTTTCTTGGATTCCGACATGCTAAACCTCTTTAGCACTCGGTCTATATATGTAGACTGCGAAAGACCAAGCAACCGTTTTGATCTATCTCTATAGATCTTAATCCCGAGGATGTAGGTTGCTTCTCCCAGGTCTTTCATGGAGAATGTCTTGGATAACCAAACCTTCACTGACTGTAAGATTGAAACATCGTTTCCTATAAGTAGTATGTCATCGACATACAATACTAGGAACACGACTGCACTCCCACTAACCTTCTTGTACACACAAGGTTCGTCTAGATTTTGTGAGAAATCAAACTTTTTGATTGTCTCATCAAAACGGATATTCCAGCTCCTGGATGCTTGCTTCAATCCATAAATGGACCGTCGCAATTTGCATACCTTGGTTTTATCAGCGATGTGAAACCCTCGGGTATCATATACACATCCTCGAAGGTTTCCATTAAGGAAAAGTTTTCACATCCATCTACCATATCTCATAATCATAATGAGCCGCTATGGCGGAGCATCGAATGGATTTAAGCATAGCTACAGCGAATAGGTTTCGTCATAATCAACACCTTATTTTTGACGATATCCTTTCGCCACCAATCTAGCCTTATAGGTAATCACATTACCATCCATGTCGGTTTTCTTCTTGAAAACCCACTTGCACCCTATAGGCTTTATGCCTTCAGGTGGGTCAACCAAGTTCCAAACTTGGTTTTCGTACATGGAATCCATTTCCAACTTCATGGCACCAAGCCACTTATCCCTTCTAACTCGGCCACTTCTTCATAAGCTGGTAGGCTCCTCATCATCAATGAGTAACACGTCGTTCGATTCACTTACGAAATCCATATCTCTCGGGAATGTTGCGTGTTCGGATCTACTGAAGATGTGGTGTTACAATAAGTCGACCGATTGCTCATCACTATGAGTTGTCATTGTTGTGTTTCACCGGGTATCTCATCAATGTCTATTTGAGTCTCTCGAGCCTCCTCAAGCTCGGCGACACTCCCACTTTTTTCTTGCAAGAGAAACTCTTTCTCTAGAAACACACATGCCTTGAAACAAACACCTTTTGTTCCACGGGATGATAGAATTAGTAACCCCTTGTTTCCTTAGGGTATCAATAAATAGACATTTATCGGACTTAGCATCCAATTTATGTCGATCCCCGCTTCACATAAGCGGAGACAACCCCATATCTTCAAGTAAGATACATGAGGTTTCTTACTATTCCATATCTCATATGGAGTAGTTGAGACTACCTTGGTAGGCATTACATTTAACAAGTAAAGCAGTATGCGAAGTGCATAAGCCCAAAGGACTTGGGAAGAGTTGCATGATTCATCATTGACTGACCATGTCCAACAAGATCGATTCGCCTCTCGGATACACCATTATCTTTGTGGTGTATAGGCGAGTCCATTGAGACAATATACCATTGTCTCTTAGATAATCAAGAAACTCTTGACTTAAGTATTCACCACCTTGATCCGATCGAAGTATTTTAATACTCTTGTCATGTTGTTTCTCTACTTCATTTCTAAATTCTTTGAACCTTTCAAAGGCTTCAGACTTGTGTTTCATCAAGAACACATACCCAAACCGTGAGTGATCATCGGTGAAGGTAATGAAGTAGCTATATCCTCCTAATGCTTGAGTTGACATAGGTCCACATACATCGTATGTATTAGACCTAGTAACTCTCCCACTCGTTCACCTTTTCCAAAGAAAGGTAACTTAGTCATCTTGCCTTTTAAGCATGATTCGCATGTATCGTATGAATCCAATTCAAACGATTCCAGAATTCCACATCGGTGTAATTCGGACATGCGTTTCTTGCTTACATGGCCAAGACGACAATGCCACATATAAGTCTAATTGATTATCCTTTCGAGCATGCTTGTTGCTCGCCGATATTGAAAATGTCCTTTGGAATCGTCCAACGTATAAACACCATTGCTTAAAGTTCCGTCCCATAAAGAACTCCATTCAAAGTTATGTAACAACAATTGTTACTAAAAGTCAAATGGTACCAATTTCTATTTAAACAAGAAATAGAAATGATGTTCTTTATCAACGAAGGAACATAAAAGCAATTGTCCAGTTCTAAGACAAGTCCTGTGGGGAGTTTCAACAAATGCGTTCCAATGGCGACTGCAGCAACCTTTGCTCCATTCCCAACACGCAAATTTGACTCTCCCTTGACGAGTCTTCTTCTATTCTTTAGCCCATGTATGTCATTACATATATGTGAGTCACACCCAGTATCCAATACCCAAGTATTTGAGGAAATAGAATGACAATCAATAACGAAGATATCTGAAGAAGATGGGGCATCCGATGCCTTATTCTTCTTCACAGACTCAAGATAAATCTTGCACTTTCTTCGCAAATGGCTCTCCTTGCCATAATGATGGCAAGTTTCCTTTTGTGCTAGTTCTACCTTCTTAGCCCTTCTCTTCTTTCCCTTCATTGCTCCTTTGACTTCCTCTTAGAACCTTTCTTCGAGGAATCAACTAACAAAGACCGTCCCTCGCCATTCTTCTCGTAAGACTCCACGCCTTCAAAGATATCGAGCAAGACCAGAATGAACCTTCTAGCATCTCAGAGGTGAAGAGGAGCTTTGAGACTTCGAACCTTTCGAATCTCACTTGCTCATCAACCAACTCACAAAGATGAAGGACTACGATATGAGCATCCATATGCTCATACTGCTTTCGTAGCTTGGGTTCCATCGCGGCTAGCATGATGCAACTCATTTGTTCAGAATCACTCACATGTTTCTAATAGGCCAACAATTGGTCCAGAGTTGCATCGTCACTAGGACGGGCGGGAAGAGGCGCTTCGAGGACATTTTCAAGCTTTTCAACCTTGAGAATAATTCTCAAGCTTCTAAGTCAGTCCAAGAAGCTCGGCCCAATTAATTTATTCGAATCCAAAATGGAACGCAAATTCAAAGACATCATGATCAATCTTAGAAATACAAAACGAGCATATATGAGAAAATGATTTTAAAATGCATCAATATACATTTATAAATCCCATTCATTTTTCGAATTTCAAAAACCCCAAAATCACTTCGGGAGATCGTAGGTCCATCTCCGAATGGGCTGATATCCATTATAGTTATGAACAACCTTGGAGAGAGTCCAACAAGCCATTCATAACTACGACGGTAGGTATCAACTATACCGATTGCATATCACGTATATGCAACTATCACAATGTGCTATCAACTAATTGAATGTTCACACATACATCGGGTTGTTAACACATTAACAAGTATGCATCATATGCATAGCACCCAACTTCACCTCCCTTTACATCGACCTTGGAAAGAGTCCAACAAGCCGATGCTCCAGGTTAAAGCCAACCCATTAATCGGGAAATAGTTTTAATATGGTTAGAGCGCATTCAACCAATTAGCCCAGCTTGGAGAGAGTCCAACAACCAAAGCTAACGATTGACCTCTGACTCTTACCATATTAGTATTAAACTATTCCATGGTTTGAACATGTTCGTTCGAGCTGGCTCGAGAGAGAGTCCAACAACCCAAACAAGAAACGGAACTCTGGTTCTAACCATATTAATGGAAGGTGTAGGCTTTAATATTGTTTAAGGGTTTTTATGTCTCATCCTCTTTGCATGCAAATAACTATTATCTACATGGCATGGCATACATCTACATGTCACGACACGCATGGCATAATGTTATGCATCTAATGCAATTACATGGCATACAATTATGTCATGTATATAATTTCCTTATATGTCATAACTATTTATGGAAATAAAATATGTTTAAGATTTGATTCTCCAAATCAAATCATAATTAAATTAGGAAACAAATTTCTAAATCTAATCACATATTTTATTCATGGAATTATTTGATTAAGGAAAATCTATTTAGGAAACCAATTTCCTAAATCATTAAAACTACTTATGGAAATAAAATATTTTAAGATTTGATTTCCCAATTCAAATCATGATTAAATTAGGAAACAAATTTCCAGAATCTAATCAAATATTTTATTTATGGAAAATATTAATTTCCATAAATACTTCCAACTTTCCAAAAGTGGAAGATTTCCATAAATACTTCTAGACTTTCCAAAATTGAAAAAATTCCATAAATACTTCTAAATTTCCAAAATTAGAAAATTTCCAGAAATACATTATGACTATCGCAAAACTATTTTTACGATTATGTCGAAACACAACCTGGGCTCTGATACCATCAAGGGTTTCCGATCACAAGCTGTGTGTTCGATCACGTTTCATAAACATGAACACAGCGGAAGCAATAAAAATAATAAATCTACATTTATTACAACACACACAACACACGCATGCATATTACAACAAGTGTAGACATAACCGTAAATTTAAATTTGCAATAAAAGGAAATTTATCTACGTTATACCTTTCGTATGACGTGTAGTGAGAACGACATCAACCGGAACGATCCTCGCTAGAATCGTCTCTATCCGTATCCACGGAGAGTTCCTCGGGATGACTTCGCTAAGCCACGAGCTTCGTCTTCGTACGGGTTACTAGCCTCGTGTTGAAGATGACGTGATCGAGAGATGATCACGATCTGAATCCAAATTCGGATCCTAATACGAGTTCTCAAAACTCGCTTCTCCGGAGAGGTATTCGTCAACCAATTGACGAATCCTTCGTCCTCCACCTCAGAGGATTACCGGAGATCGAATCCCCGGTAAGTTAGCCGCTGTCGGAGCTCTAACCGTCGTCCAAACGATGCTCCGACGAGAGGAGAACAAGCTGTCCAGAAAACTGGACAGCTTTGGTGGAGGAGATTGGCGCCGGCCAACCAAGGGAGATAGAGCTCACCTTGATGCCAAACTTGAAGGAGATCACCGGAGAACTAACCGGCAGCAGCTCGACGCCGGCGAGAGGGAAGGTCAGCACCTTCTGGACGCCGGTTGGAGCCTCAAGGTGGGTGGCGGCAAGGAGGAGGAGAGTTGGCTCCGAATTTCTCCAAGGAGAGGTGGGCGGCAACTTAGGGTTGTGGATTAGGGCTTAATTATCCCTTAAGCCCTCTTTTATAGAGAACTAATTCTCTTAATGGTTATTGAATCATAACCATTAGGCCCGTTAACCCGCTCCATTAAGATAAGTTAAAATAAACCAAACCATGATGGTTTATTTTAAGTTAAAACGAACCGAACCAACTTTTGGTTCATTCGTTTAAAATAAACCAAACCCTTTGGTTTATTCTCCTCCATTGGATTAGAACCATACCATTTTGGTTCATCCATTACGTCTTCATAAGACTCGGCCCATCCACGCTTCCATTGCAACTGAAACGATTTCATGCTTGCTTTATGTTTGGTCCAACCAAACCTTGTTTCTCTCGATCTGAGAATCCCATTCTCAAGCTCGTTTTAAATCCTTTGGATTACGTTCGTTGTGCGTGTGACCAAATAGGTTCTCGGTTTATGTTGGTCGTCTATAATTAACCATTAATTATAGAACGATCATGAGTGACACCTAGTAGTACATCATGATCTCCAATTAACCAAAAAGATCAACGGTTGATCCAGAACTATTTCTGAAACCTTTCAGCAGCTCGAATGATCCGTGCCCCATTCCCTTCACTCATCTTATACCCACTTGGTTCAGGACATAGTCTATTGTGTCAGTCCCCACTAGGCTGACTACGTCACACCTAGCCCAAGTATCATTTCCTCGTCCTACGGATTCTAGTTACTCCATATGTATCGAAGAGTACCTTACTCTAAACATGTAATGCTTTGGCCAAAGACTTTAGTAACAATCCGACGAGAGGTCATGGGTATACATCTCCTCGCAAGGAGTGGTGAATCCTTTATAGGCTATTCAAACACCTTCGATCACTTCGACTTATACCCAATCATCCCGGATCCACATCTCCTTAGAGATGTTTGCTTAAGATGTCAAAGCATAAGTCTCCATGATCAAGATGACTTGAATACCGCAAGTCAAAGGAACATCGCACTTAAGCCACAGTAAGAACTTCATTGACATATCTATATATGCAGAGAACCATATGAAGTCTTACTACCGGTCACTCCAATGAACTAGTTACCATAACTAGCATCCACGATTAACTCCGACATCACTATGTCTCCACCAAAGGAGAATCACCGCTTGATACACCAAGGAGTATACCTGCGGTTATCTCGATGTAATCGATGGTGTCCAAATCCATCAATTCATCGACTAGGGATAATTCCGATACATCACAATTACACATGTAGAGATACTCACTAGTTGTGATCCAATCACAAATTCTCTCATGCTGTGAATCGTATCGTGGACATTTAGTAAATGAGTTTAAGATCCAATCAAATACATAAAACATGTATACTCAAATAGTGAATCTTCATTTATCATATAAATGGTTCATACATAAGGCGATTGCCTTAGGACATCTCTCATATATTACTAACACGAAGTCCTCCCGGTGTCGCCCGACCACCGCAGCTTCCTCCGGGTGTCGCTAGCCTTTAGCTCCAGCTATAGCAATCTTCTGCACACTCGATTCAACTCGTGAGATAACGACATGAGCTTAACTTTGTATCGTTTGCTATAATCAAAACTCAGGTTCGACTTAGGTGCCTACTGCACCAACAGAGATAACACCTTTGGTTGTGCTAGCAACCAAAATCAAGGCTCTCCACAAAAGAGGAAGAAGGGCAAATTGGGATGCAAGGCACAAATGGGATACTTGGTTAAAATGAGATCACACTACCTCATGAGATACCACCTTCATCCACGTTAAGGAGATTTCTCAAATCCCCTCTATTATGCATTAATTCACATTTTCATGCATTAACTCATTTGCATGAAACGTTGAGTGGCTTCCCAAATTCCATGTTCATGAATTAATCCGTATGCATGAATTAATCTATTTGCATGCATTAATTCATTTGCATGCAACATTGAGAAAACTTCTCAAATTCTATGTGCATGAATTAATCCATTTTGCATGCAATTTTTGGGAATAATTTTCATTTCATGCATTAATCCCTTTGCATACAACATTAAGCATTAAATCTCATTTCATGCATTAATCTATTTGCATGCAACAACTCCTATTTGCATGCATGATTAATCATCATTAATCATGCTAACCTCCTTCGATTGGTTTCACTTGAGTCTAACTCAAGTTAAATCAATTTGAGTCCAACTCAAGTTTGGTCAAGCAATGAGTCTAACTCATTCTAGTCCATTCAATTAACTAATGATTCATTTAGTCAAACTAAGATGAACACTTCTCTAAAATATGTTCTTTGTGTGTGACTCTATAAGCTCTCATAGCGTTAGTAATGTATCTAAAACCATTTTAGATACATAAGGAATGAGCGGCATCTAGCAATACATCATTGCTACCCAAGCTACATGAAAGTCGAGATCCGACAACCTTTCCATGACTATTATTATTTATGATGGTGTCTTTCTATCCTTGATATCTTAGATCGATCAATGAGGCATAAACCGTGTCATCCCCTTATCGACCTTTATGTTTCTTGATGCCCAAGTAGACTCACTCAAATAAATGAGCTCAATATCTCATATTGACTCATTTGAGCATGGTCATAATATCTCATATTGACTCATTTGAGCATTGTCATGCATTTCATAGTCATACTCTATCAAGTGGTCAAAGATATCACTCTCGTCATATGAGAGAGATAGATCTCATCTACATCACTCACATCCCTCCGCATAATTCATTACATACCCAGTAATTGCCGTTATAGTGCACTCTATTACGGGTGATGTTAGACGATACTAAAGTACATAACTCCTTATGTAGGAAACCGTAGTGACTTCAGGTCTAAGGATTATTCATACCAATAGTCACATGAGAAAATATATGACACTCATATAATGATTCATGACACTTTCTCATGGTGGGTCAATTCAGTAAATATATTCTCCAATATATATATACATGTGTCAATGTGATATCACATATCCATGACTTTGAGATCAAGTCATCCATTGACCTACATGCTAGTCTCAATGTATCAATATATCCTTTTATCTATTAATACAATACTTGACTAGGCATGTTTAAGTATAGTGTTCTCTATAGCTTCTCATAATCAATTCTACCAATTGATATACTGTAGATTAGAACCTACTATTCAAGGGCATTATTATATTTATTTGACTGGCACACGCATAAAGTAAATATAATAATCAATCTTTACCTCTTATTAATGAAATATGATACATATGATCCCTAATCAATCATCTCATGATTGACACTAAGGACTGACACTTACCAACCCATGTTGGACTTTTCAATTGTCAAGACTCAAGCTTAGACTTTCCCTTGTTAAGACTCATGCTTAGACTTTCCATGCTAAGTACCCATGACTTGGACTTTCCCTTGCCAAGTACACAAAACTTGGACTTTCCATGTCAAGTACATAAGACTTGGACTTTCCATTGTCAAGTGGCCCACTTAGACTTCTCCATCATATGGTCAACCCCATGTCAACCATATAGTCAAACAATGGTCAAACTATCGTCAAACATTAAAATACCACTCGATTCAAATTCGAGTCCGGTCAATCATGACCCGGATCGATTGCACTAAAAATCTCCCCAAAACATTGTCAACATAAATGTCAAACATCAAAACACTACTCGAGTCTGGTCGATCGTGACCTGGGTCGATTGCACCAACAGTTTCCAAAAAGGAGAAGGTTTAATGGTGGTGTGCATCACTAGAGCTCGACCGTGGTGTAGGAACTAGGATTTCGAACCATATAAAATATTGTGTTGTGATTGTGTTGTCTTTGTGTTTATTTCTATTGTGTATTTTGTATTCCACTACATATTAACATTTTTTTGTAGACAACCAATCACGAATGAATCGAGAAATGCTATTCACCCCTCCCCCTCTAGTGATGCTAAAGGTCTTAACATTTGTGACTAGGGTCTCTATTCTTAATGGCCTTTGTGACTATTAGCCTTTGTGGCATAACTTGGACACATGAGTGGGAGGTGTTGGAATTACTGCCCATTATTGTGTGTAACATATGAAGCCAAAGAAGACGAAAGGTCTCCAACATTTACATAAAGTAATTGTTGCTCATAAGTTATAGTTGCACACACATTGCTCAACCAATGCATTATTGCATTAACGTGAAATTGAGACGAAAGGTTTCCGTCCAAGTTATAAGAAGAGAGAAGAAGAGGTCTTGAAAAGGAAAAAAAAAAAAGAGTGAACATCTGAAAGAAGAAAAGGGAATTAGTTTGTGAACAAAGAAGAATTTTTCAATTTCATATTATAATCGTTCTTCAGATCGACAAGCGTAAGATCATAAGATCTCCCTGAGATATAGATCCCATTCGGAAGTTTCAGACTCAACAAATTCGTTGTAAGTATTTACAATTGTTTGATTGATTCATGCTAGTCTTTTGACTTTCTATAGAGGCTCCAATCATCTAGAGGTGATTCTAGTTAACTTGTGAATTGAGTCAACTAAGAAGTTATTCAAAATGATAAGTAAATAAATATAATATTTTTGTTCGTATCTAAGTCGATTGAAAAATCGATTAATTTGAAGTCAGTTAACTATGACTTAATCCAATTAACTAATGAGATGAGATGACTAAAAAGTGGACTCAAATATGGTAACTCACAAATAAAATATTTTTATTTAAATCCTAGTGGACTAGGAAGCCAACTAATGTTGGGTTTCTATCAACTAATGAATTAGAGAGAAACCAAAGTAGTTGCCGATTTGACAAAACTGAGATGAAATGAAATAGTAGGATGACTTAGGATATATTAACAATCAACGATAGAAGTCAATCGGCTAAGATAGCTATTATTAGATAACAAAGATTGATATAGTTGATTGATCGGTGATAAAATAGCATAACGATAAGTGAAATTGAAGAAGATTGAAGGTTGATAATGCATAAATTGTGTAATCCATTAAACCTTGTTTCTTGTACGCTTATCCTAATCATCTATTCTCTTATTGTAAAGCTTATTATTATAAAAAATTTATTATTAATTATAAGAGATTTTTTTTAACCTTTCTAACCTGTAAAAAATTAATATACTTTCAAGAACAAGTCACTAAGGGCACCTGCAACCCCGTGTTAATAGGAGTGTTATAACACTCATTTCCATTAATATGCATTGTGGAGGGGTGTTATAACACCCCTCCACTTGAACGCGTTCAAGACAATGAACGCGCTCAAGTGGAATGTGGGGTGGGGCCGCCTGGGTGGCCCACCCCAATTTGTATTTATTTTTTATTTTTTAATTATATTTATATTTTTTAATTATTTTTTGGTGAGGTGGAAAATGTTATAATAGGTGAGCATTGTGGATACTCTAACAAGTTATAGCTATAAAGTAGGAATAAAAATTTCAAACTATATTGCATGGCCTTGTTAATCTCGGAATGCATTAATTTAGTTTATATTTTTTATTTCCATTACTAATCATATTTACGTAACATTGTTAAATCATTAACAAGAGTATAAGATATGTATGTGGTAGGTCAATGGATACCCCCCTGGATTCCTGAGCCTTCCATACCATATTTAATGGAAAGACTTTGGCCACAACTATGGTTAAACAGGCAGAGATTTAAAACATTCATTAAATTTATTTTTAAAAAAAATAATTATTTTTGGTGTCGTTTGACTAACAATTTCACGTCTATATCATCAACTGACTTGTATAATTAATACTCTCTCTGGATTAAGTTTGGATCATACACGCAAAATGGACAAAAAGAAAGGGGTTTTAACAGCGCTAGCTTTAGTTTTAGCTATGCTTCGTCTCCCTCGTTGTTCCTCGAGTCTTAACCTTAAAGCCTGCGAGACAGACTGGAACTACGTAACAAAAATGGGAAAATAGTTCGGCTTTGACTACAGTGATATGGTAGCAGCAGCAGTCTTCCGAAGAAAAAGGAGATGTTGAATAAATATTTCTATTTCCAATCGAATTTAGGAAGCAAAAGGGAAAGTCTCTCCCAGACAAAGGCAGGAAGGTCCTTTTTCCGCCAGATTTGCATCGCCATCGCCGGCATTTACGCCGTTAGCATAAGGAGGAGGAAGAGGAGGACAAGGACGCCGATCGCCGGAGCCTCCTTCCACCTGTACATCGCGAGGAGATGGTGACCTCGGGCTTCGAGATGTTGCTGGGAGGCGTGGTGGCGCCTTCCGGAGGGAATCTGGCTGAGTTGCTCCTCAGCCGCCGCATGTCAGCGTCCACCCCGCGCTTCGCCTCTTCCGCGCCGCGCTTCCGCACGGCCGCTACTCGCACCGGGAGCACACACTTGCAGAGGAACCCTGGCGGCGATAAAAGATTGAATCTTTGGCTACAGCAGAAGAGGAAAATTGCAGTTTCGAAGTGGTAGTGTAGTGAAGAGGAAAGTACCGATCTTCGCGAGCCGATTGACCCATTTGGGGATATGATTGCCGGTGAGGCGCAGGCAGGCGTCGTCACAGAAGTGGTTGCAATTCTTGGAAATAAGGTTGTAGGTGTCGCCGGAGTAGTCGGTGGACATGTCCTCCATGAGCGCCCGCACTTCGCGCGACCCCAGATCGGTACGGCCTATCAGGATCGCCTTCCGGAACGCGAACCCGGGGCACTGCCGGGGCTCCCCCTCAAAGATCCCCGTCGTCGGGTGCTCGTGCGCCCCGTACGCATACTCCACCCCGTGAACTGGCAAAACGCGGAAGGAACCGAGCACAATGCAACAAAACCCCTAGTCACGCACCGCAAGAACACGCAAACAAACAAACAAACAAACAAAAATCCCAAATTGCCACATCACATCAGAAGAAGGCAAGGCCAAAAGGGCGGATCGGACGACGGATCGCACCTTGGACGCCGGAGTGGTAGACGCCGAGGCCGAGCCAGTAGGCGTAGCCGTTGATAGGAGTTAGGTCGTAGACGTTGAGGTAGACGGGCGCCGACGCCGCAGGTCGCCGCTTCCGCGAGCCGCCGCGGGTGAACATGGCACGTGGCCAGTGTAAGGATGCGGAGGAGGAGGAGGAGGAGAGGATCATAGAGGCGGCGACGACTGCGTCAACGGCGACGAGAGGGAGCAGCGATGCGACATCGGGCGGCGGTGGTCTCGAAAAAGTGCCGATTTCGGAAGAAACGTAGAGTAAAGGGATGTAATTAATCCATAGAGGGGTCCGCATAGATGGGGAGGTGTAATAATACGATGTTTTGTGGCGGTTATTTTACGTGGTGCAATTCCCGAGACGCCCTTACCAGCTGGCAATCGTGATCATTCACATTGTACAAATCTACAAATTATTTCATTTGGATGACGTTTTTATCTACAGATTTTAATTTTTTACATAATATTTAGATATTACATGTCATCAATTTATCTTAATGTTTACATAATTAGAAATGCATAAATATTCTTGTAGTTGAAGATACGGTCAAATGGTAAGATATTCAATTTAATTTTTAAATATTTATAGGTTGATTTATAATTCATGATATATTTGTAATATTTTCTTCTAAATATAATGATAAATCAAAGACATTATAACTAATGAGATTATCTGCACAAATATTTCTTGATTTATTTTATTAGTCGATGGAGCATATCTCGATTATGAATTACTTAGTACTCCGTTAGAGATCTATATGATAAAATTAGGATAGTTATCCTCTGGATTAATCAGATTGAAAACTTAAATATTTAGTAATAATAATAATAGTAATAATACTATTAAATAAAGACTTCTATCGTTTTAATATCCTAATTAAACTTTAGGGTGAATCCTTAGTCAATTAGAGAATAGGAGGGAGACTTCCAAGATTTAATAATTATATAGATCAAAGTGAAAAGATTGAAGGTCATGATTGAAGGTTTTACAAAGATCATTACATACGTTATGTTAATATATTATTTAGCTGAATTGAAGATCTCACGAACATAAGAATCCTATTAGATATTATAGAAAGGACGCTATAATACAATTGTTCTATTTGTTTGGCCAAGGTCATGACAAGAAGATTGATCCTTCAAAGGTAATGATACAATTGACATTTGATTAAAGTTGATTAAATTTGAATTGTGTTTTGATTGATGTTGAATAATATGTATTGATAATTGAGTAATATTTTTAAAAGAGAGTATTGATTAAGGACAACCAAATTCAATTTGATATTTGAGCAAGACGACAAATAAAAAAAAATTGTTAGAAAAAAAGATTGTCAGTGTAATTAACCTCGTGGTTTAGTGAGAAATCTAAGTGCATCGCAATTGATCAGATACTTAACAGCTAAAAGTTTAACATAGAGTTGAAATGAAAGGTGAAGACCAAGTAGGTCATATATAAAGAACTGAACACTTAGTAAGAGATGAACAAAGTGTTAGTGAAAGTCCTAGAGTCGATCATGTGATGATTGTTGTATGGACTTGTTGTATCATATTCCTATATATATTTATAAAGACATTTCTTTATTGTTATTATACTTACTTATATTGGTGTCAAATAACTAAGTATAATAGCATCCTTGAGTAGAAGGTTCTTATCTATATCAATCGATTGGTTGAATCGATAATGAGATTATATAGAGAATACTACTTTTAATCATTCCTAGTTAAGTATTAATATTCAGGGACAATATTAATGCGAAGAGACTAACATGTAGGTCAACTCGATAACTTGATCTCACAAGTCATGAATATGAGATATCAAGTTGATATATGAGTATACATTGGAGAATGTATACTGAATGACCCACCATGAGAAAGTATCATGGATCGTTATATGAGTGTCATATACTTTCTCATGTAATTATTAGTATGACTATTAGTCCTTGGACCTTAAGTCACCATGATTCCCTACATAAGGAGTTGCATACTTTGGCTTCGTCAAACGTCACCCATAAATGGGTGAACTATAAAGTGGTGGTGCAATCGGCCCAGGTCACGATTGAACAGACTCGAGTTTGACTCAAGTGATGTTTTGATGTTTGACAAAGTAAGTTGACATTAATGTTTGACATTAATATTTGTTGATGTTTTGGGGAGATTATTTATACAATCAACCCGGGTTATGTTTAACTGGACTCGAGTTTGACTCGAGGGAGACTTTGATAGTTGACTAAGGTTGACCATGTGATTATGGAAAGTCCAAGTCATAGGTACTTGGCATGGAAAGTCCAAGTGGGACACTTGCCATTTGGAAAAGTCCAAGCATGGGTCTTGGCATGGAAAGTCCAACATGGGTTGGCAAGGGAAAGTCCAAGCTTGAGTCTTGGCATTTGAGAAGTCCAAGGGGTTTGATATTGCCGGCGTAAAGTCCAAGCGGGAGTCTTGGTAGCATAAGTTCAATGATTGGCGGTGTAAAGTCCAAGCGGAGTCTTGGCGGCATAAGTCTAATGTGCCTTGGCGGTGTATACGCCGTTAGCATGACATAGCCGATGGAAGCACCTAGAGGCTAGCGCGATGGATGAACAAGTCATGAATGACTTGGAGGGATCTGAGAGGCGTGAGGTTGATGGAGGTGGATAAAAGGCTTAGTCTAGGCTAAGAGTGGTCTAGCAAGTATGGGGGAACCATACTTGAGCTTAAACCTCATGTTTGAGGTGTGCCAGTCAACTGGTACCATGTGGCAGTCGACTGGCGTAGTCAACTAGGATTTGACTATGGGAATAGGCGTGCGATCGGTGATAGTGAGTAGTCAAGCGATCTTGTGATCGGCCCTCGTGCTCGATATTTCGAGCAGAATGGAGTCTCACTCGACCGGGATGGCGAGATCGAGTGATGGCTCAACGATCGTGATGCTCATGATCAATCGATTGATGTCCTAGTCGTTGGATATTTTCAGCGTGGATTACACCGTTGTCTCACAGCAACAGTGTGATCAGTCGACTGATGGTCCCGAGCAGTCGATTGATCGACTTTTTCCAGCACGGGT
The DNA here is from genome assembly GCA_025175895.1 of Wurfbainia villosa. NCBI lineage: Eukaryota > Viridiplantae > Streptophyta > Magnoliopsida > Zingiberales > Zingiberaceae > Wurfbainia > Wurfbainia villosa. The sequence continues at coordinate 111,617,664 of CM045988.1, forward strand.
TGAAGCTATAAAAGGAGCTTGTGATGGAGAAAAATGGATCCGGTTCTTGAGAGCTATTGGGGCGATTTGTTGCTGCAAATCAGGTTTCCAAGTGCAAGCAAGCAACCAAGCATTCAAGCAATCAAAAACAAGTGTTGTAAAGTTTTTTCTTTACTTGTCTTTCGTATTTGCATTGTATATTGCTTGTATTTCATTCTTGTTGTTGTAAGATCGTTTGTACGAGGTTTCTCCACCTCCGACTTATATCGAGAAGGAGTTATTGTGATTAGTAGTGCGTGTTTGTATTGCTAGGGCTTTTAGAGCCCGATCCTGTTGGGTTTTCCGAGCCGCAAAAATCATTTTTTTGCATTGCGGAAACCTCGGAAGCCCCGGCCACGGATCCGTGCGAAGTATAAAAAATAAAACTAATATGTATGTGTCTAATACTTTTAGATCTACTCTAGATCTACATGATAAGAAGTTACCCTTGAAGCGATGCCCTTCGCTTATCCCGCTCGTCCAAATGGATTGTCGGAACTCGAGAGTGTCAAGTGCACACTCCTCTATTAGTATCCACACAAGCAATAGGTAGAGCAAAGACAATCTTGAGTGTGCTAGCACTCCTTGAAGGTCTCGGCAATGGAGGTTTTGGGAGAGCAAGAGAGGAAGAGAACCAAGGAAGAAGATGATCCAAGGAAGAAGAAGATGGAGTTACCCAAAAACAATTCACTCCTCATCAAGAAGTGGTCGACCACTTTAACCTTGGGGGGTTGAGGTGATCCAATGGCTCTTGGTCTCCCTCATGAGGTGGCGCCACATGATAAGTCAATGATGATGTGCATGACATGACATTTGGTCAAGTCAAACTTGACCTTTCATCTTCCCTCTCAAGTCAAGTCAAAGTTGACCTCTTATCTCCCATGGTTGATCAAATCCAACCATTTGATTCAAATCAATTTTAATTTAATGAATCTCTATTCATTAATTTAAATTGATTTGATGAATCAAATCTAAATTAGACTCATTCAACACTTGAATCAAATTGAGTCCAACTCAATTAGTCTAATTAGGATTACTCTTAATCCAATTTGGTTCATCCCATGAACCTAATCCTCATGGTTCATCATATGAACCTAATCTCCATCTAATTGTCCTTTGTGTGTGATCCTATAGGTTCTTGTAACGTTGACAATGTCCCTAAACTGATTTAGGAACATAAGCAATGAGCGGTATCTAACAACACATCATTGCTACCCAAGTTACAAGAATGTTGAGCTCCAACATCACCTTTGTGACTACTAATTGTGACTCTCACAATATGTGATAATATCCCTCTATCCTTGACATCTAGATTGACCAATTGAGGCATAGACCGTGTCATCCTCGGTACAATCTATATCTTGAACTCCAAGTAGACTCACTCTAATCAAATGAGCTCAATATCTCATATTGACTCATTTGGGCATGGTCATGTACTTCGTGGTCTCACTTGTGTCAAGAAGGAGTTATTGTGATTAGTAGTGTGTGTTTGCATTGCTAAGGCTTTTAGAGCCCGATCCGTGGAGTAGGAACCGTTCAGTTTCGAACCACGTTAAATACTTGTGTATTTGTGTTTGTCTATTTCGTATTGCTTCATTATTATTCCGCTGTGCGCTAATGAAATTTGTAGACGAACGCGAAACGAATTCCATCACGAGACGCTATTCACCCCCCCTCTAGCGGCCTCAAATTCCTTACAATTGGTATCAGAGCTCGGAGCTCTTCTACGGATTAACCACCGGGAGCTAAAGAAGCTAGAGGGAAGATGGAATCCCAAGACAAGCTTGGATGGGACATCAACACTCCACCGCCATATGATCGAGAAGACTTTTCGGGGTGGAGAGCAAGAATGGAGACATTCTTGATGATGGATATAGAGGATTGGTTCATCCTCGTAGAAGGCTTTGAACCTCCTTGGGATAAGAACGGAAACGTCTTGAAATTGAAGAAGTGGACGCAAGAGCAACATCTCAAGTTCAAGACCGAAGTCAAGGTAACAAAGCTTTTAGAAGATTTGATACCTAATGACATTTTGTCTAGTTTAGGTGAATTTCAAGATGCCAAGGAGCTATGAGACAAATTGGCCAAGTTCCATGAGAAGCCTCACTTGGCACAAGTAGAAGAAGAAGAATCTTCATCGGCTCAAGAAGAGGAAGAAGTCGAGGAAGAATCATCATCATCTTCACAAGCGAGTGAGGACTCATAAGTTGAGAAGGAATCAACTTCCGGATTGGTGGAAGAAGAGGAGGCCTCCACCTCTAGGATTGAGGGGGAGGAGATTAGAGCATCTACACCGGAGCAATCTCAAGAAGAATCATCTACATCCGGTAGAGAAGAAGAGCAAGCTCAAGAGAACCTCACCACCACCCTAGGTAACTCAAGCATGTCAATTAATAACAAAATTCATATAATATACTTTGAGTGTAGGGAATCCGGACACTACAAGAGTAAGTGTCCAAAAAGGGTTAAGAAAGCTCCTCCGACACCAAAAGTCAATGAAAAATTTAAGGATGCCGGCGTCCCCACCAAGAAGAGCAAGGAGCACGTGGTGTGCTTCAAATGCCGACAACCGGGACACTATAGGAGTCAATGTCCTAGAAGAAAGGAGGGAGCTTTACAAGTAGGGGGAGTCTCTAAGAGTAACCCTAAGGTATATTTTCATAATGCTCATTCTTTAAATTCTAAGCAAAAGCATGCTAGAATTAATTTAAATAATTTTGCTATTACTCATGAATCAAAGCATGCTAGAAATAATAATTATGGTTGTCTAGAAGCTAAACATGTTGGTTTTAGGACTAAGGAGAAATCTAGAAATGATAACTCTAGACCTATTTCAAATAAGGAGAAATTTGGGACTAATGTCCCTAGAAATGTCCTTCCTAAGAAAATAATTAAGAAAATCGAAAACCATTTAGGCATCAATCCTAGTAAGGGTAGACATATGCTTAAAGAGAATGGTAATGTCCAAAAATATAATCAAAAATCATTTGGACAATTAGAGTTAGAAAATCAAGCCTTGAGGTCAAGGCTTGAGAAATTGGAAAAGACTCTTGCAAATATGCAAAATCAATTTAAAGAGTCAAATTGTCAAACTCTAGGATCTAGAAGTCAACAAAAAGGGTGTAAGAGGCAAGAATCATCTAGGAGACAAGGTTTGGATCACAAGCCTATGTTAAAAAAAGTAATGCCTACTTATCACAATGTTCCATTTGATTATGGAACTAAACCTATATCTAAGAAAACCAAAGTCTCTAGGGAAATTATCCCTAAGGCCAACCATAGTATGTGCCTAGTGGCTAGAGTTTCTAAGAAACCTAAGGAAGTCACTAAGAAGGTTACTAGGGAGGCAATCCCTATGGCTAACAATGGCAAGACCATAATGACCAAGGCTAACAAGCCTAGAAGGGTCATTAGAAAGGTATCTAGGGAAGTCATCCATAAGGAATACCTAATTAATCCAATGAGCTCAAATAGATTTTGGGTTCCAAGGAGCGTGATTGACTCACGCTAAATGAGTTAGGATGTGTCAACTTTGATTGGATGGGTAATTAACTCAACCATAGCAAAGTTGACATTTTAGGTTATTTTCAAAGTTATGGATACCTTGGAAATAGGTTTGATCTTATATCCTAAAAGGTTTTAGGATGTGTGATATATTTTTGGAATCATGAAAAATCAATAAAATTGGAACAATCTAGATTTAGAGGTCATGGTGTGTCATTTTAGGATTTTGACACACTTTAGGAATTAATGTATCAAGAGAAGTGCTTAAAGTTTATAAGTCACATCAAGAGTGATACTTAAATGTCACACACCTTGATGTCTTACACTTACTATGCTTCATGTGTTTTACCATATGTTTGTATGGAAGGAATGTTTATGGTATATTGCATCTCACAAAACAGGTCATTCATCTTGATTGTGTATTTCCACACTTAGAAAGGGTGAGATGTTAGGTTTTTAAAATCATTGGATGTTAATGATTGTTAAAATGAAATAAAATACCAAAATACATTAACAAATACATGAATATAAGCATAACATTAATATATTCGACATACAAGAGTAAACATGATAAAATGAAATAAATTGAGTGAAGAAATCAAATTCCATAATCAGAGTACGAGCATGAGTCCAATGAATGAGTGTTGCCTCCAAGACTGATCGATTTTCACATCAATCGATCGATTGTCTATATTAGTCGATCGCGTATCGCTCATCGAGGCGTATGATCATCGTCTTGTGGCTCACCGAGCAATGAGTGATGATCACGATCGACTAATGACCAACATCATCGATCGATGTTCTATAGACACGACAAGAATGCTCGTGATGAGTCGAGCAAGCGATCACGGGCTCAAGAAATCGCTCATAACCCGCCATCAGTCGACTGATATCACACATCAGTCGACTGGAGTCGCGATTTTATAACGCCGAACCGCTAGAGTTTGGCATCTTCACACTCGTTTCCCTTGTGATTTTCATCTCCGATCGGCGCTCATCGTCTCCGACCAGCCTTTCCTCGTCCACGCCGGTGACCAAATCCCTAGGGTTGGTAGTCTTCTCTTCCGGTTGTGTCTTTGATCTTTCTAGAACCCTAATGGCATCTCACAGCCCTAGTTTTTCTTCTCCAAATGATTAGGGTTCCGGCGAGACTTTCTTCTCCGACGATCCTTCCAGCGTTCCCCTCAACAGCTGCCTTGTGCCTTCCCTTCATCACCTTCAAATGACACCAAAGTATAACTTCTATACCCCTTAAACCCTAAATTTTTGTCTTTACAACTCATTATGATCTAATCGTGTATTTGTATCATTGCATTCCATTCCACTGCATTGCATTCATATAGACAACCACGTAGGAACGACTCGACTGAGGTCGCATCACCATTGTACCAACCCATGTCGGTTAGGTACATCGATATCGACTTCTTTAGGCATTATTGTGGCAATATCATGGAGATTTTAGCATATTATCAACTCATGAAGGTAGTTCTTTGCACTCATGCCATAAATGATGATCTCCTTAAGGAGTTCTATCAAAACTTAAAGAAGGTAGACGATGGTCCTACCTACACTACTCGCATTGCAAAACGCGACTTAGAGTTCACTCCTGCGATATTGCAGGAGTTTCTTGAGTGTAGGCTATCGAATGATACTTTCGTCTTCTATCCTATCTTCGATGCCCCTCTTCTTGAGCCGTTTGATCATATTTCTTTAGACTCCATGCATGAGGACATTTTTCACCATCCTCGCCCACCAGCTCAGAACCTATTCCCTATCACCGAGCTATCTGCCCATGACAATATACTTTACAAAGTCATTGTTGGGTGTTTTCTCCCTATCATGACTCAGGGTCTGGCCAAGATTCGGCCTCCCCATCTTTTTCTTATGTATGCCATGCGTCATAGATTAGATATAAACATTGCATTGAACATGTTTCATTGCATTGTACATTTCATATCCCCTGTGCAAGGGAAAGTGCATATGCCTTTTGGTCATATCATCACTGCATGGCTAGAGTCTATAGGCATTAACATTAATAGGGGATCTTTGAGGGCTTTTTCCGAGGTTTACGACTGTATATCAGTTCGTAACTTCTCATTGGCGAAGCTGCGGATCGGACATGGGCAGATGGAGTTGGTACCTCGACCTCCACCCAGGTCACGTAGGGAGCCACCTTTAGTACCGGGAGAGCCTGCAGAACGACATGAGAATCCAACTGCTGCTGACGAGGAGGACCAGATGCCAGCAGATGCATCAATGGCAGGTCCTTTAGATTGGATTGCCCAGCTGGAGTCCAGCTTCCAGGATTATCAGCAGATGATGGACTCCCGACTAGTAGAGATTATATCAGGGCAATCCTCCAGGGTGAGCATCTCAATCGGATGGAGGAGCACTACATTCGGATTGAGGAGTCACAGAGTCGTATTGAGCAGTGTCAGCTCGACATGTACGAGATGATGTGAGCATGGACTTTGGGTCAGCAACCACCTCCGCCTCCACCTTCCGCAGAGGACTAGCGATATTAGGATGTTTAGCAATATAGGATGTCTTTTTGTTTGAACATTTCATATTTTGGATGTAAAAACTTGAAGTTTTTAATGAAATATTTTGTTTCTAAAATTATTGTTGTCTGATTGTATGTTTGGTTGAAATGTGTTTGTTTGTGTAAGCTTGCTATGTCATGACATCTAATTCCATTTTCTCATATACCATGTCATGCTGTTGATTAGGACTTTTGTAGATGTCATGTTCACTTTTTTTAAAAGCTTATTGATATATCATGACATCATGATCATTGCCATGCTTTATTATTGTTATCATTTATGCCATGTTCATTCATGCATTTAACTTGATTAAAATTGAGTTAAGGACAATGACATGACTTGGAGTCCCATTCATAAGGGAATTAAGTAGGATTGCCTAGAAAATGCATGAGGCCATATTAATCCTAACTCCACATCTCACATCTAAATTGACATGTATGTGTGTGTATGCACCTTAGATAACATGTGAGCTGTTAGGATAATAAGTTAGGTTCAAGGTGCATAGGTAGTACATTTAGATGAACTCAAACTTATTTCAATCATCACTAAGAATCATGAGGAAAGCTAATATACAAGTTATGTATATTTAGACAATAATCCATGGTTCAAAATAGGTTTTCAAAAACATTTTAAAATCACTTTAGAAAACCTTGGTGAAGTTTATCTTTTGATAGCCATCATCATTGTAGAAGTTGATACAAAGTAGATCAAAAACTTTAAAGTTTTAATAGTTTTTGAACTTTGTACCAATCTCCTATTTTAATGCTTAAAATATTTTTTCAAGATTTTTCACCGATTGTATGTGTGATAAGTATTATACATGTGAAATTTCGTGATTTTTCAAGCTATATATATTTAGTTACGATTTTTCAAAGTTGGAGTCTGATAACTGAAAAATAGGTTTTATTATCGATCAACCGCCTCTACAGGCTGATGAATGGGCGATGGGGAACTGCCTGGCGCAGTATCACTCATTGCTACTCATGCCGGTCGATTGATGGGCACATCAATCGATCGTTTCGAGACTCGATTCGATAGTCCGATTCGGATATACAAGATCGTTAACCCATTTGATTTCACTACTGATTAAGGTTCCTAATCACTCATAACTCTAGGGTATGCTTTGGGGAGCATTATAAAGGGTGAAAATCCATTGGATATGGATTAGGAGAGTTGTTTAGGGCTTGTATCAAATTTAAGGTGTTGGAAAGTTCAATGTTGAATTTCTAACCTTATCTTTGATGGTTTAGAGTTCCTATTGGCTTAGGGACTTCCCAAAGACATTTTTGGTGCAATGGTCAAGGGGGAGAAAGCCTTTAGGGGGAGGTATCCATCATGGGATGATGGATGATATTTTTCCTCATGGGAAGGAAAAATGAGATTTTGAGATACCCAATTTGGAAGTTGGGAGAGTGAATAGGATTGTCTCTCTTAAGTGATATGAGACTTATTACTAGGAAGATGGTAGACATCCTAGGTATTTTTGGACCAAGGGGGAGATTGTAAGATCTCATTAGGACATGAGACATTGACCTCTTTGAAGTGAACCTTTTTGATGTATGTCAAAAAGGGGGAGAACATAAGATTACCAATTTATGAAATTGGTAAGGGAATTTGAGTTAGGGGCCTAACTCAAGGTTGTTTTTGTCAAACATCAAAAAGGGAGAGATTGTTGGTGCAATCGGCCCAGGTCACGATTGACCAGACTCGAGTTTGACTCGAGTGATGTTTTGATGTTTGACAAAGTAAGTTGACATTGATGTTTGACATTAATGTCTGTTGATATTTTGGAGAGATTGTTTATACAATCAACCCGGGTTATGTTTAACTGGACTCGAGTTTGACTCAAGGGAGACTTTGATGGTTGACTAGGGTTGACCATGTGATTATGGAAAGTCCAAGTCATGGGTACTTGGCATGGAAAGTCCAAGTGGGACACTTGGCATTTGGGAAAGTCCAAGCATGGGTCTTGGCATGGAAAGTCCAACATGAGTTGGCAAGGGAAAGTCCAAGCTTGAGTCTTGGCATTTGAGAAGTCCAAGGGGTTTGATATTGGCGGCGTAAAGTCCAAGCGGGAGTCTTGGCAGCATAAGTCCAATGATTGGCGGCGTAAAGTCCAAGCGGAGTCTTGGCGGCATAAGTCTAATGTGCCTTGGTGGTGTAGACACCGTTAGTATGACATAGCCGATGGAATCACCTAGAGGCTAGTGCGATGGATGAACAAGTCATGAATGACTTGGAGGGATCCAAGAGGCATGAGGCTGATGGAGGTGGATAGAAGGCTTAGGTCTAGGCTAAGGGTGGTCTAGCAAGTATGGGGGAATCATACTTGAGCTTAAACCTCATGTTTGAGGTCCGCTGATCGGCCGGTGCCATGTGGCGATCGATAGATGGCGATGACCGATCTTGTGATCACGATCGGGTGCTTGATATTTCAGCATAAATGGAGTCTCACTCGACCACCGAGATGAGCAACAAGTGATGGCTTGATCACGACTAATGTCCTAGCCGCTGATCTTTCCGTGGATTATACCGTTGTCTCATTAAAGAATAAAGCGGTGATGATCGATCGATGGTCCGGCAAATAATCGATCGACTTTTTCCAGCACATGTTAAAGCTATAAAAGGAGCTCGTGATGGAGAAAAATGGATCCGGTTCTTGAGAGCTATTGGGGAAATTTGTTGCTGCAAATCAGGTCTCCAAGTGCAAGCGAGCAACCAAGAATTCAAGCAATCAAAAACAAGTGTTGTAATGTTTTTTATTTACTTGTCTTTCGTATTTCCATTGTATATTTCTTGTATTTCATTCTTGCTATTGTAAGATTGTTTGTACGAGGTTTCTCCACCTCTGACTTGTGTCGAGAAGGAGTTATTGTGATTAGTAGTGCGTGTTTGCATTGCTAGGGCTTTTAGGGCCCGATCCGTGGAGTAGGAACCATTCGGTTCTGAACCACATTAAATACTTGTGTATTTTTGTTTGTTTATTTCGTATTGCTTCATTATTATTCCGCTACGTGCTAACGAAATTTGTAGACGAATGCGAAACGAATTCCATCACGCGACACTATTCACCCCCCTCTAGCTGCCTCAAATTCCTTACATAAAGGCGATTACTGGGTATGTAACAAATTATGCAGAGGGATGTGAGTGATGTAGATGAGATCTATCCCTCCTATATGACGGGAGTGATATCATGATTCTTGATAGAGTGAGACCACTAAGTGCATGGTCATGCCCTAATGAGTCAATATGAGATATTGAGCTCATTTGATTAGAGTGAATCTATTTGGAGTTCAAGCTATAGATTATATAGAGGATGACATGGTCTATGCCTCAATTGTTCAATCTAAATGTCAAGAATAGAGAGACATTGTCACATATTGTGAGAGTCATAATTAGTAGTCACAATGGTGATGTTGGATCTCAACATTCTTGTAACTTGGGTAGCAATGATGTGTTGCTAGATACCGCTCATTGCTTATGTTTCTAAATCAGTTTAGGGGCATTGTCAACGTCACAAGAACCTATAGGGTCACACATAAAGGGCAATTAGATGGAGATTAGGTTCATATGATGGACCAAGAGAATTAGGTTCATGTGATGAACCAAATTGGATTAAGAGTCATCCAAATTAGACTAATTGAGTTGGACTCAATTCGATTCAAGTGTTGAATGAGTCTAATTTAGATTTGATTCATTGAGTCAATTTAAACTAATGAATAGAGATTCATTAAATTAAATTGACTTGAATCAAAGGTTAGATTTGATCAACCATGGGAGATAAGAGGTCAAGTTTGACTTGACTTAAGAGGGAAGATAAAGGGTCAAGTTTGACTTGACCAAATGCTACTTCATGGTGACTTGGCATAGGGTCGACCAATGATGATGTTCTACATCATCATGGACACATCATGGTGTGCCACCTCATGAGGAAGACCAAGAGCCATGACTTTTGGTATTACATGGATGTATTTAACCATCCTTAAGTGGTCGACCAAAGGGTTTAAGGGAAATTGGATGCTTCTTCTTCCTTCTCCCTTCTTCTTCTCTCCCTCTCCTCCATGGCCGAAACCTCCTAAGAGTGCTAGCACACTCTAAGTGGTTCTCTCCACCCTTTTGTTCGTGTGGATACGTGTAAAGGAGTGTACACTTGACATTCTACGAGATCCGATAATTTTTTGGACGAGCGGGATAAGCGAAGGGCATCGCTACAAGGGTAACACTCTTCCCATGTAGATCTAAGGTAGATCTAGTGTAGATAAACATGTACATGATTTTTATTTATCTTCGCACGGATCCATTGCCGGCTTCCGAGGTTTCCGCAATGCACAAAGCAGTTTTTGCGGCTCAGAGAGTCTAATAGTGGTATCAGAGCCACGTGTGAAGCATGTACATATTTGTATTTGTAATTTTTGTATTAGATATGAAAAGTTATAGATCTGTAAGTTTCTATAATTTTCTTAATTTTATAGATTTTGTGAGTATTTTTCTCGTAGAGTCGAAGCAACAAGTGTTTGGACACTTGTAGGCTTCAACCACTGAGAAAAACTCTCCGAAACAGCAAGGTCTCATTTTTGTTTTTTGGGATAGCGACTTAAGGCATTGTAAGACAAGTATGAGACACTCACGAGGTTCATTTTGCGAGAAGGGGCGCTGCCCCTAACCCCGCAAGGGGCATTATCCCGCGATCGCGCCCGAAAATCGCTTAGCGGGACCGCTGCGGAGTTGTGACTCATAAAATTGAAAATAAAACATAGGAAAATTATAGAAATTTATGTAAAATATATAATTTAGAATTATGTATAATATTGTGATGGTCATGGCCCAAAAACCCCAATGTGATTGGATAAAATTGTGTTGTAATTCATAATACGGCTTGCGAGCCATTTTTAGTATTGTGCATGTTGTATATGATATACGATCTGCGTGTCGTGCCTCCCTTATTATATTCCTATTGTAAATAGATTTTAGACTCAAATGTAACTCGAGTTTCATATTTGTAATGTACAAAATGAAGCGGTGGAAGGTCCACTCGTAGACGGAGTTACGAGGAGGCTGCCGACGACACATGGCGGTCAAAGGAAATGCTTGGAGAAGTCGCTAACTCTAGGTTGACCGTCCGATCTTCTCATTGGCTTGAGAAGATCGTAGTAGGGTCATGACCTCATCACAAATTAATTAATTAGTATATATATATATTTTTGTTTTTTCTTGTATGTATGTGATGCATGCTAGTATATGGTAATTAATGCCTTAACGCGTATATGATACATATTCACGATTAGATTAGATCTTAATCAAGTCAACTCGAAATGCCTACCAAGTTTTGATACCCATTACTACCTCGATCATTTGTTGTTGTTGAATCTACCAAAGCAGAGCAACACATATTATCTTGGTAGGGTACGGAGGGACAATCTTGGTCCCACCTATCAAAGCTTGGGTGAGAATAAGCTCAATTAGATTGAGTGAAACTAGTTAACTCAATTGGATCGGGTAAAACTATAGGCATATTCCAACGGTTAGAAAGATAGGATAAGATCACATTTACATTAAATCTTGGGCGATTTAGCCAAAGCTAACTCAAGTTTTTTTGTAAATGTGGATCTTGATCTTATAAACAATAGTTGCATATAGATGTAATTGGTAATTTGTTACCTACCGATCATACTAAGTCTTGGGCAATTTAGCCAAAGCTAACTCAAGGCATAGTATGATGTGGATCTTGTCCCGCGAGAATTATAGCTAGTTGGTATGAATCTAGTAGTATGGTTTGACCACATCCATGACTCGATTCTACAAAAGTCCTATAATTCATAGGGAGCATCATTTAATTAAAGGCCTAATTAAATGATAAATGGAATATGATATTTACTTTATGTATTATTTATGTTGTAGATTGTCATGTCATCAAACACGAACACTCTCTCCCTGCATTCTGTCCTTGAGAAGGACAAGCTCAATGGAGCTAATTTCCTAGACTGGTACAGGAATCTGAGAATTGTTCTCAAACAAGAAAGAAAATTGTACGTCCTGGAGCAGCCCATTCCGGAAGCACCTCCTGCCACTGCCTCGCGAGCTGACCGAGATGCTTACAAGAAGCATCAAGATGATGCATTAGATGTGTCATGCCTCATGCTCGCGACCATGAACTCTGAGCTTCAGAAGCAACACGAGTTGATGAATGCTTTTGATATGGTTGAACATCTTCGTCAACTGTATCAAGGACAAGCAAGGCACGAGAGATTCGAGATCTCTAAGGCACTGTTTCAGTGCAAGATGCAAGATGGGACTCCCGTAGGTCCATATGTACTCAAGATGATTGGGTACATAGAAAACCTACAGAGGTTGGGATTCCCACTTGGCCAAGAACTGGCCACTGACTTGATCTTGCAATCCTTGCCAGAAAGTTACAATCAATTTGTCATGAATTACAACATGAATGAAATTGATAAGCCACTGCCTGAGATGCTTAGCATGTTGAGAACTGTTGAGCTCAACCTTAAGAAGGCAAAGCCCAACTCCATTTTGATGGTGCAAAAGAAGAAAGGCAAGGGCAAGGCTAAAAGTAAGGGAAAGTCTCAAGCCAAGGGCAAAGGCAAGACACTGAAACCTAAAGGAGGGGTTGCCAAGGATGGTGAATGCTACCACTGCGGTCAGACCGGTCACTGGAAGCGGAACTGCAAAGGATACCTGGAAGATCTTAAGAAGAGAAGTGAGACTTCTACTTTAGGTATATATGTTATAGAAGTCAATCTATCTATTTCTTCATCGTGGGTATTTGATATCGGATGTGCTTCTCACATTTGTACTAATGTACAGGCATTGAGAAATAGCAGGGCATTGACGAAGGGCGAGGTAGACCTACGAGTGGGCAATGGAGCAAGGGTTGTTGCTGTTGCTATAGGAACCTATTTTCTATCTCTGCCCTCTAGGCTTGTACTAGAATTAGATGAATGTTGTTATGTGTCTGCTCTCACAAAGAACATCATTTCAGTTTCTTGTTTAGATAAGAAAGGCTTTTCATTTATAATAAAGAACAAATGTTGTTCCGATTTAAATGATATGTTCTATTGTAGTGCCCCTCTGATGAAGGGACTTTACATTATAGACTTAGAGAACTCCATCTATAACATAAGTACCAAAAGGTTCAAGTCAAATGAGTTGAACCAAACCTATCTCTGGCATTGTCTCTTAGGTCACATAAATGAGAGTCGCTTATCCCAGTTCTATAAGGATGGGTTGCTGGACTCATTTGATTTTGAATCATATGAGACATACGAGTCTTGCCTTCTAGGCAAGATGAACAAGACTCCCTTTAGTGGACACAGCGAAAGAGCAACAGACTTGTTAGGACTTATACATAGTGATGTGTGTGGCCCTTTCAATGTAGCTACTAGAGGTGGTTATAGGTACTTCATTATATTTACTGATGACTTTAGTAGATGTGGTTATGTGTATCTAATGACACATAAGTCCGAATCCTTTGAAAAGTTCAAAGAATTCAAGAATGAAGTACAAAACTAGCTTGGCAAGAGTATTAAGATACTTCGATCAGATCGAGGTGGTGAATACCTTAGCCATGAGTTTCGTGACTATCTAGCTGAGTGTGGGATTCTATCCCAACTCACTCCTCTTGGAACACCACAGTGGAATGGTGTATCTGAAAGGAGGAATCGTATCCTATTAGATATGGTACGATCTATGATAAGTCACACAGATCTTTCTATATCCTTTTGAGGATATGCTCTAGACACAACAACCTTCACACTTAACCGTGTTCCATCCAAAGCTGTGATAAAGACACCATATATGATATGGACAAGGTAAAATCCCAAGATGTCTTTCATGAGGATTTGGGATTGTGAGACTTACGTTCGACGTCAAGTCTTAGACAAACTGGGATCCAAATCTGATAAGTGTTATTTTGTTGGATATCCTAAGGAAATGAAGGGATATTACTTCTACATTCCCAGTTAGCACAAAGTGTTTGTGGCAAAGACTGGAGTATTTCTAGAAAGGGACTTTGTTTCTAGAAAAACTAGTGGGAGTACGTTCGATCTTAAAGAAATTCAAGATACGGACCATAGCACTGAGGCCTTGATGGAGGTTGAACAGGAACCACAAAGTGTTGTGGATGATGAGGTTGTTGTACAAAGAGTTATGGAACAACAACCTGTTCAGGTAGACCTACATCTTTGCAGGTCTGATAAGGTACATCGTCATCCTGAGAGATACTCATTTCTCTTGTCTAACCATAATGACGTTATGCTCGTTGAGAATGAGTCTACCTCCTATCAGAAAGCTATGATGAGCTCAGATTTTGAGAAATGGCTAGAGGCCATGAGATTCGAGATGGAATCCATGTACACCAACCAAGTATGGACTTTGGTTGATCCACCTGAAGGCGTCAAATCCATTGGGTGTAAGTGGGTCTTTAAGAGAAAGACTGACATGGATGGACTTATGCATACCTATAAGGGTCGATTGGTAGCTAAAGGTTTCAAGCAAATTCATGGTATTGACTATGATGAAATCTTTTCTCCAGTTGCGATGTTTAAGTCCATTCGGATCATGCTTGCTATTGCAGCATACCACGATTATGAGATCTGACAGATGGATGTCAAAACTGTATTTTTGAATGGAAACTTGCTCGAGGATGTGTACATAACACAACCTGAGGGTTTTGTAGATCCACAGCATACTGGCAAAGTATGCAAGCTGCAAAGGTCCATTTATGGGCTAAAACAAGCTTCTCGGAGCTGGAATCTTCGATTCGATGATGCGATCAAACAGTTTGGTTTCATCAAGAATGAAGATGAACCCTGTGTCTACAAGAGGGTTAATGGGAACACAGTTGTCTTCCTTGTATTGTATGTGGATGACATACTGCTCATTGAAAATGACATCCTTTCGCTACAGTCTGTGAAGACTTGGCTGGGGAATTGTTTCTCAATGAAGGACTTAGGTGAAGCAGCCTATATTATAGGCATCAAGATCTATAGAGATAGATCTAAGAGATTTCTTGGCCTAAGTTAGAGTACATATATTGACATGGTATTACTACGGTTTACCATGTAGAATTCCAAGAAGAGATTTCTGCCGATGTCACATGGTGTGAGTCTTTCAAAGACTCAAAGTCCCTCTTCTAGAGAGGAGAGAGACCGCATGAATAAGATCCCTTATGCATCTGTCATAGGATTTATCATGTACGTCATGCTATGTACTCGTCCTGATGTCTCATATGCTTTGAGCATGATGAGCAGATACCAGTCAGATCCAGGAGAGCATCACTGGATATCGGTCAAGAATATTCTTAAGTACTTAAGAAGGACTAAAGAATATTTCTTGATATTTGAAGGCGATAGGGAACTAGCTGTAAAGGGTTACAATGATATCAGCTTTCAAACTGACCAGGATGATTATAGATCGCAGTCAGGGTTCGTGTTTTTCTTGAATGATACCACTGTGAGCTGGAAGAGTTCGAAGCAGAACACAGTTGTTGATTCTACAACAGAGGCCGAGTATATTACTGCATCAGAGGCAGCAAAGGAGACAGTTTGGATCCGCAAGTTCATTACTGAGCTTGGGGTGGTTCCTAGCATCGCAGATCCCATAGAGCTCTATTGTGACAACAATGGAGCGATTGCGTAGGCTAAGGAACCTCGCTCACACCAGCGGACCAAATACATACTATGACGCTTCCATCTCATTCGAGAGATTATTGATAGAGGATATGTGAAGATTTGCAGAGTACCCACAGAGGCTAACGTCACAGATCCCTTGCCCAAGGCTTTAGCACAGAAAAAGCATGATGGTTACACTAGGTCATTGGGTATTAGATACTACAGTGATTGACACTAGTGCTAGTGGGAGATTATTAGTGAAAGCCCTAGAGCCGATTATGTGATGATTGTTGTATGGACTTGTTGTATCATATTCATATATATATTTATAAAGGCATTTCTTTATGGTCATTATACTTACTTGTATTGGTGCTAAATAACTAAGTATAATAGCATCTTTGAGTAGAAGGTTCTTATATATATCAATCGATCGGTTGAATCGATAATGAGATGATATAGAGAATACTACTCTTAATCATTCCTAGTCAAGTATTAATATTCAAGGACAATATTAATGCGAAGAGACTAGAATGTAGGTCAACTTGATGACTTTATTGTTGGTGCAATCGACCCAGGACTCGAGTTTGACTTGAACTATATTTTGATGTTAGACAAAACGCATGATATGATATTGTCATGAGAAGTCCGACATAGGGTTGGCCACGTAAATCCAAGTGTGTAGCCTTGGTAGTGAAAAGTCTAAGTATGGGACTTGGTGTTTGAAAATCCAAGTATGAGGCTTGGTGTGGGAAGTCTTGAGGACTTGGCAAGTTCATTAGGCTCGAGGTCCTTGAGTCGGTAAATGATGGCATTATGAAGCCGTGCACTTGGTGCATCCAAGGGACCGCCGGACGGGGAGCGAATGGAGTGAAGCCCAAGGGAAGCATACTTCGAGGGCAAGAGACGTGAAGGATGACATTGCAAAGTCGTGCGCTTGGTGCATCCGAGGGACGTAGGCCGAGGAAAGAGAGCTTCGGTGGGGAACTCTATGAGAGGATAAGGTGGACTTAGCCAAGTGACTAAGATTGAGTGTCGGATGCTTAAACTTTGTGTTTGAGGGTTTACCCGATGGTTGCTCAAACAACTTGGTGTTTGAGGTTTACCTGACAGCAGTCGACTGGCACAGGTGTCGGTTCGACTGATCCAAGTCTACTAGGGTTCGATTGGTGTTATACTACAATTTTATAGCCTAGCAATCGACTGCCAAGGACGGACAGTCGACAGTAGTCGACTGTCGAGGGATGGCAGTCGACTGATGGAAGTGTCGCGGGCACAGAACGCTCCGTAGTCGACTGGGCAGTCGGCTATGAGGTCAGCAGTCGACTGATTGTCATCATCAATCGACTGATGGGTGATCCGTTAGAACTTGTCCAATGTGGATCTGGCCGTTGTGAGACAACGACTACAAGAGTAGTCGACTGAGGCCTTTTGGCAGTCAACTGATAGGTGCGAAATAAGCTCGATGCAGGTTATAAATGGAGCTCGAGATGGAGGATTTTGCCAAGACTTTTGGGGTGACTTTGGAGGGGAATTGTTGTTGCATTCCAGACCTTCAAGAGCAAACAAAAGCAAGCAACAAACAAATGATCAAAAGCAATCGGTGAAAAGTTTTCTTTTATATTGTATTTGCATTCTTGTTTGTACTTCGTGTATTACTTTGTAATTGCTTGTACGAGGTTTTTTTACCTCCGACGTGTTATCAAGAAGGAGTATTAGTTAGTGTCGTGCGCATAACTAGAGCTCGATGAGCTTGCCCGTGAAGTAGGAACCATTCAGTTTCAAACCACGTATATTGTGTGTGTTTGTGTGTGCTTGTGTTGTTGTTAGTATTTCTATTTGTTTCTATTGTTTCCACTGCGCTAATGACAATTGTAGACAAGCAATGCACGACGAACGATCGTATTCCACCGTATGACGTTTAGTGCTATTCAATCCCCTCTAGCCGACCACCGATGTTCCAACAAGTGGTATCAGAGCCAAGGAGCTTGTCGAGGACTAACCGCCAACACAAGCACTACAAGATGGCCGGCTACAACATCCATCCACCGAAATTCGATGGAGACTTTTCTTGGTGGAAGAAAAGGATGGAGGTATATATCGAAACAAATTTTGATTTCATGTTAATTATTGAAAATGGTTTTGTAATGCCTAGGGACAAGGAAAACAAGCCAATAGAAAAATCAAGATGAACCAAGGACCAAATGAAGGATTTCAAGACAAATCTCGAGGTAATAAAAATGCTAAGTGATTTGATTCCTAACAACATTTGGTCTAGGCTAGGTGAATATAGGGATGCAAAAGACCTATGGCTTAAGGTGATCAATTTCAATGAACATCCCGAACCGACACAAGTAGAGGAGGAAGCTGAGGAAGAATTTCCATCAACATCCGGATCCGAGGATGTTGAAGAATTGTCATCCACATTCGAAGATGTGGATGACTTGGTGGAAACCTCCACCTCTAGCATTGAGGGGGAGGAGAGGCCTTCCATCTCGGAACAAGTTCAAGAAGAAGCTTCAACATCCGGGAGAAGCAAAAATTCCCTAGGTAACTCAAGTATTGTGATTATAAATAAAAATTATATAACATGCTTTGAGTGTAGGGAAAAAGGGCAATATAAAAGTAAGTGTCCCAAGAAGGTGAAGAAGGCTCAACCGACACCAAAAGCCAAAAATACTGGAGTCCCCACAATTAGAAGCAAGGAGCACATTGTGTGCTTCAAATGCAACCAAAGGGGGCATTATAGAAGTCAATGCCCTAGGGGGAGGAAGAAAGGGAAAGAAGGGACATCTCATGTAGGGGGAGCTTCGAAAGCTAACCCTAAGGTAAATTTAGTTAATGCACCTTCAATTTCTAGGACTAAGAAGCATGCTAGAAATTATTTTTGTTCACTTGCCATAATTAATTAAAAGCATGCTAGTATAAATAAATATGTTTGTCTAGGTGCCAAGCATGTTAGTTTATCTAAGGACAAACCTAGACACCATAATTCTAAACCAATCCTACCTAGGGAGTCAATTAGGAAAATAGAAGAAAACTTGGGCATTAACCCCAAAAAATCTAGGCATATGCCTAAGAAGAAAAACAACTCCCAAAAGATTAATGAAAAATCAAAATTGGGAAGGATAGAGATGGAAAACCAAGACTTGAGGTCAAGGCTTGAGAAACTTGAGAAGACCCTAGCAATAATTACAAATTCATTTAAGGGGTCAAAAAATCAAAATTCAAGGCCTAGGAAACAAGAAATGTCCTAGGGCAAGAAAGGTTTGGGTCACAAATCTATGTCCTACCATAATGTCCCATTTAATTATGGAATAATTTCTACGTCTAGGAAAACCAAGGCTAATAGGGAAGTTGTCCCTAAGACTATCCATGATGTGTGTTTAGTGGCTTATGACTTAAGAAAAACCAAGAAAGCCACTAAGAAGGTCAAAGGAGGAGTCACCTCTAGAGTTGACCTAGGAAAGACCCAAATGACTAAGGTGTCAAAACCTAAAAGGGTCATTAGAAAGGTATCTAGGGAAGTTATCCCTAGTGAATACCTAGTTAACCCAAGGAGCTCCAATAGGTATTGGGTTCCTAGAAGCGTGATCGATTCACGCTAGATGGGTTAGGGTGTGTCAACCCTAAGTGGATGGGTAGTTAACCTAGCCATGGTGAGTTGACACATTAGGATGTGCCAATGTGGTTTGAGAATATGAAAAATGATTAAATTAGCACAATTAGATCTTAGAAGTATTTGTGTGTCATTTTAGGTTTTTGGCACACTAGGGGGATAATGGCATTAAGGCAAAAATGGATTTGATTTTAGAAATGACAATTTGAATTTAACACTTAGGTATTCTATACCTTAGTATTTTATAATTGTCATGCTTTGTTTTCCTTGTCATGACATGACATCATATTTAGTTTTATCATATAAAATGTCATGATCATTTTTAGGGTTATTTTTATATGTCATGTATGCTTAGATTTCATTCATATGCCATGACATCATGATTTTGGCACATGCTCTTATATTTGTATCATTTATGCCATAATCATCATTCATGCAAAATAAAATGGATTTAAGGACTAAGGCATGATTTGAAGTCCCACGCATAAAGGTGTCAAATAGTGTTGCCTAGTATATGCATGAAACCCTAAATAACAAAGTCCCCACATCTCACTAATAGTTGACTTGTATGTGTTTTGCACATGTAGATACAAGTGAAATGTTTAGATAAAAGAAATCAAAGGTTTTAAAATCATTTTGAAAAACCTTGGTGAAGTTTATCTTTTGATAACAATCACCATTGAATGAGGTGATACAAAGAGGGCTCAATATTGAAGATTTTCTCATCTTTTGGACTTTGTTTCAATCTCACTAATTTATGGGTAAAATAATTTTCTAATATTTTTCACCCATAATGATTATAATAAGTAATATACATACAAAATTTCATGATTTTTAACCTTATGTATATTTACTTATGAATTTTGGAACTTAGTTTCTGAAAACCTAAAAACTGCGTTTGTAGTTATCAGTTGACTGCCATGGAAGCCAGTCGACTGATGAGGGTGACAGTCGACTAGTTTATGATACAGTCGACTGCCCATGCTGATTTCGAGTAAACTATGGTGGTTAGGCCCATGTTCAGCTATGTTTTGGTCCCCTAACCACTCCTAACCCTAGGACATGTTTGGGAGAGCATTAGAAAGGGTGGAAATCCAATGGATATGGATTAGGAGAGGTGTTTAGGGTGAGTAACAATTTTATGGTGGATTAGAGTTCATTGTTGAACTTTGCCTTAATTTTGATTGTTTAAATGTTTCTATTGTCTTATGGACTCTCTAAGGACATTGTTGGTGCAATAGTCAAGGGAAAGCAAGCCTTTAGGGGGAGATATCCATCATGGAAAGATGGATGTGTATTTTCTGTTGGTGTAATCAGCCTAGGTCATGATTGACCAGGATTCGAGCTTGGCTCGAGAGATGTTTTGATGTTCGACAAAAAAATATGACAATGTAATTGTCATGGGAAAGTCCAAGTCTTAGGTACTTGGCATGGAAAGACATTTGGCATTTGGGAAAGCCCAAGCATGAGTCTTGGCAATATTAAGTCCAAGCATGGGTCTTGGCAAGGTAAAGTCCAAGTCTTGAGTACTTGGCATGGAAAGTCCAATATGGGTTGGTAAGGGAAAGTCCAAGCTTGAGTCTTGGCATTTGAGAAGTCCAAGGGGAATATTTGAGGCGTAAAGTCCAAGGGTGAAGTCTTGGCAGCATAAGTCCAATGGTTGGCGGCGTAAAGTCCAAGCGGAGTCTTAGCAGTGTAAGTCCAATGTGCCTTGGCGGTGTAGACACCGTTAGCGTGACATAGCCGATGGAAGCACCTGAAGGCTAGCGCGATGGATGAATAAGTCATGGATGACTTGGAGGGATCCAAGAGGCGTGAGGCTGATAGAGGTGGCTAGAAGGCTTAGGTCTAGGCTAAGGGTGGTCTACGAAGTATGGGGGGACCATACTTGAGCTAAAACCTCATGTTTGAGGTGTGCCAGTCGACTATTGTCATGTGGCAGTCGACTGGATTGAGTCAACTAGGGTTTGACTATGGAAAGTGGCCTAGCAGTTGACTGTCATAGGTAGGCAGTCGACTGATCATGTGATCAGTCGACTGGTGCTCATGAAATCGGGCACAGAATGGAGTCGAGACTTGACTAGTCGAGTGAAGGCTCCATCAGTCGACTGATGGGTATCATCAGTCGACTGATGATGGATCCGTTGGACTTATCCAGCGTGGATCTAGCTGTTGTCTCACAGCAACAGTGTGATCAATCGACTGATGGTCCTGAGCAGTCGACTGATCGACTTTTTCCATCATAGGTTGAAGCTATAAAAGGAGCTCGTGATGGAGGAAAAAGGGATGGTTCTTTGAGGAGTTTTTGGGGCGAATTGTTGCTGCAATTCAGGGTCTCCAAGTGTCACTCAACCAACCAAACAAGCAAGCTCTCAAAAGATCGATTATAAAGTTTTCTTTGCATTTCTTTTGTTGTATTCACTTATATTTGCTTATTGTACTTAGAATTACTATTGTAATCATTTGTACGAGGTTTCTCCACCTCCGACTTGTGTCGAGAAAGAGTGTTTGCATAGTGGTGTGTGATTGGCATCGCTAGAGCTCTTTAGAGCTCGATCCGTGGAGTAGGAACCATTCGGTTCCGAACCACATTATATCCTTGCGTTTGTGTGTTTGTGTTTTCGTTATTGCTTTATTATCTTTGTTTCCTCTGCGCTAACGAAAATTGTAGACTCAATCACGAACGATTTCCATCACGCGCTATTCACCCCCCTCTAGCGTCCAATCGATCCCCAACAAGTGGTATTAGAGCGAGGCCGCTCTTCAAGGTTTAACAACTAAGGGAGCATGCTAGAGGGTGAAGATGGAAGTCCAAGAACAATTAGGATGGGACATCAACACACCGGTGCCCTACACCCTATACGGACGAGAAGGCTTCAATTCTTAGAAGAGAAGAATTGAGGATTTTTTGATGATGAGAGATCTTGAGGAATGGTCCTTATTGATGGAAGGATTTGAGTATCCAAGAGGACCAAAAGGTGGTTTCCTCAAGAAGAAGAAATGGAGCGAAGATCAACTCCAAAGATTCGAGAAAAACAAGAAGGTAATCAAATTCATTTTTGATTTAATTCCTAATGACTTCTTGTGTAGCCTAGGTGAGTGCATGGATGCTAAAGAGCTTTGGAGCAATTTGGCCAAGCTCCATGAAGGTCCATCACTGGTCCAAGAGGAAGGGACCGAAGAGGCAAACACATCTTTCTCACAAGGAAGTGAGGACTTAGAGGTTGAGAGACCATCAACATCCAAGGAGGAAGAGGAAGTAGAATCGGAGGAGACCTTCACCTCTAGGATTGAGAGGGAGGAGACTAGAGCATCCTCAACACAGGAGCAACAAGAGGAGTCATCCACATCCGGTCGAGAGGAAGAGTTGTTCAGTTACGTATTGCGCTAAAATTGTACTACAGTCTTTTGTTTTAAATAAAAAATATATAATTTTCTTTGAGTGTAGGGAAAGTGGACATTACAAGAGTAAGTGCCCAAAGAAAGTCAAGAAGACTCCTCCGGCACCAAGACCTAAAGAAAAATCAAAAGATGTCGGTGTCCCCACTAAAAGAAGCAAGGAGCAAGTCATTTGCTTCAAATGCCGGCAACCGGGACACTATCGGAATCAATGCCCAAAGGGGGAAAAGAATGGGCAAAAAGGAGCACCACAAGTAGGGGGAGCTTCCAAAGCTAACCCTAAGGTATTTTTAAATAAAGCTCCTTATTCAAATAATGTCAAAAAGCATGCTAGAAATAATTTTAGCAATCTTGCTATGTATCAAAAAGAGCATGCTAGAAATAGAGAATATTGCTTAGGAGCTAAGAAAGTCAACCTTAAGAAGAAGGAGAAATTTGGGACTAATGTCTCTAGAAATATTTTACCTAAGGTCAACCCTAGGTCTAACAATTCTAGAAAAATCCTGTTAGGGCAATCTCTTGCCATGATAAGGTTTTGATGTGTGTGGCAAAGGGTTTAAGTTAGGTTGGTATTATTATTTGATATGTGCGTTGGAGTCTTGCAGGACTTAGTAATTTGCACATGGAGCCTTGGCGGGTTCACCCTCACAACCTCGTGCCTGAGTCGGAGAAGGAGCATTGCAGAGCCGTGTGCTTGATGCTGCCGAGGGACCGCCGGACGAGATGACTTGAAGTGAAGCCAAGGAAGCAGACTTCGAAGGCAAGAGACGCGAAGGAGCATTGCAGAGTCGTGCGCCTGATGCTGCCGAGGGACGTGGCCACGAACGAAGAGAGCTTCGGCGAGGGACTTCGAGTGAGATGAGAGAATGAGTGAAATGTAAGTAGCTCATTAGGTGAACTTGGCCGAATGGCTGAGTGTCGGAGACTTGACCGCAAGGGTTAAGGTTTACCCGACCGCCGGAAGCTCAAACTTATGTTAAGTTTGAGTTTCACACGGCACCAGTCGACTGCCATGTAATGGCAGTCGACTGCTCTAAGTCGAATGTAGTTCGACTGGTATTCGACTGGCTGT
Source organism: Wurfbainia villosa (assembly GCA_025175895.1). Classification (NCBI taxonomy): domain Eukaryota; kingdom Viridiplantae; phylum Streptophyta; class Magnoliopsida; order Zingiberales; family Zingiberaceae; genus Wurfbainia; species Wurfbainia villosa. Next base: position 111,641,442 of record CM045988.1, read on the forward strand.
TTTGAGGTCAGTAGTCGACTGCCATATGTGGGCGATCACAGATTATCACGATCGCCAAGGCAGCAATGACCGTCGAAAGGTTTTGGCCACAGAATCGCTCGTAGCCGACTAAGCGGCCGATTATGGAGGTAGATGATCACGAGGTCCATCGGGCCGATCGCTATAGTTCCGTTGGACTACAACGGTCAAGATCCGACATGTTCGGAGACCATTGTAGTGGTGACAGTCGACTGCCAAGGGCAGCAGTCGACTGGTGGCGGCCAACGGGAAGAAAAGCCTCCTCTCTATAAAAAGAGAGTGTGTGGAGCCTTGGGGGGCTAATGCTTATGCTCTAAGTAATCTTCCTAGTGCCCCACAAGTTTTAAACTCTTCTTACTTGTCTTTACTTCAATCTTATTGTAAGAAGAGTGATCTTGGTTGTAAAGGTTACCTCCACCTAGCTTGGTGCAAAGGAGAGACCATTAGTGGATTGGTTTTGGTGGAGTGATTCACCGAGGACGAATCGGGGACCGTGGATTAGCGGCGTAGCCATGAACCACGTTATACCATCTTGTTAGTGTTTGATTTCTTGTATTTCTATTTGCTTGTCTTGCTTTATTGTTTCCGTTGCGCTAATCTCTTTGTAGACGAGCAAATACCGACATCCAACTTTTGAGGGCTATTCACCCCCTCTAGCCGACCGTCTCGACTCCCAAAAAGTGGTATCAGAGCCAAGGAAAGCTTGTCGAGGACTAACCGCCACAACAAGCAACATTCAAAATGACCGGATCAAACATCCACCCACTGAAGTTCGACGGCGAATTCGCTTGGTGGAAGAAGAGAATGGAGGTATTCTTCGAAACCGACTTTGAAATATTATTAATTATGGAAAATGATTTTGAGTTGCCTAGGAACGAAAATGGGGAGCCATTGGAGAAATCAAGGTGGAGCAAGAGGCAAAGAGAAGAATATTTGGCAAATTCAAAGGCCAAGCACCACCTATACAATGTCCTCCCTCAACAAGAAGTCAATAGGATAGGAGAGTGTGCTAGCGCCAAGGAAATGTGGGAGAAACTAATAGAAATCCATGAAGGCACATCCGAGGCAAAGCTAGCAAGGAGAGATGTTCTTCGCTCCCAATTGTCCAATATCAAACTTGAAAAGGGAGAGAAGGTAAAATCCCTATACTCTAGATTTAAGGAAATACTAACCGGTTTAACAAGTGTAGGTGAAAAGCTCTCCAACCGGGATATGGTAATGAAGGTCATAGATGCCTTTCCCCGGTCCTCAAGATGGAGCTCTATGGTGGATTCGTTCTACATCTCCAAGAACTTGGAAGTAAGTACCTTGGAGGAGTTCTTCTCAACAATGGAGCTCCACGAAACGAGGCTTGAAGGAATACAAGAAGAGCCAAAAATCCAACCTTCAAGAGGAGTAGCATTCTTGGCAAACAAGGGGAAGAAGAAGATAGAGATCCCCTCCTCCTCCGATGATGATGAAGCATCCTCCTCCTCCTCCATGGATAGCACGGAAGAAGCGTATATGGTAAGGAGGGTAAGGCGTGCTTTAAAGGGTTTTCATTTTAATAAATCTAATGATAGGAATAGAAGACCAAGGGGGAAAATCATTTGCTACAATTGCCAAGGAGAGGGACACATAAGGGATAATTGTCCCCTCCTAAACAAGAGCAAGGAAGAGAAGAAAAAGAAAGAAGAAAAGAGGAAGAAGAAGGGGAACAAGAAAAAGGAAGAAGAAAAGAAGGCAAAGGAAAAGGGGAAGGCCAAAGCATTCAAGGCCAAGACATGGGATGACCCCTCTTCCTCTTCCTCATCCGAGGAAGAAAATGCATTTGTCACCAACCTAGCATTGATGGCATTTGACGACTTGGATTGCTCCTCCACCGAAAATGAAGAATCAAGCACAAGTGGAGAGAGCTCAAGTGAAGGGGGAGCCTCCTCATCCTCCTCATCCGAAGAAGAAGAGGACATGGAAACTATGGTAACCAATCTTTCACCTAGTAAAATAGTTTCTATGATTTCTAGCTTAACTAAGGATTTATTTAGAGCAAAGAAGAAAAACAAGAGCATGTTAGATCAAATTAAGGACTTAGAAAATAAGTTAGAAAAAGTATGCTTAAATGAAAATGAAAATATTTCTTCTTGCCATGATAATGATGCATGCTCACATGAATATATGTCATTTAATGTTAGTGATGCATGCATGGATGAAAATAGGGCTTTAAGAGAGAAAGTAGGTTATTTAACCAAAGCCCTAGAAAAGTTTACAATTGGCTCAAACACCTTGAACATGATTATAGGGAGCCAAAGAGCTAGCTTCAATAAGAAAGACCTAGGATACAAAGAAAAGAAAAATGAAAAGGCCTATAAATGCCTAATTGCTAGGGGACAAGATAAGAAGAAGGTAATTGCTAGGAAATGGATCTCCAAGGAGTATCTAGTGAACCCCATAGGCAAGAACTTATTTTGGGTTCCAAAATCCATCCTTAAGGGTTAGGATAACCCTAGGCTAGTCAACCATATGCAATTGACCTATATCATATTTTGGTTGACTTAGGATGGCGGGACAACATTTTTAAATAGTGTTAGGTGATGATAACGTGCCTATAAATAGTTAATAATGCTTAAATCATGATAATTAATGTAATTGCTATGTATATGTGCAATCATGATTTATGATTTTGAAATTTGGTACATCATCATGAGAAATAGGGTTTAAATCATGCCTTAGGTGATATTTTATTTATTATCATGATATAATACCTAATGCATGATTATTAATTGATGAATACTTGTATTTCATATTTCATGATCATAATATGAACTTAGTTCATATATGTCATTATGATCATGTTGAGTGTTAGGATGATACTTAACCTTGATAGAATTGTATGAATATAATGGTTAAGTATATACAAATACCCTCTAGGATGCATCTCACACTCACCATAGGCTACCATGATTGAAAACTTAGCATGAGTGAGATGTTAGGATGATACAAATGTCCACTAATGTCTATGGCATTTAAATGGTCATTTAAGGTATCAAAATAGCAATAATAGACCAATCATGGGGAAGGCTTATGTTTAATTCATAGACATATTGCCCAAAGATCATGGTTGGATATTTCATATGTTTTCAAAACAATTTCTTACCTTAAAATATGTGTATTCATGTTTTGAAACAATTCAAACTGAAACTAGGTGTTAAAATGGATACTATTATAATCAAAAACCTAGTAGTTTTTAAAGCTTTTGGATTTTTGGCAAATACGTGAAAATATAATGATTTTTCATGAAGACCTATTTTTCACTGATAAAGAATCTTACAAGAAATATGTTCCCCAAATTTCATGATTTTTTGAATTTTCTAGAATTTTTAATGCATTTCTGAAATTACTTAAAATCGAATTTGAAACTATTGTGCCCGGTCATTGCCATCGATAGCGATCAAAAAATAGTCTAATATTTTCTGATTTCAGATTTTAAACATGTTTTTGGTATTTTCCTTCTATTAGACTTGATGCCATGGGTTTATAACTTAGTATTAATCTTTTTGATGGTGTCAAAGGGGGAGAAATAATTGTGTTTAAGTAAATTATGATAGGGGGAGAATTTGTAGAGAGAGTTTCATGGATTAAGGGGGAGTTGCATGTTGTTATATCATGTTTATGTTTACATACTTTCTTACCTTAGAAATTTCTATCAAATGTTTTTTACCTAACTTAAACGGATTGCCACACATGAAAAAGGGGGAGATTGTTAGGGCAATCTCTTGTCATGATAAGGTTTTGATGTGTGTGGCAAAGGGTTTAAGTTAGGTTGGTATTGTTATTTGATATGTGCATTGGAGTCTTGCAGGACTTAGTAATTCACACATGGAGCCTTGGCGGGTTCACCCTCACAACCTCGTGCCTGAGTCGGAGAAGGAGCATTGCAGAGCCGTGCGCTTGATGCTGCCGAGGGACCGCCGGATGAGATAACTTGAAGTGAAGCCAAGGAAGCAGACTTCGGAGGCAAGAGACGCGAAGGAGCATTGCAGAGCCGTGCGCCTGATGCTGCCGAGGGACGTGGCCGCGAACGAAGAGAGCTTCGGCGAGGGACTTCGAGTGAGATGAGAGAATGAGTGAAATGTAAGTAGCTCATTAGGTGAACTTGGCCGAATGGCTGAGTGTCGGAGACTTGACCACAAGGGTTAAGGTTTACCCGACCGCCGGAAGCTCAAACTTATGTTAAGTTTGAGTTTCACACGGCACCAGTCGACTGCTCCGAGTCGAATGTAGTTCGACTGGTATTCGACTGGCTGTTTTGAGGTCGTGATCATTGCCATATGTGGGCGATCATTGCCAGACTCATCGATCATTCTTGAAGGCGTGATCGGGTCGAAAGGTTTTGGCCACAGAACCGCTCGTAGCCGACTGAGCAGTCGACTACGGAGGCAGCAGTCGACTGATGAGGTCCATCAGTCGACTGCCAAGTGTTCCGTTGGACTACAACGGTCGGGATCCGACGTGTTCGGAGACCGTTGTAGTGGCGACAGTCGACTGCCAAGGGCAGCAGTCGACTGGTGGCGGCCAACGGGAAGAAAAGCCTCCTCTCTATAAAAAGAGAGGGTGTGGAGCCTTGGGGGGCTAATGCTTATGCTCTAAGTGATCTTCCTAGTGCCCCACAAGTTTTAAACTCTTCTTACTTGTCTTTACTTCAATCTTATTGTAAGAAGAGTGATCTTGGTTGTAAAGGTTACCTCCACCTAGCTTGGTGCAAAGGAGAGACCATTAGTGGATTGGTTTTGGCGGAGTGATTCACCGAGGACGAATCGAGGATCGTGGATTAGCGGCGTAGCCGTGAACCACGTTACACCATCTTGTTAGCATTTGATTTCTTGTATTTCTATTTGCTTGTCTTGCTTTATTGTTTTCGTTGCGCTAATCTCTTTGTAGACGAGCAAATACCGACATCCAACTTTTGAGGGCTATTCACTCCCCTCTAGCCGGCCGTCTCGACTCCCAACAAATCCTACCTAGGGAAACCATTAGAAAGGTACAAGAGCATCTAGGTCTCAACCCTAAATGAACCAGGCATATGCCTAGAGAGGACAATGCCCAAAGATCAAACCAAAATTCTAAAATTGGGCAATTAGAATTAGAGAACCAAGCCTTGAGATCAAGGCTTGAGAAATTAGAAAAGACCCTCAATAAGATGCAAAATCAATTCCAAGGGTCTAATGGTCAAAGTCAAGGGTCAAAATCTCAAAGTCAACACCTAGGACCTAAAAGACAAAAGTCAACCAAGGGCAAGCAAGGTTTGGGTCACAAACCTAAGCCTAAGGTGGCTTATCATAGTGTTCCATTTGATTATGGAACACAAACTAGGTCTAGGAAGACCAAAGTTACTAGGGAAGTTATCCCTAAGAGTAACCAAGGTTTGTGCCTAGTGGCTAGGGTTTCTAGGAAACCTAGGGTGGCCACTAAGAAGGTTGCAAGGGGAGTTCCCCCTAGAGTCAACTAGGTAAGACCACAATGACCAAGGCTAACAAGCCTAGGAGGGTCATTAGGAAGGTATCTAGGGAGGCTATCCTTAAGGAATACCTAGTTAACCCTAGAAGCTCAAATAGATTTTGGGTTCCTAAGAGTGTGATTGATTCACGCTAGATGGGTTTAGGGTATGCCAACCTTGATTAGGTGGGTAGTTAACTCAACCATGATAAAGGTGACACTTTAGGTTATTTTTAAGGTTATGGTTACCTTGGAAATACATTTGATCTTATATCCTAAAAGATTTTAGGATGTGCCAATATATTTTTGAAGTTTATGAAAAATCAATCAAATTGGCACAATTTAGGTTTAGAGTCATTGTGTGTCATTTTGAGTTTTTGTCACACTTGAGAGATAATTAGGTTTTATGGCAAAATGAACTTATTCCCAACAAATGGCAATTAATATTAAAATTTAGGTATTATATACCTTTATATCTTATTTGCCATGCTTTGATTTGCCATATGCCATGACATGACATCATGTTTATTTTCATCTTTTATATGTCATGATCATGCTTAGGGTTATGATAAATGTCATGTATGCTTAAATTATATCATATGACATGTCATCATGATCATTGGCCATGCTTAATTATTGCTATCATTATGTCATGATCATTTCATGCATTTAATTTGACTAAAATTGAATTAAGGACAATGACATGACTTGAAATCCCATTTATAAGGGAATCAAGTAGGGTTGCCTAGGAAATGCATGAAACCCTAGATTAAAGAGAACAAAACCCACATCTCACATCACATTGACATGTATGTGTATTTATACACTCTAGATACATGTGAGATGTTAGGATATGAGTTAAGTTCAAGGTGCATAGTTTTTGCATCTAGATGAACTAAAAACTCATCTAATTTCAATTGTTGATCATTGGGAAAGTTTGTGTACAAGTCATGTACATTAAGTCCAAGAAATATGATCCAAAATAAGGTTTTGAAAACATTTTAAAATCATTTTAGAAAACCTTGGTGAAGTCTATCTTTTAATAGCAATCACCATTGATGAGATTGATACAAAGTGAGCCAAAACTTAGAAGTTTTCTTCACTTTTAAATTTTGTATCAATTTCAGTATTTTATGGGTAAAATAATTTTCAAATATTTTTCACCCATTGTATTGATTATAAGTAATATATATATCAAAGTTTGTGATTTTTTGAATTACGTAGAATTACTTATGATTTTCTGAAATTCGACTCTGATAATTGAAATTTGGAAATTTCAGTTATCAGTTGACTGCCCTGGGTGGCAGTCGATTGATGTGAGTGGCAGTCGACTGGTAACTGACGGAGTCAACTGCCAATGCTGATTTCGACAAAAACAAGTTTGTTTAGCCCGTGTTCAACAACGGTAAAGGTCTCTAACCACTTCTAACCCTAGGATATACTTTGGAAAGCATTATAAAAGGTAAAAGTCCATTGGATATGGATTTGGAGAGGTGTTAGGTCAAAGTATCAAATTTAAGGGTGAAAGAGTTCATGTTTGAACTTAGAACCTTAATTTTGATGGTTAAGAGTTCCTATTGGCTTAGGGACTTCCCAAGGACATTGTTGGTGCAATGGTCAAGGGGGAGCAAGCCTTTAGGGGGAGGTATCCATCTTGGTATGATGGATGTGTTTTTCTTCTTGAAGGGGAGAAGTTATGGGAAAAGGACATCAATTGGGAAAATTGATGGGATTTTGAGAGACCCAATTTGGAAATTGGGAAAGTGGATAGGATTGCCTCTCTTGAGTGATATGAGACTTATCACTAGGAAGATGGTAGGCATCTTATGTATTTTTGGATCAAGGGAGAGATTGTAAGATCTCATTGGGACATGAGACATTGACCTCCTTAGAGAGATAACCTTTTTGATGTATGTCAAAAAGGGGGAGAAAGATAAGATTACCAATTTGGGATAATTGGTAAGGAGTTTTTGAGTTAGATGGTCTAACTCAAATGGTTTGTTTGGTTTTTGTCAAACATCAAAAAGGGGGAGATTGTTGGTGCAATCGGCCTAGGTCACGATTGACCAGGATTCGAGCTTGGCTCGAGAGATGTTTTGATGTTCGACAAAAACATATGACAATGTAATTGTCATGGGAAAGTCCAAGTCTTAGGTACTTGGCATGGAAAGTCCAAGTGGGACACTTGACATTTGGGAAAGCCCAAGCATGGGTCTTGGCAATGTTAAGTCCAAGCATGGGTCTTGGCAAGATAAAGTCCAAGTCTTGAGTACTTGGCATGGAAAGTCCAACATGGGTTGGCAAGGGAAAGTCCAAGCTTGAGTCTTGGCATTTGAGAAGTCCAAGGGGAATATTGGCGGCGTAAAGTCCAAGGGTGAAGTCTTGGCAGCATAAGTCCAATGGTTGGTGGCGTAAAGTCCAAGCGGAGTCTTGACGGCGTAAGTCCAATGTGCCTTGGCGGTGTAGACACCGTTAGCGTGACATAGCCGATGGAAGCACCTGAAGGCTAGCGCGATGGATGAACAAGTCATGGATGACTTGGAGGGATCCGAAAGGCATGAGGCTGATGGAGGTGGCTAGAAGGCTTAGGTCTAGGCTAAGGGTAATCTAGCAAGTATGGGGGAACCATACTTTAGCTAAAACCTCATGTTTGAGGTGTGCCAGTCGACTGGTGCCATGTGGCAATCGACTGGATTGAGTCAACTAGGGTTTGACTGTGAGAAGTGGCCTAGCAGTCGACTGATCTTGTGATCAGTCGACTGGTGCTCGTAAAATCGGGCATAGAATGGTGTCGAGACTCGACTGGTCGAGTGAAGGCTCCATCAGTCGACTGATGGGTATCATCAGTCGACTGATGATGGATCCGTTGGACTTATCCAGCGTGGATCTAGCCGTTGTCTCACAGCAATAGTGTGATTAGTCAAATGATAGTCCCGAGCAGTCGACTGATCAACTTTTTCCAGCACATGTTGAAGCTATAAAAGGAGCTCATGATGGAGGAAAAATGGATGGTTCTTTGAGGAGTTTTTGGGGCGAATTGTTGCTGCAATTCAGGGTCTCCAAGTGCCACTCAACCAACCAAACAAGCAAGCTCTCAAAAGATCAATTGTAAAGTTTTCTTTACATTTCTTTTGTTGTATCCACTTGTATTTGCTTGTTGTACTTAGAATTACTGTTGCAATCATTTGTACGAGGTTTCTCCACCTCCGACTTGTGTTGAGAAGGAGTGTTTGCATAGTGGTGTGTGATTAGCATCGCTAGAGCTCTTTAGAGCTCGATCCGTGAAGTATGAACCATTCGGTTCCGAACCATGTTATATCCTTGCGTTTGTGTGTTTGTGTTTTCGTTATTGCTTTATTATCTTTGTTTCCTCTGCGCTAACGAAAATTGTAGACTCAATCACGAATGATTTCTATCATGCGCTATTCACCCACCCTCTAGCGTCCAATTGATCCCCAACATTTTTCTCAAGGGAGGAAAATTGGGTTGCCTCTCTTAAGTGATAATGGAACTTATCACTAGAAAAATTATAGGCGTGTGTTCCTCCAAGGGAGAGATTGTAAGATCTCATTGGGATATGAGACATTCATACCCTTGGAGAGGACCTTTTTGATGTATGTCAAAAAGGGGGAGAAGTTACCAATTGAGATAGTTGGAATTCTCATTGGGATGTGAGAATTGTCAATTGGGGATAATTAGTAGACTTGGGTTTGAGGTTTTGTCCAACATCAAAAAGGGAGAGATTGTTGGTGCAATCGGCCCAGGACTCGAGTTTGACTCGAACTATATCTTGATGTTAGAAAAAATGCATGACATGGGATTGTCATGAGAAGTCCGACATAGGATTGGCCATGTAAATCCAAGTGTATAGCCTTGGTGGTGAAAAGTCCAAGCATGGGGCTTGGTGTTTGGAAAATCCAAGCATGAGGCTTGGTGTGGAAAGTCTTGAGGACTTAGCAAGTTCACTAGGCTCGGGGTCCTTGAGTCGGTGAATGATGGCATTGCAAAGTTGTACGCTTGGTGCATCCGAGGGACCGCTAGATGGGGAGCGAATGGAGTGAGGCCCAAGGAAAGCATACTTCGAGGGTAAGAGATGCGAAGGATGACATTGCGAAGCCGTGCGCTTGGTGTATTCGAGGGACGTAGGCCGAGGGAAGAGAGCTTTGGTGGGGAACTCCATGAGAGCATAAGGTGGACTTAGCCAAGTGGCTAAGACTGAGTGTCAGATGCTCAAATTTGGTGTTTGAGGGTTTACCCGACGGTCGAATGCTCAAACAACTTGGTGTTTGAGGTTTACCCGACAATAGTCGAATGGAACAGGTGCCGGTTCGACTGATCCAAGTCGACAAGGGTTCGACTAGTTTTAGACTATAGTTTTATGGCCTGGCAGTCAACTGCCAAGGACTGACAGTCGACTGATGTCGACAGCAGTCGACTGCCGAGGGATTGTAGTCGACTGATAGAAGTGTCACGGGCATAGAACGCTCCATAGCCGACTGGAAAGTCGGCTACGAGGTCAGCAGTCGACTGATGGTCATCATCATTCGACTGATGGGTGATCCGTTGGAACTTGTCCAATGTGGATATGGCCGTTGTGAGACAACGACTATAGGAGCAATCCATTGGGGCCTTTTGGCAGTCGATTGATAGGCACGAAATCAACTTGATGCAGGTTATAAATGGAGCTTGAGATGGAGGATTTTGCCAAGACTTTTGGGGTGACTTTGGAGGGGAATTGATGTTGCATTCTAGACCTTCAAGAGCAAACAAAAGCAAGTAACAAACAAGTGATCAAAAGCAATCGGTGAAAAGTTTTCTTTTGTATTGTATTTGTATTCTTGTTTGTACATCGTGTATTACTTTGTAATTGCTTGTACGAGGATTCTCTACCTCTGACGTGTTGTCAAGAAGGAGTATTAGTTAGTGTCGTGTGCATAACTAGAGCTCGGTGAGCTCGCTCATGGAGTAGGAACCATTCGGTTCCGAACCACGTATATCGTGTGTGCTTGTATGTGCTTGTGTTGTTGTTAGTATTTCTATTTATTTATATTGTTTCCGCAGCGCTAATGACAATTGTAGACAAGCGACGTATGACGAACGATAGTATTCCACCGTACGACGATTAGGGCTATTCAATCCCCTCTAGCTGACCACCGACATTCCAACAAGTTGTAACATAGCCAAGGAGCTTGTCGAGGACTAACCGCCAACACAAGCATTACAAGATGGCTGGCTATAACATCCATCCACCGAAATTCGATGGAGACTTTACATGGTGGAAGAAAAGGATGGAGGTATATATCGAAACCAATTTTGATTTCATGTTAATTATTGAAAATGGTTTTGTAGTGCCTAGGGACAAGGAAAACAAGCCAATAGAAAAATCAAGATGGACCAAGGACCAAATGAAGGATTTCAAGACAAATCTCGAGGTAATAAAAATACTAAGTGATTTGATTCCTAACAACATTTGGTCTAGGCTAGGTAAATATAGGGATGCAAAGGACCTATGGCATAAGGTGATCAATTTCAATGAACATCCCGAACTGACACAAGTAGAGGAGGAAGCCGAGGAAGAATGCCCATCAACATCTGGATGCGAGGATGTTGAAGAATCGCCCTCCACATTCGAAGATGTGGATGACTTGGTGGAAACCTCCACCTCTAGCATTGAGGGGGAGGAGAGGCCTTCCATCCCGGAACAAGTTCAAGAAGAAGCTTCAACATCCGGGAGAAGCAAAAATTCCCTAGGTAACTCAAGTATTGTGATTATAAATAAAAATCATATAACATGCTTTGAGTGTAGGGAACAAGGGCACTATAAAAGTAAGTGTCCCAAGAAGGTGAAGAAGGCTCAACGGACACCAAAAGCCAAAAATGCTGGAGTCCCCACAATTAGAAGCAAGGAGCACATTGTGTGCTTCAAATGCAACCAAAGGGGGCATTATAGAAGTCAATGCCCTAGGGGGAGGAAGAAAGGGCAAGAAGGGGCATCTCATGTAGGGGGAGCTTCGAAAGCTAACCCTAAGGTAAATTTAGTTAATGCACCTTCAATTTCTAGGACTAAGAAGCATGCTAGAAATTATTTTAGTTCACTTGTCATAATTAATGAAAAGCATGCTAGTATAAATAAATATATTTGTCTAGGTGCCAAGCATATTAGTTTATCTAAGGACAAACCTAGACACCATAATTCTAGACCAGTCCTACCTAGGGAGTCAATTAGGAAAATAGAAGAAAACTTGGGCATTGACCCCAAAAAATCTAGGCATATGCCTAAGAAGAAAAACAACTCCCAAAAGATTAATGAAAAATCAAAATTGGGAAGGTTAGAGATAGAAAACCAAGCCTTGAGGTCAAGACTTGAGAAACTTGAGAAGACCATTGCAATAATTACAAATTCATTTAAGGGGTCAAAAAAATCAAAATTCAAGGCCTAGGAAACAAGAAATGTCCTAGGGCAACAAAGGTTTGGGTCACAAACATATGTCCTACCATAATGTCCCATTTAATTTTAGAATAATTTCTAGGTCTAGGAAAACCAAGGCTAATAGGGAAGTTGTCCCTAAGACTAGCCATGATGTGTGTTTAGTGGCTAAGGACTTAAGAAAAACCAAGAAAGCCATTAAGAAGGTCAAAGGAGGAGTCACCTCTAGAGTTGACCTAGGAAAGACCCAAATGACTAAGGTATCAAAACCTAAAAGGGTCATTAGAAAGATATCTAGGGAAGTCATCCCTAGTGAATACCTAGTTAACCCAAGGAGCTCCAATAGGTATTGGGTTCCAAGAAGCGTGATCGATTCATGCTAGATGGGTTTGGGTGTGTCAACCCTAAGTGGATGGGTAGTTAACCTAGCCATGGTGCGTTGACACATTAGGATGTGCTAATGTGGTTTGAGAAGATGAAAAATGATTAAATTTGCACAATTAGGTCTTAGAAGTATTGGTGTGTCATTTTAGATTTTTGGCACACTAGGGGGATAATGACATTAAGGCAAAAATGCATTTGATTTTAGAAATGACAATTTGAATTTAACACTTAGGTATTCTATACCTTAGTATTTTATAATTGTCATGCTTTGTTTGTCTTGCCATGACATAACATCATATTTAGTTTTATTATATAAAATGTCATGATCATTTTTATATGTCATATATGCTTAGATTTCATTCATATGTCATGGTGTCATGATTTTGGCACATGCTCTTATATTTGTATCATTTATGCCATAATCATCATTCATGCATAATAAAATGGATTTAAGGACTAAGGCATGATTTGAAGTCCCACGCATAAGAGAGTCAAATAGTGTTGCCTAGTATATGCATGAAACCCTAAATAAAAAAGTCCCCACATCTCACTAATAGTTGACTTGTATGTGTTTTGCACATGTAGATACAAGTGAGATGTTTAGGAAAAAGAAATTAAAGGTTTTAAAATCATTTCAAAATTATTTTGAAAAACCTTGGTGAAGTCTATCTTTTGATAGCAATCACCACTGAATGAGGTGATACAAAGAGGGCTCAATATTGAAGCTTTTCTCATCTTTTGGACTTTGTGTCAATCTCACTAATTTGTGGGTAAAATAATTTTCCAATATTTTTCACCCATAATGATTGTAATAAGTAATATACATACAAAATTTCATGATTTTTAACCTTATGTATATTTACTTATGAATTTCGGAACTTAGTTTCCGAAAACCTAAAAACTGCATTTGCAGTTATCAGTCGACTGCCATGGAGGCCAATTGACTGATGAGGGTGGCAATCGACTGATTTCTGATACAGTCGACTGCCCAAGATGATTTCGGGTAAACTTTGGTGGTTAGGCCCATGTTCAGCTATGTTTTAGTCCCCTAACCACTCCTAATCCTATGACATGCTTGGGAGAGCATTAGAAAGGGTGGAAATCCATTAGATATGGATTAGGAGAGGTGTTTAGGGTGAGTATCAATTTTAAGGTGGAGGAGAGTTCATTATTGAACTTTGCCTTAATTTTGATTGTTTAAATATTCCTATTGGCTTAGGGACTCTCTAAGGACATTGTTTGTGCAATGGTCAAGGGGGAGCAAGCCTTTAGGGGGAGATATCCATCATAGGAAGATGGATGTGTATTTTTCTCCTGGGAGGAAAATTGGGTTGCCTCTCTTAAGTGATAATGAGACTTATCACTAGAAAAATTGTAGGCGTGTGTTCCTCGAAGGGAGAGATTGTAAGATATCATTATGATATGAGACATTCATACCCTTGGGGAGGACCTTTTTAATGCATGTCAAAAAGGGGAAAAGTTACCAATTGAGATAGTTGGAATTCTCATTGGGATGTGAGAATTATCAATTGGGGATAATTGATAGACTTAGGTTTGAGGTTTTGTCCAACTTCAAAAAGGGGGAGATTATTGGTGCAATCGGCCCAAAACTCGAGTTTGACTCGAACTATATTTTGATGTTAGACAAAACGCATGACATGAGATTGTCATGAGAAGTCCGACATAGGGTTGGCCACGTAAATCCAAGTGTGTAGCCTTGGTGGTGAAAAGTCCAAGCATGGGGTTGGGGCTTAGTGTTTGGAAAATCCAAGCATGAGGCTTGGTGTGGGAAGTCTTGAGGACTTGGCAAGTTCACTAGGCTCAGGGTCCTTGAGTCGGTGAAGGATGCCATTGCGAAGCTGTGCGCTTAGTGCATCCGAGGGACTATCGGACGGGGAGCAAATGGAGTGAGGCCCAAGGGAAGCATACTTCGAGGGTAAGAGACTCGAAGGATGGCAAGTCGAAGCCGTGTGCTTAGTGAATCTGAGGGACGTAGGTCGAGGGAAGAGAGCTTCGGTGGGGAACTCCATGAGAGGATAAGGCGGACTTAGCCAAGTGGCTAAGACTGAGTGTCGGATGTTCAAACTTGGTGTTTGAGGGTTTATCCGATGGTCGGATGCTCAAACAACTTGGTGTTTGAGGTTTACCCGACAACAGTTGACTGGCACAGGTGTCGGTTCGACTGATCCAAGTCGACTAGGGTTTGACTGGTGTTAGATTGTAGTTTTGTGGCCTGGCAGTCGACTACCAAGGACTGGTAGTCGATCGATGATAGCAATGATCGCCGAGAGATGATAATGATCGATGAAAGTATCGCAGTACGTAATGCTACGAGCGATCGGGCAGGCCACGAGGTCAGCAGTCGACTTATGGTCATCATCAGTCGACTGATGGGTGATCCGTTGGAACTTGTTCAACGTGGATCTAACCGTTGTGAGACAACGGCTACAGGAGCAGTCGACTGGGGCCTTTTGGCAGTTCACTGATAGGCGCAAAATCAGCTCGATGCAGGTTATAAATGGAGCTCGAGATGGAGGATTTTACCAAGACTTTTGTGGTAACTTTGGAGGGGAATTATTGTTGCATTCTAGACCTTCAAGAGCAAATAAAAGCAAGCAACAAACAAGTGATCAAAAGCAATCGGTGAAAAGTTTTCTTTTGTATTGTATTTGTATTCTTGTTTGTACTTCGTGTATTACTTTATAATTGCTTGTACGAGGTTTCTCCACCTCCGACGTGTTGTCGAGAAGGAGTATTAGTTAGTGTTGTGTGCATAACTAGAGCTTGGTGAGCTCGCTCATGGAGTAGGAATCATTCGGTTCCGAACCACATATATCGTGTATATTTGCATGTGCTTGTGTTGTTGTTAGTATTTATATTTGTTTCTATTATTGTAGGATGTTTGACGCCGCTAGAAGGGGGTGAATAGCGGTTGACCGTTCGTAGATGAAATTCGATCGCGTGTTCGTCTCTACAATTTCGTTAGTGCGCAGCGGAAATAGATATGATACAATAATGAAATACGCAAACACGAGTATGTAACGTGGTTCGGAACCGCACGGTTCTTACTCCACGGATCGAGCTCTACGAGCTCTAGTGATGCACACGCAACCACTAATAAACACTCCTTCTCGGAACAATCCGGAGGTGGAGAAACCTCGTACAATAATGATTACAACAATAATCAAAGAGATACAAGCAAATACGATAATGAAATACAAATGCAAGTAAAGGAAAAACATTTTACAAAAGCTTTTGATTGCTTGATCTTTGATTGCCTTGAACTAGCTTTGAAGGACTGGAAAGCACCAACTTCCCCCTTCAATTTCGCTCAAGAAAATCGCTATCTTTTTCTCCATCACGAGCTCCTTTTATAGCTTCAACCTGTGGCCGAAGGTCGATCACCAACCGCCGAGACCATCAATGATCGATCACACCGCTGTCGTGAGACAACGGTGTAATCCACGCTGGAAAAATCCAACGGCTAGAACATCAGTCAACTGATCATGAGCATCAATCGACTGATGAGTCATCACTCGACTGCTCGTCGCAGCGGTCGAGTGAGACTCCATTATGTGGCCGAAAATCTGAGCACCAGTCGACTGATCACACGATCAGTCGACTGCTCGAGCCATCACCAATCGCCGCCCACCGCAATGATCGCTAGACCACTTCCCGCAGTCAAACCCTAGTTGACTTGGTCCAGTCGACTGCCACATGGCACCAGTCGACTGGCACACCTCAAACATGAGGTTTTAGCCCAAGTATGGTGCCCCCATACTTGCTAGACCACCCTTAGCCTAGACCTAAGCCTTCTAGCCACCTCTATCAGCCTCACGCCTCTCGGATCCCTCCAAGTCATCCATGACTTGTTCATCCATCGCGTTAGCCTTCAGGTGCTTCCATCGGCTATGTCATGCTAACGGTGTCTACACCGCCAAGGCACATTGGACTTACGCCGCCAAGACTCCGCTTGGACTTTACGCCGCCAACCATTGGACTTATGCTGCCAAGACTCCCGCTTGGACTTTACGCAACCAATATCAAACCCCTTGGACTTCTCATGCCAAGACTCAAGCTTGGACTTTCCTTTGCCAACCCATGTTGGACTTTTACATTGCCAAGACCCATGCTTGGACTTTTCATGTGGCAAGTGTCCCACTTGGACTTTTCATGCCAAGTACTCAAGACTTGGACTTTGCCAAATGCCAAGTGTTCCACCTGGACTTTCCATGCCAAGTACCCATGACTTGGACTTTACCTTGACAATTACATTGTCATATATTTTTGTCGAACATCAAAACATCATTCGAGTCAAACTCGAGTCCTGGTCAATCGTGACCTGGGCCGATTGCACCAACAATCTCCCCCTTTTTGATGTTTGACAAAAAACCAAACCATTTGAGTTAGACCGCTAACTCAAGTCTCTTACCAATTATTCCAAATTGGTGATCCCAAATATTTTCCCAAACATATTCTCCCCCTTTTTGACATACATCAAAAGGTTATCTCTCCAAGGAGGTCAATGTCTCATGGCTAAATGAGATCTTACAATCTCCCCCTTGGTCCAAAAATACCTAGGATGCCTACCATCTTTTTAGTGATAAGTCCCATATCACTCAAGAGAGGCAATCCTATACACTCTCCCAATTTCCAAACTGGGTTTCTAAAAATCCATCAATTTTCCAAATTGATAACATTTTCTCCTTCAAGAAGAAAGAAAAAACACATCCATCACTCCAAGATGGATACCTCCCCCTAAAGGCTTGCTCCCCCTTGACCATTGCACCAACAATGTCCTTGGGAACTCCTTAAGCCAATAGGAACTCTAAATCATCAAAATTAAGGTTAGAAATTCAACATTGAACTTCCCAACACCTTAAAATTAATACAAACCCTAAACACCTCTCCTAATCCATATCCAATGGATTTTCACCCTTCATCATGCTTCCCAAAGCATATCCTAGGGTCAGGAGTGGTTAGGGACCTTAACAGCAGCTGAAATCGGGTTAAACAACTTTGGTTACCCCGAAATCAGGCTATCAGTCGACTCTGTCAGCTACTACCGGTCGGTGATGTGTCCATCGATCGGCAAAGCAATCGAGTGATACTGCTCGATCGCAAGAGTCAACGCGCCCATCACGATCAGATCAGAGGCAATGATCGATAATCGAAACTGATTTTCAGAAATCAGACTTGACTTTTGGAAATTCATAAGTAATTCTACGTAAATCAAAAAATCACGAAACTTGATACGTATATTATTTATCACACATACAATCAGTGAAAAATTTTGGAAAAATATTTTTACCATTGAAATAGGAGATTGGTACAAAGTTCAAAACTATTAAAACTTTAAAGTTTTTGATCCACTTTGTATCAACTTCTACAATGATGATGGCTATCAAAAGATAGATTTCACCAAGGTTTTCTAAATTGATTTTAAAATATTTTTGAAAACCTATTTTGAACCATAATTTATTGGCTAAATATACATAACTTTTATATTAGCTTTCCTTATGATTCTTGGTGATAATTTAAATAAGTTTGAGTTCATCTAGATGCACTACCTATGCACCTTGAACCTAACTTATTATCCTAGCATCTCACATGTATCTAGGGTGTATAAATATACATACATGTCAATGTGATGTGAGATGTGGGTTTTGATTCATTTTATCTAGGGTTTCATGCATTTCCTAGGCAACCCTACTTGATTCCCTTATAAATGAGACTTCAAGTCATGCCATTTTCCTTAAATCAATGTACAATCAAATTAATGCATGAAATGATCATGGCATAGTGATAGCAAAATAAAAACATGACCAATGATCATGATGTCATGGCATATGATGAAATTTAAGAACACATGACATTTAAAGTAATCACAACCAATGACATGACATGTTATATAATAAGATGAAATTCCATGTCATGTCATGATATAGCAATTTTCATAAACCAATACATTAATACACACTCAAACACACATGATTTTCACAAACAGAAATTTCATTCAATTTAAAAGGATTTCAGTTTTTACATTCAAAATGGAGATTTGATATACTCAATCTCACTACAAAACTGAGAAACAAAAAATCTAACATCCTCTAAATCTAGATTGTGCCAATTTTATTGATTTTCATGTTTTCAAAAATATATTGACACATCCTAAAATCCTTTAGGATTAAGGCTCAAATGTATTTCCAAGGTAACCATAACCTTGAAAATAACCTAAAGTGTCACCCTTACCATGGTTGAGTTAACTACTCATCCAATCATGGTTGGCACATTCTAACCCATTTAACGTGAATCAATCACGCTCTTTGGAACCCAAAATCTATTTGAGCTCATTGAATTAATTAGGTATTCCTTAGGGATAACCTCCCTAGATACCTTCCTAATGACCCTCCTAGGCTTGTTAGCCTTGGTCATTGTGGTCTTACCTAGGTTGACTCTAGAGGTAACTCCCCTTGCAACCTTGGTCTTCCTAGACCTAGTTTGTGTTCCATAGTCAAATGGAACACAATGATAAGTCACCGTAGGCTTAGGTTTGTGGCCTAAACCTTTCTTTCCCTTGGTTGACTTTTTCTTTTGGGTCCTAGATGTTGACTTTGAGATCTTGACCCTTGACTTTGACCATTAGACCCTTGAAATTGATTTTGTAGCTTATTTAGGGTCTTTTCTAGTTTTTCAAGCCTTAACCTTAAGGCTTGGTTCTCTAATTCTAATTGCCCAGATGATTTTTGATTAGGTTTTTGGGCATTACCATTTACCTTAGACATATGTTTACCCTTATTGGAATTGATACCTAAATGATTTTCGATTTTCTTAATTGCTTTCTTAGGAATGACATTTCTAGGGACATTAGTCCCAAATTTCTCCTTCTTTGAAATAGATCTAGAGTTATCATTCCTAGCATGCTTCGATTCATGAGTAATAGCAAAGTTATTTGAATTAATTCTAGCATGCTTTTGCTTAGAATTTAAGGAATGAGCATTATGAAAATGTACCTTAGGGTTTGCCTTAGTAGCTCCCCCTACTTGTGATACTCCTTCTTGGGTCTTCTTGCTCCCCCTAGGACATTGATTTCGGTAATGTCCCGGTTGCCGACATTTGAAGCAAATGATATGCTCCTTGTCTTTAGATGATGGGGAACCGGCATCCTTTGACTTTTGTTGACTTTTAGGCGCCGGAGGAGTCTTCTTAACCTTCTTTGGGCACTTGCTCTTGTAGTGCCCATACTCCCTACACTCAAAAAACAATATATGGATTTTATTTGAAATTGGAGTGTTTGAGTTACCTAGTTCGGTGGTGAGGATCTCTTGAGCTTGTTCTTCCTCTTGACCGGATGTAGATGTTACTTCTTGTTGCTCCGGTGTTGAGGATGCTCTAATCTCCTCAATCCTAGAAGTGGATACTTCTTCCACCTCTTCTTTCTCCGATCCGGAGGTTGACTCCTCACTTTCTTGTGAGGATGATGAATTAGCCTCTTCGGTCTCTTCCTCTTGGACCGGTTGTGAGCCTTCATGATATTTTGCCACTTGACTCCAAAGCTCTTTGGCATCCTTGTACTCACCTAGCTCACACATAATTTTATTAGGAATCAAATCAACCAAGAATTTAATTACCTTTGTATTCTTTTCGAACTCTTGGATTTGTTCCTCGGTCCACTTCTTCATCTTGAGAATTCCTCCCTTGGGCCCTTTTGGATATTGAAATCCCTCCATCAAAATGCCCCACTCTTCAAAGTCCTTCATCATCAAGAATTCTTCAATCCTCACCTTCCATTGATTGAATCCTTCTTGTCCATAGAAGGTATAAGGGATAGGTGTGTTGATATCCCATCCAAGCTTGTCTTGGAATTCCATCTTCACCCTCTAGCGTCTTGCTCCCGGTTGTTAATCCGTTGAAGAGCCATCAGACTCTGATACCAATTGTAGGATGTTTGACGCCGCTAGAGGGGGGTGAATAGCGATTGACCGTTCGTAGATGAAATTCGATCGCGTGTTCGTCTCTACAATTTCGTTAGTGCGCAGCGAAAATAGATATGATACAATAACGAAATACACAAACACGAGTATGTAACGTGATTTGGAACCGCACGGTTTCTACTCCACGGATCGAGCTCTACGAGCTCTAGTGATGCACACGCAACCACTAATAAACACTCCTTCTCAGAACAATCCGGAGGTGGAGAAACCTCGTACAATAATGATTACAATAATAATCAAAGAGATACAAGCAAATACGATAATGAAATACAAATGCAAGTAAAGGAAAAACACTTTACAAAAGCTTTTGATTGCTTGATCTTTGATTGCCTTGAACTAGCTTTGAAGGACTGGAAGGCACCAACTTCCCCCTTCAATTTCGCCCAAGAAATTCGCTATCTTTTTCTCCATCACGAGCTCCTTTTATAGCTTCAACTTGTGCTGGAGAAGGTCGATCAATCGACTGCTCGAGACCATCAGTCGACTGATCACACTGTTGCTGTGAGACAACGGTGTAATCCACGTTGAAAAAATCCAACGGCTAGAACATCAGTCGACTGATCATGAGCATCAGTCGACTGATGAGCCATCACTCGACTGCTCGTCGCAGCGGTCGAGTGAGACTCCATTCTGTGGCCGATCAGCACCGCCGACCGATCACACGATCACGATCGCTGAGCCATCACCGCCCACCTTTGGCGGTGATCGCTAGACCACTTCCCATAGTCAAACCCTAGTTGACTTGGTCCAGTCGACTGCCACATGGCACCAGTCGACTAGTACACCTCAAACATGAGGTTTTAGCCCAAGTATGGTGCCCCCATACTTGCTAGACCACCCTTAGCCTAGACCTAAGCCTTCTAGCCACCTCTATCAGCCTCACGCCTCTCGGATCCCTCCAAGTCATCCATGACTTGTTCATCCATCGCGTTAGCCTTCAAGTGCTTCCATCGGCTATGTCATGCTAACGGTGTCTACACCGCCAAGGCACATTGGACTTATGCCGCCAAGACTCCGCTTGGACTTTACGCCGCCAACCATTGGACTTATGCTGCCAAGACTCCCGCTTGGACTTTACGCAACCAATATCAAACCCCTTGGACTTCTCATGCCAAGACTCAAGCTTGGACTTTCCTTTGCCAACCCATGTTGGACTTTTACATTGCCAAGACCCATGCTTGGACTTTTCATGTGCCAAGTGTCCCACTTGGACTTTTCATGCCAAGTACTCAAGACTTGGACTTTGCCAAATGCCAAGTGTTCCACCTGGACTTTCCATGCCAAGTACCCATGACTTGGACTTTACCTTGACAATTACATTGTCATATATTTTTGTCGAACATCAAAACATCATTCGAGTCAAACTCGAGTCCTGGTCAATCGTGACCTGGGCCGATTGCACCAACAATTATTTCTTTTACGCTAACGATAATTGTAGACAAGCGATGCACGATGAACGATTGTATTCCACCGTACGACGATTAGGGCTATTCAATCCCCTCTAGTTGACCACCGACATTCCAACAAGTGGTATCAGAGCCAAGGAGCTTGTCGAGGACTAACCGCCAACACAAGCACTACAAGATGGCCGGCTACAACATCCATCCACCGAAATTCAATGGAGACTTTTCTTGGTGGAAGAAAAGGATAGAGGTATATATCAAAACCAATTTTGATTTCATGTTAATTATTGAAAATGGTTTTTTAGTTCCTAGGGACAAGGAAAACAAGCCAATAGAAAAATCAAGATGGACCAAGGATCAAATGAAGGATTTCAAGACAAATCTCGAGATAATAAAAATGCTAAGTGATTTGATTCTTAACAACATTTGGTCTAGGCTAGGTGAATATAGGGATGCAAAGGACCTATGGCTTAAGGTGATCAATTTCAATGAACATCCCGAACCGGCACAAGTAGAGGAGGAAGCCGAGGAAGAATGCTCATCAACATCCGGATATGAGGATGTTAAAGAATTGTCATCCACATTCGAAGATGTGGATGACTTGGTGGAAACCTCCACCTCTAGCATTGAGGGGGAGGAGAGGCCTTCCATCCCGGAACAAGTTCAAGAAGAAGCTTCAACATCCGGGAGAAGCAAAAATTCCCAAGGTAACTCAAGTATTTTGATTATAAGTAAAAATCATATAACATGCTTTGAGTGTAGGGAACAAGGGCACTATAAAAGTAAATGTTCCAAGAAGGTGAAGAAGGCTCAATCGACACCTAAAGCCAAAAATGCCGGAGTCCCCATAATTAGAAGCAAGGAGCACATTGTATGCTTCAAATGCAACCAAATGGTGCATTATAGAAGTCAATACCCTAGGGGGAGGAAGAAAGGGCAAGAAGGGGCATCTCATGTAGGGGGAGCTTCCCAAGCTAACCCTAAGGTAAATTTAGTTAATGCACCTTCAATTTCTAGGACTAAGAAGCATGCTAGAAATTATTTTAGTTCACTTTCCATAATTAATGAAAAGTATGCTAGTAGAAATAAATATGTTTGTCTAGGTGCCAAGCATGTTAGTTTATCTAAGGACAAACCTAGACACCATAATTCTTGACCAATCCTACCTAGGGAGTCAATTAGGAAAATAGAAGAAAACTTGGGCATTAACCCCAAGAAATCTAGGCATATGCCTAAAAAGAAAAACAACTCCCAAAAGATTAATGAAAAATCAAAATTGGGAAGGTTAGAGGTGGAAAACCAAGCCTTGAGGTCAAGGCTTGAGAAACTTGAGAAGACCCTAGCAATAATTACAAATTCATTTAAGGGGTCAAAGGATCAAAATTCAAGGCCTAGAAAATAAGAAATATCTGAGGGCAAGAAAGGTTTGGGTCGCAAACCTATGTCCTACCATAATGTCCCATTTAATTATGGAATAATTTCTTGGTCTATGAAAACCAAGGCTAATAGGGAAGTTATCCCTAAGACTAGCCATGATGTGTGTTTAGTGGCTATGGACTTAAGAAAAACCAAGAAAGCCACTAAGAAGGTCAAAGGAGGAGTCACCTCTAGAGTTGACCTAGGAAAGACTCAAATGACTAAGGTGTCAAAACCTAAATGGGTCATTAGAAAGGTATCTAGGGAAGTTATCCCTAGTGAATACCTACTTAACCCAAGGAGCTCCAATAGGTATTGGGTTCCTAGAAGTGTGATCGATTCACGCTAGATGGGTTAGGGTGTGTCAACCCTAAGTGGATGGGTAGTTAACCTAGCCATGGTGCGTTGACACATTAGGATGTGCCAATGTGGTTTGAGAAGATGAAAAATGATTAAATTGATACAATTAGGTTTTAGAAGTATTGGTGTGCCATTTTAGGTTTTTGGCACACTAGGGGGATAATGACATTAAGGCAAAAATGGATTTGATTTTAGAAATGACAATTTGAATTTAACACTTAGGTATTCTATACCTTAGTATTTTATAATTGTCATACTTTGTTTGCCTTGCCATGACATGACATCATATTTAGTTTTATCATATAAAATGGCATGACCATTTTTAGAGTTATTTTTATATGTCATATATGCTTAGATTTCATTCATATGCCATGACATCATGATTTTGGCACATGCTCTTATATTTGTATCATTTATGTCATAATCATCATTCATGCATAATAAAATGGATTTAAGGACGAAGGCATGATTTGAAGTCCCATGCATAAGGGAGTCAAATAGTGTTGCCTAGTATATGTATGAAACCCTAAATAAAAAAGTCCCCACATCTCGCTAATAGTTGACTTGTATGTGTTTTGCACATGTAGATACAAGTGATATGTTTAGGAAAAAGAAATTAAAATTTTTAAAATCATTTCAAAATTATTTTGAAAAACCTTGGTGAAGTCTATCTTTTGATAGCAATCACCACTGAATGAGGTGATACAAAGAGGGCTCAATATTGAAGCTTTTCTCATCTTTTGGACTTTGTGTCAATCTCACTAATTTGTCGGTAAAATAATTTTTCAATATTTTTCACCCATAATGATTGTAATAAGTAATATACATACAAAATTTCATGATTTTTAACCTTATGTATATTTACTTATGAATTTCTGAACTTAGTTTCTGAAAACCTGAAAACTGCATTTATAGTTATCAGTCGACTATCATTGAGGCCAGCCGACTGATGAGGGTGGTAGTCGACTGATTTCTGATACAGTCGACTGCTCAAGTTGATTTCAGGTAAACAATGGTGGTTAGGCCCATGTTCAGCTATGTTTTGATTCCCTAACCACTCCTAACCTTAAGACATGCTTGAGAGAGCATTAGAAAGGGTGGAAATCCATTGGATATGGATTAGGAGAGGTGTTTAGGGCGAGTATCAATTTTAAGGTGGATGAGAGTTCATTGTTGAACTTTGCCTTAATTTTGATTGTTTAAATGTTCCTATTGGCTTAAGGACTCTCCAAGGACATTGTTGGTGCAATGGTCATGGGGGAGCAAGCCTTTAGGGGGTGATATCCATCGTGGGAAGATGGATGTGTATTTTCCTCATGAGAGGAAAATTGGGTTGCCTCTCTTAAGTAATAATGGGACTTATCACTAGAAAATTATAGGCGTGTGTTCCTCTAAAGGAGAGATTGTAAGATCTCATGGGGATATGAGACATTCATACCCTTGGGGAGGACCTTTTTGATGTATGTCAAAAAATGAGAGAAGTTACCAATTGAGATAGTTGAAATTCTCATTGGGATGTGAGAATTGTCAATTGGGGATAATTGGTAGACTTGGGTATGAGGTTTTGTCCAACATCAAAAAAGGGGAGATTGTTGGTGCAATCGGCTATGAACTCGAGTTTAACTCGAACTCTATTTTGATGTTAGACAAAACGCATGACATGGGTTTGTCATGAGAAGTCCGACATAGGGTTGGCCACGTAAATCCAAGTGTGTAACCTTGGTGGTGAAAAGTCCAAGTATAGGGCTTGGTGTTTGGAAAATCCAAGCATGAGGCTTGGTGTGGGAAGTCTTGAGGACTTGGCAAGTTTACTAGGCTCGAGGCCCTTGAGTCGGTGAAGGATGACATTGCGAAGTTGTGCGCTTGGTGCATTCGAGGGACCACCGAACGGGGAGCGAATGGAGTAAGGCCCAAGGGAAACATACTTTGAGGGCAAGAGACGCGAAGGATGGCATTGCGAAGTCGTGTGATTGGTGCATCCAAGGGACGTAGGCCGAGGGAAGAGAGCTTCGGTGGGGAACTCCATGAGAGGATAAGGTGGACTTAGCCAAGTGGCTAAGACTGATTGTCGGATGCTCAAACTTGGTGTTTAAGGGTTTACCCGACGGGCAGATGCTCAAACAACTTGGTCTTTGTGGTTTACCCGTTAGTAGTCGACTGGCATAGGTGTTGGTTCGACTGATCCATGTCGACTAGGGTTCGACTGGTGTTAGACTACAGTTTTGTGGCCTAGCAGTCGATTGCCAAGGATTGGCAGTCGACTGATGTCGACAGCAGTCGACTGCCGAGGGATGGCAGTAGACTGATGGAAGTGTCGCAGGCATAGAATGCTCTATAGCCGATTGGG
The DNA here is from genome assembly GCA_025175895.1 of Wurfbainia villosa. Lineage (NCBI taxonomy): Eukaryota > Viridiplantae > Streptophyta > Magnoliopsida > Zingiberales > Zingiberaceae > Wurfbainia > Wurfbainia villosa. The sequence continues at coordinate 111,667,263 of CM045988.1, forward strand.
CAGTCGACTGCGAGGTCAGCAGTTGACTGATTGTCATCATCAGTTGACTGATGGGTGATCCGTTGGAACTTGTCCAACGTGGATATGGCCGTTGTGAGATAACGACTTCAGGACCAGTCGACTGGGGCCTTTTGGCAGTCGACTGATAAGCACGAAATCAGCTCGATGCAGGTTATAAATGGAGCTTGAGATGGAGGATTTTGCCAAGACTTTTGGGGTGACTTTGGAGGGGAATTGCTTTTGCATTCTAGACCTTCAAGAGCAAACAAAAGCAAGCAACAAACAAGTGATCAAAAGCAATTGGTGAAAAGTTTTCTTTTGTATTGTATTTGTATTCTTGTTTGTACTTAGTGTATTACTTTGTAATTGCTTGTACGAGGTTTCTCCACCTCCGACGTGTTGTCGAGAAGGAGTATTAGTTAGTGTCGTGCGCATAACTAGAGCTCGGTGAGCTCGCTCGTGGAGTAGGAACCATTCGGTTCCGAACCATGTATATCGTGTGTGTTTGCGTGTGCTTGTGTTATTGTTAGTATTTTTATTTGTTTCTATTGTTTCCGCTGTGCTAACGACAATTGTAGACAAGCGATGCACGAAGAACGATCGTATTCCACCGTACGACGATTAGGGTTATTCACCCCCTCTAGCCAGCCACCGACGTTCCAATTTTGATCTCACAAGTCATGGATATGAGATATCAAGTTGACACATGGGTATGTATTGAAGAATGTATACTGAATGACCCGCCATGAGAAAGTATCATGGATCGTTATATGAGTGTCATATACTTTCTCATGTGACTATTAGTCCTTGGACCTGAAGTCACCATGGTTCCCTACATAAGGAGTTGCATACTTTGGCTTCGTTAAATGTCACCCGTAAATGGTTGGACTATAAAGGTGATTACTGGGTATGTAACAAATTATGTGGAGGGATGTGAGTGATGTAGATGGGATCTATCTCTCCTATATGACGGGAGTGATATCATGATTCTTGATAGAGTGAGACCACTAAGTGTATGGTCATGCCCAAATGAGTCAATATGAGATTGAGCTCATTTGATTAGAGTGAGTCTACTTGGAGTTCAAGATATAGATTGTATAGAGGATGACACGGTCTATGCCTCAATTGTTCAATCTAGATGTCAAGGATAGAGGGACATTGTCACATATTATGAGAGTCACAATTAGTAGTCACAATGGTGATGTTGGATCTCAACATTCTTGTAACTTGGGTAGCAATGATGTGTTGCTAGATACCGCTCATTGCTTATGTTTCTAAATCAGTTTAGGAACATTGCCAACGTTACAAGAACCTATAGGATCACACACAAAGAGCAATTAGATGGAGATTAGGTTCATATGATGGACCAAGAGGATTAGGTTCATGTGATGAACCAAATTGGATTAAGAGTAATCCAAATTAGACTAATTGAGTTGGACTCAATTCGATTTCAGTGTTGAATGAGTATAATTTAGATTTGATTCATTGAGTCAATTTAAACTAATGAATAGAGATTCATTAAATTAAATTGACTTGAATCAAAGGTTAGATTTGATCAATCATGGGAGATAAGAGGTCAAGTTTGACTTGACTTGAGAGGGAAGATAAAGGGTCAAGTTTGACTTGACCAAATGCCACTTCATGGTGACTTGGCATAGGGCCGACCAATGATGATATTCTACATCATCATGGACACATCATGGTGTGCCACCTCATGAGGAAGACCAAGAGCAATGGCTCTTGGTACTACATGGATGTATTTAACCATCCTTAAGTGGTCGGCCAAAGGGTTTAAGGGAAATTGAATGCTTCTTCTTCCTTCTCCCTTCTTCTTCTCTCCCTCTCCTCCATGGCCGAAACCTCCTAAGAGTGCTAGCACACTCTAAGTGGTTCTCTCCACCCTTTTGTCCATGTGGATACGTGTAGAGGAGTGTACACTTGACACTCTACGACATCCAGCAATCTTTTGAATGAGCAGGATAAGCGAAGGGCATCGCTACAAGGGTAACTCTCTTCCCATGTAGATCTAAGGTAGATCTAGTGTAGATACATATGTACATGAATTTTTATTTATCTTTGCACATATCCGTGGTCAACTTTCGAGGTTTCCGCAACACAAAAAGTGATTTTTACGGCTCGGAGAGTCTAACACAAAGTCCAAATGAGTCATACAGAATCGAACACTTGACAAGAAATATTGGACATTGACATGTAAATGGAAGCTCTAACATGTCATGGAGGACTAGATATTAGGCACGTCAATAAAGTCTTGATAGGTCAAGTTTGATTGTATACTTGATCAAAATTCAAATAGACCAAGGAGGACTAGAGGACTAGATATTTGACAATGGTAAAGTCTTGCCAGGTTAATATTGATCGGATGTTAAGTGGGTGAAGTCTTAGTAGGTCAAGGATGAATGATGCTAAGTGAGAGAAATTTTGATAGGGTAAGGTCAACCGAATACTAGGCAAAGTAAAATTTCAACTTTAGTAAAGTTGAAACAGAGGTATCAGTCAATTGTTATAGGAATAACAATTGATTGATGAATTGTAAACCACAAAATCAAAGTTTTAAGGGGTTGGGGGTTTTAGAGTTGATAAACTCGACTATTCAAACTCAACTAATCAACATCAATTGATTGATGAAAATGAGCAATCAACTAATATCATTATTCGAGCCAATAGAAGGTTTGATAATCGACTACTTGGACAATAGTTGATTGATGATAATAAATAGTTGATTGTTATAGTCAAATATGAGTTGGAAAGAATCATTCGATAGGTGAAATGGTTGAATTCAAAGAAACAATTAACTGATGGGAACTATTAGCTGATTTGTTTGGTGAAAATCAGCACCAACTTGAATGTTATAAAGGAAGGTATTGTGGAGGATCTTAAAATATGATTCTTAGATATTTTAGAGGATAGTACTGGATAAAGGCAATTCAAAAGCACTCAAAGTAAAGATTTATTATTGTAAAATATCTCATTTGCATTGTTTTTATTCTCTATTATATTTTTTGTATTTGTTTTATTGCAATATAAGAATAGATTTGTAAGAGGTTTCTTCATCTCCAAAAGATTTTCAAGAATGAGAAGATTAGTGGACCATTACTAGGACACTAAGTTATGGAGTAGGAATTCGAGGTTCTAAAGCAATCAAAAGTACTCAAAGCAAAGATTTATTTTTGTAAAATATTTCATTTGCATTGTTTTTATTTTCTATTGTATTTTTTATTTATCTTATTACTTATACAAGAATAGATTTATAAGACGTTTCTTTACCTCCGAAAGATTTTCGAGGATGAGAAGATTAGTGGGTCATCACTAGGACATTATGTCATGGAGTAGGAATTAGAGGTTTTGAATCACATAAAATCAATTTGTATTTGTGTTTATTTTTTGTTTTATATTTGTTTATGTTATGTTCATTGCATACTAAACTTTTATAGATAAAAACAATGAACGAGAATAATTGAAGATCACGAATCACTATTTACCCTCTCTAACAATGTCTCTGATCCCAACAAAAGTGTCTACCATCATCTACTTCTATTGAAACTCAAGTCCAACAACTACCCAAAGGAGGCAGAGCTTCTATTAGAGCTAGAGTGACTAGTGGTGACAAACATTTAAGAGGAAAGGGAGTTAAAGAATATGTTGGGGACCGTTTGGTGTGCTAGAAGGGGGCGAATAGCATTACTTCGATTTCATTCATGTTCGTCTACAAAACTCAATATGCACAGTGAAAATAATATATAAAGCATAAACCAAAAATAAAGAAAAACACTCACAACACAAGGTTTAATGTGGTTCGGAGATAAAACTCCTACTCCACGGCAATTCTTAAGGCGGATCACTCCTATTGCAAGATTCCACTATCTTCTCCTTTGGATGAACACCAAGGTGGAGAAAACCTTCTTACAATCACCTGGAGCTTATACTGAAGGTGGGAAACTTCGCTTCCCACTCCAACTCAGTCGCTTGTTCATGGCGATCCCATCTTCGTCCCCGGATTAAAAATTAATCCTTGACAAATAGGGATTACCTAAGCTACCATTCCATCGTCGTGCTATTCGATTAGAGTGGTCACTCGAACAAACTTGTTGTTCAAGCAACCTACCTCTATTCTTCGAATAGCCGCGGAATAGACGATGTATGGATCACCATTTTTTGTGTTTGTATTCGGGGTCCAAGTAAATTAGTCACATAACAAAATATACAACATGCATAGAATAAGAAAAGATTCATAAACAAGAATTATACATCTTGTTATACCTCTTGATCTTCTATTGTATGTCCTATCCTCCTCTTGGACGTTGTGTGGGCAATGATCCTCCAAGAGATAAAGCCTCCTAGATCACAATCTTCCTTTCCTTGCTCGCTCCAAACAAAAGAAAGAAGAAAAGCTCCCTTCTTCTCCTTACTTGCGCCAAACACCAAGGACAAGCTCCTTGGTGTCCGCCGGCCCTAAGGAGAGGGAGAGGTTTGAGCGTCGGCCAACTTCAATGGATGAACGCCGGCCAAGAGCTCCAATGGAAGAAGAAGGAGCTGCCCTAGGGAAAGGAGAAGCCGACCAAGATCAAAGGAGAAGAGGAAACCCTAGTCCTTCTCTTGAGTTGTTGTCGGCCCTAAGGGAGAAGCCAAACAATGTTGCCGCCCACCCCTTAACCTAAACCCTAGCTCTCCAAGGTTTCTTGCCTCCCAAGCCAAGGGAAACAAAAACCCTAATCTCCCAAAAGTGTTTTCACGCCCAAGCCTTGGACATCCTTTTATAGAGTTAGGCTTAAGCCTTCTTTTAATCTCTACCGTCGGATCTAGGGATTTAATCTCAACCGTCAGATCTAGAAATTTAATCTCAACTGTCGGATATAGAGATTTAATCTCCACCGTCGGATCTAGAGTTTTATTTTTCATCATCGGATCTAGGCTTCATGAGGGTTTTAATAGGCTACAATAGGGACCATGAGGAGGAGTTGGATCTTGGCCACCCAATGGATCAAGCCCACATAAAGTCCGATCCATTAATGATAATCCATTCCACTAGAGGATTATCATTGATCTACCTTACCAACCCCCCATAAGTTAATATGGGCTCCATATATTATTTGTACATATATCTCCCCGTGTTTAAGATCTCGAATGTCCATTAATTAATTAATTTACTGATAATTAATTAATCAACATCTAACTCCATGAGTAGTACCACTCAACCTTATCATCATGCCAGACCAAGTCCACCTGCAGGATTTACATGATGAACCTTATGAGCTCCTCAAGGGGACATCATCATTCTATTTTATAGGACATGATTTCCTCCTATAATCAACGGCACACCATATAAATAATATCATTTCCCAACTTTCCGAGCCTATCAATTTACTCTATAAATCTCGCCCATTGGTAAATCAAAGAAATAAATACTAAGTATATGTGTCCGTTATTATATCGGGATTAAGAGCATGTACAACATAATACCCGAGGTCTGATTCAATTATGTAGTCAGCAATAAATCGAATCACCTCTAAGTCGGTCCTGTTCAATACACATAAAGTGTACTAGTGTAATTCTATGGTCAAGACAAATCAATACCAAATCACACTACAACCATTCCAATAGTTTGTTCATAACCATCTCGGTTGTGAGTCTTTACTTATACTTTACAAGGAATTGATAACATGATCTCCCATGTGACACTACACACTATGTTATCTACAATGTAATGTATTAGACAATATATATAACCATAAATATGCAAACAATGATCATGTGATTCTTATTTCAAAAAAAAAGATGTTCATACAAAAGATAGACTTTTCAGTATACATCCCAACATATACAACAACAATACAAACAAATACAAGTGTAAAAATGAAATACGAAAACAAAAAAAAAGCTTTTATATAAGAATGTTTTTGCTTGATTGCTTGTTGGTTGCTTTTGGAATGCTTTGAAGGTTTGGAACGCAGTAGAAATTACCCTTCAATTTACTCAAGAAACGCTACCAAAATCCTCCATGGCGAGTTCCTTTTATAACCTGCGTTTGGCTAGATTTTCGCTTGACAGTCGATTGCCAAAAGCCCCAATCAACTACCTACCAATCCGTTGTCTCACAATGAACTAATCCACGTAGGATTATGTCCAATAGATACTTGAGTAGTCAACTACCATACCACATCAATCAACTGTCAAGCCATCAGTCGACTACCCAAATGACTACAAAACCTTTTGTGTTATGTCCACTTAAAGTCAGTCGACTGCAAGTGGCTAGTCGACTGACTGCAAGTGGCTAGTCGACTGCTAGAGCTATAGTCAACAGTCGAGCTTTAGTCGACTACTCTGTAAGTCAATTGGGTCATAACCCTAGTTGACTGTCCGAGTCAACTAGGCCTTCCGAGTGTCGTGCACTCGACCAGTCAATCGGTCAATACCACCAGTCAACTGATAAACTTCAAAACTGAGGTTTAACCCAAGTATGATCCTCATATTTGATACTCACTTAAAGCCAAGACCTAAGCCTTCAAGCAACTTCCATCAACCTAACGCCCTCATGATCCATCCAAGTCCTCCACGACTCCTTCATCCTTCGTGCTAACCTTCAAGTGCTTCTATCAGCTATGTCATATTGGGTACCCTTAGCCTAGACCTCAGCCTTCAAGCCACTTCCATTAGCCTCAAGCCCTTGGTTCGAGTCCACGAATTATCACCCTTGGCCCTAGCCTTCAAGTGCTTCCGTCGGCCTTATCATGCTAACGGGTCTACCTTTACCAAGATGTCGTGCCTCCAGGACTTCTCTATTGTCAAGCCTCAATGCTTGGACTTTCGCCACCAAGACTACACCTTTGAACTTACACGACCAAACTACATCCTTGGACTTTTCCCATTTCCAAATATTCATATTTGGACTTTCCATTACCAAGACTTCATTCTTGGACTTTTCTTGCCAAATATCCATACTTGGACTTCTCCATTGCCAAGACTCCACTCTTGGACTTCTCCATTGTTAAATATCCATACTTGGACTTTTTCTTGCCAAGTCTCCAAACTTGGACTTCCACTTGAGTCTCACTCGAGATTGGTTAACCTTGACTTGAGGTCGATTGCTCCAACAATCTCCTCATAACAATCTCCCCCATATAATCTGGGATATTTCAATCATCCACTAGTCATATGGTTAATGTTGGTGCAATCGGCCCAAGTCATGATTGACCAGACTCGAGTGGGACTCGAGTAAGGTTTTGATATTTGACAATGGATTTGACCATTGTTTGACAATATGGTTTGACCATATATTGACCATATGACAAGTGGATGTTTGGGATATTCAATGTCATATAGGGGAGATTGTTAGGGGCGATTGTTGGAGTAATTGACCTTAGATCAAGGGTAACCTAGCTCAAGTGAGACTCGAGTGAAAGTCCAAGTTTGAAGACTTGGCAAGGGAAGTCCAAGATTGGATTCTTGGTAATAGTGAAGTCAAAGTATGGATACTTGGCAAGGAAAAGTCCAAGGGTGAAGTCTTAGAATGGGAAAGTCCAAGTATGGATACTTGACAATTGAAAAGTCCAAGGATGTAGTCTTGGCCACATAAGTTCAAGTATGTAGTTTTGGTGGTGAAAGAACAAATATGGATATTTGGCAAAAAAAAAGTCCAAGGGTGTAGTCTTGGTCACATAAGTCCAAGTGTGTAGTCTTGGCAGTGAAAGTCCAAGCATTGAGGCTTGGCAATGGAGAAGTCCCAGAAGCACGACCTCTTGGAAAAGGAGACCCAGTTAGCATGACATGGCCTATAGAAGCGCTTGAAGGGTAGCGTGAAGGGTGAATGAGTCGTGGAGGAGTTAGATGGATTCTAAGGGCGTGAGGCTGATAGAGGTGGATAGAAGGCTTAGGTCTAGGCTAAGGGTGAGTATAAAATATGAGGGGAGCATACTTGGGTTAAACCTCATGTTTGAGGTTTACCAGTTGACTACGCTTTAGACCAGTTGACTGGATGAGTACATGACACTCAGAAGCTTAGTTGACTCGTGGCAGTCGATTGGTCGAGTAGTCGACTGAGGCTCAACTGCTCAAGTTGTGCTCTGTCAGTCGACTGGTGGCTTTCACTAGTCGACTGGCCTCTGCAATCAACTGGCATAGAAGGTCTCATAATCGACTAGGTAGTCGACTGAAGACCTGACAGTCTATTGATGGTGATGGCAATTGACTGCTAGAGTATCCATTGGATAGAATCTAATATGTGTTGATGCAGTAGGCACCTATGTCGAACCTGAGTTTTGATTATAGCAAATGATACAAAGTTAAGCTCATGTCGTTATCTCACGAGCTGAATCGAGTGTGCAGAAAATTGCTATAGCTGGAGCTGAAGGCTAGTGACACCCGGAGGATGCCGCGGTGGTCGGGCGACACTCGAGTGACTTCGGAGGGAGCCGAAGGAATCGAGTGGAAGACCGAAAGCTAAAGCAACACAGTAAGTATCGAGGTAAGCTTGTGTGTGCGAGCGTAAGTAAGGTCGTATCCTCTTTACGGGGATGATCTTAAGCGTATATCTGACCAAATACATCCTATAGGTGGTCTAGGTCGAGATAGGATGGTCAGAGGCTGTCAAAATAATATTTTTGTTAAGCTAACTTTGCCTTGCAGCTAGCATCGATCATTGCCCGACTTGGAGGACTCGATCATTCAACAATGATCATTGCGGAGGTTAGCATTCGACTGATGCTACCATTAGTCGACTGATGATAGCCATCAGTCGACTGATGGTCAAGGATCAGCCTCAAGGAGTCAAGCCTTATCACCATTTTTCAAGGGTCCATGTGCCAAAACTCTATTGGGTGAAGTTCCTCTCGAAAAGGGGCTCAAAGGCTATAAAAGGAGGGTCAATCCTAGGGTTTCTTAATCAATTCTAAGCTTCCAAAAGCCTCCGCCAAGCTACAACTTTTTGACAACGAAGTGCTTCCTCTCCGACGTCTAGGTCTTGATTGCTTTCTTTTTGTAACATTAGTTTAATCTTTTATTTCAGTTCATTACTACAATTTCTCGGAGCTTTTATCGTAACGAGGAGAGGGGGAGTGTCCCTCTACCTCAAGCTTTGTTTTTATTTGTATCGATCAACTCCTACCTCTAACGAGAAGGAGTTCTTTAGTGTTTTTGCCCTCCGTACATGGTCAAGGACCACTAGGGCCTTGGAGTAGTAGCCGAAGGCTACGAACCAAGTAAAAATATTTGTCTCCTTTATTTATTGCTTATCTTTCCGCTGTAATTACTTATCTACTCAGGTTTTAACAAACAAACAAAAAAGAAAAGGGTTTTATCGCTATTCACCCCCCTCTAGGGATCCGCTTCGATCCAACAATATGGATTAATTCGTTGTGAGACAATGGATAGGTGAGCAATCGACTGGTGCTTTTTGGCAGTCGACTGCTAGGCAAAAATCCAACCATATGCAGGTTATAAAAGGAGCCCGAGATGGAGAATTTCGTAATAGTTTTTTGGATGATTTTGAAAGGGAAGTGTTGTTGCATTCCAGACCTTCAAGAGTAATCTAAAGTAACCAAAATATCATTCAAGCAAAAGAATTCCTTTGTAAAATTTTCTTTACTTGTATTTGTTCTTCATTGTATACTTGTATTTTGCTTATTGTTTCTTGTAAGCTTTATCTTGTAAGAGGTTTCAACACCTCTGGTGTGTTGCTAAGAAGAAGAAGGCATAGTGAGGGTAGATCACTAGCTTGCCCATGGAGTAGGAACCGTAGGTCCAGAACCACGTAAAAACATTGTGTTTGTCTTGTATTTGTTTCTATTATTTTGTATATTCTGTTGTGCTAACATTTTGTAGACGAATACGATCTAAACAAGAAAATGGAAAACCACTATTCACCCCCCTCTAGCGCATCAAATCGGTCGCAACAACCAACATATGGTCAAACCATATTATCAAACAATTGTCAAATCCATTATCCAAGCCTATTGTCAAATATCAAAATCTTACTCGAGTCCTGCTTGAGTCTGGTCAATAGTGATCTGAATCGATTGCATCAACAATCTCCCCTTTTTGATGTTTGACAATACTTTTAAGTTAGGTGATAATACCTCTGAATTCAGCTATCCCATAAGCCTAACTCGACTCTTCTTATGTCAAAGCATAATAAAAGTTTACCTAACTTAAGCCCTCATTTCTCCCCCTTTGGCATACATCAAAAAGTCTACCAAGGTTTTCAATGTCTCATATTCTAATGAGATACTTCATTCTCCTCCTTGGTACAAAATCATCTTAGATGTCTTCACTCTTCTTAGTGATAAAACCTTTATCACTAAATGAGAGACAATCTTTCATTCTCCCCTTTTTAACATCATCCACCATCCTTTGATGGACAAACTCCCTCTAAAGGCTTACTCCCCCTTGATCACTACAGTAACAATATCTTTGGAGAGTTCCTAAGCCTATAGGAAATCTAAATCATCAAAAATAAGGGGAAAAGTTCAAACTTGAGCTTTAACCTCCCTTAAAATTTGATTCTCCACCCTAATCAACTCTCCTAATTATTTTCAATGAATATTTCACCCTTTCAATGCTTGACTAAGCATATCATAGGGTTAGGAGCAGTTAGAGTATATAAGAATGCTGAAAAATGGTCAAATAAACCTTGTTCAGTTGAAATTGGCACCAACAGTCGACTGTGTCAGCAACTAGTCGACTGCCACTACCACCAGTCGACTGATCCATGCGATAATTGATTGGTTTTTGCAGTTGTAGAAAATAATTTTTCAGAATGAATTTTGGAAATGCATAAGTAATTATATAGTTTTTGAAAAATCATGGAATTTCATACACATATTAGTTATGCTAGATACAATGTGTGAAAAATAGTTTTAAATTAAAATACCCATTAATTTGAAAGAATGATACAAAGTTCAAAAGCATTGAAACCTTCAATATTTTACCCAACTTTATGTCAATCTTGTCAATAGTGGTTTCTATAAAAAGGTAGACTTCACCAAGGTTTTTTAAAATATTTTTAAAATTATTTTCAAACCTTAATTTCAATCATGGCCTATGGGCTAAGTATACATAACTTGTGCATTAGCTTTCCTCATGATTTTTTCATGTTATATTATGAGTTTGAGTTCATATAAATGTACTATATAAGCACATGAACCTAACTCATTTTTCTAACATCTCACATGTGTCTAGGGTATATCAATACACACACATGACATCCTATGAGTTTTGTGAGATGTGGATTTGTTATTCCCTAAATCGAAGGGTTCATGCATTATATCTGGGCATATATATTTGATTCTTTTATCTAGGATATCAAATAATGTCATTTGTCCTTAAATTCAATTTGAATAACCTAATGTATGAATTATGATCGTGGCATATTAGATGTGCATTAATTAGAAGCATTGCCAATGATGTATGATATCATAGCATGATAAAAAAATAACCTGAGTATTAATCATGGTATTTATCAATCTAAGTATTATCATGACATTTTAAATGATCATATGAAGCATGATGTCATGACATGGATTATGACACACAAAGCATGGAAAATATTATAAAGTAAAGGTATAGAGATACCTAAGTCTTAAAATCTAATTTGTCATTTTCTAGAATTAGGTCAATTTGCCATAATTATAACTAACTCCCAAGTGTGCCAAAAACCAAAATGACACACTTTTGACTCTAAATCTACTTGTGCCAATTATAATCAATTTTTCATCTTCTATTAAATCTATTGGCACATCCTAAAATCTTTTAGGATCCATTTCTAAACTCATTTCTAATGTATCACATTACCTTGAAAATATCTTAAAGTGTCAATTCTACCACGGTTAGATTAACTACCCCATCCATTTAAAGTTGACACACCCTAAACACATCTAGCGTGAAGGGATCACGCTTTTAGGAATCCAAAACTTATTTGAGCTCTTTGGGTTTATAAGGTACTCACTAAGGATAACCTCCCTTAGTACTTTCTAATGACCCTACTAGGCTTAATAGCCTTGGTCATTTTGGTATTATCTAGGTCAACTCTAGGGATGACTTCCCTTGTGACCTTCTTAGTGACTTTCCTAGGCCCCTTCGAAGCCTTAGTCACTTGAATCTTATCATGGTCAACTCCAGGGATGACTTCCCTTGTGACCTTGGTACTCCTAGACCTAGGGCTAGTTCTATAATTAAATGGAATACTATAATAAGAGGGCATGACCTCCTTGGACTTAGGCTTGTAACCCAAGTCTTTCTTGTCCTTAGGAATTTCTTGCCTCCTAAAACCTAAGTTTCGACCATTTGACCCTTTGATCATGTTTTCTTTCTTTTGAAGAGTCTTTTCTATTTTATCAAGTTTTGATTTCAAAACATGATTTTCTACCTCTAACTTATCCAATTTTGATTTTTCATTAATTCCTCGTACATATTTCTTTCTTCTAGGCATATGCCTATCCTTTTTAGGGTTAATGCCTAAATTGTTCTTATCATGGTTATCTCTAGGCTTCTCCTTAGACGTTGACTTGTCCTTAACCCTAAATTCATGATGTTTAGCACCTAAACAATAAAATTTATTTCTAGCATGCTTTTTATCATGAAGCTTTGGAATTGCATTAAGACAAAACTCATAATTAGCATGCTTTTTGTTATGAAATCATGATGGTGCATTACTAAATGTTACCTTAGTCTTAGAAGCTCCTCCTACACATGAGTTCTTCTCTTTGTCCTTCCTAGAGTGACTCCCCCTCGGATATTAGCTTCAGTAGTAACCCTTTTGTTTGCATTTGAAGCACACTATGTGCTCCTTGCTCTTATAAATTAGAGCTCCGACTTCCTTGACATTTTCCTTGGCCTTTAGTGCCATGGGAACTTTCTTGACTCTCTTTGGGCACTTACTTTTGTAGTTACCCTTCTCCCTGTTGGATCGAAGCTGATCGCTAGAGGCGGGGGGGGGGGGGTTGAATAGCAATAAAACCTTTTCTTTTCCTTTCTTTTCGTTCGTTCGTTAAAACCCGAGTAGACAATTAATTGTAGTGGAAAGATAAGTGATAAATAAAAGGAGACAAATGTTTTTTACTTGGTTCGTAGCCTTCGGCTACTACTCCAAGGCCCTAGTGGTCCTTGATCACGTACGGAGGGCAAAACACTAAAAAACTCCTCCTCGTTAGAGGTAGGAGTTAATCGATACAAGAACACACCAAAAGCTTGAGGTAGAGGGACACTCCCCCTCTCCTCGTTACGATAAAAGCTCCGAAAAAGTAAAGAAACAAACTGATATAAATCTTATACCGACGTAACAAAATAAAAACAAATTAAACCTAGACATCGGAGAGGAAACACTTCGTTGTCGAAGAGTTGTAGCTTTGCGGAGGCTTTTGGAAGCTTAAAATTAATGATGAAACCCTAGGAGAGGCCCTCCTTTTATAGCCCTTGAGCTCCTTTTCAAGAGGACCTTCAACCAATGGAAATTAGGCACATGACTCCTTGAAAAATGGTGATAAGGCTTGACTCCTCGAGGCTGATCCTTGGCCATCAGTCGACTAATGGCCATCATCAGTCGACTGATGGCAGCATCAGTCGAATGTTGATCGCAGATAGTCGACTGATTTACAGCAGTCGAGTCTTCCAAGCTGGCAGTCGACTGATGCTAGCTGAAATGACAAGTTAGCTGAACAATAACATTATTTCGATGGCCTCCGACCGTCCGATCTCGACCTAGACCACCGATGGGATGTCTTGGGTTGGATCTACGCTTAAGTCTATCCCCGTAAAGAGGATACAACCTCACTTACACTCGCACACACACGAGCTTACCTCGATACTTACTGTGTCGCTTTTTCTTCCGGCCTTCCACTCGATTCCTTCGGCTCCCTCCGAAGTTACTCGAGTGTTGCTCGACCACCGCGGCTTCCTCCGGGTGTTGCTAGCCTTCAGCTCCAGCGTTGGCACTTTTCTATACACTCGATTTAGCTCGTGAGATAACAATATAAACTTAACTTTGTATCGTTTGCTATAATCAAAACTCAGGTTCGACTTAGGTGCCTACTGCACCAACAATCTCCCCCTTTTTGATTTATGTCAAACCAACACAAAGTTAAGTAAAATAAACTAAGTGCATTAAGCAAAATGAGTATGAGATATGCATGAATGAGCAGGAGTATATAAAAACTCTTTTTCAAGTGCTCCCCCTTGAGGAATCCTCCCCCTTGACCGAGGGTGAGTACTTGAGAAAGAGTTTTAACGCTCCCCCTTGATGTTTTCTACTTAAAAAGAATTAAGTAACCGAAATTACTTAATATTGATCATAGTGTTTAAAATAAGTTTTAGTTAAGAATTCTCTTGACTTGGCCTTTACTTCCTTTTTGTTAACAAAAACAAGTTAACTTAAAGTTAAGTACACATTTACCTAACCTTTGGCCATGTGAATAAATATGAAGTGAGTTAAGTTATCAAAAATTTTGATCCCTTAACTTTGGCCTTTTTCTCCCCCTTTTGTCATATATCGAAAAGAGTGGGGGCGTGTGAAAAACAAATATAGGTATTAAATTTAAAGTCCAATTATGTTCCATATTATTTTGAAAATAATATACTGAAAATAAGCTCATCTATAAAATGTTCGACTCATATTTGACTTGATTGATATGAAAGATCAACCAGTCCTGGTCAGAGTCGGTTAGTATGTATGATTATACTCTGTGGTTCATGGCGATGCACTAGCTCTACATCTGGAACCAGGAGTAAGGTCCTAACATCTCACACCCATCTACGTGGCTAAGTACACAAACACATTAGTCCTATATGTTGTGAGATGTATTGGCTCCTTAAATCTATAGGTGCATGATATCTAAGGTATGTCCTATGCTAGTTCCATGAAAATGAAAAATAAGAAATAGTAGTAAGAAAATGTAATTTGTAAGTTCCTATTCTACTACGCACATGCCCAATTTTCATCTTAATAGACTAAGTTCGACTTCGGGTAGGGGTTTAGTAAATAGGTCTGCCAAGTTGGACTTCGATTCGACATATTCGAGTTGTATGGCTCCGTTGGCCACATGTTCTCGAATGAAATGGTGTTTGACCTCTATATGTTGGGTCCTAGAGTGACATATCGGATTCTTAGTAAGGTTAATTAAACTAATGTTATCTACATGAAATTTAGTATTTGTAAAGTCTAACTTAAAGTCGCGGAGAGTGTGCTTCATCCAAAGAAGCTGAGTGACACACTCACCCATCGCGATGTATTCGGCTTCGGTGGTAGATAAGGCAACACGGTGTTGCTTCCTACTGCACCAACTTACTAGACTCGACCCGAGAAGTTGACAACAACCACTTGTACTCTTTCTATCGAGCTTACTACCAGCATAGTCCGAATTGGAGTAGCAGGTTAGTTCGAACTCGGTAGATCTAGGGTACCAAATACCGACATTAAGTGTACCCTTTAGATATCTAAGGATACGCTTGACTAGAGTTAGGTGAGACTCCTTGGCATAGGTTTGGAACCTTGCGCACATACTTACTGCAAATAAGATATCAGGTCGGCTTGCAGTTAAGTAAAGAAGACTCCCTATTACGCTCCTATAGTATTTTAAATCAATTGAGTTTCCGATTAAATCTTCTTCTATATTCACATTAGTTGCCATTGGGGTATTAATAATTTTAGCATCTTGCATTCCAAAGTGTTTAATTAATTCCCTAGTATATTTGCATTGATGTAGGTATATTCCATCTTTAGTTTGTTTAATTTGTAGACCTAAGAAGA
The DNA here is from genome assembly GCA_025175895.1 of Wurfbainia villosa. NCBI lineage: Eukaryota > Viridiplantae > Streptophyta > Magnoliopsida > Zingiberales > Zingiberaceae > Wurfbainia > Wurfbainia villosa. The sequence continues at coordinate 111,683,014 of CM045988.1, forward strand.
AACTTAACTCGCCTACTAAATTCATTTCAAATTCACTTTCCATAAGTGAAATGAATTCATTCAGTAGGATCGAGTTGGTGGTTCCGAAAATAATATCATCTACGTAGATTTGGACTATGAAAATATCTTTACCTAAGGTTTTTACGAAAAGAGTTGGGTCAACTACACCTTGGTTAAATCCTTTGGACTTAAGATACACCGAAAGTCTCTCGTACCAAGCTCGAGGAGCTTTTTTAAGTCCATAGAGAGCTTTCTTTAACCTAAGGATATGATCGGGTTTATTTAGGCTTTCGAAACTGGGGGGTTGACTAACATAAACCTCTTCTTTAATGTATCCATTCAAGAATGCTGATTTCACATCCATTTGAAACAACTTAAATCCTCAATGTGCAGCATACGCTAATAACATTCGAATGGACTCTAATCTAGCTACTGGGGCATAGGTCTCGTCGTAATCTAAACCTTCGACTTGACTAAAACCTTTAGCGACTAGTCTAGCTTTATTTCTAACTACTTCACCTTTATCATCAAGTTTATTTCTAAACACCCACCTTGTTCCAATGATTGTTTTATCTTTAGGTGGTGGTACTAATTCCCATACTTCGTTCCTAGTGAATTGAGCCATCTCTTCTTGCATTGCAATAATCCAATCGGGATCAAGAAGAGCTTGGTCAATAGTTTTGGGTTCAATTTTGGAAATCAGGGAGATTTGACTAAGGTTTCTGTATGAGGCTCTAGTTCGAACTCCTAGACTTGGATCACCTATCACTTGGTCGATAGGATGATTCGTTTGAGTCCTAGTTGGATTTGGGTTTGAGTCAACCACTTGGTCAATAGGATGACTCATTTGAGTTCTAGTTTGGTTAGAGTCATCTATCACTTGGTCGATAGGCTGACTTGGTTGACTTAGGTTAGGATTACTACTAGACTTGATCTCCGGATCGGAGTTGAGTCTGGTATGAATCGACTCGCTAATTGGGGTTGCCGGGGGATTTGTAGGTTCATGTCCTTCATCAAATACTACATTGATAGTCTCCTCGACTCTAAGGGTGTCATGGTTATATACTCTATAAGCTCTACTTGTAGTTGAGTATCCTAGAAAGATTCCGATCGTGGTTTTGGATGTAAATTTCCCTAGGTAATCCTTAGTGTTTAGGATATGTACCTTACACTCAAATACCCTAAAGTACTTGATGTTAGGTATTTTATCATGATAAATCTCGTATGAGGTCTTAAGGTGCCTCTTTACCATAAGGATCCTATTTTGGACATAGCACGTCGTACTCACGGGTTCCGCCCAAAATCTATCGGGTAGATTATACTCGTTTAACATTGTCCTAGCGGCTTCTTGTAGGGTTCTATTCTTACGTTCTACTAGGCCATTCTGTTGTGGGGTTCTAGGACAAGAGAACTCATGATGGTATCCATTTAGATTACAGAATTCTGTAAACCTATGGTTCTCGAATTCACCACCATGATCAGTCCTAAGTCTCTTGATTTTAATGCTTTGTTGATTTTCTATTAACTTAAATAGGTTGATTAATTGATCTAGGGTATCACTTTTGTGTTTGATGAACCTAAGCCAAGTAAATCTAGAATAGTCATCAATTATGACTAAGCAGAATTTACTCCCATTAAGTGACTTAGCTCCGTGTGAATCAAATATATCCATGTGCAGTAGCTCAAGAACACTTTTGGTTCGCTCTTGATTAGTTAGTTGATGTTGTCTCCTAGATTGTTTACCTTGTTGACAAGCATCACATATTTTATTATTAAAGTTATTGAGGTTAGGCAAACCTCTAACTAAGTCACTCTGACTCATCTTGTGGATGAGTCTTGGGTGTGAGTGACCGAGTCGTCGGTGCCACAACCATGATTCCTCTTGCCGTGTCATAAGACACTTAGTTGAGGAGTTAGTTAAGTTAATAGTGTAAATATTGTTGTTTCTGGTTCCCTTAAGGATTGTTTTAGAGGTTTCATTTGTATTAATTATGCATTCATTTTCTAGAAATATGACCTTATAGTTATTATCACACAATTGGCTTACACTAAGTAAATTATATTGAAAATTTTCTACTAATAAGACATTTTGAATAATAAAGTTAGAGTTGAGCTCAATATCACCTGATCCGATGATTTTGAGCTTGCCGTTGTTTCCGAAGGCTACCGATTCTTGTCGTTTGAATCGAAGCTTTGAAAACTTGAGTTGATCCTTGGTCATGTGTCGGGAGCAACCACTGTCCAACATCCATTGATCCTACACGCAAGATAGTTGGATCGGATATTAGATTTATTAAAGATTGGTTGAATTTTATTAACCTAAATCATCTCACCCATGTCTACATGATCAAACATGTTAACCCTATATGTTCTTGTGAGATGACTCCCAATTTTACTTGATTTAAATTTAATGAATTGAACACTTGTCAACCTTGTGTTAGATTCGGATTTGACCTTAGGCTCATCAAGTCACCTTTTCAAGATCATGGCTTCCAGGTCGTGGCGAGGCACAGAGGCCTTCTTTGATCGGAACAATGACCACTTCCTTAGACAAAGTCATTTTCAAGAAAATAGAGACTTGACTTACCTAAGACCACTTCCTAGTCTAACTAGTCTAGGATACGGTGAGGTAGCTTCAGCTAGTTCCGCTTGGTCAAGTGCACCGAACTAGATACGCCTTATCTAGCCCGAATACACAAGACTCCGCTTTCCTAGCGTACTATCATCTCGCCACATCCTGGTACTATGTTATCAAGTATTGATGAGTTATAGTCCTATCTAACCATTCTAAAAAGAAAAATCAAACTAAATAACAACCTAAGCATGCAATTTCTAAGTTAAAATACAAACAAGTTTCGTACTAGCTCCCCCTGGACCGTTGAATCGGTTCGGTCTCTCCACATAGTGGATTTAGTCCTTGGGAACCCAGTACTAGTTCGATCCTAAGTTTGAAATCAAGGTGGTCTTAGGGACCCATGCTTGGACACATTTTTTATGTCGACTTACAATCGACATATACGACTTGTTGGTCGTATTTGAGCTAAATCCTAGTTCGGCCTTGTTGTACACGGCCCTTTGCGATCCAAGTAGGAGGTCAAGTCCTTTGGATCCCAAAGTAAACCTTTCCAATGTGTTCCTAAGATCTTCAACTTGACTCTTCAAGAGTGAGTTCTCAACTTCGAGCTTTTCAACCCGAGTTGAGTCCTCCTCTCGAACTCGACTAGTCGAAGAGGTTAGGGAGACCTTGTGTTTGAGGAGTTTAACTTCCTCAACCAGGGTCTCGACCTTGGACTCAGACTTAGCCAATTTTCTAGTTAAAAACTTAATTGCACTATAAAGTGTACTAATGAGAGATCGACTTACCTTGAGTGTATCTTTTGAACCGGATGTGTATCTGTGGCTTGTCTTGAATAGTGCTTCACAGTCCGGCTCATCTTTGGTTTCCGATTCATGTTCTAATTCCGACTCTATCTTTGATTCCACCGGTTTATCCATGAGAACACAATCATTATCTTCTTCCTCGGATGCTTCTTCCCAAGTAGCGTTGAGTGCCTTTTTGTGTTTTAGTGCTTTTCTCTTGAGTTTTGGGCATTCGGACTTGATATGTCCAAACCTGTTGCATTTGTAGCATCTAATATTTGAACTTTTAGGCTTACCTTCGTTGGGTCGAGTGATGGTTCATTTTCTGCCCTTGACTATCCTCCAAATTAGGTTGACTAGTTCGGCCTTCATTTCCGAGTCGACCTCTGAATCGGACTCATCCTCTTCTTCCTTCGGGGGTGGCTTGCTTGCGGTTTTCTTCCTCGAACCTGCAAAAAGTGCTATACCCTTCTTGGGATCCGAGTTAGACTACTCATGAAGTTCAAAATCGAAAAATAATTCGTCTAACCTAAATTTCAAAAGATCCTTGGAGACCTTGTAGGCATCGACCATGGATGCCCACAAGGTAGTCCTCGGAAAGGAGTTAAGAACATACCTTATAAGGTCACAGTTTTCGACCTTTTGCCCGATCGCGTGTAGATTATTGACTATGTCTTGAATGCGGGCATGAAGTTGAGTTGTCATTTCGTGTTCCTGCATTTTTAGATTATACAATTTATTAAATAAAAGGTCGTGCTTACATACCTTGGCTTCATCGGTTCCTTCGTGTAGCTCCACTAGCTTTGTCCAAAGGTCCTTTGCGCTGATGAATGGCCCGACGCGATTAAGCTCCTCCTTGGACAGGCCGCATTGGAGGATTTGAGTTGCCTTGGCATTGGATTCAACTTATCTTTTTGTCGCATTGGTCCATTGGTCATAATCCAAGGATTCACCTACTTTATTAGTCGGAAGTGTGAATCCCGTTTGGATTATGATTCACATCTCGATTTGGGTTTTAAGAAAGCATTCCATCCAACCCTTCCAATAACGGAAGTCATCTCCATTGTAAAACGGAGGTCGAACGGTGCTAAAACCCTCGAGATGGGCCATTGAAACAAAAAGAAACAAGAGAACGAAGACGAAAAACCTAACAACAACACAAAAAATCGAAAAGTACCAAGACACGCGTCTTGGATTAGTAGTGCGGAAGAAAAACTAAACGAATAAAATAAATTCGAAATAAACAGAATAAAAAAGAAATTTTTTTTGTAAAAATGCTAGATTGGTGGTTTCACCATATCTTAGCACCCCCGGCTCTGATACCAATTGTTGGATCGAAGCGGATCGCTAGAGGGGGGGTGAATAGCGATAAAACCTTTTCTTTTCCTTTCTTTTCGTTCGTTCGTTAAAACCTGAGTAGACAATTAATTACAGTGGAAAGATAAGCGATAAATAAAAGGAGACAAATGTTTTTTACTTGGTTCGTAGCCTTCGGCTACTACTCCAAGGCCCTAGTGATCCTTGACCACGTACGGAGGGCAAAACACTAAAGAACTCCTCCTCGTTAGAGGTAGGAGTTAATCGATACAAGATCACACCAAAAGCTTGAGGTAGAGAGACACTCCCCCTCTCCTCGTTACGATAAAAGCTCCGAAAAAGTAAAGAAACAAACTGATATAAAGCTTATACCGACGTAACAAAATAAAAACAAATTAAACCTAGATGTCGGAGAGGAAGCACTTCGTTGTCAGAGAGTTGTAGCTTTTGCGGAGGCTTTTGGAAGCTTAAAATTAATGATGAAACCCTAGGAGAGACCCTCCTTTTATAGCCCTTGAGCCCCTTTTCGAGAGGACCTTCAATCAATGGAAATTAGGCACATGGCTCCTTGAAAAATGGTGATAAGGCTTGACTCCTCGAGGCTGATCCTTGACCATCAGTCGACTGATGGCCATCATCGACCGATCATGGCCATCATCACCGACCGATGGCAAGATAAGTCGAATCGACCACGAATGATCGGCGATTCAGATCGAGTCCTCCAAGTGGCAATGATCGATGCTAGCTGAAATGACAAGTTAGCTGAACAATAACATTATTTCGACAGCCTCCGACCATCCGATCTCGACCTAGACCACCGATGGGATGTCTTGGGTCGGATCTACGCTTAAGTCTATCCCCGTAAAGAGGATACGACCTCACTTACACTCGCACACACATGAGCTTACCTTGATACTTACTGTGTCGCTTTTGCTTCCAGCCTTCCACTCGATTCTTTCGGCTCCCTCCAAAGTTACTCGAGTGTCGCCCGACCACCGTGGCTTCCTCCGGGTGTCGCTAGCCTTCAGCTCCAGCGTTGGCACTTTTCTGCACACTCGATTTAGCTCGTGAGATAACAATATAAGATTAACTTTGTATCGTTTGCTATAATCAAAACTCAGGTTCAACTTAGGTGTTACTGCACCAACACTCCCTACACTCAAAATACATTATATGATATTTATTTTTAGTAGTTGTGTTTGAATTACCTAGCTCGATGGTAGGAGACCCTTCATCTTGTTCTTCGTGGGCTCCGGAGGTAGATGTCTCCTCTTGCTTTGGTATGGAAGATCTACCCTCCCTCTCAATCCTAGATGTGGAGGTTTCCTCAACCTCTTCTTCCAACACAGATGTTGAGCATCTCTCAACCTCCGACTCGTCACGTTCTTACGATGATGATGAGTGTTCTTCTTCTCTGGACTTGTCATCATCTTTACTTTGAGGTGAAACACTTTCTTCCTTGGATTCCTCCTCACATTGTGTCAGTGAGGGATTCTCATGGAGCTCGATCGATTTACTCCATAACTCCTTAGCGTTGTAGAATTCTTCTATCTTATACAATAAATTCTTAGGTATTGAAGTAGCTAAAATTAATGCTACCTTTTCATTTATCTTGAATTTTTAGAGTTTCTCCTCGGTCCCTTGAGAACTCTTCCTTTCTTGTCCACCGGGGGTTCAAATCCTTCCATCAACACAAACCAATTATTTATATCGTTCATCAAAAAATATTCCATTTTACCTTTCCAATACACAAAATCTTCGCCGTCGAGGATAGGTGGAAGTTGTGTGTTGTATCTCAATTCATCATTAGGTAACTCCATCTTCCTTGATGCTTCTGATGGATCTTTAACTCCTCTAGTGTGTGCTCCTTAGGCGACCAATCCTTGAAGAGCATCCTCACTCTGATACTACTTATTGGGGATCGTTTGGTGTGCTAGAGAGGGGGAGGGGTGAATAGCGTCACTTTAATTTTGTTCGTGTTCGTCTATAAAAAATCATTATGCGCAATGGAAATAATAAAGCATAAACCAAAAATAAAGACAAACACTCAAAACACAAGTTTTAACGTGGTTTAGAGATATAACTTCTGCTCCACTGCAATCCTTAAGGCGAATCACTCCTATTGCAAGATTCCACTATCTTCTTCTTTGGATGAACACCAAGGTGGAGAAAACCTTCTTACAATCACCTAGAGCTTATACAAAAACAATACAACAAATACAAGTGTAAAAAAGAAATAAAAAAATAAAAAATGCTTTACACAAGAATGATTTTGCTTGATTGCTTGTTGGTTGCTTTTGGAATATCATGAAGGTCTAGAACGCAATAGTAATTCCCCTTCAACTTCCTCAAGAAACGCAATCAAAATCCTCCATGGCAGGATCCTTTTATAACCTGCGTCTGGCTGGATTTTTGCCTGGAAGTGGACTTCCAAAAGCCCCAGTCAATTGTCCGCCTATCCGTTGTCTCACAATGGACTAATCCACGTAGGATTCTACCCAACGAACACTTGGGCAATCAACTTTCATTACTCATCAGTCGACTACCAAGCTATCAGTCGACTACGAAACCGTTTGTACTCTATCCACTTAAGGCCAATCGACTGTTATACCCAGCAGTCGACTGCCAATGGTCAATCAACTAGTTTGACCCACAAGTCGACTGCTAGAGCCACAGTCAGCAGTCAAGCCTCAGTCGATTACTCTGTCAGTCGATTGGGTCATAACCCTAATCGACTGCCCGAGTCAACTAAGCCTCCCGAGTGTCATGCACTCGATTAGTCGACTGATAAATCTCAAAATTGAGGTTTAACCCAAGTATGATCCCCTCATACTTGATACTCACTTATAACCTAGACTTAAGCCTTCAAGTCACTTCTATTAGTCTCACACCCTCATAGTCTATCTGAGTCCTCCACGACTCCTTCACCCTTCGCGCTAGCCTTCAAGTGCTTCCATTGGCTATGTAATGCTATTGGGTACCCTTAGCCTAGACCTCAGCCTTCAAGCCACTTCTATCAGCCTCAAGCCCTTGGTTCGAGTCCATGACTCCTCACCCTTGGGCCTAACCTTTAAGTACTTCCGTTGACCTTGTCATGCTAACGGGTCTACCTTTGCCAAGAGGGTGTGCCTCTGAGACTTCTCTGTTGGAGGATCGGTGGCCGGCTAAAGGGGGGGTGAATAACCCCAATTTGCGTGTACGGTGGAAATCGTCCGTTTGTTGCGTGCTCGTCTACAATACTCGTTAATGCACAGTGGAATAATAGTAATGAAAACGAATACAAGACACACAAGCACAAATACACACGATATAAGTGGTTCGGAACCTTAGGGTTCCAACTCCACGGGGTGAGCTCAACAAGCTCGTGTTATGCGCACGACACTAACAACAACTCCTTCTCGACAACACGTCAAAGGTGGAGAAACCTCGTACAAGCAATTACAATAATGTAATACAAGCAAATACAAATACAAGAAGAAATACAAGTAAAGAACACTTTACAAAACTTCATTTTGATCACTTACTTGTTGCTTGCTTTGGTTTGTTCTTGAAGGTCTGGAATGCAGCAACAATTCCCCTTCAAAATCTTTCCAAAAGTCTTGGCGAAATCCTCCATCTTGAGCTCCATTTATAACCTACATCGAGCTGATTCCGCTCCCATCAGTCGACTGATCGTGGCCATCAGTCGACTGGTCTTGTAGTCATTGTCTCATAATGACTTGATTCACGCTGGCCAAGTTCCAACGAATCCATCATCAGTCGACTGATTATACCCATCAGTCGACTGATGATCCCATCAGTCAAGTGGTTACCACGATCACTCGACTGGAAGACCTTTTGTGGTCGAATTCGCCCCGATCAGTCGACTGATATCCTTCATCAGTCGACTGTTGATTTCGGCAATCGACTGCCCTCCCTCGGTAGTCGACTGTTAGGCCAAAACCTGGTCAATCGAACACTGGTCGAGTCCAATCGACCTAGAGCAGTCGACTAGTACCTATACCAGTCGACTGATATTGGGTAAAATCTCAAACACCAAGTTGTTTGAGCATCCGACCGTTGGATAAACCCTCAAACACCACATTTGAGCATCAGACACTCAGTCTTAGCCATTTGACCAAGTCCACCTCATCCTCTCTTGGAGTTCCCCACCGAAGCTCTCTTCCCTCGGCCTATGTCCCTCGGATGCACCAAGCGCATGACTTTGCAATGTCATCCTTCGCGTCTCTTTCCCTCAAAGTATGCTTTTCTTGGGCCTCACTCCATTCGCTCCCCGTCCGGAGGTCCCTCGGATGCACCAAGCACACACGGCTTTGTAATGTCATCCTTCACCGACTCAAGGACCCCGAGCCTAGTGAACTTGCCAAGCCCTCAAGACTTCCCACACCAAGCCTTATGCTTGGATTTTCACCGCCAAGGCTACACACTTGGACTTACGTGGCCAACCCATGTTGGACTTTCCCAACACCAAGCCCTATGCTTGGATTTTCCCAACACCAAGCCCCATGCTTGGACTTTTCACCACCAAGGCTACACACTTGGATTTATGTGGCCAACCCATGTTGGACTTCCCATGACAATCCCATGTCATACGTTTTGTCTAACATCAAAATATAGCTCGAGTCTAACTCAAGTCCTGGGCCAATTGCACCAACAATCTCCCCCTTTTTGATGTTTGACAAAACCTCAAACTCAAGTCTACCAATTATCCCCAATTGGCAATTCTCACGTCCCAATGAGAATTCCAACTATCACAATTGGTAACTTCTCCCCCTTTTTGACATACATCAAAAAGGTCCTCCCCAAGGGTATGAATGTCTCATATCCCAATGAGATCTTACAATCTCTCCCTTGGAGGAACACATGCCTTCAATCTTTCTAGTGATAAGTCTCATATCACTTAAGAGAGGCACTCCCTCAATTTTCCTCCCATGAGGAAATACACATTCATCTTCCCATGATAGATACCTCCCCCTAAAGGCTTACTCCCCCTTGACCATTGCACCGACAATGTCCTTGGAGAGTCCCTAAGCCAATAAGAACACTTAATCAAAATTAAGGCACAAGTTCAACATTGAACTTTCATACACCTTAAAATTGATACTCACTTTAAACGCTTCTCCTAATCCATATTCAATGGATTTCCACCCTTTCTAATGCTCTCCAAAGCATGTCCTAGGGTTAGGAGTGGTTAGGGAACCAAAACACAGCTGAGCATGGGCCTAACAAACATGTTTACCCGAAATCAGCATGGGCAGTCGACTCCTTCAGATACCTATCGACTGCCACCCTCATCAGTCGACTGATAACTGCAAAATGCAATTTTTAGCTTTTTAGAATTGAAATTTCGAAAATCATAAGTAAATATACATAGGTTGAAAATTCATGAAAATTCATATGTATATTACTTATAACAATCATTATGGGTGAAAAATATTAGAAAATTATTTTACCCACAAAATAGTGAGATTGATACAAAGTTTAAAAGTTAAGAAAAGCTTCAATATTGAGCCTTCTTTGTATCACCTCATTCAATGGTGATTGCTATCAAAAGATAGACTTCACCAAGGTTTTTCAAAATGATTTTGAAATGATTTTAAAACCTTTAATTTTATTTTCCTAAACATCTCACTTGTATCTAGATGTGTGAAACACATATAAGTCAAGTTCTAGTGAGATGTAGGTTTTGGTTATTTAGGGTTTCATGCATATGCTAGGCAATGTTATTTGATTCCCTTATGTATGGACTTCAAATCATGTCATAGTCCTTAAATCCATTTTATTTATGCATGAATGATGATTATGGTATAATGATAACATGAATAAGCATGTGCCATATAATCATGATGTCATGGCATGTGAATGAAATCTAAGCATACATGACATATAAAAATAACCCTAAAAATGATCATGACATTTTATATGATAAAAATAAACATGATGTCATGACATGGCAAGGCAAACAAAGCATGATAATTATAAAATACTAAGGTATAAGATACCTAAGTGTTAAGCCCAAATTGTCATTTCTAAAATTAAATCCATTTTTGCCTTAATGCCAACTATCCCCCTATTGTGTCAAAAACCCAAAATGACACACCATAACTTCTAAGACCAAATTGTGCCAATTTAATCATTTTTTAACTTCTCAAAGTACATTGTCACATCCTAAAGTGTCAACTCTACTATAGTTAGGTTAACTACCTATCCACTTAGGGTTGACACACCCTAACCCATCTAGCGTGAATCGATCACGCTCCTAGGAACCCAATACCTATTGGAGCTCCTTGGGTTAACTAGGTATTCACTAGGGGTAACTTCCCTAGATATCTTCCTAATGACCCGTTTTGGCTTTGAAGCCTTAGTCAATTGAGTCTTTCTTAGGTCAACTCTAAAGATAACTCTCCCTTTGACCTTCTTAGTGGCTTTCTTAGGTTTTCTTGAGTCTTTAGCCACTAGACAAACACCATGGTTAGTCTTAGGAATAACTTCCCTAATAACCTTGGTTTTTCTATACCTAGATTTAGTTCCATAATCAAATGGAACATTATGATAGGACTTAGGTTTGTGACCCAAACCTTTCTTGCCCTTAACCGGTTCTTGTCTCCTAGGTCCTAGTTTTTGACCATTTGACCCTTTAAATGAATTTGTAATTTTTGCTAGGGTCTTCTCAAGTTTCTCAAGCCTTGACCTCAAGGCTTGGTTCTCCACCTCTAATCTTCCCAATTTTGATCTATCATTAGATTTTTAGGAATTGTTTTTCTTCTTAGGCATGTGTCTACCCTTTTTAGGGTTTATGCCTAAGTTCTCTTCTATTCTCCTAATGGACTCCTTAGGTAGGATAAGTCTAGTTTTATTGGTCCTAGGTTTGTCCTTAGGTAAATTTACATGCTTATCACCTAAATAAAAATATTTATTTCTACTAGCATGCTTTTCATTAATAATAGCAAGTGAACTAAAGTAATTTCTAGCATGCTCGTTACCCTTAGAAATTGAAAGTGCATTAACTAAATTTACCTTAGGGTTAGCTTTAGAAGCTCCCCCTACATGAGATGCCCCTTCTTCCTCCTCGTAGGAAATTGGCTTCGGTAATGTTCTCTTTAGTTGCATTTGAAGCACACAATGTGCTCTTTGCTCTTCCTATCGAAGACTCCGGCATCCTTTGACTTTTGGTTGACTTTGGATGTTAGTACCTTCTTCTTAGCCAATTTTGGGCATTTGATCTTGTAATGCCCGATTTCCCTACACTCAAATCATATTATGTGTTTTTTATCTTTAATTATAATGCATGAGTTATCTAGGGAGGTGGAAGCCTCTTGATCTTCACTTCTCCCGGATGTAGATACTTCTTCTCGTTCTTGTTTCGGGATGGAAGACCTCTCCTCCCCCTCAATGCTAGAGGTAGAGGTTTCCTCCAAGTCATCCACATCTTTGAATGTTGATGGAAATTCTTCAACATCCTCGGATCCGGATGTTGATAGAGATTCTTCCTCTTGAGCATGGGAGAAACATTCCTTTTCTTCCTTATCATGGACCAATGTGGGCTCTTCATGAAATTTGACCACCTTGTCCCTTAGGTCCTTAGCATCCCTATAATTACCTAATCTAGACCAAATATGGTTAGGAATCAAATCACTTAGCAATTTGATTATCTTGAAATCCTTGATTGGTCCTTATTCCATCTTGTCTTTTCAATTTGCCTATTTTCTTCATCCCTAGGCATTTCGAAACTATTTTCTAAAATTAGCATTAAATTGAAATCAGTTTCGAAGTATACCTCCATCCTTTTCTTCCACCAAGAAAAGTCTCCATCGAATTTTGGTGATGGATATTTATGTCGGCCATCTTATCGTGCTTGTGTTGGCGATTAGTCCCTGACAAGCTCTTCGCTCTGATACCACTTGTTGGAGGATCGGTGGTCGGCTAGAGGGGGGTGAATAGCCCCAATTTGCGTGTACGATGGAAATCGTCTGTTCGTTGCGTGCTCGTCTACAATACTCATTAATGCACAATGGAATAATAGTAATGAAAATGAATACAATGCACACAAGCACAAATACACACGATATACGTGGTTCGGAACCTTAGGGTTCCTACTCTATGGGGTGAGCTCAACGAGCTCGTGTTATGCGCAAGGTACTAACAACAACTCATTCTCGATAACACGTCAGAGGTGGAGAAACCTCGTACAAGCAATTACAACAATGTAATACAAGCAAATACAAATACAAGAAGAAATACAAGTAAAGAAAACTTTACAAAACTTCGCTTTGATCACTTGCTTATTGCTTGCTTTGGATTTCTCTTGAAGGTCTGGAATACAATAGCAATTCCCCTTCAAAATCTACCCAAAAGTCTTGGCGAAATCCTCCATTTCGAGCTCCATTTAAAACCTACATTGAACTGATTCCGCGCCCATCAGTCGACTAGTCTTGTAGCTGTTGTCTCACAATGACTTGATCCACACTGGCCAAGTTCCAATGAATCCATCATCAGTCGACTGATCATGCCCATCAGTCGATTGATGATCCTATCAGTCGAGTGGTCATCGCGATCGATCACCGAAGACCTCTCGTGGCGAATTCACCCGATCGGTCGATGAGTTTGGCGATCGCCTTCCTTCGGCATCGATTGTTAGGCGTAATCGAGTCTAATCGACCCAGAGCAGTCGACTGGTACCTATACCAGTTGACTGATATCGAGTAAAACCTCAAACACCAAGTTGTTTGAGCATCCGACCGTCGGGTAAACCCTCAAACACCATGTTTGAGCATCTGACACTCAGTCTTAGCCACTTGACCAAGTCCACCTCATCCTCTCATGGAGTTCCCCATCAAAGCTCTCTTCCCTCGACCTACGTCCCTCGGATGCACTAAGCGCACGACTTCGCAATGCCATCCTTCGCATCTCTTGCTCTCGAACTATGCCTTCCTTGGGCCTCACTCCATTCGCTCCTCGTCCGACGATCCCTCAGATGCACTAAGCGCACGACTTCGCAATGTCATCCTTCACCGACTCAAGGACCCCAAGCCTAGTGAACTTGCCAAGTTCTCAAGACTTCCCACACCAAGCCTTATGCTTGGATTTTCACTGCCAAGGCTACGCACTTGGATTTACGTAGCCAACCCATGTTGGACTTTCCCAACACCAAGCCCTATGCTTGGATTTTCCCAACACCAAGCCCCATGCTTGGACTTTTCACCACCAAGGATACACACTTGGATTTATGTGGCCAACCCATGTTGGACTTCCCATGACAATCCCATGTCATACGTTTTGTCTAACATCAAAATATAGTTCGAGTCAAACTCGAGTCCTGGGCCGATTGCACCAACATTCTCCATTGTTAAGCCTCAATGCTTGGACTTTTGTCGCCAAGACTACACTATTGGACTTATATGATCAAGACTACACCCTTGGACTTTTCCCTTTGCCAAATATTCATATTTAGGCTTTCCCTTGTCAAGACTCCATTCTTGGACTTTTCTTGCTAAGTATTCATACTTGAACTTCTCCATTGCTAAGACTTCACTGTTGGATTTCTCCATTGTCAAGTATCTATACTTGGACTTTTCCTTACCAAGTCTCCAATCTTGAACTTCCACCCGAGTCTCACTCGAGCTGTTGGATCGATTTGAGCACTAGAGAGGGGGGAGTGAATAGTGCAAGACAATTCTTTTCTTTCGTTCGATAATATAAAGAGTTAAAGCAGCGGAAATATAATGGAAAAAATTTGTTTTACTTGGTTCACAGCCTACCGGCTGCTAATCCAAGGCCCTAGTGTCTGAGACCACGTACGGGGGCAATTCACTAAAACACTCCTCCTCATTGGAGGTAGGAGTTGACGGTTACAAAAGCTCGAGAAAACTCGAGGTAGAGAGACACACCCCTCTCTCCTCATTACGATAAAAAGCTCGATACAAGTAATCAAATACAATGTAAAAGAAGATGACAACTTAAAGTAATACCGATGACTAAGTGATTGAAGGATGGGCTCGTGTCGTCGGCGTTTCGGTAGTGCTTCATCATCGTAGAGTCGTCGGAAAGTTGCGGCGTTGTGGAAGCACTTTGGAAGCTTTTGAATGATGGAAATGGGGTGGAGAACACCTTCTTTTATAGCCTTATGAAACCCTAATCGTTGAGATGAGATTTCATGAGGTGATGCCACCTAGCCCTTGAGAAATGGAGATAAGCTTTGACTCTCCTCGAGGTTGATCCTTGATCAGCAGTCGACTGATCAACCATATCAGTCAACTGCTAGAGGCATCAATCGACTGATACAAGCCATCAGTCGACTGATGGCAGGGTTTCCAACTGCAATGAAGAGTTAGCTCAAAAATACAGTTAATATAAGTAAGTTTGATGGTCGTTTACCATCCGATTTTGACTTAGACCTTCCATGGGAAGTCTTGGTCAGATCGACACCTAAGGATGTCCCAATATAGAGGACATGACCTTACTTACACTCACTAACACGAGCTTACCTTAGCCTTTACCTTTGAAGCTTCGCTTCCGGTCTTCACTTGAGTTCATTGGCTCCCTCCGAAGTCCTTCCAGTGTCGCCCGACCACCACGGTTCCCTCTGGGTGTCATTAACCTTCGACTTAGCTTAGCATTTCTGCACACATGATTCAGCTCGTGAGATAACGATGTAAACTTAACTTTGTGTCTTTGCCATAATCAAAACACAGGTTCGATTATTTGGTGCCCCTGCACCAACTGTGTCATTGTTCTGATCAAAGAAGGCCCCTGTGCCTCGCCATGACCTAGAAGCCAATTTCTCAAAAAGGTGACTTAACAAGCTTAGGGTTAAATCCGAATCTAACCCAAGGTTGACTAACTTTAATTAAGTTCAAATCATCTCACAAAATATATAAGGTAAACAAATCCTGAGACACATAGAATGGGTGAGATGATTAAGGATCAATTTTAATATACATAACCTTTTCAAAATGCTATCTATTTTTCAACTATTGCGCTTAGATGAATAATTATAATTGGTCAATGTTAACTATAAAACTCTCTAGGCCAAAGTTTAGTGCCCCCTAACTCTCTTATACCTTATATGCTTAACTAAGGGGGAGAGCAAACTAACCCTAAGGTTTATAAATATTTAAAGTTGTTCTTGAAAATTAGCTTATAAGTATTTTGAAAATCAAAGCTAAGTTTCAAAAACTTATTGTTGGTGCAGAGGGATATACCTCGAACCAATTTACTTAACCAATTCGAGATGCATGCTTGGACTCATACTCATTTTTTTTATGCATGCTATAATGTTATGCATTTTAAAACCCCTTATTTTTTATAAACCCCCGACCTTATTTTTGATTCATGGCAAAAGGGGAAGAAGAGCGTAAGTTAAGGAGGAGTAACAAAATTTAAAAAATTAAATTATTGTCTTAAACTCACCTAGGGTTAATGGGGAGTTCGTTTACTTATTGTTTAAAATTTCTCTTAACTTTGTGTTGGTTTGCCATAGATCAAAAAGGGGAAGATTATTGATGCAGGGGCACCAGATAATCAAACTTGTGTTTTGATTATGGCAAAGACACAAAGTTAAGTTTACATCGTTATCTCACGAGCTGAATCAAGTGTGCAAAAATGCTAAGCTAAGCCAAAGGTCAGTGACACCCGGAGGGAACCGTGGTGGTCAGGCGACACTGGGAGGACTTCGGAGGGAGCCGATGAACTCAGGTGAAGACCGGAAGAGAAGCTTCAAAGGTAAAGGCTGAGGTAAGCTCATGTGAGTGAGTGTAAGTAAGGTCGTGTCATCCGTACGGTGACATCCTTAGGCCTCGATCTGACCAAGACTTCCCATGGAAGATCTAAGTCGAGATCGAATGGTAAACGACCATTGAACTTGCTTATAATAACTGTATTTTCTAGCTAACTCTTCATTGCAGCTGGAAACCCTTCCATCAGTCGACTGATAGCTTGTATCAGTCGACTGATACCTCTAGCAGTCGACTGATAGGGTTGATCAGTCGACTACTGGTCAAGGATCAACCTCGATGAGAGTTAAAGCTTATCTCTATTTCTCAAGGGCTAGGTGGCATCACCTCATGAAACCTCATCTCAACGATTAGGGTTTCACAAAGCTATAAAAGAAGGTGTTCTCCACCCCATTTCCATCATTCAAAAGCATCCAAAGTGCTTCCACAACACCGCAACTTTCTGACGACTCTACGACGATGAAGCGCTACCGAAACACCGACAACATGAGCCCATCCTTCAATCACTTAGTCGTCGGTATTACTTTAAGTTGTCGTCTTCTTTTACATTGTATTTGATTACTTGTATCGAGCTTTTTATCATAATGAGGAGAGAGGGGTGTGTCTCTCTACCTCGAGTTTTCTCAAGCTTTTGTAACCGTCAACTCCTACCTCCAACGAGGAGGAGTATTTTAGTGAATTGACCTCCGTACGTGGTCTTGAACCACTAGGGCCTTGGATTAGCAGTCGGTAGGCTGTGAACAAAGTAAAACAACTTGTTTCCTTTATATTTCCTCTGCTTTAACTCTTTATATTATCGAATGAATGAAAAGAATTGTCTTGCGCTATTCACCCCCCCTCTAGCGCTCAAATCGATCCAACACGAGCTTGGTCAATTTTGACCTGAGGTCGATTGTTCCAACAATCTCCCCCATATGACCTTGGATATCCCAATCATCCCACTAGTCATATGGTCAATATATATATTCAAACTATTAAAATATATTGTAAAACCCATTATCAAAATCTATTGTAAAATATTAAAATCCTACTGAAATCCCACTCGAGTCTGGTCAATCATGACTTGGGCCGATGACATCAACTTTATTTTGTATGTATTAAATTTTGGTGCAATCATATTCTAAGAGATTAGACTCGACCTTGGATTGATATTTGAGTAAAGGGTTTAAGTTAAAGTTTACATATTCATTTATATGTGTGTTAAGTTTTGTAAAAATTTGATAAGATACACATGGAGCTCACAGAGTTTGTGTTGGGTTACGACCGATGCGTAGATGTATTTTTGTCGTTTCACAAACGATGCAGAGGAAGAAAAACATAATAATTTCCTAAATTATGATAACACTCACACCCACGCATGTAGGATTACAACATGTGCGAACATATCCACCAAATAAAATTTTACATACAATAAGAATAAAATAAATTTTACTCTAGGTATACCTTTCAGATGATGGTAAGCCGAAAGAGCATCAACCGTACGACGCTCATGGAGCTTCGTCTCTACTCGTATCCATGCCAAATCTTCAGAGGGATGACTTTTCAAAGCCACGAGTTTGACCTTCTCTTCTCTACTAGACGAAGCAAGAAGTTCGGGTGATCGGAGAGCAATCGCCGACTCATTTTGCTACACAAACGAGTCCTCGAACAACCTTCACAAGGCTGTCGATTCATGTCGGAATTAGCCACTATTTTTGAAGATTCAATAAGTGATAATAACAACCCTAAAACCTAGAGCGGCTGGCCTCTAAAGAGGTGGTTCCTTGATGGCCGACGGAACACCAAACCTTAATTCTCCTAGGTCCGGCTAGGTTGAGGAAGAGGGCCTTAAGGACTTTGATTCTTTAAGTTTAGCCTTTATAACCCTTTATATAGGCACTAATCCTAATGGGTTATAGGTTAGTAGATCAAATCCCTAAGCCCATAACTATTAAGACTTAATCTCATCCATTAAACCCTAATTGGGCCCTTAACCAAAAGAGGGCCCTTTTAATTAAAACCAAATGAGTTTGATTTATAATTAAACCTTTTAAGGCCCAACCCATCTTCTTAAGACGTGCTCCTTTCGCATTTCTGACTTGACAAATATTTCCATATTTGTCATGTGTTTGGTCCAACCAAACTTGATCTCTCTCTATATTGAGAATCCAATTATCAAACTCGTTTTAAG
Source organism: Wurfbainia villosa (assembly GCA_025175895.1). Lineage (NCBI taxonomy): Eukaryota > Viridiplantae > Streptophyta > Magnoliopsida > Zingiberales > Zingiberaceae > Wurfbainia > Wurfbainia villosa. The sequence goes on from CM045988.1 coordinate 111,701,593, forward strand.
TCTCTTCGAAGGATTCGTAGTGCGTGTGACCTAATAGGTTCTCAGTTTATGTTGGTCATCCATAATTAATCATTAATTATGGAACAATCATGAGTGGCACCTAGTAGTACATCATGATCCCCAATTAATCAAAAAATCAACAGTTGATCTCGGAACCATTTCCGAACCCTTCAGCAGCTACAGTGAATAGTGTCTCATTTCTTTCACTCATCTTATACCCACTTAGTTCAGGGCATGGTCTATGTGTCAATCCCCACTAGGCTGACTACGTCACACCTAGCCCAAGTCTTACTTTCTCATCCAGTGGATTCTAATTACTTCGACATGTATCCAAGAGTACCATACTCTTGACATGCAATGCTTTGGCCAAAGACTTTGAGTAATAATCCTACCGAGTGGTCATAGGGTATACATCTCCTCGCAAGGAGTGGTGAATCCTTTGTTGGCTATTCAATCACCTTCGGACACTTCGACTTATACCCAATCATCCCGTACCCACACCTCCGTAAAGATGTATCGACTAAGATGTCAAAGTATAAGTCTCCATCACCAAGATGACTTGAATACCTTAAGTCGAAGGAAACTCGCACTCGAGCTGCAGTAAGAGCTTCACTGACATATCTTATATGTAGAGAACCATGTGAAGTCCTACAACAGGTAGCTCCAATGAACTAGTTACCATAACTAGCATCCACATTTAACTCTCGACATCTCAATGTCTCCGGGCAGTGAGGAGCAGCTGCTTGGATAAACCAAGGAGTATAACCCGTGCTAGTCTCCCAGAATCGATGACGTCCGAACTCATCAATTCATCGACTAGAGATTATTTCAATATATTCATAATTACACATGTAGAGATACTCACTAGTTGTGATCCAATCACAAGTTCTCTCATGCTATGAATCGTATCGCGGACATTCAGTAAATGAGTTTAACATTCAATTAAACACATATGACATGTGCACTCAAATAGTGAATCTTTATTTATCAAATAAATAGTACAACCATAAGGTGATTGCCTTAGGACACCTCTCAAACATAACAGTTTGTGACTCAACGAGATCAAGTGTGGACTTAGAGGTCTAACAAAATTTGGAGAAGGTTATATGACACAACTAAGAGACTACAAAATGATAAGTATTAAGGTTGTGTCAAAGTAGCTTATAGATCTTGAATTTATGTGGCTAAGTTGGTTGACTCAGTAGCTCGAGGTTCATTAAAGATTAAAGAAGGATAGTATAAGATATCTAAGAGACTACAAGTTAAGGAGCATCAAGATGCAACATTAATAATATTTGGAAGAAAACAAATTATATAGGTGAAGTGTGAAGGATGATACGTTGAGTGAGCTAAGGGCATGATGCATCTAAAGGACAAGTAACCTAGTGAAAGATAGCCTAACAAAGTCAAGTTATAGAAGGTAAGTTCTTGTGTCAATTGAGAGTTAAGAACTTGTATCCTAATTAGGAGAAAATATATCTAAACTTATGAGGAAACTCAATTATTTGAATGATCATGTTGGTACAACAAAAATATAAATTTTTTCTCTTGCTAATTACTTAGCAATGATACACACATTAATTATAAAAACAAACATAAATAAAAGACAAGACAAAATATTTACTTGATTCACAACCTCCTAAAGTTGTTATGTCTATGACCTATGCACAAGTCATATATATGTCCATTAACTTTCACCTCTTCAGTAAAATGTCAGAGGTGAAGAAACTTGTTATATAAGATTAGATATGATAAATAGAGGCTTAAAAAGACAATATAGAACATAAGGTATTTGGTGTGTTTGTGTATCCTTGAGCCTTAGCCTTCCTTATATAGCATGCACCTTGATATGGTCATCATGCTAATATGGCACCTTTTAGGTTGCCCAGAACCTTGTTGATTCATCTTCCAACTTTATTCATGAATAGATCACTCCATATTTGATCATGTTGACATGACACCCTCTGGTCGCCTAGACCAACTCTGATTGTCCAGACACATCTCGGCTTCAACGGCGAACTAGTCACCTTTATCTAGACTAGTTGACATTGTTGGTACAATCGGTCTTAGGTTAATGTTGACCAAGCTCGAGTAAAACTCGAGTAGTATTTTAATGTTTGACAATATGTATGATCGTATTACTAATAGATAGTTTGGGACATCCAAGGTCATGTGAGAGAGATTGTTACGAGGGAGATTGTTAGAGCAATCAACCTCAGGTCAAGGTTGATCAAGCTCGAGTAAGACTCGAGTGAAAGTCCAAGTATGGATATTTGGCAATGGAGAAGTCCAAGAATGGATTCTTAGTAAGGGAAGTCCAAGTTTGGAGACTTGGCAAGGAAAGTCCAAGTATGGATACTTGAAAATGGAGAAGTCTAAGAATGGATTCTTGGCAACGAAAGTCCAAGTGTGTAGTCTTGGCAAGGAAAAGTCCAAGTATTGATACATGACAAAGGGAAAGGCTAAGTATGCAGTCTTGGCAAGGAAAAGTCAAAGTATAAATACTTGGGAAGGGAAAGTCCAAGTATGGATACTTAGCAAAGGAAAGTCTAAGAGTGAAGTCTTAGTTGTGTAAATCCAAGTGTATAGTCTTGGCAGCGTAAGTCCCGGAGGTGTGACCTCTAGACAAAGGAAGATCCAGTAGCATGATAAAGCCGATGGAAGCACTTAAAGGCTAGCACAAGGGCGAGGAGTCATGGACTCGAACCAAAGGCATGAGGATGATGTAAGTTGCTTTAAGGCTTAGGTATAGTCTAATGGTACATGATGGCATGATGAAACTGAAGAAAGCACTTGAAGGCTAGTGCAAGGGTGAGGAGTCGTTTACTCGAACCAAAGGAGTGATGCTAATGGAAGTATCCTGAAGGCTTAGGTCTAGACTAAGGGTAAGTGTCAAGTATGAGGGGAGGATCATACTTGGGTATTAAATCTTAGTTCTAAGGTTTACCAGTCGATTGAGAATTGATCCAGTTGACTGGACGAATGTTCGACACTCGGGTGCTCAAAAGACTCGAGCAGTTGACTGGGGTTATAGACTAGTCGACTGGTTGAGTGGTCGACTTGGCCCGACCTGGTGCTCGGTCGATTGTGACTCAAGAAATTGACTGGTGCTCGAATAGTCGACTAGTTGATTGGACCAGTCGGCTGGCCACTGGCAGTCTATTGTTGGATTGAGTAGTCGAATAGTTTCAGTGGACAAGAGCACATAATATTTATAAGTCTATTACTGGCTCATTGCAGTAGACTGATGGTTATTGGCAGTCGACTATTGGGTCAGGGCAGTCGACTGATTGGCCAAATTAGATGTAGATTAGTTCATTATGAGACAATGGCACAGTGATAAATCGACTAGGGGTAAGGCCAGTCGACTGATCGACAGAAAATTAGCCCGACGTAGGTTATAAAAGGAGACTTCGTGGAGGATTTTCGTAGCTAGTTCAAGGGAGCTTTTGGAGAGGAATTGTTGCTACATTCCAAGTCTTTAAAAGCCTTTCAAAGAAACCAAATCAATAAGCAATCAAAAGCTCACTTGTAAAGTGTTGTAGTTTCATTTATTTCATTTGTTTGTATCTGGTTATTGTTTCTTGTATTATAAGCTACATTGTTAGAGGTTTCTCCACCTCCGGATTGTTTTCAAGAAGGAGAAGTTTTAGTGGTGGCATCGCTAGAGCTTGGCTATGGAGTAAGAATTAGGGTTCCAAACCACGTAAAATCCCTTGTGTAGTGGTTGTGCTTTTATGTCTTGTATTTTGTCTATGTTATATTTGTTTCCGCTGCGTACTAACAACTTGTAGAAAAGTACACAATCGAAAGAAATTGAAGAATCGCTATTCATCCCCCCTCTAGCGCATCAGAAGATCCTTAATAATTGGTATTAGAGTGAGGCCACTCTTCAAGGACTAGACGTCGAGGGAGCAATGCTAGAGGAGTAGAAGGTCCATCGGGAGCATCAAGAGAAATGGATTTTAGCGATGGACTAGGTTACAACATCCTAGTTCCACATTCCTTCGAGTGTGATGACTTCATGTATTAGAAAGGTAGGATGAAATATTTTTTAATAAATAATATTGAAGATTAGTTTAGTATTGTAGAAGGATTTGAAGGGCCCATGGAAAAAAAGGGAATACTCTTCAATAAAAAGAAGTGACCAGAGGAGAAACTTCAAAAATTTGAGATCATTGATAAGGCAACCAAAATGCTAATCAATTTGGTACCTAATGATATTTTGTGCAAGATAGAAGAATTTAAGGACGCAAGAGAGTTATGAAGCAAATTGGTAGAGCTCCATGAGAAGCCCTCATCGACCCAAGATGATAAGAAGGAGTCCAAGGAATCAAGTTCATCATCTCAAGAGCTTGAGGATTTGGAGGTTAAGAGGTGCTCAACATCCTAAGTTGAATAAGTCTCCACCTCTATGATTGAGCGGGAGATTAGAGCAATGACTCCAAAACAAGAGGAAACATCAACCTCCGAGCCAATGGAGAACAAATTCAAGATTCTCCCACCACCCCTATAGGTGACTCAAATGCAACTTGTAAAAATAAAGATCATATAGTTTGCTTTGAGTGTAGGGAGAAAGGATATTATAAGAGCAAGTGTCCAAGAAAAATCAAGGAAAAGGCTAAAGTAGCACCCAAGACCAAGGTGAAGACAAAGGAGACCGGAGCCCCAATTCGCAAAGGCAAGGAGCACATAGTGTGCTTCCAGTGCAATAAAAATGGGCATTACCAGAGCCAATGTCCAAGGGGGAGGTACCCAATCAAGGACAAGGTAGAGAGCTCAAGTGTAGGAGGAGCTCCTAGGGCTAAGGTATCACATTTTAATGAACTTGCAATTTATCATAAGAAGCATGCTAATAACAAATTTTATTGGTTAGGTGCTAAACATCATGCAATTAGAACATGGACAACTCTAGAACTACCTTACCTAAGGAAAATATTAGAACCTTTAGGAGTAGATCTAATTTAGATAAGGATAGGAAGAATAACAACAACCTAGGCAATAATCCCTAATCCTAAAAAGACTAGACATATGCCTAAGAAAAAGAAAGTCCAAGGAAATGATGAAAATAAAAAATTATGAATTAGAGAAGTTTTGAGATTAAAACTTGATAAATTAGAAAATACCCTTAGAAGAATGGGAAATATGCTTAATGGGTCTAATAGGCAAAACCTAGATTTTAGGAAGTAAAATCCATCAAAATTATAAGGGAAGTTATCCCTAGAGTTGACTTTGATAAGAGTCAAGTGACTAAGGTTTCAAAGAAACCTAGAAGAGTCACTAAGAAGGTTACAAGAGAAGGTATCCCTAGAATTAACCTAAATGAGACCACAATGACCAAGGCTTCCAAGAAACCTAGAAGAGTCATTTGGAAGGTATCGAGGGAAGTTATCCCTAGTGAATACCTAGAAAATCCAAGGAGCTCCAATAGGTATTGGGTTTCTAGGAGTGTGATTCCTTCACACTAGATGAGTTTAAGGTGTGTCAACTTAAAATGGAAAGGTAGTTAACCTAACTATAATGAAGTTGACACTTTAGAGCATCTTCAAGATATATTTATACTTTGAAAATGAATTTAGATTATAATCCTGAAATATTTTAGGATGTGCCAATTAGAATAATGGAAGTTTAAAAATTTGATCATAATTGGCACAACTAGGTTAAGTTCCATAGTGTGCCAAGTTGGGATTTTTGGCACACTTGAGGGAGTTGGGTTGTCATTATGGCAAAGTGGGTATTTGATATAATTTTAGCAAATGACAATTAGGTTCAAAACTTAGGTATCTCTATACCTTTATATTATATATTTGTAATGCTTTGTTTGTTGTCATGACATTATGTATCACATGATTATTTGAAATGTCATATTAATATTTAGATTATTTCTATTATGTCATGACATCATGTATCATTGGCAACGTTTCTAAATTATGCAATCATATATGCCATGATCATATTCATGCATTAAGATAATCAAATTGAATTTAAGGACAAATGACATTAGTTGACACCTAAGTAAGGTGATCAAATTAGATATGCCTAGATAATAATGTGTGAACCCTTAGTTTAAGGAAGAACCAAACTCATATCTCACAAAGATTTTGGGAAGACATATGTGCATATTGAAATACTCTAGATATATATGAGATGTTAGGAAAATGAGTTAGGTTCAACGTGCTTATGGGGTACATCAAAATGAATTCAAACTCATTAAATCATAGGAAGAAATTGTTAGGGCAATCAACCCATGTAATGATGTTGTTTTGATGTGTGTGGCAAAGGGTTTAAGTTAGGTTGATATGTGTGTTAAAGTCATGCAGAACTTAGTAATTCACACATGGATTGGCTTGATGTTAGCATCAGTGAGTTCACCGTCTCATGGCTCGGGTCCTTGAGTTGGTGAAGGAAAGCATTGCGAAGCCGTGCGCTTGGTGCATCCGAGAGACCGTCGGACGAGTAGCATTAGAGTGAAGCCAAAGAAGTAGACTTCAGTGCAAGATGTGAAGGATGGTATTACGAAGTCGTGCGCTTGGTGCATCCGAGGGATGTGATCGGACGAAGAGAACTTCGGCAAGGGACTTCAAGCAAGATGAGAGAATGAGCGAAATGTAACATAGCTCATAGGTGGACTTGGCCGAATGGCTAAGTTAAGTGTCGGATGCTCAACCAAGTTGGTTGAGGTTTTACCCGACCATTGGATGCTCAAACAATGTTTTGTTTGAGGTTTTACCCGACACCAGTCGACTGATATAGATATCAATCGACTGCTTTGGGTCGATGGACTCGACCGGTGTTCGACCAAACATCTTTTGGCCCAACAGTTGACTGCTATGCTTTGGCGATCATTGCTCGACCATCGATCATTGCCCGAGGATGGCGATCAAGCGATCAAGGTAAACTCGAGCCGCAGAGGGTTTTAGAGTCAAGCGATCGCTTGATCCTCACTTGATTGGCTCCATCGATCGATTGATGGGGATGATCGATCCCGATGTAGAGTCGTTGGGAAGCCAGCGTGGATAAAAATCGTTCGAGGCAGCGGCTACAACATGATCGACTAATAGCACCTCTTCCCTATAAGAAGAGGCCTTGGGTCACTTTGGGAGGTTAATGCTTCATCTCTAAACATACTCCCAAGTGCCTAAACGTTCTCTACTCCTCTTCCTTGTGTTTAATTCAATCTTATTGTAAGAGGAGTCATTTTGTAAGAAAGGTTTACCTCCACCTTGAAGGAGAGATTAGTGAAGTTGGTTGAGGGAGTGATTCGCCATACGAATTAGTCGTGGATTAGCGGCAAGGGTCGTGAACCATGTTACACACTTGCGTTAGCGATTGTTCTTTCTTTGCTTCTTGTATTTGTTTTTAATTGTCTTAATTGTTAGTATTTCTATTGCGCTAACTTTTGATTGTAGATGATTAAGCGAATGACTTCCATCGTATACTGAAAAGGGCTATTCACCCACCTTTAGCCGACCACCGATCCTCCAACAAGTGGTATCAGAGCGAGGAGGTTGTCGAGGACTCATCGCCAAAACAAGCACGACAAGAGATAGTCGGCTCCAACATTCATCCGCCTAAGTTCGAAGAAGAATTCGCTTGGTGGAAAAAGCAAATTGAGGTATTCTTCGAGACCGACTTTGATATAATGCTTATTATGGAAAATGGTTTCGAGTTGCCTAGGGATGAAGAAGAGGAGCCATTGGAGAAGTCAAGATGGACAAATAAGCAAAGGGAGGAGCACCTTGCAAATTCAAAAGCCAAGCACCACCTATTCAATATGCTTCCACAATAAGAGATTAATAGAATTGGAGAATGTTCAAGTGCCAAAGAGATGTGGGAAAAGCTTGTAGAACTTTATGAGGGCATCTCCGAGGCAAAGCTAGTAAGAAGGGACCTCCTCCGCTCTCAACTAAATAATATCAAGCTAGATAAAGGGGAGAAGGTATTATCTTTGCATTCTCGCTTTAAAGAAATTATTAATGGTTTATTTAGTGTAGGGGAGAAGCTCTCCAATAGGGATATGATCATGAAAGCCATAGATGCCTTCCCCAGATCTTCAAAATGGAGTTCCATAGTAGATTCATTCTACATCTCCAAGAATCTAGAGGTAAGTACTCTAGAAGAATTCTTTTCTACTATGGAACTTCATGAGACTAGGCTTGAAGGCATAATTGAAGAACCAAGCATAAAGTCAAGGGGAGTAGCGTTAGTGGTGGAAAAAGGAAAGAAGAAGAAGAAGGAGACTCCACCATCTTCCTCCGATGAAGAATCTTCCTCCTCCATGGATAGTAATGAAGAAGCCTATATGGTAAGAAAGGTGAGACGTGCATTGAAAAGTTTTGAATTTAACAAGTCTCATGATAGGAGAAGGCCAAGAAGGAAAGTGATATGCTATAATTGCCAAGGAGAGGGACACATGAGAGATGAGTGCCCTTTATTGAACAAGAACAAAGAAGAAAGGAAGAAGCATGACAAGAAGAAAGAAGGGAAGAAGAAAGAAGAAAAGAAGAAGGAGAAGAAGTCAAAGCCCCAAAACCTAAAGGCTACATGGGATGATCCATCCTCATCAGAGGAAGAACAAGCCTTCACAACCCTTTCACTAATGGGGATAGATGACTTGGACTCCACCTCCTCCGAAAAAGAAGAAACAAGCTCAAGTGAGGAGAGCTCAAGTGAAGGGGGAGCCTCATCTTCATCATCGGAAGGGGATTGGGTAAGCAAGGTAACGAAACTCCCCTCCAATGATGTAGTTTCTATGATTACTAGCCTAACTAGGGATTTATTTAAGGCTAAGAAGAAAAATAAAAGCATGCTTAATGAAATCAATGAACTAGAAGAAAAAATGAAAATTGCATGTTCCCATGACAATGATAATTCTTCTAGTGTAAATGATGCATGCTTAGTTGAGAAAAATAAGACTCTAAGGGAAAAGGTGGAATTCCTCACAAAGGCCCTAGGAAAATTCACAATAGACTCCAATACATTAAATATGATAATTGGGAGCCAAAGGGTTAGTTTTAATAAGAAGGACCTAGGATATAAGGGATCCAAAAATGAGAAGGCCTACCATTGTTTGATTGCTAGAGGTCAAGCTAAAACTACAATGGTAGCTAGAAAATGGATTCCAAAGGAATACTTAGTGAACCCTATTGGAAAGAATCTATATTGGGCTCCTAAGTCCATCCTTAAGGGTTAGGAGAACCTAGGTTAGTCAACCATAAGTTAACTTAATTTTATATCATGCTAAATGGTTGACTTAGGATGATGAGGATGTTAGTTTTAGACTTATGACTTTTGATTTATGAGCATGATGAGAGTGATAATTTTTAACTTAGTGTTGGGTGATGATAATGTGTAACCCATGAATTGAATGTTTAAATCATGATTTATGCTTGATCTTATACTTGATAAATAATCATGATTTATTATTTGAATGGTAATGTTTGATGTATGATCATTTTAGATGATACTTAACCTTGATAGAAATTGCATGAAATTGATGGTTAAGTACAAATACCTCTAGGCACATCTCACACTCACCATAAGGCTAACTTGATTGATAATATAGCAATGAGTGAGATGTTAGGATGATACAAATGACTCACTTATGATTATAACATTTTAATGGGTCATTAGGTGTATCATAATAGAGCAATCATAGACCAATCATGGGGAAAGCATATGTTTAATTCATAGACATATTGCCCAAAGATCATGGTTGGATATTTCAAATGATTTCAAAACCATTTCGTGTGTTAAATTATGTGTATTCATGTTTTAAGGCATTTCAAGACAAAACTAGGCTTTCAAGTTGATAAACTTTAGTGATTTTCAACACCTTTGAGTTTTTGCCAAACTTTCAAAAATTAAATGAATTTTCATGAAAAACTATTTTTCACTGATAAAGGAACTTATTAGAATTATGTTTCCTGAATTTCATGATTTTTAGAATTTTTTGGAATTTTTAATGTATTTCGAAATTGGCCTAAATCAAAATTCGCTTTCTTAGTGTCGATTGATTGGCGCTCGATTGATCGATGTATGTCTTGTGCAAAAGCACAGTAACCTATTTTATCAAGTTTTGAGGTATATTTTGGGATTTTCTTCCTTTAGACTTGATGTCATGATTGTATAACATATGGTAGATATTTTTCATGGTGTCAAAGGAGGAGAAATATTGAGTTTAAGTTAATCATGCTAGGAGGAGAGAATTAGCATGTGTTAAGGGGGAGTTTGTATGTATTAAGGGAGAGGTTTGATTTTCATGTTTGATTTACATGCTTATCTTCCTTATGTGTTTTTATATTGTTTTACCTAACTTAAACGGATTGCCACACATCAAAAAGGGGGAAATTGTTAGGGCAATCAACCCATATAATGATGTGGTTTTGATGTGTGTGGCAAAGGGTTTAAGTTAGGTTGATATGTGTATTGAAGTCATGCAGGACTTAGTAATTCACACATGGATTGGCTTGATGTTAGCATCGGTGAGTTCACCATCTCATGGCTCGGGTCCTTGAGTCGATGAAGGATGACATTATAAAGTCGTGTGCTTGGTGCATCCGAGAGACCGTCGGACGAGTAGCATTGGAGTGAAGCCAAAGAAGTAGACCTCAGGGCAAGATGCGAAGGATGACATTACGAAATCGTGCGCTTGGTGCATCCAAGGGATGTGTTCGGACGAAGAGAACTTCGGCAAGGGACTTCAAACAAGATGAGAGAGTGAGCGAAATGTAACGTAGCTCATAGGTGGACTTGGCCGAATGGCTAAGTCAAGTGTCAGATGCTCAACCAAGTTGGTTGAGGTTTTACCCGATCGTCGAATGCTCAAACAATGTTTTGTTTGAGGTTTTACCCGACACCAGTTGACTGATATAGATATCAGTTGACTGCTCTGGGTCGATGGACTCGACCGGTGTTCGACCAAACATCTTCTGGCCCAATAGTCGACTGCTCGACCATCAGTTGACTGATCAAGGTAAACTCGAACACAGAGGGTTTTGGAGTCGACTGATCACTTTGGTCACTCGACTGTTGGCTCCATCAGTCGACTGATGGGGATGATCAGTCGACTGATGTGGGAGTCATTGGCTGGAAGCCAATGTGGATAAAGTCAGATTCTGAGGCAACGACTACAACAAAGAATGATCGATCGATGAATGATCGATGACCGAGAAGAATGGCCTCTTCCCTATAAGAAGAGGCCTTGGGTCACTTTGGGAGGTTAATGTTTCATCTCTAAACATACTCTCAAGTGCCTAAATGTTCTCTACTCCTCTTCCTTGTGTTTAATTCAATCTTATTGTAAGAGGAGTAATTTTGTAAGAAAGGTTTATCTCCATCTTGAATGAGAGATTAGTGAAGTTGGTTGAGGGAGTGATTCATCATACGAATCGGTCATGGATTAGCGATAAGGGTCATGAACTACGTTACACACTTGCATTAGTGATTGTTCTTTCTTTGCTTCTTGTATTTGTTTATAATTGTCTTAATTGTTAGTATTTCCGTTGCGCTAACTTTTGATTGTAGACGATTAAGCGAACGACTTCCATCATATACCGAAAAGTGTTATTCACCCCCCTCTAGCCGGACACCGATCCTCTAATAGAAATCATGAGGAAAGCTAATGTACATGTCATGTACACTTAGTCCATTGACCATGATTGAAAATAAGGTTTGAAAACTATTTTAAAATTATTTTAGAAAACCTTGGTGAAGTCTATCTTTTGATAGCGATCACCATTGAGGATATTGATACAAGTTAGGCAAAAACATTGAAGTTTTCAATAGTTTTGAACTTTATATCATTCTTTCAAAATAATAGGTATTTTCATATAAAATTAATTTTCACCTATAGTATTTAGCATAAGTAATGTGTGTATGAAATTTCAAGATTTTTTAAATATCACATAATTACTTATGTATTTCTAAAATTCATTTTGAAAAGTTTGATTTCTGAAACACTAGTCGACTGCAACATGGAGTAGTCGACTGGTGGTGGTGTCAATCGACTGGTCGCTAATAGAGTCAACTGATGTGTCTGATTTTGGCTAAATAAGATTTTTTTTTTTTAGATATTTATCAGCACCTCTAAGTACCCTAATCACTCCTAACCTTATAATATACTTAGAGAAGCATTGGAAGGGTGATATTTTTGTTGAAAAATGATTAGGAGATTTAATTAGGGTGAAAATCAAATTTTAAGGGATGTTAAAGTTCAAGTTTGAACTTTTACTCTTATTTTTTATTGTTTAGATTTCCTATAGGTTTAGGAACTATCCAATGACATTGTTGGTGTAATGGTTAAGAGGGAGCAAACCTTTAGGGGAAGTTTATTCATCAAGGCATGATAGATGAAGGTTAAAAAGGGGGTGAGTGAAGAATTATCTTTCATTTAGTGATAAGGGTTTTATCACTAAGGAGAATGAAGGCATTCAGGATGAAGATTTGAACAAAGGGAGAGAATAAAGGATCTCATTGGAATATGAGAGACTTTTTGATATATACCAAAGGGGGAGAAATGAAGGGTTTAAGTTAGGAAACCTTCCATTATGTCTTGGCATAAGAAGAGTCAAGTTGGGATTATGGGTTAGCCTAACTTAAAGGTATTGTCAAATATCAAAAAGGAGAAGATTATTGATGTCATCGCCCTCAAGTCAATGTTGACCAAGCTCGAGTGGGACTCGAGTAGTGTTTTAATGTTTGATAATATGTATGATCATATTACTAATGGATGGTTTGGGACATTCAAGGTCATATAATGGAGATTGTTGGAGCAATCAACCTTAGGTCAAGGTTGACCAAGCTTGAGTAAGACTCGAGTGAAAGTCCAAGTATGGATACTTGGCAATGGAGAAGTACAAGAATGGATTTTTGACAAGAGAAGTCCAAGTTTGGAGACTTGGAAAGGGAAGTTTAAGTATGGATACTTGGTAATGGAGAAGTCCAAAAATGGATTCTTAGTAAGAAAAGTCCAAGTGTGTAGTCTTGGCAAGGAAAAGTTCAACTATGGATGGCAAAGGGAAAGTCAAAGTGTGTAGTCTTGGCAAGAAAAATTCCATGTATAGATACTTAGCAAAGGAAAATCCAAGGGTGTAATCTTGGTCATGTAAGTCCAAGTGTGTAGTCTTGCCAGCGTAAGTCCCACAGGTGCGTCCTCTTGGCAAAGGAAGACTTGAGAACATGACAAAGCCGATGGAAGCACTTGAAGGCTAGCACAAGGGTGAGGAGTCATGGACTCAAACTAAAGGCATGAGGTTGATGGAAGTGGCTTGAAGGCTTAGGTCTAGGCTAAGGGTACTCGATGATATGACGAAACCAAAGGAAGAACTTGAAGGCTAGCATAAGGGTGAGAAGTCATGGACTTAAACCAAAGGTGCGAGGCTGATTGAAGTGGCTTGGAAGGCTTAGATTTAGGCTAAGGGTAAGTGTCAAGTATGAGGGGATCATACTTGGGTGTAAAACCTTAGTTCCGTGGTTTACCAGTCGACTGGATGAGTGCTTTGTTAGAGGATCGTGGCCTGGCTAGAGGGAGGTGAATAGCCCTCGATGTGTACGATGAAATCGATCGCGTCTTAATGGTCTACAATCAAAGTTAGCGTAGCAGAAATACTAACAATAAAGACAATTAAGCAAATACAACAAGTAAAGAGAAGCAAACGCTAAGATGTAGATGTAACGTGGTTCACGGCCCTTGCCGCTAGTCCACGGACGATTCATAAGGCGAATCACTCCCTCAACAATCCACTAGTCTCTCCTTCAAGGTGGAGGTAAACCTTCTTACACAAATCACTCCCTCTTACAATAAGATTGAAATAAACACAAGAAGAGGAGTGTTAAAATGTGTTGGACACTTGGGAGAAGTTTAGGAGTTAAGCATTAGCCTCCCAAGAGCACGCAATGCCTCTTCTTATAGGGAAGAGGTCATCATCAGCATCGATTGCTTCACAACGACTTCATCCACATTGACGTCCAGCCAACGGCTCCCTAATCAGTCGACTGATCATGCCCATCAGTCGACTAATAGAGTCATCAGTCGAGTGATCTAGGTGATCAGTTGACTTTCAAACCTTCTATGCCCACGACCACCTTGTGTAGGATCGAGTAAACCGAGAGAGGGGGTGAATCTTGGTGTTTAATATTTTTATTTATTTTTGAAACTAATTTTATATTTTTCAAATAAGAGTACGCAGCAAAAATTAAATGCAATTTCGACACAGACAGTTTACTTGGTTCACAATCCTAACTGGGTTGCTACTCTATGGCTCGTAGCTCTCCCAAGAGCTACCTCAATGGGCAATCACTATAATACCCTCCAATTCGAGAACTCTCGACTTCGGAGGGGGTTCGCTTTTTACAAAGATGAGAGAAGGGTAACACACTACCCTCTCTTGAATTCAAGTACACAAGCGAATAAAAAGTAAAGAAATTATTGACTACTTTATACCGACACGAATGTAGAATCGGATGCAAGCACGAGGTGTCAGAAAAGAGCCCTTTTAAAGATTTGAAGCTTTTGGGATCGTGGGAAAATTTTGACAGTACTTCGGCGTAGATTGGATGTGATACTCGGATCTGGTCGAGCTTATATTTTATAAATCTTTTCCAGTCGATTGGAATGCCTTCCAGTCGACTGGAATGCCTTCCAGTCAACTCCACATCAGCCCGTCGACGGAAACCTCTCCAGTTGACTCAACGTCACTCGGCTCTGCATCGAGAAATTTACCTCTTCAGTCGACTCAAACCCTTCAGCCGACTGAAACCCTTTCCATCTGCGTCGCACGATCTCCAATCGATCACTAGATGATCTTGCCAAATAGGTATCCAGTCGATTGATACATATACAGTCGACTGGACTCCAGTCGACTTGAATCCATTCAGTCAACTGATCCCTGCAAAACAGAATTAACACAAATAGATAATATGAAATGTGATAAAAATAGTAATACTGCTCGATCTCGACTACTAAGTCCCACGCAGACTTTTTGTCGAATCAATGCCTAGCTTTATCCCCCTACAGAGAACTCGGTCTCACCTCTTCACTCGAGACTTACCTGCCTGCTACCTGCTGGACTTAGCACTTTTGACATCCGATCTAACCCACCAGGGCTTCCACCAGATGTCCGATCTGCCTTACTCAGCTGAACTTTTTGCCGATTGTCCGGTCTCCTGACCCAACCAGTCTTCATGCTAAATGTCCGATCCATACGACCCATATGGACTTCATGTCTGGTGTTCGGTCCTCCTGATCTGTCAAGATACGTGCCTAGTATCTGGTCAACACGACCTACTAGGACTTCCTGTTAAGCCTACACACTTAACATTGATATTAGAATACAAGTAAATCCTAACATTTAACTATTGTTCATATATCAAAACTAAGGAGTGATGCTCATTGTATTAACAATCTCCCCCTTTTTGATGTATGACAATACACCAGTTAAAGTTAAGAGAATCAAATACCAATATCCAAATATTGACATGTACAATAAATTCATAAATTAAACCATATATGAGATGCATAAGTCCTTATCAAATTTTTGCATTTTTCTTTCAATAAAAAATGTCTTTAATTAATTTTTTACTTTTCTTTAAATAAGTAAATTTCTAACTTTATATCTCTTTCTCCCCCTTTGGCATACATCAAAATAAGGATTAATTATAAAATGCCAACAAAATATAGTGGAGTGTTGAAATAAGAAATTTTCAAGCTCAACAATTAAGTTTTAAAATTTTCACCCGCGAATTTGATTTCAAAAACTTAATTTAAGCTTTTTAATAAATTTCATACAATATATCTAACTTTTCAAAACATTTCAAACTTTAAAATTTTTTAAATTTTTTCAAATTTCCCCCTAAATAATAACTTATTAAAGAATTTTCAAACTTTAAAAAATTTCAAAATTTTCACCCCTAAATAAGAACTTATTTTTAAAATTTTAAAGAATTTTCAAACTTTAAAAATTTTCAAAATTTTCAAAACTCCCCCTGAATAAGAACTTATTTTCAAAAATTTTAAAGAATTTTCAAAAAAAAAATTAAACTCTTAATTTGATGCAAAAGTGATAGGGAATAAGTCCAAGCATGAATTCCTAAATATTATATTTATATTTTAAAAATACACATCTAAAAATTGTCCTTAAAGCAAATGTCCAACTCTTTATTAGCTCAAATGATATAGAATTTAATCATCAAGCTTTGAATTATAGTTAGTCACCGAAGTGATCAATTTGCTCTTGTAAACCCCATTTTGATTCATATCGATGCACTAGATCTACATCTGGAACCAAGGGTGCAGTCCTAACATCTCACGCCCATCTTCGTGGCTCAATACACAAACAGGTAATCTTAGGTGTTTGTGAGATGCGAAGGCCAACTAAAATCTATAGGATCATGAAATCTAGATTGACCTAATCTAGATTAAGTTATATTTTCCTTTTGAGAAATAATATTACTTTTCAAAATAATTCTAAATATTAAGCATGAAAATTTCCTAATCTACCAAGCACAATTCACACACAAGATTTTAAAAACTATTAAATTTATTAAGTTCAAGTGACATAACAATCCTAGTCAGTAGATGGAGGATGAGAAGGACCCATGCCCCAAGACCTAAGAAGCTCCATCATCTCTTGATGATCCTCTCTCTACGCTTGCAAAATCTGCATCATCTCAAGATGTTACTGCTCCTAGCGTTGTATTGCATCCTCCAACCTAGATAATCTTTCTGCTATGGTAGGAGGTGCTGGAAGCCCAAGAAATGGTGAAAGACTATCAAATCCAGGGGCTTCCTGATGCTCAAGCTCGGAGTGGTGGTCGGGGTCGATCTCTGGCTCATGCTCCTACTCCAGATCAGGCTGAGGCTGGAGCTGAGGACCATCTCTCTTCCATGCAAGGATATTATTGTCATCTAACCCTATTTTTTCTAAATCAAACTGTCTAGACCCTATCATGTCATACTCAGTAAGTTGTTTGATGTTACCTGTGGTAACATCAAACCCTAATGCAGCTAAGAAAGATGTGATGACATAGCAGTAAAGCAAATGTACCTTCCTTCTAATGACTGACCTAGAATGGTAAATAATGGAATGAAACATTTATAAACTAATTTTTATATCTAACCTATGACTAAGTTCATAAAATAAAAATGAGTGATAAGGGCACATCATGGCGATGTCCCTAGTGGTGAGTGGCAGAATGCAGTTCACTATAACTCGGTACAGGGCATAGTCATGTACTCTGAGTCTAGTAGAACTAAAGATACTCACAGACGGAGTTCCTTCCTCACCAAAAAGATACATATGTATCCTATCTAATTTAATATGAGAATAGGGGTCATCGTACAGTAACTCCGTGGATGGAAAACATGCAACAGGACATGTCGAATGCATGAGTCATAAATGATCTCTCAACATAGAGGGGGTAAAAATAAAGTCCTTACCCTGTACTCTAGTCGAATATGAAATGTCATCAATTTTACTAAGATTATTGAAAAAATCTGCACATAAATCTATGTTAATAGAGTTTCTACAATAAACTAGTTTTTCTAATCCATAGTGTGCTATGACCTCCATACTAAGCATGCATGCATTACTAAAGTATGATCTACTAATATACCTAGTAGGTATAGGAATGTAAGTGGTGCTCTCAAACCTAATCCTATGACCCTCAGTGGGGAACCTAATATCCAAGCATGGAGTTGAAGACTCAATCTCTACAGCTCTTCTTTTACCCCTAATTGAATTATAAATATTCAATATTAATTGAAAAAAATTAAAACAAAAGTTTAGAGTTATTACCTCGGCATTTTGAATGATATTAAAAGAATATGATGACCTAAACGCTTCGAAAGTCTAGAATTAGGGTTTTTGCGGTGGATTTGTGGCTGTTGTGAATGATTTTGGCGTAGCTCGGCGGTGGTCTTATAGATAGGATTCAGTCGACTGGAAACATTCCAATCACCTGAATTGGAGTCGACTGAACATGTTTCAGTCGACTGTAATAAATTTTACCATTTACTTCGCCGCCTAAACTTTATCTTCCAGTTCATTTCAGTCGACTTAATTGGCTTCAGTCGACTGAAGTTGCATTTTACCTTCCTGATATTCGGAGGCAATTGAAGTTGATTCAGTCGACTCTTGTTAAGTCGACTAAGAACAATTCAGTATACTGAATTCGAGTATTTTTGTTTTTGGTTGTTTTTTACGTTTAAATTGATTTTATTAGTTTAATTTTATTTATGTACTTAATTGTTTTGATTTTATTAAGTTAGTTGTATTAATTAGATGATTAGTAGGTTATTTACGTTTGATTTAGTGAGTCAACTAAGTTTGTTTAGTTTAAGTATAATACATTGAGTTGAATTAAGTTAAGTTTAATCAAGGTAAGTTGTTAATATAAATTCATTAATCTTGATTTAAGTATATTAGGTTTAGTTAAACTACATTAAACTAATTAGTCTTAATTAAGTTCTAAATCATCTCACCCAAGCTAGGTTTTCAATACACTTATTCATATGAGTTTTGTGAGATGAGGATTTCTTTTATCTTAATTAAATTTAATGATCAATTTCAAAGTGTTTAAACTTGTGTTAGATTCAAGCTCGATTTGAGCTAGTCAAGTAGGTCTTTCCAGTATTGACTTACAGGTCATGGAGAGGCACATGGCCTTCTTGGTTATCGGAGCAACGACCACTTCCTAGACAAAGTCAATAAAGGAATCAAGTACTTGATTCACTTTAGACTAAGTCTTGGTATAACTAGTTAAAGACTTAGTGAGTTAGCTTCGGTCAGTTCCACTCGACTTAATACACCAAGTCGTGGCGAGGCACATGACCTTCTTGGTTATCGGAGCAACGACCACTTCCTAGACATGCACTTCGAAGAGTTTTCCTAACTTACTATCAGTTCACTTGTCTTAGTACTAGGTTGTTCAAGTTTAAACTTCTTTGTTCCCTATGTAGTCCATTCTAAATTAAGCAAGTAAAGTAAACTAAAGCATGCAAGTGTTTAACTAAACAAGGAAACAAGCAAGGTGTTAACTCCCCCTAAATGGTAGCTAGATTAAGTTTTGTTCACTAAGTGAACTTGACTCTTGGGAACCCAAAATTGATTTGGTCCAATTTGGTTCACTAAGCTAGACTTAGGAACCCATGCTTGGACTTGATTCTTAGCATTTCGGCTAAGTAATGACATGTATGATTTATAGGTGGATTTAGCCTTGTATCCGAGTCCGGATCTGTTGTACATGACTCGCTGAGATCCGAGCATCATGTTGAGATACTTGGAACCCGAAGTGAACCTTTACAAAGATCCTGTTAGATCTTCTACTTGCCTTTTTAGGACTGAATTCTCTTCCTCAAGCTTTGCAACTTGATTTGAGTCTCTATCCTTAATTTGGCAAGTCGAAGTCTTCGAGTTGACTTTCTCCTTCAGTACTTGGACTTCCTTAAGTAGCAAGTCGACTTGATTCTCGGACTTAGCTAACTTTCTACCTAAGCATGCAACAATATTATACAACTTATCTTCTAAAGTAGAAGTTACCTCATTTGAACCTTCGAAAACGGATACGGATCCATGGCTTCTTTCCGACTCGGAATCGAACTCGTACTCGGAACTTGACTCTGCTCTGGATCTCGATTTGGCCATAAATGCGACGAAACTTCTCCTCATCTCTTCCGCGTTCGACTCTTTTGATGACGAGTCATCCCATGTCGCCTTAAGCACCTTCTTCTTCTTTTTCTTTTTTGGCTTTTCTTCCTTTTTTAAGTTTGCGCACTATGACTTGTAGTGTCCCTTTCCGTTGCATTCGTATAACGTCACTTCCGATCGGGGTCTTGGCTTGTTGTCGACCACCTTTTTGGCATCTTTCTTCATAAATCTCTTCCTCCGGTTGAACATCTTCTGGACTATATTTACGATCTCCTCTTCTCCATTTGTTTTCGACTCTAACTCGTCTTCTGACTCACTCTTTACTTTTCTTTCCTTTTTAGTCGAACCTGCCATCAAAGCTATACCATTCTCGGTTTGACCCGAGTTAGCTTGTTCGTGTAGTTCAAGTTCACAGAATAGTTAGTCTAACCTAATTGTGGAAAGATCCCTAGAAACCTTATAGGCATCGACAATCGATGTCCATAAGGCATTTCTCGGGAATGCCTTAAGCGTATACCTAACTATGTCCCTATTCTCTATTTGGTGTCCTATTAAATATAATCTATTTTATATATCTTTAATCCTAGTATGAAGTTGACTAGCTTTTTTCGTTTTCGTTCATTTTACAATTAAATAATTTATTTAATAACATGTCCTGTTTGGCTATCCTAGTGTCATTTGTACCCTCATGCAGTTCAATTATTTTTTCCCATAATTCCTTAGAATTTTCAAATGGACCTACCCTATTGAGCTCTTCTTTGGTAAGTCCACATTGCAAGGTGTTAAGTGCCTTGTAATCGACTTGAGCTCTCTTTCTAATATTCGTGGTTCATTTCTCCGTTTCTAACAACTCACCCGAGTCGTCTACCAGAGCTGTGAACCCTTTCCTAATTGAGAACCAGACCTCTAGGTCGGTCTTCAAGTAGCACTCTATTCGTCTTTTCGAGTAGGAAAAGTCCTTTCCATTGAAGAGAGGAGGGCAAACGGTGTTATATCTCTCTAAGTGTGATATTATTAACAAAATATTCTCTAAATATAGAAAATTAAATCTAATATTTTCTAAGGCAAGAACAACTAAATCGAATATTTTCTAAGGCAAGAAAAATTAATTAAATTAATCTAATTATGCAGAAACTTAATTCTAATTAATCTAAAATGAAAAAAATAATTTTAATTAATTTAAATATGTAGAAAATGATTTAAACTAATTTAAATATGTAGAAAATGATTTTACCTAATTTAAATATGTAGAAAATGATTTTAACTAATTTAAATATGTACAAAATCATTTTAAGTAATTTAAATATGCAAAAAATGATTTTAATGCAGTAAAAATTAATCTAAAGCAATAAAATTTAATCTAAATTAATATAAAGCAATGAAAATTAATCTAAAACAATAAAAATTAATCTAAAGCAATAAAAAAAATCTCAAACAATAAAAATAAATCTAAAGAAATAAAAATAAATATAAAGCAATAAAAATAAATCTAAATTAATCTAAAGCTCACGATGGTAGTTTCACCGATTCAGAGCGCCCTCGCTCTGATACCAATTGTAGGATCGAGTAAACCGAGAGAGGGGTGAATCTCGGTGTTTAATATTTTTATTTATTTTTGAAACTAATTTTATATTGTCAAATAAGAGTATGCAGTGGAAATTAAATGCAGTTTAGACACAGGCAGTTTACTTGGTTCACAACTCTAACTGGGTTGCTACTCCATGGCTCGTAGCTCTCCCGAGAGCTACCCCGATGGGCAATCACTATAATATCCTCCGATTCGAGAACTCTCGACTTCGGAGGGGGTTTACTTTTTACAAAGATGAGAGAAGGGTAACACACTACCCTCTCTTGAATTCAAGTACACAAGCGAATAAAAAGTAAAGAAATTATTGACTACTTTATATCAACACGAATGTAGAATCGGATGCAGGCACGAGGTGTCGGAAAAGAGCTCTTTTGAAGATTTGAAGCTTTTGCGATCGTGGGAAAATTTTGACAGCACTTCGGTGTAGATTGGATGTGATACTCGGATCTGGTCGAGCTCATATTTTATAAACCTTTTCCAGTCGATTGGAATGTCTTTCAGTCGACTCCATATCAGCCCGTCGATATGGAATTCATGGTCTTCCAGTCGACTGAAACCTCTCCAGTTGACTCCACGTCACTCGGCTCCGCATCGGAAAATTTACCTCTTCAGTCAACTCAAACCCTTCTGATCAAAAATGCAATAGACACAGCAATTTGATCACGACTCAACTAGCTCAACTAAAGTGGAGGTATCCAATCGACTATATCAGTCTCTTACAATCTATTCAACATCAAACTTTTGAATCTACTCGTTTATGATCGAGGCGTTAAATAAACAAATAATAATATTGAAACATTTATAAGAGTAATAATATCGCCGATTCGATCGCTAAGTCCCACGTGGACTTTTTGTCGGATTGACGCGTAACTTTGTCCCCCAACAGAGGACTCGGCCTCACCTCTTCACTCAAGGCTTACCTGCCGGCTACCTGTTGGACTTAACACTCTTGACATCCGATCTGAACCACCAGGACTTCCACTAGCTGTTTGGTCTACCTGACCCAGCTGGACTTTTTATCGATTGTCCAGTCTCCTGACCCAACCGGTCTTCATGCCAAATGTCTGGTCCACGCGACCCATCTGAACTTCATGCCTGGTGTCCGGTCCTCCTAATCTGTCAAGATACGTGCCTAGTATCCGATCAACACGACCTACTAGGACTTCCTGTTAAGCCTGCATACTTAACACTTATATTAGAACACAAGTGAATCCTAACATTTAACTGTGGTTCATACATCAAAACTAAGGAGTGATGCTCACTGCATCAACACCTTGATCAGTCGACTATCGTCCCTTGGCAGTCGACTAATGGTGCATTAGTCGATTGCTAAACTCTAGCGATCATTAGGTCGAGCCATCGATCGAAACACACGGTGAGCGATCAGTGCCATCGACCCAGGATTAGTGACATTTATATCAGTCCACTGGTGTCGGGTAAAACCTCAAACAAACCATTTGTTTGAGCATTCGACTTAACCAAATGTTGGGTAAATCTCAAACCTAAGTTTGAGCATCCGACTCTTAACTTAGCCATTTGGCCAAGTTCACCTATGAGCTACCGTTACAATCGCTCAATCTTTCATCTCCCTTAGAGTCCCTCACCGAAGCTCTCTTTGTCTGGCCACGTCCCTCAGATGCACCAAGCGCACAACTTCGCAATGTCATCCTTCGTGTCTCGCCCTGAAGTCTGCTTCCTTTGACTTCACTCTAATGCTCCTCGTCCGGCGGCCCCTCGGATGCACCAATTGCACGGCTTCCACAATGTCATCCTTCATCGACTCAAGGACACAAGCCAAGAGATGGTGAACTCACCAATGCTAACATCTAGCTAATCCATGTGTGATTCACTTAAGTCCTTCACAACTTAAGCACACACATCAAATCCACATAATCAACCTAACTTAAATCCTTTGCCACACACATCAAAACCACATCATACAAGGGTTGATTGCCCTAACAATCTTCCCCTTTTTAATGTGTGGCAATCCGTTTAAGTTAGGTAAAACTCTAACAAAATACATAAGGTAAGAAAGCATATAAAATAATATGAGTATCAAAACACTCCCCCTAAATACATGCAACTCCCCCTTAACACATGCTAATTCTCCCCCCAGCATGATTAACTTAAACACTAGAATTTCTCCCCCTCTGACACCATCAAAAACATTACACACATGTTATATAACAAGGTATCAAAGTCTGATGGAAGAAAAATACCAAAACATACTGAAAACCCCAGAAATCAGGTTGTTGTGCCCATGCCCAGTTCCATCAGTCGACTGGCACCGAAAAACCAGCCTTTCTAATTTCCGAACTCAAGTTCAGAAATGCATTAAAAATTATAGAAAATTTAAAAAATCATGAAATTTGGGGAACATAATTCTCATAAGTCCTTTTATCAATGAAAAATTATTTTTCATGAAAATTCATTCAAATTTTGAAAATAAGGCAAAAACTCAAAGATGTTGAAAATTACTAAAGTTTTTATCAACTTGAAAGCCTAGTTTTTCCTTGAAATGACTTAAAACATCAATTCATAGTTTGCCAAACATAAAATGGTTTTAAATCATTTAAAATATCCAACTATAATCTATGGGCAATATGTCCATTGATTAAACATTTTCTTTCCCAATAGTTGGTCTATAATTACTATATCATGATACATCTAATGACCCATCAAAATGTTATAAAGCATAAGTGAGTCATTTGTATCAACCTAACATCTCACCCATTGCTATGTTATCAATCAAGTTAGCCTTATGGTGAATTGTGAGATGTTCCTAAGGTATTATACTTAACCATCAATTTCATGCAATTCTACCTAAGGTCAAATATATATCATTCAAAAATACCCATCATGATCATAACACAAATATTATCATTTAATTTCATATTATGATCATAATACAAGTATAACATTCAATTCATAAATCATGATCATTCATCAAGTATAAAATCAAGTACTAATCATGATTCAAATTATCCACCATGCTCATAATAACTTAAATACTCCCCAACTTCAAAATAAGTCAACCATTTAGCATGATATAAAATAAGTCCAATATGGTTGACTATCTTAGGTTTCTCTAACCTCTAAGGATTGACTTGGGAACCCAATATAGATTCTTTCCAATAGGGTTCACCAAGTATTCATTTAGGATCCATTTCCTAGCTACCATGGTTGTTTTAGCTTGTCCTCTAGCAATTAAACAATGATAGGCTTTTTCATTTTTGGATCCTTTATAACCTAGGCCTTTCTTGTTGAAACTAGCCCTTTGGCTCCCAATGATTATATTTAGGGTATTGGAGCCTATTGTGAATTTCTCTAGGGCCTTAGCAAGAAAGTCTACCTTTTCCCTTAAAACCTTGTTTTCTTCAATACATGCATCATTAATATTAGAAGAAATACAATCATCATGTGAGCATGCATTCTTCAATTTTTCTTCTAGATCCTTAATTTCATTTTGCATGCATTTGTTTTTCTTTTTAGCCCTAAATAAGTCCTTAGTTAAACTAGTAATCATAGAAACAACATCAAGGGAGGGAAGTTTATTTACCTTACTTACCCAGTCCTCTTCCAATGATGATGATGATGATGAAGCTCTCTCTACACTTGAGCTCTTCTCCTCACTTTAGCTTGCTTCTTCTTTTTCGGAGGAGGTGGAGGCTAAGTCTTTTATCGCCATAAGTGCAAGGCTTGTGAATGCTTGTTCTTCCTCCGATGAGGATGGATCATCCCATGTGCCCTTCAAGTTTTGCATCTTCCCCTTTCCTTTTTCCTTGGATTTCTTTTCTTCATCCTTCCTCTTGGTTCCCTTCTTCTTATTTTCTTTCTTTCTCCTTTCTTCCTTGCTTTTGTTCAAGAGAGGACAATCATCTCTCATGTGTCCCTCTCCTTAGCAATTGTAGCATATGATTTTTCTTCTCGGCCTTCTCCTATCATGAGATTTGTTAAATTTAAAATTCTTTAAAGCACGTCTCACCTTCCTTACCATGTATGCTTCCTCATTGCTATTCATTGATGAGGAGGATTCTTCATCCGATGAGGAAGGTGGAGTCTCCTTCTTCTTTTTCTTCCCTTAGTCGGCTACTAGTGCTAATCCCCTTGATGCTTGATTGGATCTTCTATTATACCTTCAAGCCTAGTTTCATGCAATTCCATGGTAGAAAAGAATTTTTCTAGAGTACTTACCTCTAGATTCTTTGAAATATAAAAGGAGTCCACCATGGAGCTCCATTTGGATGACCGGGGGAATGCATCTATTGCCTTCATTATCATGTCCCGGTTCGAAAGCTTTTCTCTTACACTTGATAAATCGGTGATTATTTCTTTAAAATGAGAATGCAAAGAAAGTACATTTTCTCCTTTTTCGAGTTTGATATTACTTAACTATGATTGGAGAAGGACCCATCTTGCAAGCTTTGCCTCAGAAGTGCCTTCATTAAGCTCTATTAGTTTTTCCCACATCTCCTTGGCACTAGTGCACTCTCCAATCCTATTGATTTCTTGTTGAGAGAGCACATTGTATCGATGGGCCTTTGAATTTGCAAGGTGCTCCTCTCTTTGCTTTGTAGGGGATCGAATCGGTACGAATGGCCGGCTAGAGGGGGGTGAATAGCCCTTTTCGTTTGATGTCGTAATTCGCTCGTCTACAAAACGTTAGCGCAAGCGGAAGCAATAAACTAAGACAAGCAAATAGAACAAAACAAAGACAATACAAACACCGAGATGTAACGTGGTTCACCGCTACGCCGCTAATCCACGGTCCGATTCGTCCACGGTGAATCACTCCGCAATCTATCCACTAGATCTCTCCTTTGCACAAAGCTAGGTGGAGGTAACCTTTTTACAACAACACTTCTCTTACAAATATAATGAAAATAAGCTTGGGTAAGAGGATGGAAAGCTTTAGGGAACTTTGGGAGAATGTTAGAGTGTAAGCATTAGCCTCCCAAAGCCTTACCCCCTTCCTTTTTATAGAGGAAGAGGGTTTCTTCCCGTTGACACAGGATCAGTCGACTGATGGCACCCATCAGTCGACTGGTGTTGTAGTCGTTGCCCAATAACGGCCGCTTTCCACGTTGGATACCATCCAACGGTACTGGCATCAGTCGACTGATGGCACCCATCGGATCGTGATGGTCAACCCATCGATCCTCAGCGAGTCGACTCCATTCTGACCATGCATAGTGATATCGGTCATATCGTCCCTTGGCGGTCGGTAGTCAAGCCATCGATCAGCCCATGCTAGCGATCGGCGATCGATCAACTTGATTCAGACCACATTAGACGGTCGATCGAACCATCGACTCGAGCGATCGGCTAGTGACATGGCGATTGGCTAGTGTCGAAAACTCATTCGACACTTGGCCAAATGGCCAAGTTTCACCTAAGAGCTACCCTTCCCGGGTTACAATCGCTCACTCTCATCCCTCGGAGTCCCTCGCCTTCGAAGTTCTCTTCGTTCGCGGCCCGTCCTCGGCAACATCGGCGCCGCGGCTCTGCAATGCTCCTTCGCGTCTCTTGCCTCGAAGTCTACTTCCTCCGGCTTCACTCCAAGCTCCTCGTCCGGCGGTCCCTCGGATGCTCCAAGCGCACGGCTTCCGCAAAGCTATCCTTCACCGACTCAAGGCACGAGTCATGAGATGTGAAACTTGCCATGGCTCCATGTGCGAATTACTAAGTCCTGCACGACTTCAACGCATATATCAAATCAACATATCAAACTAACTTAAACCCTTTGCCACACCATCAAAACCATATTACGGCAAGAGATTGCCCTAACAATCTCCCCCTTTTTGATGTGTGGCAATCCGTTTAAGTTAGGTAAAAACATTTGATATAAATTCTAAGGTAAAGAAAGCATGTAAGCATAAACATGATATAGTAACATGCAACTCCCCCTTAATCCATGAAACTCTCTATGTAAATTTCTCCCTATCATAAATTTCTCTCCCTTTTTATAATTAACTTAAACATAATCATTTCTCCCCCTTTGACACCATCAAAAAGATTATTACT
Organism: Wurfbainia villosa; assembly: GCA_025175895.1. Lineage (NCBI taxonomy): Eukaryota > Viridiplantae > Streptophyta > Magnoliopsida > Zingiberales > Zingiberaceae > Wurfbainia > Wurfbainia villosa. The sequence continues at coordinate 111,728,851 of CM045988.1, forward strand.
AAGTTAAAAACACATGACATCAAGTCTAATAGAAGGAAAATACCATAAGTTGATTTAAAATCGGAATTCAGCTTTCTTGATGCGATATTCAGGCCATCGATCATTAGTTCGGATACGGTCAGGCACGTGAATTCGATTTTCTGATTTTAGATCAATTTGAAATGTATTAAAAATTCCAAAAAATTCAAAAAATCATGAAATTTGGGGAACACATTTCTTTTAAGTATATCTATATGTGAAAAATATGTTTTCATGAAAAATCATTATATTTCCATGTATTTGCCAAAAATCCAAAAGCTTTAAAAACTACTAGGTTTTTGATCATAAGAGTATCCATTTTAACACCTAGTCTTGCATCCAATTGTTTCAAAACATGAATACATATATTTTAAAGTAAGAAATTGTTTTGAAAACATATGAAATATCCAACCATGATCTTTGGGCAATATGTCTATGAATTAAACATAAGCCTTCCCCATGATTGGTCTATTATTGCTATTTTGATACTTTAAATGACCATCTAAATGCCATAGGCATTAGTGAACATTTGTATCATCCTAACATCTCACTCATGCTAAGTTTTCAATCAAGTTAGCCTATAGTGAGTGTGAGATGCATCCTAGTGGGTATTTGTGCATACTTAACCAATATATTCATGCAATTCTATCATGGTTAAGTATCAACCTAACAATTAACATGATCATAATGGCATATATGAATCAATTTCACATAATGATCATGAAATACATGTCTTCATCAAATTATAATCATGCATTAGGTAATGTATGATGATAATAACCAAAGTATCACCTAAAACATGATTCAAACCTATTTCTCATGATAACGTGCCAAATTTCAAAAACATAAATCATGATTGTAAATATACATAGGAATTACATCAATCATCATGATTTAAGCAATATTATCTATTTATGGGTACGTTATCATCACCCAACACTATCTAAAAAATGTTGTCCCGTCATCCTAAGTCAACCAAAATATGATATAGGTTAGGTCCATGTGGTTGACTACCCTAGGGTTATTCTAACCCTTAAGGATGGATTTTGGAACCCAAAATAAGTTCTTTCCTATTGGGTTCACTAAGTATTCCTTGGGGATCCATTTTCTAGCTATTACCTTCTTTTTATCTTGTCCCCTAGCTATTAGGCATTTGTAGGCCTTTTCATTTTTCTTTTCCTTATATCCTAGGCCTTTTTTGTTAAAACTTGCTCTTTGGCTCTCTATGATCATATTTAATGTGTTGGAGCCAATTGTGAATTTCTCTAGGGCTTTGGTTAAATAATCTACCTTTTCCCTTAAAGTCCTATTTTCCTCTATGCATGCATCACTAACATCTAATGGCACATAATTATCATGTGAGCATGCATCATCATTTAAGATAGAAGAAATATTATCATTTAAGCATGCATTTTCTAGCTTATTTTCCAAATCCTTAATTTTATCTAGCATGCTCTTATTTTTCTTTTTCATGCCAAATAAGTCCTTAGTTAAACTAGAAATTATGGAAACTATTTTCTTAGGAGAAGCATTTGTTACCATAGTTTCCATTTCTTCTTCTTCTTCGGATGATGAGGATGTAGAAGCTCCCCCTTCATTTGAGCTCTCTCCACTTGAGCTTGATTCTTCATTTTCGGTGGGGGAGGAGCAATCCGAGTCATGAAGAGCCATTAATGCTAGGTTGGAGTAGACATGCTCTTCTTCTTCGGATGAGGAGGATGGGGCAACATCATCCCAAGTCTTGGCCTTGAGTGTCATGGCCTTCCCTCTTCCTTTTGCCTTCTTTTCTTCTTCCTTTCTCTTGCTCCCCTTCTTCTTCTTCTTTTCTTCCTTCTTTTTCTTCTCTTCCTTGCTCTTGTTTAGGAGGGGACAATTGTCCCTTATGTGCCCCTCTCCTTGGCAATTATAGCATATGACCTTCCCCCTTGGTCTTCTATTCCTATCATGAGATTTATCAAATCTAAGATTCTTAAATGCACGTCTTACCTTCCTTACCATGTAGACTTCTTCCGTGCTATCCATGGAGGAGGTAGAGGCTTCATCGGATGAGGAGGAAAGGACTTCCATCTTCTTCTTCCCCTTGTTCGCTATCAAAGCTACTCCTCTTGAGGGTTGGATTCTAGGCTCTTCTTGTATTCCTTCTAGCCTAGTTTCATGAAGCTCCATTGTTGAGAAGAATTCCTCCAAGGTGCTTACTTCTAAGTTCTTGGAGATGTAAAATGAGTCCACCATGGAGCTCCATTTTGAGGACCGGGGAAAAGCATCTATGGCCTTCATTACCATATCCCGGTTTGATAGCTTTTCACCTACACTTGTTAAACCGGTTAGTATTTCCTTAAATCAAGAGTGTAGGGATTTTACCTTTTCTCCCTTTTCAAGTTTGATATTGGACAATTGGGAGCGAAAAACGTCTCTCCTTGCTAGCTTTGCCTCGGATGTGCCTTCATGGATTTCTATTAGTTTCTCCCACATCTCCTTGGCGCTAGCACATTCTCCTATCCTATTGACTTCTTGTTGGGGGAGGACATTGTATAAGTGGTGCTTGGCCTTTGAATTTGCCAAGTATTCTTCTTTTTGCCTTTTGCTCCACCTTGATTTTTCCAATGGCTCCCCATCTTCGTTCCTAGGCAACTCGAAACCGTTTTCCATTATTAAAAGGATTTCAAAGTCGGTTTCGAAGAATACCTCCATTCTCTTTTTCCACCAAGAGAATTCGCCATCGAACTTCGGTGGGTGGATGTTTGAGCCGGCCATCTTTAGATGAAGTGTTTATTGCGGCGGTTAGTCCTCGACAAACGACTTGGCTCTGATACCACTTGTAGGGGATCGAATCGGTACGAATGGCCGGCTAGAGGGGGTGAATAGACCTTTTCGTTTGATGTCATAATTCGCTCGTCTACAAAACGTTAGCGCAAGAGGAAGCAATAAACTAAGACAAGCAAATAGAACAAAACAAAGACAATACAAACACCGAGATGTAACGTGGTTCACGGCTACGCCGCTAATCCACGGTCCGATTCGTCCATGGTGAATCACTCCGCAATCTATCCACTAGATCTCTCCTTTGCACAAAGCTAGGTGGAGGTAACCTTTTTACAACAACACTCCTCTTACAAATATAATGAAAATAAGCTTGGGTAAGAGGATGGAAAGCTTTAGGGAACTTTGGGAGAATGTTAGAGTGTAAGCATTAGCCTCCCAAAGCCTTACCCCCTTCCTTTTTATAGAGGAAGAGGGTTTCTTCCCGTTGACACAGGATCAGTCGACTGATGGCACCCATCAGTCGACTGGTGCTGTAGCCGTTGCCCAATAACGGCCGCTTTCCACGTTGGATATCATCCAACGGTACTGGCATCAATCGACTGATGGCACCCATCAATCAACTGATGTCAACCAGTCGAGTCCTCAACGAGGTCGACTCCATTTTGCCCGCAGCGCGATGACATGATCGACCGTCCCTTGGCAGTCGACTGATCAAGCCATCAGTCGACTGCCCATGCTGGCAGTCGACTGATCAACTTGATTCAGCCACATTAGACCAGTCGATCGAACCATCGACTCAGAGCAGTCGACTGCCGTGACATGGCAGTCGACTGGTGTCGGGAAAACTCATCCGACACTTGGCCAAATGGCCAAGTTTCACCTAAGAGCTACCCTTCCCGGGTTACAATCGCTCACTCTCATCCCTCGGAGTCCCTCGCCTTCGAAGTTCTCTTCGTTCGCGGCCACGTCCCTCGGCAGCATCAGGCGCACGGCTCTGCAATGCTCCTTCGCGTCTCTTGCCTCGAAGTCTACTTCCTCCGGCTTCACTCCAAGCTCCTCGTCCGGCGGTCCCTCGGATGCTCCAAGCGCACGGCTTCCGCAAAGCTATCCTTCACCGACTCAAGGCACGAGTCATGAGATGTGAAACTTGCCATGGCTCCATGTGCGAATTACTAAGTCCTGCACGACTTCAACGCACATATCAAATCAACATATCAAACTAACTTAAACCCTTTGCCACACCATCAAAATCATATTACGGCAAGAGATTGCCCTAACATGCTTCTTAGTCCACCTTGACTTTTCTATAGGCTTCCCTTCTTCATCTCTAGGTATATCGAAACCGGATTCCATAATAACCATTATATCAAAGTTCATTTCGAAGAATATCTCCATTCTCTTCTTCCACCAAGAGAAATCGCCTTCAAACTTGGGTGGATGAATGTTAGAACTGGTCATCTTGTTGTCATGCTTGTTTTGGAAATGAGTCCTTGATAAGCTCCTTGCTCTGATACCACTTGTTGGAGGATCATGGCTCAGCTAGAGGGGGTGAATAGCCCTCGATGTGTACGATGGAAATCGATCGCGTCTTAATGGTCTACAATCGAAGTTAGCACAGCGAAAATACTAACAATAAAGATAATTAAGCAAATACAACAAGTAAAGAGAAGCAAACTCTAAGACGAAGATGTAACGTAGTTCACAGCCCTTGATGCTAGTCCACGGATGATTCGTAAGGCGAATCACTCCCTCAACAATCCACTAGTCTCTCCTTCAAAGTGGAGGTAAACCTTCTTACACAAATCACTCCCTATTACAATAAGATTGAAAAAAACACAAGAAGAGGAGTGTTAAAATGTGTTGGACACTTGGGAGAAGTTTAGGAGTTAAGCATTAGCCTCCCAAGAGCACCCAAGGACTTTTCTTATAGGGAAGAGGTTATTCTTCCGGTTGGGCAGGGAGCAGTCGACTGATTCAGACATCAGTTGACTACTGCTATAGTCGTTGCTTCACAACGGCTTCATCCACGTTGGCATCCAGCCAATGGCTCCCTAATCAGTCGACTGATCATGCTCATCAGTCGAGTGATCCAGGCGATCAGTCGACTTTCAAACCTTCTGTGGCTACGACCACCTTGATCAATCAACTATCATCCCTTGGCAGACAACTAGTGGTTCATCAGTCGACTACCAAACTCTAGTAGTCAACTACTGGGCCAGAAAGCCATCAGTCGAACACCGATCGAGCACTAATCGAGTGCCATCGACCCATAGCAGTGGACTGATATCTATATCAGTCGACTAGTGTCGGATAAAACCTCAAATAAACCATTTGTTTGAGCATCCGACTTAACCAAACGTCGGGTAAACCTCAAACCTAAGTTTGAGCATCCGACTCTTGACTTAGCCATTCGGCCAAGTTCACCTATGAGCTACTATTATAATCGCTCAATCTCTCATCTCCCTTGGAGTCCCTCACCAAAGCTCTCTTCGTCCGACCACTTCCCTCGGATGCACCAAGCTCACGGCTTCGCAATGTCATCCTTCGCATCTCGCCCTAAAGTCTGCTTCCTTTGGCTTCACTCTAATGCTCCTCGTCCGACGGTCCCTCGAATGCACCAAGCGCACGGCTTTCGCAATGTCATCCTTCATCGACTCAAGGACTCGAGCCATGAGATGGTGAACTCACTAATGCTAACATCAAGCCAATCCATGTGTGATTCACTTAAGTCCTGCACAACTTAAACACACATATCAAATCCACATAATCAACCTAACTTAAACCCTTTGTCATACACATCAAAACCACATCATACATGGGTTGATTGCCCTAACATGCTTGACACTCAAAAGTTCAAAAGACTCGGACAATCGACTGGAGTTATGGACTAGTCAACTGGTCAACTTGGCCTAAGTTAGTGCTCGATTGATTGTGACTAGGGAAATTGACTGATGCTCAGGCAGTCAACTAGTGGATTGGATCAGTCGGCTGTGTTAGGACCGCTGGTATGCTAAAGGGGGGTGAATAGCGATTTTTCGATTTCATCATTTTGATTACGCTCGTGTTCGTCTCTATAAAACGTTAGCACAGCAGAATATAAAAATAAACAAGAACAAAACACCACAATCATGGCACAAGGATTTATGTGGCTCGGAACCTATGGTTCCTACTCCATGAACGAGCTAGTGATCTACCCTCACTATGCCTTCTCCTTCTCAGTAACACGTCGGAGGTGGAGAAACCTTTTACAAGAAACAACAAGTAAAATATAATTATGCAATGAAGAACAAATGCAAGAAAAACAATTGTACAAAGGAATGCTTTTGCTTTGCTCGCTTGGTTGTTGTTGAATGCTCTTGAAGGTATGGAATGCAACAACACTTCCCCCTTTAAAGTCTCCAAAGAACCGCTATGAAATCCTCCCCATCGAGCTCTTTTTATAAGCTCTGCGTCGAGCTGCTTTCTCGCCAACACATCGACTGCTCATCACCCTCAATCAATTGTCACTCGATTATAATGGCTACTAACATCACTGTTCTCTGGATCACCGCTCAACCGATACATAATAGTCTACTGCTCACAACCCCAATCGATTATTGTCTACATAGTCGAGGCACTGGTTGAGCGCATCTTACTTCTAATCAGCCACTTTCAAGCATCCAGTCAACTGCTCTACCACAACACTCGACTATGGGTCGGAGCTACTATTTCTCATATTTCCCGACCACCCTTTAGACTTCCCGAGCATAGGCCAGTCCACTGCTCTTCCATAGTAGTCAACTGTCGACCATCACTTGGGTCTCCCAAGCACCATAGTGCCGAGCACTGCATTGACCTTCCCGAGTAGTCAACTGCCGAGCACCATGGTTGTTTCTCGAACCGCACAGTGTCGAGCACCCAGTCTAAAATTTGAGCCCCACAGCAGGAGTCGGCCACACTGGACCAGTCGACTAGGCAAATCCTCCAGTCGATTGTTAAACTTCAGAACTAAGATTTAACACATCAAGTATGATTCTTTCATACTTGGCACTCACCCTTAGCCTAGACCTAAGTCTTCAAGCCACTTTCATCAACCTCACACCCTCAAGGTCCATTCGAGTCCTCCACGACTCCTTCATCCTTCACACCAACCTTCAAGTGCTTCCATTGACTTAGTCATGCTACTAAGTACCCTTATCCTAGACCTAAACATTCAAGTCACTTCCATTAGCCTCACTTCTTTAGGATCCATCTAAGTCCTACATGACTCGTTCACACTTGCGCTAGCCTTCAAGTGCTTCCGTCGGCTTTGTCATGCTAACAAGTCTACCTTTGCCAAGAGGTCGTGCCTCCAGGACTTCCATTGCCAAGGATCCACCCTTGGACTTTCACTTTGCCAAGTATCTATACTTGGACTTTCCTTACTTGCCTAGCATCCATTCAACTGTGACCTACTAGAACTTCTATTGTCAAGCTCGATCTCCCTGATCAGCTAGGTCTTCACTTGCCAAGCACAGTCACCCCGTGACCTGTCGGGACTTTCCTTGTCTAGTCATCCGGTCACTCTTGACCTACCAAGACTTCCCTTGCCAAGCACAATCTCCCTGTCCTGCCGAGTCTTTTCTTGCCTAGTCATCTGGTCACTCTTAACCTACCAGGACTTTTTCTCTTTTCGTGCCAAGTATCTATACTTGGACTTTCACTACCAAGACTACACACTTGGACTTACACGACTAAAACTCCACTCTTGGACTTTCTATCACCAAGTTTCACTTGGTTTTTTCCTCATCAAGTATCTGGTCAACCTTAACCTCCTTGACTTTACGCTCATCTCCATATGACCACGAATGTCTCATACCATCCCATAGTCATATTATTATTCACACTCAAACATATTGTCAAACATTAAAATACTACTCGAGTCCCACTCGAGTCTGGTTAATCGTGACTTGGGCCGATTGCACCAATAATCTCCCATTTTTTATGTTTGGCAATACTTTAAGTTAGGCTAGACAATCAGCCCAACTTCCTTCTTCTTATGCCAAAGCGTAACGAAGAATTCCTAACTTCAAAATTTTAAATTTAGAAATTTTTAAGGTTTGTGTATATTTGAGTTTATAGGACATCTTTATTCACTAAGCATCTTGAATCTAACTTAAACTCTTCCATTTCTCCCCCTTTGACACACATCAAAAAGTTTTTCATCTTCCAATGAGATCCTTCATTCTCTCTCTTGTGTCAAAATTTATTCTACATGCCATCATTCTCTCTAGTGATACAACCCTTATCACTAAATGAAGGCAATTCCTCATTTCTTCCCCTTTCTAACTTTTATCCATCATCCCTTAATGGGAAAATTCCCCCTAAAGGTTTACTCCCCCTTGACCATTGCACCAACAATATCCTTGGAGGGTTCCTAAGCCTATAAGAAATCTAAACAACCAAAATTAAGGGTAAAATTTCAAACTAGAACTTTAACCTACCTTAAGTTTTGATTTTCACCCTAAATAACTCTCCTTTTCATTTTCAATGAAAATCTCGCCCTTCCAATGCTTGTCATATCATAGGGTTAGGAGTAGTTAACTAACATAGGGTTGAAGTTTAATTGTTAATTTGAATTAAATCAGCCAAAAACAGCTTGGACAGTCGACTGGAAGACCTCATAGTCGACTAAAATCTAATTTTCAGATTTTGCAATTTTTTAGACTAGATTTTGGAAATGCATAAGTAATTCTATGATTTTCAAAAAATCATGAGATTTCATGCACACATAACTTATGTCAAACACTATAGGGGAAAGATAGTTTTCTATGAAAATAACTTTTAAATTCAAAGAATGATACAAAGTTCAAAAGCATTGAAATATTCAATATTTTTGTCTAACTTGTACCAATCTTATCAATGGTGATTGTTATCAAAAAATAGACTTTACCAAGGTTTTTAAAAATGATTTCTAAAATATTTTCAAACCTTATATTGAAACATGGTCAATGGGCTCAATGCACATGACTTGTACATTAGATCTCCTTATGATTCATATCTATGATTTAATGAGTTCTAGTTCATATTATCATTGCAAGCACATGAACTTGACTCATGATCCTAACATCTCACATGTGTCTAGGGTGTATCAATACACATACATGTCTCCTTATAGTCTTTTGTGAGATGTGGATTATTTTTTCTCTAATCTGAGGGTTCATGCATTTCTTTCTAGGCATATTCAATTTGATTCCCCTATCTTGAGACTTCAAATCATAACATTTGTCCTTAAATTCATTTTGATTATTTTTAATGCATGAATGATGATCATGGCATAGTAGATTGCATAATTTAAAGCATATGTCAATGATGCATGATTCCATAGCATACTAAAAATTAATCTAAGTATTATCATGACATTATAAAATAATCATATGAAGCATGATGTCATGACATAGCATATGACAAACAAAGCATGCCAACTTTATAATATAAGGTATAAAAATACCTAGGTTTAAACACGATTTCCTTTTGCTAAAATTATATCCAATTTGCTATAATACTTATCCAAATCCCTTAAGTATGTCAATACCCCAAATTTGGCATGCTTTTGACTCTAAACTATTTTTGCCCATTTTTAATCAATTTTTGTTTTCCATTAAATACATTGGCACATCCTAAACACTTTTATTGTATAATTTTAATTTCATTTCTAAAGTATAACAATACCTTGAAAATGCCCTAAAGTGTCAACTTTACTATGGTTAGACTAACTACTTTTCCATCTTAAGTTGACACACCATAAACCCATCTAGTGTGAGGGGATAACGCTTCTAAGAACCCAATACCTATTGAAGCTCCTTGGGTTTTGTAGGTATTCACTGGGGATGACCTCCCTTGATACCTTTCTAATGACTCTTTTAGGCTTTTGGGAAGCCTTAGTCATTTTGGTCTTATCTTGGTTAACCCTAGGGATTTCCTCCCTTGTAATCTTCTTAGTGACTTTCTTAGGTTTCTTGGAAACCTTAGCCCTAAACCCTAAACCATGGCCAACTCTAGGGATGACTTCCCTTGTGACCTTAGTTTTCCTAGACCTAGGACTTGTTCCATAGTTAAATGGAACATTGTGGTAGGATCATGTTGATTCCTTGGACTTTGGTTTATAGCCCAAACATTTCATGTCCTTAGATAGTTCTTGCCTCCTAAGACCTAAACCTTGCTCGTTTGACCCTAGAAACATGTTTTCTATTCTCCTTAGGGTATTTTCCATATTGTCAAGCTTAGACCTTAAAGCTTGATTTTCAACCTCTAATTTTTCAATCTTTGTTTATCCATTGTTCTTTTGGGCATTCTTCTTCCTCCTAGGCATATGACTATTTTTCTTGGGGTTAAATCCTAGGTTGTCTACCTTCCTATCTTTAGGTAGTTTGGTTCTTGAGGTAATAATTATAGAGTTTCCCTCATACTATTAAACCTTATAACTGAGGTTTAACACATCAAGTATGATTTCTTCATTCTTGGCACTCACCCTTAGCCTAGACCTAAGTCTTCAAGCCACTTCCATCAACCTCACACTCTCAGGGTCCATCCGAGTCCTCCACGACTCCTTCACCCTTTGTACTAGACTTCAAGTGCTTCCATCGATGTAGTCATTCTACTAAGTGCCCTTAGCCTAGACCTAAGCCTTCAAGTCACTTCCATCAGCCTCATGCCTCTAGGATCCATTTGAGTCCTCCACGACTCATTCACTCTTGCGCTAGCCTTCAAGTACTTTCGTCAGCATCGTCATGCTAACAAGTCTACTTTTGCTAGGAGGTCGTGCCTCCTGGACTTCCATTGCCAAGGCTCCACCCTTGGGCTTTCTCTTTGCCAAGTATCCATACTTGAACTTTCCTCGCTTGCCTAGCATCCAGTCAACCGTGACCGCTAGAACTTCTATTACCAAGCTAGATCTTCTTGATCATCTGGGTCTTCACTTTCCAAGCACAGTCACGCCATGACCTATCGGGACTTCCCTTGCCTAGTCATCCAGTCACTCTTGACCTACTAGGACTTCCCTTGCCAAGTACGGTCTCTCTGATCTGCTGAAACTTCCTTTGCCTCGTCATTCGGTCACTCTTGACCTTCTAAGACTTTTCCTCTTCTCATGCCAAGTATCTATACTTAGACTTCCGCTTCCAAGACTACACACTTGGACTTACACAACCAAGACCTCACTCTTGGATTTTCCATCACCAAGTCCCACTTGGATTTTAACTCGTCAAGTATCTGGTCAACTTTGACCTCCTTGGCTTCACGCTCATCTCCATATGACCACTGATGTCTCATACCATCCCATAATCATATTATTATCCACACTCAAGCATATTGTTATACATCAAAATACTACTCGAGTCCCACTCGATTTTGGTCAATCATAATCTGGGACGATTACACTAACAGACTAACCACTGGTAGTCGACTGCTAGATTGAGCAATCGACTGACTTCAATGGACAAAAGTACAGAATGTTTCTGAGTCAACTACTGGCTCAAGGCAATTGACTGATGGCTATTGGCAGTCGATTGCTAGGTTAGGGTGATGCGTGCTGATCGAAGCCCTCAACTGCAAAGTCAAAGACCAGGTCATGCTCAATGCCCACAAGTGTATGGTTGTCGTCAAGTAATAAAATTATAGATCTCACAGGGACTAAGATTTGAGTATCGATTTGTCTAGTGAACTTTGATTGTTCGGAGTGGAACTTGTGGTTGCAAGTTATCAGACACGGTTTGGACTCTAGTATCGGTGTCACTCGGAGAAAGGAAAAAGGGTGTGTTCAATGCAAGGAAAGGATGCTAGGATTTCGGTTCCACCTATAAAATGTCAAACATGTTGTAAATCTATGCTTCTACGTTCTCTAATCTTAGTCTTGCGGGAGGACCATCAAGTTAAATCCCAGTGAACTTTTGATTCTACATGGGAATTACCTAATCTTCTAGAGAATCCCTTTCGGATACACAGAGCTCAGGAAGTTGTTATCACTGGGATTCCCCTATCATGGGTCCCACAACCACTAAGTTGATTTCTCCTACTTCACGACCTCTAGATAGACTAGGTTCATGGAGTTCTAAGATATCCTATGTTATCCCCATGAACCGGTGGACCATGTTCATGCCCTACTCTTTCACGTCCTAATGTCTACGATTATGGGAGGGAGGATGATCGTTCGATTTCTCCTTGATTCTCCTAGGTTTCGATATAGATGCTCTCACATCTATATCGACTAAGCATGGTATAAATAGAAGTAAACCGCAATTATCACATAACTAAGAGACATAAACCACAAATATAAATAGAATAAAACAGATTATAAATGTATAAACATGTCCAACAATCACATGGCTACTCCCTAGTCCTAGAATCAATAGTTCTACTCCATAGAAATCAAAGAGCAAATACAAGACATTGTTTGATGAGAGTTTACAACCAAAGAAATATTAAAATAGAAGAAATACACCCTTCTTTGGTTTGATACTTTGTCTTGGTTGCCTTCCGTTGGATGGAGCTTCGTTGCCAGCCCTGTGTCACCTTCCTTCATCTCCGATTGCCAACCTTCCGTGCCTTTTAGAGCACCCGCTATCATCCAGCCATCGTCTCCCCCCCCCCCGGGTTGTTAGCCGTGCCTTCCTATCTATAGGAGCGATCTTGACTTTCCATATTTACCTGCAATCCTATTTTCCAAGTTTTATGGCAGTGCAACATGATCGTGTGAATTTCACATGGCCAGGCCGTGTGTCGTGCTATCAATCGCACCTGGAATCAGTTCTGAGAAAAAGGCACGATTGTATGAATTTCACACGGTTGACCGTGTGTTCCTTTAGAAGACCATATGAACATCGTCTTTCATCTTGAAGCATGCCCGTGTCTTGGGAACATAGCCAGAGCATGCTCCCCTCTCTTCAAACTTCGTTCGGGTCATCTCTATGCTCTAAAATCTCCATCCTACACATGAAAACCAACAAGAGTAGATCTCCGAACTAGAAAGTAACAAATAAATGCCAAATAAGGTAAATATGCATGGAATAACTACAAAATGCAATAAGATGTGTGCCAAATCTACCATTAAAATCCTATATGATTTGCACACATCACAGAGCAGTCGACTGATCAGTCAAATCTGACATGGATTAGTCCATTATGAGATAATGGTACAATGACCAGTCGACTGATTGATGAAAAATTAGTCCAACGCTGGTTATAAAAAGAAGTTTTGTGGAGGATTTTCGTAGCTAGTTCAAGGGAGCTTTTGGAGAGAAATTACTGCTGCATTCCAAGTCTTCAAAAGTCTTTCAAAGCAACCAAATCAGCAAGCAATCAAAAGTTCACTTGTAAAGTGTTGTAGTTTCATTTATTTCATTTATTTGTATTTTGTTGTTGTTTCTTGTATTGTAAGCTCTATTGTAAGAGGTTTCTCCACCTCCAGATTATTTCTGAGTAGGAGAAGTTTTAATGGTGGTGATGTCTCTAGAGCTCGATGGTGGAGTAGGAACTAAGTTTCTAAACCACATAAAATCTCTTGTGTAGTGGTTGTGCTTTGTGTCTTGCATTTTGTTTATGTTATTTTTATTTCCGTTGTGCACTAACAACTTGTAGACAAGCACGTAATTGAAAGAAATCGAAGAATCTCTATTCAACCCGCCTCTAGTGCATCATAAGATCCTCATTAGACATGGCATCCATCCAATGCTTAAACTAGCTCTGGTTGTCCAGACACCTAGTTAATCCAAATCTTGATCAACTTACTCCAATCTATTTGCCGCATCTGCTTCTGATTGTCTTGATGCACTTTTAGTCTTTCAGATCACTCAAACCACTCAGATTGCAACTTGCTCAAACAAATAAAATAGATATGCATAGGGCACCCATATCTCATCTGATCATCTAGAATTCAATTTTAGCCACCCATAATTTTAAACTCAAGTAAATTATAATCGAGTCTACCTAAGTTGAGTCTACTATCGTCCCAAATTATAAGTCACTCAGCTCAGCTCACTAGCTTACCTTGTACAAGCTTTCTCCTAGCTTCTCGTGGATACACCGAACTCTTTTGACTCAATCCCCTTGCATTCTAGTACTTTTCTGCAAAGTTTATCATACCTCTGATGTACACGAACTATACCAACGAAAATATTTGAGAACTCTTGAGCTTTCTTACATCTTTTTCCAAGGTCTCATTTTCTCCGATATTCTTTGTCCTTTTTAGTCCATCAGATCTCTCATATCATTCTTCTTCATACTCTATTAGACTTTAAGCTATCAGATACCTATGTATTATTCTAAGTCCTTACACACTTAAACACACATCAACTACTTGGAGTTCCAACAATATTCTTTTCGACCATTTGGGATACTAACAGATCATAGTAACCATTTCAATATATTGGAAGTGGATCCAATTAACTAGTGAATTGAGATGACTAAGCAGTTGACTTAGGTTAGATGGTTCATAAGTAGAATATTTTTATTTGGTTCCAAGTTCATTGGGAAGTCCACTAATTGAGTGCAATCAACTAATGATGAATTTTAGTTGATTGATGACTCGACAAGTAAACTAAAAATAGTCATTAATCTAACTCACAATAATGGATCAGTAGATTTATGGTAGAAGTCAACCATTGGCAAATTGTATGTGAAAGTGGTTAGGAAAACAATTAACTAATGGTGGATCTAATTGACTAATTGATAATAAAGTAATACAATAATAAGTTAAATCGAAGACAATTGAAGGTTATAAAGGGAAGATGAAGAGGATCATTAAGAGGCTCAGGAAATATAGATTGTGCAGTCTTTTTAAGTCTTTCTCTTGTACTCATTGGCTTCATCTTCTTGCTTTCTCATATTGTAAATCATTTCCAAAGAGATCATTTTAAAAGGTTTCTCCACTTTGAAAGGAACACTAGAAGGAAAAAAACTAATGGGCTTTCAATAGTGACTATATGACGCATAATATTGTTTATATATCTTGCCAAAGTTTTATCAAAAACATAAGTTTAATTTGTAATTATCAATGCAATCGACTCCAAGTCAATGTTGATCATGCTCAAGTAGGACTCGAGTAGGGTTTGATGTTTGACAATGTGTTTGACAATAGTTTTACAATACGTTTGACATACATATTGAGAGAGATTGTTATGTGGGTGATTGTTGCAGCATTAATCAATTTTAAGTCAAGGTTGACCAAGCTCAAGTGAGACTCAAGTGAAAGTCCAAGAATGAATTCTTGGCAATGGAAAAGTCCAAGTATGAATATTTGGCAATAGAAAGTCCAAGATGGATTCTTTGCAAGGGAAAGTCCAAGTATGGATATTTGACAAAGGAAAAGTCCAAGGGTGGAGTCTTGGCAAGGGAATGTCCAAATATGAATATTTGGTAAAGGAAAAGATCCAAGTGTGTAGTCTTGGCTATGTAAGTCTAAGGGTGTAGTCTTGGCGGCGAAAGTCCAAGTTTGGAGACTTGGCAATGGAAGTCCTGTTGGTGCAATCGGCCCAGGTCACGATTGACTAGACTCGAGTTTGACTTGAGTGATGTTTTGATGTTTGATATAGTATGCTTGACATTGATGTTTGACATTGATGTCGGTTAATATTTTGGGGAGATTGTTGGAGCAATCGACCCAGGTTATAATTGACCAGACTCGAGTTTGACTCGAGGGAGTCTTTGATGGTTGACTAGGGATTGACCATGTGATTATGAGAAAGTTCAAGCATGGGTCTTGGCAAGGTAAAGTCCAAGTCATGGGTACTTGGCATGGAAAGTCCAAGTGGGACACTTGGCATTGGGAAAGTCCAAGTCTTGAGTACTTGGCACAAGGGAAGTCCAAGCATGGGGCTTGGCATGGGAAGTCCAACATGGGTTGGCAAGGGAAAGTCCAAGCTTGAGTCTTGGCATTTGAGAAGTCCAAGGGGTTTGATATTGGCAGCATAAAGTCCAAGGGTGGAGTCTTGGCAGCATAAGTCCAATGGTTTGCGGCGTAAAGTCCAAGCGGAGGCTTGGCGGCGTAAGTCCAATGTGCCTTGGCGGTGTAGACACCGTTAGCATGACATAGCCAATGGAAGCACTTGAAGGCTAGCGCGATGGATGAATAAGTCATGGATGACTTGGAGGGATCCGAGAGGCGTAAGGCTGATGGAGGTGGCTAGAAGGCTTAGGTCTAGGCTAAGGGTGGTCTAGCAAGTATGGGAGAACCATACTTGGGTTAAAACCTCATTTTTGAGGTTGGCAGTCGACTGGCAATATGGCCGGTTCGACTGTCGTGAGTCGACTTGAGTTCGACTGTCGTTTAAGAGCCGAATTGATCTCGCAATGATCGCTCATTGGAGCGATCGCTGATCGGCGCGATCGCAATGATCTCGATGCGATCGATGTCGACGGCATCGATCGATGATCGACGGCAGCGATCGATGTCGAGCGCGATCGCTAAGGGATGGCCAATCGCTGTGAGTTGCGAGCATAGAATGCTCCGTGAGCCGATCGGGCCCAACTACGGCGCCGGCAATGATCGGTGGAGAGTCCCGTTGGAACTTGTCCAACGTGGATTGAGCCATTGTCTCATAGCTACTGTGTTGGCAGTCGACTGAGGACTTATGGCAGTCGACTGCCAGGCGGAAATCCAGCCCGACACAAGATAAAAAGGGGAGCTCGTGAAGGATTTCATCATCAGTTCTTTGGGGGCTTTGGTGAGGCGATTTGAAGGCGATTTGCAGGTGCATTTCAGGGTCCTTCAAGCTCATCCAAGCAACCGACAAGCAAGCGCTCAAAACCCTAATTTGTAAAGTGTTCTTTACATTTTCACTTGTATTTGCTTGTTTACTTTGTATTACTTGTTGTAATTCATTGTACGAGGTTTCTCCACCTCCGACTTATTGTCGAGAAGGAGTTTTATTGCTTAGTGGTGTTTGTGGCATCGCTAGGGTTCGTACAAATCCAATCCATGGAGTAGGAACCGTTCGGTTCCGAACCACGTTATATCGTGCGTGTTGTGATTGTATCTTGTGTTTGTATTTGTTATTGTTTATTCCGCTGTGTACTAACAAGATTGTAGACAAGCAACGTGAACGAATTTCATCATCGTACGGTCACACGCTATTCACCCCCCCCCCTCTAGCTACCTCAAATCTCCTACAATTGGTATCAGAGCCCAGGGCTCTTCTACGGACTAACCACTGGGAGCTAAGACAAAGAAGCTAGAGGGTATAGATGGAGTTGGAAGAACAACTCAGTTGGGACATCAACACACCGGTCCCATACTCATTATATGGACGAGAAGGCTTCAATTCTTGGAAGAGAAGAATTGAAGAATTTTTTATGATGAGGGATTTAGAGGAATGGTCCTTATTAATGGAAGGATTTGAGTATCCAAGAGGACCAAAAGGTGGATTCCTCAAAAAGAAGAGATGGAGTGAGGATCAACTCCAAAGATTCGAGAAAAACAAGAAAGTAATCAAATTCATTTTCGATTTAATTCCTAATGACTTCTTGTGTATCCTAGGTGAGTGCATGGATGCTAAAGAGCTTTGGAGCAATTTGGCCAAGCTCCATGAAGGTCCATCACTGGTCCAAGAGGAAGGGACCGAAGAGGCAAGCCCATCATCCTCACAAAGAAGTGAGGACTTGGAGATTGAGAGACCATCAACATCCAAGGAGGAAGAGGAAGTAGAATTGGAGGAGATTAGACCACCCTCAACACCGGAGCAAGAGCAAGAAGTCACTTCAACCCCCGGGAGGAATGAAGAATCCACTCCAATCACCACAACCACCCTAGGTAACTCAAACACCATAATTCAAAATAAAAATAATATTATGTGTTTTGAGTGTAGGGAATTTGGGCACTATAAGAGCAAGTGTCCAAAGAATATTAGGAAAGCTCCACAAGCACCAAAAGTCAAGGATGTCGGTTCTCCAACACCTAAAGGCAAGGAGCACATCATATGCTTCAAGTGCAATTCAAAAGGACATTATAGGAATCAATGTCCTGGGGGGAGAAAAAAGACCCAAGAAGGAGCATCACAAGTAGGGGGAGCTACTAAGGCAAACCCTAAGGTATATAATTTCAATAATGCTCATTCTTCTAGGTTTAATGTTAAAAAGTATGTTTTTAATTCTCTTGCAATTCATCATGAAAAGCATGCTAGGAACAATAAATATTATTGTTTATGAGCTAAGAGTGTCCATTTTGAAACTAAGGAGAAATTTGGGACTAATGTCCCTAAAAATATTTTACCTAGGGAATCTATCAAGAAAATAGGAGAACACCTAGGTCTTAATCCTAAATGGACTAGGCATATGCCTAGAGGAAATGGTAATGCCCAAGGACCAAATGAGAAATCAAAAATTGGGAAATTAGAGTTGAAAAACCAAGCCTTGAGGTCAAGGCTTGAAAAACTAGAAAAGACCCTTAGGAATATACAAAATCAAGTTCAAGGGTCTAGTGGTCTAAGTCAAGGGTCCAAAAGTCAAAGTCAACACTTAGGACCTAAGAGTCAAAAGTCAACAAAGGGCAAGCAAGGTTTGGGTCACAAACCTAAGCCTAAGGTGGTTTATCATAGTGTTCCATTTGATTATGGAACACAAACTAGGTCTAGGAAGACCAAGGTCAATAGGGAAGTCATCCCTAGAGTTGACCAAGGTGTGTGCCTAGTGGCTAGGGTTTCAAGGAAACCTAGGGAAGCCACTAAGAAAGTTGCAAGGGGAGTTACCCCTAGAGTCAACCTAGGTAAGACCAAAATGACCAAGGCTACCAAGCCTATGAGGGTCATTAGGAAGGTATCTAGGGAGGTCATCCCTAAGGAATACATAATTAACCCAATGGGCTCAAATAGATTTTGGGTTCCTAGGAGCATGATAGATTCACGCTAGAAGGGTTTAGGGTGTGTCAACCTTGATTGGATGGGTAGTTAACTCAACCATGATAAAGGTGTCATTTTAGGTTATTTTCAAGGTTATGGTTACCTTGGAAATACATTTGAGCCTTAATCCTAAAAGATTTTAGGATGTGCCAATATTATTTGAGAAGTTTGATAAATTGATCAAATTGGCATAAATTAGGTTTAGAGGTTAGTGTACCATTTTGGGCTTTTGGCACACTAGGGAGATTAGTAGTATTATAGAAAAAATATGCTTAATTATCTCAAATGGCAACTAATATTAAATCTTAGGTATTATTATATCTATATATTTTATATGTCATGCTTTGATTTGTCATATAACATGTCATGACATCATGCCTATTTTTATCATTTATATGTCATCATTATGTTTAGGAATTAAGATTGAATGTCATGTGCTTTAGTTTGTATATCATATGTCATGACATTATGATCATTGGCCATGCTTTATTTTTGCTATTATGCCATGATCATTTCATGCATTAACTTGATTGAAAATTGATTTAAGGACTATGGCATGACTTGGAGTCCCATTCATAAGGGAATTAAGTAGGGTTGCCTTAGAAAATGCATGAAACCCTAGATAAATGAACCAAAACCCACATCTCACATCCAATTGACATGTATGTGTATTTATACACTCTAGATACATGTGAGATGCTAGGATATGAGTTGAGTTCAAGGTGCATAGTTTTTGCATCTAGATGAACTAAAACTTATCTAATTTTAATAATGGATCATTGGGAAAGCATGTGTACAAGTCATGTACATAGAGCCCAAGGAATATGATCCAAAATAGGTTTTCAAAAACATTTTTAAATCAATTTAGAAAACCTTTGTGAAGCCTATCTTTTGATAGCAATCACTAATGATGAAGTTGATACAAAGTAAGCTAAAGCATTGAAGTTTTTCTTCACTTTTGGATTTTGTATCAATCTCGATATTTTATGGGTAAAATAATTTTCAAATATTTTTTCACCCATTGTATTGACTATAAGTAATATACGTATCAAATTTCGTGATTTTTCAATATACGTAAAATTACTTATGCTTTTTCAAAATTTGATTCTGATAGCTGAAATTCGAGAATTTCAGTTATCAGTCGACTGCCGCATGATGGTAGTCGACTGATGTGAGTGGCAGTCGACTGATTACTGTAAGTAGTCGACTGCCAAGCTGATTTCGAGAAAACTAGGTTTGTTTAGCCCGTGTTCAACTATGGTAAAGGTTCCTAATCACTCCTAACCCTAGGATATGCTTTGGGAAGCATTAGAAAGGGTGAAAATCCATTGGATATGGATTAGGAGAGGTGTTAGGGTAATGTATCAAATTTAAGGTGGGGGGAGTTCATGTTTGAACTTTGAGCCTTAATTTTAATGATTTAGAGTTCCTATTGGCTTAGGGAGTTTCCAAGGACATTGTTGGTGCAATGGTCAAGGGGGAGCAAGCCTTTAGGGGGAGTTATCCATTTTGGGATGATGGATGTGTTTCTCTTCTTGAAGGGGGAGAAGTTATTGGGAAAGTATCATTAATTGGGAAAATTGATGGGATATTGAGAAACCCAATTTGGAAATTAGGAGAAAGTATAGGATTGCCTCTCTTGAGTGATATGGGACTTATCACTAGGAAAATGGTAGGCATCCTAGGTATTTTTGGACCAAGGGGGAGATTGTAAGATCTCATTGGGACATGAGACATTGACCTCCTTGGAGAGATAACCTTTTTGATGTTAGTCAAAAAGGGGAAGAAGTTTTAGAGAATGTTTGGGATTACCAAATTGGGATAATTGGTAAGGAAATTTGAGTTAGGGGCCTAACTCAAGGTTTGTTTTGTCAAACATCAAAAAAGGGAAGATTGTTGGTGCAATCGGCCCAGGTCACGATTGACCAGACTCGAGTTTGACTCGAGTGATGTTTTGATGTTTGACATAGTATGCTTGACATTGATGTTTGACATTGATGTCGGTTAATGTTTTAGGGAGATTGTTGGAGCAATCGATCCAGGTTATAATTGACTAGACTCGAGTTTGACTTGAGAGAGTCTTTGATGGTTGACTAGGGATTGACCATGTGATTATGGGAAAGTTCAAGCATGGGTCTTGGCAAGGTAAAGTCCAAGTCATGGGTACTTGGCATGGAAAGTCCAAGTGGGATACTTTGCATTTGGGAAAGTCCAAGTCTTGAGTACTTGGCACAAGGGAAGTCCAAGCATGGGGCTTGGCATGGAAAGTCCAACATGGGTTGGCAAGGGAAAGTCCAAGCTTGAGTCTTGGCATTTGAGAAGTCCAAGGGGTTTGATATTGGCAGCGTAAAGTCCAAGGGTGGAGTCTTGGCAGCATAAGTCCAATGGTTGGCGGCGTAAAGTCCAAGCGGAGTCTTGGCAGCGTAAGTCCAATGTGCCTTGGCGGTGTAGACACCGTTAGCATGACATAGCTGATGGAAGCACCTGAAGGCTAGCGCGATGGATGAACAAGTCATGGATGACTTGGAGGGATCCGAGAGGCATAAGGCTGATGGAGGTAGCTAGAACGCTTAGGTCTAGGCTAAGGGTGGTCTAGAAAGTATGGGGAACTATACTTGGGTTAAAACCTCATTTGCTCATTGGGCGATCGTGTCGATCGACTCGGCGATAATCGACTAATGTCGGCAATGATGCCAAGTAATGACGGGATCGTACCGATCGGTGTGAGTTGCGGCATAGAATTCTCGATTGGCCGATCGATCAACTCGGCACGGGCGCGATCGCCAATTTTGGCAGTCGACTAGTGAGAGTCCCGTTGGAACTTGTCCAACGTGGATTGAGCCGTTGTCTCACAGCTACTGTGTTGGCAGTCGACTGAGGACTTATGGCAGTCGACTGCCAGGCGAAAATCCAGCCCGACACAAGATAAAAAGGGGAGCTCGTGAAGGATTTCATCATCAGTTCTTTGGGGGCTTTGGTGAGGCGATTTGCAGGTGCATTTCAGGGTCCTTCAAGCTCATCCAAGCGCTCAAAACCCTAGTTTGTAAAGTGTTCTTTATATTTTCACTTGTATTTGCTTGTTTACTTTGTATTACTTGTTGTAATTCATTGTACGAGGTTTCTCCACCTCCGACTTGTTGTCGAGAAGGAGTTTTATTGCTTAGTGGTGTTTGTGGCATCGCTAGGGTTCGTACGAACCCAATCCGTGGAGTAGGAACCGTTCGGTTCCGAACCACGTTATATCGTGCGTGTTGTGATTGTATCTTGTGTTTGTATTTATTATTGTTTATTCCGCTACGTACTAACAAGATTGTAGACAAGCAACACGAACGAATTCCATCATCGTACGGTCACACGCTATTCACCCCCCCCCTCTAGCTGCCTCAAATCTCCTACAAGTCCTAGAGACCCGACCTCTTGGCAAAGGTAAACTTGACAGCATGACAAAGCTGACAGAAGCACTTGAAGGCTAGTGTCAAGGGTGATGAGTCGTGGAATCGAACCAAGGGCATGAGGTTGATGGAAGTGGCTTGAAGATTTAGGTCTTGGCTAAGGGTACCCGATGGCATGACAAATCTGATGAAAGTACTTGAAGGATAGTGTCAAGGGTGAAGGAGTTGTGGAGAACTCGAATGGACCCTGAGGGCATGAGGATGATGGAAGTAGCTTTAAGGCTTAGGTGTAGGCCAATGGTGAGTACAAGTTATGAGGGCTTTGAGGTTTACCAGTCGACTATTTTAGTGCTCGGCTCTCAGAGAGCTTACTTGACTCAACCAGTCGACTGGGGTTATGACCCAGTCGACTGGTTGAGTAGTTGACTGAGGCTCGACTGCTGGACTATTGCTCTGGCAGTCAACTGGTGGTAATCAACTACTAGGATTGAGCAGTCGACTGGCCTTAAGTGGACATGGCACAAAATGTCTCGTAGCTAACTACTGGCTTATGGAAGTCAACTGAAGGCTATATCGGTCAACTACTATGTCAGGACAGTCGACTGATCGGGCATTTTTGACATGGATTAGTCCATTATGAGACAACGGTACAATGACCAATCGACTGCTGGATAAAAGTAGTCGATTAGATGGTGGAAAATTAGCCCAACAAAAGCTTTAAAAGGAGGTTGTGGGGAGGATTTGGAGTAACTGGTTCTTAAGAGATTTTGAGGTGAAGTGTTGTTGCATTTCAGGTCTTCGAAAGCTCTCCAACGCAACTAAAGCAATAAGCGATCAAAAGCTCTTCATTGTAAAGTATTTTTTGCATTTTTTTTTGCTTTATCTTATTCTTAGTTGTTGCTGTCTTTTGTAAGATCATTGTAAGAGATTTCTCCACCTCCAAATTATTTTCGAGAATGAAAAGTTCATAGTGGTGTTGGCATCACTAGGGATCGATCGTGGAGTAGGAACTAGGATTTCAAACCACATAAAAATGAGGTTGTGATTGTGTATTGCTCTTATTTGTATTTGTATTTGTATTTGTATTCTATTGTGCTAAAATTTTGTAGACAAGAACATATGAACGCGATCGAACCAAGAAATCAACAATCACTATTCACATTCCCTCTAGCGCACCAAAATATCCTAACAAATTGTTGTTCACCTCTTCCTCTCTAGCCGTCCCAACAAGGGTCTAACATAAAATAATTAATTATCTACTATTTAATGTTGTAGATAAGGTCATATGTTGAGAGATTAAAAAAAACAAGCAGTATCAAGACACTCTCTTTTGTTAGGACTCTTGTCCCCTATGTGGTTAATTAGCTAAGTGTTTGATGAATTAGGCAAAAGGTTTATGTTAGATTTGTGATTTGTCTAACTTGTGTGCTATGTGCAAGGTCTACTAGGTGTACAAGTTGATTTGGTATAGCCAAGGTGTGTAATGGCTTGAATTCCATGAGATTGGAGAAGGATGTCTCATTTAAACGATCACATAATGAGGAGCATTGAAATATGACAAATCAAGAAGGAGATTTACATAAGTAAAGACAAATTATAGCTAACAAGGAGCTGAGGACTTAGAACATCCGAGTGATTCAGGACTTGAAAAAACCACATGAGAAATATGAGTGGAATAAGTTGTATTCAAGAGTCGAGGGTATTTGATAAATTTAGACGGACTCAACTTTAGAAGTAGCCAAAGGCATGGAAACCAATTGACTAGTGTTGGGATTTAATTGATTGGAAGCTGAGTGAATAAGGAGTTTTGTAATTTAGCTAGTTGATTGATAATTTTATATCAGTCAACTAGTGGCTCATAAATCAATACCCCCAAGTGATTTGGTCTTTGTGGTTTGACCCAAAGTTAGGTTTGATTGGGTTATTTTATAAGTCAACTAGTGGATAACGATCGATAATTGATGGTTCAATCCTTGACAAAATAAATAGAAAGAATAATTAACTGAGGTTTGCTTGAAGTGAATGGAATATTTTCTAGTCAATCGAGTTTTGTTAAAGTAACATAAATTTTTTTAGAGTTGATTAAGCACTAATTAGTTAATTAATAGTAAGTCTAGTCCACTGAACTACAATGACTAATTCAAATGAAGCCAAGATGAATGTTCCAATGTTATGATTTGAATACAATTTAAGAGATCAATTGATGATTGATGATTGATGATCAATAGATCAACAAAATGGAAGGATTTGCTATCAAAGGTATAAAAAGTAGCTCACGAGTTGTAAGACAGGATAACAACCAAGTACGAACCACAGTGTCTACCTCTTTAAAGCTTTTATTGTTTTACTTTTACTCTTATTTTACTACTTGTATTTTGTTGAATCTGAAATAGTTTTCTCCACCTCCACTACTCAACTAAAGAGGGAAAACGATGTTGGACTTCATGTGTATAGGCCATGAGCATAGCATTTTTGAGGAATCGTGAACCATATAAAATTAGGACTCCTTTGGTTTAATATTTCTTATTTAGTGTTCTTTTATTCTTTTCTGCCTATTTTTATTGAACACTAATCGATGTAAAAAAAAAAAAAGTGATATCCATCCACTTCTACTACACCAACATTGAAAGTCAACAAGTGATATTATTAAAGTAGATTTGCCTCCGCGGGTGCGGTGCATTAGTAAATCAGTAGGGAATCTTACACAATTGACAAGGTCGATTCCGAAGGCGATTTAAAATTCTGTCTTGGATTACGTCTAGGGCATAGTCTTCCCGTGATTTACCCCTCTTGAATCCTAAGGGACCAAGACGAATGAGCCATTAGGTTGGCGATTTCAACCTTTTAAACAAATAAAATAGATTTGCCAATATAAAAGTTGGAGGGCAATTTTAACTCCAAGAAATGTAAGATGGAGTTATTTTCCTAATTCGACATGGATATGATTATTACAATTCAAGGGAGGTATGATTTTCTATCAGATGAAAATAGTAAATCCAATTCCTCTTTCAAATTAACTGGGAGCAATTTTTCAGGAGCCTCCGTCAGTCAGTCTCATAATCAATACAAAAGAGGTAAATCACGGTATCCTTGAGACTAGAAGAAGGGAGAGGTAAATGACCTACAGACTTGTCCAGTGGAATTTGACCTCTACTTGACTGGGAACAATCTGCCTCCTACTAGCTGACAAACTTTGAGAAAATGGCTCTGTATCCTTTCTTTGAAGATCTTTCCTTTAAATAAGGATCGTTGTACAACCTATTTTAGACAAGTAAATATTAACAACAATTACACTAATTACTGCTAATTTACTTGAGGTAAGAACATACATAAATTATGATAAACAAGATCTTGATATCTCAGCCATAATTTCTATCATAATCTCATCAATTGACAGCCCACAACCTCTCCCATTGATATCCCCCTCAAATTGATGTTGGATGATCAGAAAGCATCAATTTGGCAACTAGAAAATGATGTCATCATGAGAAAGCCTCAGTAAATATATCAGCAGTCTGTTGATCAGTGGTGATGTGAGGTAGAGAAATTACATGGGCATCATATGCTTCCCAAATATAGTGACAATCCATTTCTATGTGCTTGGTGTGCTCATGAAACACTAAGTTAGCTGTAATTTGGATAGCACTGGTATTATCAGTATGAAGTGGAGTAGGTTCCATTTGAGGAAACCCAAGCTCACCCAACAACTCTCGAAGCCAAACAATCTCAGAACATGCAGAGGACATAGCATGATATTCAGACTCAGTGGAGGATTTGGACACTTTATCTTGCTTCTTGCTTTTCCAAGAAACAAGCGAGTTGCCAATGAACATGCATCAGCCAGTAACGAAACGTCAAGTATCGGAACAACCAGCCCAGTCAGCATCACTATATGCAATCAAGTGAATAGGAGAATCCATAGGAAAGAAAAGACCTCTAGTAGAAGTGATTTGCAGATAGCGAACAATGCGATGAATAGTATCCAAGTGAAGGTGTCGGAGGGCCTGCATAAATCGACTAACTTGTTGGATAGCAAAAGAAATGTCAGGCCGAGTAATAACTAGATAATTCAAGCTCCCCACTGAACGTCTATATAAGGAGGAATCAGGGAGAAAATCACCCTCATCACGATGATATTTAACATTTACTTCTACGGGAGTATCAACAGATGGACCATCTTGAAGACCAACCAATGTAATTATTTTCTGAATGTATTTATGTTGATTTAAGAAAATACCAGGCACTGTAGAGTTCACTTCAAGCCCCAAAAAATAGCGTAAATGACCCAGGTCTTTCATATGAAAAGAGCATTGAAGGCACTCTTGAATCTAAGAAATCAATTCAAAGTCAGTCCCTATAATAATGAGATCATCAACATATACTAGGAGCAAAACAATCCCTCTAGCAGTCTTGCAAAGAAACAAAGAGGTGACTCTGGACAAATGAGAAGCTAATAAGCTTGGATCGAAACTTATGAAACCAAGCACGCGAAGCCTGTTTTAAACCATAGAGGGACTTTTTTAGTTTACAAACATCAGAAAAGGATGTAGAAAAGAATCCTGGTGGTGGAGTCATATAAATCGCTTCCCTAAGATCCCCATGTAAAAAAGCATTCTTAACATCCACCTGCCATAATGACCAGCCCTTAAAAGCAGCAATAGCTAGAACAAGTCTCACTGTCATCATTTTTTCCACTGGTCCCTTCTCATAATCAACTCCATATTCTTGTCGATTTTTTAGTGCCACCAATCTTGATTTGTGTCAGTCAAGTGAGCCATTAGATCTCAGCTTAATAGAATATACCTATTTACGACCAATGGATTTAATACCAGTGGGACAAGGAACAATATCCCAAGTATGGTTCTCTTGAAGAGCTTAAAGTTCCTCTTGCATAGCTTTCTCCCAACATATATGTTTAGTGGCTTGAGAATAAGAGGTAGGAACTATAATATCAGCAAAAAAACCATACCAAACAAAAGGATGACTGATACGATTAGATATTCGAGGAGCCATTGAAATGGGTACTGGATTAGGATCGGAAAGGATTTGCAATGATGATGGGAGTTGCCGTCGTTGATACACTAAACCAGGTTTAAAACCCTCAATGGAGGTAGATATATCATCAAAGCTAGGAAGAAGAACACCATTTGAAGAAAGATCTCGCTGATGAAAATAGTATTCATGTTCAAAGAAAATACATTTTTAGAAACACACAATCGATTAGTGACAGCATCATAACACAAAAATCCTTTATGAGGAGTGCTATATCCCATAAATGCACACCTTACTGATTGAGTTGTAAGCTTGTGGCGTTCATGTGAAGGTAAGTGAACAAAGCAAACATATCCAAAAGTGTGTAGTATATGAAAATCAGGCTGCACCCCAAAAAGACAGAAGTAAGGAGAATCAAAATTCAATTGTTGAGAAGGTAACTGATTAATCAGATAAACTGCAGTCGATAGAGCTTCCACCCAAAATCTAGGTGGAACTGATGCTTCCAAGAGTAAAGTGTGAACCATATCCAGCAAGTGACGGTTCTTCCGTTCAACCACCCAATTTTGTTGAGGGGTATAAGTCCATGATCGTTGAGATATAATGCCTTTTTGTTGTAAGAAAGCTTGGAAATCATGTGACATATACTCTCCTCCATTATCCGACCATAAAACCTTAATGGAGATGGAAAATTAAGTCTCAATATAAGCCACGAAACTTTTGAAAATAGTTAACATTTTAGCTTTGGTACGCAGAAAATATATCCATGTGAAACGATTATAGTCATCAATGAATGTCACGAAATATTTATACTGCACATACGAAATGATAGGAGTAACACCCCAAACATCACTATGTACAATCTCAAAACATGTATTAGCACGAGTATCATAAGTAGAAAAAGATAACACTAACTCTTTCCTAGTTTACAAATAGAGCAATCAAGAGATAAACTATTAGAAGAACACTAATATTTGTTGCCAAGAAAACCATGCCTCATTAAATGAGACAATATCACATTATTCGGATGGCCCAATCCTTTATGCCAAACATCAGCCTTATTTTCAATAATAATAGAAGCTAAAGACAAAGTTCTAGGAATAGTAAATTGCAATGGAAATAATCTGCCCACTTTAGGCCCCCTCGCGATCACCTTCCCTAACCTCTGATCTTGTACAAGACAACCATGACGAGAGAAATTTACATTACAATTATTATCCACCAACTCCCCAATAGAAATTAAATCAGTAGTCAATCCAAGGGAGACAAATACATGACGAAAGGAAAGACCAATATCACCAATGGCTGTAATTGGAAGATTACTTCCATTAACAATCTGAATATTTTGTTTACTAGTATACTTCTAAAGATTATGCAACCAATCAAGTGATCCAGTCATATGATTTGATGCCCCAAAATCAACAAACCAAGGAGAAGAAACTATCTTACCTTGAATATGAAATCCAAGAGTAGAAAATGCTGTGATGATCATCTGTTGGACCATTTCTGGAGTAGCAAAAGACTAATTTATACCAGCAATTGCGAATGTAGAACTAATAGTGGTAGGATCTAAAATAGCAGCATAAAAAGCTTGTCCTTGTCGATTTTCTACACGTGTAGGACATTGCTTGATAATGTGTCCATTCTATTTACAATAATTGCAGAATTTTTGTAGGATCGAGAAATGCTAGAGGGGGTGAATAACGTTCAAAAAATTTTCTTTTCTTCGATAAAATCAAAGCGTGCAGTAGAAATAAGTAAAGACAAAATACAAGAACAAGTTTTTTTTACTTGGTTCACAACCAACCGGTTGCTAATCTAAGGTCCCGCGATCCTTATCACATTCGACGGGCAATCCACTAAAACTCTTTTTCTCGTTGGAGGTAAGAGATACGAAAGATATACAAAAATATAGAGGACGAGGTAACACTCCTACCTCTTTTTGGCAATTAGAACACAAAGAACAAGAATAATTTAAGTAAACAAGTATTACCGACTTAATAGAATGAGTGTTGGAATAACGGTCGGCATTACGACGTTATTGTGTGATGATGAACACTTGGATTGGTGGAGCACTTTTGGAAGCCTTTCAAATTAATGAAAATGAGTGATTTGTCTCTCCTTTTATAGCCTTTTGAACCATATCTCGTTGAGATCCAAATCTGGATCAAACATTCACATCGACCTTCTTTTGGTGGATCTTATCTTGACTATCCTTAAAGTGATCGGCTTGACTAGCAGTCGAATGATACCATACAATAGTTGACTGAAGGTAGTGTTGGTGCAAGCAGCCCAAGTCATGATTGACCAGACTCGAGTTTGACTCGAGTAGTATTTTGATGTTTGACATTGATGTTTGACAATATATTGGGGAGATTGTTGGTGCAATCGACTCAGATCATGATTGACTGTTTGACGATGGTTTAACCATTGTTTGACTATATGGTTGACTTGGGGTTGACCATATGATGGAAAAGTCCAAGCATGGGTCTTGGCAAGGGAAAGTTCAAGTCTTGAGTACTTGGCATAGAAAGTCCAAGCATGGGTCTTGGCAAGGGAAAGTCCAAGCTTGAGTCTTGGCAATTGGAAAGTCCAACATGGAGTTGGCATGGAAAGTACAAGGGTGTAGTCTTGGTCACGTGAGTCTAAGGGTGTAGTCTTGGCGGTGAAAATTTAAGTCATGGGTACTTGGCATTTGGGAAGTCCAAGGGTTAATATTGGCGACGTAAAGTCCAAGGGTAGAGTCTTGGCAGTATAAGTCCAATGTTTGGCGGCGTAAAGTCCAAGCGTGGTCTTGGCAGCGTAAGTCCAATGTGCCTTGGCGGTGTAGACATCATTAGCATGGCAATAGCCGATGGAAGCATCTGAAGGCTAGTGTATGGATGAACAAGTCATGGATGACTTGGAGGGATCCGATAGGTGTGAGACTGATGGAGGTGGCTAGAAGGCTTAGGTCTAGGCTAAGGGTGGTCTAGCAAGTATAAGTGCACCATACTTGGGATTAAAATCTCATGGATGAGGTTATCAGTCGACTAATATTATAGTCAGTCGACTAGAGTTCGACTACAGGAATTGGCCTAGCAGTTGACTGCCAGCATTGGGCAGTCGACTGCTGGCCTGAGCAGTCGACTGATCTGGAGATCAATCGACTGCTGGTCGGGTATTCGAGGATAGAAAGTTCCCGAGTCGACTGTTAGGGTTTGACAATTGAGTGATGACTCGATCAGTCGACTGATGGGCATGATCAGTCGATTGATGGTATATTCGTTGGAACTTATCCAACGTGGCTCATGCCGTTGTGAGACAACGGCTACAGGAGTAGTCGACTGATGGTCCCGATCAGTTGACTACTAGGCGAAATCCAACCCGAATGCAGGTTATAAAAGCAGCTCGTGGAGAGGGATTTGGCTATGGTTCTTTGAGGAGTTTTGGAACGATTTGCTGCTGCAATTCAAGGTCTCCAAGTGCAACTCAAGCAACCAAACAAGCAAACATTAAAAAGCTCATTTGTAAAGTTCTCTTTACATAGATTATTGTATTCATTTTGTATTTGCTTAGTATTACTTTTGTAATCACTGTAAGAGGTTTCTCCAGCTCCGACTTATTGTCGAGAAGGAGTATTTGTGATTAGTGGTGTGTGTTTGCATCGCTAGAGCTTTTAGAGCCCAATCCGTGGAGTAGGAATCATACGGTTCCGAACCACATTACATCTTTGTGCATTGTGCTTGTGTTGTATATTTGTTTTTGTTATTATATATATTCCACTACGTATAACATATTTTGTAGCAAGAACTAACGAATTTCTCGCCCCCCCCTCTAGCGGGCACACAGGTCCTAACAAGTTGTATCATAGCCTGGTGGCTCTTAAAAGAAGAAGACGCTCTGATACCTAACAGGTGGTATCAAAGCTAGGAGCTCTTCTACGGATTAATACCCGAGAGAAGATCGCTAGAGGGAAGATGGAATTTGAAGAACAATTAGGATGGGATATCAACACTCTGGTTCCGTATGCGCTCTATGGATGAGAAGGCTTCAATTCATGGAATGCAAGGATTGAAGACTTCATGATGATGAGGGATATCGAAGAGTGGTCTGCTTTGATGGAAGGATTTGAATATCCTAGAGGACCAAAGGGAGGTTTCCTCAAGATGAAGAGATGGACCGAGGAACAACTCCAAGGGTTTGAGAAAAATAAGAAGGTAATGAAATTTTTGATTGACTTAATACCTAACAATATTTTGTCTAGTTTAGGAGACTACATGGATGTCAAGGAGATATGGAGCCAAGTGGCAAGATTCTATGAGAACCCGCAACCGGTCTAAGAAGAAGAGGAAGAAAGCTCATCCTCACAAGAAAGTGAGGATTCGAAGGTCGAGGAGTGTTCGACATCCGAGGTGGAAGAATTGGAGGTTGAAAGGCCATCAACATCCAAAGAAGAGGTAGAATTGGAAGAAACCTCAACTTCTAGGATTGAGGGGGAGGAGAGGATTCTCACACCGGAGCAAACTCAAGAGAAACCATCTACCTCCGGTCGAGAAGAAGATGAAGAACCATTTCATTCCACCACTACTCTAGGTAACTGAAGCAATTTAGTTCAAAATGAAATTCATATAATTTGCTTTGAGTGTAGGGAAGCCGGACACTATAAGAGCAAGTGCCCAAAGAAGATAAAGAAGCCTCAACCGATGTCAAAGGTCAAGGATGCCGGTCCCCCAACAATTAAAAGCAAGAAGTACATCATTTTCTTCAACTATCAACAAAAAGGGCATTATACGAGTCAATGCCCTAAGGGGAGGAAGAAGACTTAAGAGGGAGCATCACATGTAGGGGGAGGCTCTAAGGCAAACCCTAAGGTATATTTAAATGCACCTTCTAATTCTATGATCAAAAAGCATGTTTTTAATTCACTTGCAATTCATCATGAAAAGCATGCTAGTAGAAATAATAGATTTTATTGTCTATGTGCCTAAAATGTCCATTTTAGGAAGAAGGAGAAATTTGGGACTAATGTCCCTAAAAAAATTTTACCTAGGAAGACAATTAAAAGGTAGAAGAGCACCTAGGTATCAACCCTAAATGGACTAGGAATATGCCTAGAAGGAATGGTAATGCCCAAAGATTAAACAAAAATTCAAAAATTTGGCAATTAGAGCTAGAAAATCAAGCCTGAGGAACTAGAAAAGACCCTTGCAAAAATACAAAATCAAATACAAGGGTCAAAGGATCAAAAATCTAGGTCTAAGAGTCAAAACCTAGGTTTTAGGAAGCAAGGTCCAACCAAGGGCAAGAAAGGTTTGGGTCACAAACCTAAGCCCAAGGAGACCTACCATAGTGTTTCATTCGATTATGGAATACAACCTAGGTCTAGGAAAACCAAGGTCAATAGGGAAGTCATCCCTAAGGTTGACCAAGGTAAATGCCTAGTGGCTAGGGTTTCAAAGAAATCTAGGGAAGCCACTAAGAAGGTCAAAGGGGGAGTTACCTCTAGAGTTGACCTAGGTAAGACCAAAATGACCAAGGCTTCTAAGCCTAAGAGGGTCATTAGGAGGGTATCTAGGGAAGTTATCCCTAGCGAATACCTAGTAAATCCAAGGAGCTCCAATAGGTATTAGGTTCCTAGGAGCGTGATTGATTCATGCTAGATGGGTTTAGGTGTGCCAACCTTGAATGGATAGGTAGTTAACTTAACCATGGTAAAGGTTGACCTTTAAGTCATTTTCAAGGTTATGGGTACCTTGGAAATGTGTTTTGATTATAATCCTAAAGGTTTTTAGGATGTGTCAATATATTTTGAAGATTATGAAAAATCAATTAAATTGGCACAAACTAGTTTTAGAGGTCATAGTGTGTCATTTTGGGTTTTTGGCACACTTGGGAGATAAATGGTAATATGCCAAAATGATTTTAATCATACAAATGGCAACAAATATTAAAATTTAGGTATTATATACTTTTATATTTTATTTGTCATGCTTTGTTTGCCATATATCATGTCATGACATCATATCTACTTTTAATTATATAATATGTCATGATCATGCTTAGGATTAAGGTTTATTGTCATGTATATTTAGATTTAATCTTTATGTCATGACATCATGATCATTGGCCATCTTTATTTATGCTTTCATTTATGCCATGATCATATTTCATACATTTAAAGTTAATTAAATTGATTTAAGGATTATGACATGACTTGAAGTCCCATGTAAAAAGGAATCAAGTGGTGTTGCCTTAGAAAAATACATGTGACCCTAGTTTAGGATGAACAAAACCCACATCTCACATCACATTAACATGTGTGTGTATTAATACACCCTAGACACATGTGAGATGCTAAGAAATGAGTTAAGTTCAAGGTGCATGGTTCTTGCATCTAGATGAACTCAAACTCATCTAAAATCATGGATGGATCATTGGGAAAACTTATGTTCAAGCCATGTACATTGAACCTAAAGAACATGATCCAATATAAGGTTTTAAAACAATTTGAAAATCATTTTGAAAAACCTTGGTGCAATCTATCTTTTGATAGAAGTCACCATTGATGATGTTGATACAAAGAGGGCTCAAAACATTGAAGTTTTTCTTCATTTTTAAACTTTGTATCAATTTCACTATTTTATGGGTAAATTATTTTTCACCCATTGTATTGGTTATAAGTATTATATGTATGAATTTTCATGATTTTATAAAATACTTAGAATTACTTATGATTTTTCCAAACTCAATTTCTGAAATTGAAATTCGACAGTTTCAGTTATCAGTTGACTGATGAAGTAGGCAGTCGACTGATCTCTGTTAGAGTCGATTGTCAGGTCTGATTTTGGGTAAACAAGGTTTGTTTACCCAATTTTAGTTATGGTAAGGTTCCCTAACCACTCCTAACCCTAGGATATGCTTTGGAAAGCATTAGAAATGGTGAAAATCTATTGGATATGGATTAGAAGAGTTGTTTGGGTGATGTATCAATTTTAAGGTGTGGAAAAGTTCAAGTTTGAACTTTTAACCTTAATTTTGATGGTTTAGTGTTCCTATAGGCTTAGAGACTCTCCAAGGACATTGTTGGTGCAATGGTCAAGGGGGAGCAAGCCTTTAGGGGGAGGTATCCATTATGGGATGATGGATCTATATTCTTCCTTGTAAGGGGGAGAATGTGGAGAATTTTGGAGAAGTTAGGATTGTCTCTCTTAAGTGATATGACACTTATCACTAGGAAGATTGTAGGCATCCTAGGTGTTTTTAGACAAGAGGGAGATTGTAAGATCTCATTGGGATATGAGACATTGACCTCTTTGAGGAGAACCTTTTTGATGTATGTCAAAAAGGGGGGAAAGTGAAATTACCAATTTGGGACAATTGGTAAGGAGATTTGAGTTAGGTGGCCTAACTCAAAGGTGTTTGGTTTTTGTCAAACATTAAAAAGGGAGAGATTGTTGGTGCAATCGGCCCAGGTCACGATTGACCAGACTCGAGTTTGACTCGAGTAGTGTTTTGATGTTTGACAATGTATTAGGGAGATTGTTAGTGGAATCCACCCAGGTCATGATTAACTGTTTGATGATAGTTTGACCATTGTTTGACTATATGGTTGACTTGGGGTTGACCATATAATGGAAAAGTCTAAACATGGGTCTTGGCAAGGGAAAGTCCAAGTCTTGAGTACTTGGCATAGAAAGTCCAAGCATGGGTCTTGGAAAGGGAAAGTCCAAGCTTGAGTCTTGGCAATTGGAAAGTCCAACATGGAGTTGGCATGGAAAGTACAAGGGTGTAGTCCTGTCCACGTAAGTCCAAGGGTGTAGTCTTAGCGGTGAAAGTACAAGTCATGGGTACTTGGCCTTTGGGAAGTCCAAGGGTTGATATTGGCGGCGTAAAATCCAAGAGTGGAGTCTTAGCAGCATAAGTCCAATGTTTAGCGGCGTAAAGTCTAAGCGTGGTCTTGGCAGCGTAAGTCCAATGTGCCTTGGTGGTGTAGATATCGTTAGCATGACAATAGCTGATGGAAGCACCTGAAGGCTAGCGTATGGATGAACAAGTCATGGATGACTTGGAGGGATCCGATAGGTGTGAGGCTGATGGAGGTGGCTATAAGGCTTAGGTCTAGGCTAAGGGTGGTCTAACAAGTATGGGGGCACCATAATTGGGGTTAAAACCTCATGGATGTGTTGGGATGTATACTGAAAAGTCTATCTTTTATATGAACATCTTTATTTTGAAATAAGAATCACATGATCATTATTTGCATTTTTATGGTTATGCATTTTGTCTAATACATTATATTGTAGATAACATGGTGTGTAGTGTCACACGAGAGATCATGTTATCAGTTCCTTGTAAAGTATAAGTAAAGGCTCACAACCGAGATGGTTTTGGAAAAACCATTGGTATGGTTGTAGTGTGATTTGGCATTGGTTTGTCTTGACCATAGAATTACACTAGTACACTTTGTGTGTGTTGAGCATGACCGACTTAGAGGTGATTCGATTTATTGCTGACTACATAATCGAATCGGACCTCAGATATTATGTTGTACATGCTCTTAATCCCGATATAATAATGGGCACATATACTTAGTATTCATTTCTTTGATTTACCAATGGGCGAGATTTATAGAGTAAATCGATAGGCTCGGTAGTTGGGAAATGATATTATTTATATGGTGTGTCGTTGATTATAGGAGGAAACCGTGTCCTATATATTAGGATGATGATGTCCCCTTGAGGAGCTCATAAGGTTCATCACGTAAACTCTGCAGGTGGACTTGGTCCGGTATGATGATAAGGTTGAGTGGTACTACTCATGGAGTTAGATGTTGATTAATTAATTGTCAGTAAATTAATTAATCGACGGACATTCGAGATTTTAAACACAGGGAGATATATGTACAAATAATATATGGAGCCCATATTAACTTATGGGGGTTGGTGAGGTAGATCAATGATAATCCTCTAATGAAATGGATTATCATTAATGGATCGGACTTTATGTGGGTTTGATCCATTGGGTGGCCAAGATCCAACTCCTCCTCATGGTCCCTATTGTAGCCTATTAAAACCCTCTTGAAGCCTATATCCGATTATGTAAAATGAAACTCTAGATCCGACGGTGGAGATTAAATCTCTAGATCCAACGATGGAGATTAAATCTTTAGATCCGACGGTGGAGAATAAATCTCTAGATCCGACGGTTGAGATTAAATCTCTAGATCTGACGATTGAGATTAAATCCCTAAAACCGACGGTGGAGATTAAAAGGAGGCTTGAGCCCAACTCTATAAATAAGGCTCCTAGGGTGGGCGGCAAGAATATAGAAGGAGAATTAGGGTTTGGGCGGCTAGGGCTTGGAGGGAAATTGGTGGCTAGGGTTTGGAGAATCCTTGGGCGGCAAGGCTTCTTCCTCTTCTCCTTGGTCGGCACCCATCTTGCTCTTCTCAAGCTTGGCCGGTGCTCATCCTCTTCTTCTCTCCATCCTTGGCTAGCAGTGACTAGGGTTAGGGTTCTTCTCTTGGAGCTCTTGGTCGACGCCCACCCCATTCTCTTCATCTACTCCTTGTTCTCTCCTTGGCCAGCGACAATCACCAAGCAAGGAGGCTTGGTGGTCGGTTCTAGATAGGAGAAGAGTTTTGTTCTATACTTCCTCTTGTTCAAAGCGAGCAAGGAAGGGAAGAATGTGATCTAGGAGGCTTCAACTCTTGGAAGATCATTGCCCACACAACGTCCAAGAGGAGGATAGGACATACGATAGAAGACCTTGAGATAAACAAGAGGTATAAATCTTGTTTGCTTTCCTTTTGTTTATTTGTATGTTGTATGTTTTGTTATGTGACTAAATTTACTTGGACCTCAAATACAAACGCAAAAACCGGCGATCCGTACATCTTCTATTCCGCGGCTATTTGAAGAATAGAGGTTGGTTGCTTGAACAACAAGTTTGTTCAAGTGACCACTCTAATCGAATAGCACGACGATGGAACGATTGCTTTGGTAATCTCTCTTTGTCGAGGATTAATTTTTTTTAATCCGGGGACAATGAAGGGATCGCCATGAACAAGCGACCGAGTTGGAGTGGGAAGTGAAGTTTCCTACCTTCAATTGGTATTAGAGCCACGGTTTCCGGTTTTGTGTGTTTAGGATTCGGTTACTTTTATGCACTTTTCATATATTATATGTGTCGGATAATAGTAGGATGTGCGTAGGTTAACTTTTTGGTTGCAGGCATAGGATTCAACTATTATGGCCATATGTGTGTATGTGATTGTATCATTGTATGTGTGTAATTGTATATTATTTGAATCCTCGGGGTTGACGAGGCTAGTATTTAATTTTTATAATTAAGTACAACATTGTTTAGCCACTCTTTTTATTTTAGTTTACTTTCGATCTAGATTTCATGTACACTCCTTCATGGAGTATAAGATCGATGGATGTAAATTAAAATAGTTATTGTCGACTCGAATCTCCGGATGGCTTGTACATGGCGTATGGAGGAGCGGACGAGATGGCGACGCGACAGGAGGCATATTGGAGAACAAAAACCATAATAGTTGGAAAATATTTTTTTTTTCATATTTATTGCTTCTTGTTTGATATGCATGTCGTAGGCTAGAAAAATTTCTCAATTTTAAATTACTAAGTGGGAGAGGGATATTTTTATAAATTCCCACGGCCTCCATTACGATTTGACATGTGATGCAAACAAACTTATGCGTCGGCTCTGAGTGCCTTCCTCCCCATCGGATTAGTTTGTTTGCGGATCACAGGGTCGAATATGGTTATAGAAAATTATTAAGGAGCGTGTGTACTTCCTCATCGGAATGCACATAACCCGAGATAATTACCTTGGTACCAAGTAATGGTGAACACTTAGATGCAAATAGGAGTATCCTCCCCATCGGAGTCACTGCTTTTATTTGTAGGGTCGAAGAGGAACCAACTATTAATTTTATTTGTCAAAAAGTTAGGTTGACAAGATAGTAAAATTAATGGGTAAAACCTCCTCTTATAAATGTAGAATTCGTATACGTCCACACTATCGTGGCATACGATATTCTTGGTGTTTTGAGGTGTTGGTTGATTTTAAAATTTTATTGTTTGAGGAATCAATAATTTTTTGAAATATAATGTTTTGATCTATGTGATTCTTAGGTTTTTTCAAAATGACTTTCAACCCGCTTGTTGTGATACTGAAAGAAAATAAACTTACTGGACCCAATTATGTTGATTGGAAGAGGAATCTTGATATTGTCTTGACTGCTGAGGAGTACAAATATGTACTCTTCGAAGAGTGTCCTCCTAAGCCTGCGAATGATTCTCGGGAAAAGGAGAAGGAGAGTTATAAGAAGTGGATTAAGGCTGATGAGATGGTGCGATGTTACATTTTGACATCTATGTCAAATGTACTGCAACATCAGCATCAAGTCATGCTCACTGCTTATGACATGATGCTCAATCTCAAAGAGCTTTTCGGACACCAGAATCGGGTTTCTAGGCAAGAAACCATGAGGAACTTGATGACGACCACCATGATCGAGGGAACACCCGTGAGGGATCATGTTCTCAAGATGATGGCTCATTTGAATGAGCTGGAAGTCCTCGGAGCTAAGATCGATGGGGAAACCCAAGTCGATATCATCCTCCAAACTCTATCGAGGAGTTTTGAGTAGTTCCGCCTGAACTACAACATGAACAAGAGGTTGTATTCGTTGGCGGAGCTTCTGACAGAACTCCAGGCGGCAGAGGGACTTTTTCGTCAGAGTGCTCAAGCACAGGCCATGGCTGCCCAAAAGGTTTCTACTTTTAGGCCGAAAGGCAAGAAGAAGAAGAAACAAGCTGGGGCAAAGGTGGCGGGAGGAACTCAGGGAGGAGTGAAGAAGTTGAAAGGCAAGTGCTTCACTTGCAAGTAGACTGGACACTGGAAGAAGGACTGCCCCAACCGGAAGCAGAACAAAGGTATATCTTTTAGTCTAGTCGTTGAAACATATTTAGCGGTGTTATCTACCGGCACCTGGTGTGTAGATACGGGAGCCACTGATCATGTCTGCAATACTTTGTAGGGGTTCTAGGAAAACAGACGACTGGCTGAAGGGGAGATTACCGTATACTTGGGCGATGCCACGAAGGTGGCGGCTATTGCAGTTGGAGATGTTTATTTGTCTTTTGAGAAAAATAAAGTTTTGGTTCTTAAAAATTGCCTTTATGTACTTTATTTAGAATGAATTTGATTTTGGTTTCTAAATTGTTTATGGATGGATATTCTATTTCTTTTAATGACAGAGTTGTTATAAAAAGGAATAGGGAGATTATCTATTCTGGTGCATTGATAGGAAATTTATATACTCTTGAACCAAAAGCTCCCACGATGCAAATAGAAGTTAATAACTCATCTTCTAATTCCAATAAGAGAAAAGAACCTTCGAAGATGAACCAAATATATCTTTGGCATCTAAGGCTTGGTCATATTAACCTAAGCAGAATTTAAAGGTTGATAGCTGATGGACATCTAAGTTCATTAGTGGTGGAAGACTTCCCAACCTGCGAGTCTTGCTTGGAAGGTAAAATGACCAAGAGGCCTTTCAAGGCCAAGGGGTATAAAGCCAAAGATGTGTTGGAATTGGTTAATTCTGATTTGTGTGGTCCTATGTCTATCCAGGAAAGAGGTGGTTTTGAGTATTTCGTCTCTTTTATAGACGATTATTCAAGATATGGATACATTTACTTGATGCGCCGCAAGTCTGAATGCTTTGACAAGTTCAAAGAATTCAAGGTTGATGTGGAGAAACGTCAAGGTAAAAGTATCAAGACACGATCTGATCATGGTGGTGAGTACCTCTTGGGAGAGTTTAGGAATTACTTGTCAGAGGCTGGGATTCAATCCCAATTGTCTGCACCTGGCACACCCCAGCAGAATGGTGTAGCAGAGCAAAGGAATAGGACTCTTATAGAGATGGTTAGATCGATGATGAGTTATTCTGAGTTGCCAGATTCGTTCTAGGGGTATGCTCTGGATACGGCGGTGTATATTCTGAACTTTGTTCCATCTAAATCAGTGCCTTCTACTCCTATAAAATTGTGGACTGGGCGAAAGCCTAGTCTGAGACATATTCGAATTTGGAGGAGTCCAGCACATGTAATGAAGGCAGATGTTGGTAAGTTGGAACCTCGTACAGAAGTGTGCATGTTCGTTGGCTACCCTAGAGGAATGAAAGGTGGTTTGTTTTATTGTCCTAGAGATCAGAGGGTGATCGTTAGCACGAACGTCAGATTTATAGAGGAAGACTATGTGATGAACCACAAGCCTATGAGTAAGATTGTTCTGAAGGAATTGAGAGGGGAAGTCACTACTTTAGTACCACCGGTACAAGAGGATATACCACAAGTCACTGCACCGCGTGTCACAGATGATACACAGGTGATACCTCATCGTAGTGGGAGGGTTGTTAGACAGCCTGATAGATTCATGTTCTTGGGAGAATCTTCTGATTTGGTCCCTGGCGAACATGAACCTGATCTCTGGACATATGACGAGGCAATCCAAGATAAAGATGTGGTATCTTGGCAAAGTGCAATGAATATTGAGATTGAATCTATGGATTCAAATCAGGTCTGGGAGCTAATAGAATCACCCAATGGTGTAAAAGCCATTGGATGCAAGTGGATCTACAAGAGAAAGAGAGGAATAGATGGGAAGGTTGAAACCTTCAAAGCGAGGCTTATTGTGAAGGGGTATACTTAGAAAGAGGGTATCGATTATGAGGAGACTTTTTCGTCGGTAGCCATGCTTAAGTCTATCCAGATTCTCTTATGTATTGCTGCTCATATGGATTATGAGGTATGGCAGATGGATGTCAAGACAGCTTTCCTTAATGGAAGTCTTGAGGAAAACATCTATATGAAGCAACCAGAGGGATTCATTGCAAAGGGCAAAGAACATCTTGTGTGCAAGCTTAATTGATCCATTTATGGATTGAAGCAAGCTTCGAGGTCTTGGAACATCCGCTTTGATGAGGTAATTCAGTATTATGGATTTATTCAAAGTCCAAATGAGTCTTGTGTATACAAGAGATGTGATGGAAATATAGTGGTATTTCTTGTACTATACGTAGATGATATTTTGTTAATTGGCAACAATGTCAAGGTGTTATCGAAAGTAAGGGTATGGTTGTCCAAATAGTTTGATATGAAGGACTTGGGAGAAGTGGGACACATCCTTGGGATCAAGGTTATAAGGGATCGCAGAAAAAGGATGTTGTGCTTATCTCAAGCTTTATACATAGACACCATTTTGGCTCGCTTTAGCATGCAAAACTCTAAGAAAGGTTTTCTACCTTTCAGGCATGGAGTTCCATTATCTAAGGAGATGTGTCCTAGAACATCTGAGGAGATAGACGTGATGAAGGCGGTTCCTTATGCTTCGGCAGTAGAAAGCCTCATGTATGTTATGCTATGTACGAGACCGGATATCTGCTTTATCGTGGACATGGTCAGTAGATATCAGAGTAATCCAGGACAGGGACATTGGACTGCGGTAAAGCATATATTGAAGTACCTGAGAAGGACTAGGGATTATATGCTAGTTTACCAGGCAGAAAAATTACTCCCTGTGGGTTACACAGATTCCGACTTCCAATCAGATAGGGATAACAGTAAGTTTACCTTTGGTTTTGTGTTTACTTTGGGAGTGG
The DNA here is from genome assembly GCA_025175895.1 of Wurfbainia villosa. Classification (NCBI taxonomy): domain Eukaryota; kingdom Viridiplantae; phylum Streptophyta; class Magnoliopsida; order Zingiberales; family Zingiberaceae; genus Wurfbainia; species Wurfbainia villosa. The sequence continues at coordinate 111,770,541 of CM045988.1, forward strand.
AGCCATTGTATGGAGGAGTGTCAAGAAGAAATGCGTGGCGGACTCCTCCATGGAAGTTGAGTATGTGGCAGCCTCTGAGGCAGCCAAAGAAGCTATATGGCTCAGGAACTTCTTGATGGACTTGGATGTGATTCCTGGTTTGCCCAAAACTATCACAATTTATTGTGATAACAGTGGTGCAGTTGCAAACTCGAAGGAACCACGAGCCTATAAGGTAAGTAAACACATAGAGCGCAAGTACCACCTGATACGAGAAATTGTAAAGAGAGGAGAAGTTGTTTTGGCCAAGATTGCATCGGAGGATAACATGGCAGATCCTTTCACTAAAGCCCTTCCAGTGAGAGATTTTGATAGGCATGTGGAGGGAATGGGAATCAGATGTATGGCAGTTGGAGGACATCATAGTCATTTAGTATAAGTGGGAGATTGTTGGGATGTATACTGAAAAGTCTATCTTTTGTATGAACATTTTTATTTTGAAATAAGAATCACATGATCATTGTTTGCATATTTATGGTTATGCATTTTGTCTAATATATTATATTGTAGATAACATGGTGTGTAGTGTCACACGGGAGATCATGTTATCAGTTCCTTGTAAAGTATAAGTAAAGGCTCACAACCGAAATGGTTTTGGACAAACCATTGGCATGGTTGTAGTGTGATTTGGCATTGGTTTGTCTTAACCATATAATTACACTAGTACACTTTGTGTGTGTTGAGCAGGACCGACTTAGAGGTGATTCGATTTATTGCTGACTACATAATCGAATCGGACCTCATATATTATATTGTACATGCTCTTAATCCCGATATAATAACGGGCACATATACTTAGTATTCATTTCTTTGATTTACCAATGGGCGAGATTTATAGAGTAAATCGATAGGCTCGGTAAGTTGGGAAATGATATTATTTATATGGTGTGTCATTGATTATAGGAGAAAACCGTGCCCTATATATTAGGATGATGATGTCCCCTTGAGGAGCTCATAAGGTTCATTATGTAAACCCTGCAGGTAGACTTGGTTCGGCATGATGATAAGGTTGAGTGGTACTACTCATGGAGTTAGATATTGATTAATTAATTGTCAGTAAATTAATTAATCGACAGACATTCGAGATCTTAAATACGGGGAGATATATATACAAATAATATATGGAGCCCATATTAACTTATGGGGGTTGGTGAAGTAGATCAATGATAATCCTCTAGTGGAATGATTATCATTAATGGATCGGACTTTATGTGGGCTTGATCCATTGGGTGGTCAAGATCTAACTCCTCCTCATGGTCCCTATTGTATCCTATTAAAACCCTCTTGAAGCCTAGATCCGACGGTGGAGATTAAATCTCTAGATCCAACGGTGGAGATTAAATCTTTAGATCCGACGGTGGAGAATAAATCTCTAGATTCGACGGTTGAGATTAAATCTCTAGATCTGACGATTGAGATTAAATCCCTAAAACCGACGGTGGAGATTAAAAGGAGGCTTGAGCCCAACTCTATAAATAAGGCTCCTAGGGTGGGCGGCAAGAATATAGAAGGAGAATTAGGGTTTGGGCGGCTAAGGCTTGGAGGGCAATTGGCGGCTAGGGTTTGGAGAATCCTTGGGCGGCAAGGCTTCTTCCTCTTCTCCTTGGTCGGCGCCCATCTTGCTCTTCTCAACCTTGGCCGGTGCTCATTCTCTTCTTCTCTCCATCCTTGGCCGGCGGTGACTAGGGTTAGGGTTCTTCCCTTGGAGCTCTTGGTCGGCACCCACCCCATTCTCTTCATCTACTCCTTGTTCTCTCCTTGGCCGATGGCAATCACCAAGCAAGGAGGCTTGGTGGTCGGTTCTAGATAGGAGAAGAGTTTTGTTCTATAGTTCCTCTTGTTCGGAGCGAGCAAGGAAGGGAAGAACGTGATCTAGGAGGCTTCAACTCTTGGAAGATCATTTCCCACACAACGTCCAAGAGGAGGATAGGACATACGATAGAAGACCTTGAGGTAAACAAGAGGTATAAATCTTGTTTGCTTTCCTTTTGTTTATTTGTATGTTGTATGTTTTGTTATGTGACTAAATTTACTTGGACCCCGAATACAAACGCAAAAACCGGCGATCCGTACATCATCTATTCCGTGGCTATTCGAAGAATAGAGGTTGGTTGCTTGAACAACAAGTTTGTTCAAGTGACCACTCTAATCGAATAGCACGACGATGGAACGGTTGCTTTGGTAATGTCTCTTTGTCGAGGATTAATTTTTTTTTAATCCGGGGACGATGAAGGGATCGCCATGAACAAGCGACCGAGTTGGAGTGGGAAGCAAAGTTTCCTACCTTTAGGATGAGGTTATCAGTCGACAGATATTATAGACTGATGGGAGTCGACTAGAGTTTAACTGTAGGAATTGGCCTAGCGATCGCCCGGCGTGACGATCAATGCGCCCGAGCGATCGTTAATCGGCTATTCGGACGAAAGTTCCGAGATCGTTAGGGTTTGACAGTCGAGTGATGACTCGATCAATCGACTGATGGGCATGATCAATTGACTGATGGTCTATTCATTGGAACTTATCCAATGTGGCTCATACCGTTGTGAGACAACGACTACAGGAGCAGTCGACTGATGGTCCAGATCAATCGACTACAAGGCGAAATCTAGCCCGAATGCAAGTTATAAAATCATCTCGTGGAGAGGGATTTGTCAATGGTTCTTTGAAGAGTTTTGGGGCGATTTGCTGCTGCAATTCATGGTCTCCAAGTGCAACTCAAGCAACCAAATAAGCAAGCATCAAAAAGCTCATTTGTAAAGTTCTCTTTACATAGATTGTTGTATTCATTTTGTATTTTCTTAGTATTACTTTTGTAATCACTGTAAGAGGTTTCTTCACCTCCGACTTATTGTCGAGAAGGAGTATTTTATTAGTGCAATCGGCCCAGGTCACGATTAACTGGACTCGAGTTTGACTCAAACTGTATTTTGATGTTAGACAAAATGTATGACATGGGATTGTCATGGGAAGTCCAACATGGGTTGGCCATGTAAATCCAAGTGTGTAGCCTTGGTGGTAAAAAGTCCAAGCATGGGGCTTGGTGTTGGGAAAATCCAAACATAGGGCTTGGTGTTGGTAAAATCTAAGTGTGTAGCCTTGGCATGGAAAATCCAAGCATAGGGCTTGGTGTTGGTAAAATCCAAGCATGAGGCTTGGTGTGGGAAGTCTTGAGGACTTGGCAAGGTCACTAATCTCGTAGGCTCGGGGTCCTTGAGTCGATGAAGGATGGCATTATGAAATCGTGCACTTGGTGCATCTAAGGGACCGTCAGACGGGAAGTGAATGGATTGAGGCCCAAGGGAAGCAGACTTCGAGGGAAGAGACGCGAAGGATGACATTGTGAAGTCGTGCGCTTGGTGCATCCGAGGGACGTAGGCCGAGGGAAGAGAGCTTCAGTGGGGAACTCCATGAGAGATGAGGTGGACTTGGCCAAGTCGCTAAGACTGAGTGTCGAATGCTCAAACATGGTGTTTGAGGTTTTACCCGACAGTTGGATGCTCAAACAACTTGGTGTTTGAGATTTTACCATTTTACATCGATATAGGTATAATCGATCAAGTCGCAAATCGGCCCGAATACTCGACTGGTGTTCAAGTCTGGTATTTGGCCAAACAATCGACTGCCAAGGGTTGGCAGTCGACTGCAGACACCATCAGTTGACTGCCAAGGGATAGCAGTCGACTAATCAGGGTGAATTCGGGCACAGAAGGTTTTCTAGTCGAGTGATCACGTCGAGCACTCGACTGATGGGGTTACTAATCGACTGATGGGCATGATCAGTCGACTGATGGTTATCCATTGGAACTTTGCCAACATGGATTAAGCCATTGTGAGACAACGACAACAGGAGCAGTCGACTGATGGTCACGAGCAGTCAACTGATCAGTGCGAAATCAGCCCGAGACAAGCATAAAAGGAGGAGCTTGGGGAGGATTTCAACAGCGATATTTGGGGAGATTTTGGAAGGGAATTGCTGTTGCATTCCATACCTTCAAGAGATAAACCAAAGCAAGCAACAAACAAAAGTGATCAAAGTCATTTGTGAAAAGTTTTCTTTCATATTGTCTCTGTATTTGCTTGTACTTTTGTATTACATTATAATTGCTTGTACGAGATTTCTCCACCTCCGACTTGTTATAGAGAAAGAGTTTTGTTAGTGTCATGCGCATAACACGAGCTCGTTGAGCTCACCCCGTGGAAGGTTCCGAACCACGTATATGCTTGTGTATTGTGTGTGCTTGTATTGTTGTTTAGTATTTCTATTATTTCCGCTGCGCTAACGATAATTGTAGACAAGCAACACGCACAAACGAACGATTTCCATCATTTACTCATATTGGGCTATTCATCCCCCTCTAGACGACCATCGATCCTCCAACAAGTGGTATCAGAGCAAGGAGCTTATCGTGGACTCATAGTCAACACAAGCACGATAAGGTGGCCGGCTTCAACCTCCAACCACCAAAATTCGAAGGGGATTTTCAATGGTGAAAAAGAAAAATGGAGGTATATCTCAAAATCGATTTTGATATAATGTTAATTTTAGAAAATAATTTCGAAATGCCTAGGGATGAAGACAATAGGAAAATTGAGAAGACGAGATGGACCAAGGACCAAATCAAGGATTTCAAGACAAATCTCAAGGTAATCAAATTGCTAAGTGATTTGATTCCTAACAATATTTTGTCTAGATTAGGGAGTTATAGGGATGCAAAGGAATTGTGGCAAAAGGTGGTCAAATTCCATGAAATTCCCGAATCGACACAAGTAGAGGAGGAGGCCGTAGTAGAATGTCCATCAACACTGGATCCGAGGATGTTGAAGAATTGGAGGAAAGGTCTTCCATCCCGGAGCAAGAGCAAGAAGAAGTATCTACATCCGTGAGAAGTGAAGATCAAGAGGCTTCCACCACCTAGGTAACTCAAGCAATGTGTTTAATAATAAAGATCACATAATTTACTTTGAGTGTATGGAGAAAGGGCATTACAAGAGTAAATGCCCAAAATTGGCCAAAGAAAAAGTACCGGCACCAAAAGTCAAAGGATGTTGGAGTCCTTGCTAGGAAAAGCAAAGAACACATTGTGTGCTTTAAATGTAACCAAAGAGGATATTATCGGAGCCAATGCCCTAGGGGGAAAAAGAATGGGCAAGAAGGAGCATCACATGTAGGGGGAGCTTCTAGAGCTAACCCTAAGGTTAATTTAAATTATGCACCTTCAAATTTCAATGTTAAAAAGCATGCTTTTATTTCGCTTGCAATTGTTAATGAAAAGCATGATAGGAGTAACAAATATTTTTGTTTAGGTGTCAAGCATGTAAATTTACCTAATGACAAATCTAGGACTAATAACACTAGACCTATTTTACCTAGAGAGAGTCCATTAGGAAGGTAGAAAACCACCTAGACATTAATCCCAAAAAACATAGACATATGCCTAGGAAGAGTCATTCCCAAAAGATAAATGAAAAATCAAACTTGGAAAAATTAGAATTAGAAAATCGAGCCTTGAGGTCAAGGCTTGAAAAATTGGAAAAGGCCCTCAAAATTATGAAAAACTCAATTATGGGGTCAAAGGATCAAAATCTAAGACCTAGGAGACAAGAACTGGTTAAGGGAAAGAAAGGTTTGGGTCACAAACCTAAGTCCTACCACAATGTTCCATTTGATTATGGAACTATTTCTAGGTCTAGAAAAACCAAGGCTAATAGGGAAGTTATCCCTAAGATTAGTCATGGTGTGTGTCTAGTGGCTAGAAACTCAAGAAAATCTAAGGTAGCCACTAAGAAGGTTACTAGGGAGGCAATCCCTAAGGTTAACCTAAGAAAGACCCAATTGACTAAGGCTTCAAAGCCAAAAAGGGTTATTAGGAAGGTATCTAGGGAAGTTATCCCTAGTGAATGCCTAGTTAACCCAAGGAGCTCCAATAGGTATTGAGTTCCTAGGAGCGTGATTGATTCACGCTAGATGGGTTAGGTTGTATCAACCCTAAGTAGATGGGTAGTTAACCTAACCATGGTGAGTTGACACTTTAGGATGTGACAATATATTTTGAGAAGTTGAAAATTGATTAAATTGGAACAATTAGATCTTAGAAGTTATGGTGTACCATTTTGGGTTTTTGGCACACTAGGGAGATAGTTAGCATTAAGGCAAAATGGATTTAATCTTAAAAATGGCAATTTGGGCTTAACACTTAGGTATTTTATGCTTTAGTATTTTTTTACTTTCCATGCTTTATTTGTCTTGCCATGTCATGACATCATATTTATTTTTATCATATAAAATGTCATGATAATACTTAGGGTTAGCTAAATGTCATGTTATGCTTAAGCTTGTATCACATGCCATGACATCATGATTTTGGTACATGCTTATTCATGTTATCAATTATGTCATAATTGTTGGTGCAATCGGCCCAGGTCACGATTGACCAGGACTCGAGTTTGACTCGAGTGATGTTTTGATGTTTCGACAAAAACATATGACAATGTAATTATCATTTGGTAAAGTCCAAGTCTTGAGTACTTGGCATGGAAAGTCCAAGTGGGACACTTGGCACATGAAAAGTCCGAGCATGGGTCTTGGCATGAAAAGTCCAACATGGGTTGGCAAGGGAAAGTCCAAGCATGGGTCTTGGCAAGGTAAAGTCCAAGTCTTGAGTACTTGGCATGGAAAGTCCAACATGGGTTGGCAAGGAAAGTCCAAGCATGGTCTTGGCATGGAAAGTCCAACATGGGTTGGCAAGAGAAAGTCCAAGGGGATTGATATTGGCGGCGTAAAGTCCAAGCGGGAGTCTTGGCAGCATAAGTCCAATGGTTGGCGGCGTAAAGTCCAAGCAGAGTCTTGGCGGCGTAAGTCCAATGTGCCTTGGCGGTGTAGACACCATTAGCATGACATAGCCGATGGAAGTACCTGAAGGCTAGCGCGATGGATGAACAAGTCATGGATGACTTGGAGGGATCCGAGAGGCGTGAGGCTGATGGAGGTGGCTAGAAGGCTTAGGTCTAGGCTAAGGGTGGTCTAGCAAGTATGGGGAAACCATACTTGGATTAAAACCTCATGTTTGAGGTGTGCCAGTCGACTGGTGCCATGTGGCAGTCGACTGGACCGAGTCAACTAGGGTTTGACTGCGGGTTATGGCCTAGATCGCCAGAGGTGGGCGATCGGATGGCTCGAGCGCAATGATCGATCGTGTGATCGGATCGGTGCTCGATATTTCGTACGTATGGAGTCGAGACTCGACTGGTCGAGTGAAGGCTCCATCAATCGACTGATGGTCATGATCAGTCGACTGATGAAGGTTCCGTTGGACTTATCCAGCGTGGATCTAGCCGTTGTCTCATGACAACAGTGGCATCAGTCGACTGATGGTCCCGATCAGTCGACTGATCGACTTTTTCCAGCACAGGATGAAGCTATATATGGAGCTCGTGATGGAGGAAAAACCAAAAAGATTTCTTGGACGTCTTGAGGCGATTTGCTGTTGCAAATCAGGGTCTTCAACCACGATTCAAGCGATCAACAAGCAAGCAATCCAAAGGCATTTGTAAAGTTGTTTTCTTTACTAGTTTTGCATTGTATTATTGTATATTGCTTGTATTTATATCTTATTGTTGTAAGATTACTTGTAAGGGGTTTCTCCACCTCCGACTTGTGTCGAGAAGGAGTATTTATCATTAGTGAGTGCGTGTGCATCACTAGAGCTCGTAGAGCTCGATCCGTGGAGTAGGAACCGTGCGGTTCCGAACCACGTTATATCGTTGTGTTAGCGTGTTGTGTATTTCGTTATCGTTATTACTTTTCTATTTCTGCTGCGCTAACGAAATTATAGAAACAAACGCGAAAGAATTCCATTGACGCTATTCACCCCCCCCCCCTCTAGCCATTCCAACGATCCCTAACAAGTGGTATCAGAGCCCGGGGCTCTTCTACGGACTAACCGCCGGAAGCTAAGACAAAAGGCTAGAGGGTGAAGATGGAATTCCAAGACAAGCTTGGATGGAATATCAACACTCCACCTCCATATGATCCAGAAGATTTTCCGGCGTGGAGAGCAAGAATGGAAACATTCTTGATGATGAACATAGAGGATTTGTTCATCCTCATTGAAGGCCTTGAACCCCCTAGGGATAAGAAGGGGAATGTCCTAAAATTGAAAAAGTGGACCCAAGAGCAACGCCAAAAGCTCAAGACCGAAGTTAAGGTAACGAAACTTTTGGAAGATTTAATCCCTAATGATGTTTTGTGCAAGCTAGGGGATTACATGTATGCCAAGGAGCTATGGAGAAAATTGGCAAGATTCCATGAGGAGAGTTCATCCTCAAGTGAAAGTGAGGAATCGGAAGTTGAGATGGAGTCAACTTCCGGATCGGAGAAAGAAGAGGTGGAAGAAGTGGAAGGAGCATCCACTTCTAGGATTGAGGAGGAAAGACCATCCTCTATACTGGAGCAACCTCAAGAAGAGCCTTCAACATCCGGTCAAGATGAAGAAGCTCAAAATCTAACTCCGACATCTTCCACCACGGACCTAGGTAACTCGAGCATTTCAAATAATAATAAAATTCATATAATGTGCTTTGAGTGTAGGGAGTATGGGCATTACAAGAGCAAATGTCCAAAGAAGATTAGGAAAGCTCCACTGGCACAAATAGTCAATGAAGCCGGTGTTCCCAATGCCAAGAAAAGCAAGGAGCAAGTCATTTGCTTCAAGTGCCGGCAACCGGGGCATTACCGAAATCAATGTCCTAGGGGGAGCAAAAAGACCCAAGAAGGAGCTATACATGTAGGGGGAGCCTCCAAGGCAAACCCTAAGGTATATTTCAATAATGCATCTTCTAAATTTAAAAGTCAAAAGCATGCTAGGAATTTTAATTCTCTTGCAATTTACCATGAAAAGCATGCTAATAGAAATAAATACTTTTGTTTAGGTGCTAAGAGTGTTCACTTAGGAAATAAGAAGAAATTTGGGACTAATGTCCCTAAAAATAAATTACCTAAGGAAAGCATTAAGAAAATAGGAGAACATCTAGGCTTTAATGCTAAGAAATCTAGACATATGCCTAGAAATAAAAATATCTCAAGAGAAAATGAAAAATCAAAAATTGAGATATTAGAAAAGGAAAATCAAGCCTTGAGATCAAGGCTTGAAAAACTTGAAAAGACCCTTAAGGTTATGCAAAATCAAATGCAAGGGTCAATTAGTCAAACTTCTAGGTCCAAAAGTCAAAGTCAACACCTAGGACCTAAGAGTCAAAAGTCAACCAAGGGCAAGCAAGGTATGGGTCACAAACCTAAGCCTAAGGTGGCTTACCATAGTGTTCCATTTGATTATGGAACACAAACTAGGTCTAGGAAGACCAAGGTCAATAGGAAAGTCATCCCTAGAGTTGACCAAAGGGTGTGCCTAGTGGCTAGGGTTTCTAGGAAACCTAGGGTGGCCACTAAGAAGGTTGCAAGGGGAGTTATCCCAAGAGTCAACCTAGGTAAGACCCAAATGACCAAGGCTAACAAGCCTAGGAAGGTCATTAGGAAGGTATCTAGGGAGGTTATCCCTAAGGAATACCTAATTAACCCTAGGAGCTCAAATCGTTTTTGGGTTCCTAAGAGCATGATTGATTCACGCTAAGATGGGTTTAGGGTGTGTCAACCTTGATTGGATGGGTAGTTAACTCAACCATGGCAAAGGTGGTATGTTAGGTCATTTTCAAGGTTATGGTTACCTTGGAAATACATTTGAGTTTTAATCCTAAAAGTTTTAGGATGTGCCAATATTACTTGAGAAGTTTGATAAAATGATCAAAATTGGCACAATTTAGGTTTAGAGGTTAGTGTGCCATTTTGGGTTTTTGGCACACTTGGGAGAAAAATAGAAATATGGCAAAATATAATTAATTATATGAAATGACAATTAATATTAAAATTTAGGTATTACTATACCTATACATTTTATATGCCATGCTTTGATTGTCATATGTCATGTCATGACATCATGCCTAGTTCTATGATTTTATATGTCATGTTCATGGTTAGGATTAAGGTTTCAAATGTCATGTGTTTTTAGATTTCATCTTATGTCGTGACATCATGATTATGAGCATATGCTTATTTATAACATTTCTAATGCCATAATCATTCATGCATTTAAGACAATTTGGTTGAAATTGAATTAAGGACTATGGCATGACTTGAAGTCTCATTTATAAGGGAATCAAGTAGGGTTTGTTGGTGCAGTGGGCACCAAAGTCGAACCGGTATTTTGATTATGGCAAAAGGCTCAATAGTTAAGGGTATATTTGTTATCTTACGAGCTCAATTAAGTGTGCAGAAATGCTAAAGTTGAGCGGAAGGTCTGCGACACCCGGTGGGAACCGAGGTGGTCGGGCAACGCCAGAGGGATTTCGGAGGAAGCCGAGGTACTCGGGTGAAGACCGGAAGCGAGGCTACAAGGTAAGCTCGTGTGAAAGCGAAGCAAGGACGTTAAGCGTAGATCCGACCCAATACCTCCAATGGAAGGTCTAGGTCGAGATCAGTTGGTTAGAACCATCGTACTTTATATTTTAAGCTAACTTGTACTGCAGTCCAAAACCCTTTGACTACGTCACTACCAATCACTGTGGTCTAGTTCCACTCGAGAAGAGCTCGAATTTCAAGGGGTGAATTTGGACTTGACTCGTGTTTTTGGTACAAAGGGTGATGTGGCATCAAGGTGGACATCCAAACCATCACCAAGCTTGGACCCCAAAATTAGGTGATGTGGCATCAAGGTGGACATCCAAAACCATCACCAAGCTTCCTTGTGGCAAGTTGGTTGGCAAACCACCATCAAGCTTGGACGCCCAAAATGAGGAGAGTTGGCACTAGATGGTTGGCTCCCATGATGTGGCACAAGTTGGATGGCTCCAACAAGTTGGCGTGAAGGCCTCCTTGAGGTGGCACAAGGTGGTTGGATGAGCACCTCATCCTTGAGTTGTGGCACAAGGTGGTTGGATGAAGCACCTCATCCTTGAGTTAGGCCAAAGGATGTGGATGAGCAAGACTTGGTTGATAAGAACCTCACCTTGGACACTAACTATGTCTAAATTCATAGATCAATATCCATATCTAGACATGTTCACGCCAAGCAAATACATAAGAAATCAAGAGCTCTCAACACGCCGTCGTAGCTTAGCTACTACTACTCACATTTGCTCTGACGAAGTGCGCCCGACAACGAAAGCTACATCTTCTACTTATAAGAGTTGTCGGTATATTTATTTAAGTTCTACTTCTTTAAATTGTCTTTGTGCTTTAATCGTAACAAGGAAAGGGGAGTGTCCCTTTGCCTTGATTTCTTTTGTGATCGTTGCTCCTACTTCCAGCGAGGAGGAGTGGTTTTAGTGAATTGCCCTCCGTGCGTGATCAAGGATCACTAGGGCCGTGGATTAGCAATCGAAAGATTGTGAACCACGTAAAAATATCTTGTCTACTTTATATTTCATTGTGCACTCTCTACTTGCTTTTTACTTATTGCAAAAGTTTTTAACGACACCGTATCGCTATTCACCCCCTCTAGCGACACTTTCGATCCAACAATTGGTATCGAGCAGGCGCTAAGATTCGTGAAACCACCAATCTAGCTTTGTTTTCTTTTTCACAGATTTTTATTTATTTATTTCTGTTTTATAATTATTTCACTTGTTTATCTTCTCCTACATATAGAATTGCATTAGAGGCTTTAGGATCCGGATAAGGTTGTCCTTGGGTTAGATCCGAGTAAGGTTGTCCTCGGAACTTCAGCGACATTCGCATTTGATTGTTTATTTCTTTTGCAAGTTACATTTTATATATATTTTTTACTTCCACTACTAATCCAAGGCGAAAGTCTTGGAATATTCTTTCGTGTGTGTTTTGCAAGATTCTTTTAAATCGTTCTTCTTCTTGTTTTTAAATGGCCCATCTCGAAGGGTTTAGCACCGCCCGACCCCCGTTTTACAACGGTAATGACTTTCGGTATTGGAAGGGTCGGATGGAATGCTTTCTTAAAACCCAAATCGAGATGTGGATCGTAATCCAAACCGGTTTCACACTTCCTATTAATGAAGATGGTGAATCTTTGGGTTACGATCAATGGTCAAATTCCATGAAAAAACAAGTAGAAGCCGATGCCAAGGCAACTCAAATCTTGCAATGTGGGTTGTCGAGGAAGAGCTCAACCGCGTCGGCCCCTTCATTAGTGCAAAGGACTTATGGACCAAGCTAGTGGAACTACGAAGCACCAAGCGACACGAAGGTATGTAAAGATATTTACTTTTAAATAAAGTGTATAACTTGAAAATGCAGGAAAACGAGACCGCAACTCAACTACATGCTCGTATCCAAGACATCGTCAACCAACTCCATGCCATCGGACAAAAGGTCGAGAATCGCGACCTTATCAGGTATTCTCTTAACTCGTTTCCTAGGACCACCTTGTGGCATCCATGGTCGATGCCTACAAGGTCTCCAAGGACCTTTCTAAAATTAGGTTAGGCAATTGTTTTGAACTTGAATTACATGAGCAAACTAACGTGGTCGGGCCGAGAAAGAGTATTGCGTTAGTTGCGAGGTTCCAAGAAGAAGAAGCCGCAAGCAAGCCACCCCAAAGGAAGAAGAGGCGAGTCCGAATCGGAGTAGACTCGAAATAGAATCCGAACTAGTCAATCTAGTTAGGAAGATGATCAAGAGGCGAAAGCGACCAACAACTCAAGGTAAGCCTAAACCTAATTCAAATACTTCTAATTTTAGATGCTATGAGTGCAACGAGGTTCGGTCACATCAAGTCCGAGTGCCCAAAGCTAAAGAATAACGCATCAAAGACCAAGAAAGTGCTAAGCGCTACTTGGGAGGAGTTATCGGAGGAAGAAGGCGATATCCAAGCTCTAATGGCCAAGCCGACCGAGCACGACTCGAAACCGAAGAAGAGTCGAGTCGAATCCGATGATGAGCTTCCATTAAAGACAAGCCACGGATCCGTATCCGGTTCAAAGAATCATTAAGGGTAAGTAAGTCGGTAGTTACTTAATACTTTGTATGGTGCAATTAAATTTTTAAATAAGAAACTAGCTAAGTCCGAGTCCAAGGTCGAGACCCTAATTGAGGAGGTTAACCTCCTCAAACATGAGGTCTCCCTAACCTCTTCGACTACTCGTATTCAAGAGGAGGACTCAACTCAAGTTGAAAAGCTTGAAGTTGAGAACTCGCTTTTGAAAACACAAGTCGAAGACCTTAGGAACACGTTGGAAAGGTTCACTTTGGGATCCAAGGGACTTGACCTCTTACTTGGATCACAAAGGGCAGTGTACAACAAGGCCGGACTCGGGTTTAACTCAAATACAACCAATAAGTCATATATGTCTATAGTAAACCAACATAAGAAAAATGTCCAAGCATGGGTCCCTAAGATCACTTTGATTTCAACTTTAGGATCTAACATGTATTGGGTTCCCAAGGACCAAATTCACTATGTGAATAGACCCACTCGATTCAATGGTCCAGGGGGAGCCAATACAAAATGTATTTTTGTTAAGTCTTAGAAATTGCATGCTTAGTTTTTCCTTTATTTTTAGAATGGTTAGATAGGACTCATAATCAACTAAAATCCTACGAAAAGATTGAGCCTCGAGGAGCCTCTTTTCAAAAATAACTAGTTAGACCAAGATGTAGTCTCAAGTAAGTCGAGTTATCAATTTCTTGAAATTAGCTTTGTCTAAGGAAGTGGTCGTTGTTCGATCAAAGAAGGCCTCAGTGCCTCGCCACGACTGAAGCTAATCTCTTGAAAAGATTACTTGATGAGCTTAGACTAAATCGAATCTAACCTAATGTTGGTTAATTTAAATTCATTAAAATTAATCAAGTAAAATTGAAAGTCATCTCACAATAACACATAGGAATAACATGTTTTGATCATGTAGATATTGGTGAGATGATTTAGGTTAAAACTTACAAACAACCCTTTAGTAATTCCAATATCCGATCCAACTACCTTATATGTAGGATCAATGGATGTTGGGACGGTGGTTACTCGACACATGACCAGGGATCAACTCAGATTTTCGGTTACGATTCAAAGCGACAAGGATCGGTAGCCTTCGAAATAAGCGGCAAGCTCAAAATCATCGGATCGGTGATATTGAGCTCAACTCTTTACAATTCAAAATGTCTTATTAGTAGAAAACTTTCAATATAATTTACTTAGTGTAAGCCAATTGTGTGATAACAATTATAAGGTCATATTTCTAGAAAATGAATGCGTAATCAAGATAAATGCAACATCTAAAATAATACTTAAAGGAACTAGGAATAGCAACATCTACACAATAAATTTACCCAACTCCTCAACCAAGTGTCTTATGACACAGCAAGAGGAATCTTGGTTATGGCACCGAAGACTCGGACACTCACTTTTAAGACTCGTCACAAGATGAGTCGAGTGAAACTTGTTATAGGTTTGCCTAAACTAAACAACTTGGATAATAAAATATGTAATGCTTGTCAACAAGGTAAACAATCTAGGACACAACATCAATTAACTAATCAAGAACGAACCAAAAGTGTTCTTGAGCTCCTACACATGGATCTATTTGATTCACATGGAGCTAAGTCACTCAATGGTAGTCAATTTTGCTTAGTCATAATTGACGACTATTCTAGATTTACTTGGGTTAGGTTTATCAAACATAAAAATGATACTCTAGACCAACTAATCAATCTTTGTAGGTTAATCGAAAATCAAAAGAACCTTAAGATTAAAAGACTTAGAAGCGATCATGGTGGTGAATTAGAAAACCACAGTTTACTGATTTACGTAACCTAGCGGATACCACCATGAGTTTTCATGTCCTAGAACCCCACAACAAAATGGGTTAGTCGAGCGGAAAAATAGAACCCTACAAGAAGCCGCTAGGACAATGTTAAGCGAGTATAACCTACTCCGATAGATTTTGGCGAGAGGCCGTTATGCGGCTTGCTATGTCCAAAATAGGATCACTTATGGTAAAGAGGCACCAAAAGTCCTCGTACGAGATTTATCACGATAAAATACCGAACATCAAATACTTTAGGGTATTTGGATGCAAGGTACATATCTTAAACACTAAGGATTACCTAGGGAAATTAAAATCCAAAACCTCTTGGAACCTTTCTAGGATACTCAACCACCCGAGAGCTTATAGGGTATACAATCACGACACTCTTAGAGTCGAAGAAACCATTAATATAGTTTTCAATGAAGGACACGAACCGTTCAATCCTTAACAAAACCAACTAGCAAATCAACTTATAGCAAACCCGACTCGATCTTGAACTTGAATCTCGTCCCAACCCAAGTCATCCTATCGACCAAGTGATAGATGACCCTAACCCAAGTCATCCTATCAATCAAGTTATAGGTGATCCAAATTTAGGGTTCGAACTAGAGCTTCATACGAAACATTAGTCAAATCTCGTTAATTTCCAAAATCGAACCCAAAACTATTGAACAAGCACTTCTTGATCCATTTGGATTATTGCTATGCAAGAAGAGCTAGCTCAATTCACTAGAAATGAAATGCAGAATTAGTACCACCACCTAAAGAAAAATCAATTATTGGAACAAGGTGGGTATTTGAAATAAACTTGATGATAAAGGTGAAGTAGTTAGAAATAAAGCTAGGTTAGTCGCAAAAGGGTTTAGTCAAGTCGAAGGTTTAGATTACGATGAGACCCTCGCCCGTAGCAAGACTAGAGTCCATCCAATGTTGTTAGCATATCTGCACATCGAGGTTTTAAATTGTTTCAAATGGATGTCAAGTCAGCATTTTTGAATGGATACATTAAGGAAGAAGTTTACGTCAGTCAACCTCCGGATTGAAAATCTAGATAAACGACCATGTCCTTAGACTTAAGAAAGCCCTATATGGACTCAAACAAGCCCCAAGAGCTTGATACGAAAGGCTTTCGATCTATCTTAAGTCCAAAGGATTCAACCAAGGTTTAGTCGACCCAACCTTATTCGTAAAAACCGTAGGAAAAGAAATCTTTATAGCCCAAATCTATGTAGATGATATAATTTTTGGAACTACCAACTCGATCCTGCTAAACGAATTCATCTCACTTATGGAAAGTGAATTTGAAATGAATTTAGTAGGAGAGTTAAGTTTCTTCTTAGGTTTACAAATTAAACAAACTAAAGATGGAATATATTTACATCAACAAAAATATACTAAGGACTTAATAAATCGATTTGGAATGCAAGATGCTAAAATAATTAATACACCTATAGCAACTAATGTTAATATAAACGAAGATGTAGAAGGAAAACCCGTTGACCTAAAATACTATAGGAGCGCAATAGGAAGTCTCCTATACTTAACCGCGAGCCGACCCGACATTTTTTTCGCGTTAAGTATTTGCGAATGGTTACAAACCTGTGCAAGGAGTCTCACCTAACCCTAGTCAAGCGTATCCTTAGATATCTAAAGGGCACGCTAAACGTAGGTATTTGGTACCCTAGATCTACCGAGTTTAATCTAATCGGCTACTCGACTCGACTATGCTCGATAGAAAGAGCACGAGTGGTTGTTGTCAAATCCTCGGCTCGAGTCTAGTGAGTTAGTGCGAGGAAGCATTGCGTTGCCTTATCTACCACCGGCCGAATCGTTGCGATGGGTGAGTGTGTCTCTCGGCTCTGTGGATGAAGCACACTCTCCAAGACTTTAGCTTAATCTTTAACAACATTAAAACCTACATAGATAACATCAGTTCAATTAACTTAACTAAAAATCCAATATGTCATTCTAGGACAAAACATATAGAAGTTAAACACCACTTCATTAGGGAACATGTAACTAATGGAACTATACAACTAGAGTATGTTGAGTCCAAATCAAACCTAGCGGACATCTTCACCAAACCACTAAATTTAGTTTATTAAGGCGAAAGTTAGGTATGTTCGTAATAGAGTAGGATTTAAATTTTTCTATATATTTACTCTATTTTTGCTTCTTTTTATGAAATTAGCCTAAGTCTTACCTTAGAAATCATATACCTATAGATTTAAGGAGCCAACACATCTCACAACACATAGGACTAATGTGTTTGTGTACTTAGCCACGTAGACAGGCGTGAGATGTTAGGACCTTACTCACAGTTCAGATGTAGATTGATTCTGAACCATGGAGTATAATTATTTAAAATTAATCAACTCCTTCAAGACTTATTGATCATTCTATATCAATCAAGTCCAACCGAGTTATACATTTTAGATGAACATATTTTCAAGCTTATTATTATTTTTAAAAAATATATATATATATATATATATATATATATATATATATATATTGGGAACTTGCTTGGACTTACAAACCCTAAAATATATTTACAAACTTTTTGAGTTAAAGGCAAAGGGAGAAAGTCACAAAAGTAACCAAAATTAACCAAAATTAAAGGGAAGAAAGTAAACAAAATTATTACCTTTTATATTAAGTAATTCCGATTACTTAAGCAACTATTAAGGGAGTAAAATTATTTTCAAGAACTCATCTTCGGTCAAGGGGAGGTTACCTCAAAGGGGAGAACTTGAAACAATAATATTTCTCATTCATATTTAATCATTATGCTAGCTCATTCATATTTAATCTTTATGCTAGCTCATTCATGCTTAATCATTATGCTAGCTAAATTTTTCCTTAACTTTTGTGTCGGTTTGCCATGAATCAAAAAGGGGGAGATTGTTGGTGCAGTGGGCACCAAAGTCGAACCGGTATTTTGATTATGGCAAAAGGCTCAATAGTTAAGGGTATATTTGTTATCTTACGAGCTCGATTAAGTGTGCAGAAATGCTAAAGTTGAGCGGAAGGTCTGCGACACCGGTGGGAACCGAGGTGGTCGGGCAACCGCCAGAGGATTTCGGAGGAAGCCGAGGTACTCGGGTGAAGACCGGAAGCGAGGCTACAAGGTAAGCTCGTGTGAAAGCGAAGCAAGGACGTTAAGCGTAGATCCGACCCAATACCTCCAATGGAAGGTCTAGGTCGAGATCAGTTGGTTAGAACCATCGTACTTTATATTTTAAGCTAACTTGTACTGCAGTCCAAAACCCTTTGACCAGTCGTCTACTACAGTCAACTGCTGGTCTAGTTCCAGCCTCGAGAAGAGCTCGAATTTCAAGGGGGTGAATTTGGACTTGACTCGTGTTTTGGTACAAAGGGTGATGTGGCATCAAGGTGGACATCCAAAACCATCATCAAGTTGGACGCCCAAAATGAGGTGAGTTGGCACAAGATGGTTGGCAAACCACCATCAAGCTTGGACGCCCAAAATGAGGAGAGTTGGCACAAGATGGTTGGCTCCCATGATGTGGCACAAGTTGGATGGCTCCAACAAGTTGGCGTGAAGGCCTCCTTGAGGTGGCACAAGGTGGTTGGATGAGCACCTCATCCTTGAGTTGTGGCACAAGGTGGTTGGATGAAGCACCTCATCCTTGAGTTGGCGCAAAGGATGTGGATGAGCAAGACTTGGGGATAAGAACCTCACCTTGGACACTACCTATGTCTAAATTCATAGATCAATATCCATAAATAGACATGTTCACGCCAAGCAAAATACATAAGAAATCAAGAGCTCTCAACACGCCGTCGTAACGCCGCTACTACTACTCACATTTGCTACGACGAAGTGCCGCCGACAACGAAAGCTACATCTTCTACTTATAAGAGTTGTCGGTATATTTATTTAAGTTCTACTTCTTTAAATTGTCTTTGTGCTTTAATCGTAACAAGGAAAGGGGGAGTGTCCCTGTGCCTTGATTTCTTTTTGTGATCGTTGCTCCTACTTCCAACGAGGAGGAGTGGTTTTAGTGAATTGCCCTCCGTACGTGATCAAGGATCACTAGGGCCGTGGATTAGCAATCGAAAGATTGTGAACCACGTAAAAATATCTTGTCTACTTTATATTTCCGCTGTGCACTCTCTACTTGCTTTTTACTTATTGCAAAAGTTTTTTTTAACGACACCGTATCGCTATTCACCCCCCCCCCCCTCTAGCGACACTTTCGATCCAACAGGGTTGCCTTAGAAAAATGCATGAAACCCTAGATAAAATGAACCAAAACCCACATCTCACATCCAATTGACATGTATGTGTATTTATACACCCTAGATACATGTGAGATGCTAGGATATGAGTTAAGTTCAAGGTGCATAGTTTTTGCATCTAGTTGAACCCAAACTCATATTAACCCAACATGTGGATCATTGGAAGAGCTTGTGTACAAGTCATGTACATTGAGCCCAAGGAATATGATCCAAAATAAGATTTTGAAAACATTTTTAAATCATTTTGAAAAACCTTGGTGAAGTCTATCTTTTGATAGCAATCACCATTGATGAAGTTGATACAAAATAGGGCTAAAACATTGAAAATTTCAATGGTTTTGAGTTTTGTATCAAATTCACTATTTTATGGGTAAAATAATTTTAAAATATTTTTCACCCATTGTATGTGTCATTAGTATTATACGTATGAACCTTCAGAATTTTTCGATAAACGTATAATTATTTATGAATTTCCAAAACTCGATTCTGATAATTGAAATTGAAATTTGATTATCGATCGGCCCACTGAGTGGCGATCATGATGAGTGTGGCAATGATCAGTAGGTGTAGTCATTGCCAAGGCTGATTTTGGGAAAACTAGGTTTGGTTAGCCCGTGTTCAGCCATGGTAAAGGTCCCTAATCACTCCTAACCCTAGGATATGCTTTGGGAAGCATTATAAAGGGTAAAAATCCATTGGATATGGATTAGGAGAAGTATTTAGGGTTTGTATCAATTTTAAGGTGTTGGAAAGTTCTATATTGAATTTCTAACCTTAATTTTGATGGTTTAGAGTTCCTATTGGCTTAGGGACTGCCCAAGGACATTGTTGGTGCAATGGTCAAGGGGGAGCAAGCCTTTAGGGGGAGGTATCCATCTTGGGATGATGGATGTGTTTTTCTCCTTGAAGAGGAGAAGTTATTGGGAGAATATGACATCAATTGGGAAATTGATGGGACTTTTGAGAGACCCAATTTGGAAATTGGGAGAGTAAATGGGATTGTCTCTCTTGAGTGATATTGGACTTATCACTAGGAAGATGGTAGGCATCCTAAGTCTTTTTGGACCAAGGGGGAGATTGTAAGATCTCATTGGGACATGAGACATTGACCTCCTTTAAGAGAAAACCTTTTTGATGTTAGTCAAAAAGGGGGAGAATGTTTGGGGAAGAACATTTGGAGAGTATTTACCAATTTGGGATAATTGGTAAGGGATTTGAGTTAGTGTTCTAACTCAATAATTTGTTTGGTTTTTGTCAAACATCAAAAAGGGGGAGATTGTTGGTGCAATCGGCCCAGGTCACGATTGACCAGGACTCGAGTTTGACTCGAGTGATGTTTTGATGTTTTGACAAAAACATATGACAATGTAATTGTCATTTGGTAAAGTCCAAGTCTTGAGTACTTGGCATGGAAAGTCCAAGTGGGACACTTGGCACATGAAAAGTCCAAGCATGGGTCTTGGCATGAAAAGTCCAACATTGGTTGGCAAAGGAAAGTCCAAGCATGGGTCTTGGCAAGGTAAAGTCCAAGTCTTGAGTACTTGGCATGGAAAGTCCAACATGGGTTGGCAAGGAAAGTCCAAGCATGGTCTTGGCATGGAATGTCCAACATGGGTTGGCAAGAGAAAGTCCAAGGGGATTGATATTGGCGGCGTAAAGTCCAAGCGGGAGTCTTGGCAGCATAAGTCCAATGGTTGGCGGCGTAAAGTCCAAGCGGAGTCTTGGCAGCGTAAGTCCAATGTGCCTTGGCGGTGTAGACACCATTAGCATGACATATCCGATGGAAGCACCTGAAGGCTAGCGCGATGGATGAACAAGTCATGGATGACTTGGAGGGATCCGAGAGGCGTGAGGCTGATGGAGGTGGCTAAAAGGCTTAGGTCTAGGCTAAGGGTGGTCTAGCAAGTATGGGGAAACCATACTTGGATTAAAATCTCATGTTTGAGGTGTGCCAGTCGACTGGTGCCATGTGGCAGTCGACTGGACCGAGTCAACTAGGGTTTGACTACGGGTTATGGCCTAGCGCCATTGCCGAGGTGGGCGATCGATGATGCTCAGCGATCGTGATCGTGTGATCGATCGGACCGGGTGCTCTATTTCGTGCCGCGAATGGAGTCGAGACTCGACTGGTCGAGTGAAGGCTCCATCAATCGACTGATGGTCATGATCAGTCGACTGATGAAGGTTCCGTTGGACTTATCCAGCGTGGATCTAGCCGTTGTCTCACGACAACAAAGGGCATCGATCGATCGATGGTCCCGATCGATCGATCGACTTTTCCAGGATGAAGCTATATATGGAGCTCGTGATGGAGGAAAAACCAAAAAGATTTCTTGGACGTCTTGAGGCGATTTGCTGTTGCAAATCAGGGTCTTCAACCACGATTCAAGCGATCAACAAGCAAGCAATCCAAAGGCATTTGTAAAGTTGTTTTCTTTACTAGTTTTGCATTGTATTATTGTATATTGCTTGTATTTATATCTTATTGTTGTAAGATTACTTGTAAGGGGTTTCTCCACCTCCGACTTATGTCGAGAAAGAGTATTTGTCATTAGTGAGTGCGTGTTCATCACTAGAGCTAGTAGAGCTCGATCCGTGGAGTAGAAACCATGCGATTCTGAACCACGTTATATCATTGTGTTAGCGTGTTGTGCATTTCGTTATCGTTATTACTTTTCTATTTCCGCTGCGCTAACGAAATTGTAGAAACAAACGCGAAAGAATTCCATTGACGCTATTCACCCCCCCCCTCTAGCCATTCCAACGATCCCTAACAATAATCATCATTCATGCATCAATTTAAATTGAGTTAAGGACTAAGGAATGATTTGAAGTCTCATGCATAAGGGAATCAAATAGTGTTGCCTAGAAAAATGCATGAGACTCTAAATGAACAAAGCCCACATCTCACTAGAATACTTGACTTGTATGTGTTTCACACATTTAGATATAAGTGAGATATTTAGGAAAATGGAATTAAAGGTTTTAAAAATATTTCAAAATCATTTTGAAAAATCTTGGTGAAGTCTATCTTTTGATAGAAGTCACCATTGATGATGTTGATACAAAGAGGGCTCAAATATTGAAGCTTTTCTCAACTTTTGAACTTTGTATCAATCTCATTATTTTGTGGGTAAAATAATTTTCAAATATTTTTCATCCATATTGATTGTTATAAGTATTATGTGTATGAATTTTCATGATTTTTCACCGTATGTATAATTACTTATGTATTTTTGAAAACCATTTCTGATAATTGAAATTCAGATTTTTCAGTTATCAGTCGACTGCTATTTAATGGCAGTCGACTGATGTGTATGGCAGTCGACTGGTTACTGTCAGAGTTTATTTCGAGTAAACAAGATTTGTTAGGCCCATGTTCAACTATGTTTGGGTTCCCTAACCACTCCTAACCCTAGGACATGCTTTGGAGAGCATTAGAAAGGGTGAAAAATCATTGGATATGGATTAGAAGATTTGTTTAGGGTATGTATCAATTTTAAGGTATGTGAGAGTTCATTGTTGAACTTTGCCTTAATTTTGATGGTTTAGTATTCCTATTGGCTTAGGGACTCTCCAAAGACATTATTGGTGCAATGGTCAAGGGAGAGTAAGCCTTTAAGGGGAGGTATCCATCATGGGAAGATGGATGTGTATTTTTTCTCATGAGAGGAAAATTGAGGGATTGCCTCTCTTAAGTGATATGGGACTTATCACTAGAAAGATTGAAGGCATGTTTATGTACCAAGGGGAAGATTGTAAGATCTCATTGGGATATGAGACATTGACACCCTTGAGGACCTTTTTGATGTATGTCAAAAAGGGGGAGAAGTTACCAATTGGGGTTAGTTGGAATTCTCATTGGGATGTGAGAATTGTCAATTGGGGATAATTGGTAGACTTGAGTTTGAGGTTTTGTCAAACATCAAAAGGGGGAGACTGTTGGTGCAATCGGCCTAGGTCACGATTGACCGGACTCGAGTTTGACTTGAACTGTATTTTGATGTTAGATAAAACGTATGACATGAGATTGTCATGGGAAGTCCAACATAGGTTGGCTACATAAATCCAAGTGTGTAGCCTTGGTGGTGAAAAGTCCAAGCATGGGGTTTGGTGTTGGGAAAATCTAAGCATAGGGCTTGGTGTTGGTAAAGTCCAAGTGTGTAGCCTTGGCATGGAAAATCCAAGCATAGGGCTTGGTGTTGGTAAAGTCCAAGTGTGTAGTCTTAGCATGGAAAATCCAAGCATAGGGCTTAGTGTTGGTAAAATCCAAGCTTGAGGCTTGCTGTGGGAAGTCTTGAGGACTTGGCAAGGTCACTAATCTCGTAGGCTCGGGGTCCTTGAGTCGGTGAAGGATGGCATTGCGAAGTCGTGCGCTTGATGCATCCGAAGGACGTAGGCCGAGGGAAGAGAGCTTCGGTGGGGAACTCCATGAGAGATGAGGTGGACTTGGCCAAGTCGCTAAGACTGAGTGTCGGATGCTCAAACATGGTGTTTAAGATTTTACCCGACGGTCGGATGCTCAAACAACTTGGTGTTTGAGGTTTTACCCGACATCGGGCCGATCAGTATAGGTACCGATCATTGCTCGATCAAGACTCGACCGTGTTCGAAGTCTGGTTTCTGAACAATCGATCGCCAAGGGTTGTGATCGGCAGACACCATCGATCACTTAGCCGAGGGATGACAGTTGACTGATCAGGGTTAATTCAGGCACAGAAGGTTTTCCAGTCAAGTGATCACGTCGAGCACTCAACTGATGGGCTTACTAGTCTACTGATGGGATAGGCATGATCAGTTGACTGATGGTTATCCGTTGGAACTTTGCTAATGTGGATTAAGTCATTGTGAGACAATGACTACAGGAGCAGTCGATTGATGGTCACGAGCAGTCAACTTATCAGCGCGAAATCAGCCCGAGACAAGCATAAAAGGAGGAGCTTGGGGAGGATTTCAACAGCGATATTTGGGGAAATTTTGGAGGGGAATTGCTGCTGCATTCTAGACCTTCAAGAGCCAAACCAAAGCAAGCAACAAGCAAAAGTGATCAAAGCCATTTGTGTAAAGTTTTCTTTCGTATTGTCTTTATATTTGCTTGTACTTTTGTATTACATTGTAATTGCTTGTACGAAGTTTCTCCACCTCCGACTTGTTGTCGAGAAGGAGTTTTTTTAGTGTCGTGCGCATAACACGAGCTCGTTGAGCTCACCCCGTGGAGTAGGAACTCTAAGGTTCCGAACCACATATATGCTTGTGTATTGTGTGTGCTTGTATTGTTGTTTAGTATTTCTATTGTTTCCGTTGCGCTAACGACAATTGTAGACAAGCGACACACACGAATGAACAATTTCCATCATCTACGCGTATTGGGATATTCACCCCCTCTAGCCGACCATCGATCCTCCAACATATTTGTAATTAGTGGTGTGTGTTTGCATCACTAGGGCTTTTAGAGCTCAATCCATGAAGTATGAACCATACGGTTCTGAACCACGTTACATCTTTGTGCATTGTGCTTGTGTTGTGTATTTGTTTTTGTTATTATATATATTCCGCTGTATATAACATATTTTGTAGCAAGCACGAACAAATTCCATCATCAACGTACGACGAATCGCTATTCACCCCCCCCCTCTAGTGGCCGCACAGGTCCTAACAGGTAGTCCATGAAGGCAAAGTTGTGTTTCACTTCTTCGCTTCGGTCGCTTGTGCATGACAATCTTGTCTCACATCCCCGGATTAAAACTAATTCGGACGGAGATGGATTACCCAAGCAACCGATTCATTATCGTGCTATTCGATTTGAGTGATCACTTGAACAAACTTGTTGTTCAAGCAACCTAACCCTTTTCCTCGATTAGTCATGGAATAAATGATGAACAGGTCGCCGATTTTTGTGTTTATCATCGGGGTCCAAGTAAATTAACCACATACATGATACAAAAGAACTAAATCAAAACAAACAAGATTATACCTCTTGTTTACCTCTTGATCTTCTATTATATGACCTATCCTCCTCTTGGATGTTGTGTGGGTAACGATCTTTCAAGAGTTGAAGCCTCCTAGATCACATATCTTCCCTTCCTAGCTCGCTCCGAACAAAGGGAAGATGATCGAACCCTTCTTCTCCTATCTAGTGCCGACCACCAAGCCTCCTTGCTTGGTTGTTGCCGCCGACCAAGGAGAGGAAGAAGGAAGTGTGAGCGCCGGCCAAGAGAGGAGCTCTTATTGTCGCCGGCCAAGGAGAAGGAGAAGGAGGAAGGAAGCGCCGACAATGGAGAAGGAAGACTTGTTGTTGCGCCGCCGGCCAAAAGAGAAGAGAAGCTCTAGGTTGCCACCGCCCACAAGGAGAAGCCAAACCCTATCCACCACCTCTTGCCGTCTAAGCCTTCCACACCAACTCCAAAACCCTAGCCAACCTCAATTGCTTTGCCGCCCAAGCCTCTCCCCCTTATTTATAGATCTCGCCCAAGCCTCCTTTTAATTGTGTTTGTTGCATCTAGGGCTTCGTGAGGATTTTAATAGGCTACAATAGAGACCATGAGGAGGAGTTGGATCTTGGCCACCCAATGGATCCGGCCCACATAAAATCCGATCCATTAATGATAATCCATTCCACTAGAGGATTATCATTGATCTACCTCACCACCCCCATAATTAAATATGGGCTCCATATATTAATTGTACAAATATCTCCCCGTGTTTAAGATATCGAATATCCGTTAATTAATTAATTTACTGACAATTAATTAATTAACATCTAACTCCATGAGTAGTACCACTCAACCTTATCATCATGCTGGACTAAGTCCACCTGCAGGATTTACATGATGATCCTTATGAGCTCCTCAAGGCGACATCATCATCCTAATATATAGGACACGGTTTCCTCCTATAACCAACGACACACCATGTAAATAATATCATTTCCCAACTTACTGAGCCTATTGATTTAACCTATAAATCTCGCTCATTGGTAAATCAAAGAAATAAATATTAAATACATGTGCCCGTTATTATATCGGGATTAAGAGCATGTACACCATAATATCTGAGGTCCGATTCAATTATGTAGTCAACAATAAATTGAATCACTTCTATGTCGGTCCTGCTCAATACACACAAAGTGTACTAGTGTAATTCTATGGTCAAGATAAACCAATACCAAATTACACTACAATCATACCAATGGTTTCTCCAAAACCATCTTGGTTGTGAGCCTCTACTTATACTCTACATGGAACTGATAACATGATCTTCAATGTGACACCACACACCATGCTATCTACAATGTAAAGTATTAGACAATATGCATAACTATAAATATGCAAACAATGATCATGTGATTCTTATTTCAAAATGAAGATGTCCATACAAAGACTAGGCTTTCAGTATACATCCCAACAATCTCCCACTTATACTAAAAGACTATGCTGTCATCAAAGTGTCATACATCTGATTCTCATTCCCTCCACATGCCTATCAAAAGCTCTCACTTGAAGGGCTTTAGTGAAAGGATCTACTAGGTTATCCTCTGATGCAATCTTGGCGACAGCAACTTCTCCTCGCTTTATGATCTCTCGTATCAGGTGGTACTTGTGCTCTATGTGTTTACTTGCCTTATGGGTTGCTGGTTCCTTCGAGTTTGCAACTGCACCACTGTTATCACAATAAATTATGATAGTTCTGGGCAAACCAGGAATCACATCCAAGTCCATCAAGAAGTTCCTGAGTCATCTGACTTCTTTGGTACCTCGAGAGCCACATACTCGGCTTTTCATGGTGGAGTCCAGCCGTATTTACTCCATACAATGGCTCCACCTCCCAAAGTAAACACTAAACCCGAGGTAGACTTACTGTTATCCCTATCTAATTGGAAGTCAAAATATGTGTAATCCACAAGGAGTAATTGATCTGCCTGGTATACCAGCATATAATCCCTAGTCCTTCTCAGGTACTTCAATATATACTTTACCGCAATCCAATGTCCCTGTCCTGGATTACTCTGATATTTGCTAACCATGCCCATGGAAAAGAAAATATTTGGCCTCGTACATAACATAGCATACATGAGGCTTCCTACCGCTGAAGCATAAGGAACCGCCTTCATCTCATCTATCTCCTTTGATGTTCTAGGACACATCTCTTTAGATAAAGGTACTCCATGTCTAAAAGGTAGAAAATCTTTCTTGGAGTTCTGCATGCTAAAACAAGCCAAAATAGTGTCTACATATGAAGCTTAAGATAAGCACAATATCCTTTTCTTGCGATCCCTTATAACCTTGATCCCAAGGATGTGCCTCACTTCTCCCAAGTTCTTCATATCAAACTATTTGGACAACCATACCCTTATGTTTGACAATACTTTGACATTGTTGCCAATGAACAAAATGTCATCTATGTATAGTACAAGAAATATCACTATATTTCCATCACATCTCTTGTATACACAAGACTCATCCGAACTTTGAATAAATCCATATGACTAGATTACCTCATCAAAGTGGATGTTCCAAGATCTCAAAGTTTGCTTCAATCCATAAATGGACCGATTAAGCTTGCACATAAGATGCTCTTTGCCTTTTGCAATGAATCCCTCTGGTTGCTACATATAGATATTTTCTTCAAGACTTCCATTAAGAAAAGTTGTCTTGACATCCATCTGTCAAATCTCATAATCCATATGAGTAGCAATAGATAAGAGAATTCGAATAGACTTAAGCATGGCTACCAACGAAAAGGTCTCCTCATAATCGATCTGAGTATACCCTTTCGCAACAAGCCTTACTTTGAACGTCTCAACCTTCCCGTTTGTTCCTCTCTTTCTTTTTTAGATCCACTTGCATCCAATAGTTTTTACACCATTGGATGGTTCTACTAGCTCCCAGACCTGATTTGAATCTATAGATTCTATCTCAAAATTCATCGCCCTTTGCCAAGATACCGCATCTTTGTCTTGGATTGCCTCGTCATATGTCCAGGGATCAGATTCATGTTCTCTAGGAATCAAATCAAAAGATTCTCCCAAGAGCATAAATCTCTCAGGTTGTCTAACAACCCTCCCACTACGACGAGGTATCACCTGTGTATTCTCTGTGACATACGGTGTAGTCACTTGTGGTATGTCATCTTGTACCGTTGGTACTGAAGTAGTGACTTCCCCTTTCAACTCCTCCAGAACAATCTTGCTCATAGGCTTGTGGTTCATCACATAGTCTTCCTCTAAAAATTGGACATTCGTGCTAACGATCACCCTCTGATCTCTATGACTATAGAACAAACCAACTTTTGTTCCTCTAGGATAGCCTACGAACAAGCGCACTTCTGTACGAGATTCCAACTTACCAGCATCTACCTTCAGCACATGTGATGGACTCCCCCAAATCCGAATATGTCTCAGACTAGGCTTTCACCCAGTCCACAATTCTATGGGAGTAGAAGGTACTGATTTAGATGGTACCAAGTGTTAGTGCCTATAAGATCCACATATCTCTACAATGGTATGATATTGTCCACTTTGGGCCTAAGCCCTCATACCAATGGAGATATCTTTTCATCTTATAAACACATAATCTTTTCCATGTTTTATCAATATGGGACTTTGATTGTATTTCCAATACTCCAACAACCCCCCCCCCTCAAATGAATGACCACATTGACCCCCCCCCCCCTCAAGTCTATCCGTCCTCGAAGGACATCCTCAGCTTGATGTCCAATCCTCAACCCACCAGGACTTTCGGCTATGCAGTCCTCGACCGATTGGACTTCACCGCCAGATTGTCCACTTCCGACTAATGGACTTCACCAATTGTTCGGTCCTCCCGACCCAACTGGACTTCCTACCTGGTGTCTGGTTCTCTTGAACTAGACATGTGAGCTCAACTTCCTTCATTCAAGGTTCATGGCTTGACATGGACCATGACTCTAATACCAATTGTTAGTGCCTATAAGATCCACATATCTCTACAATGGTATGATATTGTCCACTCTGGGCCTAAGCCCTCATGGTTTTATTTTTGGGCTCTACCCAAAAGACCTCATACCAATGGAGATATCTTTTCATCTTATAAATACATGATCTTTTCCATGTCTTACCAATGTGGGACTTTGATTGTATTCTCAATACTCCAACACCAAGTTCAGAATATACACTGTCATATCCAGAGCATACCCCCAGAACGAATCTGGTAACTCAGAATAACTCATCATCGATCTAACCATCTCCATAAGAGTCCTATTCCTTCGCTCCACCACACCATTTTGCTGGGGTGTACCAAGTGCAGATAGTTGGGATTGAATCTCATCCTTTGATAAGTAACTCCTTAATTCTCCCAAGAGGTACTCACCACCACGATCAGATCGTAGTGTCTTGATACTTTTACCTTGACGTTTCTCCACATCAGCCTTGAATTCTTTGAACCTGTCAAAGCATTCAGACTTGCGGCGCATCAAGTAAATGTATCTATATCTTGAATAGTCGTCTATAAAAGAGACGAAATATTCAAAACCACCTCTAGCCTGGATAGACATAGGACCACACAAATCAGAATGAACCAATTCCAACACATCTTTGGCTCTATACCCCTTGGTCTTAAAAGGCCTCTTGGTCATTTTACCTTCCAAGCAAGATTCACAGGTTGAGAAATCTTCCACCACTAATGAACCCAAAGGTCCATCAGCTATCAACCTTTGAATTCTACTTAGGTTAATATGACCTAACCTTAGATGTCAAAGATACATTTGGTTCATTTTCGAAGATTCTTTTCTCTTATTAGATTTAGAAGATGAGTTATTTACTTCTATTTGCATCGTGGGAGCCTTTGGTTCAAGAGTATATAAATTTCCTACCAACGCACCAGAACAGATAATCTCCTTATTCCTTTTTATAACAACTCTGTCATTAAAAGAAATAGAATATCCATCCAAAAACAATTTAGAAATTGAAATTAAATTCTTTCTAAATGAAGGTACACAAAGGCAATTTCTCAGAACCAAAGTTTTATTCCTATCAAAAGATAAATAAACATCTCCCACTGCAATAGCCGCCACCTTAGTAGCATTGCCCATGTAGACGGTAATCTCCCCCTCAGTTAGTCATCTAGTTTCCTAGAACCCCTACAAAGTATTGCAGACATGATCAGTGGCTCTCGTATCTACACACCAAGTGCCGGTAGATAACACCGCTAAACATGTTTCAATGACTAGACCAAAAGATATACCTTTGTTCTGCTTATGGTTGGGGCAGTCAGTCTTCCAATATCCAATCTGCTTGCAAGTGAAGTACTTGACTTTCGGCTTCATCACTCCTCCCTAAGATCCTCTAACCACCTTTGTTGTGCCTTGTTTCTTCTTTTTCTTGCTTTTCGGCTTAGAAGTAGAAATCTTCTGGGCAACCAAAACCTGAGAACTCTGATGAAAAAGCCCCTCTGTTGCCTGGAGTTCTGTCAGAAGCTCCGCCAATGAATACAACCTCTTGTTCATGTTGTAGTTCAGACGAAACTGCTCAAAACTCCAAGATAGAGATTGGAGAATGATATTGACCTGGGTTTCCCCATCGATCTCAGCTCTAAGGACTTCCAGCTCATTCAAATGAGCCATTATCTTGAGAACTGTTAGGAATATTGGAATGGCTAGAGGGGGGGTGATTAGCCTTTCTTCGTTTCTACAAGTAAGTTAGCGGAAGCAATACAAATACGAAAATGAATATGAATAATAAATAAGAAACCAAACGCTAACACCCGATGTACGTGGTTCGGAGATGACGCTCCTACTCCACGGCAATCCATAAGGTGGATTAGTCCTAGCCAAGCTTCACTATCTTCTCCTTTGGATGAACCAAGGTGGAGAAACCTTTCTTACAATGCTCTCCTCTTCTTTACAATGATGGATGATTAAGAACAAGAGAAGAGGAGGTTTTGAATCACTAAAAACACTTGGAAAGCTTGGTGAGCACGAGGGTGTAGTTAGGAGCAAAAGCACTAGCTTCACCAAGCTCCCCATGGCCCCTTTTTATAGAAGAGGGGTTATTTTTCCCGTTGGGCTTCGATCAGTCGACTGATGCTTACCATCGATCGGCGTCAAGCCAGCGGCCAAATGCGATCTCCGCGGAGATTCATAGCCGCAATCTCCAACGGCCAGGTGATCAGTCGACTGATCCCTCCATCAGTCGACTGATGGAGTGATCAGTCGAGTGATCAAGGCAGTAGTCGAGTGAGACTGCATTCTATGGCGATATTTTTCTTGATCAGTCGACTGCTGCCCTTGGCAGTCGACTGTGTTAGTTAAAGCCCTAGAACCAATCATGTGATGGTTGAATAGGGAACATTTTGTATCATATTCTATAAAGGCAAAGGATTGGTTATTATATTTACATCTTGCTTGTGCGACTAATTTAAATATAATAATGCCCTAGAAAAGTAGGTTCTTATCTACAGCACATCAATTGGCAGAATTGATTATGAGAGGCTGTAGAGAACACTTTCCTAAATGTTCCTAGTCGAGTATTAATATGCAAGGGCAATATTAATACATAAAGACTAGCATGTAGGTCAATTGATGACTTGATCTCACAAGTCATGGATATATGATATCAAGTTGACACATGGGTATATATTGGAGAATATATACTGAACTGACCCGCCATGAGAAAGTTTCATGGATCGTTATATGAGTGTCATAAACTTTCTCATGTGACTATTGGTATGAATAGTCCTTAGACTGAAGTCACTACGGTTCCCTACATAAGGAGTTATGTACTTTGGTATCGTCGGCGTCACGTAACGAGGGTGGACCATAAAGGCGATTACTGGGTATGTAACAAATTATGCGGAGGGATGTGAGTGATGTAGATGGGATCTATCCCTTCCATATGACGGGAGTGATATCGGTGGGCCCCTTGATTGAGTAGAACTACTAAAACGCATGGCCATGGCTCGAATGAGTCAATATGAGATATTGAGCTCATTTGTTTGAGTTAGTTTACTCGGGATCAAGAAACACATAGATTGATCGAGGATGACACGGTCTATGCCTCATTGATCAATCGATATCAAGGATAGAAGGACACGGTCATATATTATAGTAGTCACGGAAGGTTAGTCGGATCTTGACTTATTTCAGAACTTGGGTAGCAATGATGTATTGCTAGATGCCGCTCATTGCTTGTGTATCTAAAAGAGTTTAGGTCCACTGCCAACGTTATGAGAGCCTATAGGGTCACACACAAAGAGCATGATAATTAGAAGAATTAGAGTATTCTAGTTTGACTAGAATAATATGGGAATAAGCTTAAGTACAAAATGGTTTTTGGACTTTAAGCTTAATGAGAATTTTAGCTAATTGATTTAATGAGATTAATTAAATATGTTACCTTATTGATTTAATAAGATTAATTCAATATGATAACATAAGCTTAATTGAATTAATAAGATTAATTCAATATGATAACATAAGCTTAATTGAATTAATAAGATTAAATCAACATGCAT
Organism: Wurfbainia villosa; assembly: GCA_025175895.1. Classification (NCBI taxonomy): domain Eukaryota; kingdom Viridiplantae; phylum Streptophyta; class Magnoliopsida; order Zingiberales; family Zingiberaceae; genus Wurfbainia; species Wurfbainia villosa. The sequence goes on from CM045988.1 coordinate 111,803,156, forward strand.
GAATGCCACATAAGAATGCCACATAAGCATGCCACATAAGCATGCCACCTAAGCATCCACCTAAGCTAGTTAAGGTGGAAGGAAACAAAATGGTTTTGTCTCCTTAAGTGGCCGGCCAAACAAATGTCCCAATGCAATGGATTGCATTGAATGGTAGGAGGTGAAAGGGTTTTTCCAACCCTATAAAAGACCATGAAGTGGCCGGCCATTCCATAGCAATTGTTGTTGTGGTTGTGGAGTGTGGTTGTTGGGAGCTTGAGGCTTGGAGAGAGCTTGAGAGCTTATTGTTGTGTGGCTTTTTGTGAGTAGCAAGAAGAGTAGTCTTCTTCTTCCCTTCTCTTTTCCCTAGCTTCCTCTCCTTTAGGGACTTCTCTAGCAAGAAGTAAAGGAGAGCTCCTCTAGTTTTCTTTTGTGAGACAAGAGCGTGCTCGTGTGGATACGTATAGAGGCACGGACACTTGAACGTGCTAAAGATCCAACAAACTAAAGGGATAAGCGGGATTAACAAGGGCACGCAACAAAGGTAATCCTCTCCTATAAGATAGGTTTGGTTTAGAGAAATTTATTTTGTACGAGTTTGCTTTCGCATGGATCACTTGGAAGGGATCCTATTTTCCGTTGCGCATATGCCATTTGGCATACTAGAATTCCCTTACAGACTGATCGCAACATCATCATTTGCCATGACCAAAGCTCGTGATGGTTTCACGACTTAGTCGAGCGCTGACGATCGTGATACATCATATCGACGATCGATACCATCAAGTATGAGTAATTCTCACTTGATTTTATACCCTAGACATAGACTCAACCTTCTAGCTCCTCATTAAGCCTTGCACCTTCAGGATCCCTCCAAGTCCGCGACTTGTTTATCCTTTGCGCTTTGCTTCCAGGAGCTTCCTTCGGTTTCGTCATGTCTTGGGTTTGCCAAATGCTTGGACTTTATGCCGCCAAGACTACAAACTTGGACTTATGCTGCCAAGACCTTACTTTGGACTTCCTTTGCCAAGGTTCACTTGGACTTTACGCTGCCAAGACTACAAGCTTGGTCTTACGCTGCCAAGTCCATCCCTTGGACTTTCCTTGCCAAGATCATACTTGGACTTCTCTTTTACCAAGTCTTCATCCTTGGATTTCCCTGTTACTTAAAAACATATTCGCAATTAGATCACAAGATATTGCCTAACTTAGATGATTATCCAAACATCAAAATATATAAATGCTTGGAGCATTGTTGCACCAACAATCTCTCCCTTTTTGATGTTTGACAATCATTTAAGTTAGGTCTTTTAAAGATACACACATAATCATCTAACTTAAACATCCCTTCTCCCCCTTTGACATACATCAAAAAGAGAAGGATTCAAAAATGAAGGAATCAAAGGTGTTGGATCTTGGACTAAGGTATAAAATTGAAATTAAAGCTCCCCCTTAATCCAAGATAAGCTTTATAATGTGTAAATAATATTTGAAGCAAAGCATAACAGAAATTTAAAAACATTAAGTCCTAACTTTGCACCAACAATGGATTTGGGGATGAAAAAGATACAATTTATGAAACTCCCTAAACCCTTTGCACTAAATGATCCTAAACCTTTGTTTATACGCAATATTATCAAGCTATAGTTGTAGGACATCAAGGATACACTAAATACCATAAAATGGAGCTGTTTATTAGAAAATACAGTGTATCAGTCATTTGGTTTACGAACTCGATCGCTAAAAAATCGAAATTTCGACCTTTTCATTTAACCAAATCGTTAGAAATTCTAGAAATCTCAAAAAATCACGAAATTTTGCGTACACATTTCTGAAATCATAATTTATTAAGGAAAAATAATTTAAAAAATATATGTTTTTCATATTTCAAGATTGATACAAACTTGGAACCTAACAAAAGTTCTAAAGATTTTGCAAACTTTGTATCACTTTTGTGTTCCATTTGAAAACTGTTTTTCAAAATATGATGAACATAGTTTAATATATATATTATTTGGAATTTCCAACCATGTTCTTTGAGCTATGTATTCATTACTTGAATACAAGCCTTCCCAATGATTGGTCCATAAGGTTTTTATATCTCTAGGTGTGTTATTGGCTCATAGTAATGCATCATAACAAGCATGATGAGCCAAGTACACCTTTCCTATCATCTCACATGGTTCTAATTGTCTCAATACAAAAATCAAGGTGTCTTAAGGCTTTTTGTGAGATGCATCAAGGTATAAAGCTACTATAAAAGTATAGGATCATGCAAACCTAGAGTTTTACTCTACAAAGCACATACCAAGCTCTCTCCTTAATGATGAAAATTCAGCTTCGGGAAGAGCTTTGGTGAAGATATCGGCAAGGTTGGACTTAGATTCTACATAATTAAGTTCAATGTCCCCTCTTGCCACATGATCTCTTATGAAGTGATGTTTCACTTCAATGTGCTTGGTCCTAGAGTGATGTACCGGATTTTTGGTCAAGTTGATGATACTCACATTATCACAATAAACTTTAATGTTAGAGTAGTGTAGCTCATAGTCCACAAGAGTATGTCTCATCCAAAGTAATTGAGCTACACAATCACCCATAGCCACATATTCGACTTCGGTGGTTGATAAAGCAACACAATGTTGCTTCCTACTACTCCAACTAACCAGGGAGGACCCAAGAAATTGGCATCCACCACTAGTACTTTTCCTATCCAATTTGCACCCGGCATAATCGGAATCGGTATAACCAAGCAATTCAAATGACCTAGTCTTAGGATACCAAAGTCCTACATTTAGGGTGCCTTTAATATATCTTAATATTCTCTTAACGGCTACTAAATGTGATTCTTTGGCACAAGATTGGTATCTTGCACACATACCTACCGCAAATAAAATGTCGGGTCTACTAGCGGTTAGGTATAGTAGGCTACCAATCATACTCCTATAAAGTTTAAGATCAATTGATTTACCTTCATGATCACTATCTATTCTAGTGCTAGTGGCCATAGGAGTGGTTACAATTTTGGCATTTTCCAAACCAAATTTCTTGATCATTTCATTTGCATATTTGGTTTGATAAATATAAATACTCTCATTGGTTTGTTTGACTTGTAAACCTAGGAAAAAGGTAAGCTCTCCAACCAAACTCATTTCAAATTCATTTTCCATATTTTTTATAAAGTCTTGAAGAAGATCATCATTTGTTGACCCAAAAATGATATCATCAACATATACTTGGGCTATGAATATATCTTTTAATGTTGACTTTATAAACAATGTTTGATCTACTTGGCCTCTTCTAAAATCCTTAGAAATTAAAAAAGATGACAATCTTTCATACCATGCCCGGGGAGCTTGTTTTAACCCATATAATGCTTTCCTAAGCTTACATACATGATTTGGATAATCTATGTTCTCAAATCCGGGTGGTTGCTCTACATATACTTCCTCCTTAATATAACCATTTAAGAATGTCAATTTAACATCCATTTGGTAAAGTTTAAATCCCATGTAGGAAGCATACCCTAAGAGAATCCTAATAGATTCTAACCTCGCAACCGGGGCATAAGTCTCATCATAGTCAAGCCCCTCAACTTGATTGAATCCCCTAGCAACCAACCTAGCCTTATTTCTAGTGATATTTTCTTGATCATCTAGCTTATTCCTAAAGACCCATCTTGTAGTAATTATGGTGCTATCATTGGATCTAGGTACTAATTCCCACACTTGACTTCTCTCAAATTGAGCCAATTCATCTTGCATTGCCAAAATCTAATCCGGATCATGTAATGCATCATTGATCGATTTGGGCTCAATTTGTGAGATAAGAGCTACTTGACTAGTAGGAGATCTATGAAATGACCTAGTTCTTACTCCTTGAGATAGATCTCCTACTACTCGGTCAAGTGGATGATCTTGATGAATTCTTAGGTTTCTAGAAGGGGTTTCAATTTGATCATTGTTATCTTCCACCCTTCTTTCATCATCGGAGTCTCCTCTTCCTCCCCCTTGATCATTACCCCTAATGGTCAAATTTTGAAGTTTTTGGGTAATGTCTTGATTATTGTCATTAATATCCTTATCAATAGAGGACTTTCTAGGGTAGGTACTAGTAGCTTCATCAAATTGAACATTGGAGGACTCCTCAATCCCTTGGGTTCTCTTATTGTAGACTCTATATCCTCTACTTGTGGATGAGTATCCAACTAGGATTCCCTCATCCGCTTTGGATTCAAATTTTCCTAAGTTATCCTTGGTGTTTAGAATATAAACTTTACATCCAAAGACTTTAAAATAATGAATTGTGGGAATAGTCCCATTCCATAATTCAAAAGGTGTCTTTCCTAAAAACCTATGGATTTGAACCCTATTTTGGATATAGCAAGCGGTATTAACCGCTTCCGCCCATAAGTAGCTAGGTAGAGAATATGCATTAAGCATAGTCCTAGCCGCCTCTTGTAGGGCACGATTTCTCCTTTCCACCACCCCATTTTGTTGGGGTGTTCTAGGACAAGAGAACTCATGCTTGTACCCTTGCTCTAAACAAAATTGTGAAAATTTTAAGTTTTCAAATTCACCACCATGATCACTACGAATCCGGTTGATTTTGAGACTCTTTTCATTTTCAACCCTTTTACTAAATCCTATGATTATTTCTAAGGTATCATCCTTATGTTTCATAAAGTAGACCCAAGTATACCTAGAGAAATCATCTACAATAACCAAACAATATTTGTTGCCATTTAAAGATGGAGTACTATGACAATCAAATAGGTCAAGATGCAATAATTCTAATGGTAAGGAAGTATTAGTTAGGGTTTTACCTTTGTGTGATGCCTTTGTTTGTTTTCCCTCTTGACATGCATCACACATTTTATTCTTGACATACTTGATCTTTGGTAGTCCTTTGACCAACTCCATCTTGGCTACCTTGGCTATGTTTTTCATGTTGATGTGCCCCAATCTCCTATGCCATAGCCAACTTTCCTCTTCTTTTGCAACAAAGCACTTAGTAGAAATGTTAGAAACATATGAAAGATCAACATAATAGATATTTGATTTCCTATATCCAACTAACATGCAATCATTTAATTCCTTGTGCCTAATCATGCATTTAGAGGATTCAAAAGATACATGATAGTTTGCATCACAAAGTTGACTAACACTTAATAGATTAAATTTCATGTTTTCAACTAGTAAAACTTTGTGAATGACAATTTTGGGGGATACCTCAATTGTACCTCTACCTAATATCTTGAATTTTTCACTATTCCCAAAGGACACCGCTCCCTTCTTCACATATTTAATTATGGAGAACTTGCTCACATCCCCGGTCATATGTGTTGAGCAACAGCTATCCACAATCCACATACCTCGCTCTCCTACCTAAATCACATGAAAAACACAAGCTTTTGGTACCCAAACATTTGGACCGGTAACATTAAGTAAAAGCTTCTTAGGTACCCATGCTTTCTTAACTTTTCCCTTAATGATTGTTTTCCTATTAATCAATGAAATATAAGCAACTTCTTTTTCTTTTGGCTTATATCCTAAATCGGCCTTGTTGTAAACGGCTCTTTGTCGACTAAGGATCATATCAAGACATTTTGAGCCATTTGAAAATTTCTCTAAACATGCTTTCAATTCACTAACTTCATTCTTAAGTTTGTCATTTTCTTCCTTAAGCATGCAAGAATCAACATGTGAGGGTTTTTCATTCCTAATAGCCTTTAGTTCTACCTTCATGCTCTTAACCTTAGATTTAGACTTATCTAGAGCTTCTTTAAGATAGGCAATTGATTTATAAAGAAGCGTAACTTTGGGAGAGTTCATTACCTCATCGTCACTAGATGACGATTCATCACTTGAGGAGTCTTCTTGGCTTGATGTGCCGGAATCATCTTCTAATGCCATGAGTGTCACATGGTGTGTGATGTGGCAAAGCTCATCATCGGAGGAGGAGTCTTCAGCACTTGGTGTGTCCCATGTGGTTTGAGCCACCATGGCCTCCTTCTTCTTCTTCTCCTTCTTGTCCTTCTTTTTCTTTTCCTTTTCCTCCTTCTTCTTTAGCTCCGGGCAATTCGGCTTTATGTGCCCCTTCTTGTTGCAAGCATGGCAAATCACATTATTGCTAAAACTTGAATTACCACTAAATTTACCTTTTGAGGAATGAGACCCCTTCCTTGCTTCTCTATTCTTGAACTCTTTTGACTTTCTATAAAGCTTCTTGACAAAATTTGCCATTTCACTAGATGAGTCTCCATCACTACTTGACTCATCCTCCGACTCGGATGATGATGATGCTTCTTTTCTTTCCTTCTTCTTCTTTTCTTTCTTGTCCTTCTTTTCAACAAATAGAGCTAAACCCTTTTCCTTAGAGGACATGTTAGTTTGCTCATGTAATTCAAACTCACAAAATAATTCATCAATTTTAATTTGAGAGAGATCCCTAGTTACCTTAATGGCATCAACTATAGAAGTCCATAAAGAATTTCTAGGAAATGCTTGAAGTATATACCTTACCAAGTCCCGGTTGTCGACTCGCTCACCTATGATGTGAAGTCCATTCACAATCTCCTTGAACCTTCCATGCATTTGACTTACGGTTTCATGCATCTTCATTTGGAAGGCTTGAAGTTGTCCAATTAGTAGGTCCTTCTTGGCCCTCTTTGACTCCTTGGAACCTTCATTTAGCTCAATGAGCTTTTCCCATAGCTCCTTGGCGGATTCGAAAGGCCCCACCTTGTTGAGTTGCTCCATTGTAATCCCGCATTGGATGGTGAGTACGGCTTTCGCATTTGACTCGAACTTCTGGTTCATCTCCATTGTCCAATCCTTGCTTGGAATAGGGTCTCCATGTTCATCCACCGGTTCCTTGAAGCCATCTACAATGCTATGCCAAATTTCAATATTACTCATAAGATAGTACTTCATCCTACCTTTCCAATACGCAAAATGACTCCCATCGAAGAGCGGTGGCTTGGCGGTGCTATATCCCTCTTGAAGAGCCATTGATGTCTTGGTTGATGGTGAGATCTTCCAAGCTATCCGGGCTCTGATACCACTTGTTAGGAATATTGGAATGGCTAGAGGGGGGTGATTAGCCTTTCTTCGTTTCTACAAGTAAGTTAGCGGAAGCAATACAAATACGAAAATGAATACGAATAAGAAATAAGAAACCAAATGCTAACACCCGATGTACGTGGTTCGGAGATGACGCTCCTACTCCACGGCAATCCGTAAGGTGGATTAGTCCTAGCCAAGCTTCACTATCTTCTCCTTTGGATGAACCAAGGTGGAGAAACCTTTCTTACAATGCTCTCCTCTTCTTTACAATGATGGATGATCAAGAACAAGAGAAGAGGAGGTTTTGAATCACTAAAAACACTTGGAAAGCTTGGTGAGCACGAGGGTGTAGTTAGGAGCAAGAGCACTAGCTTCACCAAGCTCCCCATGGCCCCTTTTTATAGAAGAGGGGTTGTTTTTCCCGTTGGGCTTCGATCAGTCGACTGATGCTTACCATCAGTCGACTGCCGTCGAAGCCAACGGCTTCTGAAACGCGATCTCCGCGGAGATTCGTAGCCGCAATCTCCAACGGCCAGGTGATCAGTCGAGTGATCAAGCGGCGATCGAGTGAGGCGCGTGCAATCGTAGCGATATTTTTCTTGATCGATCATCGCGCCTTCTTGGTGATCGCAACATCGATCATGCCATGACCAAGGCGATCGGTGATGGTTTCACCGACTTAGTCGAACGCTGACGGTCCGATCGATACATCGATCGGTCGATCGATACTCATCAAGTATGAGTAATTCTCACTTGATTTTATACCCTAGACCTAGACTCAACCTTCTAGCTCCTCATTAAGCCTTGCGCCTTCAGGATCCCTCCGAGTCCGCGACTTGTTCATCCTTTGCGCTTTGCTTCCAGGAGCTTCCTTCGGTTTCGTCATGTCTTGGGTTTGCCAAATGCTTGGACTTTATGCCGCCAAGACTACAAACTTGGACTTATGCTGCCAAGACCTTACTTTGGACTTCCTTTGCCAAGGTTCACTTGGACTTTACGCTGCCAAGTCCATCCCTTGGACTTTCCTTGCCAAGATCATACTTGGACTTCTCTTTTACCAAGTCTTCATCCTTGGATTTCCCTGTTACTTAAAAACATATTCGCAATTAGATCACAAGATATTACCTAACTTAGATGATTATCCAAACATCAAAACATATAAATGCTTGGAGCATTGTTGCACCAACAATCTCCCCCTTTTTGATGTTTGACAATCATTTAAGTTAGGTCTTTTAAAGATACACACATAATCATCTAACTTAAACATCCCTTCTCCCCCTTTGACATACATCAAAAAGAGAAGGATTCAAAAATGAAGGAATCAAAGGTGTTGGATCTTGGACTAAGGTATAAAATTGAAATTAAAGCTCCCCCTTAATCCAAGATAAGCTTTATAATGTGTAAATAATATTTGAAGCAAAGCATAACAGAAATTTAAAAACATTAAGTCCTAACTTTGCACCAACAATGGATTTGGGGATGAAAAAGATACAATTTATGAAACTCCCCCTAAACCACTGCACTAAACAGTCCTAAACCTTTGTTTATACGCAATATTATCAAGCTATAGTTGTAGGACATCAAGGATACACTAAATACCATAAAATGGAGCTGTTTATTAGAAAATACTATCAGTCTGTAGTTCTGAACGTTTATCACTACTAATCGAAATTTCAACCTTTTTAGCCCAACTTCAGAAATGCATTAGAAATTCCAGAAATCTCGAAAAATCATGAAATTTTGCGTACACATTTCTGAAATCATACTTTATTAAGGAAAAATAATTTGAAAAATATATGTTTTCCAGATTTCAAGATTGATACAAACTTGGAGCCTAACAAAAGTTCTAAAGATTTTGCAAACTTTGTATCACTTTTGTGTTCCATTTGAAAACTGTTTTTCAAAATATGATGAACATAGTTTAATATATATATTATTTGGAATTTCCAACCATGTTCTTTGAGCTATGTATTCATTACTTGAATACAAGCCTTCCCAATGATTGGTCCATAAGGTTTTTATGTCTCTGGGTGTGTTATTGGCTCATAGTAATGCATCATAACAAGCATGATGAGCCAAGTACACCTTCCCTATCATCTAACATGGTTCTAATTGTCTCAATACAAAAATCAAGGTGTCTTAAGGCTTTTTGTGAGATGCATCAAGGTATAAAGCTACTATAAAAGTATAGGAGAATGATATTTTATACAATTGCCACAATATCCTATACCCAGGCCGATTTTTGTGTTTATCATCGGGGTTCAAGTAAATTAACCACATACATGATACAAAAGAACTAAATCAAAACAAATAAGATTATACCTCTTGTTTACCTCTTGATCTTTTATTGTATGACCTATCCTCCTCTTGGATGTTGTGTGGGCAACGATCTTCTAAGAGTTGAAGCCTCCTAGATCATGTATCTTCCCTTCCTAGCTCGCTCCAAACAAAGGGAAGATGACTGAACCCTTCTTCTCCTATCTAGTGCCGACCACCAAGCCTCCTTGCTTGGTTGTTGTTGTCGGCCAAGGAGAGGAAGAAGGAAGTGTGAGGGTCAGCCAAGAGAGGAGCTCTTGTTGCCGCCAGCCAAGGAGAAAGAGAAGGAGGAAGGAAGCGTCGGCAATGAAGAAGGAAGACTTGTTGTTGCCACCGGCCAAAAGATAATAGAAGCTCTAGGTTGCCGCCACCCACAAGGAGAAGCCAAACCCTATCCACCACCTCTTGTCGTCTAAGCCTTCCACGCCAACTCTAAAACCCTAGCCAACCTCAAATGCTTTGCCGCCCAAGCCTCTCCCCCTTATTTATAGATCTCGCCCAAGCCTCCTTTTAATCGTGTCTGTTGGATCTAGGCTTCATGAGGGTTTTAATAGGCTACAATAGGGATCATAAGGAGGAGTTGGATCTTGGCCACCCAATGGATCCAACCCACATAAAATTCGATCCATTAATGATAATCCATTCCACTAGAGGATTATCATTGATCTACCTCACCACCCCCATAATTAAATATGGACTCCATATATTAATTGTACAAATATCTCCCCGTGTTTAAGATATCAAATATCCGTTAATTAATTAATTTACTGACAATTAATTAATTAACATCTAACTCCATGAGTAGTACCACTCAACCTTATCATCATGCTGGACTAAGTCCACCTGCAGGATTTACATGATGATCTTTATGAGCTCCTCAGGGGGACATCATCATCCTAATACATAAGACACGGTTTCCTCCTATAATCAACGACACACTATGTAAATAATATCATTTTTCAACATACCAGGCCTATTGATTTAACCCATAAATCTCGCCCATTGGTAAATCAAATAAATAAATATTAAGTACATGTGTCCATTATTATATCGGGATTAAGAGCATGTACACCATAATATTCGAGGTCCGATTCAATTATGTAGTCAGCAATAAATTGAATCACCTCTTATGTCGGTCCTGCTCAATACACATAAAGTGTACTAGTATAATTCTATGATCAAAATAAACCAATACAAAATTACACTACAGCCATGCTAATGGTTTGTCCAAAACCATCTTAGTTGTGAGCCTCTACTTATACTCTACAAGAAACTGATAACATGATCTTCTGTGTGACACCACACACCATGTTATCCACAATGTAAAGTATTAGACAATATGCAGAACTATAAATATGCAAACAATGATCATGTGATTCTTATTTCAAAATGAATATGTCCATACAAAGACTATGTTTTGTTGAGACTGAAATAATCGGGGAGACAACAATCTGATATGAGCTCGTCGAGGCTAATGTTCAACACTATTTCCGTAAAACGATATTGCTCCGCTCAGGTGCTTACGGATAGCAGCAATTCGTTTCCAAGATACAACGACGATGTCTCAGAATAGTAGCACTACAAATTTCGAGATCGGCGAACCTACTCGTAGGCTTTTTGGACTCTGGATGCAGAGGATGGATGGATGAGATGAGAACTTGAGTGAAATGAGTTTGAGTTGAGTGATTTATTCCATTCTCTAGGGATCTATTTATACTAGGTGAAAAGATGAGATGCCATTTGGTGAGTTTAATCTGAGCCATTAGATGTAGAGGGTTGTAACCCTTCATCAAACCTTTTAATCTCAGTCATTAGATCTGGATGATTGTGACCTTTTAAATCATCCTTTGATCTCAGCCGCTAGATCTGGATCTAGCGATCCAGTTAATTCGACACTCCAGATCAATCGTAATCACCAGCGGTCCGATCGTGATTCTTTGCGATCAACGCTCCAGATCACAATACTCACTCTCTTCGTTCCAACGTGTCCATCCGATTGCCCAGTCAGCAGCCAGTCACCTCTCCATGCCCAACCGAGTGCCATGTATACATGACACATCACCCGAGTGCCACATAGGCACTGCCATGTCACCCGGAGCATAAATTTAAGCTCCTCAATTCTCCTCGCGACGACGCGTACGTGCGAAGTGCAAAGTGCGCCAACAAAGCACCCATTGCGCGCGTGCGCGCGTGGCGAGTGGCGGGCTTGCAGGTGCGAGCACCTGCTCGCCCATTGGATGAGAGTATCTATGCTTATTTGAGTTAACTCAATTAACTCATCAACACATATAAGGAAGTAAATCCTCTATGGAATTTCCAATGTGGGACTATTTTTCCCCTTACTTCCTTTAATAACTTTTTTAGGCTGACTTTAACAATTAATTTTTCATTCACTCATAATCGGTTTTGAGCAAATTAATAGTCTAGATTCATCTACTCGAAACGTAGATTTCGATTTTGAAGTCAATTTAGACTTTCATTGATTGATGGCACATCGAATTTCCTTTTCAAAACCGTATATTGGTCTTTATATGACCCAATATCTAACATCCCCCACATGAATGGAAATTAATGCGTGTATGCATGCTGACACTTTACAAGAGTCCAATCGATAAGTCAATGCATCGAGAGAGGTAGCTTGTGGCTTTGAACCTTCCGTAGTGGAATGCTATCGAGCATACTAGGTTGCGCAGTGAACATGATGTCTTGAACTGCTCAGCTGTTTGTGTATACTTAGACAATAACACCCACACAAAGACTTATCTCACCTACTTTTGGTTCTCATGGTTGGTTCCGTTTTGGCCATGGACACCATCTTGGATTCATGAGTGTTTCATTGAAGCGGTCTGTCTTCACACTCACATAGGTGACACTTCTATCAAGAGTATCCTACCATACTCCACCTTATAAAGGTATAGAAGTCATTAAAAGCATAAGCTTAACCTCACTACATGTGGTAGGACAGCACATATTCATCCTAGGACTGGGATAGAGATAATATATCTCGTGTGTTGTAACACAACTTCTGTAACTTCGTTGTCCCATTAAACCAAGATCTTGGGATCTCCAGTCAACAAGGTTAGGTTACCGCTACAGTCATTTTAGTTGTAGATTTTTAATCTCATTCCTCTTGATGAGAAGTATACTTGATCTCGATTTAGCCCCTTCGTAAGAGGATCTGCTAAATTATTTTTAGACTTGACATAGTCGATTGCAATCACTCCATTCGAGATCAACTGCCTAATGATATTATGTCTACGATGTATATGTCATGACTTACCATTATACATACTACTCTGTGCCCTTCCAATCGCCAATTGACTATCACAATGTATAAGTACGGCAGGCATAGGTTTTGTCCAGCTCAGAATATCTTCCAAGAAATTCCGCAGCCATTCAGCTTCTTCAGCTGCTTTGTCTAGTGCTATAAACTCGGATTTCATAGTTGACCGAGCAATGCATGTCTTCTTAGTGGATTTCTAAGATACCGCTCCTCCACCAATTGTGAATACATATCCACTAGTGGATTTGGAATCTTTTGTATCTGATATCCAATTAGCATCACAATATCCCTCTAAGACAGCGGGATATTTTCCGAAATGTAATTCATAGTTCATAGTATATTTCAAATATCTAAGAACTCGCATCAGTGCTTTCCAATGGGTGTCGTTTGGATTACTTATAAAACGACTTAGTTTGTTAACCACACAGGCAATATCCGGACGTGTGTAATTTGTGAGATACATGAAACTGCCTATTATCCGGGAATATTCTAATTGTGATACGGGCTCACCTTGGTTTTTCGCTAAGTGTTGACTTAGATCCATAGGTGTCTTTACTGTAGAGAGATCGTACGCATTGAACTTCTTCAACACCGATTCTACATAGTGAGATTGTGTCAAAACTATCCCCTCAGATGTCCTGAGAATTTTAATTCCCAATATAACATCTGCTTGACCCATATCATTCATATCGAAATTCTTGGTCAATATTTTCTTTGTACTCATGATTATCTCATAGTTACTACCCATTATAAGCATATCGTCTACGTATAGACAGACGATTATATAACCTTTAGGTGTGTCTTTGATATAAATGCATTTGTCACATTCATTTATTTTAAATTCGTTTGACAGCATTATTTTGTCAAATTTCTCATGCCATTGTTTAGGTGCTTGTTTTAGTCCGTACAATGGCTTAACAAGTCTGTACACCTTTTTCTCTTTTCCTGGAACTATGAACCCCTCGGGTTGCTCCATATAGATTTCTTCTTCCAACTCACCATTTAAAAATGCAGTCTTAACATCCATTTAATGTATTTCAAGGTCATACAATGCTGCGATGGCTATCAGCACTCGTATGGACATAATCCTTGTCACCGGTGAGTAGGTGTCGAAGTAATCAAAGCCTTCTTTTTGCTTGTACCCTTTGGCTACAAGTCTAGCCTTATACTTGTCAATATATCCATCAACTTTATACTTGCATTTTAGTATCCACTTACAGCCTAATGGTTTAGCACCAGAAGGAAGGTCCACTAATTCCCAAGTATGATTATTCATGATGGACTCGATTTCACTATTGACTGCTTCTTTCCATAATGGGGCATCGGGACTAGAGAGAGCTTCACTCAATGTTCTTGGATCCGTTTCTGACATAAAAGTCATAAAGTCCGACCCGAACGATTTCTCAACTCTAGCCCGTTTGCTCCGACGTGGCTCTTCATTTTGATAGTCAATAGTCCTTTTACAACAATTAAGTTCAGAGACGTCATTGTTGTTAGAACTTCCGTTGCTATCAATTTGAATGTTTTCCCTTTTATTTGGGAATACATTTTCAAAGAATATCGCATTCCGAGATTCTATGGTTGTTCCCACATGAATATCAGGAATGTCTGACTTGTGAACTATGAACCGATATGCACTACTATTTTGGGCATATCCGACAAATATTGCATCGAATGTTTTAGGTCCGATTTTCATTTGGTTTGGCTTGGGTACTTCGACCTTTGCCAGGCACCCCCACACTTTCAAGTATTTATACGATGGCTTGCGGCCTTTCCATAGTTCATATGGTGTTTTATCATTTTGCTTGTGAGGGATTTTATTGAGAATGTGATTTGCCGATAATAAGGCTTCCTCCCACAAGTTCTGGGGTAAGCCTGAATTTATCAACAAGGCATTCATCATTTCCTTGAGTGTCCGATTTTTACGTTCGGCAACACCATTTGATTGAGGTGAGTAAGTATGTCGATGGATAATGCGGTTCTCGAACAAAATTCATCAAACGGTGCACCATATTCTCCACCTCTATCGCTACGAATTATTTTAATTCGTTTATCAAGTTTATTCTCAACTTCTGTTTTATAGGTTCTAAAAGCCTCTAAGGCTTCGTCTTTACTTCTTAAAAGAAAGACATAATAGAACCTCATGCAGTCATCGATAAAGGTAATAAAATACTTCGAATTTTAAGTCACATAGATCACTATGTATTAACTCTAGAGGAGTCGTTGACCTTTCCACCGAATGAAAAGGTAGTCTCGTCATTTTTGCTTCCACGCACACTTCACATTTGTGTGTTTTGTCAACATCGATATTTGGTAATAAATTTAATTTTTTAGAGTGTTATTATTAACATGTCCAAGTCGATCATGCCATAAATTAAAACACTCGACAATATAGCTGGAAGTTTTTATTTTATTACCATCAAATTCACGGTGTACAGTCATTACAACCATCTTGAACAAACTTTGTTCTAAGTACCCTTTACCTACGAATACACCGTTCTTCGTAAGTACAAAATTATTTGATTGGAACACTAGTCTGAACCCAGCTTTAACAAGTGCCGATACAGAAACTAGGTTCTTTCTAATGTCAGGAACATGGAGCACATCAATAAGCGTTAGCTCCTTTCCTGACGTCATTTTCAGAACAGCTTTGCTGAGTCCGACAATCGGCGATGTTGTGGAATTACCCATATAGAGCTTCCTTCTATTTATCGGAGTATACTTGGAGAACATCGCCTTATCAGAACAGATATGACGTGTTGCTCCAGTATTTATCCACCACTGCTTCGGGTTGTCCACCACCGTGTTGGCTTTAAACACGACCGCAGTGAGATTTAGCTCCATGTCGTCAGAAGTTGCGACATGGTTTGCAACTTCCTTCTGACTCTTGGTTGGTTTCTTTAGGCGTCTGCAGTCTTTGGACATGTTGTAGCACAAGCCTTAATTTCTTTCTTGCACAGAGCCTTCTTTTTGAATTGCTTCGACTTTTTGGTGTTCGGCTCAGCCAAGTTAGACATCTCGTCGATAGTCCGCTTCGTTCCTTTAGAGTCGGAGAATCTTCGATTATCCTCCTCTATTCGTAGCCTCAGGATCAGGTCTCAAGCCCCATCTCCTTTTGCTTATGCTTCAGGTAATTTTTGAAATCCTTCCACAACGGGGGGAGTTTCTCAATTACCGCGGCTACTTTGAACAACTCGTTCAACTTCATGACTTTGGCATCCAGATCATGCAATATCAGTTGCATATCTTGGACTTGAGATGCCACACTCTTGGAATCCGCCATTTTGAAATCCAGAAACCGACCGACGATGAATTATCTTCAAACCGGCATTTTCGGTTTTGTATTTCTTCTCTAGTGATTCCCACAGAGATTTCGTCGTCTCTATCAGACTATACACATTATACAACGTGTTGTCCAATGCATTGAGAATGAAATCTCGTGCGACCACGCATCATAGCGACCTTACTATCGGAATCATCTTCCTTAGCGGCTGGCGAGTCTTCACGCAAAAACCGTACGAGGTTTAGCGTTGTCAGATAGAACAGCATCTTCTGCTGCCATCGTTTGAAATCGGCTCCGTTGAATTTCTCCGGCTTCTCTCTGGGTGGAACAGAGGTTGTGACTCTGGTAGTCGGAACATCGTTGATCACGGCTATATTAGATTGCACCGAATATCGTTTTATGATTGTTTTGTTGAGACTGAAATAATCGGGGAGACAGCAATCTGATATGAGCTCGTCAAGGCTAGTGTTCAACACTATCTCCGTAAAACGATATTGCTCCGCTCAGGTGCTTACGGATAGCAGTAATTCGTTTCCAAGATACAACGACGATGTCTCGGAATAGTAGCGCTACAAATTCCGAGACCGACGAACCTACTCGTAGACTTTTTGGACTCTGGATGCAGAGGATGGATGGATGAGATGAGAACTTGAGTGAAATGAGTTTGAGTTGAGTGATTTATTCCATTCTCTAGGGATTTATTTATACTAGGTGAAGAGATGAGGTGCCCTTTGGTGAGTTTAATCTGAGCCATTGGATGTAGAGGGTTGTAACCCTTCATCAAACCTTTTAATCTCAGCCATTAGATCTGGATGATTGTGACCTTTTAAATCATCCTTTGATCTCAGCCACCAGATCTGGATCTAGCGATCCAGTCAATCCGATCGTGATTCTTCGCGATCAACGCTCCAGATCGCGCTACTCACTCTCTTCGTTCCAACGTGTCCATCCGATTGTCCAGTCAGCAGTCAGTCACCTCTCCATGCCCAACCGAGTGCCATGTATACATGACACATCACCCGAGTGCCACGTAGGCACTACCATGTCACCCGGAGCATAAATTTAAGCTCCTCAATGCTCCTCGCGACGACGCGTACGTGCGAAGTGCAAAGTGCGCCAACAAAGCACCCATTGCGTGCGTGCGCGCGTGGCGGGTGGCGGGCTTGCAGGTGCAAGCACTTGCTCGCCCATTGGATGAGAGTATCTATGCTTATTTGAGTTAACTCAATTTGTTAGGGATTTGAGGCCCGCTAGAGGGGGGTGAATAGCGTGTGACCGTTCGATGATGGAATTCGTTCGCGTGCTTGTCTACAATTCGTGTTAGCGCAGCAGAATAATAATAATAAAAGCAATACACGAAATACAATCACACAAACGCAAGGATATAACGTGGTTCGGAACCGTAACGGTTCCTACTCCACGGATCGGGCTCAAACGAGCCCTAGCGATGCCAAACACACACCACTATCAAATAACTCCTTCTCGACACAAGTCGGAGGTGGAGAAACCTCTTACAATAAGATTACAACAATAATCTAAATACAACAAGCAAATATAATAGGAAATACAACAAGAGAAGTAAAGAACACTTTACAAAAACTCTTTAGATCGCTTGCTTGTTGATCGCTTGAATCGTGAAATCGCCTCAAAACGCCTCAAAAATCGTGCAAAACCCTCCTTCCGATTTGCCTTTATAACCTCGTGGTTTGGATTTCCGCCTATCGACCGCCATAAGTCCCGGTCGGTGATGCCCGTTGTCGTGAGACAGCGGATCGATCCATTGGAAAAACTCCAGCGGATCTCTTGGCGATCATCGCCAACATTGGCGATCGCTAACGCCGTAATCATCGCCCGGCTCACGAGCGATCTCTCGACACTCGTATCGGCGATCGCCATCCCTTAGCGATCGGCCGACATCACCGATCGCCCCATGAGTAGTCATTGCGAGCCTAAAAGCTCTCAAGCGGCGGTCGAACTCAAGTCGACTCCCGGCAGTCGAACCGGCCATAATGCCAGTCGATTGCCAACCTCAAGAATGAGGTTTTAACCCAAGTATGGTGCCCCCATACTTGCTAGACCACCCTTAGCCTAGACCTAAGCCTTCTAGCCACCTCCATCAGCCTCACGCCTCTCGGATCCCTCCAAGTCATCCATGACTTGTTCATCCATCGCGCTAGCTTCCGGTGCTTCCATCGGCTATGTCATGCTAGCGGTGTCTACTGACCAAGGCACATTGGACTTACGCCGCCAAGACTCCGCTTGGACTTTACGCCGCCAATATCAATCCCCTTGGACTTCCAAATGCCAAGACTCAAGCTTGGACTTTCCCTTGCCAACCCATGTTGGACTTTCCATGCCAAGACCCATGCTTGGACTTTCCCAAATGTCAAGTACTCATGACTTGGACTTTCCCAAATGCCAAGTGTCCCACTTGGACTTTCCATGCCAAGTACCCATGACTTGGACTTTACCTTTCCAAGACCCATGCTTGGACTTTCCCATAATCACATGGTCAACCCCAGTCAACCATCAAGGTCTTCCTCGAGTCAAACTCGAGTAAGGTTAATCATAACCTGGGTTGATTGTATAAACAATCTCTGAACATATTAACCGACATCAATGTCCAACATCAATGTCAATCCTATGTCAAACATACTTTGTCAAACTACTTTGTCAAACTACTTTGTCAAACATCAAAACATCACTCGAGTCAAACTCGAGTCCTGGTCAATCGTGACCTGGGCCGATTGCACCAACAATCTCCCCCTTTTTGATGTTTGACAAAAACCAATCAAATCACGAGTTAGAGCACTAACTCAAATCACTCACCAATTATCCCAAATTGGTAAACACTCACCAAATGTTCTCCCCCAAACATTCAAGTGAAAATGTAAATCAAATGTTCTCCCCCAAACATTCTCCCCCTTTTTGACTAACATCAAAAAGGTTTTCTCTCCAAGGAGGTCAATGTCTCATGTCCCAATGAGATCTTACAATCTCCCCCTTGATCCAAAAATATCTAGGATGCCTACCATCTTCTTAGTGATAAGTCTCATATCACTCAAGAGAGGCAATCCTATCTCACTCTCCCAATTTCCAAATTGGGTATCAAACACCCATCAATTTTCCCAATTGATGATACTTTTCCATGAACTTCTCCTCTTCAAGGAGAAAAACACATCCATCATCCCAAGATGGATTCCTCCCCCTAAAGGCTTGCTCCCCCTTGACCATTGCACCAACAATGTCCTTGGGAAGCCCCTAAGCCAATAGGAACTCTAAACCATCAAAATTAAGGTTCTAAGTTCAACATAGAACTTTTACTTACCCTAAATTTGATACTTTGACCTAACACAACTCCTATTCCATATTCAATGAATTTTCACCCTTCATAATGCTTCCCAAGGCATATCCTAGGGTTAGGAGTGGTTAGGGACCTTTACCATGGCTGAAAATGGGCTAAACAACGATGTAGAATCTCGAATCGATCCATCAGTCGACTGCCACCCCGGGCAGTCGACTGATAACTGAAATTTCTAAATTTCAGTTATCAGAAGTGAATTTCAGAAATTCATAAATAATTATACGTATATCGAAAAATCATGAAAATTCATACGTATAATACCTATGACCAAAACAATGGGTGAAAAATGTTTTAAAAATATTTTACCCATAAAATAGCGAAATTGATACAAAATCCAAAAGTGACTAAAAACTTTAAAGTTTAAGCTCACTTTGTATCAATCTCATCAATGGTGATTGCTATCAAAAGATAGACTTCACCATGGTTTTTCAAAATGATTTTAAAACGTTTTCAAAACCTTATTTTGGATCATATTCCTTGAGCTCTATGCACATGACTTGTACACAAGCTTTCCCAATGATCCACCAATAAAATTAGATGAGTTTTGGTTCAACTAGATGCAAAAACTATGCACCTTGAACTCAACTCATATCCTAGCATCTCACATGTATCTAGGGTGTATAAATACACATACATGTCAATTTTGATGTGAGATGTGGGTTTTGTTCTCCCTAAACTAGGGTTTCATGCATTTTTCTAAGGCAACTCTACTTGATTCCCTTATAAATGGGACTCCAAGTCATGCCAAAGTCCTTAACTCAATTTTAATCAATTTAGATGCATGAAAGTGATCATGGCATAATGATAGCAAAATAAATCATGGCCAATGATCATGATGTCATGGCATATGATAAAATCTAAAAACACATGACATTTAAAACTTAATTCTAAGCATGATCATGACATTTAAATGATAAAAGTAACCATGATGTCATGTCATGGCATATGGCAAACAAGTCATGGCATATAAAATATATAGGTATAATAATACCTAAATTTTTAATATTAATTGCCATTTGATATAATTGAATATATTTTGCCATATTATCACTAATCTCCCTAGTGTGCCAAAAACCCAAAATGACACACTAAAAACCTCTAAACCTAAATTGTGCCAAAATGATCATTTTATCAAACTTCATAATTAATATTGGCACATCCTAAAATCTTTTAGGATATTAATTCAAATCTATTTCCAAGGTAACCATAACCTTGAAAATATCCTAAAGTGTCACCTTTACCATGGTTGAGTTAACTACCCATCCAATCAAGGTTGACACACCCTAAACCCACTTAGCGTGAATCAATCACGCTCTTAGGAACCCAAAATCTATTTGAGCTCCTAGGGTTAATTAGGTATTCCCTAGGGATAACCTCCCTAGATACCTTTCTAATGACCCTCCTAGGCTTGTTAGCCTTGGTCATTTGGGTCTTACCTAGGTTGACTCTAGGGGTGACTCCCCTTGCAACCTTCTTAGTGGCCACCCTAGGTTTCCTAGAAACCCTAGCCACTAGGCACACCCTTTGGTCAACTCTAGGGATGACTTCCCTATTGACCTTGGTCTTCCTAGACCTAGTTAGTGTTCCATAATCAAATGGAACACTATGGTAAGCTACCTTAGGCTTAGGTTTGTGACCCAAAACATTCTTGCCCTTGGTTGACGTTTGACTCTTAGGTCCTTGGTGTTGACTTTGACTTTTGGACCTTGACTTTTGATCATTTGACCCTTTAAATTGATTTTGTATAATTTTAAGGGTCTTCTCAAGTTTTTCAAGCCTTGACCTCAAGACTTGATTCTCTAACTCTAATTGCCCAATTTTTGAATTTTGATTTAAATCATGGGCATGGGACTTTCTAGGCATATGCCTAGTCCACTTGGGATTGAAACCTAGGTGCTCTTGCACCTTTCTAATGGTCTCCCTAGGTAAAATTGGTCTAGTGTTATTTGACCTAGGTTTATCCTTAGATGAATTATTTTTAGGGACATTAGTCCCAAATTTCTTCCTATTATCTAAGTGAATATTTTTAGCTCCTATGCAATATTCATTCATATTAGCATGCTTTTCATAAATTGCAAGAGAATTAAAATTATTTCTAGCATGCTTTTGCCTATTAAATCTAGAAAGTGCATTATTTAAATGATATACCTTAGGGTCTGCCTTAGTGGCTCCCCCTACTTGTGAAGCTCCCTTTTGCCCCTTCTTCTCCCCCTTCGAGCATCTACTCCGATAATGTCCCGGTTGTCGACATTTAAAGCAAATCACTTGCTCCTTGCTCTTTTGTGTTGAGGCACCGGTTTCCTTGATTTTTGGCACGGGTGGAGTCTTCTTAACCCGTTTAGGACACTTACTCTTGTAGTGTCCTTGCTCCCTACACTCAAAGCATATAATATGAATTTTATTATTATTTGAAATGCTCGAGTTACCTAGGTCCGTGGTAGGTGCCGGAATTGAACTTTGGGCTTCTTCATCTTGACCGGATGTTGAAGCTTCTTGGTATTGCTCCGGTGTTGAGGATGGTCTCTCCTCCTCAATCCTAGAAGTGGATGCTTCTTCCACTTCCTCCACCAACCCGGAAATTGACTCCCTATCAACTTCCGATTCTACTTTCTCTTCCTCTTTGGATGTTGATGATCTCTCAACCTCCAAGTCCTCACTTCCTTGTGAGGATGATGCATTAGCCTCTTCGGTCTCTTCCTCTTGGACCATTGATGGGCTTTCATGGAGCTTTGCCAAATCTCTCCATAGCTCCTTAGCATCCATGCATTCACCTAGGCTACACAAGAATTCATTTGGAATTAAATCAAAAATGAATTTGATTACCTTCTTGTTTTTCTCGAATCTTTGAAGTTGATCTTCACTCCATCTCTTCTTCTTGAGGAAGCCACCTTTTGGTCCTCTAGGATACTCAAATCCTTCCATTAGTAGAGACCATTCCTCGAAGTCCCTCATCATCAAAAAATCTTCAATTCTTCTCTTCCAAGAATCGAAGCCTTCTTGTCCATATAATGAGTACGGGACCGGTGTGTTGATGTCCCCACCTAATTGATCTTGGACTTCCATCTCTTACCCTCTAGCGTCTTGCTCCCGGTTGTTAATCCGTTGAAGAGCCACCAGGCTCTGATACCACTTGTTAGGGATTTGAGGCCCGCTAGAGGGGGGTGAATAGCGTGTGACCGTTCGATGATGGAATTCATTCGCGTGCTTGTCTACAATTCGTGTTAGCGCAGCGGAATAATAATAATAAAAGCAATACACGAAATACAATCACACAAACGCAAGGATATAACGTGGTTCGGAACCGTAACGGTTCCTACTCCACGGATCGGGCTCAAACGAGCCCTAGCGATGCCAAACACACACCA
This sequence comes from Wurfbainia villosa, assembly GCA_025175895.1. Classification (NCBI taxonomy): domain Eukaryota; kingdom Viridiplantae; phylum Streptophyta; class Magnoliopsida; order Zingiberales; family Zingiberaceae; genus Wurfbainia; species Wurfbainia villosa. The sequence goes on from CM045988.1 coordinate 111,825,813, forward strand.
CTATCAAATAACTCCTTCTCGACACAAGTCGGAGGTGGAGAAACCTCTTACAATAAGATTACAACAATAATCTAAATACAACAAGCAAATATAATAGGAAATACAACAAGAGAAGTAAAGAACACTTTACAAAAACTCTTTAGATCGCTTGCTTGTTGATCGCTTGAATCGTGGTTGAAGACCCTGATTTGCAGCAGCAAATCGCCTCAAAAACGTCCAAGAAATCGCTGCAAAAACCCTCCTTCCGAGCTGCCTTTATAACCTGCGTCGGGCTGGATTTCCGCCTATCAGTCGACTGCCATAAGTCACCAGTCGACTGATGCCACTGTTGTCGTGAGACAACGGATCGATCCACGCTGGAAAAACTCCAACGGATCTCTTGGCGGGCCGATCGCTAACGCGCCGTAGTCGGCGCCTCGATCGGCCACGGAGCGCTCGACACTCGACTTTCGGCCGATCGCATCCATCTTGGCGGTCATTGCCGTCGATCATCACGATCGCGCCCCATGAGTAGTCGACTGCCAGAGCCCTAAAAGCTCTCAAACGACAGTCGAACTCAAGTCGACTCCCGGCAGTCGAACCGGCCATAATGCCAGTCGACTGCCAACCTCAAGAATGAGGTTTTAACCCAAGTATGGTGCCCCCATACTTGCTAGACCACCCTTAGCCTAGACCTAAGCCTTCTAGCCACCTCCATCAGCCTCACGCCTCTCGGATCCCTCCAAGTCATCCATGACTTGTTCATCCATCGCGCTAGCTTCCAGGTGCTTCCATCGGCTATGTCATGCTAACGGTGTCTACACAGCCAAGGCACATTGGACTTACGCCGCCAAGACTCCGCTTGGACTTTACGCCGCCAATATCAATCCCCTTGGACTTCCAAATGCCAAGACTCAAGCTTGGACTTTCCCTTGCCAACCCATGTTGGACTTTCCATGCCAAGACCCATGCTTGGACTTTCCCAAATGCCAAGTACCCATGACTTGGACTTTCCCAAATGCTAAGTGTCCCACTTGGACTTTCCATGCCAAGTACCCATGACTTGGACTTTACCTTGCCAAGACCCATGCTTGGACTTTCCCATAAACACATGGTCAACCCTAGTCAACCATCAAAGTCTCCCTCGAGTCAAACTCGAGTCTGGTCAATTATAACCTGGGTCAATTGTATAAACAATCTCCCCAACATATTAACCGACATCAATGTCCAACATCAATGTCAATCCTATGTCAAACATACTTTGTCAAACTACTTTTTCAAACATCAAAACATCACTCGAGTCAAACTCGAGTCCTGGTCAATCGTGACCTGGGCCGATTGCACCAACACAATTAACTCATCAACACATATAAGGAAGTAAATCCTCTATGGAATTTCCAATGTGGGACTATTGTTCCCCTTACTTCCTTTAATAACTTTTTTAGGCTGACTTTAACAATTAATTTCTCATTCACTCATAATCGGTTTTGAGCAAATTAATAGTCTAGATTCATCTACTCGAAACATAGATTTCGATTTTGAAGTCAACTTAGACTTTCATTGATTGATGGCACATCGAATTTCCTTTTCAAAACCGTATATTGGTCTTTATATGACCCAATATCTAACAGACTAAGCTTTCAGTATACATCCCAACAGTCCAGCCGACTGTCATTTTCCTCCAATTGACTGATAGCTTGATAACTCACCTGCAACACATGGTTAATACAAGAATCTTTATTGATAGTAAATTTGACGATCATTATTATTCGATCTCGACTTAGACCTTCCTTCAAAAGTCCTAGTCAGATCGCCGCCTACGATTGTCCCCGTATGGAGGATACGTCCTTACCATCACTCTACATCCGGAGCTTACCTTTGGTCCTTCTGACCTGTCACTTAGCTTCTGATCACCACCGAGGTTCCTCGACTCCTTGAGATTCTCCTAGTGTCACCCGACCACCGAGGTTTCTCGTCTCAAGATTCTCCTGGCATCATTAATGTAGGAGATTTGAGGTCGCTAAAGGGGGGGTGAATTGCGTCGTGTTCGTACAATGATGGAATTTGTTCACGTTCATCTCTACAAAACTCGTTATGCGCAGTAGAATAATAATAATAATAACGACAAGCAAGACAAACACGCAAACACAATTGTTTAACGTGGTTCGGAACCTCAAGGTTCCTACTCCACGGATCGAGCTCTATGAGCTCTAGTGATGCACACGCAACCACTAATAAACACTCCTTCTTGGAACAATCCGGAGGCAGAGAAACCTCGTACAGTAAGATTACAATAATAATCAAAATGCTACAAGCAAATAAATGAAATACAAAGCAATACAAGTAAAGAAAACACTTTACAAATGCTCTTGAATGCTTGATCGCTTGGTTGCTTGATATCAACTTGGAGACCCTGATTTGCAGCAGCAAATCGCCCCAAAAGCCCTCAAGAAATCATTGCCATTTTACTTCATCACGAGCTCCTTATAAAGCTTCAACCTATGCTGAAAAAAGTCGATCAATCGACTGCTCAGAACCATCAATCGACTGATGCCACTATTGTCGTGAGACAACGGCTAGATCCACGCTGGATAAGTCCAACGGATCCATCATCAGTCGACTGATGATACCCATCAGTCGACTGATGGAGCCTCACTCGACCAGTCGAGTCTCGACTCTATTCTGTGCCCGATTTCACGAGCACCAGTCGACTGATCACAAGATCAGTCGACTGCTAAGCCCATCAGTCGACTGCCCACCTATGGCAGTCGACTGCTAGAGCAATTCTCGCAGTCAAACCCTAGTTGACTACGCCAGTCGACTGTCACATGGCACCAGTCGACTGGCACACCTCAAACATGAGGTTTTAGCCCAAGTATGGTGCCCCTATACTTGCTAGACCACTCTTAGCCTAAACCTAAGCCTTCTAGCCACCTCCATCAGTCTCACGCCTCTCGGATCCCTCCAAGTCATCCATGACTTGTTCATCCATCACGCTAGCCTCCAGGTGCTTCCATCGGCTATGTCATGCTAACGGTGTCTACACCGCTAAGGCACATTGGACTTACGCCGCCAAGACTCTGCTTGGACTTTACACCGTCAACCATTGGACTTATGCTGCCAAGACTCCCGCTTAGACTTTACGCTGCCAATATCAAACGCCTTGGACTTCTCAAATGCCAAAACTCAAGCTTGGACTTCCCCTTGCCAACCAATGTTGGACTTTCCATGCCAAGACACATGCTTGGACTTCCCTTGTGCCAAGTGTCCCACTTGGACTTTCCATGTCAAGTACCCATGACTTGGACTTTACCATGATAATTACATTATCATATGTTTTTATCTAACATCAAAACATCTCTCGAGCCAAGCTCGAGTCCTGGTCAATCGTGACCTGGACCGATTGCACCAACAATCTCCCCCTTTTTGATGTTTGACAAAAACCAAACAAAACATTTCAAACCATTTGAGTTAGACCATCTAACTCAAAAACTCCTTACCAATTATCCCAAATTAGTAATTTAACCTTTTCCAAAATATTCTTCCCCAAATATTCTCCTCCTTTTTGACTAACATCAAAAAGGTTATCTCTCCAAGGAGGTCAATGTCTCATGTCCCAATGAGATCTTACAATCTCTCTCTTGATCCAACAATACCTAGGATGCCTACCATCTTCCTAGTGATAAGTCTCATATCACTCAAGAGAGGCAATCATTTATTCTCTCCCAATTTCCAAATTGGGTTTCTCAAAATCCCATCAATTTTTTCAATTGATGATACTCTCCCAATAACTTCTCTCCCTTCAAGAAGAAAAGACATATCCATCATCCCAAGATGGATAACTCCCACTAAAGGCTTGCTCCCCCTTGACCATTGCACCAACAATGTTCTTGGGAAGTCTCTAATCCTATAGGAACTCTAAACTATCAAAATTAAGATTCAAAGTTCAACAAAGAACTTTCACTCACCTTAAGATTGATACAAACCCTAAAAACTCTCATAATCCATATCCAATGGATTTTCACCCTTTATAATGCTTCCCAAAGCATATCCTAGGGTTAGGAGTGGTTAGGGACCTTAACCGCAGCTGAACACGAGCTAAACAAACCTAGTTTTCCCGAAATCAGCATTGGCAGTCGACTCCGTCACTACAATGATCAGCCACCTACATCATCCAATCGCCACCCAGGTAGTCGATCGATAACTGAAATTCAATTTGATTATTAGAATCGAATTTCAGAAAATCATAAGTAATTCTACGTATATCAAAAAATCACGAAATTTGATACGTATATTACTTATAGGCAATACAATGGGTGAAAAATATTTGAAAATTATTTTACCCATAAAATATTGAAATTGATACAAAATTTAAAAGTGAAGAAAACTTCTAAGCTTTGGCTCACTTTGTATCAATCACATCAATGGTGATTGTTATCAAAAGATAGACTTCACCAAGGTTTTCTAAATGGATTTTAAAATGATTTTGAAAATCTATCTTGGATCATGTTCCTTGGGCATAATGTACATGACTTGTACACAAGCTTTCCCAATGATCCACAATTGAAATTAGATGAGTTTTAGTTCATCTAGATTCAACAACTATGCACCTTGAACTCAACTCATATCCTAACATCTCACATGTATCTAGGGTGTATAAATACACATACATGTCAATGTGATGTGAGATGTGGGTTTTGTTCTCCCTAATCTAGGGTTTCATGCATTTTCTAAGGGCAACCCTACTTGATTCTCTTATACATGGGACTTCAAGTCATGTCAATTGTTCTTAACTCAATTTTAATCAAATGCATGAATGATTATGACATTAATGATGATATAAATGAGCATATGCTCATAATCATGATGTCATGGCATAAGATGAAATCTAAAAACACATGACATTCAATCCTAATTCTTAAACATAATCATGACATATAAATGATAAAATAGGCATGATGTCATGGCATGTTATATGGCAAACAAAACATGGCAAATAAAATACATAGGTATAATGATACCTAAATTTTAATATTACTTGTCATTTCATATAATTAAGTATATTTTGTCATATTATCACTAATCTCCCTAGTGTGCCAAAAACCCAAAATGGCACAATATGACCTCTAAACCTAAAATGTGCCAATTTGATTATTTTATCAAACTTCTCAAATAATATTGGCACATCCTAAAATCTTTTAGGATTAAAGCTCAAATGTATTTCCAAGGTAACCATAACCTTGAAAATAATCTAAAGTGTCACTTTTATCATGGTTGAGCTAACTACTCATCCAATCAAGGTTGGCATACCCTAACCCATCTAGCGTGAGTCAATCACGCTCTTAGGAACCCAAAACCTATTTGAGCTCCTGGGGTTAATTAGGTATTCCTTAGGGATAACCTCCCTAGATACCCTCCTAATGACCCTCCTAGGCTTGTTAGCCTTGGTCATTTTGGTCTTACCTAGGTTGACTCTAGGGGTAACTCCCCTTGCAACCTTCTTAGTGGTCACCCTAGGTTTCCTAGAAACCCTAGCCACTAGGCACACCCTTTGGTCAACCTTAGGGATGACTTCCCTATTGACCTTGGTCTTCCTAGACCTAGTTTGTGTTTCATAATCAAATGGAACACTATGGTAAGTCACCTTAGGCTTAGGTTTGTGACCCAAACCATTCTTGCCCTTGGTTGACTTTAGTTTCTTGGGTCCTAGATGTTGACTTTGAGGTTTTGACCCTTGACTTTGACCCCTTGCATTTGATTTTGCATAATCTTGAGGGTCTTTTCTAGTTTTTCAAGCCTTGACCTCAAGGCTTAGTTCTCTAATTCTAATTGCCTAATTTTAGAATTTTGATTTGGTCTTTAGGCATGGGACTTCCTAGGCATATGCCTAGTCCACTTGGGATTCAAACCTAGGTGCTCTTGTATTTTCTTGATAGATTCCCTAGGTAAGGTATTTTTAGGGACATTAGTCTCAAATTTTTCCTTATTCCCTAAGTGGACACTTTTAGCTCCTAAACACAAATATTTATTTCTATCATGCTTTTCATGGTGAATTGCAAGAGAATTAAATTTCCTAGCATGCTTTTGACTTTTAACTAAAGAAAAAGCATTATTAACATGATATACCTAAGGGTTTGCCTTAGTATCTCCCCCTACTTGTGATGCTCCTTCTTGGGTCTTTTTGCTCCCCCTAGGACATTGATTCCTATAATGTCCTTTTGAATTGCACTTGAAGGATATGATGTGCTCCTTGCCTTTAGGTGTTGGGGAACCGACATCCTTTACTTTTGGTGCCGGTGGAGCTTTCCTAATCTTCTTTGGGCACTTGCTCTTATAGTGCCCAAATTCCCTACACTCAAAACATATAATATTATTTTTATTTTGAATTACGGTGTTTGAGTTACCTAGGGTGGTTATGGTGATTGGAGTGGATTCTTCATTCCTCCCGGAGGCTGAAGTGATTTCTTGCTCTTGCTCCGGTGTTGAGGATGGTATAATCTCCTCCAATTCTACTTCCTCTTTCTCCTTGGATGTTGATGGTCTCTCAACCTCCAAGTCCTCACTTCCTTATGAGGATGATGGGCTTGCCTCTTCGGTCCCTTCCTCTTGGATCGGTGATGGACCTTCATGGAGCTTGACCAAATTGCTTCAAAGCTCTTTAGCATCCATGCACTCACCTAGGCTACACAAGAAGTCATTAGGAATTAAATCGAAAATGAATTTGATTACCTTCTTGTTTTTCTAGAATCTTTAGAGTTGATCCTCACTCCATCTCTTCTTTTTGAGGAATCCACCTTTTGGTCCTCTTGGATACTCAAATTCTTCCATTAATAAAGATCATTCCTCTAAATCTCTCATCATCAAAAAATCTTCAATTCTTCTCTTCCAAGAATTGAAGTCTTCTCGTCCATATAATGAGTATGGGATCGGTGTGTTGATGTCCCAACCGAGTTGTTCTTCTAACTCCATCTTCACCCTCTAGCTTCTTTGTCTTAGCTCCCGGCGGTTAGTCCGTAGAAGAGCCCTGGGCTCTGATACCAATTGTAGAAGATTTGAGGCCGCTAGAGGGGGGTGAATAGCGTCGTGTTCGTACGATGATGAAATTCGTTCACGTTCGTCTCTACAAAACTCGTTATGCGCAGTGGAATAATAATAATAATAACGACAAGCAAGACAAACATGCAAACACAATTGTTTAACGTAGTTCGAAACCTCAAGGTTCCTACTCCACGGATCGAGCTCTACAAGCTCTAGTGATGCACACGCAACCACTAATAAACACTCCTTCTAGGAACAATCCGGAGGCGGAGAAACCTCGTATAATATGATTACAATAATAATCAAAATGCTACAAGCAAATACAATGAAATACAAAGCAATACAAGTAAAGAAAACACTTTACAAATGCTCTTGAATGCTTGATCGCTTGGTTGCTTGATATCAACTTGGAGACCCTGAATTGCAGCAGCAAATCGCCCCAAAAGCCCTCAAGAAACCATTGCCATTTTCCTCCATCACGAGCTCCTTATAAAGCTTCAACCTATGCTGGAAAAAGTCGATCAGTCGACTGCTCGGGACCATCAGTCGACTGATGCCACTGTTGTCGTGAGATAACGACTAGATCCACGCTGGATAAGTCCAACGGATCCATCATCAGTCGACTGATGATACCCATCAGTCGACTGATGGAGCCTCACTCGACCAGTCGAGTCTCGACTCCATTCTGTGCCCGATTTCACGAGCATCAGTCGACTGCCCACCTATGACAGTCGACTGTCAGAGCAATTCTCGCAGTCGAACCCTAGTTGACTACGCCAGTCGACTGTCACATGGCACCAGTCGACTGGCACACCTCAAACATGAGGTTTTAGCCCAAGTATGGTGCCCCCATACTTGCTAGATCACCCTTAGCCTAGACCTAAGCCTTCTAGCCACCTCTATCAGCCTCACGCCTCTCGGATCCCTCCAAGTCATCCATGACTTGTTCATCCATCGCGCTAGCCTCCAGGTGCTTCCATCGGCTATGTCATGCTAATGGTGTCTACACCACCAAGGCACATTGGACTTACGCCGCCAAGACTCCGCTTGGACTTTACGCTGTCAATCATTGGACTTATGCTGCCAAGACTCCCGCTTGGACTTTACGCCGCCAATATCAAACCCCTTGGACTTCTCAAACGCCAAAACTCAAGCTTGGACTTCCCCTTGCCAACCAATGTTGGACTTTCCATGCCAAGACACATGCTTGGACTTCCCTTGTGCCAAGTGTCCCACATGGACTTTCCATGCTAAGTATTCATGACTTGGATTTTACCAAGACAATTACATTGTCATATGTTTTTGTCTAACATCAAAACATCTCTCGAGCTAAGCTCGAGTCTTGGTCAATCGTGACCTGGGCCGATTGCACCAACAATTAACCTTAGCAAAGCCTAATACATTACCTACACACTCAACACAACATATGAGATACCAAGAATGACTTAACTTTGAATCTTTATCATCATCAAAACCTAGGTTCGATTATCTGGTACCCCTGCACCAACAATTTCTTATCACAATTGAGGGCAATATGCCCGAACTCTTTGTAACTATAGCATTGTATTTGTCCCTTTCCTCCGTTCTTCCCTTGAGCAACATAAGCAACATTAACAACCTCGGGTATCACCCTAGACAAACCTAGAACAATTTGTGTAGCCATTCTTTGTTCTTCACGCAACAATTCTCCAAGACATATATCCAAGGAAGGGACAGGATTTCTATTCAGTAATCCAGTCCATGCAACTTCAAATTCTAACCTCAGTTTCATAAAAAAGTGATCGTGTCCACTATCTTCATGAATAGATTGAAGGCTAGTTAAAGCCTCTTTAGGTACCTTTGAATAGATAAGACCAGAATATTCGCTCCATAGATCAATAAATCCAGAATAATACTACTCAATAGAGAGATTACGCTGACTAAAATTACCAATCTCAAGTTCTAGTTAAAATCGTCTTGCAGTGTTATCTTGATGATATATATGTTGCAGATAATCTCACATCTCCTTAGCTATACTAAAGGAACATAAATTGTTCACCATATGAGATTCAATAGAACCTAAAATCCAAGAGATGATTTGAGCATCCTTTGCCTCCCATCGACTAAGTTATGTACCTTCTTTAGGAGTAGGAGTAGACCCATCAATGTGATTCCAAAGCTCCTTTCCTTTCAAATACATTCTGAACTAAAAATCCCATGCTGCATAATTCTTTCCTATAAATTTGATAGTCAAAGTCTCTGTAGACATTCTTCCAAGAAAATTCTCAACAAATAGTCTTCCAAAAATGAAATCTCAAAGCCGAAGTTGTTGATCAAAAATTAATCAATCCAAAAAAAATAAAAGCAAACCAGAAAAACTTTGTAAGACTGAAGCAAAAAGAAATCGACAGAGATTTGAAGATTCAGTTATGAATTCCAGAACCTAGCTCTGATACCATGACAAACTTTGAGAAAATGGATTCGTGCCCTTTCTTTGATGATCTTTCCTTTAAATAAGGATCGTTTTACAATCTATTTTAGACAAATAAATATTACAATAATTATACTAATTACTGCTAATTTATTTTAAGTAAAAATATATGTAAATTATGGTAAACTATATTTTGATATCTTAGCCATAATTTCTATCATAATCTCAACCATTGACAGCCTACAATCTCTCCCATTAATACTAGCCACAAAGATTATCCCGTGGAGCTCTTTCAAATTAACAATTAAGTAAAAGGAAATGATGGCTAATAAAAATTAAGTCTAATACTAGATCAAGCTATACTATAATAAGAAATGAACAAGATTAAAAAATATACAACATAAGAATTATAAGGGCACATAATTTTAATTGTAATGCACAAAGGATCAATAGAAATTCAATCGTTGAGTCGATTGATTTTTTTTATTTCAACCAAAATAGTCATATTAACTTTTTATATATAAACACATTGTAAATAATATGAGCAGACTGGAGACACTTAGGTAGCATTTGGTTCATAATTTTTTTTTATTTTTTATTTTTATTTTTTATTTTTATTTTTAAAATGTGAGAAATAATGTTTGGTTGAATTTTTCCATCTTTGTTTTTCAGAAAATAAAAGAGCGTGTTTTGAAAAATTGGAAAACGTAAAAAAATTATTTTTTATTTTCTGAAAAAGAGAAAATGAAAATAGAAAATAGTTCGAGAGCGTTTGGTAGGCACTTTCTTCTCCGTTTTTCATTTTCATTTTCTACGAAAACGAGAAAACGTGTTTGGTTCGCGTTTTCCATCTCCATTTTTCAGAAAATAAAGGAGCATTTTTTGAAAAACGAGAAATAATCATTTTTTGTTTTATTTTCGTTTTCCAAAAAATAAAAGAGCATTTTCTAGAAAACTGAAAACAACAAAAATTCATTTTCTGTTTTCTGAAAAAATAGAGAATGAAAATAAAAAATAAAAAATTCTCTACCAAATGCCCCTGAAAATTTTCTCTGAACCAAATGCCCCCTTATATTTGACTAAACCATGATAAAAATCACTTTTTAGACAAGTAAATCGATTGTCTGAGTTATTAATCAATTAATGATATAGTTATCTAGAGATTTAATTATGAATAAATTTGGATTAATCAACTAATGATTTTATACAATCGATTGATGACATATTCATTATAAGAATCGGTTGAAATAAAAAAAAACGGTTTTAATCCATAGAAAATGATCGTGACTAGTGGGTCAACTCCAAAAGAGACAACTTGATGAAGATCGAGTCTATTGACGTTGATGAATAGAATAGTTGATTGGAATAGGGATTCAGTTAATTAACTAATTAGAGCAATATTTACTACTAATACGATTTTCAAGATTAATAAATTAACTAATTGATAGTGACTGATTAATCGACTAACGATGAATAATATAATAGCACCAATGGAGTTCGAGCATGGACGCTTCAATAGAGACATTGAAACTGATAATATTGTTACCCCCTATTCTTGGTTACTAAGCTCTAAGTATTGATCCAATGTAAATTCATTTAATTATTTAATGGAGATTCCCCGAGTTGTTAAGCGAGAGGTGATGAACAAAGTTATTTTATATGCATATAGGGTGTTGATATATGCTGCGTGGTCCTTGTGTACGTAAGTATGCACAATTGAGGGGCACAACCACGTGCGATCAACGCTGCCACGTGATACATTCCTCTCAGTCACACACGTTAATGTGCATAAAAAAGTTTCCATCGGCAGGCCAGTTAACGCAATTGTATCAATGCAAAATAGCAGTCAACCTTTCGATTATAATTTTTTAAAGTGTCTATTCTTCTATTATACTAATTTTGATTTAGAAAATTTATTCTCGATGATTTATTTTCTTCGTGTTAGTTATGAGATCAACTAACGAGGATACTGAAAACAAACGAATCATCTTTTACACCAAGTTAATGTGTACAAAAAAGGCACATAGTATATATATATATATATTCATGAGTCTCTTTTATCTACCATTCGATTTCTTAGGATTCAAGAATTTAGTTATAGTATATATGCATCCAATCGAACGATGAATAATAGAAGTGTTCACGAGTGCTCACGGATGAATTATGTAACCTAACATTTCTCTCTCTCTCTATATATATATATAATATAATATAATTTTGTTATGTTTAGTATCTAATATTGTGTGACTCGTATGCGATAACGGAGAATGTATAGTAACTTCGTTGTCCAAGCACCCGCTTTTACTACGAGAAAAATAGTAAATAGCGATGATTTTTTTTCGTCACTAATACCCAATATTTACTGCTAAATAATATTAACGATGATAATATGTCGTCGCTAGTATCGTCGTAATAAGTTTGTCGCTAAGAGACTTTAACGACGAAATATTCAATTTTCGTCATTAATATTAACGATGATAGAAAAAACGTCACAAAAGATAATAATTTCGTCGCTAAATCTAGAATATTGGAAAGAGAAAAATCACTGATATTGACGACGAAACATCTCGATTTCGTCGCTAATAATTAATCGACTGAAGCAAGAAAGCAGTCGACTGTCTATTATTTAGCTAGCCACAGAATGTTTTATAGTTGACTGTGAAGGTTTTGCGGAACCGAAGTTCTGATACTACTTGAAGGTAGGAAACTTCGCTTTCCACTTCAACTCGGTCATTTGTTCATGGCGATCCCTTCTACGTCCCCAGATAAAAAAAAATTAATCCTTGACAAGAAGTGATTACCCAAGCTATCGTTTCATCGTCGTGTTATTCGATTAGAGTGGTCACTTGAACAAACTTGTTGTTCAAGCCACCAACCTCTATTCTACGAATAACCGCGAAATAGACGATGTACGGATCGCCGGTTTTTGTGTTTGTATTTGGGGTCCAAGTAAATTAGTCACATAATATAAACATACAACATACAAAGGAACAAAAGAAAAACAAAAATAAATTTATACCTCTCGATCTTCTATTGTATGTCCTTCCTCCTTTTGGACATCGTGTGAGCGACGATCTTCCAAAAGTCGAAGCCTCCTAGATCACCAATCTTCCTTTCTTTGCTCACTCCGAACAAAAAGAAGAATAAAACAAAACTCTTCCCAATCTAGGACCGACCACCAAGTTAAGAGACCTAGTTGTAGCCACCGGCCAAGGAAAGGAGATGAAGGTTATGGACACCGGCCAAGAGCTCCAAGGAATCACCTTAACCCTTGTTTCCACCGGCCAAAGAGAAGAGGGAAATTGGGTTGAGCGCCGGCCAAGGTAGAGAGGAGAAGGAAGGGCGCCGACAACACCTAAGGGAGAAGAAAACCTTCCTTAAATGTGGCTGCCCAAGACACCTCTAAAAACCCTAGCCGCCCACTTGTTCCTTGCCGCCCAAGCCAAGGAAGCAAAACCCTAATCTCTCTCATTCATCTCCACGCCCAAGCCTTAAGCACATATTTATAGAGTTAGGCTTAAGCCTCTTTTTAATCTCCACCGTCAATTCTAGGGATTTAATTTCAACCGTCGGATCTAGAGATTCAATCTCAACCGTCGGATCTAGAGATTTAATCTCCACCGTCAGATCTAGAGTTTTGTTTTCCATCATTGGATCTAGGCTCCATGAGGTTTTAATAGGCTACAATAGGGACCATGAGGAGGAGTTGGATCTTGGCCACCCAATGGATCAAGCCCATAAAAAGTCCGATCCATCAATGATAATTCATTCCACTAGAGGATTATCATTGATCTACCTCACCAACCCCCATAAGTTAAAATGGGTTCAATATATTATTTGTACATATATCTCCCCGTATTTAAGATCTCGAATGTCCATCGATTAATTAATTTACTGACAATTAATTAATCAACATCTAACTCCATGAGTAGTACCACTCAACCTTATCATCATGCCGGACCAAGTCCACCTGCAGGGTTTACATGATGAACCTTATGAGCTCCTCAAGGGGACATCATCATCCTAATATATAGGACACGGTTTCCTCCTATAATCAACAGCACACCATATAAATAATATCATTTCTCAACTTACCGAGCCTATCGATTTACTCTATAAATCTCGCCCATTGGTAAATCAAAGAAATGAGTACTAAGTATATGTGTCCGTTATTATATCGGGATTAAGAGCATGCACAACATAATATCTGAGGTCTGATTCGATTATGTAGTCAGCAATAAATCGAATCACCTCTAAGTTGGTCCTGCTCAATACACACAGAGTATACTAGTGTAATTCAATGGCCAAGACAAACCAATACCAAATCACACTACAACCATTCCAATGGTTTGTCCATAACCATCTAGGTTGTGAGCCTTTACTTATACTTTACAAGGAACTGATAACATGATCTCCCGTGTGACACTACACACCATGTTATTTACAATGTAATGTATTAGACAATATGCATAATCATAAATATGCAAACAATGATCATGTGATTCTTATTTCAAAAATAAAGATGTTCATATAAAAGATAGACTTTTCAGTATACATCCCAACAATCTCCCACTTATACTAAAAGACTATGCTGTCCTCATACTGCCATAAATTTGATTCTCATTCCCTCCACATGTCTATCAAAGCTCTTGCTAGAAGAGCCTTAGTGAAAGGATCTACCAGGTCATCCTTTAATGCAATCTAGGTGACAGAAACTTCTACCCACTTTACGATCTCTCGTATCAGGTGGTACTTGCGCTCTATGTGTTTACTTGTCTTATGGGCTCGTGATTCCTTCGAGTTTGCAACTGCATCATTGTTATCACAATAAATTGTGATAGTTCTGTGCAAACCAAGAATCACATCAAAGTCCATCAAGAAGTTCCTGAGTCACACAGCTTCTTTGGCTGCCTCAGAGGCTGCCACATACTCAGCTTCCATGGTAGAGTCTGTCACGCATTTCTACTTGACACTCCTCTATACAATGACTCCACCTCCCAAAGTAAACACAAAATCTGAGGCAGACTTACTGTTATCCCTATCTGATTGGAAGTCGAAATCTGTGTAACCTACAGGGAGTAATTGGTCTGCCTAGTAAACTAGCATATAATCCCTAGTCATTCTCAGGTACTTCAATATATGATTTACCGCAGTCCAATGTCCCTGTCCAAGATTACTCTGATATCTGCTAACCATGCCGACGGCAAAGCAGATATCCGATCTCGTACATAACATAGCATACATGAGGCTTCCGACTGCCGAAGCATAAGGAATCACCTTCATCTCCTCTATCTCCTCAAATGTTCTAGGACACATCTCCTTAGATAAAGGAACTTCATGTCTGAAAGGTAGAAAATCTTTCTTGGAGTTCTGCATGCTAAAACGATCCATAATGGTGTCTATGTATGAAGTTTGAGATAAGCACAACATCCTTTTCCTGCGATCCCTTATAACCTTGATCCCCAGGATGTGTCCCACTTCTCCCAAATCCTTCATATCAAACTGTTTGGGCAACCATACCCTTACGTCCGATAACACCTTGACATTATTACCAATTAACAAAATGTCATCTATATATAGTACAAGAAATACCACTATGTTTCCGTCACATCTCTTGTATACACAAGACTCATCCGGACTTTGAATAAATCCATAAGATTGGATTACCTCACCAAAGCGGATGTTCTAAGATCTCGAAGCTTGCTTCAATCCATAAATGGATCGATTAATCTTGCACACAAGATGCTCTTTGCCCTTTGCAATGAATCCCTCTGGTTGCTTCATATAGATGTTTTCCTCAAGACTTCTATTAAGGAAAGCTGTCTTGACATTCATCTGTCATACGTCATAATCCATATGAGCAGCAATGCATAAGAGAATCCAGATAGACTTAAGCATGACTACCGACGAAAAAGTTTCCTCATAATCGTGTTGGTGCAGTGGGCACCAAAGTCGAACCGGTATTTTGATTATGGAAAAAGGCTCAATAGTTAAGGGTATATTTGTTATCTTACGAGCTCAATTAAGTGTGCAGAAATGCTAAAGTTGAGCGGAAGGTCTGCGACACCCGGTGGGAACCGAGGTGGTCGGGCAACGCCAGAGGGACTTCGGAGGAAGCCGAGGTACTCGGGTGAAGACCGGAAGCGAGGCTACAAGGTAAGCTCGTGTGAAAGCGAAGCAAGGTCGTTAAGCGTAGATCCGACCCAATACCTCCAATGGAAGGTCTAGGTCGAGATCAGATGGTTAGAACCATCGTACTTTATATTTTAAGCTAACTTGTATCATAGGAAAAACCCTTTGACTACACCAACGCTAGTCAAGTTCCAAATTTCGAGAAGAGCTCGAATTTCAAGGGGGTGAATTTGGACTTGACTCGTGTTTTGGTACAAAGGGTGATATGGCATCAAGGTGGACATCCAAACCATCACCAAGCTTCCTTGTGGTGGACGCCCAAAATAAGGTGAGTTGGCACAAGATGGTTGGCTCCCATGATGTGGCACAAGTTGAATGGCTCCAACAAGTTGGCGCCCAAGGAGGTTGGAGGTGGCACAAGGTGGTTGGATGAAACACCTCATCCTTGAGTTGTGGCACAAGAAGGTTGGAGGTGGCACAAGGTGGTTGGATGAAACACCTCATCCTCAAGTTGGCGCCCAAGGAGGTTGGAGGTGGCACAAGGTGGTTGGATGAAACACCTCATCCTTGAGTTGGCGCACAAGAAGGTTGGAGGTGGCACAAGGTGGTTGGATGAAACACCTCATCCTTGAGTTGGGATAAGAACCTCACCTTGGACACTACCTATGTCTAAATTCATAGATCAATATCCATAAATAGACATGTTCACTCCAAGCAAAAACAAGACATCAAGAGCTCTCAACACGCCGTCGTAACGCCGCTACTACTACTCACATTTGCTACGACGAAGTGCCGCCGACAACGAAAGCTACATCTTCTACTTATAAGAGTTGTCGGTATATTTATTTAAGTTCTACTTCTTTAAATTGTCTTTGTGCTTTAATCGTAACAAGGAAAGGGGAGTGTCCTTTGCCTTGATTTCTTTTGTAATCGTGTCCTACCTCCAACGAGGAGGAGTGGTTTTAGTGAATTGTTCTCCGCACGTGATCAAGGATCACTAGGGCCGTGGATTAGCAATCGAAGATTGTGAACCACGTAAAATATCTTGTCTACTTTATATTTCTGCATTCTCTACTTGCTTTTTACTTATTGCAAAAGTTTTTAACGACACGTATCGCTATTCACCCCCTCTAGCGACACTTTCGATCCAACAATTGGTATCGAGTTTGGGCGCTAAGATTCGGTGAAACCACCAATCTAGCTTTGTTTTTCTTTTTTCAGATTTTTTATTTATTTATTTCTTTTCGTAGATAATTATTTCACTTGCTTATCTTCTCCTACATATAGAATTGCATTAGAGGCTTTAGGATCGGATAAGGTTGTCCTTGGGTTAGATCCCGAGTAAGGTTGTCCTCCGGAACTTCAACGACATTCGCATTTGATTGTTTATTTCTTTTACAAGTTACATTTTATATATCTTTTTTTACTTCTCAAGATTACTAATCCAAGACGAAAGTCTTGGAATATTCTTCCGTGTGTGTTTTGCAAGATTCTTTTCGTTCTTCTTCTTGTTTTAAATGGCCCATCTCGAAGGGTTTAGCACCGCTTGACCCGTTTTACAACGGTAATGACTTTCGTTATTGGAAGGGTCGGATGGAATGCTTTCTTAAAACCCAAATCGAGATGTGGATCGTAATCCAAACCGGTTTCACACTTCCTATTAATGAAGATGGTGAATCTTTGGGTTACGATCAATGGTCAAATTCCATGAAAAAACAAGTAGAAGCCGATGCCAAGGCAACTCAAATCTTGCAATGTGGGTTGTCCAAGGAAGAGCTCAACCGCGTCGGCCCCTTCATTAGTGCAAAGGACTTATGGACCAAGCTAGTGGAACTACACGAAGGCACCGACGACACGAAGGTATGTAAAAGAGATTTACTTTTAAATAAATTGTATAACTTGAAAATGCAGGAAAACGAGACTGCAACTCAACTACATGCTCGTATCCAAGACATCGTCAACCAACTCCATGCCATCGGACAAAAGGTCGAGAATCGCGACCTTATCAGGTATTCTCTTAACTCGTTTCCTAGGACCACCTTGTGGGCATCCATGGTCGATGCCTACAAGGTCTCCAAGGACCTTTCTAAAATTAGGTTAGACGAATTATTTTCCGAGTTTGAACTTCATGAGCAAACTAACGTGATCCGGGCCGAGAGAGGTATTGCTCTACTTGCAGGACAAAGAAGCAAGCCACCTACTAGGCAAGTAGATGAACTCCAACCCGAAGACGAATCCGAATCCGAAGAGGAGGCCATAATAGTCAATATTGTGCGGAGAATAGTTCGACAAGAAAGAAGGAAATTGAAGAATGAGAACCAAAAGAAAAAGGGAGCAAGGAAAGCCTTCCATGCAACTTGGGACAACAGAGAAGACATAGCTTACATGGCAAGAACGGAGGAGTCCGAGAATCCGGCCGAGTCCAACTACAACTCCGACTCGACTCAAGATTATTTAGAGAGAAAACTCAAAGCGGACCAAAAGGGAAAGTTAAGGTTGATTTCTCTTTAATTAGTACACTTTACAAGATACACTTAAACTGCTTAATAGGAAATTAACTAAGTCCGAGTCTAGGGTTGAGTCGTTACTTGAGGAGGTTGAAACCCTCAAGCAAGAGGCTACTCTAACCTCTTCAACTAGTCAAGTTCAAGAGAGAAACTCAATCCAAATTGAAAAACTTGAGAAGGAGAATTCTCTCTTGAAAGACCAAGTTCAAGAGGTCGAGGCTAGGTTGGAAAGGTTCACGTTGGGATCTAAGAACCTTAACCGACTACTTGGAACCCAAAGAGCCGTGTACAACAAAGCCGGACTCGGATTTAAGTCAAAGACTACGAATAGGTCTTATATGTCTATCGTAAATCGTAGTCATCAAAGAGTCCAAGCATGGGTCCCAAAGGTTTTATTAAATTCACATATTAGGACTAATAAGTATTGGATTCTCAGATCAAGTTCATTATTTGAATAGACCTTATTGGTTCAATGGTCTAGGAGCTAACACTAAAATAGTATACCCGCTACTTAGCAAAACCATTGCATGCTTAGAATTTCGTTAACTTGTGAACTTACTTAGAATACGACATAACCAACTAAAATCCTTGAAAAGATTGAGCCTCGGGAGCCTCTTTTCATAAATAACTAGTTAGTCAACTCTTGATAATATAGTATCGTGACGCGCGAGATGATAGTACATTAGGGAGACAAAGTCTCGTGTATTCGAGCTAGATAAGGCGTATCTAGCTTGGTGCACTTGACCGAGTGGAACTAGCTGAAGCTACCTCGCCGTATCCTAAACTAGTTAGACCAGGAAGTAACCCTAAGTGACTTAAGTAATATTTTCTTGAATTTGGCTTTGTCTAAGGAAGTGGTCGTTGTTCCGATCAAAGAAGGCCCAGGCTCGCCACCACTGGAAGCCGCTCGAAAAGTTACTTAACGATCTAAAGGTTAAATCTGAATCTAACCCAAGGTTGACTATCTTTAATCAATTTAAAATCATCTCACAAAACATATAAGGTGAACAAATTATGAGACACATAGAATGGGTGAGATGTTAAGGATAATTGAAATATACTTGAAACAATCCTTCAAAATACTACTTATTTTCTCAACTATTGTACTTAACAACTCTGAGGCCAAAGTTTAGCGCCCCCTACATCTCTTATACTTCATATATTTGACTAAGGGGGAGAGCAAACTAATCTTAAGGGTTATATTATAAATCTTTAGATTATTGGTGCAGAGGGACACACCTCGAACCAATCTATCTAACTATTGCTAGACGCATGCTTGGACTCATATTTGATTTATCTAGATGCATTCATAAACGACATTGTTTTAAACCCCTATTTTATACAAAAACCCCAACACTCTTTTTTAATTTATGGCAAAAGGGGGAGAAAGTCACAAAAGTAAGGAAGAAAGTAAACAAAATTATTACCTTTTATATTAAGTAATTCCGTTTACTTAAGCAACTATTAAGGGGGAGTAAAAATTATTTTTCAAGAACTCACCTTCGGTCAAGGGGGAGGTTACCTCAAAGGGGAGAACTTGAAACAATAATATTTCTCACTCATGCTTAATCTTAATGCTAGCTCATTCATACTTAATCATTATGCTAGCTCATTCATATTTAATCTTTATGCTAGCTCATTCATGCTTAATCATTATGCTAGCTCATTCATATTTAATCTTTATGCTAGCTCATTCATGCTTAATTTCTTATGTTATGCTTAATTTTTCCTTAACTTTTGTGGGTTTGCCATGAATCAAAAAGGGGAGATTGTTGGTGCGATGGGCACCAAAGTCGAACCGTATTTTGATTATGGAAAAGGCTCAATAGTTAAGGGTATATTTGTTATCTTACGAGCTCAATTAAGTGTGCAGAAATGCTAAAGTTGAGCGGAAGGTCTGCGACACCCGGTGGGAACCGAGGTGGTCGGGCAACGCCAGAGGGACTTCGGAGGAAGCCGAGGTACTCGGGTGAAGACCGGAAGCGAGGCTACAAGGTAAGCTCGTGTGAAATCGAAGCAAGGTCGTTAAGCGTAGATCCGACCCAATACCTCCAATGGAAGGTCTAAGTCGAGATCAGATGGTTAGAACCATCGTAATTATATTTTAAGCTAACTTGTATGCTGCGGTCAAAACCCTTTGACTACAACTGCTAGTCAAGTTCCAGCCTCGAGAAGAGCTCGAATTTCAAGGGGGTGAATTTGGAATTGTCTAGTGTTTTGGTACAAAGGGTGATGTGGCATCAAGGTGGACATCCAAACGATCACCAAGCTTCCTTGTGGTGGACGCCCAAAATAAGGTGAGTTGGCACAAGATGGTTGGCTCCCAAGATGTGGCACAAGTTGAATGGCTCCAACAAGTTGGCGCCCAAGGAGGTTGGAGGTGGCACAAGGTGGTTGGATGAAACACCTCATCCTTGAGTTGGCACACAAGGAGGTTGGAGGTGGCACAAGGTGGTTGGATGAAACACCTCATCCTCAAGTTGGCGCCCAAGGAGGTTGGAGGTGGCACAAGGTGGTTGGATGAAACACCTCATCCTTGAGTTGGCGCACAAGAAGGTTGGAGGTGGCACAAGGTGGTTGGATGAAACACCTCATCCTTGAGTTGGGATAAGAACCTCACCTTGGACACTACCTATGTCTAAATTCATAGATCAATATCCATAAATAGACATGTTCACTCCAAGCAAAACAAGAATTCAAGAGCTCTCAACACGCCGTCGTAACGCAGCTACTACTACTCACATTTGCTACGACGAAGTGCCGCCGACAACGAAAGCTACATCTTCTACTTATAAGAGTTGTCGGTATATTTATTTAAGTTCTACTTCTTTAAATTGTCTTTGTGCTTTAATCGTAACAAGGAAAGGGGGAGTGTCCCTTTGCCTTGATTTCTTTTTGTAATCGTTGCTCCTACCTCCAACGAGGAGGAGTGGTTTTAGTGAATTGCCCTCCGTACGTGATCAAGGATCACTAGGGCCGTGGATTAGCAATCGAAAGATTGTGAACCACGTAAAAATATCTTGTCTACTTTATATTTCCGCTGTGCATTCTCTACTTGCTTTTTACTTATTGCAAAAGTTTTTAACGACACCGTATCGCTATTCACCCCCCCCCCCTCTAGCGACACTTTCGATCCAACAAATCGTACTCTCTTTCTGAGTATACCCCTTCGCAACAAGCCTCACTTTGAAGGTCTTAACCTTCCCATCTATTCCTCTCTTTCTTTTGTAGATCCACTTGCATCCAATGGTTTTTACACCATTGGATGATTCTACTAGCTCCCAAACCTGATTTGAATCCATAGATTCAATCTCAGCATTCATCGCACTTTGCCAAGATACCGCATCTTTATCTTGGATTGTCTCGTCATATGTCCAGGGATCAGGTTCATGTTCACCAGGGACCAAATCAGAAGATTCTCCCAAGAACATGAATCTATCAGGCTATCTCACAACCCTCCCACTACGATGAGGTATCACCTGTGTATCCTCTGTGACATGTGGTGCAGTGACTTGTGGTATATCCTCTTGTACCAGTGGTACTGAAGTAGTGACTTTCCCTTTCAATTCCTCCAGAACAATCTTATTCATGGGCTTGTGGTTCATCACATAGTCTTCCTCTAGAAATCTGACATTCGTGCTAACGATCACCCTCAGATCACTAGGACTATAAAATAAACCTCCTTTCGTTCCTCTAGGATAGCCAATGAACATGCGTACTTCTGTACGAGGTTCCAACTTACCAGCATCTGCCCTCAGCACATGTGCTGAACTCCCCCAAATCCGAATATGTCTTAGACTAGGCTTTCGCCCAGTCCACAATTCTGTGGGAGTAGAAGGCACTGTTTTAGACGGTACCAAATTCAAAATATACACTGTCGTATCTAGAGCATATCCCTATAACGAATCTAGCAACTCAGAATAACTCATCATCGATATAACCATCTTCATAAGAGTCCTATTCCTTCGCTCTGCTGCACCATTCTGCTGGGGTGTGTCATGTGCAGACAATTGGGATTGAATCCCAGTCTCTGATAAGTAATTCCTAAACTCTCCCAAGAGGTACTCACCACCACGATCAGATCGTAGTGTCTTGATACTTTTGCCATGATGTTTCTCCACATCAGCCTTGAATTTTTTGAACCTGTCAAAGCATTCAGACTTGCGGCGCATCAAGTAAATGTATCAATATCTTGAATAATCATCTATAAAAGAGATGAAATACTCAAAACCACCTCTTGCCTGGATAGACATAGGACCACACAA
This sequence comes from Wurfbainia villosa, assembly GCA_025175895.1. Classification (NCBI taxonomy): domain Eukaryota; kingdom Viridiplantae; phylum Streptophyta; class Magnoliopsida; order Zingiberales; family Zingiberaceae; genus Wurfbainia; species Wurfbainia villosa. Next base: position 111,848,144 of record CM045988.1, read on the forward strand.
ATCAGAATGAACCAATTCCAACACATCTTTGGCTCTATACCCCTTGGCCTTAAAAGGCCTCTTGGTCATTTTACCTTCCAAGCAAGATTCGTAGGTTGGGAAATCTTCCATCACTAATGAACCCAGAGGTCCATCAGCTATCAACCTTTGAATTCTGCTCAGGTTAATATGACCTAGCCTTAGATGCCAAAGATATGTTTGGTTCATCTTCGAAGGTTCTTTTCTCTTATTGGAATTAGAGGATGAGTTATTCACTTCTATTTACATCGTGGGAGCTTTTGGTTCAAGTGTATATAAATTTCCTATCAATGCATCAGAACAGATAATCTCCCTATTCCTTTTTATAACGACTTTGTCATTAAAAGAAATAGAATATCCATCCATAAACAATTTAGAAACTGAAATCAAATTCTTTCTAAATAAAGGTACATAAAGGCAATTTTTAAGAACCAAAACTTTATTCTTCTCTAAAGACAAATAAACATCTCCCACTGCAACAGCCGCCACCTTCGTGGCATCACCCAAGTATACGGTAATCTCCCCCTCAGCCAGTCGTCTGGTTTCTTGGAACCCCTGCAAAGTATTGCAGACATGATCAGTGACTCTCATATCTACACACCAGATGTCGGTAGATAACACCGCTAAACATGTTTCAACGACTAGACCAAAAGATATACCTTTGTTCTGCTTCTGGTTGGGGCAATCCTTCTTCTAGTGTCCAGTCTGCTTGCAAGTGAAGCACTTGCCTTTCGGCTTCTTCACTCGTCCCTGAGATCCTCCCACCACCTTTGCTCCACCTTGTTTCTTCTTCTTCTTGCCTTTCGGCTTAGAAGTAGAAACCTTCTAAGCAACCATGGCCTGCGCATGAGCAAGCCCTTCTGTTGCCTGGAGTTCTGTCAGAAGCTCCGCCAACGAATACAACCTCTTATTCATGTTGTAATTCAAGCGAAATTGCTCAAAACTCCTAGGTAGAGGCTGGAGAATTATATCGACCTGGGTTTCCCCATCGATCTCAGCTCCAAGGACTTCTAGCTCATTTGCCGGCTTAGGAGGATACTCTTCGAAGAGTACATACTTGTACTCCTCAGCAGTTAAGACAATATCTAGATTCTTTTTTCCAATCAACATAATTATGTACAGTAAGTTTATTTTCCTTTAGTATCACAGCTAGTGGACTGAAAGTCATTTTGAAAAAAAACCCTAAGAATCACATAGATCAAAACATTAGATTTCAAAAAATTATTGATTCTTCAAACAATAAAATTTTAAAATCAACCAACACCTTAAAATACTGAGAATATCGTATGTCACGATAGTGTGGACGTATACGAATTCTACATTTGTAAGAGGAGGTTTTACCCATTAATTTTACTATCTTGTCAACCTAACTTTTTGACAAATAAAATTAATAGTTGGTTCCTCTTCGGCCCTACAAATAAAAGACTCCGATGGGGAGGATACTCCTATTTGCATCTAAGTGTTCACCATTACTCGGTACCAAAGTAATTATCTCGTGCCTTCCGATGGGGAAGTACACGCGCTCCTTAATAATTTCTTATAACCATATTCGACCCTGTGATCTACAAACAAACTCATCCGATGGGGAAGAAGACACTTAGAGCCGACGCGCAAGTTTGTTTGCATCACATGTCAAATCGTAATGGAGACCATGTGAATTTATAAAATATCCCTCTCCCACTTAGTAATTTAAAATTGAGGAATTTTCTAGCCTACGACATGCATATCAAACAATAAGGAATAAATATGAAAAAGAAATATTTTCCAACTATTATGGCTTTTGTCTCCAATATGCCTCCTGTCGTATCGTCATCTCGTCCGCTCCTCCCTATGCCATGTACAAGCCATCCGGAGATCCGAGCCGAGAAAAACTATTTTAATTTATATCCATCGATCCTATACTCTACGAAGGAGTGTACATGAAATCTAGATCGAAAGTAAACTAAAATAAAAAGAGTGGCTAAACAATGCCGTATCTAATTACAAAAATTAAATACTAACCTCGTCAACCCTGAGGATTCAACAAAATATACAATTACACACATACAATCACATACACACATATGGCCATAATAGTTGGATCCTATGCGCACTATGCACATCCTACTATTATCCGACACATATAATATATGAAAAGTGCATAAAAGTAACCGAATCCTAAACACACAAAACCAAAAACTGTGGCTCTGATAGCACTTGAAGGTTTTGCGGAATCGAAGCTATGATACCACTTGAAGGTAGGAAACTTCGCTTCTCACTTCAACTCGGTCGCTTGTTCATGGCGATCCCTTCTACGTCCCCGGATAAAAAAAAATTATCCTTGACAAGGAGTGATTACCCAAGCTACCGTTTCATCGTCATGTTATTCGATTAGAGTGGTCACTTGAACAAACTTGTTGTTTAAGCCACCAACTTCTATTCTACGAATAGCCGCAGAATAGATGATGTATGGATCGTCAGTTTTTGTGTTTGTATTCAGGGTCCAAGTAAATTAGCCACATAACATAAACATATAACATACAAAGGAACAAAAAGAAAACAAAACAAAATTTATACCTCTCGATCTTCTATTGTATGTCCTTCCTCCTTATGGATGTCGTGTGGGCAACGATCTTCCAAAAGTCGAAGCCTCCTAGATCACTAATCTTCCTTTCTTTGCTCGCTCCGAACAAAAAGAAGAATAAAACAAAACTCTTCCCTATCTAGGACCGGCCACCAAGTCAAGAGACCTAGTTGTAGCTGCCGGCCAAGGAAAGGAGATGAAGGTTATGGACGCCGGCCAAGAGCTCCAAGGAATCACCTTAACCCTTGTTTCCACCGGCCAAAGAGAAGAGGGAAATTGGGTTGAGCGCTGGCCAAGGTAGAGAGGAGAAGGAAGGGCGCCGACAACACCTAAGGGAGAAGAAAACCTTCCTTAATTATGGCCGCCCAAGACACCTCTAAAAAACCTAGCCGCCCACTTGTTCCTTGTTGCCCAAGCCAAGGAAGCAAAACCCTAATCTCTCTCATTCATCTCCATGCCCAAGCCTTAAGCCCATATTTATAGAGTTAGGCTTAAGACTCCTTTTAATCTCCACCGTCGGTTCTAGGGATTTAATCTCAACCGTCGGATTTAGAGATTCAATCTCAACCGTCGGATCTAGAGATTTAATCTCCACTGTCAGATCTAGAGTTTTGTTTTCCATCATTGGATCTAGGCTCCATGAGGTTTTAATAGGCTATAATAGGGACCATGAGGAGGAGTTGGATCTTGGCCACCCAATAGATCAAACCCACATAAAGTTCAATCCATTAATGATAATCCATTCCACTAGAGGATTATCATTGATCTACCTCACCAACCCTCATAAGTTAATATGAGCTCCATATATTATTTGTACATATATCTCCCCGTGTTTAAGATCTCGAATGTCCGTCGATTAATTAATTAACATCTAACTCCATGAGTAGTACCACTCAACCTTATCATCATGCCAGATCAAGTCCACCTGCAGGGTTTACATGATGAACATTATGAGTTCCTCAAGGGGACATCATCATCCTAATATATAGGACACGGTTTTCTCCTATAATTAACGACACACCATATAAATAATATCATTTCTCAACTTACCGAGCCTATCGATTTACTCTATAAATCTCGCCCATTGGTAAATCAAAGAAATGAGTACTAAGTATATGTGTCCGTTATTATATCGGGATTAAGAGCATGCACAACATAATATCTGAGGTCTGATTCGATTATGTAGTCAGCAATAAATCGAATCACCTCTAAGTCGGTCCTGCTCAATACACACAAAGTATACTAATGTAATTCAATGGCCAAGACAAACCAATACCAAATCACACTACAACCATTCCAATGGTTTGTCCATAACCATCTAGGTTGTGAGCCTTTACTTATATACTACACACCATGTTATCTACAATGTAATGTATTAGACAATATGCATAACCATAAATATGCAAACAATGATCATGTGATTTTTATTTCAAAAATAAAGACGTTCATACAAAAAATAGACTTTTCAGTATACATCTCAGCAGACTGGCTAATCGACTGATGGGTTTGCGACAAAATATATTCATTTCGTCGCTATTTAGCAGTCGATTGATGGAGGAAAGCGAATCCGCCCATAATTTGGCGATCCACAGAATATTTTTAGTCGATCACAATCGATCAATAGTTTATGCGACGAATTTAATTTCGATGCGCGAGCCTCGATGCCCACGCCGAGGGCGCCCGACGCCCGATGCCCGACCCCCCGACGCCTTGATGCCCCGATGCCCGAGCACTTGCTACCACTCGCCATCGCTATCGAGCGGTTGAATTCTGATCGCGATCCAGTCGGAAATCGTCAAATTCGAACCCGACCGAATTGCGACTGGATTCCGATTAGATTGAAATCGGAATTCAATTGTGGTCCGATCGAAGTTAGTCAGAGGATCGACGGAGGCGATCTTGATGGATTTAGGGGCTGAGATATAGTGCTTATCGGAGAAAGAAAACTCACAAATCATCGAAAAAGTATTATGTATTTTTCATTTAATGTATAATCCCGTTTGATCGGACGATGAAGAATGCAATTGTGCATGTGCACGCAACGATGATCGCCCAGCATATCAATGCTCTCTCAATACACAGAGAGAAATTTTATCACGTGCGATGTATCAGGGCATGTCCGTGAGTGACGCATCAGTGTGAGCCTGTCTTTTCACTGGGGCCAACGAGAGGAGTCATAGAAAAAGAGTTTCTCCTTTAAAAGTTATATAATAGATAAGTAATTATAAATTATAAATATTAAATATACTAGTGTTGAATTACACAGAATTTCACCTATATACATATTATAATATTTATGAATTATATTGTGTAAAAGGAAAAATCCCTTTCTCTAAAAATCTTTTCGTTGGTTCATAATGAAGAGAGAGAGTAAATTACGATAAATTTTTGATCTTATCGACACCCAACTCAATGGAAGACTAGAATCTGTCAAAGATTATCTATATTGCATTAGTCATAAAATTTTATCGGAGCAAATATTTATGAATTATAATGGTTACATGTGATAGAAATTATGATTTATATAGTTTTTACAGTATATATTGACTTAGTTGGCATATGAACTCACTTGCGTATATAATGAAAAATTAGAACTCCGTCAAAAATAAAGATTGATATGTACTTTATTGTATAATATCTATATTGTAATAGTCATTCGATCTATGAATTATAACGATTACAAGTGGTATTATGATTTATATATATTGACTTAGTTGGATATAAACTCACTTGCGTATATATTGTAACTATTACGACATCCAAAAGTTACAATTTATAACTATTAAAATATTCAGATAAAAAAAAGAATATTATTTTAATGAGTAATATAAAAAAAATATCTTTGATGATTTTAATAAAAAAGGACACGAGAAAAAAATAATGTTATTTTTTAAAAATATAAAATAATAGTTTAAAAAAGAGGGAAAATAAAAAGGGATAGTAAATTATGGGGCAAAGTGAAATTTTCTCATGGATTAGCAAACTTGTCTCTTGGCCACCTGTTTGAGGAAATTACCAAGAGAAGAAAATAAAATAAGAAAAAAAAAGCGCAAATAGAACGACGGAGGAAGAGAAGAAGAGGAGAGAGTGGATATGGCGATCTGTCGATCGGAACTGCGTTAATCTGGTGGGAAGGTGCGATCTCTGAGTCGCCTGTAGAGACGAGGTGGAAAGATGGGGAACGTCACGTCGTCGGTGGCTGCGCGGTTCGCGTTCTTCCCGCCGGAGCCGCCGACGTACGAGGTGTTCCGGGAGGGCGACGGGGAGGGGAAGCTCCGCCTGTTGGGGCTTTCGCCTGACTGGAACGTGGAGGTGCACCAGTTGGAGACCAAGGCAGGGAACAGGGTGGCGGCTACCTTCTGGCGGCAACCCAACGCCCGCTTCACGCTCCTCTACTCCCACGGAAACGCCGCCGACATCGGCCAGATGCTCGACCTCTTCTTCGAGCTCCGCGCGCACCTTCGCGTCAATATTATGAGGTATGGGGGACGGCGGCTGGGATATTCGCGTCAATATTCGCTCTCTTCCCTTTTCGTCTCTTTAACCCATTTCCCCCTTCAGGTTTGCAAGATTGCATTTATGTTCCTGTGAGAATATTTAGTTTCTTTTTCGTTGGTACGATCCTGTATATAGTTTCTTGTTGTGATTTTTTTTTTTTAATTTTGACATCTTTATTGATCATTGGTTAGGGAATTTTAGATCTTTGAAAGGAAGAAATAAGAATGTCGAACTTGCGACCCAATGTTTCAAGGAGAGGATTCATTATGCTCTTGCTTAACGTTATGTGGCATATCGTTTATATCCATTGTGGTTAATAGTCTTCTCGTGGTATTTGTTTTTCTTCCTATGATGAGGGTATCACAAATTCTGTATATAGCGTTGTTAAAGTGAGGCTTCTAGCAATGTGGATTCCAAAAGAAAATATAATCAGCCTAGGGTGGTGTCAAAGTCACCATTATTTGAAGCTTATATATTTTTTGTGCATATAATACCTACTACATCTTCATTTGTCTAAGCAGCATGAGACACATCGAAGGGGAGATTAGGTTACATTTCACCTTTTCTTCTTTATATTTCAGTAGCACTAGCAAAATGTGGGGATTTCCAGGTTACATTTAGTTATCTAACACTGTTCTATGAATGAAAGTGGTTTGAAGAATTAATGTTCATATAATCATATTGCTACCTGATTAAAATCTTCATGTTTCTGTTCTGCTCTTCAGCTTCGTAGATTCTATGTCCAGGTCTAATTTTCTTATGTACAAGCCCAGATTGGATAATGGAATATATAGTTTTTGTCTGTAAAATGAAAAATATAGCCTTTATAAAATTTTAATCAAAGGCAATCTAAACTATCTAATGAAACTTTTTTTATTTTACAGTTATGATTACTCAGGTTATGGAGCTTCTACAGGGAAGGTAATTTTTTTCCCTTAATAAAAGAGTAATAATTTTTTTACATGTTTACTTTGAATCTTATAAAATGTCCTTTTAACATTATGAGAAGGATTTTGTATTGTTGAGAGATTATGAAAGAAGTGAAATGTTGAGCTAGTTACTACATTTGCTCTTCATGAATATACCCACTTGCATGTAGATTAATCAAAGGCTTCTAGTACCTAGCTGTAGATTAATTAGAAGCCTTTAGTCCTTAGTAATTACTTCAGCAAATCTATAAGACACAATTGTTGGAAATTGAAAATTATATTAATTCAAAGCTTATCTATTATATGGGATCCTAATATCTTTTTATAAATTGATAAATGCCTTATAGATTGATAACATGGGTTAAATGGTTGCATAGCTCTTGAATCTATGATCCAAGAGTTGAGAAAGGTTGTGTCCGAGACATTTAATTCAATAGATGATTTAACATACTTGAGTACACCAATGTGCTAGTATTTGAAGGTTACTAATAAGAAATCTGAGTCTCTTGACCTCTTCTTAGTTTAGTCCACCTGACTCTTTTGGCATTGCTTAATTTTGTTGTGTATTTGTCAAATGCATCTGATGATTGATCTTTATTTGCTCTTTTTTATTTCCCCACTCTTGATTGGATGGTTGGCCATGAAGCTTCCAACATGGGTCACGAGTATGGAATGCCTTTTTATAATAGGTGCACCACAAACTATCATGATAGCTTGCCCAACTTTTCTACTTTTAGGAAATATTACTTCTTTTTTTGTGTTGTTGAATTACTACCACCATTAGTTCTTATACCTGAGCTTTTCATGCTTTATGGCTCGAGCATAAGTCTTCTTACAAAAAAAATCATAAACTCTATCATTGAAGTCTTTAGAATAGAAATATTTTCAGAACATTTGGTTTTGATCACCCCTATAATGATTAAGGTTTATAATTTCGTGTCGTGTCGAAGTTTGGGTTTATTACCAAAATGATACAATGATACAGTTTTGTTACTATATTGTATCGTGCTGATATAATTTTGTTATTTTTTTAAAATATAAATATTTTATTCAAAAATACTTTTATTAATATTTGATTGTTTTGGATGCTTACTATTGAGGTATATTTGAGATGTTGAATGTTGAATTCAAGTTTTGATGCTATCTCATAAAATATTTAATGCTTATTGAGTAAAAGACAATTTAAGATTAGTTGAAGTCCACTAAGTAGACATGGAAGCAATTTAATTTGGATTTATTTTTATTAATTTAAAATTAAATCAAATTTATATATAATAATTTAATTCATAGTAGTGTATTTTAAAGAGCTAGAAATTATATTTTATTTATTTATTTATTATTTTTTCTAACAAATTGTTCCCTCTATTTTAAACTGTTTATCTCATGGACGGATGGAGGGAAAAAATTAACCATCCTTTAAGAGAGATTTTTTTTATTGATCTTGTAGATGGATGGAGTAAAAAAATTAACCATAGTTAAAGTAGTAAAGAGGTTTTTTTTTCTCTCTGTTTATCTTGGGAAGAATAAAGGAGGAAAAATAATAATAATGGAGGAAAAATATTTAACGGATCAAGGAGTAAAAAAATTTAAGAGAGAAAAGAATAAGGGAAGGAATTTGAACTAATTGCCTAAAAGTTAAAAAATGAAAATGAAAAATAATAAAAGGAGGGCACCTTGACTTCCTCTGTGACACCATGAGGTTGTGGTTTCTTCCATAACTTTGTGAAGGATCGTGTCGTTGCGGAGGACTGTCTCAGTGTTAGTGCCCGAGCAAAATAGAAAATTTTGTCGGTGTAACGGCACATGGTATTTTATACATTGATCAAATTTTTGTCATAAGCTTTTAAATTATTTACTGCCTTATTTAGCAATTGTTGTTTTCACCTTCATCTAATTTACTTGGGCCCACCGATGATGAAGATTAAAGAAAGGAATCCAGTTATGAAGGCTAGTAAAAGGAACACAACAAATATTCTAGTTTGTCTTTAGAAAAGAGAATAAAATAGAAAGCTGGAAGAAGGAAACTGAAAACCAAGCCTAAGGCTCTGTCACCACATTTAAAATTGAAAATTGTATTGCCGTAAAACTTATTCATTACATAGATTGGATTCTAAAGCCTTTTTTATAGATTGATAATCCAACTTATTCTTTATAAAATAACATATTTTTCTAATGAAAACCTTACTTATCCCAATAAAATTCTAACAAACTTTTATAAACTAATAATAAAACTTTTTAAGGAAATTAGCTACGCTATCATATTCCATATTTCATGGAATCCTGATCCCATGATTTATTTTAGCCTAATTTTTAGAGATATATGGTTACAAAATCATGCTTTACAACAAAACTATTTAGCTGTGGCAAATCACTCTCTCAGTCTCTCACAAATCAAAATTTTGTGATTATCGCTGCTGCTACATATTTTTTATTTGACATAATTTTCCCTTTGTATAAATCATGCTTAGAAGTAATTGTTTAAATTTAGAGCAACGATAACCATCAAGCCTTATGCCACTGTATTGTTTAAATTTAGAAAATGATTAAATATAAGATGGTTTATGACGTTGAATTTTATGGAATCAAACATGCGGAGAGATAAGCTTAACCATCTCACTTAGTTGAAGTATCTAACAATGCATTTTTGTTTGCATTGGAAGGAATCTAAAAGGAATTAACAGGAATCATAAATGCAATGATATATTTGAAATGCAGTCAATCTAAGTGATGGTGATATGCATACCTATGTTTATTGCATGAACATTGTTAGATACAATACATTCCAAAGCAACTTGATGTTTCTATATGACTTCTTAAAAGATGGTATCATTAGTAAAATTCAATTTTGGGATAAGATCCTTATAGCTGACATCAAATAGTTGGAACTGACAGTAGTTGTATGATAGCTTACGTATAAGTTGATGTGTCACACCAATATTTCTCATCAAATACTTTTCTTATCAGAAACAATTATTTTGTCTTTAAACTCTCATGTCTGAACATAACCATGTTTCCCTTGTTATTGGCCATTCTTCCTAAAGCCATCTGAGTTCAACACATACTACGACATAGAAGCAGTGTATGAGTGTTTGAAGAAAGAATATGGGATAGAAGAAGAAGATCTTATTTTGTACGGTCAGTCTGTTGGTAGTGGACCGACATTGCATCTGGCTGCACAATTACAGAAACTGAGGGGGGTTGTCCTTCATAGTGCAATTCTTTCAGGAATTCGTGTCTTGTATCCTGTGAAAGTGACATTCTGGTTTGATATTTTTAAAGTAAGTTCAGACTTAAGTCTCTGATGGATTTTCATGTCTTGCTTATTTGTGTTAATGATGTTGCAAGTACTTTCCATTTTTACCTGAGATTTCTTTTTCTTGTTACGGTCTTGAAAATTGAGATTTTTGTTTGCAGAACATTGACAAAATACGACAGGTCAACTGCCATGTTCTTGTTATTCATGTAAGTCTTTTATACTGGTCATTTCTCTATGCTAATTTTTTTTCCTTAAGAGAAACAATCATGTAGCTACTGTAGTATACCTTTCCAGATTACTGTGTATTTAAATTAATGTAATTGGGAGAATCATTTACTTCTTTCCCTCTTTCTTCCTTTTCTACTTCTTCCTCTTTTTCTCATCTTCTTCTCTCATGAGCCATTGTTCTCCTTCTTTCCCTTTTCTTCACTTTATATTGCTCTTCACCTGATTTTTTTTTTTAAATTTGATACAACCATTCTATAGGGAGCCTTGGCACAACGGTAAGGTTGTTGCCTTGTGACCAAGAGGTTACGGGTTCAAATCCTGGAAACAGCCTCTTGCAAAAATCCAAGAGGTCACGGGTTCAAATCCTGGAAACAGCCTCTTGCAAAAAAGCAAGGTAAGGCTGCATACAATGGATTCCTTCTCCGGTACCCCGTGTGGCGGGAGCTTCGTGCACCGGGTTATAGTTTATACAACCATTCTATGTTCTCTTACCTGTTATTCACTTCCCTTCTCCTTTCTTTTCTTTTTCTCCCAATTTCTACCCTCTCTATTCTTTCCATTTTTTCAGCGTTAGTCCCCTCATCAACATGTGGTACTCAGACAAGCTATCTGAATTTGCATTATTGATAGTGCTAGGCTTCATGCTAAGTGATTATCTAAGCATCCAAAGGGATAGAATCTTACTACCAGAAAATGAGCAATTTGGCACGATGATTGACACCTTTTTAAGGGAGAATATTGTAGAATTTACTCCATGTAGATCCCTTTGTATCCTAGTGGCATGTGCTTGCAGGCCTAAGGCCAAGTGGCAATTCTAAATTAGCTTCGATGGAAGTACTCATTGCAGTTGTTTTGGATCACTAGGTAGGTGTAATTCCGTTGCCTAATGTTCATGTTGTACATCTCTCTAGAGATAGTTGGGACTGAGACACATTTTGAATAGTAGTCTTGTAGTTCCCCAGTTACATATCGTTGTTTGTGTTGGTGTCCTGGTAGATGGTAATAGGAATAGAGCTACGTTTCCAATTAACACCATTAAAATTACATGCTTTCTTATAAGTCATATGCAACATGAAACCTATATAAGAAGCATCATTACCTATATATTGAGTAAAAAGTAGGACAAAAAGACCCTTTTATTTTTCATTTCTCCATCTAATTATTTACTTGTTATTTCTTGTTTTCATTTTTTTCTCAATTTTTTTTAAATTCATATGTTTTCCAATTTCCCTCTCTCAACTTGTTCCTCAACTCTATTACAACTTGGCAATTTGACTAGGGTGGTTCTCAACTCTATACCCACCTATGTTGGAAATTGATTTTTATATCTAACAAATAAAAACATCCATTAAATTGATAATGGATATTTAGTTGGATATAATAAAATTAAACTACTCATGTGATGAAGGGAACATGCGTATGGTCAATTTGGTTTGAGTCAATTTGTGATTTGACGAGGGCACTTGCTTTGAGTATGAGCTTGGAAAAAGTCGAAGGATGTAAGTACACAAACATAAATTTGAGTATGAATAAGTACAAAATCCATGGGATGAATAAGGATGTAAAAATTATTTTGATACAAAAGGTCACTTGAACCAATGGAGAGACCTACAAAAGTCAACATGGTAGCTCTTGTGGCTGCATGTGTGGCAACTGCATAAGCTACACACATCATAAATATTCCATGCAACCTCTTGACTTAAGAAATACTTATTCTATGAAATTTCTTGAAATTAAGAAATGTTTTAATTTCCACCCCAATAAAAGGGTCCTCTTCTCCTATTCCATAACATTATAAACTCGAGAGATATTCTCTCCTCTTTGAGTTCACTTTTTTTTTTTTTAATAAATTTTATAAAGAGGTCAGGCTGATCTCAAAATTTGAAGTAGTCCTATTAAGAAATAAAACATATTACATTTAGGGAGATGATTGATGATAATTGTAAGCATCTAGGCTTGGTAAATATCATATTAAAAGGAGATTTTGAATGTAACACATGTAAAAGGAGAAAATAACTTTAGCAATAAAGTTTTAACATTTACTGATACGGTACAGATTTTTCATTCTCGATTTTTGCCACCGAGGAGGGGTTCTCTCTGACCGCAGCAATATATATCCTGAAAAAGTTAACATGTGTCAAACCATCGCCGGCCTATCCCACGGTGACCCTCCAATGCTTAAGTCAGATAGGATTCATAGGGAAGAAAAATATATTAAATACAGTAAAAGTAATGTAAAAGAAGAGTAAGAGAACTTATCTCATGTGTAGCTAGAAACATGTAAGAGTCTGCAAAAAAATGTTTAGATAATACCAGAAGAGCCTCGATCATCCGTGAAAGCATGAGAAGGTTATCTCCAAGTAATTCCAAGATCACACACACATGCTGTCCATTTGACCTTCAATGCTTGAAATGGTTGAGCAACTTCACTGTCTTCGTTTGAAGCTAGCAGAGATCTCATTTCTGCTCATTAAAAGAAAGTCATATGGGAAACAACTTTGTGATTAAAACCACCAATCTTGAAATCCATCCTGAAATGATTCGGCAAGTATAATTGAGCTCTTTATCAGCTGCATATACTCTGTTCTAAAGCAGGATCGAATCCACTAGCTATCACTCCTAATATTTGATAGTGTGATCATAGCTTGCTGTGGCAAGAATCATAGAAGGTTGGCTCATTCTCAAGGACCCTATTGCTCACCTAACCTTGAACATATTTTTGTTCGCAAATGATAGTGCATAATGATTTTTTGTTCGCAAATAAAAAAATACTTGATATGTACAAGGTATAATTATTAAATCAAGGACTTTAATATTTTTGAAAGATATTTTGCATACGAAAGCAAGAAAGGTTCTAATAAAATAACTTTCAAGTTTGCAATTGATAATCATCCAACCGACGAAAGACAAGATGCAACAAGAGGTTTAAAGTAGTGATGAAAGGTTCAAACTTGATTTCCTAACTTAGTGAAGAAGCCAAAGATAGTCAAGGAAACATTGTCGAGTCTAAAAGTGTTAAATAATGAGATAAAATCCACAATACAAAATTATACCTAGAAATTGATGGATCTCCCTTTTCCATTTACATAATAAATCATTAAGTTGTAAGTCAATGCTAAAGATAAATTACACAACTAATAGACCAATCAACAAGTCTAGAATTGTAGCTATCGGCTATAAATAAAAAGAAGATTTTAACCATTTCAATGTATACACAATCTTGAGATTCACTAAAGAATGTTAAGATTACTTTCTTGAATGGTGAATTAAAGCGGAGATCTATCAGGAGAGTTTATTGTTTTGAACAAGAGATTACCTTGATTATTTTGATATTTATTTGCTTGCGACTGAGATAATGTACATTTGAATGTTGATTGCTATTATTGGAAGACATGAGCTCGAGATTCACTAAACAGGTGTTAAGAGTGCCTTGTCTATAGAACAATTAGAAGGATTTATTATTTTATATCAAGAGATGAAGGTGTGCAGACTCATTAGATCATTGCATGAGCTCAAACAGGTATTGAAACAATGATATAAGAAATTTAACAAGTGTGACATGTTTCTATATAAAAAATACACTTGAGACATAATAGTATGCATGTCTATTGAAAACATGCTAAATAATGAACTGTGATCGTGGATATAATCACGAAGAAAAAGAAAATGTTGATAAAATACTTTGATATGAAGAATATAAATTGACATATGTAATATTAGACATCAAAATCTCCAAGGCATCTGGAGGACTAGTCCTCTCTTGTCTCTAATGTTACTATGGTGAGATAGTATAACGTTCCAGTAGTCCTAGAGTTGAAGTTTATAGTTTGGTAAGAATAATGGAGAATATATATCGCAACTAGAATATTGTAACCATTGGTAGTCTATGTAAGCTATGAACTGCACTCGATTTGACATATAATTTATAGTCAATAAGTTGAACAAATATACTAGTAATCAGGTAATGATTATTGGAAAGCATGGGTGATATTAAGGTACCAAAAATATATAATGAGATACAAATCACACTATTTAGGATATTTAACTACATTATAGAATATTTATTAACTAGATATCCAATATTAAAGACTCTAAATTCATGAGTGGTTATATGTTTACCATTAGAAAAGTGCAGTGTCCTAGAAGTTCTCAAATCAAAGTTGTATTGCTTGTCCACTGTAGAATCTAACCTTTTTTTTTTTTAGCCGACACTAGGTATCTAGGCCTTTGGTCCGACTAATCCTGGGGGCGCCTAGTCCGGCCCCACGAAAGGTTCTTACTAGCCGCTAAATTGAAAAACGCTTGCAATAGGCGGCTCAACAACCCAACTTTCTTAAGCCTAACACCCCATTTGGTGGAAATTCCTATAAATGTGTCACAGCTGGGGCTCAAACCTTAGATGCCTGAGAAACTGCATGGGTGCCCTACCGCTGCACTGTAGTCGCGGGGGCAAATCTAACATTTTAACTTTACATAGAGATGGGAAAAGCATTATTGGAGCAAATTATTGGAACATCTTATTAGAGGGCTTTCCTTATTGAATAAAACCCTTTAAGCAATTGTTGATGGGCCCTTAAGTAGCATATATAATTGTAAATCTTAACATATTTGTTGAAAATATAATACCACTACATAATTTTGATCTTTAGAGAGATAATCTCCATCAACTACACGAAGTCAAAAGAGAATCTCACAAATCTTCTAACTAAAGACTTAGAGATCAAGTGTATTGCCTGTCCAGATAAACGAGACTAAAACCCACATGTGAGTCAATTAGAGACTACCAAAACATGCTAACCGGAGACTTTAAGATTACGGTTTAAAAGAGATAATTAAGTTATAAAATTCAGAAGACGCCTAAAAGGAAAAACTTATTCTTGGACAATAGAGGTAGGACTTGTAAAGGGTATTGTTAAGTGATAGCCTTTTAATGATTTTTATATTGCATTGAGGAGGATATGACGGACTACAACATTGATACTTTTATAGGTCACCTATGTAAGTGTGAAGTGAGACTGCTTCAAATTGAAATTTATTAATCCCAAGAATTGTCTAAGGTCAAAATAGATACAACACAAAATCTTATAAAGGTTTAGGGAGGCTATTGTATGAGTTTAATAGCTGTCTTGATTTACACTAATGGCTAAACAATTCAAAGCATTACATTCACTGATTAGCCAAGTAACATCGAACTAATTCCACTATCAAAAGTTTAATTTCATAAGCTATCTATCCGAATGCCATAGTTTTTTCTTGGAACTCTATTGAGTTCTATTGAAAGTCGAATTAATTTCTATTTATATTAGGATTGAATTTAGTTTTTATAACCACTAAATTTAGCAGGATCTAATAAATAGATAATAGATCTTTAGTTAGGAATGGAAGTAGATTGTCATAAAGTCAATTTCTCAAGTAAATTTAAAACTAGTGTCTAAAATTAAGCTCCTTGAGTGATAAAGGAAACAAGCATATCTTGATCTAAACAAACCATCATTATTTTATGTTTTTCGTTGGTCTAGTTTGGGTGGAATATGATTGGACAAGGTTGCAAGTTCGAATATAAGCTTGGAGTTCACAAATGTGTGTGCACAAATGTAAACTCAAGAACATGACCATAAAATTGCATGGGATGAAAAAGGATGAAAAAATTACATAGATACAAGAGGTTGTAAAAGGATGAGAAAATTACGTAGATACAAGAGGTTGTACAAACCCACAACGGCATATACAAAGATTAATGGTGCAATCGAATGAGTGAGCTAAACACATGACAACAAACTTTAAATGTCATGTAACCTCTTTAATTTATTGGTGCAATTGTACCCAAGTGGTTTGGCGTGATTTTGAGTTTTGATGTTTTGGTAAAAAGTTTAAGTTAAGCTTTCTTTTGTGCTTTAATATGTGTGTTTGAGTGTGCAAGAATTTACAAGAACATACATGGAGCTTGGAGAGTTTGTGATTTGGCGTGACCAAAGTGGCATACTTAGTGGCTTGGAGGTCCATGGAGATCAAAGAAAGATGGTATGAGACATTTGAGGAACCGTAGGATAAGAAGAACTGAGGTGATAATTATAGTAACTTTGGAGCATAACCTAGCATAGTCAAGTTGGTAGATCGATGGCTTGAGGTCTAATGGAGTGATGATGATAATTGATGGAGGCGGTCTACGTAGGTGAAGATGTAAAGGATAAGATGTGGAGAAGTGGAGGGCTCACTTGCATCTAAGGGACTAGTAACTCGACGAGAGATTACCTAGGGGTGAAGTCAAGATGCATTGGTAAAACTCCATGGCGAGATGAGTTGTGAGATTTAATTGGCTTATACACATAAGGCGAGGATAAAACTCAATGGAGATGGACTCAACCTTTGACTTGGTCGTAGTCAAGGATTCCAATTGACTAGTATTAGACACCAATTGACTAGTGATTTAGGACAGTCGACTAATGGTGGACAAGAGTTGACTTATCAACGGTAACAATAGGAATTGAAGGCTATTAAAGGACTTCAGGGAAGCTTCATTGCTGCCAATCTTTATATTGGTTAAATTTGTTTTGATCCTTGTTCATCTATCTACTCTTCACTGTACCTCCAAGAGTTAACCGAGAAGGATAAAGTTAAAGTGAACCACCAATGGATCCTAAACCCTCGTGTTTAGTTGCACCATTGAGTTTGGAACCTTGAAGAGATTGTCAGTGATAAGTCGGAGGAAGGTGAGGATGATGTCAAGTCATGATGCCCCTTATACCTTAGGCGGCACATACAACTTTTAATGGTGGCTACTGATCGACTTTCCTATTAACAATGGCTAAGTTCCTTTTACCATAGGCTGTGAAAAAGTCTTGATTCGACTAATTCCATCCATTTACTCTCATTTACTGATGAATACAGAATTGTACAAGTATGATTTGGGGAAAAAGAAACAATCTTCTCTGTTCTGGTAGGATTAGGATGTATCCTTTTTATGAAAATGCTATGATGTCTTCTTTCAGGGAACTGCTGATGAGATTGTTGATTGGAATCACGGAAAACGTTTGTGGGAGCTAGCCAAAGAGAAGTATAATCCTCTCTGGATCAAAGGTGGTGGCCACTGCAACTTAGAGACGTATCCTGAATACATCAAGCATCTGAGGAAGTTCATCAATGCCATGGAAAGACTTTCGCTCACGAAACAGGCAAATCAAAGCAATAATCCGCCGCCATCGTCCATCGAGGAGGATTTAAAACATAATAAGTGTCTAATGTTTGCCAAGAAATGATGTGTTAAAGAGATTATTATCATCCCAAAAGCTCCGAAGCCTGATACATGAGTTAGTTATGAATCAACCGTTTGAACGATGAAGAGCTGGATTCTGCAGGAGCCTCTTGTGGGATACGACGAGATAAAGCAAACTCCACAAAAGAAAAAAAAAGGATTTGCCCAGAGAATTTCTGGCACTGATATCTAAGAGAAATGTACAGATACTAATCTTTAGGAGAATCTGTAGACCAAATGAAATTCATGAGTTTAACTGTTTGTATGATTTGCCAGATTGATGGCTTGTGGAAAAACACTTGCGCTAAAGCAAATACATTGTTTTGTTTCTTGGGTCTTTGCAATTGATATTCTCTCTCTCTCTCTTCCTTGTATCTCTGTCAAGCTTTATTTTATTCTTCTTCAGCGCTTGCAAATGGACCACCGACGATGCTAATGGTAGAATTCCCACTAAAACTAGTCAGTTAAAAGCTTAAATTAATACGTAAATATAGTATAATCTTTTTTACATTTTCTCAATTTCACACAACTTTTTTACTTTTTTTTTTTTTCATTTCTTGCATAATATTTACAAAAATCATGTCCAAGCAGCATAGATTTTAGATGAAGACCTCAATGTGAGAGAAAGGATTGACGATGGAACGTTGGAATTGCCACGATGAAAAAAAAAATCATGCTACTTGGTAGGACTTTTATATTCTTCGTTCTTTATGATCAAACAAGAATAATACCAAAAATACTTCTCAGTTTAGGATTATATATTTGTGGAACTCATGTAAGAGTTATGCCTGACCTATGCTTCATCCACAGCTCATATGTTTTGTGGTAACAAAGGTACTAGCAGTCGAGAAAGATGATGAGAAAGAGTTGTGATTGTTCCAAATGATCTGATAAGGTTGATAGACTAGAAGATTATGATGGTGACAAGGGAGAAAGAGGGTGACTAGGTAATGTCATATGTCTTGTGGTAGTGTAGAACTATATTCGAAATTTCGATTGCAAAATAAAAAATTTGATGCATACCTCTAGTAGTTTTTCTATCCGTTGTCAGAAGAATTATCATAGTCGAACAATTCCTCACAGTTCACAAACCAAATCCGAAAGAAATTTGATGTTCTTCTCCGACAGTCCAATAGTTCGACGGTCCGACAACCTGACGACACTTGCTCTCTCTACGTTTGCACTCTGATCCCTCCTTCGTTTTGATAGATCCATCTTCCTTGGATGCACACCCCTTTTAAAGGGGGTGTAAGCCGCTGCAGCACTGCACGAAGTGCAGTGCGTGCACACGTTGCCAAAGACAATGTGTGCATCGCAATGCAATAATAAATCATTTAGCCACATAGACTAAAATATAGTCGGAGTTCATAGTTGCAAAAGACTAATAGAACAAAGATGAATAGTCACAAAGACCATTAGAACAACCAATTCATACATAGAAAAATGGTTTGTGCGACAGCAAGCACATTGAGCAATCTAATGCTAAGAAAGTTGTTACACCTTGCATAGCTGCTCGTAAAGCGATCAATGCTAAGAAAAATTGTTACACCTAACTTAGTCGCTCTTTAAATGATACATAATCATTCTCTGAATGACATATAGTCATTCATCTGACGACACACAACCATTCTCCACGTGGCACACAACCATTCTCTAGGTGGTACAAAACCATACTCCTGGTAGTGATATCTTGTTATTTATCCAGATTAAATAATTTTCATTTACATTAATATGAACATCTCTAATCCCTCATATTGACCATCATGTCAAGAGCATGTTCCCTCATATTGATCTTCAAGTCACCTAGAACCTCTTCTAATAGCCTCCCAAATCTAATATGCTATGTCAACACTTATCCTAATCAAAGTAATAACCCTGAGTCTAGATTGCCAGAACCTACTTTTGGTTGCCCAAACCTATTTTCGAGTGCTCAGACCCTCTAGGTCTACCTGGTTAACTCAAGTTATCTTCCTACAATATAGAGTTAGTCCACAAGACATATGTGACAAAATCTAAGCTCAGACAAATATAATTGTCCATCTTGATTTCAAAACATCGAGTTGTTTCTCTATCAAACTTGCCCCTAGCTATGAGTTTACCCTCATCCCCAAAAAGAGAACTCTCCTCGCCACTTGATATATCACAAGGTCCCTCTTTGATGTTACCTTACATTTACCTAATGTCTAGTCCGCTTACCCATCGAGACTTCTGTTGCATGATGTTCAATCTCCCTGATCACCAGAGCTTTTCCAACTTGGTGTCTGATCACCTAACCCACTTACCAAATCTCTAGTTCATCAATCCATCTGGACTTTCTTTGCCTAGCGTATGGTCCCTTAACTCACCAGAGCTTTTGCTAGTTTATGTTCAATCACTTGTTCTACCAAGGTTCCACTACAAAATATGTTAAAAGATAACACCACAAAGACAATGATTTTAAAAGAAACCGTTGCGATTTTGGTAAAAGACAATAGTTTTTGACAAAACCGTTGTCTTTGAGTACCCATATAACACAAAAGACAACGATTTCACAGTATTCGTTGTCGTTGAATATATTTGTTTTAATCAACAATATGGTTTACAACGATTTTCCAAAACTGTTGTCTTTAAGATTTTTTTTATCTTAACAGCAGTTGGGACAACGGTACAATAAATTGTTGTCAATAGAAATGTTTTCACAATGTCTGGTACAATGGTAAAAAATCGTTATCATTGTAATAATAATACAATGATTATCAACCGTTGTCAATAAAATTATAATGGTTTTCTTTTTCTTGCATTAAAATTCATGCCAGAAATTGGGACACATGTGCGACTTTAATTTCATTAGTAATCACAAAAAAAAAAATATAAATGAAAGGTCTTAACCGTAAGAAGCACAAACCCGAAACCACAAACTTTCATCCCAAAAAAACTCCTCCGCCCACCCTTAGGTTTTCTCATCTCTCCATCACTTCACCCCTTATCCTTGCCACCCCTCTACGATCTCACGTCCTGAGCCATCCCTCAATGGCTTACCCACGCTAGGAAACCTCTCACGCCTACAGCCTAAGTGCCTCCATTCTCATGTGATTCTTCTTTCTCCTTCACTCTTCCCTTCTTTCTCTTGATTTGCAAGTCGGTTGCTGCCCTAGCTCTTCCTTTTCTCAAGAGCAGCAAAGAGCAATAGTAGCAACTTTTCCTTATCACTGGACTGTATTTCGTCGGAACGAAGTGAGGCCACCAACGAAGAAGGCAAGGTCTTGTTCTTTTCTCCTTATCTTCTTTTGTTGTTTTTCCCAGTAGCTTTTTGTTTTTTCTTTTTCTCCTTCTGATCACCACCAACAACCCTCTGTTCTCCTTCTATTGCTCGCTTTGTGTTGCTACCACAGTCGTTGAAGCTCACTGAAGCCCACTGCAAGTAGAAGTTTGTTTTTGCCCACCAAAGCTCACTGGAGCTTGCCATGACCACCAACAAAGAGGGTAAGAATCCTCTCATTTATCATTTTCTATCTTTTATCATTATTCTTATCTAGTTCAACCAAAATCAACAGTAGACATTTTGGTTGATTTGATTCTTGTTTTTGTTAGAGTCGTGTTGTTCCTTTTTTCTGGTCCATAGCAAGAAATTTTAGCATATTTCTTTTAGTTGTTGTTGTACCTAGTTGTCCAACCATGTCATTTATTCTTCTTTTCTTTACCAATCCTAACAGCTACCTATTATGCTAAACTTTTCTTCCTTGACTCCACTGAAGAGGCAAAACTAATACTATCGATGTTGTTGGCCGAACTGAACTTACAAGACAATCATTCGGTTTATTAGACTTATGTATACTTGAAATCAGTACACCTTGTTTCTAATGAGTAGTTGATAATGAAATGGTGATGTGATAAGTAGTAGAGGGCTTTTTAAGAAATGAGGTAGCATGAAATAAAATGATCAATCATTTTCGAGCCTTATTTTCTAATAAGATATTACTAAATCTTAAAGTAGTTTATGAAGTAGTTATATCTCCTTAGTTCTTTTGAAAGTTTTGATGTTAGTGATTAATATGATCTATTGGTGTTAAGTATTATGAAGGTTTATTTCATTGTCAATTGATTTTTTTTATGTGCTAGAATGGACAAAGAATGGATGCCCAAAGATAGATTATCACATGAGTATGCGGTTGGAGTAGAGTCCTTCTTGCAAATTGCAATGCAAAATTATGGTGATTCTAATGCAACATCTTGTCAGTGTGCCAAGTGTGGTAATTTAAGAAGGAATAGTATTGATATCACAAGGGTGCATTTAAGAAGTAATGGTATGGATTTAACATACATAGTGTGGATATGGCATGGAGAAAAAACCCTCATTTGCCAACTCAATGAATGATAGTTAACAAGCCCAACAAGCGAACAAAATTTCTTTGACGAGAAGCTTGTAGATATGGTAAATGTGACATATGAATATGATGAGAATCCAACTACATTCAATAACTTACTCCACGACTTTGAGAAAACTTTATATCCAGGATGTACAAAATTTACAAAGTTATCAACCTTTGTTAAATTGTACAACCTGAAAGTCAAATATAGTTGGAGCGATAAAGGATTCACAGACATTCTTTCTTTGTTTGGATAAATGCTTCCAGATGATAATGAATTTCCTTTATCAGTGTATGCTATGAAGAAATCCTTGGCTGCATTGAGTATGGACTATGAAAAAAATCCATGCATGTCCCAATGATTGTATCTTATATTAGAAGGAATATGCGGATCGTATCAATTGCGCTACTTGTGGATTTTCAAGATGGAAGATACGCAAGAATTCCAAAGTAAATGAAGGAGTTCCTGCAAAGGTCTTATGGTACTTTCTTTTAGGAACTTGATGTCGCGCTAGAGGGGGGGGTGAATAGCGTTCTTCGATTTGTTTGATTGCGTTCTTCGATCATACTTGTTTATAAAGCGTTATACACAATGGAATACAAAATACAAAATAAAAACAAAGACAAAGACAACCACAAGCACTACACTAATATTTTATGTGATTCGGAACCATAGATCATACTCTATGGTCAAGCTCTAGCAATGCCGCCACCACTAAATCTTCTTCTTCTTGGAAACACTCCAGAGGTGGATAAATCTCTTACAATAGAGTTTATACAAGGAACAAACAACCAAATACAAATGAGATAAGAAAACACAAAGCAAAAATACTTTACAAATGAGCTTTTGATTGCTTGATGAGTTGGTTGCTTTGAAGGGCTTTGAAGATGTAGAATGCAACAACAATTTCTCTCCAAAAACTCCAAGAATTGGCCTCCTCAAACCTCCTCCACAACCTTCATTTAAAGCTCGGCTCGATCTATTTTTCCGCCTACCAGTCGACTGTTCTTACCCTCAGTCGATGCTCACTTGATCGTTTTCTCACAACGAACTAATCCACATAGAAAATAGTCGATCAGTCGACTGCCTTGACCTATCAATCGACTGCCATGAGCTAGAAGTTGACTCAAAAACATTCTATGCTCTATTCATTTAAGGTCGGGCTGATCACTCAACTCGGCTCTACCGATCATTGCGGAACACCATCATCGGTTGAGTCGCGATCTACTCGAGCTCTTTGAGTGTTGAGCACTTGACCAGTTGACTGGTCTATAATCTCAGTCGACTGTCAAACAATCTACCCATTTATTTTAACCTACCTATAAATTAAACCAAGTCATAGTCAACTAGTAAACCTCAAAACTGAGGTTTAACACCCAAGTATGATCCCCTCATACTTGACACTTACCCTTAGCCTAGACCTAAGCTTTAAAGTCACTTCCATCAATCTCACATCCTTGGTTCGAGTTCACGATTGCTCACCCTTGCGCTAGCCTTCAAATGCTTCCATCGGCTTCGTCATGCCATTGGGTACCCTTAGCCTAGACCTAAGCATTCAAGTCACTTCCATCAGCCTCATGCCTTTGATTTGAGTTCCCAACTCCTCACCCTTGCGCTAGCCTACAAGCACTTCCATTGACTTTGTTATGGTACCGATCTACCTTTGCTAAGAGGTCGTGCCTCCGAGACTTCCATTGCCAAGTCTTCATACTTGGACTTTCATTGTTAAGATTACACCCTTGGACTTAAATGGCCAAGACTACACCCTTAGATTTTCCTTTGCCAAGTATCCATACTTGGACTTTTATCGCCATGACACACTTGGACTTATACGACCAAGACTACAAACTTGACTTTTCCCTTGCCAAGAATCCATTCTTGGACTTCTCCATTGCCAAGTATCTATATTTGAACATTCCCTTGGCAAGAATCCATTTTTGAACTTCCACTCGAGTCTTACTCAAGCTTGGTCAACCTTGACCCGAGGTTGATTGTTTCAACAATCGCCTCCTAATAATCTCCCTCATATGACCTTGGATATCCCAAGCTATCCATTATACGATCATACATCTTGTTAAGCATATTGTCAAACGTTAAAACACCACTCGAGTTTTACTCGAGCTTGGTCAATATTGACCTGAGGCCAATTGTATCAACAATCTCCCTCTTTTTGATGTTTGACAATACTTTTAAGTTAAGTTATCCATAAGAAAATTTGACTCTTCTTATGCTTAAGGAAAACTGAAGGTTTCCTAACTTAAATCCTTCATTTCTCTTCCTTTAGCATACATCAAAAGTCTCTCATATTCCAATAAGATCCTTCATTCTCTCCCTTTGTCCAAATTCATCTTAAATGCCTTCATTCTCCTTGGTGATAAGCCCTTATCACTAAATGAAAGGTAATCCATCACTCTTCTTCTTTTTAAACTTCATCCATCATCTCTTGATGAATAAACTCCTCCTAAAGGCTTGCCTCCCCTTAGTCATTGCACTAACAATGTTTTTGGAGAGTTCCTAAGCTTATAAGAAATTTAAACAATAAAAAATAAGGGTAAAAGTTCAAACTTGAACTTTAACCTCCCTTAAAATTTGATCTTTATCCTAATTAACTCTCCTATTCATTTTCAATGAGCATCTCAACCTTCCAATGCTTCTCTAAGCATATCATAGGGTTAGGAGTGATTAGAGTACTTGAGGGCGCTGATAGATAGCTAAACAACCCTTATTCAGCCAAAAATTAGACCATCAATCGACTGCATCATGAACAAATCAACTGAAACCACCACTAGTCAATTGGTTTCTGCATTTGCAGAAATCAAAATTTTCAAATGAAATTCAAAATTTCATAAGTAATTCTATGTTTTTCAAAAAAATCTTGAAATTTCATACACACATTACTTATGCCAAATATTAAGGGTGAAAAATAATGTTATATGAAAATACCCATTATTTTGAAAGAATGATTGATGTGTGCATTTTATATAGGGTTTTAGCTATCATTTTAGCGCATATCTTACCTTATTTTTAGGGTATTCATTGCATATTATCTTTTTTACTCTACTTTTCTATTATCTTCGTTTGGAGATCATCTTTTTGTTAATTTTATGTGTAGGATGATATTTTTAGAGCAAAAATGAGGTATTTTATGGAGCACGGACTTTAGAAAACATGCTCTAGCCGTGTCCCAAAACACAGACATGTTCCCAAAGCGAAAGGGATCAAAATGGAGGCTCCAGAGTGACACACGGACGACCATATGAATTTCACATGCCCAAGTGTTTTCTCCAACCTAAATTTCAATAGTTTTCAGCTTTGCACATAGCCGACCGTGTGAAATTCATACGACCATATGGTGGCACCGTAAATTCAAGGAAATAGCATTTTTCGAGCATTTACGAAAAGTTGGAGTCGCCTCTATATATATGAAACTCGTCCAAGATGCGAGGGAATGTGAGGATCATGAGGGGAGCCACCCTAGGGCTCTCAAGCCCTAAAAGGGGGCCATTCAAGGGCCCCCTAATTGCCGGAGGAGGAGATCTCGATGCCGCTACTCCAGATCCTAATGAAAGTTGTAGCTAAAGACTTTCTTCATAGCGAGACTAAACCCTCTTTTCTTCTTTACAAATTCTTTTGGGGTTTAGTTCTTGTTTGTAGATGTCTTGTGGTGGTATCTTTAATTATGGAGTAGTTTTTAAGATTCTTTGATTAGGGAGTAGCCTATCTTGATTTGTAAATAGTATATTGTAATGAATCCACGTTTGCATGCATTGGTTTCAATTGCTATATATTTATTCTTGCCTTTTATTCTATGATATAATGGTTCATGGTTCGGCTTTATTGTGTTAATACGATTTAGATGCCAAAAGTACTACGTCGTATTTTAGAGATATAGGGAAGGACCGAAAGGAGAACTCAATCCTCTGAACCATAGAGAACCGAGACGTGGGAGAATCGACTATGAGTGAGGAGTTAAGTCTAGAATTGATCCGCTGGGGTTCTCGTGACAGGTTCCCTATGCGACTAAGGTTACCCCGCAAGTAGATTGATTCACTGTGAGGACCCATAGGTATTATAGGACGTAATGAATCTATACCAGTAGAAGGCCCAAAGTAGGAGAAATCAACTCTAGAAGAGTTGTCTGACCCAGTGACAGGGGGTTTCCCAAGGATAGCAACCCCCTGAGCTCTCACAATCCAAAAGGAAAACTTGGCTAGGAATAGGGTAATCTGGTGTAGTTCCAAAAGATCACATCAGATAAAATAGATATCCTACCTACATGAACAACCCTTGAGAAATAAGAGTAAGACATATGTTTACAATCATTTAAGTGAAACTGAAATTTTAGAATCATTCTAGGCAATCATAATAGGGATCCAGTGACAATGGTGTCCCTATAAAAGTGATCTCCCAACCCCTTCTTTTTCCTTTCAGCCCTTTTTGTTTATCAACTAACTAATTTGGTCTAAACAATCTTAATTCTCTTAGTAAACCAGTACTTGACTAATAGTCCATGTGGGATGAATATTTTATTACTTGACGACAACCATGCACTTGTGGGCGTTGAGTGTCAGCGCTTGCATCAAGTCCTTGGCGATCTTGGTCGGAGATTTGAGGTCGTGATTGCGTGCATCAAGTTTTTGGCGTCGTTGTCAGAGATTGGTTCAAATTGATATTGGTTGGAAAATGAATTGATTGGATTATACCACCTTATTTTCAGTTTTCACTTATTATTGTAATTTCCTTTTCAACTTTTACTATTTCCATTTTATTACTTTTTCAGAAGACTAATGGAGCACGCAAATATATAACTGCTTTAACTGCCATATTTTCCTCCTTGACCCATTCAATTGCTTTACCTGCAGAAGTATGCTTCAATGTAAGTCTGGGGGAAATAAATTTCATTTTGATATAACTGCTCGTGTGCTCATTTAGTTTTCATTTAGTTTTCTTACTTGCATAGTTTAGTTATTCCTTTAATAATTTTTAGATTTAGTTTTCGTAATTTTTCCAACATGCATTAGGTTTATGAATTTACTTATTTTCAAGCATCGTTATTCTTATTATGAGTTCATGCATCTACTTGTCCTTTAAGCAGGCTTCAATGTGTACTATTTTAATGGTATTATGTTGATATGCTTTATTATTTTTAGTAATTCAAATTTTTCTATCTTGTGGTGCAAAATTTTATAAAAGTTATATGAGCGTTTACCAAGTTCTACTAGCTAGTTTTTATTTTTCACTTACACTTAAACTAAATTCCGAAAAGTCGATCTAGTATATAATTAGTCATAATTCATCTCATTGGACTAGTACTTTAGAATCCATAGGTAACTTTCAATTATCATTTTAGTTACTGGAGATGCTCGGATTGTGTAAGCCCATTCGGAAAAATCAAAATTCCTATGAGCATGAGGGAAACAAAAGTTCTTTGAAAAGCAAAAAAAGAGAGAAAAAAAGAAAGAGAGATTTTTTTTTTAGGGATAGAAAGAAGTTGTCATGGGTGGAATTGGTTTGGTGCCCCTTTGATACATAGTTAGGTTACTGGGGAAACACCTACTAATTTATCTCAATATCGCGATCATGCCTTTGAGGCTTTGTGTTAGTTTGGGAGGATGATCTTCGCATAGGGCAGGTAAGTGCCCAGAGCTGGAAACCTTAGGAATATAATGAGATGACGACTTAACTTAATATGAAATTTGAAAACTCTAAGAAATTTTTTTAAACTTGCACGAAAAACTTTCTTTGTAGACTTGGTAAACTTATTTATTTGATTTTAACAATAGACCACATGATAGGATTAGATGAATATACTAGATAATGAAGCTATTCATTTATATGCATTGAGCTGAACATGGAATTTTGCTTAAGGACAAGCAAAGTTTAAGTCTAGGGGATTTTGATGTGCACATTTTATATCGGATTTTAGCTATCATTTTATCGCACATCTTACCTCGTTTTTAGGGTATTCATTGCATATTATCTTTGTCTACTCCAGTTTTCTATTATCTTGGTTCAAAGATCTTCTTTTGTTAATTTTATGTGTAGGACGACTTTTTTAGGGAAAAAATGAGGCATTTTATGAAGCACGGACTTTAGGAAACACACATTGGTCGTGTCCCAAGACACGAGCATGTTCCCAAAGTAAAAGGGATTAAAACGGTGGCTCCAGAGTGACACACGGTCGGTCGTATGAATTTCACACATGTGTATTTTTTCCAGCCTAATTTTTAGCCTATATTTCAGCAGTTTCTAGCCTTGCACAAGGTCGATTGTGTGAAATTCACACAGCCATGTGGCGACACCGAAAATTCGAGGAAATAGCATTTTTCGAGCATTTATAAAAAGCTGGAGCCGCCTCTATATATAGGAACCTCATCCAAGAGGTAAGGGATCGTGAGGATCACGAGGGGGGTTGCCCTAGGGCTCCAAGCCCCGAAAGGGGGTTGTCTAAGGGCTCCCTATCAGTCAGAGGAGGAGATCTCGACGCCGCTACTCCAGATCCTAACGCAAGTTGCAGCCAAAGACTTTCTTCACAGGGAGACTAAGCCTTCTTTTCTTTTTTGCAAATTCCTTTGGGGTTTAATTCTTATTTGTAGACATCTTGTGTGGTATCTTTAATTATGGAGTAGTTTAATTTTTATGATTCTTGGATTAGGGAGTAGCCTATCTTGATTTGTAAATAGTATATTGCAATATTGAATCTATGTTTGCTTGCATTATTTTCAATTGCTATGTATTTATGCTTGCTTTTTATGTTATGATATGATGGTTCATAGTCCGGCTTTATTGTGTTAATCCAATTTAGATGCCAAAAGCACTAGGTCATATTTTAGAGGTACGTATGGGGAAGGACCGAAAGGAGAACCCAATCCTCCAAACCATAAACTGAGACATGGGGGAATCGACTATAAATGAGGAGTTAAGTCAAGAATTGATTTGCTGGAGTTCTCGTGATAGGTTCCATATGAGACTAAGGTTACCCCACAAGTAGATTGATTCACCGCAAGGACCCATAGGTATCATAGAACGTAATTGTTGGATTTCCTCAGCACCGCTACGAGTGTGTGTTCGAACATGTTTCGTAAATATGCACACAACGGAAGCAATAAATCTAATTTATTACAACACACACAACACAAGCATGCAGGATATAATATTTGTAGACATAATCTCTATTTCAAATTTTGCAATAAAAGGAAATTACTCTAGTTATACCTGACGTATCACGTGTAGCGGGAATGATATCGACTGAAGCAACTCTTGCTAGAATTGTCTCTATTCGTATCCACGCAGAGTATCGTCGGGATAGCTTCACCAAGCCATGAGCCTCATCTTCATAAAAGTCACTAGCCTCGAGTCGAAGATGATGTGATCCGAGAGATGATTACAATCCGAATAAAAATTCGGATCCAAAAAATGAGTTTCACAAACTCGCTTCTCGGAAGCGGTTTTCGTCAACTGATTGACGAAAACTCAACCCTCCACCTATGAGAATTGCCGGAGAACCAATCCCCGGCAAATAGTTCATTGTCGGAGTGCAAAATGCTGACCAAACAACCTCTCCATGAAGAGGAGAACAAGCTGTCCAGAATTTGGACAGCTTGTTTGGTGGAAGATATGGCCGGCCAATCAATGGTCGACTGCTCCTTGGTCGCCGGCGGCCAATGGAGGATGGCCAGAGGAGTTGCCAGCGACTGGTGGGTGGCCGGCAACGACTTGGGCAGCATCAAAACCTGGGTGGCAACTCCTCTTGGGCGGCTAAAGCTCTTGGCCGGCAAGAGCAAGGAGGAGGGCTTGGGTGGCTAGGGTTTCCAATAACCAAAAGTTCTCCACGAAAAAACCCTTAAGTCGTGTTTTTATAGAGAACACATTCTCCTAACGGTTATTGGTTCATAACCAAAATCCGTTAATCCGCTCCAATAACTTAAGTTAAAATAAACCAAACCGTGTTAGTCTATTTTAAGTTAAAATGAACCGAACCAACTTTGGTTCATTCGTTTAAAACAAACCAAACCACTTTGGTTTATTTTTCACCATTGGATTAGAACCAAACAAATTTGGTTCATCCATCATGTCTTCAAAAGACACGACCCATCCATTCTTCCGATGCGACTGAAACTATTTCATACTCACTCTTTGTTTAGTCCAACCAAATCTAGGCTCTCTCGATTTGAGAATCCTATTCTCAAACTCGTTTTAAATCCTTCAGATTACGCTCATTGTGCATGTGACCAAGGTTCCCAGTTTATGTTGGCCGTCTATAATTAACCATTAATTATAGAATGATCATGAGTGACACCTAGTAGTACATCATGATCCCCAATTAACCGAAAAATCAACGATTGATCCCAGAACCATTTCTGAAACTCTTCAGTAGCTACAATGAATCATGTCTCATTCCTTTAACTCATCTTATACCCACTTGGTTCAGGACATGGTCTATTGTGTCGGTCCCCACTAGGTTGACTTAAGTCACACCTAGCCCAAGTATTACTTCCTCATCCTCCGAATTCTAGTTACTGCACATGTATCCAAGAGCACCATACTCTAAACATGTAATGC
The DNA here is from genome assembly GCA_025175895.1 of Wurfbainia villosa. Lineage (NCBI taxonomy): Eukaryota > Viridiplantae > Streptophyta > Magnoliopsida > Zingiberales > Zingiberaceae > Wurfbainia > Wurfbainia villosa. The sequence continues at coordinate 111,878,797 of CM045988.1, forward strand.
TTTGGCCAAAGACTTTAGTAACAATCCGACGAGAGGACATAGGGTATACATCTTCTCGCATGGAGCGGTGAATCCTCTGTAGACTATTCAAATACCTTTGGCCACTTTGACTTATACCCAATCATCTCGGGTCCACATCTCCTTAGAGATGCTTTGCTTAAGATGTCAAAGCATAAGTTTTCATGACCAAGATGACTTGAATATCGCAAGTTGAAGGAACATCGCACTTAAGCTGCTATAAGAACTTCATTGACATATCCATATATGCAGATAACCATATGAAGTCTTACAACTGATCACTCCAATGAACTAGTTACCATAACTAGCATCCACGATTAACTCCGGACATCCCAATGTCTCCAACCAGTGAAAAATAGTTACTTGGATAAACCAAAGAGTATACCTTTTGTTAATCTCAATAGAATCGATGGCGTCCGAATCTATCAATTCATCGACTAGGGATAATTCCAATACATCAAAATTACACATGTAGAGATACTCACTAGTTGTGATCCAATCACAAATTCTCTCATATTGTGAATCGTATTGCGGACATTCAGTAAATGAGTTTAAGATCCAATCAAATACATGAAAACATGTATACTCAAATAGTGAATCTTCATTTATCAAATAAATGGTACAACCATAAGGCGATTGTTTTAGGGCACCTCTCATATATTACTAACAAACTTCCACTTGGCCTAATATCAATCACCACGGTATCCAATACCATAAGCTTTAATATGACCCTCAAACTTACTTTGAGGTAAAGCCTTAGTTAAAGGTTATGCTAAGTTCCTTTTAGTGGGAATCTTCTCGATTTGTATTTCTTTCCTACTTATGATCTCTCTGATCAAATGATAGCGACGAAGCATATGTTTGGATCGTTGATGAGACCACATCAAGTTCATAGATGAACTTATCGATCCAAATCGCTTCCTTTGCTACTTTCGAAGCTGCAATGTATTCTGTCTCAGTGGAAGAATCCACTATAGTGTCTTCCTTTGAACCTTTCCAACTTATTGCACCTCCATTTAAGGTAAATACGTACCCAGACTGAGACATGGAATCATCCTTGTCTGTCTGGAAGTTGACATACGTATACTCACGTATTACTATATCACCTTCTTTATATATTAGGAACACATCCTTAGTTCTTCTTAAGTACTTAAGGATTGTCTTAACAACCGTCCAATGATCAATTCCTAAATCAGATTGATATCTACTCGTGACACTCAGAGAATAAGATACATTAGACCTCGTACATAACATAACATACATGATAGATCCTATTGCGGATGCATAAAGAATCTTACTCATGCAAATCCTCTCGTCTTCTATGCGCGGACACAAACTTCGAAAGGTGTATCACATGCCTGATGGGAAGGAAACCTTTCTTAGATTCCGACATGCTAAACCTCTTTAGCACTCGATCTATATATGTAGACTGTGAAAGACCAAGCAACCGGTTTAATCTATCTCTATAGATCTTAATCCGAGGATGTAGGTCGCTTCTCCTAGGTCTTCCATGGAGAATGTTTTGGATAATCAAATTTTAACCAACTGTAAGACAGATATATCATTTCTTATAAGTAATATGTCATCGACATACAATACTAGGAACACGACTGCACTCCCACTAACCTTCTTGTACACATAAGGTTCGTTTGGTTTTTGTGAGAAATCAAACCTTTTGATTATCTCATCAAAACGGATATTCCAGCTCCTGGATGCTTGTTTCCGTCCATAAATGGACCATCGAAGTTTGCATACCTTGGTTTTCTCAACTGATGTGAAACCCTCAGGCTGTATCATATACACGTCCTTGAGTAGGTTTCCATTAAGGAAAGTCGTTTTCACATCCATCTGCCATATCTCATAATCATAATGAGCCATTATGGCCAGGAGCATCCGAATGGATTTAAGCATAGAAACTGGTGAATAAGTTTCGTCATAATCAACACCTTACTTTTGATGATACCCTTTCGCCACTAATCTAGCCTTATAGGTAATCTCATTACCATCCATGTCGGTTTTCTTCTTAAAAACTCACTTGCACCCAATAGGCTTAATACCTTCAGGTGGGTCCACCAAGTTTCAAACTTGATTTTTCATACATGGAATCCATTTCCGACTTCATAGATTCAAGCCATTTGTCCCTTTCTGAACTTTTTAGAATTTTTTCATAACTGGTAGGTTCCTCATCATCAATGAGTAACACATCATTCGATTCGCTTATGAGAAATCCATATCTCTTAGGAATGTTGCGTGTCCTACCAGATCTACGAAGATGCGATATCACAATAGGTTTAGCCGATGTCTCGTCACTATGAGTTATCGATTAAGGTGCTTGACTAGGTATCTCCTCAATGTTTATTGGAGTCTCTTGAACCTCCTCAAGTTCAACGCCACTCCCACTGTTTTCTTGCAAGAGAAATTCTTTCTCCAGAAACACAATATGCCTTGAAACAAACACCTTTTGTTCGACAGGATGATAGAATTGGTAACCCCTCATTTCCTTAGGGTATCCAATAAATAGACATTTATCAGACTTAGATCCAGTTTGTCTGATATAGTTTGCTTCACATAAGCAGGACAATCTTATATCTTCAAGATAAATGAGGTTTCTTACTATTCCATATCTTATATGGAGTAGTAGAGACTACCTTGGTCGGGGCTCTGTTTAACAAGTAAACAATAGTCTGAAGTACATAGCCCCAAAAGGACTTGGGAAGATTTGCTTGATTCATCATCGACCTAACCATGTCCAACAAGGTTCGTTTTCGCCTCTCATATACACCATTATGCTGTGGTGTATACGGCGGTGTCCATTGAGACAATATACCATTGTCCCTTAGATAATCCAGAAACTCTTGACTCAAGTATTTACCACCTCGATCCGATCGAAGTATTTTAATACTCTTGCCAAGTTGTTTCTCTACTTCATTTATGAATTCTTTGAAGCTTTCAAAGGCTTCAGACTTGTGTTTCATTAAGAACACATACCCAAACTGTGAGTGATCATCGGTGAAGGTAATGAAGTAACTATAGCCTCCTAGAGTTTGAATTGACATAAGTCTGCATACATCAGTATGTATTAGACCAAGCAACTCTCCCATCGATTCACCTTTTTCTGTAAAAGGTAACTTAGTCATTTTGCCTTTTAAGCATGATTCACATGTATCGTATGAATCTAATTCAAACGATTCCAGAATTTCACATCGGTGTAATTCGGACATGCATTTCTTGCCACATGGCCAAGACGACAATGCCACATGTAGGAGTCTAATTGATTATCTTTTCAAGCATGTTTGTTGCTCGCTTCGATATTGAGAATGTCACTAGATACGTCTAACGTATATATACCATTGTACAATGTTCCAGTCTAATAAAGCACATCATTCAAAGTTATGTAACAACAATTGTTACTAAAAATCAAATGGTACCCATTTCTATTTAAACAAGAAATAGAAATGATGTTCTTTATCAACGAAGGAACATAAAAGTAATTGTCCAGTTCTAAGACAAGTCTTGTAGGAAGTCTCAACAAATACGTTTCGATGGCGAGTGCTGCAACCTTTGCTTCATTCCCAACATGTAAATTTGACTCTCCCTTAATGAGTCTTCTTCTATTCCTTAGCCCATGTATATCATTACATATATGTGAGCCACACCCAGTATCTAATACCCAAGTGTTTTAGGAAATAGAATGATAATCAATAACGAAGATATCTGAAGAAGATGGGGCATCTGATGCCTTATTCTTCTTCATGGACTCAAGATAAATCTTGCAGTTTCTTCGCCAATGGCCCTCCTTGCCACAATGATGGCAAGTTTCCTTTTGAGTTGGTTCTGCCTTTTTAGCCTTTTTCTTCTTCCCCTTCTGTTGTTCCTTTGACTTCATCTTAGAACCTTTCTTCGAGGAATCATCTAACAACACCGTCCTCTGCTCATGCTTCATAGAAGGCTCCACAGTCTTCAGCATGTTGAGCAATACCACAGATAAACCTTCTTGCAACTCAGAGGTGAAGAGGAGCTTGGAGACTTCGAACCTTTCAGATCTCACTTGCTCATCAAATAACTCATAAAGATGAAAGACTATGGTATGAGCATCCATATGCTCATGCTGCTTCTGTAGCTCGGGTATCATCGCGGCTAGCATGATGCAACTCACTAGTTCAGAATCACTCACATGTTTCTGATATGCCAACAATTGATCCAGAGTTGCGTCATCACTAGGACGGGCGGGAAGAGGCTCTTCGAGGACATACGCAAGCTTTTCCGCCTCGAGAACAATTCTCAAGTTTCTAAGCCAGTCTAAGAAGTTCGAACCAGTCAATTTATTCGAATCCAAAATAAAGCGCAAATTCAAAGACATCATGATCAAGTGATTAGCCTAGAAATACAAATTGAGCATATATGAGAAATTGATTTTAAATGCATCAACATACATTTATAAATCCCATTCATTTTTTGAATTTCAAAAAACCCTCAAAATCAATTCGGGAGATCGTAGGTCCATCTCCTAATAAGTTGATATCCAACATACATAATAACAATCTTGGAGAGAGTCCAACAAGTCATTCTTAGCTACGATAGTAGGTATCAAGTATACTGATTGCATATCACATATATGCAACTATCACAATGTGCTATCAACTAATTGAATGTTCACACATACATCGGGTTGTTAACTCATTAACAAGTATGCATCATATGCATAGCACCCAACTTCACCTCCCTTCACATCGATCTTGGAGAGAGTCCAACAAGCTGATGCTCCAGGTTAAAGTCAACCCATTAATCGAGAAATATTTTTAATATGGTTAGAGCGCATTCAACCAATTAGTCAGGCTTGGAGAGAGTCCAACAACTCAAACTAACGATTGACCTCTGACTCTTACCATATTAATAATAAACTATTCCAATGGTTTGAACATGTTCAGGTTCGAGTCGGGCTTGGAGAGAGTCCAACAACCCAAACAAGAAACGAAACTCTAGTTCTAATCACATTAATGAAAGGTGTAGGCTTCCATAACATAGGAATCAATTCTACATTCCAGACATTACCCACCCCGGATGACCTTTTATCCAATTTACAAATCAAGTCTTCATCCGTACTCCACTATATACACCTAACTGAACAACTATAGGCTTACATACATCACATCTGTAACTCATAATCATGATGAAGGAAAATGTGATAACAATAATAGAGTATTTAAAGGGCAAAGACTAAGTATCAAGTAATAACATAACAGGAGTGGAGTCAAGGTAATATGATCCTCATGCATCAAGATTTACAACTACTTGACCAGGGTAGAAAATTACCCACCTATTGAGAAGCTCGTTGCAATAACACTCACGCCTGTAGGCCTGTCTCGTATCCATGTTCTGCACATATCAAAAATAATGGTTAAGTGCAAGCATACAACAACATACAAATTAACTACTATGTCATCCTTACATTCATATCCTTTATCGAATACGAATTATAATCTTGATCACACACACTTCGTAACCCCGACTATTTCTCCGTGAGTACAACATGCAAATACCCATTCGAGTCTTTACCCGTTACACACTCCAGATCCAACTTAATCACCCTAACCATATCCAATTTGAAGAGCTTACCATTCCAAATCAACTCCAGCTCCTACTAACCCATTTACATCCTTAAAACAACGCATCGCAGCCGAGATCAAGCTGCTCCAGCCCGTTCCCATACCCCGTACAAAACATATACAACCCACACAACACAAACTCACCGGAAATGACCCTTCGCACAACCTTCTCTGTTCACTGGAACAACCCTTACATCCCTCACAGCCCATAGTTACACCAATTTAGGGATTTAACCACCCTAATTGAAGCACTTCGTTCAACCTAGCCCCCATCAGCTCCTCTCCACATAATCCCAGCCGACCAAATCTCCTAAACCATCACCATTCGCCATGCTCCATCGAAAGAAACCCACACCGCAAATTAGCACTCATCGACAGACAACAAAAATTAAACCACAACAATTGAAGAGAAGGTAAATCGAGATATACCAGTGGTTTGGAACCTCCCTCAATCTGCTCTGTTCGTCGAAAAACCCACTGCCAACACTGCTGCCCTAATCCCACACATAGAGATCTGAGTTACAATGGTGGAAATCACAATTGGGAATAGGTTTCGTCCAAGGTCAAGGAAGAGCAACGCTTACCTATCTCCGGTGATAATCAGCCAGGAGGGCATCTCCCAAATCCGACAGCGTGAAGTCGCTGTCGATCCCTAGCTCCCAAGATCGAGGACGCCTGACGAAGCCCAATCATTGATCCTCCTTTCCCGCTGGCTCTCCCACTGGACGGAGCCATCGACAGTTGGTTGTTCGGCGAGGAAGAGGTGCGGAGGTCGCTGATTGTGCGTGAGGAGAGGGGTCGCAAGAAAGAAAAATCGTGAGGGAGAGAGAAAGAGTCGTGTGCGGCAGAGGAGAAAAGGAAGAAAAGAAATCGCGGTGAAGAAGAGGAGAGGATCGTGAGTGAGAAAATGCACGGGAGGTTCGGCGGTGAGAAAATGGAAAATGGAAGAAAATTCAATTAAGTGGTTGGGCGTTAAGGAAAGAGCAGATCAGGTTTAATAACGGGTCGGGTTTAAGACCCTATAAGTATTAAACCTAGCTTTAATTAAACCCATGAACATTAAGCCTAGGTTAGGTTTAATCAAATCCCTAACCATGCTTTATTTATTTTATTTTTTTCCCCGTATCTCACACAACATCATGCATATGCATCAATTATCTTAAAGTCATAAACTTTAAAATTTTTTTGATAATTGTTGTTAATGACTTCGAGTTGATATTTTTGGGCACTTTAGAAACTTGTAGCATTTAGAATGATTCCAATCAAAACTCTCTATGTTTATCAATGGATTTTGATCGAAACCTCTGTTAGGACCTATGCGCCCGCTAGAGCGGGGTGAATAACATTTTGTCGTTTGATTGGAATTCGTTCGTGCTTGCTACACAATGTTAGTACACAGAGGAATAATAAAAAAAACACATACAAATAACCAAAATGCACAAGCACAACATGAGATATAACGTGGTTCGGAACTATACGGTTCCTACTCCACTGATTGGGCTCGAAAGAGCCCTAGCGATGCAAACACACACCACTAATCACAAATACTCCTTTTCGACAATAAGTCAGAGGTGGAGAAACCCCTTACAGCGATTACAACAGTAATACAAAGTAAAACAAGAAATTACAAATGAAATACAACAAAAGAATGCAAAGAAAACTTTACAACTGATATTTTGAAAGCTTGCTTGTTTGGTTGCTTGAGTTGCACTTGGAGACCCCGAATTGCACTAGCAAATCACTCCAAATTTCTTCAAAGAACCATAGATAAATCCCTCTCCACAAGCTGCTTTTATAACCTGCATTCGGGCTAGATTTTACCTAGCAGTCGACTGATCAAGACCATCAGTCGACTGCTCTTGTAGTCGTTGTCTCACAACGGCATGAGCCACGTTGGATAAGTTTCAACGGATAGACCATCAGTCGACTAATCATGCCCATCAGTCGACTGATCGAGTCATCACTCGACTGTCAAACCCTAACAGTCAACTCGGAAACTTTCTGTCCCCGAAAACTCGATCAGCAGTCAACTGGCATCCATGGCAGTCGACTGTCAGGTCATTTCCTACAGTCAAACTCTAGTCGACTCCCATCAGTCGACTTATCATAATATCAGTCGACTGATAACCTCATCCATGAGGTTTTAACCCCAAGTATAGTGCCCCCATACTTGCTAGACCACCCTTAACTTAGGCCTAAGCCTTCTAGCCACCTCCATCAGCCTCACGCCTATCAGATCCCTCCAAGTCATCCATGACTTATTTATCCATACGCTAGCCTTCAGGTGCTTCCATCGGCTATTATCATGCTAACCGTGTCTACACCGCCAAAGCACATTAGACTTACGCTGTCAAGACCACGCTTGGACTTTACGCCGCCAACCATTGGACTTATGCTGCCAAGACTCCACCCTTGGACTTTACGCTGCCAATCTCAACCCTTAGACTTCCCAAATGCCAAGTACCCATAACTTGGACTTTCACCGCCAAGACTACACCCTTGGACTTTCCATGCCAACTCCATGTTGGCCTTTCTAATTGCCAAGACTCAAGCTTGGACTTTCCCTTGCCAAGACCCATGCTTGGACTTTCCATATCAAGTACACAAGACTTGGACATCTCCTATGACAATGGTTAAACCATCGTCAAACATCAAAATCATGACCTGGGTCGATTGCACCAACAATCTCCCTAACACATTGTCAAACATTAATGTCAAACATCAAAACACTACTTGAGTCAAACTCGAGTCTAGTCAATCGTGACCTAGGCCGATTGCACCAACAATCTCCCCCTTTTTGATGTTTGACAAAAACCAAACACCTTTGAGTTAGGCCACTTAACTCAAATCTCCTTACCAATTATCCCAAATTGATAATCCCATATTTTCTTTCATTAATTCTCCCCTTTTTTGACATACTTCAAAAAGGTTCTCCTCAAGGAGGTCAATGTCTCATATCCCAATGAGATCTTACAATCTCCCTCTTGGTCCAAAAACATCTAGGATGTCTTCACTCTTCCTAGTAATAAGTCCCATATCACTTAAGAGAGACTTCTTATAAACTCTTCCAAATTCTCCCCCTCATGAGGAAGAAACACATCCATCATCCCATGATGGATACCTCCCCCTAAAGGCTTGCTCCCCCTTGACCATTGCACCAACAATGTCCTTGGAGAGTCCTTAAGCCAATAGGAACACTAAACCATCAAAATTAAGATTAAAAGTTTGAACTTGAACTTTCACTCACCTTAAATTGACACACACCCTAAACAACTGTCCTAATCCATATCCAATATATTTTCACCCTTTCTAATGCTTTCTAAAGCATATCCTAGGGTTAGGAGTGGTTAGGGAACCTTACCATAGCTAAAACATAGGCTAAACATCCTTGTTTACCCGAAATCAGTTATGGCAGTCGACTTTATCAGTCAACAATCGACTGACCTCATCATCATTCAACTGATATCTGTAAAATGCATAAATCAATTTTCAAAAACCAGTTTTCGAACTTCATAAGTAATTATACATAATATAAAAAATCATGAAAATTCATATGTATAATACTTATAACACACATTATGGGTGAAAAATATTTGAAAAATATTTTACCCATAAAATAGTAAAATTGATACAAAGTTCAAAAATGAGAAAAGCTTCAATGTTTTAAGCCCTCTTTGTATCAACATCATCAATGGTGATTGTTATCAAAAGATATACTTTACTAAGATTTTTAAAAATGATTTTGAAATAGTTTTAAAACCTTATATTGAACCATGGTCTATGGGCTTGATGCACATGACTTGTACATAAGCTTTTCTCATGATTCACCCATGGTTTTAGATGAGTTTGAGTTCATCTAGATGCAAGAACCATGTACCTTAAACTTAACTCATTTCCTAGCATCTCACATGTGTCTAGGGTGTATCAAGACACACGCATGTCAATGTGATATGAGATGTGAGTTTTGTTCATCTTAATCTAGGATCTCATGTATTTTCTAAGGCAACACTACTTGATTCCCTTATACATGGGACTTCAAGTCATGCCATAGTCCTTAAATCAATTTTAATTAATGCATGAATGATCATGACATAAATGATAACATAAATAAGCATGGTCAATGATCATGATATCATGACATATGATATAAATTTAAACATACATGATATTTAACCTTAATCCTAAGCATGATCATGACATATTATATAATAAAAATAGATATGATGTCATGACATGACATATGACAAATCAATCATGGCAAATAAAATATAAGTCATAGAAATACCTAAACTTTAATATTAGTTGCCATTTGTTATGATTAAATTCATTTTGTCATATTACTATTTATCTCCCAAGTGTGCCAAAAACCCAATAAGACACACTATGACCTCTAACCCTAATTGTGTCAATTTGATTGATTTTTCATTATCTTTATATTAGCATATCTTAAAATCTTTTAGGATTAAGTTCCAACCACATTTCCAAGGTACCCACAACCTTGAAAATGACCTAAGGTGCCACCTTTACCATGGTTAGGTTAACTATCCATCCATTTAAAGGTTGGCACACCTAAACCCATTTAGCGTGAATCGATCACACTCTTAGGAACCCAACACCTATTGGAGCTCCTTGGGTTTACTAGGTATTCCTTAGTGATAACTTTCCTAGATACCCTCCTAATGACCCTCCTAGGCTTAGAAGCCTTGGTCATTTGGGTCTTACCTAGGTTAACTCTAGGGGTAACTCCCCTTGTAACCTTCTTAATGACTTCCCTAGGTTTCCTTGAAACCCTAGCCACTAAGCACCTACCTTGGTCAACCTTAGGGATGACTTCCCTATTGACCTTAGTTTTCCTAGACCTAGATTGAGTTCCATAATTGAATGGAACATTGTGATAGGTCTTTTTGGGCTTAAGCTTGCGCTTGGATAGTTCTTGTTTCCTAGGCCTTTGACTTTGACTCCTAAACCCTAGGCTTTGACTATTTGACCTTTGCATTTGATTTTTCATATTCCTAAGGGTCTTTTCTATCTTCTCAAGTTTTGACCTCAAAACTTGATTTTCATATTCTAATTTTTCTAATTTTGATTTTTCATTTATCCTTTGGGAATGAGACTTCTTAGGCATATGCCTATGGTTCTTGGAGTTAAAGTCTAGATGATTTTCTATCTTTCTAATAGACTCCTTAAGTAGGATTTTTCTAGGGACATTAGTCCCAAATTTCTCCTTGGTTGAATAGGTCTAGAGTCATTATTTCTAAACTTGTCCTTAGACCTAAGATTACAAGATTTGGCACCTAAACAAATGGTTTTGTTATTTCTATTCCTAACATGCTTTTCATGATTATGTATAATTGCAAGAGTATTAAAAGCATATTTTTTATTATTAAAGTTCGAAGGTGAGTTATTGAAAATGGTTCTTGTAGTTAAAGTCTAGATGATTTTCTATCTTTCTAATAGACTCCTTAAGTAGGATTTTTCTAGGGACATTAGTCCCAAATTTCTCCTTGGTTGAATAGGTCTAGAGTCATTATTTCTAAACTTGTCCTTAGACCTAAGATTACAAGATTTGACACCTAAACAAATGGTTTTTTTATTTCTATTCCTAACATGCTTTTCATGATTATGTATAATTGCAAGAGTATTAAAAGCATATTTTTTATTATTAAAGTTCGAAGGTGAGTTATTGAAATATACTTTAGGGTTTGCTTGTAAAGCTCCCCCTATATGTGTGGTCTTTAACCTTTCTTGCTCTCAATCCTAGAGGTTTAGAGTGTTCTTCTACTTCTACTTCTTCTCTTAGGACTCTGGTTCATTGGTGATTTCTTTCAGCTCTCATTGACTTTTCTTGACTTTCTTAGGATACTTGCTCTTGTAGTGTCCTACTTCCCTACACTAAAAGCATATAATATGGATTTTATTTTTAATTTGAATGCTTGAGTTACCTAGGTCAATGATGGCCGGAATTGGTTCTTCTTCATCTCTCCCGGATGTTGAGGCTACCTCTTGATCCGACATGGAAGGTGATCTAACTTTCTCCCTCTCAATCCTAGAGGTAGAGATTTCTTCTACTTCTACTTCTTCTACCGATTCTGATTTGGATGTTGATTCTCTATCAACCTCCGAATCCTCACTTTTTTGTGAGGATGATGTGCTTGCTTCTTCGGTCTCCTCTGATTGAGCCGATGAGCATTCCTCTTCTTCCTCCTTTTCTTAGACCGGTAATGGACTTTCATGGTACTTTGCTAATTGGCTCCATAGCTCCTTGGCATCCATATAATTACCTAACCTACACACAATGCCATTAGGAATCAAATCAACCAAGAATTTTATTACCTTTGTGTTTTTCTCGAATTCTTGAATTTGTTCCTCGGTTCACTTCTTCATCTTGAGGAATCCTCCCTTTGGCCCTCTTGGATATTGAAATCCTTCCATCAATACGGCCCATTCCTCAAGGTCCCTCATCATCAAGAAGTCTTCAATTCTTGCCTTCCATTGGTTGAAGTCTTCTCGTCCATAGAATGCATATGGGACCGGAGTGTTGATATCCCATCCAACTTTTTCTTCAAATTTCATCTTCTTCATCTAGTGGTGCTCCCTTAGTTGTTAAACTCCTGATACCACTTGTTAGAATAACGCTTAATTCATTTGTGCTTGCAATAACAATAAATACAAATAACCAAAATGCACAAGAACAACATGAGATATAATGTGGTTTTGAACCGTACGTTTCCTACTCTATGGATTGGGCTCGAACGAACCCTAGCGATGCAAACACACACCACTAATCACAAATACTCCTTCTCGACAACAAGTCGAAGGTGGAGAAACCCCTTACAATGATTACAATAGTATATAAAGTAAAACAAGAAATTACAAATGAAATACAATAAAAGAATGCAAAGAAAACTTTACAACCGATCTTTTGGAAGTTTGCTTGTTTGGTTGCTTGAGTTGCACTTGGAGACCCTGAATTGCACCAGCAAATCGCCCCAAATCTCCTCAAAGAACCATAGTCAAATCCCTCTTCACGAGCTACTTTTATAATCTGTATTCGGGCTGGATTTTGCCTAGCAGTCGACTGATTGAGACCATCAATTGACTACTCCTATAGTCGTTCTCACAACGACATGAGCCACGTTGGATAAGTTCCAACGGATAGACCATCAGTCGACTGATCATGCCCATCAGTCGACTGATCGAGTCATCACTCGATTATCAAACTCTAACAGTCAACTCGAAAACTTTCTGTCCCCGAAATCTCAACCAGCAGTCGACTACCATCCATGGCAGTCGACTTCTTAGGCCATCAGTCGACTGCCAAGTCATTTCCTATAGTTGAACTCTAGTCGACTCCCATCAGTCGACTGACCATAATATCAGCCGAATGATAACCTCATCCATGAGGTTTTAACCCCAAGTATGGTGCCCCCATACTTGCTAGACCACCCTTAGCCTAGACCTAAGCCTTCTAGCCACCTCTATCAGCCTCACGCCTATCAGATCCCTCCAAGTCATCCATGACTTGTTCATCCCTACGCTAGCTTTCAGGTGCTTCCATCGGCTATTGTCAAGCTAATGGTGTCTACACCACCAAGGCACATTGGACTTACGCTGCCAAGACCACACTTGGACTTTATGCTGCCAACCATTGGATTTATGCTGCCAAGACTCTACCCTTGGACTTTACACCGCCAATATCAATCCTTGGACTTCCCAAATGCCAAGTACCCATGACTTGGACTTTCACCGCCAAGACTATACCCTTGGACTTATGTGGTCAAGACTACACCCTTGGACTTTCCATGCCAACTTCATGTTGGAATTTCCAATTACTAAGACTCAAGCTTGGACTTTCCCTTGCCAAAACCCATGCTCGGCAATTTACCAAACACAGCTGATAAAGTTTCGAAATGCCCAAAACGCGCACTATACTTTCAGAATTACCAAATCGCTCGCATAATTCCCAAAATACCCCTCCCACCAAACAACATTTTTAATGCAAAGATCCCGCATGCATCCGAGCCACATTTCTAAATCCTGAGCCATCGAAATGTCCCGTCCAAACAAGTCACCACATTAGCATCTTTGTGTCTTCAGCTTCCGGGAAATCTTCGAGCGCACAAAAACTTGGAAAAGCTTAGACTCCATTTTTTCTCCAGCTTCATTACGTTAGCTTCCGAGTTCTTGGAATTTCATCGAGACGCTTCGAGGTAATATGGTGTCGTCCTCTCATTTAACTAGAGTTTTACCCATTTCTTACTCGGTTTTAGGGTTTCCGTTGAAAGGCGTACATCTCATTGGTTTTTTTTCTACCATTCTGTGTTGCAGAATGAGTCAAGCATCCGGTTCAACCTCTCCTTCACCGGCCAAGGTATATGTCGCATTCCTTGCTTTAGTCCAATATGAAGTATGCCATATGTTTAAAATTATTTTTCCGTTATGGTTTTGGAATGGTTTCAAACATTAAAATACAAATGGATGATCTCTTCAATCTGTATATGAATTAGATAAATAGAGTCCTAAAGTTTTTTTAACAACATTATTGCAAAGAATTGCAGAATCTGAAATTTGTTTTTTACAATGACAAAATGAAGGAATAAATTTTGTATTTTCAAATTGATAGGGAAATAATGAGTGTGCAAAGAAACTGCAATGGACCAGCGTTTTAGGCCACTTTATTGAATTTTTTGGAGGTCCAAGTGCTAAAGGAAAGCAACGTCCGTCAGTTTGTTTACATGAAAGGCATAGAAAGATCATTAAACAAACCCCATTTGCTATTTTTTTGAATATACAAGACATTCCACAAATCCGTGGCATATTGGTCAATATATTTCAAAGTTGGGATTCGACAAGTCAAAGCTTTAAGTTTTCAACTGTGCCAGTTGCTTTCACCAGAAGAGATGTGTCCCTTTTGCTCGGTATTGCAGATAGAGGGGCTTATGTTCCTATGAATTCAACTAATGCATCAGGTGCTCTTTTCCGTTTCCGTTTCCGTTTCCGTTTGTGAATATGGGAATACCGAATATAATCGAGTTCTTTCTCTCCTTTCATCAATCTCTTTAATGGCATAAGGTGTTAGAAAACTTGACCTTTTTGAAGATTCTTCCCTACGGATATAGAACCATTGAGCAACCTTTCTTCTAGTGTTGTCAATTAAACTGGTGATGGGGAGTTCACGTGTTTCCTTGAATAATGCATTTAAACTCTCGGAACAATTAGTGGTTAACATTGTGTACCTCCTGCCAGGAAAGTGTGCATTGGCCCATCTTTTTGGATCGATCTTTTGTAGCCACGCATATGCTTCCTTGTGTTTGTCATGCATGTTCTGCATTAATCGATCAAAGTCAACTCTTGTATTGGCTCTTGCTGCTGCCCAAAATAAACCTAATGAGGATCTATCCCGGGTATCTGTTACCATGTTACAAGACAAGTGATAGCAACAAAAAGCATGATGGGCAGATGGATACACTTTGTTAACTGCTGATATAATCCCCCGATGTCTATCCGATACAATGCTCAACGACTCTGGCAGGACATCAAGGAATGTCTTTACATGATCCAAAAACCACTCCCAAGAAGATCCACATTCAACTTCGGCAATTCCAAATGCAACTGGCATAATTTTTGCATTACCGTCAACAGCAGTAGCCATTAGCAAAACACCAAGATACTTGCCAGTCATATGTGTAGCATCAATTCCAATTAGTTTTTGCAAATACGACCTGAATACTCTTCGACAAGCACCAAATGCGCAAAAACATCGCTGGAATTGATTTTCACCATTTCTTAATACTGCAACATATGTATCAGGATCTCTAACTCTTAACTCACGCAAGTACATTGGAAGATCAATATAGGCCTGATCAAAATCACCTACCACTCTTTTTAATGTTTTCTGTCTGGCTGTGTATGCTTTCTTGTATGAAATGTGAACACCAAACCTAGCTTGCATTTCTCTTCGAATTGAACTTGGTTTGTAATCATCAGAGGTAGCTAACCGTCCTACAATCTGGTTTGCTACAAATGTGGATGTGCAAGCATGGTGATCTGTTGTTTCCCTAACACTGTCACATTCATGCCGCACATATTTTGACGATGAACTCTCTACGTCTCCACTTGCAACTAGACTCCATGAACAAGGCTGACTAAAGCAAATAACTTTAATTCTATTAAGTCTGGTGTCAACTGGCTTGTATCTGAAGTTTTTTACCATCGCATGCCTTACTAGTGCATCTTTAAACTCTTGTCGAGAGGAAAAAACTTGTCCAGTGAAAAATTCATTTGGATTTGATGAACCGACATCTGCCAATAGTCTTATTTGTGGATTTAAAACATAGGGATCATCAGCAATTGGGAACACTTCCTCTAAGTCACTGTACTGATCTGGGTTTAACTCACCTTCTTCATGTTGGATATCATCAGCTAAGAATTCTTCCGAAGGATTTGTATATTCTAACTCTTCTATCCCATGTATATCACTTACCTCCTCTTCACTCCAAGTTTGTTCAAAATATTCATGATCTACTGTGGTAGCAGTGACAAACACTTCTTCGAGTATGGAAGAAGCATCTCTATTTATATCAAGGTGTTGATCACTGGTAATTCTATTGCCCACATCAGTAAACTGAGATGAAGATGGAATATTACTTGGGCACAGATTTATGGAATCTTGATCATCTAACTCTCTATCCTTCAAATTTTATTCAATTTTTTCCAAAAATGTTAACACTTCATCAGGAAGGGGGTCATCCCTGCAAATGTTTTTAAAATCAACACTGTTATATGTAGTGTGCTATGCAAGTAGGCTGAATTTTTTTAACTAGGCTTTAGAAGTCTGAAGATAAGTGGAGGATGAGAGTTTATGGTTAGGTTTCCCAATTATGCACTTAACTAATTAGAACATTTGATGTTGATAGGGCCATCAATGGGTTTTTACCGAAACCCATTGATGGACCTTTCAATGTTGAAATTATGAACGGTTTATATGGAATGGAAGAGGAAGACATTTACAGGGTTTATGCGCAGAGGGATACTTAGTTCCCACACTCCTACAGGCAGTTATGGGTGCATGCCAATTGACACGCAGCATGCCAATTGGCACACTCGTCTGAATGTTGGCATAGAGTATTAATTTTCATAACTACTGTTTGGGAGCATAAGGAAAGGTGGAGAATGATAGTATAGGCCACGCTTGGACTCGACCCGCCTAGAGGACTTTATTTATCTCCAATATAAATTGACAGCACCACTCTTTTTCTCGGCCAGGTTCCCTCTCCATGGTGCTGGAAATTTATATCCCAGGCCCACGGTGGTGCTGGGATATAAATTCCCAGCACCACCATTTATCTCGACCAGTTCCATCTCCCTGGTGCTGGGATATTTAAACGCAGAATCACTGTGTTGCTGGGGTTTTAGTTCCCAGCACCACCAATAATTCCGACAAATTTTATGTACATGGTGCTGGAAATTTCATTCCCAGCACCATGGTGTTGCTGGGAGTTTAAATCCCATTACCAAGGAGGTGCTGGGATATAAATTCCCAGCACCACCATTTTTCTGGACTAGTTCCATCTCCCTGGTGCTGGGATTTTTAAACGCAGAACCACTGTGTTGCTGGGGTTTTAGTTCCCAAAGACTACCAACAATTCGCAACTTATATGTACATGGTGTCGAAATTACATTCCCAAAGACCATGGTGTTGTGGGGTTTTAATCCCATTACCATGTGGTGCGGGATATAAATTCCCAAAGACCACCATTTTTCTCGACCAGCCCATCTCCTTGGTCGATTTTAAACGCAGAACCACCTGTGTTCTTTGGGTTTTAGTTTCCCAAAGACCACCAACAATTCCTAAGAACTTATATGTACATGGTGCTGAAAATTATATTCCCAGCACCATGGTGTTGCTGGGGGTTTTAATCCCATTACCACGGTGGTGCTGGGATATAAATTCTCAGCACCACCATTTATCTCGACCAGTCCAATGCCAATGGTGCTAGGAGTTTTATTCGCAGGACCACAGTGTTGCTGAGGTTTCAAATCCCAGCACCACCCTTAATGTCGACCACTTATATCTCTCTGGTCTAGTGAATTAGATTCCCAGCACCAAGGTGTTGCTGGGAGTTTGAATCTCATTACCATGGTGGTGCTGGAATATAAATTACCAGCACCACCATTTATCTCGACAAGTTCATTCCCCATGGTGCTGGGAGTTTTAATCTCAGCACCACGGTGGTGATGAGATTTAAATTCTCAGCACCAGATTTTATCCCGAATTTGTTAAACCTTAATGGTGCTGAGAATTTGAAGCCCAACACCACGATGTTACTGGGATTTAAATTCCCAGCATCACTTTTTATCCAGACCAGCGAGCTGGGAATTTCATTGCCAGCACCACCTACTCTCCCATGGTGCTGGGATTTTAAATTTTAGGGATACGGTGGTGCTGGGAATTTCATTGCCAGCACCACCTACTCTCTCAGACAGATTGTATCTCCTAGTGCTGGGAATATCAATCAGGGAACTTCAGTAATCGTGGGATTTAATTGGAAGCATCACCTTTTAAGTTAGGTGGAATTTGTTTAGGTGGCGACAAAACTCGATTATGAATCTCCTGCATCGCAATTATGGGTGCATTGGTCTACTTTGGTATGATATGCCTACATCGTATTTATGGGTGTGTGGCAAACTTGGCTATACAACCACCTACAATGCATTTATTAACCTCATAGCAGTCTCAAGAATAAAAACACATACATACATGATAATACTATGTGAAGCGGCTGGTGAGTGAGCTGCGTCAACTTCTGGATTAAGTGCTGATATATTCGTGGTAGCAGTGATGTCATTGATAACTATTAGGATTTCATAAAAAATGGTGTTGCTCAGTTGGTTTACAGAGGAAACCTGCGTGTGGTGCTCATCAACAGCATGGGCCTGCCGCTCCCACGCGGCTGGAAGTGACGTTTGGATGGTTCGGGATTTCCAGTTGTGGCTCGGATGGATGCAAATCTCTCTCTGCATTAAATTGCAATCTGTTTAGCGAGAGGGGTATTTTGGGAATTATGCGTGCGATTTGGTAATTCTGAAAGTATAGTGCGCGTTTTGGGCATTTCGAAACTTTAGCAGCTGTGTTTGGTAAATTGTCGACCCTTGCTTGGACTTTCCATGTCAAGTACACAAGACTTAGACTTCTCCCATGACAATGGTCAAACCATCATCAAACATCAAAATCATGACCTGGGTCGATTGCACCAACAATCTCCCCAACACATTGTCAAACATCAATGTCTAACATCAAAACACTACTCAAGTCTGGTAAATCGTGACCTGAGCTGATTGCACTAACAACCTCTTGATGGATTTGAAAAGACTTTAAAGATATTTTAGATTTGAAATTAGGTTGTTACGAGTTTCACTAGACAACAAATGTAGATCTCTAAATGAGATTTAACTAAAAAAAAAAATTTTTGTCTCATTTTGATACCCGAGTCAAAAGTTATGACATCTGAAAGCAAACAATCGAAACACACCAACATTGACGTGATGCTGATTTTTAGAAATCAAGACCACAGTGGTGTTGGCGGTAAAAAATTAGCACCACTGTGGTGTTGGTTTCTAAAAATCAGTACCATCGTGGTGTTGGTTTTAAAAAATCAACACCACGACAGTGTTGGTGTGTGTCAATTATTTGCTTCTAGAGACAATAAATTTTGACTCGGATATCAGAGCGAGGTGATTTTTTTGAATTGAATCTCATTCAAAGATTTATATTTTTTGTCAGGTGAAATTCATAACAACCTAGTTTCAAACTTAAAAAATATCATTTAAAATCTTTTCAGATCCATCAAGGGGTTTCAATTAAAATTTATTGATGGACCTAGAGAGCTCCGATCGGACCCATTCTAAGTACTACAGGTTTTTGAAGTGTCCTAAAGTCTATATGTATCAAAAAATATTAGCTCAAAGTTATTTACAATAGTAATCAGAAGGTTTTCAAAATTTATGACTTTAAGACAATTGACACATATGCATAAACTTTGAAAATCTTTTAATCACTACTGTTAATGACTTTGAGATAATATTTTTGGGTACATATAGACTTTAGGACAATTCAGAAATCTGTAGCATTTGGAATGAGTCCAATCAAAGCACTCTAGATCTATCAATGAATTTTGATCGAAATCTTTTGATGGATCCGAAAATATTTAAATGTTATTTTTAGGTTTGAATTGGGATATTAAAAGTTTCACCTAGTAAAAAATGTATATTTATGAATAAATTTCGATTTAAAAAAAATTGTACCATTTTGATACCCGAGCCAAAAATTAAGGCCTTCAAAAGCAAACAATCGACACACACCAACACTGCGATGGTGCTGACTTTTCAAAACCAACACTGCGGTGGTGTTTATTTTTAGAAACCAACACCACGATAGTGTTGGGTGTTGGTGGTAAAAATCAACATCATCGTGGTTCTTGTTTCTAAAAATCATTATCATCATGGAGCTGGTTTCGAAACATTAACACCATGGCAATGTTGTGTGTATCGATTGTCTGCTTCTGGAGACCATAACTTTTGACTCGGGTATCATAATTAGGTATAATTTTTTTTTTAAAAATTAAAACTCATTCATAGATATATATTTTCTACTAGATGAACCCTAGAATTGCTCTGTTCACCCTAAAAAATAACATTTAAATCATTTCGGATCCATCAAAAGATTTTGATCAAAACTTATTGATGGGTATAGAAAGCTTCGATCGGATTCATTCCAAGTGCTACAGATTTCTGAAGTGCCCTAGAGTCTATACACTACAAAAGCTATGATTTGGAGACGAATTTTGAATAAAAATTCATTGCAAAAATTTTTTGCAACGAAATATTTTTCATTGTAAATAATTCATCGTAAAATTTTGCAACAAAAAATAAAAATTTGTCGCAAAAATTGTAATGAATAAAATTTTCATTGCAAAATTAATTGCTACTTAGTGATAAAAATGGCAACAAAAATAACTCATCGAAAACTTTGGCGACGAAAATAATTTTTTATCGACAAATCTGCAACGAAAACATAGTTCATCGCAAAAGACTAATAAATTTATTTACTGTATTTTCATGAAAACTTTGCATCAAAAATAAATTTCATCGCAAAATTTGTCACGAATCAAATTTTCGTTGCAAAATATTCAAGGTCAATCGACTGAAGAAGACTATCAGTACCGATGTCTGACTAGTCGATTGGCCAAAAAGTGTTGGGAATATTGTAACGGCTAGAGGGGGGGTGAATAGCGATGTGCCCGTAGGAAGATGGAATTCGTTCGCGTTGCTTGTCTACAATCTTGTTAGTACGCAGCGGAATAAACAATAACAAATACAAACACAAGATACAATTACAACACGCACGATATAACGTGGTTCGGAACCGTAACGGTTCCTACTCCACGGATTGGGTTCGTACGAACCCTAGCGATGCCACAAACACCACTAAGCAATAAAGCTCCTTCTCGACAACAAGTCGGAGGTGGAGAAACCTCGTACAATGAATTACAACAAGTAATACAAAGTAAACAAGCAAATATAAGTGAAAATGTAAAGAACACTTTACAAACTAGGGTTTTGAGCGCTTGCTTGTCGGTTGCTTGGATGAGCTTGAAGGACCCTGAAATGCACCTGTAAATTGCCTTCAAATCGCCTCACCAAAGCCCCCAAAGAACTGATTCTTGAGCCTTCCACGAACAGCTGCTTTTATCCTCCATCGGCCGATTTTCCGCCAGCGATCGCCATAAGTCCTCCGATCCGCTAGCATCAGAAATGTGAGACAACGGCTCAATCCACGCTGAAAAAGTTCCAACGGGACTCTGGCACCGATCGCCAAAGATTGGGGCCGATCACAAGACTCGTAATCGATCGCCGGCACTACGGCGCTCGGCTCGACATAACTAGCGTGATCGCATCCTTGGCAATGATCGCAGAGCAATTCCACTCTTAACCAGCAAATAACTTGTCGACTCACGACAATGAACCGCCATAATGCTCGACCGCCAACCTCAAAATGAGGTTTTAACCCAAGTATGGTGCCCCATACTTGCTAGACCACCCTTAGCCTAGACCTAAGCCTTTTAGCCACCTCCATCAGCCTCACGCCTCTCGGATCCCTCCAAGTCATCCATGACTTGTTCATCCATCGCGCTAGCCTCTAGGTGCTTCCGTCGGCTATGTCATGCTAACGGTGTCTACACCGCCAAGGCACATTGGACTTACGCCGCCAAGACTCCGCTTGGATTTTACGCTGCCAACCATTGGACTTATGCTGCCAAGACTCCCGCTTGGACTTTACGCAGCCAATATCAAACCCCTTGGACTTCTCATGCCAAGACTCAAGCTTGGACTTTCCCTTGCCAACCCATGTTGGACTTTTACATTGCCAAGACCCATGCTTGGACTTTTCCCTTCCCAACCCATGTTGGACTTCTCAAATGCCAAGACCATGCTTGGACTTTCCCATGACAATTACATTGTCATATGTTTTTGTCGAAACATCAAAACATCACTCGAGTCAAACTCGAGTCCTGGTCAATCGTGACCTGGGCTGATTGCACCAACAATCTCCTCCTTTTTGATGTTTGACAAAAACCAAACAAATCATTTGAGTTAGACCACTAACTCAAATCCCTTACAAATTATCCCAAATTGGTAAACACTCTCCAAATGTTCTCCCCCAAACATTCTCCCCCTTTTTGACTAACATCAAAAAGGTTTTCTCTCCAAGGAGGTCAATGTCTCATGTCCCAATGAGATCTTACAATCTCCCCCTTGATCCAAAAATAAATACCTAGGATGCCTACCATCTTCCTAGTGATAAGTCACATATCACTCAAGAGAGGCAATCCTATACTCTCTCCCAATTTCCAAATTGGGTATCAAAAACCTATCAATTTTCCCAATTGATGATACTCTCCCAATAACTTCTCCTCTTCAAGGAGAAAAAACACATCCATCATCCCAAGATGGATACCTCCCCCTAAAGGCTTGCTCCCCCTTGACCATTGCACCAACAATGTCCTTGGGAAGCCCCTAAGCCAATAGGAACTCTAAACCATCAAAATTAAGGTTCTAAGTTCAACATAGAACTTTCACTCACCCTAAATTTGATACTTTGACCTAACACAGCTCCTAATCCATATCCAATGGATTTTCACTTTATAATGCTTCCTAAAGCATATCCTAGGTTAGGAGTGATTGGGCTAAACAAACCAGACGGCAATGACTCGACAAGAAATCCCGATCATCATTATCACCGATCGCCACACACGGTGGCCGATCGATAATCGAAAATCTCGATTTTCAACTATCGAAATGAATTTTGAAATTCATAAATAATTATACGTAATTGAAAAATCATGAAAATTCATACGTATAATACTTATGACACACACAATGGGTGAAAAATATTTGAAAATTATTTTACCCATAAAATAGTGAGTTTGATACAAAACTCAAAACCATTGAAATTTTCAATGTTTTGGCCCTATTTTGTATCAACTCTATCAATGGTGATTGCTATCAAAAGATAGACTTCACCAAGGTTTTTCAAAATGATTTTAAAATATTTTCAAAACCTTATTTTGGATCATATTCCTTGGGCTCTATGTACATGACTTGTACACATGCTCTCCTAATGATCCACAAATGAAACAGGATGAGTTTTAGTTCATCTAGATGCAAAAACTATGCACCTTGAACTCAACTCATATCCTAGCATCTCACATGTATCTAAGGTGTATAAATACACATACATGTCAATTGGATGTGAGATGTGGGTTTTGTTCATCCTAATCTAGGGTTTCATGCATTCTCTAAGGCAACCCTACTTGATTCCCTTATAAATGGGACTCCAAGTCATGTCATAGTCCTTAAATCAATTTCAATCGAAATTTTTCTTAAATACATGAATGATTATGGCATTAATGATGACATAAATAAGCATATGCTCATAATCATGATGTCATGGCATAAGATGAAATCTAAAAACTCATGACATTTAAAACCTTAATCCTAAAACATGAACATGACATATAAAATGATTAAAATAAGCATGATGTCATGACATGTTATATGGCAAGCAAAGCATGGCATATAAAATATATAGGTATAGTGATACCTAAATTTTAATATTAATTGCCATTTGATATAATTAGATATATTTTTCCATATTATCATTAATCTCCCTAATGTGCCAAAAACCCAACATGGCACACTAACCTCTAAACTCAACTTGTGCCAATTTGATCATTTTATCAAAACTTCTCAATTAATATTGGCACATCCTAAAAACCTTTAGGATTCAAATCAAACCACATTCCCAAGGTAACCATAACCTTGAAAATGACCTAAAATGCCACCTTTATCATGGTTGAGTTAACTACCCATCCAATCAAGGTTGACACACCCTAAACCCATCTAGCGTGAATCAATCACGCTCTTAGGAACCCAAAATCGATTTGAGCTCCTAGGGTTAATTAGGTATTCCTTAGGGATAACCTCCCTAGATGCCTTCCTAATGACCCTCCTAGGCTTGTTAGCCTTGGTCATTTGGGTCTTACCTAGGTTGACTCTAGGGGTAACTCTCCTTGCAACCTTCTTAGTGCCCACCCTAGGTTTCCTAGAAACCCTAGCCACTAGGCACACCCTTTGGTCAACTCTAGGGATGACTTCCCTATTGACCTTGATCTTCCTAGACCTAGTTTGTGTCCCATAATCAAATGGAACACTATGGTAAGCTACCTTAGGCTTAGGTTTGTGACCCAAACCTTGCTTGCCTTTGGTTGACTTTTGACTCTTAGGTCCTTGGTGTTGACTTTGACTTTTGGACCTTTGACTTTGACCATTAGACCCTTTAAATTTGTTTTGTATATTCCTAAGGGTCTTTTCTAGTTTCTCAAGCCTTGACCTCAAGGCTTGGTTTTCTAATTCTAATTGCCCAATTGATTTTTGATTAAATTCTTGGGCATGGGACTTTCTAGGCATATGCCTAGTCCATTTAGGGTTTAGACCTAGATGTTCTCCTATTTTCTTAATTGATTCCTTAGGTAAAATATTTTTAGGGACATTAGTCCCAAATTTCTCCTTACTCCTAAGGTAAACATTTTTAGCACCTAAGCAAAATTCTTTACTTCTAGCATGCTCTTTATGAATTGCAAGGGAATTAAAATTCCTAGCATGCTTTTGACTATTAAATCTAGAAGGTGCATTATTGAAATATACCTTAAGGTTTGCCTTGGAGGCTCCCCCTACATGTATAGCTCCCTCTTTGACTTTCTTGCTCCCCCTAGGGCATGAATTCCTAAAATGCCCCGGTTGTTGACACTTGAAGCAAATGACGTGCTCTTTGCTTCTTCTAGTGGTGGCACCGACATCTTTTGATCTTTCTTGAGGTTTTGGTGCCAGAGGAGCTTTTCTGATCTTCTTTGGGCACTTGCTCTTATAATGCCCACTTTCCCTACACTCAAAGCAAATTATACGATTTTTATTTAAACCTAAATTGCTTGAGTTACCTAGTTCGGTGATAGGTGTTGGAATTGAAACTTCTTCATCTTGACCGGAGGTTGAGGCATCTTCTTTATTTTGTTCTGGCTTCGATGTAGATAGTCTCTCCCCCTCAATCATAGAAGTGGATGCTTCTTCCACTTCTTCTACTTCCTTCTCCGATCCGGATGTTGATTCCCTATCAACTTCTGAATCCTCAAGCTCTTTAGATGTTTCTTCTTGAGCTTGAGAGGGTGATGGTCCTTCTTCTTGGACCGATGATAGACTTTCATGGAGCTTGGCCAAATCGCTCCATAGCTCCTTAGCATCCACATAGTCACCTAGGCTACACAAGAGGTCATTAGGAATTAAATCAAAAATGAATTTGATTACCTTCTTGTTTTTATCGAATTGTTGGAGTTGCTCTTCACTCCATTTCTTCTTCTTGAGAAACCCTCCCTTTGGTCCCTTAGGATATTCAAATCCTTCCATCAACGCGGACCACTCCTCAAGGTCTCTCATCATCAAAAAATCTTCAATTCTCGCCTTCCAAGAATTGAAACCTTCTCGTCCATAGAAGGCATACAGAATTGGGGTGTTGATATCCCATCCCAATTGTCCTTGGATTTCCATCTTTACCCTCTAGCCTTTTGTCTTAGCTCCCGGCGGTTAGTTCGTAGAAGAGCCCCAGGCTCTGATACCACTTGTTGGGAATATTGTAACGGCTAGAGGGGGGGGTGAATAGCGATGTGCCCGTAGGAAGATGGAATTCATTCGCGTTGCTTGTCTACAATCTTGTTAGTACGCAACGGAATAAACAATAACAAATACAAACACAAGATACAATCACAACACGCACGATATAACATGGTTCGGAACCGTAACGGTTCCTACTCCACGGATTGGGTTCGTACGAACCCTAGCGATGCCACAAACACCACTAAGCAATAAAGCTCCTTCTCGACAACAAGTCGGAGGTGGAGAAACCTCGTACAATGAATTACAACAAGTAATACAAAGTAAACAAGCAAATACAAGTGAAAATGTAAAGAACACTTTACAAACTAGGGTTTTGAGCGCTTGCTTGTCGGTTGCTTGGATGAGCTTGAAGGACCCTGAAATGCACCTGCAAATCGCCTTCAAATCGCCTCACCAAAGCCCCCAAAGAACTGATTCTTGAGCCTTCCACGAACAGCTGCTTTTATCCTCCATCGGGCTGGATTTCCGCCTAGCAGTCGACTGCCATAAGTCCCCAGTCGACTGCCAGTACTGTAGTTGTGAGACAACGGCTCAATCTACGTTGGACAAGTTCCAACGGGACTCTTAGCGATCAACATTCCCGAGACTGAGTCGACCCGGCCGGCTGAGCGGAGCGGCTCACGGCGAATGCTCGAACTAGCAAGCGATCATTATCCTTGGCGATCGACTACCGTCGACATCGATCGCTCCAATGAGTGATCGCGAGCAATTCTAGCTCTTAATCGCGATCGAACTTAAGTCGACTCACGGCAATGAACCGCCATAATGTCGATCGCCGCCAACCTCAAACATGAGGTTTTAACCCAAGTATGGTGCCCCCATACTTGCTAGACCACCCTTAGCCTAGACCTAAGCCTTCTAGCCACCTCCATCAGCCTCACGCCTCTCGGATCCCTCCAAGTCATCCATGACTTGTTCATCCATCGTGCTAGCCTCTAGGTGCTTCCGTCGGCTATGTCATGCTAACGGTGTCTACACCGCCAAGGCACATTGGACTTACGCCGCCAAGACTCCGCTTGGACTTTACGCCGCCAACCATTGGACTTATGCTGCCAAGACTCTCGCTTGGACTTTACGCAGCAAATATCAAACCCCTTGGACTTCTCATGCCAAGACTCAAGCTTGGACTTTCCCTTGCCAACCCATGTTGGACTTTTACATTGCCAAGACCCATGCTTGGACTTTTCCCTTGCCAACCCATGTTGGACTTCTCAAATGCCAAGACCATGCTTGGACTTTCCCATGACAATTACATTGTCATATGTTTTTGTCGAAACATCAAAACATCACTCGAGTCAAACTCGAGTCCTGGTCAATCGTGACCTGGGCCGATTGCACCAACAAAAAGGTTTCTGTAAGGTGCTACAGTAAATCAGTCAACTGATCTTATTGATCAGTTAATTATCCAGTGATCAGTTGACTGGGCAGCCGACTAAAAAAGTTTCTATAAGGTGCTATAGTAAATCAGTCAATTTATCCTGTTGATCAGTCGACTGATGGTGGATAATTTGCGATAAAAAAAAATTTCGACGTAAAATCTGAAATGAAAATATTTTTTTGTCGCACCCATACATTCATCAATCGACTAATGGTAGGTGTCAATTAACTAGTAGTGGAGAAACATATCACAGAATATTTTTTAGTCTACTGCCAAGTCAACTAATAGTATTACAGTCGACTGTTCGTATGAGGCAGTCAACTATTACTTCTTTTTTGCAATGAAAATATTTTTTGTTGCCAATTCTGTGATGAAAACTGATTTTTTATCGTAAATCTGCAATGAAATTTATTTTCATTATTAATATGGGGAAATAAAAAAAAGTATCATGCTAAATTCTACTATTTTTATCTGTTTTACAACAAACACATCTAACAATACAAACTAATTAACATATAAAACTTCATAATCATCTAATAAATGAAAATAATTCAATGCCAAATCAATATATACATAACAAACATAAATGTAACTTACAATACAAGAATATCGAATGTGATAAGTCAAGTAACATTTAAATACAACAAATTCAAACATAACCACCGTCGTCATCATCATCATAAAAAAATACATCATCATTGTCATTATTACAAGCATCAGCAGGAGGACTAGATCGAGAAGGAAGAAGTTGACTTGAACTAGACATTAATTGAATATGCTTCTTAATTAATATCTATTGCCTCTGAAATTCGTTCATCTGTTCATTTAATTCCTTTACTTCCTGATCTCTTTGTCTCGATTCATTTTTCTTTTGCGCTAGTAACTCCTTCAAATGACTAACTTCTTCGATCAATTGATTTATTTTTGCTCTTATTACCAGTGAGGATAAAGAAAAAGCACCAGAGACTTTATAGGTTTGGCTCAAAGAACCGAGTCCAATTATTCTTTCACTTTTTGCCCCTCCAGTTGCTTTGAGTCATAAATTGATATTGCTAACAGAAGGCTCAGATTCGACTGCATCATCACTTGCACCTGAATTTATCAATGCAAGTTCATCGTATTTCTCTTATTTTGAAAAAAAAGTTAAATAATAACAAAAGACCATAAAACTTTTAAAATTATAAACCTTCATTATTCTAGCTCTCTCTCCACTCCATGTCTTGTCTTTCTTTTGAAATGTACGGGTGAAAGTGTCTATGAATAATAGCTCAGTCCTTGTTTCCTGGGCCTAAACAAACATCATTATAAATAATAAATTAGTGAGTATTATATTACAAAATTAAGATTTGAAAAAACTCATCAATCGATGGCTATGTTCATCATTATTGATCGAGCCTCCCGCATAAGTGGCAGACATAGCGTCGGAATTAAAATTTTGATTTTTCTTATTTTTCTCACTCCAATTGCTATCCTCAGATCCCTAATATGCAATAATCTTATTCCAATTATTCTCGATTATGCAGTGTGACTTTTTACTTCTGATTTTCGCATGACTCAGTATGTTTCTGATATGATCATCACACTTTTTCTTCAAAATCCTCCTTATCTCTAGTATTTCACTCTCTTCCCAAGTAAATACACGTTGCAATAGAGAAAAAAAAGAATTGATTATATTAACTATAATTTTATATACAAAATGATTTAAATAACTTACCTTGAACTCATTCCACCATGAAATTTTGATTTCTTCCAGTGTGCTCGTATAAGTCATAGAAGCTCCGCCCCAATGGTTATTCATTATTTTATTCACCTCGTGAATAACATGTACAAAATTTATAAATCTATCATAAAATAAAAATAAACCATGTTAGATATTTATAAAAATACATATCTTATTAAAAACATAGATAATTTAAAACTTGAACACTTATGAATCTCCGCGCAGAGATATCAACTCTCGCGTATCTTCTCTCTCAATGAGTGATTGTTGTACTGGGGAAGATACATTAGCAGAGATCTATTGAGAACCAGAAGATCCTGTAACTAGAGAAGAGGTGGAGGGCACATTTCCTGCAAGAGCATCAGACTGTGCAGGGGCTGAAGTAGAGGAAGATTGTAATCTTCCATCGCTACTTCATCTATGACTGTCACGTCGAAACTAACAATTATAATTATTAGAATACGAAAGCAAAAAAGAATTACATTTGCATATCAAATTTATAATATGAACAATATGAAAAAATTATCATATTTAAAGCAACTGGATAATCTATAAAAAAAGATAGTTCATTAATATATCAAATATATAAAATTTAGAATTAGACAGTAAATAGAAACATAATTGATACTGAATAAAAGTTACTCATAATTATAAATCGAAGTCCTCATTGTGATTTTCATCTTAGTCATACGTCTCTTCGATCTCATCGTCCTCATGCTCATCCTCTAAATTATATTCCTCATCTTCATCCTCATGCATTTCACTTGAATCAATGTTTATTACTACGCCGCTGGGATCTCGTAACGTTGAAATATTATATTCTTCGATATGAAATGTATTGACAACTTCATCTTGTTGATATGCTATGTCTTTTCAATGTTCCTCAAATTTTTTACGTGCTTTTGTTTTACAAACAACCCACCAATCACTTTTGTCTCATCTCAAACTAGGATATGAAGCATAAAATATTTGAATCGCTTGTTGTGCTAACACAAATGGTTCATACCTCTTGTATAATTTTTTGCAATTTATTTCAACCAAATTAAACTATGGATGCACCCTTATGCCATTAATAGGGTCAAACTAACGACACATAAATAAAACAACTCGCAAATATAAGCCTGGGTACTCTACCTCTAAAATTTCATCTAACAAACCATAAAAATCATTCATTGCACCTCCATCATTAGATGACTAAAAATAAACCCCACTATTCATTATAGCTTTGCCCATTCCATATTCTTGAGTATGAAAATTATATCCATTTATGAAATATGTCGGTCAAGTTTTCACCATTGAGTTTGGAGCCCATAACAAATGGTTTACTAATTCTTGCTCAATGTGAGCATGATTATCAAGAACCTAAAGTCAAATAAGTATGTGTTAAAGTCAAGATTTAACCAATTTTTTTATCATAGACTACTTACATAGTTTTTGAACCATGGTGCAAATTCTTCATTACAGAAACGATCAAACTCATGCTATGGAAGCTCAGAATATAGGGTTTGAAAAATCCTACCATAAACATAAATATAACATGAACAATAATTTATAATATATGAAATATATAATATAACATGTATATACTCACTCGAAATATGACGTTACTTTTGGACAGTTCAGTAAAATATGTGTGGGTTGCTCATCACTCTTGACCAATTAAGTATCTACGTGTACAAGATCCATCCGGTCAACCAAGATAGTTAAAAATTGAGAATGACTTCAAATTGGGATCAACATGACCCTCATTATTTTTTCCTGCTATCCGACTTTGTCATTGAACGTGAGGTTCAAAATAATATGATGTAAAAGTTATAATTTCCTCCACAATATATGCATTAACAATAGAAGTCTCAACATGAACCTTATTTTTCACCTTTTTTTCAAGTGATGGTGTAAAATACGGAAAAAAAAAATTTATATGAATTAACCCTCTAATTAATTGGATATAATGAGTAGATTAATTGGGCTTAATTAGTGGGCTAATGGGGTTAATTATCTAGTTGGGCTGAGTCCATTAGGCTGATTTAGTTGGGTTGAGATTGGGCTTGGGCTAAAATCGGTTGGGCTGAGTCTATTGGGCCCAAATGGTTGGGCTGGAAATGGGCTGAACCGGTTGGATTTAATTTGAGTTGGTCTTGAAGTGGCTTGGACCGGATCACCTGAAAAGGGTTTTTAAAAGCTGCCGAACGAAACCGATCCGGTCCGGTTGCCGCAGTTTCCTCTCCTTCTCCGTCGCGTTTTTCCCCGATCGTGATTTTCCCCTCTTCGATTTCTTGATCGCGTGGTCTTCTCCGAGGCTTCACGCGAGAGCTCAAGGTCAAGATCGCTGTTGTCGCCGAGCTCTCACTCTTCACGCCGTCGCTCGCCACAAGGATTTAGAGCTCGCCGACAAACGCCGATCGTTCTTCCTCTTCTGGCGTTGTCGGAGATCTTTATTGGAGCGATCGCCGCCGCTTCGCGCTTAGTCCTCTCGCCACCGTAACTCCGCCCGGTTCTCAGGATCTCACCTTTTCCGACGAAGCCGCCATGCTGCTATCGCGAGCCGAGCCGCCGACAGAGAGGGAGAATCACTGGGAGTCAGTTGGTTTTTCTCTTCCCCGTGTGTAATCACTGGTGTCGCTCGAGCTCAGATCATCGCCGCCCCGACTGATCGTTTCGACCACAGCATGTTGATCAATATAGTCATTCTCTATGATCCAAATTATAACTCTCCAAGGTTGGTGATCGACGCTAGTAAAGATTCTATTATCATTCTATTTTTCCAGAGTTGGGTAGGATTATGATCTATATCTCTGGTTTTTGAATTGTGGGAGCAAGGATCAGGTTCGGTGAAGGTTTGCGATGGATTTCATGTTGGGTTTCCGGCACCGCGGCGTGTGTGTGTTCGATCATGTTTCGTAAACATGAGCACAGCGGAAGCAATTAAAAATAATAAATCTATATTTATTACAACACACACAACACACGCATGCTATTACAACAAGTGTAGACATAACCGTAAATTAAAATTTGCAATAAAAGAAAATTATCTACGTTATACCTTCCGTATGACGTGTAGCGGGAACGGCATCAACCGGAACGATCCTCGTAAGAATCGTCTCTATCCGTATCCACGCCGAGCTCCTCGGGATGACTTCGCTAAGTCACGAGCTTCGTCTTCGTACGGGTTACTAGCCTTGTGTTGAAGATGACGTGATCGAGAGATGATCACGATCCGAATCCAAATTCGGATCCTAAAACGAGTTCTCAAAACTCGCTTCTCCGGAGAGGTATTCGTCAACCGTTTGACGAATCCTTCGTCCTCCACCTCAGAGGATTACCGGAGATCAAATCCCCGGTAAGTTAGCCGCTGTCGGAGCACTAACCGTCGTCCAAACGACGCTCCGACGAGAGGAGGAAAAGCTGTCCAGAAAATTGGACAGCTTGGTGGAGGATATAGGCGCCGGCCAACCAAGGAAAGAAAAGGCTCACCTTGATGCCAAACCTATAGGGGATCACCGGAGGATCGCCGGAGGGTTCACCGGCTGTAGTGCGCGGCAACAAGTTGAGTGCACAAAAGCTGGATGGTGGCACTTTAGGGTTGGGCGCCGAATAGATGAGATGATGGAGGGGGCGGCACAACAAGGTTGGGCGGCAACTCCAATTAGGGTTTTTGGATTAGGGTTTAAGCCCTATTTTATAGAGAACTAATTCTCTTAATGGTTAATGGATCATATCCATAAAGCCCGTTAACCCGCTCCATTAAGATAAGTTAAAATAAACCAAACCATGATGGTTTATTTTAAGTTAAAACGAACCGAACCACCCTTTGGTTCATTCGTTTAATATAAACCAAACCCTTTGGTTTATTCTCATCCATTGGATTAGAACCAAACCATTTTGGTCCATCCATTATGTCTTCATAAGACACGACCCATCCATGCTTCCATTGCGACTGAAACAATTTCATGCTCGCTTTATGTTTGGTCCAACCAAACATAGTTTCTCTCGGTCTGAGAATCCCATTCTCAAGCTCGTTTTAAATCCTTTGGATTACACTCGTTGTGCGTGTGACCAAATAGGTTCTCGGTTTATGGTGGCCGTCTATAATTAACCATTAATTATAGATCGATCATGAGTGGCACCTAGTAGTACATCATGATCCCCAATTAACCGAAAAGATCAACGGTTGATCCAGAACTATTTCTGAAACCCTTCAGTAGCTCGAATGAATCGTGCCCCATTCCCTTCACTCATCTTATACCCACTTGGTTCGTGACATGGTCTATTGTGTCCCCTCACTAGGCTGACTACGTCACACCTAGCCCAAGTATCATTTCCTCGTCCTACGGATTCTAGTTATTCCACATGTATCGAAGAGTACTTTACTCTAAACATGTAATGCTTTGGCCAAAGACTTTAGTAACAATCCGACGAGAGGCCATGGGTATACATCTCCTCGCAAGGAGTGGTGAATCCTTTATAGGCTATTCAAACACCTTCGATCACCGACTTATACCCAATCATCCCGGGTCCACATCTCCTTAGAGATGTTTGCTTAAGATGTCAAAGCATAAGTCTCCATGATCAAGATGACTTGAATACCGCAAGTCAAAGGAACATCGCACTTAAGCCACAGAAGAACTTCATCGACATATCTATATATGCAGAGAACCATATGAAGTCTTACTACTGGTCACTCCAATGAACTAGTTACCATAACTAGCATCCACGATTAACTCCGACATCACAATGTCTCCACCAAAGGAGAATCACCGCTTGATACACCAAGGAGTATACCTCGTAAGAGCTAGTCTCGATGTAATCGATGGTGTCCAAATCCATCAATTCATCGACTAGGATAATTCCGATACATCACAATTACACATGTAGAGATACTCACTAGTTGTGATCCAATCACAAATTCTCTCATGCCGTGAATTGTATCGTGGACATTCAAGAAATGAGTTTAAGATCCAATCAAATACATAAAACATGTATACTCAAATAGTGAATCTTCATTTATCATATAAATGGTTCATACATAAGGCGATTGCCTTAGGACATCTCTCATATATTACTAACAGACTCCCACTTGGCCTAATGCCAATCACTATGGTATCCAATACCATAAGCTCGAACATGACCCTCAAACTTATTTTTGAGGTAATGCCTTAGTCAAGGGATCCGCTAAGTTCCTTTCAGTGGGAATTTTCTCGATTTGTATTTCGTTCCTACTGATGATCTCTCTGATAAGATGATAGCGGCGAAGCACATGTTTGGATCATTGATGAGACCACACCAAGTTCATAAATGAACTTTTTGATCCAAACCTCTTCCTTTACTGCTTCCGAAGCTGTAATGTATTCTGCCTCTATGGTAGAATCCACTAAAGTGTCTTGTTTGGAACTTTTCCAACTCACTGTACCCCCATTCAAGGTGAACATGTACCTAAACTGAGACATGGAATCATCCTTGTCTGTTTGGAAACTGGCATCCGTATACCCGCATATTACCATGTCCCCTTCTCCATATATTAGGAACACATCCTTAGTTCTTCTTAAGTACTTAAGGATCGTATTAATAAATACGCCAATGATCCATTCTCGGATCGGATTGTATCCGCCGTGACACTCAGAGCGTACGATACATCGGGCCTCGTACATAACATAGCATACATGATAGATCCTATTGCGGATGCATAGGGAATCTTACTCATGCAAATCCTCTCGTCTTCTGTGCGCGGACACATAGACTTCGAAAGGTGTTCCCCATGCCTGATGGGTAGATAACCTTTCTTGGATTCCGACATGCTAAACCTCTTTAGCACTCGGTCTATATATGTAGACTGCGAAAGACCAAGCAACCGTTTCGATCTATCTCTATAGATCTTAATCCCAAGGATGTAGGTTGCTTCTCCCAGGTCTTTCATGGAGAATGTCTTGGATAACCAAACCTTAACTGACTGTAAGATTGACACATCGTTTCCTATAAGTGATATGTCATCGACATACAATACTAGGAACACGACTGCACTCCCACTAACCTTCTTGTACACACAAGGTTCGTCTGGATTTTGTGAGAAATCAAACTTTTTGATTGTCTCATCAAAACGGATATTCCAGCTCCTGGATGCTTGCTTCAATCCATAAATGGATCGTCGCAATTTGCATACCTTGGTTTTATCAACCGATGTGAAACCTCGTCAGTATCATATACACGCCCCTCGAAAGGTGTTTCCATTAAGGAAAGTTGTTTTCACATCCATCCGCCATATCTCATAATCATAATGAGCCGCTATGGCCGTGAGCATCCGAATGGATTTAAGCATAGCTACAAAGTAATAGGTTCGTCATAATCAACACCTTGTTTTTGACGATATCCTTTCGCCACCAATCTAGCCTTATAGGTAATCACATTACCATCCATGTCGGTTTTCTTCTTGAAAACCCACTTGCACCCTATAGGCTTTATGCCTTCAGGTGGGTCAACCAAGTTCCAAACTTGGTTTTCATACATGGAATCCATTTCCGACTTCATGGCACCAAGCCACTTATCTCTTCGAACTTGTCAGACTTCTTCATAACTGTAGGCTCTCATCATCAATGAGTAACACGTCGCTCGATTCACTTACGAGAAATCCATATCTCTCGTGAATATTGCGTGTTCTACCAGATCTACGAAGATGTGGTGTTACAATAGGTCCAAAGTCGATCGATTGCTCATCACTATGAGTTATACCGTGTTGTGCTTCACTGTATCTCATCAATGTCTATTTGAGTCTCTCGAGCCTCCTCAAGCTCGATGACACTCCCACTGCTTTCTTGCAAGAGAAACTCTTTCTCTAGAAACACAAAGATGCCTTGAAACAAACATCTTTTGTTCCACAGATGATAGAATTGGTAACCCCTTGTTTCCTTAGGGTATCCAATAAATAGACATTTATCGACTTAGCATCCAATTTGTCCGACATAAATCGCTTCACATAAGGTGACAACCCCATATCTTCAAGTAAGATACATGAGGTTTCTTACCATTCCATATCTCATGGAGTAGTAGAGACTACCGTAGGCATTCCGCTTAACAAGTAAACAATCCGTCAAGTGCATAACCCCAAAAGGACTTGGGAAGAGTCGCATGATTCATCATTGACCGACCATGTCCAACAAGGTCCACGCCTCTCGATACACCATTATGTGGTGTATAGGGCGGAGTCCATTGAGACAATATGCCATTGTCTCTTAGATAATCAAGAAACTCTTGACTTAAGTATTCACCACCTCGATCCGATCAAGTATTTTAATACTTTTGTCATGTTGTTTCTCTACTTCATTTCTGAATTCTTTGAACCTTTCAAAGGCTTCAGGACTTGTGTTTCATCAAGAACACATACCCAAACCGTGAGTGATCATCGGTGAAGGTAATGAAGTAGCTATAGCCTCCTAAAGCTTGAGTTGACATAGGTCCACATACATCGCATGTACTAGACCTAGTAACTCTCCCACTTGTTCACCTTTTCCAGTAAAAGGTAACTTAGTCATCTTGCCTTTTAAGCATGATTCGCATGTATCGTATGAATCCAATTCAAACGATTCCAGAATTCCACATCGGTGTAAATCGGACATGCGTTTCTTGCTTATATGGCCAAGACGACAATGCAACATATAGGAGTCTATGTGATTATCCTTTCGAGCACGCGTGTTGCTCGCTTCGATATTGAAAATGTCACTGGATACGTCCAACGTATAAATGCCATTACTCAAAGTTCCAGTTCCATAAAGTACGCCATTCAAAGTTATATAACAACAATTGTTACTAAACGTTAAATGGAAACCATTTCTATTTAAGCAGGAAATAGAAATAATGTTCTTTATTAGAGAAGGAACATAATAGCAATTGTCCAGTTCCAAGACTAGTCCACTAGGGAGCTTCAGCAAATAAGTTCCGATGGCGACCGCAGCAACCTTTGCTCCATTGCCAACTCGCAAATTTGACTCCCTCTGACAAGTCTTCTTCTATTCCTTAGCCCCTGTATGTCATTACATATATGTGAGCTACACCCAGTATCCAATACCCAAGTGTCTAAGGAAATAGAATGACAATCAATAACGAAGATACCTGAAGAGGATGGGGCATCGGATGCCTTCTTCTTCTTCATGGACTCAAGATAAGTCTTGCAGTTTCTTCGCCAGTGGCCTTCCTTGCCACAGTGATGGCAAGTGCCCTTTTGCGCTGGTTTCGCCTTCTTTGCCTTTTTCTTTCCTTTCTTCTGTTCTTTTGCCTTCCTCTTAGAACCTTTCTTTGAGGAATCAACTAACAGAACCGCCTTCTCCTCATGCTTTACAGAAGGCTCCACAGTCTTCAGCATATTAAGGAGCTCGGGAATGGTGGATTCCAATTTGTTCATCCGATAGTTCATCACAAATTGCGATAAGCTCTTGGGCAAACAATGTAGAATTAAGTCAATACTTAACTCATGATCCATCACAAAACCGAGGGTAGCTAGCCGCTCGATGTACCCGTTCATCTTTAGCACAAACTGCACTACAGACGAACCTTCTTGCATCTTCGTAGTGAAGAGGAGCCTAGAGACCTCGAACCTTTCGGATCTCGCTTGCTCATCGAACAGCTCATGAAGATGGAAGACCATAGTATTAGCATCCATATGCTCATGCTGCTTTTGCAGCTCAGGTACCATCGCCGCTAGCATGATGCAACTCGCCAGCTCAGAATCTGCCACATGTTTCTGATAGACCAACATTTGGTCAGAGTTGCATCGCCTTAGACGGGGAAGAGGCTCTTCAAGGACATATGCAAGCTTTTCCGCCGAGAACAATTCTCGTGTTTCTAAGCCACCGAAGTTAGGCCTCCAATTTGTTCAATCCAAAATAGTGCGCAAATTCAAAAACGTCATGATCAATTTATTGACCTAGAAATACAAAACGAGCATATATGAGAAAATGATTTTAAAATGCATCAATATACATTTATAAATCCCATTCATTTTTCGAATTTCAAAAAACCCTTAAAATCACTTCGGGAGATCGTAGGTCCATCTCCGAATGGGCTGATATCCATCATAGATAAGAACAACCTTGGAGTGAGTCCAACAAGCCATTCTTAGCTATGATGGTGGGTATCAAGTATACCGATTACATATCATGTATATGTAACTATCACAATGTGCTATCAACTAATTGAATGTTTACACATACATTGGGTTGTTAACACATTAACAAGTATGCATCATATGCATAG
The DNA here is from genome assembly GCA_025175895.1 of Wurfbainia villosa. Lineage (NCBI taxonomy): Eukaryota > Viridiplantae > Streptophyta > Magnoliopsida > Zingiberales > Zingiberaceae > Wurfbainia > Wurfbainia villosa. The sequence continues at coordinate 111,917,045 of CM045988.1, forward strand.
CACCCAACTTCACCTCTCTTACATCGACCTTGGAGAGAGTCCAACAAATCGATGCTCCAAGTTAAAGCCAACCCATTAATCGAAATAGTTTTAATATGGTTAGAGCGCATTCAACCAATTAGCGAGGCTTGAGAGAGTCCAACAACCCAAACTAACGATTGACCTCGACTCTTACCATATTAGAGTTAAACTATTCCAATGATTTGAACATGTTGAGGTTCGAGTGGGCTTGAGAGAGTCCAACAACCCAAACAAGAAAGAACTGGGTTCTAACCATATTAATGGAAGGTGTAGGCTTTAATATTGAGTTAGGGTTTTATGTCTCATCCTCTTTGCATGCAAATAACTATTATCTACATGGCATGGCATACATGGCATACATCTACATGTCACGACACGCATGGCATAATATTATGCATCTAATGCAATTACATGGCATACAATTATGTCATGTATATATAATTTCCTTATATGTCATAACTATTTATGGAAATAAAATATGTTTAAGATTTGATTCTCCAAATCAAATCATAATTAAATTAGGAAATAAATTTCCAAATCTAATCATATATTTTATTCATGGAATTATTTGATTAAGGAAAATCTATTTAGGAAACCAATTTCCTAAATCATTAAAACTACTTATGGAAATAAAATATTTTAAGATTTGATTTCCAAAATCAAATCATGATTAAATTAGGAAACAAATTTCCAGAATCTAATCAAATATTTTATTTATGGAAAATATCAATTTCCATAAATACTTCCAACTTTCCAAAAGTGGAAGATTTCCATAAATACTTCTAGACTTTCCAAAATTGAAAAATTTCCATAAATACTTCTAAATTTCCAAAATTTAGAAAATTTCTAGAAATACATTATGACTATCGCAAAACCATTTTTACGATTATGTCGAAACACAACCTGGGCTCTGATACCACTGTTGGGTTTCCGGCACCGCGGCGTGTGTGTGTTCGATCATGTTTCGGAAACATGAGCACAGCGGAAGCAATTAAAAATAATAAATCTATATTTATTACAACACACACAACACACGCATGCTATTACAACAAGTGTAGACATAACCGTAAATTAAAATTTGCAATAAAAGAAATTATCTACGTTATACCTTTCGTATGACGTGTAGCGGGAACGGCATCAACCGGAACGATCCTCGTAAGAATCGTCTCTATCCGTATCCATGCCGAGCCTCGATGACTTCGCTAAGTCACGAGCTTCGTCTTCGTGACGGGTTACTAGCCTCGTGTTGAAGACGACGTGATCGAGAGATGATCACGATCCGAATCCAAATTCGGATCCTAAAACGAGTTCTCAAAACTCGCTTCTCCGGAGAGGTATTCGTCAACCGTTTGACGAATCCTTCGTCCTCCACCTCAGAGGATTACCGGCGATCAAATCCCCGGTAAGTTAGCCGCTGTCGGAGCACTAACCGTCGTCCAAACGACGCTCCGACGAGAGGAGGAGCAGCTGTCCAGAAAACTGGACAGCTTGGTGGAGGATATAGGCGCCGCCAACCAAGGAAAGAAAAGGCTCACCTTGATCCAAAGCTGGATGGTGGCACTGCACAAGTTGGGGGCGGCACGAATAGATGAGATGATGGAGGCGGCGCAAAGTTGGATTGCGGCTCAATTAGGGTTTTGGATTAGGGTTTAAGCCCTATTTTATAGAGAACTAATTCTCTTAATGGTTAATGGATCATATCCATAAAGCCCGTTAACCCGCTCCATTAAGATAAGTTAAAATAAACCAAACCATGATGGTTTATTTTAAGTTAAACGAACCAACCAACCTTTTGGTTCATTCGCTTAATATAAACCAAACCCTTTGGTTTATTCTCATCCATTGGATTAGAACCAAACCATTTTGGTTCATCCATTATGTCTTCATAAGACACGGCCCATCCACGCTTCCATTGCATCAAACAATTTCATGCTCGCTTTATGTTTGGTCCAACCAAACATAGTTTCTCTCGGTCTGAGAATCCCATTCTCAAGCTCGTTTTAAATCCTTTGGATTACGCTCGTTGTGCGTGTGACCAAATAGGTTCTCGGGTTATGTTGGTCGTCTATAATTAACCATTAATTATAGATCGATCATGAGTGGCACCTAGTAGTACATCATGATCCCCAATTAACCGAAAAGATCAACGGTTGATCCAGAACTATTTCTGAAACCCTTCAGTAGCTCGAATGAATCGTGCCCCATTCCCTTCACTCATCTTATACCCACTTGGTTCAGACATGGTCTATTGTGTCACCCCACTAGGTCGACTACGCCACACCTAGCCCAAGTATCATTTCCTCGTCCTACGGATTCTAGTTACTCCACATGTATCGAAGAGTACTTTACTCTAAACATGTAATGCTTTGGCCAAAGACTTTAGTAACAATCCGACGAGAGGCCATTGGTATACATCTCCTCGCAAGGAGTGGTGAATCCTTTATAGGCTATTCAAACACCTTCGATCACTTCGACTTATACCCAATCATCCCGGGTCCACATCTCCTTAGAGATGTTTGCTTAAGATGTCAAAGCATAAGTCTCCATGATCAAGATGACTTGAATACCGCAAGTCAAAGGAACATCGCACTTAAGCCACAAGAAGAACTTCATTGACATATCTATATATGCAGAGAACCATATGAAGTCTTACTACCGTCACTCCAATGAACTAGTTACCATAACTAGCATCCACGATTAACTCCGGACATCACAATGTCTCCGGAGAATCACCGCTTGGATACACCAAGGAGTATACCTCGTGCTAGTCTCGTGAATTGATGGTGTCCAAATCCATCAATTCATCGACTAGGATAATTCGATACATCACAATTACATGTAGAGATACTCACTAGTTGTGATCCAATCACAAATTCTCTCATCGTGAATCGTATCGTGGACATTCAAGAAATGAGTTTAAGATCCAATCAAATACATAAAACATGTATACTCAAATAGTGAATCTTCATTTATCATATAAATGGTTCATACATAAGGCGATTGCCTTAGGACATCTCTCATATATTACTAACATTTTAGATGTTGTGCAGTGGAAGCCAAACTTGGTGGGTTTTGGATTGGGATACTTTAGGAAGGTATACTGCTGTTTGCAGTTGATTTTGTTTCTGGTTCGATGCTTGATAATAGAAGAGTTACCTATATGATTGTTTACTTAGTGTGAATCTATGATAACTGTCTAGACTTAATCTGTGTAATCATGTGAAAATAATGGATGGTGAGGAAGTGTATGAGTTTACACTACTATGGGATTTGGTTAATCAAATCAGGGATTAAGATTAAGTTAGATACCTACCGGGTGTTTATATTCGTGTTTGGTTATATTCTGTGTTATTTACAGGATCTTGATTTGGGATAGATTTGCGGACGTGAAGACAGCTGGTGGTTCACATATTAGGTGGGTAATATCTACCTGGTCCGGTAGTTTGATCAATTCCAGTGCATGACATTTTATATATGTTTATACCTGTTTACCTTAAATCCACTCTTATTTAATCGTATGCTTGTACTGCCTTTGACCTTTGAGATATATACTCTGTTACTTCATTGATTATCTAGCACGAATAGGAACTATAAAACCCTATTATGTGTTAGCTGATAGATGTTTAGTAAGTACATGTGGTTAGGGTTATTTTTATGACCTTAGATTGGGTTACTGGGTTGCATCACTAGGTTAGGTGATGAGTCCAAATTATGAGGTCGGTCGTTGTATCGTATACATATCAGTGTGTTAGTTTGACGGATCTATTTATCTGTACATAGGTAAATAGGTTGTGATTCTGGTTCGTCCTTGCATGGTTGACTTTTTGGTTGACTAGGTCTCCCAGTGAGTTAGGGAGTGTTGCGAGGATTTGTGTGTGAGCTATGCATCATTACATTTCATGCATCTTGTGTGAGTCGCCTTGTGGTTGAGATAGTCGTGAGTCATCCTGCCTCCGACCACTCGGGGTAGTGGTTGCGAGGTTGAGGCGAGCATTATTGTGCGTGCCGTTCGCCACTATGGATGGTGGTAGGCTGGAGATCGCGCACTTTGCCCTTTGTGCGGAGTGGTAGTTAGCGCACTCACCCACTATAGGCAGTGTGGCGTGTGATGTCGATTGTCTGGAGTGCGGTGCTCGTCTACTCATGGGTAGAGCGGGCGGCTAGCGTGAGGACCCTCGTGTGGGTAGCATATAGGCTCTATGGCGGGCTAGCTCTTGTTTCATACTACTCGGTCACTCGAGAGTGGTGGCGGTGGAGTCGGGATAGTTGTCATGTCACTGCCACCTAGGCCTGCCGTGTGTAGCGAGTGGGGTGCCTGAGCATGACCATGCATATGCATTGCAGATATATATATGTATGCATGTATTTGATATATGTTTTACATATGCCTGTGAGATGCTGCATTTGATTGAGCTATGATTGTTGCACATGCTTGTTCATCATGATACATGTCATTTGCATTTTATATACTGCTATGTGTTGAGCATGATACATGCGTTGATTCAGACTGTTATATGCATTTGATTAGCATCATGTCATTGTGTGGTACGGACCGGATTGTTATTACAGGTGATCATATATTGTTCATATGTTGGAGTATTGGTCAGGTATGAGATTGACTTGATACATTATATGGGTTATGTTATTGTATATCTGTCAGGATGATATAGCTTATGGTGTTGCAGACCGTCGGGTACGTTAGTACATTACTTTATGTTCAGTTGATTAGTTTAGTATATACACTGAGTATGACTTTACTGTAGTTACTTGTTATTAGATTTGGATATGACTGTATGTCTATTGGACTCATATTGTATACCTGTAGATCTTCACATGTATACTTGTATATCTATCCTTATATGTTGTTCATGCACTTTCTATATATTACCCCTGAGTTTATACTCACCACCCCGGGACCCTGGGCTTCCTGTCACCCAGATAACAGGTAGAAGATTCCTTGGACGTTCGGAGCTCCGTCAGTTGATCCCATCTCACACCGGACGAATGGATATGTTTTCCGTGTCGTTGTATCCTTACGGATTATTGGTTTGGGTTTTTCCCTGTATTGTTTCCGTATTTGTGATATACGGACATATTGTATGTATTTGGTCTTTGATTCGATTTCTGTTATGATTCTTGTCGTGTCAAGTCACTCCGGAGTGCACAGTTAGTCTTTGTATCTTATTGATCTGTTTGTATTGTTTTCGCTGTGTTTAGTATGTTTGATATGTTGATATCTGTGTATATCATATTGTTGTTGTGGGCCTACAGGCCTTGTATTAACCCGATATGTTGCCACGTACAGGGGAGATGCCGTCCGTTTGCTTTTCGGCACGGCATACTCCTGGGGCGTGACAATTTTATTGGTATCAGAGCCCTAGGTTGCGAAGTCCAATTTCGGATTTGATTTCGTTCGGACATCGAGTTTTGCTTTACTCGGTTTTGGTTCGTGAGTTCTGGGATCTGGCTGTTGCGGACATCTCCGAGCTACAAGGTTTAAGGTATGTTAATTGTTATTACATATCCTTCTATTGGTTATGCATTTAGTTGCTTATAACATGGATGACTTGTAGGATATTGGTTAGTATTCGTAACCGTGGTTTGAGTTTGACCACGGGAACGATATGTTGAGGTTATTAGATATGTACCTGCTCGAAAGGTAATTACCTTTGAGAGCCGGTGATCTGAGTCGGAAAGCAGGGGTTAGGTAGTCACATCTCTTGTGGAGATCAAGGATTACGATCCTAAGATTTTCACTAATTATGTTAGTCAGATCATTACCTATGGGGTAATGAATTGCGCGAGTACACTATTGCTGATGTAGATAGTAGAGGATTAGTTTGGAGATATTCATAGAGATTTTGATCTCTGAGATGGTCGTTCTAGGTTGTATAACGTTGAAGGTACTTTTGAGTACTTAACTCGTGTTATACAGAGGAAGCTAAGTTAGCTAAATACCATTATCCGAATTTTAGCCGGTACTTGGTGGAAGAGATAGGAAATAACCTTCGGGAAATAATGTATCACTTGGTCACAGTGCAGTGATGTTGTGAGATAGTATTTTTCCCCGTCATCTTCTTTGACTCATTGTCAGGGAATTCTTGGGCATCGAGTAGGGTGATCGTTTGATTACGAAGGTACCATGCAGAGTCGTTAGACTTGCGAAGGTTACGACTATTTAATAGCCCAAGAATGTGATTGGGTTGGTTTTGACCACCCACGGGTTATCGGTTGACATCTTGATCAAGATGTTTGGATCTCCTACTAGATCCTACCGGAAGTCCTTAGACTGAGTCATGTGTATAGAAATGACTCCGTAGTAAGTGTTTTAAAGAGTTGGAGATTTGATAAGCAGATATTGCGAGTCAAATTATTGGAATTCGAAATCTCCAAATGTTGGATAAAAGGAGCAAGATTAAAGTCGTAAGTCACGAGCGACTATTGTAGAGTTTTCCGATCATAGAAGAGCGATTGTAGATTGTCGTGACTTCTCATGTTTATCGGCGAACTCGGAGGAAAGACTCAGAAGGAGATTATAGGTGGGTCTCGGGTTACGGCGAGACACTGAGCGATTATCCGATGGACCATTGTATCTTTTCTACTATAGCGGCGGTATCTACGAGAGTATGTACTTTGAAGACTTCGGTGGAAGACTATGGATGATGCTTTGGCGGATGATCCACAACCTCGAAAGTTGAGATCATTCTGAGAAGAATGGATTATCACATCGTGTGATCTACTACCTCGGATATAGTTGAAGCTCTTTGATACTTTCATCGGAAGAAGTAAGTTACTCGTGATGTCGGGAAGACATCTCGGAAGATTCGGACATTGGACAACATGTTACCTTCCCGACGACAACAGCTTTACCTTCGAGCGTGGTTATGATTTGTTGAGGAGAGAGAGTGTATCGACAATGGTCGTGTCTATACGCATTCTTGAGCGGCTATACCTTTCACGAGAGATGGGCGTGCTATGATGTTGTGATTCTTTAGTATTTCTGGTGGATGTGTATCTTTTGCGATCTACAGCTGATGGTTATCATCTCCGTGCAGTTGTTTCAGTTTGTACCTTCGTTTTCAGCTGTTGATTTCAGTTCCTCCATAATAGTCTTTGCATCTACATGAGCTCAGCCGTCCAGAACAGATGTTGGACAAGTTTACATGATTACTCGAGAAAAAGTATAGAAGACCGAAGGATCGGTCCTTCGGGGTATTACTTTAGGTTATCCTATTCGCGGATATATCGAGAGATACTGGTAGTTTACAGGTATCTTTGTCTAGAACATTCTTGATAGGGTTCGAAGGGTTCCTATCGACTTGTGGGTTGGTGATTTTTCTCTACCGTTAGGTGAGATGTTGATCGACAACCAAGAAGTCAAGGGATACCCTTAGCCTTTGCTAGACATACCTTTATTATAGACATATCCTTACGGATAGTTGGATTGTTGGAGCGTTGGTATACTAGGACTCTCGGATGTACCTATAATCCGAGAGTATTCGGATGTAGTTACGGATGAACTCTAAAGCTGGCCACTGCATGGGCAAGTGGAATATGTGATTGAGGTGATTTCGGGAATAGTCCTGATATTGGGGACCTCATACCGGGAGATGATTTTATGGGTATCAGTGTCGCTAAACACTATTGGAGATTTATCTTCCTAAGTGTTTCTTCTTGAAAAGACTTGTAACTCTTTGTTAGAAGAGAGTCAGACCTTGAGTTATGCATCGATTATCGATGATGGAATGCAGTAGTTATTGTGAATGAATATCCTTCGTTGGGGATAGATGATCTGTTTAGATCAGCTAAATGACACCTGTGTATATCCTAGGGTTGGCCTATGACTGGAGGTTTGATATTGTAGTGACTTAGTGTCATACAATTATCATTGTCGGTGTGATGATTGAGCTATCATTAGCATAGAGTAAAAGGATGCAGGTGTATAGAGCTGATTGATAATGTTGTTAGACTTATCGACGATTTAGTCGTTTATGGATTTGAGGAATCAAGTACTCTTGGAGTATTTGAGATCGATTGTCATCATATCTGTGGAGGATATATTTATGGATATATTCCCAATCTTGAGGGAAGTTGTGGTTTTCCTAGATTGATTTGGTATTTACCATAGATGAGGATAGGATGTTTTAGCGATACTATACCGTCGACTTATTGGACCAAGAAGGTGATGGAAATCACCTGGTCGAAAGTTTGTGAAGCTAGGTTAGGGCCTAGAAGGTGGCTGATTTTTGTGTCAGTGTTAGTGAATCCGTCCGATATGGATGGAAGGGTATTACACGTAGATGCATCATGTCAAGGATTAGGAGCGATCCTGATGCAGTTGAATGAGACGTATATTATGAGTATGCTGGTTGAGAAACCAGCGAGATTAGTCATTATAGTCTTTTAGTTACTTTCAGTTCTGGGGGATATAATGAATTTTGGGATAGTAGATTGGTTTCTCTTGTGAGAAAGTAATTCTCCGTTTCCTAGGAGAATAGTGGGTTACAGAGTTGCATTCGCTTTAGGAAGAGTTGTTTCAGGAGACTCTTCATTCGAGAGTGATGATTTATTCGGAGTGTATCTGGAAATAGCGAGTTTGAGACGTTCACGTTGGTGGAACTATATATGGGATATGGTTGATCTCGTAATTTGTCGATGGGTGTGCCAACAAGCAAAGGGGATTATTATGACCAGTAGGGTTATGTACCGAGATAGAAGTGGTAGCCTAGTACGTTAGATTGAGTTGGGAGATTATCTAGAATTTGGAAAGGACTTGATAAGATTTGGATAGTCGATGATCGATTAGCTAGGTTCGCTCATTTTCTTCCGAGCCGTAAGATGGATTTCGTTGGATCGCTTGATGGAATTATATCCATGGAGTAACCTTGAGTATCATTTCTGATAGTGATTCATGATTCACCTTACGATTCTGGTAAAGTCTCCCATCGGTTACGAGTATAGAGCTCCACTTTGGTACAGTTATTTACCTTGTAATAGGTTAATTGAGATTGTAGGAGAGCTGGAATATAATATTCGAGCTCAGTACTCCACTTAGTCACTTGAGGTGTGACTTTGCACCGGATACTTGAGATGGTTATTGTGACATCTTGTACTCGTACATGAGTCGAAAATTTGGGGACCAAATTTTTATTAGTGGGGGAGAATGTAAAATATGGGAAAAAAAATTTATTATATGGATTAATCCTTTAATTAATTGGATTTAATTAGTGGGCTAATAGGGTTAATTATCTAGTTGGGCTAAGTCCATTAGGCTGACCTAGTTGGGCTGAAATTGGGCTCAATAAGTGGATTAATTGGGATGGAAATGGGCTTGGGTTGGTATAGGGCTTGGGCTGGAATTGGGCTAAATCCGTTTGGATTAGATTTGAGTGGGCTTGAAGTGGCTTGGACGAGTCACGCGGTTTTAAAGGCTGCGAGCAAACCGATCCGGTCCGGTTCTGATTTCCTCTCCTTCTCCGTCGCATTTTTCCCCGATCGCGATTTTCCCCTCTTCGATTTCTTGATCGCGTGGTCTTCTCTGAGCTGCCATTCGCCGGCTGCTTCACGCGAGAGAGCTCGGCAAGGTCAGCATCGCCGCCGTGTTGTCGCCGGAGCTCTCACTCTTCGCTGCTCGTCACTCTCGGCGTCAAGGATTTGCTAGGAGCTCAAGCCGACAACGTCGATCGTTCTTCCTCTTCCGGCGTTGTCGGAGATCTTTATGGCGACGGTCGTAGTCAGCCGCCTGCTTAGTCCTCCTCGCCGCGGAACCAAACCGCCTTTCTTTCTTGGATCTCACCTTTTGACGAATTTGCCGTGCTATCGCGGGGTGGGCCGACGCTGTTGAGAGGAGAAGCCGTCGGCCGAGTGTTTATTGGTTGGTTTTTCTCTTCCCCGTGTGTAATCACTGGTGTCGCTCGAGCTCAGATCATCGCCGCCCCGGCTGATCGTTTCGACCACAGCATGTTGATCAATATAGTCATTCTCTATGATCCAGATTATAACTCTCCAAGGTTGGTGATCGACGCTAGTAAAGATTCTATTATCATTCTATTTTTCCAGAGTTGGGTAGGATTATGATCTATATCTCTGGTTTTTGAATTGTGGGAGCAAGGATCAGGTTCGGTGAAGGTTTGCGATGGATTTCAGATGCTGTGCAGTGGAAGCCAAACTTGGTGGGTTTTGGATTGGGATACTTTAGGAAGGTATACTGCTGTTTGCAGTTGATTTTGTTTCTGGTTCGATGCTTGATAATAGAAGAGTTACCTATATGATTGTTTACTTAGTGTGAATCTATGATAACTGTCTAGACTTAATCTGTGTAATCATGTGAAAATAATGGATGGTGAGGAAGTGTATGAGTTTACACTACTATGGGATTTGGTTAATCAAATCAGGGATTAAGATTAAGTTAGATACCTACCGGGTGTTTATATTCGTGTTTGGTTATATTCTGTGTTATTTACAGGATCTTGATTTGGGATAGATTTGCGGACGTGAAGTGAAATCTATATTTTTTTTATTAGGTAAAATCCATAATAAAATCAATTTAAAGCTAAAAAATAGCATTTAAAGTATTTTCGGATCCACCAAGGAGTTTTAGTCAAAATCATTGATGGACTTAGAGAGTTTTGATCAGAACCATTCCAAATACTATTGGTTTCTAAAGTATCATAGAATCTATGTGTCAAAAAAAAATTAATTCAAAGTCATTAGCAACCATAATCAGAAGATTTTTAAGTTTATGATTTTAAAATAATTGACGCATAGATGTTGATTTTTAGAAGTCAATGTTATTATGATACTGATTCTTAGAAACTAATATTATCATGGTACTGATTAATTAAATTGTGATGTTGATTTTTAAAAATCAACATCATAATAATTGTTATATGCATATAAAAAAAAGAGAATTTTAAATTTAATTTAAAAGAAAAGAAAAGAAAAATTATTTCGGATCCGAATAAAGAAAAGAAAAAAAATCAGTTTTTGGCAGAAGGATAACCTGGAAATTAAACGTGCTTTTCAAGAATTTTAAAACTAGAATGTAATTTTTAGAAAATTGATTACTTTAGTGCCCTTTTGATGAATTGTCATTTAAATAATCAAGGTTCCTTTTTTAATTTTTTAAAATATATTTCTAGTGTCTTGGAAAGTGGCGCTATATATAGGATTACAGAAAATAGCATCCACATCCCACGACGCGTTGACTAGAGATTGCCCGCCAATTGGTTCGTACCATTTATTGGTGCTGGTTCACTCCATTAAATTTTTAATTTTTTTTCCCCGTTAAAGTTCCTCCACCTCCTTTCTTTTTAGTTCTTCTACTGCCTTTTTCTACTTCGTCTGGTAATTTTCGTCGTCTTCTTCCCCATCTCGATTGAATCCTAAAACCCTTGAATCCCGTCTTCTCAATCTCGTCAGGATTCTACTGATGCCGCTCACTGTTGCAGCATCCGCCCATGTGAGTTCTGCTTCTTCATCGATCATCCCAAATGGCGACCTTGCTCACCTCTCCACCCCCACTCGGCTCCGCCGCCACCGGCGACACCTTCCGTTCAAGGTCTCATCATCCACGGTTCCATTATTTTTTTTTCCCCCTTTCGTGCATTCGCAAGCGGTAAAGTATCTGATTTTCCCCCCTTTTGGCAGGGAATTCCATGCTTGCTTTTAAGTTTTGGATGCGTCTGCCTCCTCTTCTTCGCGCTCAACGCTTCGATCTACTTCGTCCTAAACGAACGCCTAAACGAAAAGCGACTACCTCTTGAGGTAAGTGATGCTCACCTCGATCGGCCCCAAATAGTCATATTTGCTGCGCCGCGGCCGTTCGCCAGCGGCAAGCCGAGTTTGGTCGACGCCAGACAGGACGCGGCGGTTCGATCGTGGTTGGCCCTATCTTCGGACGTCACTGTCGTCCTTTTCTCCCAGCACGCATCCATCTTTGCTTTTGCCCGCGCCCTCGGACCGCGGGTGGTGGTTGATTCTTCCATCGATTTCACGTGAGAAAACAGGCACTTTTGTTGTCTCTTCCTTCTGTGCTTACTGAACTTGTCTGATTTGGTTTCCTGATTCTGTGTTTTAGTACTTGGACTGTTCTAGTGTTTGGTGAAGAAATGTAGAATGGCTCATGCAAGTTAACTCGAACGTGCTTCATGTGTCTCTTACTGTAGACGTTTCTTTAACTTCATTACTTGTTATTGTTATTCCATAGTAGTTTTGTAATCAAATCAAAGCGCGAACTGAACATATTTCGTACTGTAACAATGGAGTATTTGACATTTCTTTATCAAATCATTTGTCATATTTAGATGGTGGGTGGGTGAGTGGGGAGTGTGGGGTGGGTGGTGGTATAGTGAAAATTCAATTATTATGATCACAACCTTCTGATGTTAGGGGTCATATAGAGATGTGTTAGAACTATTTTGGGGTTTAGGGTTTATAGAGATGTGTTAGAACTATTTTAGATGTTTTCATCTTAGTCAATGATTGAGCTAGACTCGGGTACCACAGAGATACAACTTTGGCAGCAAAACATTGCTTTGACTCCTGATTTAGAACTTCTTCACATTGACTTAAAGGGCAGCTTGGTGCATGAAACTTTTGCCAATGCGAGGTCTTGGAGAAGAGTTGGATCATATTGGATCTATTGTATACAACTATCTTATATAACAAAAGTTTATTTTCTTAACTCAAATTCGTGATCACAAAGTTATATGGCAACAACTTTACTATTGTGCTAAGGCTCCCCTATATAGTTGACTTCTTGCTAAAAAAAATATTTAAAGTGATTAGCTCTTACAGGATATGTTTTTTAAGAAATCACTAGATTTTATATGAAGTTTCGAGCATGGCACTAAAAAAATTATGTTTTTTGTGACATGTAAAGATTTGATAATTTAAGACTTTCCCTCTTATTTTCATTGTTGTTTCTTCAAGTTTCATTTGCCAAATGAGCATTAGCCATACAAATTCATTTCAGTTTATTCAAATTGAACGGTTCTTGGAATAGAAGTTCTAATTCATACTACTTGTACACAATATCATGGGTGATTTAATTCTTTGTATATTTCATAAAAGCCTGAAAACATCTTTTGGAGCTGTTTTCATTGACATTCTTGATTCAATCGTAGGTTCATGGGGGTTCCATTTTTTCATTCCATGGTTGCTAGATCACATACTTTTCATTCTGGAATTTCTGTTCTTATGGATGCTGAGACGATTCTCCTACCTGACTTCCTTAGTGTTTTATATTATGCTCAGACTCTAAAGCAGGATTGGTTCATCATTGCCAAGCCTCGTTACATTTCCTATTTACCTTTCCAATTAGTAGGTACCAGGAAGCATTGGCTACAAAATGATGGTGAATTGGTGAATGTTGATAAGGTATGGATGAACCTGTCTCCATCAACCATTTTAGATTGGATAGCTGGTGAGATAAAAACAAGTTATAAATCTAAATCAGTTGCAGGAATATCTGATTAAGACACAGAATTATTCACATGGAGAGAGACTAATTATGGCATGGAACAAAGGGGTTCTACCTCTTCATGCTGGGATTGTCCCCCCTTTCCTGTATGGGGAAGGACTTCATAACGAATGGCTTGCAAATGAGGTCTTGTCTTCAGATTTTAGAATAGTCATCGATTCAAGCATGTTGCTTTGTAGTTTTTATCCTGAAAGTTACAGTCAATCGGCTAGCAATCTCACCATGATTGCTGAAAATGAAGATGAAATAAATTGGAGCCACAGAGGAAATCTTCAACTTTCTGCATTGTATGGATCCCTCTTTTTCCAACAAGCTAACTTTCTTAACAAGGCTCTTAAAGTTGCGAAGTGTTTTAGCAAATATTATTTGGTTGATCAATTAAACGGCACTGTTTATTTTTCACAAGTGTCTGTTGGTCTTGAAACGTATAGCAATTATGCTCCAAAAAATTTTCAGTTATTCTCAAGGATTATGTACTTATGGAGATATAAGCAGCTTGATGCTTGTTTGAAGAATAAGGATGCATCGGACATGTTGTATCAATTTTCTCCAACGTTGCTTAATGAATCTACTTCACAAAACTCGTCTGAGCTTCAGTTGCCATGGTCACTAGAATCAGTCCTCCGTCTTATTGCAGATAAGGACAACTTGGTTGTCCTTGCAATTGCTGGAGACAATTACAGAGACATGCTTATGAGCTGGGTATGTCGTTTACGGCATCTGGCTGTGAAAAATTTCCTTGTGTATGCCCTTGATTCTGAAATTTACCGTTTCTCAATACTACAGGTATCTCATTCACTTTCTGCTCTGTATTCTTACATCTTCCACTGGGATAACTGAGCAGATTGTTAATGTTGTGCAGGGACTACCGGTGTTCAAGGACCCACTTGCTCCAAGCAATATCACTTTCAATGACTGCCACTTCGGCACTGAGTGCTTCCAGAGAGTGACAAAGGTGAAATCCAGAATTGTACTGCAGATATTGAGACTTGGATACAATGTGCTAATGAGTGATGTCGATGTCTATTGGTTTAGTAATCCGCTGCGGCATCTTCTGTCATTTGGTCCTGGGACACTGGTTGCACAGTCTGATGAATACAATGAAACAGGTACACCTATGATGATCTCATCGTATATCCAAGCATGCTGTTCTGGTATCATAAGTCAATGACAAAATCAACTAGTTTTATTCAGTTTAACTTTGAGATGGCCTTACAATACACTGCTATTAGTTCAACTGATGATGCCTTTTAATCTTTGTTTACCTCTTAAAATGTCTTTTCTTCTGTTGTATATGCAGTGCCTATAAACCTGCCTAGGAGGTTGAACTCCGGCTTCTACTTTGCTCGTTCCGATTCAGCTACAATTGCTGCAATGGACATGGTGGTCAAACATGCGCTGAGTTCTAATCTGTCGGAACAGCCAAGTTTCTATGATGTTTTGTGCGGTGAAGGTGGCGCCAACCGTGTGGGCAGTGACAAATGCAGGGAGCCCAGCACCAATGTCACTGTGGTTTTCCTGGACAGGAATTTGTTCCCGAATGGAGCTTACAAACGCCTATGGGAAGAGCAGGATGTTAAAGCTTCCTGCCTGAAGTTGGGGTGTGTTGTGCTCCATAACAACTGGATCAACGGAAGAAAGAAGAAGTTGGAGCGGCAAATGTCGTCTGGCCTTTGGGCATACGATCCTAGCTCACGGATGTGCTTGCAGCAGTGGCACAACGTGACAAACTAGGCCAACCGCTTCAGTCTTACTCTGACTAGCATCGCCCTCTGGTGGTGCATCATCGACATGATAGACCGATGAAGTGATGCGTATAGGGAAAAGAGTTACGATGGCGTTTGAATGGGTTTGAAATTGTATAGATGATCATGTTTAAGCATAAGAGAGGAATTTTTACCCCTGTTTACTTAGAAGGATGGAAAGTAAAATTGGGATTTTTTTTTGCTTTAGATGGATAGGAAAAATGGATGATTTTGAGGGAAAAGTTCACCTCCATTAAATCGAGCTGAAAGTGTATATATATATATATATATATATATATATATACACACACTCCATTTCACCCGCCCGTGTTGGCGTGTGTGCATGAGGGTAGGCGTCCACATGGCAACCCAGTAGATCTAAACGTTATATATATATATATATATATATATATATATGAGAAAATATTATTCTATATAATTTATCTGAGAGCATCTATGCATAGTTCTATTATCCACCATCTGATTTCTTAGGATTCAAAGATTAGGTTATATTGCGTAAACAATTGGACGGTAGATAATAGAGGTGTGTACGAATGTTCATGGATGAGTTGGGTAGGATAACTCTCTATATATAATTGATATATTAGGCGATGCATCAGTGTGCCTCGTGTGTGATGAGCTCTTCACCGTTTGATTAAATATAATTGTATAGTAAATAGAAAATGCATAGTATTTTCTCTTGCGACTCCGATGAAATTCTTCATCGTCGATTATCATTCGTACTATAGCTTAGTCTCTGAACCCGTTGGAATATTTGCCATCGTCGTCCATTCGATTGAATCGAGGTTGGATTTTGATCGGATTGTGGTTGGAATTCAATAGAATTGCGGGTGCAATGTTGGCGGTCGCAATTTGTCAGATTTCGATCATAATTTGATCGGACTTCAACTCCGATTGGATCATGGTTGGAATTCGACGGAACGGTAGTGACTTCTTCACGTGACGAAATATAGTGCATTTTCCATTACTGTGCATCGCGAATGAGTGCGTAGGAAATAAACACTCTAGATAATATTCTCGTGTGTGTATGTATATATATATAGTTTTGATATGCTGGACATCTGTTTCATGTGCGACACATTCTCAGTCGTCTGATCCACACAATTGCACAGTAATGAGAAATGCATAGTATTTTTGTCAAGTGCATTATAGCCCATCCCTGAACTCGTCGGGGTCATCGGCGCCATCTCGCCGCCGATGGCAGACCCCGCGGCGACGTGTGATTGGGTCGATCCATGAGATTGCACAGTAATGAGAAATCCACAGTGTTTTTGCTGAGCGCACTATAGCCCATCCCTGAACCCCGGGGTCATCGGCGTTGTCTCGCTGCCGACAGCAAACCCGTGGCCTCGTGTGATTGGGTCGAAATTTGGGTCGATTACGACCGTGATCGGGCCAAATTTCGACAACAATATGACTGGAATTCAATGACGATCTAGTCGAAATTCGATCGCGGTCCAGTCGAAATTCGGTCAAATTGTGACCTTAAGTGTCGTGACCACTGAAGGTCACAATTTGGTCAAATTCCGATCGTGATCTAACCTGAATACGACCGCCAACAGCGATACCGAGCGAGCACGGGAGTGAGGCATCGGGCGGAGTTACTGTGCATTCCTCACGCTCGTGCATGTGTGTGTAGAAAATCAGCGCTCAACATATCATAATTTTAGCTGAGAGATCGAGACGATCTCCCATATTATTCTCTCTCTAGCTTTACTGGCCTTCCGAGTGGAGTGATCGAGGCGATCTTCCATAATATCCTTTTCTAGGCTTCGTTGGCCTTTCAACTCGAGGGATTGAGATGGTTTTCATATTATTATTTCTCCGACTCTACGAGTATTTAGGAGTCGTGAGATTGAGCTTATTATTCTCTCTTCAACTCAACGGATATTTGAGAGTCACAAGATCGAGTCTATTATGCTCTTTTTGATTATCAACATTTCTTCTATCAGAGATAGAGTCGCTTATATATTTCCTCTATCAAGGACAGAATCACCTACAATATTTCCTCTATCAGGAACAAAGTTGCTTATATATATGATGATACCCGGAATTTCATAATAAGAATTTATGATTATTCTGAGTACTATATCCTAATTTTTCCAAGCAATAAGGTATTTTTCGAATATAATTGCCCTTCTTGAATGCTATTGGCTCACCCCCAAGCATTAGAGTATGCATGCAACGCATGCAGACAACTCTTTCCGAGGCATACATGCTTCTCTTCCCGATTACATATGACTCTTCCCAAGTGCATGCATGCAACCCACGTGACATTATCACCCTTCCCGAGTGCATACATACAAGTCACTCTTCCCGAGTGCATGCATGTAGGCCATTCCCCCATTACATGCAAGCCATTCATCCAAAGTCACTCATCCAGGGTCACTTATCCAGAAGTCACCCTTCCAGAGTCACTCGTCTAGGGTCACTCATCCAGAGTTACTCTTCCAGAAACAACCCTTCCAGGGTCACTCATCCAAAGTTACTCTTCCATAGTCACTCATCCATAAGCCACCCTCCCGAGGATCACTCGTCTAGAGTCACTCTTCCAGGATCATTCTGTTAGTATTAGCCCTAAGTGTCAATTATGATATGAATGGTAAGAGAACTTTTGTATCATATTTCATAATAAAGGCAGAGTTTATGGTTATTGTATTTACTTTATTGATGTGTTATTTGAATAAATATAATAATATCCTAGGGTAGTTGGTTCTAGTCTACAGTATATCAAGTTGGTGACTTGATAGTGGGATACTGTAGATATATATATAACACTACTCGTAACTGTTCCTAGTCAAGTATTAATATACAAGAATAATATTAATACGTTGAGACTAGCATGTAGATAAACTGATGACTTAATCTCACAAATCATGGATATAGGATATCAAGTTGACACATGAGTATATATTAGAGAATATATACTGAACTGACTCGTCGTGAGAATGTTTCATAGAGGACTACTAAAATGCATGACCATGCTCAAATAAATCAATATGAGATATTGAGTCCATTTGATTGGGGCAGTCTACTTGGAGATCAAGAAACACAAAGATTGATAAGAAGATGACATGGTCTATGTCTCATTGAGCAATCTAGATATCAATGATAGAATGATTGAGTCATACAAGATAATAGTCACAGACAGGTTATGTCGGATCTCAATATTCTCGTCACTTGGGTAGCAATTATGCATTGCTAGATGCCCACTCATTGCTTATGTTTCTAAAAGGGGTTTTAGAGACATTGTCAACGTTACGAAAACCTATTGGGTCACACACAAAGAATAAGTTATTTTGGAGATGGGGTTCATTTTAGTTTGACTAAATGAACCATTAAGCTATTAAATTGAAATCATTGAGTTAGACTCATTGATTGGGTCGAAACTAGAGTTAGACTCAAGTTGGATCAATTTGAGTTAGACTCAAATTAAACCAATTGAAGAAGATGAATGAATATAGATTCATCATGCATGATTAATGCGGATTAATTATGAATAGAAGAAGATGAATGGATTTGGATTCATCATGCATGATTAATGTGAATTAATCATGCATTAAAGGTGGAATACAAATAGTTCCAAGACCTTTGGTATTCATAGGATGAATATAAAAGGTTTTTGGATTATTCTCCAAAAGGAGTGACCTTTGATCTTCTTCTCTTCTTCTTGGCTGAAACCTATTGCTCTAGTTTTGGGAAAAACTTGAGTGGGTTGCTAGAACAACTCTTTTTCTCCAAAAGAGAGTGTTCGTGTGGATACCATAAAGGCGCGACCATCCTGATCATGCTGAGATCCATTGCAAAAGAATTGTTGCCAGGATTGCAAAGGGCTACACATCAAGTGTAATCTCTCAACTAAATGTAGTTGTAAGAATGATATGTTTTATGTATACACATGGATCTTTGGAGGGATCCAATTTTTCAGCTGTGTTTGTGATGGTTTTTCACAAAAGATCACTAATAGTGGTATTAGAGTCACTTGTGTATACATCAATATCGTTGAATTGTTATTTATATGTGATATAAATCTACATGAACTATTTATTATGAGTGCATGATTGTTTGGATGATTTTGTTCGACAAAACGTGCTTAACAACAATACTAGTTGCTATCCGATCAGCAAGTGTGCTGATTGTCGACGAAATTATTTTTGTTGCTATGAACGACGACTGCAAGGTTCTCGGGTTCATTCTGATGAATTAAGGGCAGCAACTCAGTAAACAAGTTAATGAAAAAATTTTGCTTCGGAGGTGCTGCCCCTTGACCTCGCCCGCTAATCGACTAGCAAGACTGTCGTAGCGTAGCGGCTTATAAATCGTGTTTTGCATCATAATAAATTTTACATGTCATAGATCTTTGTGAATGATGTATGTCATTGTACATGGTTATGGCCCCTTACCCCAATGTGAATGGATGTGTGTGTGTGTGTGTGCATGTGGTAATTCATATCTGTGTGTGTGCCTTCCACTTATATATTTCCGATTTGTACAATTAGTTTATCCTTGAATGTAACTCGAGGTTTCTCCATTGTAATGTACATGTAAATTAATACTAGTCTATTGGATGAAGATAAGAAAGGAAGATATAGTCAACAACACATGATAACTAAAGGATGCTCTTGGAGAAGATGCTATCCCTAGGTTGACCCATCGATCTTCTCATTGGCTTGAGAAGATCGTAGATTATGGACCATAACCATGTCACATTTTTTTTTTACTGCATATATGTGATATATGTCATGATAATGATTGTATGTGATGCATGTGTACTTAATTATCAAAATTAGATCATTTTTCATATGCCTACCAAAGTTTAGTACTCATGACTACCTCGATCAATCGTAGGTTTGTCAAAGCAAAGTGACTCGATTTATCTTAGTAGAGTGCGACTAGATAATTGTGATGTCTAACAATTGAACTTTAGGTGTGACCTAACTGAGTTATCTCAATTAGATTGAAAAACTTAGAGGCATATCTCATGCGATGGGTAAACGAACAAATAGTGTTGTTCTATGCAAGAGTTACATGGTGTAATTGGTATATAATGCCTCCCTAAGTTATACAAGTCTTGGGAGATTAGCCAAAGCTAACTCAAGATGAAGTATATTATGGATCTTGCTCCACTTGTGAAGTGGAAAACTCATTTAATTAAAGACCTAATTAAATGATTGAAATATGATGCTTATTTCTATATTTTCTTTTGTAGAATCACCATGTCAACAAATACATCGAATACTCTCTCTCTCTCTGCGATCTATCCTTGAAAAGGACAAGCTCAATGGAGCTAATTTCCTGAACTGATATAGAAACTTAAGAATTGTTCTCAAGCAAGAACGAAAACTGTATGTCCTAGAGCAACCCATTCCTGAACCACCCACCACTACTGCCACTCGTGCTGATAAGGATGCTTGTAAAAAGCATCAAGATGATGCATTAGATGTATCATGTCTTATGCTTGCTACCATGAACTCTGAGTTTCAGAAGCAACATGAGAACATGGATGTTTTTGATATGGTTGTACATCTTAAACAGCTATATCAAGAGCATGCAAAGTCACGAGAGATCTGAGGTGTCAAAGGCATTATTTGGATGCAAAATGCAAGAAGGAACTCATGTACTCAAAATGATTGGATACGTTGAGAACCTTGAAAGATTGGGATTTCCATTGGGTTAAGAATTGGCCACTGGCCTTATTCTACAATAATTGCCTGAAGGCTATAGTCAATTTGTCATGAATTATAACATGAATGAAATTGACAAACCTTTTTCTGAGTTGTTAAGCATGTTGAGAACTGTTGAAAGCAATCTTGAGAAGATCCAACTTGGTAATGTACTCATGGTTAAAAAGGACAGAGGCAAAAAGAAGCCCAAAGGAAAGGGTAAGACCCAAGATAATGGCAAAGCCAAAGCATTGAAACCTAAAGGTGGGGTGTCTAAGGAAGGAACCTGCTTCCATTGTGATGAGATCGGACATTGGAAGAGGAATTGCAAAATGTACCTAGAGGAAGTTCAGAAAAAGATAAGTGCGACTTCTGTCTCAGGTATATATGTTATAGAAGTTAATCTATCTATTTCTTCTTCATAAGTATTAGATATCAATTGTGCTTCTCACATTTGTACTAATGTGCAGGGCCTAAGAAATAGTAGATTATTGACAAAAGGAGATGTGGACCTACACATAGGCAATGACGCAAGAGTTGATGCTATAGCCGTAGGAACATATTCCTTATCTTTCCCAATAGTTTTATCTTAGAACTAGAAGAGTGTTATTATGTATCTGCTATCACTAAGAACATTATCTCTATTTCTTGTTTGGACAAGAGAGGTTTCTCATTTATAATAAAGGACAAAAGTTGTTATATTTATTTAAATGAAATGTTCTATTGCAGTGCACATCTGGTGAATGAACTCTATGTTCTAGATTTTGATAACCCAATCCATAACATAAATACCAAATGATTCAAATCTAATAATCTAAATCAAACATATCTCTGGCGCTGTCGCTTGGGTCACATAATGAAAGTCGCATATCACAACTCCTTAAGGATGGGTTTTTGGACTCATTTGATTTTGAATTATATGAGGTGTGTGAATCTCTTCTACTAGGCAAGATGACAAAGACTCCTTTTAGTGGACACAGCAAGAGAGCTAATGATTTTTTAAGACTCATACATACTAATGTGTGTGACCCTTTCAAAGTAGCAACTAAAGGAGGCTATCAGTACTTCATTACATTTACTGATAATTTCAATAGATATGACTATGTGTATCTTATGAAACACAAATCTGAATCCTTTGAAAAGTTCAAAGAATTCAAGAATGAAGTACAAAACTAAATTTGTAATAGTATTAAGATGCTTCGATCAGATCGAGGTGGGGAATACTTTAGCCAAGAGTTTTATAACCATCTAGTTGAGTTTGGGGTAATATCTTAACTCACTCCACCTGGAACACCACAGTGGAATGATGTATCAAAAGGAGAAATCATACTTTATTAGATATGGTACGATCAATGATGAATCAGACAGATCTTCCTTCTTCCTTCTGGAGATATGCTCTAAAGATTGCTGCTTGTTGGTGCAATCGGCCCAGGTCACGATTGACCAGGACTCGAGTTTGACTCGAGAGATGTTTTGATGTTCGACAAAAACACATGACAATGTGATTGTCATGGGAAAGTCCAAGTCTTGGGTACTTGGCATGGAAAGTCCAAGTGGGACACTTGGTATTTGGGAAAGTCCAAGCATGGGTCTTAGCAAATGGAAAGTCCAACATGGGTTGGCAAGGAAAGTCCAAGCATGGGTCTTGGCAATGGAAAGTCCAAGCATGGGTCTTGGAAATGGAAAGTCCAACATGGGTTGGCAAGGGAAAGTCCAAGCTTGAGTCTTGACATTTGAGAAGTTCAAGGGGTTTGATATTGGTGGCGTAAAGTCCAAGCGGAGTCTTGGCGGCGTAAGTCCAATGTACCTTGGCAGTGTAGACACCGTTAGCATAACATAGCCGATGGAAGCGCCTAAAGGCTAGCATGATGGATGAACAAGTCATGGATGACTTGGAGGAATCCGAGAGGCGTGAGGCTGATGAAGGTGGCTAGAAGGCTTAGGTTTAGACTAAGGGTGGTCTAGCAAGTATGGGGGCACCATACTTGGGTTAAACCTCATGGTTGAGGTTAAAACCTCATGATTGAGGTGTGTCAGTTGACTGGTGTCATATGACAGTCGATTGGCATGAGTCAACTAGGGTTTGACTGTGGGAATTGGCCTAGCAGTCGACTGCCAAAGGAGGGCAATCGACTGATTGGTCGAGCAGTCGACTGATCTTGTGATCAGTCGAATGGTGCTCGGGTTTTGGAGCACAAAATGGAGTCTCACTCGACTGCCTCGGTCAGCAATTGAGTGATGGCTTGATCAGTCGACTGATGGTCATAATCAGTCGACTGATGATGGATCCGTTGGATTTTTACAGCGTGGATCTAGTCGTTGTCTCACGACAACAGTGACATCGATCGGTGATGGTCTGAGCGATGATGATCGACATTTTCTAGCACAGGTTGAAGCTTTAAATGGAGCTCGTGATGGAGGAAAAAGCAACCGTTTCTTGAGGGCATTTTGAGCGATTTGCCGCTGTAAATCAGGGTCTCCAAGTTGATTTCAAGCAACCAAGTGATCAAGAATTCAAAGAGCAATTGTGAAGTAGTTTTCTTTACTTGCATTGTATTTCATTATTGTAATTTCTTGTATCCATTTCTTATTGTTGTAAGAGGTTTCTCCACTTCCGACTTGTGTCGAGAAGGAGTATTTGTGATTAGTGATTGTGTGTGCATCACTAGAGCTCTTTACAGCTCGATCCGTGGAGTATGAACTATTCAATTCCGAACCACATTAAATACTTGTGTAATTGTGTTTGTCTTGTTTCGTTATTATTATTGTTTCTATTTCCGCTACGCTAACGAAATTTATAGACGAACGCAATTGAATTCCTTCGATGTATAGCACGACGCTATTCACCCCCCCCCTCTAGCATTCAACGATCGCCCTACAAGTGGTATCAGAGCGAGACCGCTCTTTAAGTTTAACAACTAAGGGAGCATGCTAGAGGGTGAAGATGGAAGCTCAAGGCCAACTTGGATGGGACATCAACACTCCACCACCATACGACCGAGAAGACTTTTCGGCGTGGAGAGCAAGAATGGAAACATTCTTGATGATGGGCATAGAGGATTGGTTCATCCTCGTAGAAGATTTTGAACCCCCTAGGGATAAGAAGGGACAAGTCCTCAAGTTGAAGAAATGGACCCAAGAGCAACGACAAAAATTCAAGACCGAAGCCAAGGTAACAAAACTTTTAGAAGATTTGATACCTAATGATGTTTTGTCTATGCTAGGTAAATATCTTGACGCCAAGGAGCTATGGGACAAATTGGCCAAGTTCAATGAGAATCCCCACTTGACACAAGTAGAAGAAGAGAGCTCATCCTCAAGTGAAAGTGAGGAATCGAAAGTTGAGGTAGAGTCAACTTCCGGATCGGAGGAAGAAGAAGTAGAAGAGGTAGAAGAAGCATCCACCTCCATGATTGAGGGGGAGAGACCATCTACACTGGAGCCAGAACAAAATAAAGAAGAAGCCTCAACCTCCGGGAGGGATGAAGAACCAACTTCGATCACCATCACCCTAGGTAACTCAAGCATTTCAGTTCAAAATAAAATCCATGTAATTTGCTTTGAGTGTAGGGAAACCGGGCATTACAAGAGCAAATGCCCAAAGAGAGTAAGAAAAGTTCCACCGGCACCAAAAGTCAAGGATGCCGGTCCCCCAACAACCAAAAGTAAGGAGCAAGTGATTTGCTTCAAATGTCGGCAACCGAGACACTACCGAAATCAATGCTCAAAGGGGGAGAAGAAGACTCAAAGGGGAGCTTCACAAGTAGGGGGAGTCTCTAAGGCAAACCTTAAGGTATATTATAATGTTCCTTCTTTAGTTAATAGACAAAAGCATGCTAGGAATTTTAATTCTCTTGCAATTTATGGAAAGCATGCTAATAGGAACAAGTACTTTTGTTTAGGAGCTAAGAATTTTCATTTTGAAAATAAAGAGAAATTTGGGACTAATGTCCCTAAAAATAATTTATCTAAGGACAAACCTAGGTCAAATAACTCAAGACCAATTCTACCTAGGGAATCTATCAAGAAAATAGTAGAACACCTAGGTCTTAATCCTAAATGGACTAGGCATATGCCTAGAGGAAAGGACAATGCCCAAAGATCAAACTAAAATTCTAAAATTGGGCAATTAGAGATGGAAAATTAAGCCTTGAGATCAAGAATTGAAAAATTGGAAAAGACCCTTAGGATTATGCAAAATCAAGTTAAAGGGTCAAATGGTCAAAGTCAAGAGTCTAGGACCAAAAGTAAACACCTAGGATCTAAGAGACAAAAGTCAACCAAGGGCAAGGAGAGTTTGGGTCACAAACCTAAGCCTAAGGTGGCTTATCATAGTGTTCTATTTGATTATGGAACACAAACTCTGTCTAGGAAGACCAAGGTTACTAGGGAAGTCATCCCTAGAGTTGATTAAGGTTTTTTCCTAGTGGCTAGGGTTTCAAGGAAACCTAGGGTGGCCACTAAGAAGGTTGCAAGGGGAGTTACCCCTAGAGTCAACCTAGGTAAGACCAAAATGACCAAGGCTAACAAGCCTAGAAGGGTCATTAGGAAGGTATCTAAGGAGGTTATCCCTAAGGAATACCTAATTAACCCTAGGAGCTCAAATAGGTTTTGGGTTCCTAAGAGCGTGATTGATTCACGCTAGATGAGTTTAGGGTGTGCCAATCTTGATTGGGTGGGTAGCTAACTCAACCATGATAAAGGTGACACTTTAGATAATTTTCAAGGTTATGGGTACCTTGGAAATAGATTTGATATTTTCATCCTAAAAGATTTTAGGATGTGCCAATACATTTTTGGAATCATGAAAAATAAACTAATTTGGCACAATTTAGGTTTAGAGATTAGTGTGCCATTTTGGGTTTTTGGCACACTTGGAAGATTAGTAGCAATATGACAAAATATACTTAATTATATCAAATGACAACTAATATTAAAATTTAGGTATTATTATACATATACATTTTATTTATCATGCCTTGATTGCCATATAACATGTCATGACATCATGTTTATTTTTATCATTTATATGTCATGATCATGTTTAGGATTAAAGATTAAATGTCATGTGTTTTTAGATTTATATCATATGTCATGACATCATGATCATTGGACATGCTTTATTATGCTATCATTATGTCATGATCATTTCATGCATTTAAATTGATTAAAATTGATTTAAGGACAATGACATGACTTGGAGTCCCATTTATAAGGGAATCAAGTAGAGTTGCCTTAGAAAAATACATGAAACCCTAGATTAGGGAGAACAAAACCCACATCTCACATCACATTGACATGTATATGTATTTATACACTCTAGATACATGTGAGATGCTAGGATATGAATTGAGTTCAAGGTGCATAGTTGTTGCATCTAGATGAACTAAAACTCATCTCATTTCATTGGTGGATCAATGGGAAAGCTTGTGTACAAGTCATGTACATTAAGCCCAAGGAATATGATCCAAAATAAGGTTTTGAAAACATTTTAAAATCATTTTAGAAAACTTTGGTGAAGTCTATCTTTTGATAGTAATCACCATTGATGAGATTGATACAAAGTGAGCCAAAACTTAGAAGTTTTCTTCACTTTTCAATTTTGTATCAATTTCAGTATTTTATAGGTAAAATATTTTTCTATTATTTTTCACCCATTGTATTGACTATAAGTAATATACGTATGAATTTTCACCATTTTTTGATATACGTAGAATTACTTATGATTTTCTGAATTTCGTTTCTAATAACTAAAATTCGGTGATCAGTGTAACGATCGATTGGTAGTGAGAAAGTCATTGTCAATGTTGATTTCGGTAAAATAAGATTTGTTTAGCCCGTGTTCAGCTACGGTTAAGATCCCTAACCACTTCTAACCCTAGGATATGCTTTGGGAAGCATTATAAAGGGTGAAAATCCATTGGATATGGATTAGGAGAGGTGTTAGGATAATGTATCAAATTTAAGGTATAGGAAAGTTCATGTTTGAACTTTGAACATTATTTTTTGATGGTTTAGAGTTTCTATTGGCTTAGGGACTTTCCAAGGACATTGTTGGTGCAATGGTCAAAGGGGAGCAAGCCTTTAGGGGGAGGTATCCATCATGGGATGATGGATGTATTTTTCTTCTTGAAGGGGGAGAATTTATTGGGAGAGTGTCATCAATTGCGAAAATTGATGGGATTTTGAGATACCCAATTTGAAAATTGAGAGAGTGAATAGGATTGCCTCTCTTGAGTGATATGGGACTTATCACTAGGAAGATGGTAGACATCCTAGGTATTTTTGGATCAAGGGGGAGATTGTAGGATCTCATTGGGACATGAGACATTGACCTCCTTGGAGGAAACCTTTTTAATGTTAGTCAAAAAGGGGGAGAATGTTTGGGGGAGAAAGGTAAGATTATCAATTTGGGATAATTGGTAAGGGAATTTGAGTTAGATGGTCTAACTCAATGGTTTGTTTGGTTTTTGTCAAACATCAAAAAGGGAGAGATTGTTGGTCACGATTGGTCAGTCACGATTGACGGGACTCGAGTTTGACTTGAGAGATGTTTTGATGTTCGACAAAAACACATGACAATGTGATTGTCATGGGAAAGTCCAAGTCTTGGGTACTTGGCATGGAAAGTCCAAGTGGGACACTTGACATTTGAGAAAGTACAAGCATGGGTCTTGGCAAATGGAAAGTCCAACATGGGTTGGCAAGAAAAGTCCAAGCATGGGTCTTGGCAATGGAAAGTCCAAGCATGGATCTTGGCAATGGAAAGTCCAACATGGGTTGGCAAGGGAAAGTCCAAGCTTGAGTCTTGGCATTTGAGAAGTTCAAGGGGTTTGATATTGGCGGCGTAAAGTCCAAGCGGGAGTCTTGGCAGCACAAGTCCAATGGTTGGCGGCGTAAAGTCCAAGCGGAGTCTTGGCGGCGTAAGTCCAATGTGCCTAGGCGGTGTAGACACCATTAGCATGACATAGCCGATGGAAGCACCTGAAGACTAGCGTGATGGATGAACAAGTCATAGATGACTTAGATGGATCCGAGAGGCATGAGACTGATGGAGGTGGCTAAGAGGCTTAGGTCTAGGCTAAGGGTGGTCTAGCAAGTATGGGGGCACCATACTTGGGTTAAACCTCATGGTTGAGGTTAAAACCTCATGATTGAGGTGTGCCAGTCGACTTGTGTCATATGATCGGCGACATGATCAACTAAGGTTTGCGGGGAATTAGCCTAATGTCGCGGAGGAGGGCAATCGGTGATTGGTGTCGGTGATCTTGATCGATCGAATGGTGCTCGGGTTTTGGAGCACAGAATGGAGTCTCACTCAACTGCCTCGGTCAGCAGTCGAGTGATGGCTTGATCAGTCGACTGATGATGGATTCGTTAGATTTTTCTAGCGTGGATCTAACCGTTGTCTCACGACAACAGTGGCATCAATCGACTGATCGACATTTTCCAGCACAGGTTGAAGCTTTAAATGGAGCTCGTTATGGAGGAAAAAGCAACCAGTTCTTGAGGGCATTTGGAGCGATTTCTTTGCTACAAATCGAGTCTCAAGTTGATTTCAAGCAACCAAGCGATCAAGCATTCAAATAGCAATTGTGAAGTAGTTTTCTTTACTTGCATTGTATTTCATTATTGTAATTGCTTGTATCCATTTCTTATTATTGTAAGAATAGTTTGTAAGAGGTTTCTCCACCTCCAACTTGTGTCGAGAAGGAGTATTTGCGATTAATGGTTGCGTGTGCATCACTAGAGCTCTTTATAGCTCGATTCGTGGAGTAGGAACCATTCGGTTCCGAACCACGTTAAATACTTGTGTAATTGTGTTTGTCTTATTTCGTTATTGTTATTGTTTCTATTTCCGCTGCGCTAACAAAATTTGTAGACGAACACAATTGAATTCCTTCGACGTATAGCACGACGCTATTCACCCCCCCCCCTAGCGTTCAACGATCGCCCTACATTGCTTTCACTCTTAACTGCATTCCATCTAAGGCAATCATAAAGATACCATATATGATATGGACTGGGAAGAGTCCCAAGAAGCCTTTTATGAAGATTTGAGATTGTAAGGCTTACGTAGACGACAAGTCTCAAATAAATTAGGACCCAAATCAGATAAGTACTATTTTGTTGGATATCCCAAGGCGACTAAGGGATATTACTTTTATAATCCTAGATAAGACAAAGTGTTTGTTGCCAGAAATAATATTTTTCTAGAAAGAGAATTTATTTCTAAAGGAATTAGTGGGAGTAAAGTTGATCTTGAAGAAATTTGAGATACACAAGATAGTCCTGAAGCCTTAATGGAAATCGAATAGGCACCGCAAGGTGGTGAAGATTATGAATCTATAACACTGCATGAAGTTGTGGCACAACCTGTTCGAGTAGATCATGATCTGCATAGATCTAATAGGATACGTCATCTACCTGAGAGATATTATTTTCTCTTATGTGACCACGGTGATGTAATGCTTGTTGATTTCAATAAGCCTACAACCTATCAAGAAGCTGTAATGAGCTCAGATTCTGAGAAATGGCTAGATGTCATGAGGTCCGAAATGGAATCCATGTATACTAACCAAGTATGGACCTTGGTTGATTTACCTGAAGGGGTCAAACCCATTGGGTGTAAGTGGGTATTTAAAAGAAAGACTGACATGGATGGTCATATGCATACCTATAAAGGGCGATTGATAACTAAAGGATTCAAGCAGATTCATAGTATAGACTATGATGAAACATTTTCATCAATTGTGATACTTAAATTTATTCGGATCATGCTTGCTATTGTAGCTTACCATGATTATGAAATCTGGCAGATGGATGTTAAAACTGTATTTCTTAATAGAAATCTACTTGAAGATGTGTACATGACACAACCTGAGGGTTTTGTAGATCCAAAGGATGCTGAAAAGGTGTGTAAGTTGCAAAGGTCCATTTATGGTTTAAAGCAAGCTTCTAGAAGCTAGAATCTTCGATTTGATGATGCGATCAAAATGTTTGATTTCATCAAAAATGAAGATGAACCTTGTGTCTATAAGAGGGTTAGTGGGAGCACAATTATTTTTCTCATCTTGTATGTAGATGACATACTACTCATTGGAAATGATATCCCTATGCTACAGTCTGTAAAGACTTGGATTGGGAATTGTTTCTCAAAGAAAGACTTAGAAGAAGCAGCCTATATATTGGACATCAAGATCTATAGAGATAAATCTAAGAGACTGTTTGGCCTAAGTTAGAGTACATATATTGACAAGGTGCTTAATCATTTTGTTATGCAGAATTCCAAGAAGGGATTCATGCCGATGTCACATGGTATAAGTCTTTCAAAGGCTCAATGCCCTTCTTCTAAGGAAGAAAATGATCACATGGATCAAATTCCTTATGCATCTACTATAAGGTCTATCATGTATGTCATGTTGTATACTCGCCCCGACGTCTCGTATGTGTTAAGCATGATGAGCAAATACCGGTTAGATTTAGGTGAAAGTCACTGGACAATAGTAAAAAATATTCTTAAGTACTTGAGAAGAACAAAAGATTATTTCTTGATATTTGGAGGCGATGAGGAACTCATTGTAAAGGGTTACAACGATACAAGCTTCCAAACTGACAATGATGATTTCATATCGCAGTCAGGGTATGTATTTTGCTCAAATGGTGGTGTTGTGTGCTGGAAGAGTTCAAAGAAAGATATAGTAGTTGATTCTACTACAGAGGCTGAGTATATTGTTGCTTCAGATGCAGCAAAAGAGGTTGTTTAGATCAGAAAGTTTATTTCAGAGCTTTGTGTTGTTCTTAGCATAATGAGTCCTATAGACCTCTATTGTGATAATAATGGGGCTATTGCACAGGCTAAGGAACCTCACTCTCATCAGCGATCCAAACACATACTACGGCGGTTCCATCTCATTCGAGAGATCATCGATAGAGGAGATGTGAGAATATGCAGAATACTGACCGATGCTAACATTGCGTATCCTTTAACCAAGGCTTTGGCATAAAGGAAGCATGATGGTCACACTAGATCACAAGATATTGGATATTTCAGTGATTGACATTAGTGTCAGTGGGAGATTGTTAGTATTGGCCCTAAGTGTCAATTATAAGATGATTGGTAAAGGAACTTTTGTATCATATTTCATGATAAAGGCAGAGTTTATGATTATTGTATTTACTTCATTGATCTGTCATTTAAATAAATATAATAATATCCTAGGGTAGTTGATTTTAATCTATGATATATCAAGTTGGTGACTTGATAATGGGATACTGTAGATATATATAAAACACTACTCGTAACTATTCCTAGTCAAGTATTAATATACAAGGATAATATTAATATGTTGAGACCAGCATGTAGGTCAACTGATGACTTAATCTCACAAGTCATGGATATAGGATATCAAGTTGATACATGGGTATATATTAGAGAATATGTACTGAACTAACCCACCATGAGAATATTTCATAGATTGTCATATGAGTGTC
This sequence comes from Wurfbainia villosa, assembly GCA_025175895.1. Lineage (NCBI taxonomy): Eukaryota > Viridiplantae > Streptophyta > Magnoliopsida > Zingiberales > Zingiberaceae > Wurfbainia > Wurfbainia villosa. The sequence continues at coordinate 111,948,472 of CM045988.1, forward strand.
ATAAACATTCTCATAGTAGCTATTAGTATGAATAGTCCTTACACTTGAAATCACTATGGTTTCCTACATAAGGAGTTGTATACTTTGGTATCCACAAATGTCACTTGTAATAAGGTGGACTATAAAGTAGATCACTGAGTATGCAATGATTTATGTGGAGGGATGTGAGTGATGTAGGTGGGATCTATCCCTTCCATATGACAGAAGTGATATCTGTGGACCCCTTGATAAAGTAGGACTACTAAAATGCATGGTCATGTTCAAATAAGTCAATATGAGATATTGAGCTCATTTGATTCGGGCAATCTACTTGGAGATCAAGAAACATAAAGATTGATAAGAGGATGACACGGTCTATGCCTCATTGATCAATCTAGATATTAAGGATAGAAGGATTGAGTCATACAAGATAATAATCACAGATAGATTATGTCGGATCTCGATATTCTCGTCACTTGGGTAGTAACTATGCATTGCTAGATGACACTCATTGTTTATGTTTCTAAAAGGGGTTTTGGAGACATTGTCAACGTTACGAAAACCTATTGGGTCACACACAAAGAACATGTTGTTTTGGAGATGGGGTTCATTTTAGTTTGACTAAATGAACCATTAGGCTATTGAATTGGAATCATTGAGTTAGACTCATTGATTGGGTCGAAACTTGAGTTAGACTCAAGTTGGATCGATTTGATTTAGACTAAAATTAAACTAATTGAAGAAGATGAATGGATATGGATTCATCATGCATAATTAATGTGGATTAATCATGAATAGAAGAAGATAAATGGATTTGGATTCACCATGCATGATTAATGTGGATTAATCATGCATTAAAAGTGGAATACAAATGGTTCCAAGACCTTTAGTATTCATAGGATGAATATAAAGGTTTTGGATTATTCTCAAAAAGGAGTGACCTTTTGATCTTCTTCTCTTCTTCTTGGTCGAAACCTATTGCTCTAGTTTTGGGAAAAACTTTAGTGGGTTGCTACCATAACTCTTTTTCTCCAAAATGGAGTATTCGTGTGGATACCATAGAGGTGTGACCATCTTGATCGCGCTGAGATCCATTGCAAAAGGGTTGCTGCCAGGATTGTAAAGGGTTATGCATCAAGGGTAATCTCTCAACTAGATGTAGTTATAAGAACGATATGTTTTATGTATACACATGGATCTCTAAAGGGATCCAATTTCCTACTGCATTTGTGATGGTTTTTTGTAAAAAATCCCTACACATTCATCCAGAGCCACTCTTCCAGATTCACTCATCCAGAGTCACTCTTCTAGGGTCACTCATCCAGAGTCACTCTTCCAGGTCACTCTTCCAGAGTTATGCAGACCACTTTTTCCAGAGTGCGGGCTGTTAGAAATCGTTGGAATGGCTAGAGGGGGGGGGGGTGATTAGCCTTTCTTTCTTTCTACAAGAATGTTAGCGGAAGCAATACAAGTATAAGCACAAACAAAAACAAGAAACAAAACTAACACCCGATGTAACGTGGTTCGGAGATGACGCTCCTACTCCACGGCAATCCGTAAGGTGGATTAGCCCTAATCAACCTTCACTAGAACCTCCTTTGGATGAACCAAGGTGGAGAAACCTTTCTTACAATGCTCTCCTCTTCTTTACAATGATGGATGATCAAGAACAAGAGAAGAGGAGGATTTAAATCACTAAAAACACTTGGAAGGCTTGGTGAGCACGAGAGTATAGTTAAGAGCAAGAACACTAGCCGCAAGCTCCCCATGGCCCCTTTTATAGAAGAGCTGTTTTTCCGTTAGCGTCGATCGGTCGGTGATGCATGCCATCATCGGTCATTGCCCAGCGGCGATCGCGATCTCCGCGAGATTCATAGTCGTAATTTCCAGCGGCGGTGATCGGTCGGTGATCCTCCATCGATCGGTGATGGGGTGATCGAGTGATCAAGCGGCGATCGAGTGAGGCGCGTGCGATGGCGATATTTCCCTTGATCGGTCGGTGATGCCTTTGTCGGTCGGTGATCGCGAAATCGATCATTTGCTCACGAGCGGTCGATGATGTCGAGTTTCATCGACTTAGTCGAGCGCGACGGTCGGTGATACATCATCGGTATTGATCTTAAGTATGAGTAATTCATACTTGATTTTATACACTAGACCTAGACTCAACCTTCTAGCTCCTCAATAAGCCTAGCTACTTCATGATCCCTCCTACTCCGCGAATTGTTCATCCTTTGCGCTTTGCTTCCAAGAGCTTCCTTCGGTTTCGTCATGTCTTGGGTTGCCAAATGCTTGGACTTTACGCCGCCAAGACTACAAGCTTGGACTTATGCTGCCAAGACTTTACTTTGGACTTCCTTTGCCAAGGTTCACTTTGGACTTTATGCTGCCAAGACTACAAGCTTGGTCTTATGCTGCCAAGTCCATCCCTTGGACTTCCTTTGCCAAGATCATACTTGGACTTCCTTTTACCAAGTATTTCATCCTTGGATTTCCCTGTCACTTAAACACATTCATAATTAGATCACAAGATATTGCCTAACTTAGATGATTAGCCAAACATCAAAACATATAAATGTTTGGAGCATTGTTGCACCAACACGGGCCTTCCTAAGTGAATGCATGTGCATGCACCTTCTACCAAGGTAGGCATGTAGAACATGCTTGTGACTTTTCCCAAGGCAGACATACAACACATGCAGGCGGCTATTCCTAAGGCAGGCATGCAACGTATGCATGCGACACTTTCCGAGACATGCAGATAGCTCTTCTCAAGTACAATCCTTCCTGAGTGCATGCATGCAACACATGTATGTAACTTTTCCCGAACCTCATCTTTTCGCTCAGATCTCGAGCTTGAACACTTGACCTATATGACATACATGACATGTTGGTGCAATCGACCCAAGTCACGAATGACCTGACTCAAATAGTATTTTGATGTTCGACAAAATGATTGACAATGTGATTGTCATGGAAAGTCCAAGAATGGCCTTGGAATTTGAGAAGTACAAGTCTTATGTACTTGGCATGGAAAGTCCAAGTCTTTTGGTACTATGGCGATCATTGCGGTCATGATCATTGCTAAATCATTTCGGCTCGATTCAGGTTATAAAAGGAGCTTGAGAAGGAAAATTTTGGCCATCATTCTTAGGGTGATCTAAAGGGGAATTGTTGTTGCATTCCAGACCTTCAAGAGCATTCTAAAGCAACCAAAAATCAAGCATTCAAAAGCTCATATTTGTAAAGTATTTTCTTTACTTGTATTCATTTGCTTAGTATAATTGCTTGTATCTTGTTCTTATTATTGTAAGAATTATTGTAAGAGGTTTTCTTCACCTCCGGAGTATTTTTCGAGAAGGAGAGGTTTATTAGTGGTGGTGTACATCATTGGAGCTCACTTGAGCTCGACCTATAGAATAGGAACCCTAGGTTCTGAACCATGTTATATCTTTGTGTTTGTGGGTTTGATTTGTGTGTTTGTATTTGTTTTGTATGTTCCGTTGCACTAACACTTTGCAGACAAATACAACACGAACGAATCAGACAAATTCCATCAAATGACGAAAAATCGCTATTCACCCCCCTCTAGTGACGCCAACTGATCTCCAACAAGTGGTATCAGAGCTAGGCACTCTTCAAAAAGACTAACCTCCTAGGGAGCAAGTGCTAGAGGCAAAAAGAAAGATGGAGGAGACAAGTCTTAGATTGGGATGAGATCTCAACGTGCCTCCTCCATATGAACTCTATGGAGCTAAAGAGTTTGATTATTGGAAGGTAAGGATGGAACATTTTCTAATGTGTGAAATAGAAAATTGGTTTATTTTGATGCAAGGATTTGAAACCCCAATGGACAAGAAGGGTAAAATTCTTTAGATGAAGAAGTGGATGGAGAAGTAACTAGAAGAATTCGAAAGAAATGACAAGGTAACAAGCATGCTATTAAATTTGATACCTAATGATATCTTGTCTTGATTAGTAGATTATAGGGATGCTAAGGAATTGTAGAATAAGTTGGTCGACTTCCAAAAAAATCCTTCACCGGCCTCAAGTGAAGAAAAATCCCAAGAAGTCGAAGAATGCTCATCGACTCAAGAATGTGAGAATTCGGATGTCAAGAGGTATTCAACATCCAAGGAGAAAGAAGAGGTTGAAGAAATCTCCACTTTAAGGATTGAGGGGGAGGATAGACTTTTCACGCCAGAGGAAGAGCAAGAAGAAGCTTCTACATCCGGGAAAAAGGAAGAAGAAATCCAAAATTCACTTACCAAGGAAGGTAACTCAAACATAGTGATTAAAGATAGAAATCATATTATGTGTTTTGAGTGTAGAGAACATGGCGAAAGTGCCCAAAATTGGCCAAGAAGAAAGCGCAAGCACCACCTAAAGTCAATGAGAAGCCCCCAAAGACCGAAGAGCAAGGAGCACATGGTGTGCTTTAAGTGTCAACAACGGGGTCATTATCAAACTCAATGACTTAAGAGGAGGAAGCAAACTAAGATCATGGGAGGAGTTACACATGTAGGGGGAGCTAAGGCAAACCCTAAGGTAAATCTAAATAATGCTTCTTCTTTATGGTATAACAAAAAGCATGCCTTCAATTCACTTGCAATAGTGCATAATCATGAAAAACATGCTAGAAATAAATCTTATTGCTTAGGGGATAAATCATATGAAATTAGAACTAAGGATAGTTCTAGAACCACTACCCTTAAGACTACTCTACCTAAAGAAGCTATTAGAAAGGTAAAGAACTATTTAGGCATTAACCCTAAGAGGGGTAGACATATACCTAAAAGAAAGAACAATGCCCAAAGAATAAATGAAAATTCAAAAATTGAGCAATTAGAGTTAGAAAACGAAGCTTTGAGGTCAAAACTTAAGAAAATTGAAAAGACCCTTAAGAAGATGAAAAATATGATTCTAGGGTCTAATAGACAAAATCTAAGGGTTAATAGGCAAGGCTCATCTATGGGTAAGAAAGACTTGAGTCACAAGCCTAGGTCCAAGGTAGATAAACCTACCTATCACAATGTTCCATTTGATTATGGAACCAAGTCTAGGTCTAGGAAAGTAAGGTCATAAGGGAGGTCATCCCTAGAGTTGACCATGATGTGTGTCTAGTGACTAAGGTTTCAAAGAAACATAGGAAGGTCACTAAGAATGTTACAAGGAGAGTTACTGTTGGTGCAATCGGCCCAGGTTACGATTAATAAGACTCGAGTTTAACTCGAGTAGTGTTTTGATGTTTGACGATGAGTTGACCATTGTTTGACAATGGGTTGACTATATGGTTGACATGGGGTTGACCATATGATGGAGAAGTCCAAGTGGGACACTTGGCAATTGGAAAGTTCAAGTCTTGTGTACTTGACATTAAAAGTCCAAGTCTTGTGTACTTGGCATGGAAAGTCCAAGTCTTGAGTACTTAGCATGGAAAGTCCAAGCATGAGTCTTGGCAATTGGAAAGTCCAAGCATGGGTCTTGACAATTGGAAAGTCCAAGCATGGGTCTTGATATTTGGAAAGTCCAACATGGAGTTGGCAAGGGAAGTCTAAGGGTGTGATATTGGCAGCGTAAAGTCCAAGCCGTATTCTTGGCAGCATAAGTCTAATGTTTGGTGGCGTAAAGTCCAAGCGTATGTCTTGGCAGCGTAAGTCCAAATGTGCCTTAGTGGTGTAGATCCTGTTAGCATGACAATAGTCGATGGAAGCACCTGAAGGCTAGCGTTTGGATGAACAAGTCATGGATGACTTGGAGGGATCCGATAGGCGTGAGGGCGATGGAGGTGGCTAGAAGGCTTAGGTCTAGGCTAAGGGTGGTCTAGCAAGTATGAGGGGATCATACTTGGGGTAAACCATATGGTTGAGGTTTAACAGTTGACTAGGGTTATGAACCAGTCGACTGGTCAAGTGTTTTGACACTTGGCAGCCGAGTCGAATCTGAGCGATCGTGGGATTATGACGATCGACCGTCGATAGTCGGCCAGTGATTGATCGACGCGATGGCCTTAGCGATTATGCCACTTTGGGTAGTTGATTGGCCTTGATCAGTCGATTGCCATCCATGGCAGTCGACTGCTGGTTGAGGACACGAACATAAAAAGCTTGGTAGACGATTGAGCAGTCGGCTATGAGCTTGGCAGTCGACTGTTAGTGTATCTGTTGGTTGGAATGCCAATGTGGATCAAGTCTGTTGTGAGATAATGACACTATAGGCAGTCGACTAGGGTCTTTTGGCAGTTAACTATCAGGCGCAGAATCAGCTAGATGAAAGCATAAAAGGAGCAGTTCATGGAGAATTTTGTCATGGTTTCTTGAGGGGTTCTTGAGGCGATTTGGAGGCGAAGTGCTGGTGTATTTTAGGATCCTATAAGCTCATCCAAGCAACCAACAAGCAAAGCATTCAAAGCTCACATTTGTAAAGTGTTGTTTACATAGTTTGTTGTATTTCTTTGTATTTGCTTGTATTTCTTGTTTATTGTTGTAAACACTTGTATGAGGTTTCTCCACCTCCGGTGTGTCACCGAGAAGGAGTGTATTAGTGGTGGTTTGCATCACTAGAGCTCATTTGAGCTCGACCCGTGGAGTAGGAACATGATAACTCACATTTTGACATGATATTTTATATTCATTTCTCGATGTTTTGATCCATTCGTATGCGTAATTCGACATATTTATCATATTTTATGAATATTAATAATTTTAGAGCTTTAATGTAAATACATGCTAATTTGATGTCCTAAGCACTAATTTGTTGTATACTTTATTTTGTAGAACATTTAAGAGCAAATCGAGGAATTTACATGGAAAAAAAAATGCAAAATACTGTATCAAAATCAGAAAGTTACTATATGCTTGTGTTTTTCTCGAGAAAAGGCACGGTCAGCTTAAAAAGGCACGACCATGTCGCGGGCCCTGATTTAGGGTTGGAGCGTGTTTAAAAGCAAGAAAGGTCGGACAAAATGCCATCGCTTCTTCCCTTGAGCCCTAGGAGCCACCTCCACCTCCCTTCCATCCATTTTCCTCCTCGGGTTCGAAGAGGAATCACTTCATCAAGGGATTCCGACAACGTCTTCCATCTTCGCAGCTTATCCACCTTCTCCTTCAGATTCGAGGAGGAGTTCCGCTCCGACGACACTTTTTCGAGCTCAACCAGATCTGCTAGAGCTCGAAGCATCCATCAAACTACTAGATTCAGGAGTTTGTACCATCCCACATCCATCGCCATTTGCAGAGTCTCGATCGAGTTCCATTAGACTTAGCTGGAGGAACTTGTTCATACACCGGGCCTATCTTGGGTTGATTTGATCTTTTTTTTTTGTTTAGTTTAGATTAATTTTCTACATATCAAGTGTTTGTTAACTTACCCCTTACATTTGATTTACTTTGTTTATCTTAATTTTGGATTGTGCACATTAAGTGTTTGTCTTAATTTCTCTTCTAGTTTTTATTGCTTTAATTCCTAAATTGTTCTATTTGTTGCATGTTAGTTTAGAGTTTTAATTACCTTACAATTGTAGGTTAGAATCCAAATCCAAACCCCAAGCAATAACGAAATGATCCTAAGAAAATCACTCTACCGATTGCATTCGTTGGGAGACGACCCGAGTCAGCTCTATGCTACATTAGTGTAGAGGGGGTTTGGTTTAATTATAAATTTTATTTTGTAACGGTACCATGACAAAAATCGTTATCAAAAAATGGCATCGTTGCCGAGGATTGTAATGGTGCTTGGTAGACTTAGGATTGTTTACCCATTTTCTGAAAAAAAAAATCAAAAATCCAAAAATTTTGTTTAGGGCTTCATTCTTTTATTCTCTTATATATCCATGTATTTTATCATGTGTATTTCCTGTGTCTTTTGATTTATTTGTTAGTATTTCAGGAAAGAACACAAAAATTCTTTAAACATGGATCCATACTATCAGTCATTTGGGGATTTCGGTGATGTTGATTATTCAGGCATTGGACAACAAGAGTATTACCAACCTGAAGATGATTATTATCAGTACCAACCTTAATATCAACAGCCTATTCCTCAATATCATCAGTCTTATCAGCAGGACAGGTATAATTCAATTTCTAGTACATCTTTTCATAATTTTGATTCATATTTTAGGTATGGGCACACACCACAGTATGTTCTTGAACAGCCTCAGTGCTATCCACCCCCACCATTTATCGAAACTTACATGCCCAGTTGGGGAGATCAATCAAGTTATAGTTATGGAGAAGCACATCAGGAAAAGGCTTATAATTTTTCAGCTTATCAGAGTCCACTGGGATTTCAAGATGACACAGTGTATGATGGATTACAACCATTCCAACAAGCTGAGTCAACAACCTGAGAGATATACCAAGACTACTGTGAAGAAACCCCTTCTCCCAGTCAAGCATATATAGAGACACTAGAAAAGCTTTTACAGTTAGGATCATTGCTATAACAACACCAACAACAAATGAGTGATAAACATCAACAACAACGACAACAGATACAGAACATGTAAATCTAGCTGGATCAAATTGCATCATCCATCAGCCAGACACAAGCACAAGATTCTTCCCAGTTTTCCTCAGAGATCATTTCTTATGGTAGTGATGTGCTTAAGGAGATGGATTGCAGAGCTGGTGATATGTACGTTTCTACCTTTGCAACTTTGTAGGACTTCTCTGCTGATGAGCATGGTGATGATGTACTATCTAATGCTCTAGATATTTATGAAGTTGTTGCTATGGCAGATGATATACAGGATGATACTAGCAGCTTGGATTTATTCTGTGACGTTATTTGTGCCCCAGATTATATTGAAGAAAAGGAGAGGTTTCTAGATACCACTGCCCAGACTTGCCAGCCAGACCAGAAGTTAAGTGAGATAGTGGTGGCAAGCAATTGTGATAAGCTGATTTCCATGGAAATGGTGGATAGCTGGAGGCCCCCAGACTAGATACTTCCATTACAGTTAGAGTCTCCAAGAACTTTGCTAATGAAGGCCCTGACGGGAAATACAATAATATAGCCCCAAGGCTGGACACTATTTCTGAATCGTCTCCGACCGTTAGAGATTACATATGATGAGGCGATCATATTGGAGGGAGCAACATGGACCTATCCTGATCACACCATGAAGGCTCTCACTTCCATTCAGTCCATCCCACTCCCGGCATGGATGCTTACTTTGAATCTTCTTCAACCACTGGGATGGGATTTCTTTCGGAGCACCCCACGACCTGCGTGGCTTCTTTTACTGAATCTTCTTCAATTGTCAGGACCTCAGGGGAGTTTGCTTCATCTCATGTTCTTTTATTTTCTTTGTATATACATTTCTTTTACCCCGTTTGTTTTTATTTTAGTTGTTAAGTTTTGTTTGTTGAGTTTTTATTTTGTTGGTTTTTCAAATAAATTTTCTATGCATTCTTTTATATCTTCTTAGAAGTTGTGAAAGCTAGTTAAATTTAACTATCAAATTTTGAGATTTATTGTCATGAATGAATTATTTGATTACATGTGATTACTACTTGGTGATGAATTCTGTGTTGATAGATTGAGATGATTATTTTTGTTTACCTAGTGAGGATTAAGCCTATTTTTATTGCTTGTGTGTGGTGCACTTTGGTTATTGTAACTCTAGAACTTGCTTTGATTCTTTCGAGACCACGTAACAATAGGTTTGCATGATTATTATGAAGGCAATCTCATTTGTTTTCCTTCACTTCTTTTATCATCACATGCTTATTGAATAATATTCTAGTCGTTCATCATTGCATTTTTCTTTCGTTCCATTACTTTCTTCTCCATTTCTATTTCTAGATGTGGAATACTTGGATGTTCCATGATGAGTATTTTGATCAGGATGGACAAAAATTTAAGTGTGGGGGAGAGGAGTAGCTCAGGGAAATTTAGTGTAAGCATAGGAAAGTCGTGCTTGATTACCATGAGCTAGCCATGCTCCTTATCTTTTTAGCTGAGCTTGATGTTGGGGCATATGAAAGCACACTACATGTCGAAAAAAAAGAGTTTGAAAAAAAAAATCAAAAAAAAAAATGGAAAAAAAATAAACATTTCGGTGCCCATGAAATAAAAAAAAGGTATTGTGAAAATTTTGACATGGTGTGTCATTTTTTATTTATGTGTGATAGTATTTTTGTGATAGACATCCCTTGTTGCAACCATCGAGAGATTTATTGTATATCATGAGTGGATTTGTATTAAAGAATGTGATAAGGGTTGTTTACATGTTTATTGGATTGGAAGAAAAAAATTTTAGGGCAATGCTTCTTATACTCATTTATGTAGCATTCCATTATTTCCATATCTTCCACTATTTTCTTTGTCTCTTTGTCTCTTTCATTTCTTTTTCTTACATACACACCATCATTACTTTTATTTCATGTTTCCCTTACATTCCTAATAAGCCTTCAAATATTGTGCATTCTTATGTTTATAATAGTGGTGAAGAGTAGAAGAGAAGCAAGCATATGGTAGTGTATAAACCATGAGTAGCTTAAGTGAACTCCACTATTACATGCTTATGAGAGCGAGAGAAACCACCACTTTCTTGTGAGACTTATTCATTCTCAATCTATTAATAATGGATTGAAGTTACCTTGTTTGTTAACATGTGTAAGATTTGAGTACACGATTGCTTGAGTCTTTGAGAATTGACGATCCTAGGTAACTTTCTTTTGCGATTTTCTATGTATGATTGAGAATTACTAGGGGAATGTATTTTTAGTCATTTTCTTAGTTTTGTTTACTTGCACAAGACGTGCAAGAATAAGTGTGGGTGAATTGATAACTAACATTTTGACATGATATTTTGTATTCATTCCTTGATGTTTTGATCCATTCGTATGCGTAATTTGACATATTTATCATATTTTATGAATATGAATCATTTTAGAGCTTTAATGTAAATACATGCTAATTTAATGTCCTAAGCACTAATTTGTTGTATACTTTATTTTGTAGGACATTTAAGAGCAAATCAAGGAATTAACATGGAAAAAAAATGTAAAGTACTGTAGCAAGTTACTATAGTACAATGTTTTTTTTCTCTAGAAAAAGACACGGCTGACCGTGCCAAAAAGGCACAGCTATGTCACGTGCCCTGATTTAGGGTTGGAGTGCATTTAAAAGCAAGAAAGGCCAGACAAAATGCCATCTCTTCTTCCCTTGAGCCTTAGCAGCCGCCTCCACCTCCCTTCCATCCATTTTCCTCCTCGGGTTCGAAGAGGAATCACTTCATCAAGGGATTCCGGCAACGTCTTCCATCTTCTCAGCTTATCCACCTTCTCCTTCAGATTTGAGGAGGAGTTCCGCTCCGATGACACTTCTTTGAGCTCAACTGGATCTGCGAGAGCTCGAAGCATCCATCAAGCTACTGGATTCAAGATTTTGCACCATCCCACATCCACCGCATTTGCAGAGTCTCGATCGAGTTCCATTAGACTCAGCCGGAGGAACTCGTTCATACACCGGGCCTATCTTGGGTTAATTTGATCATTTTTCTTTGTTTAGTTTAGATTAGTTTTCTACATGTCAAGTGTTTGTTAACTTATCCCCTACATTTGATTTACTTTGTTTATCTTAATTTTGGATTGTGCACATTAAGTGTTTGTCTTAATTTCTCTTCTAGTTTTTATTGCTTTAATTCCTGAATTGTTCTATTTGTTGCATGTTAGTTTAGAGTTTTAATTACCTTCCAATTGTAGGTTAGAATCCAAATCCAACCCCCCCCCCCCCCCCCAATTTATATTAGAAAACCCCAAGCAATAACGAAATGATCCTATGGAAACCACTCTACTGATTGCATTTGTTGGGAGACGACTCGAGTCAGTTCTATGCTACATTAGTGTAGAGATTCGGTTTAATTATAAATTTTGTTTTGTAATGATACCATGACAAAGGTCGTTATTAGAACCCTAGGTTCCGAACCACATTATATCGCCTTGTCTATTGTTGTGGTTGTATATTCTTGTTGTGCATTTTCATTATTATATATTCCGTTGTGCATTAACAAGTTTGTGTAGAGACAAGCGCGATCGAATTTCGAGCGACGCAAACGCTATTCACCCCCTCTAGTGACGTCCGATTCCTCTACAATTAGTATCAGAGCTAGGAGCTCTTCTACGGACTAACTGCCAATGGAGCACCGCTAGAGGGAAGAAGGAAGATAGAGGAGCCAAGCTTTAGACTAGGTCGTGACATCAACACGCCTCCTCCAAATGAAATTTTTGGAGCTAAGGGATTTAATCAATGGAGGATGTGGATGGAGCATTTCTTGATGATGGACTTCGAGCAGTAGATCATCCTAATGAAGGGATTTGAATTTCCAAGGAGTCCAAAAGGTGGATATCTCAAGAAGAAGAGATGGACAGAAGAACAAATCCAAGCTTTCGAAATAAATGAAAGGGTAACAAATATTTTAGTTAATGTAATCCCTAATGACATTTTGTGTAGATTAGATGAATATAAGGATGCCAAGGAGCTTTGGAGCGAATTGGCAAAATTCCATGAGAAGCCTCAACTGGTCCAAGTGGATAAGGAGGAAGAAAGCTCATCCTCTCAAGAAAGTGAGGATTCGGAAATTGAGAAGAAATCAACATCCGGATCGGTAGAAGAAGAGGTAGAAGAATTGGAGGAAGTCTCCACCTCTAGGATTGAGGGGGAGGAGAGACCATCCACTTCGTAGCAAAATCAAGAACTAGCCTTAACATCCGGGAGAGATGAAGAAGCTCAAAATTCCACCACCACTCTAGGTAACTCAAACACCTTAATTAAAAATAAAAATCATATTGTATGATTTGAGTGTAGGGAAGTAGGACATTACAAAAGTAAATGTCCGAAACGGGTCAAGAATACAACACAAGTCGTGTCAAAGACCAAGGAGACCGGAGACCCAACAACTAGCAAACTAAGGGCAAAGAAGGAGCTACACATGTAGGGTAAACCCTAAGGTAAATTTAAATAATGCTCATTCTTTATATAAGGCTAGAAATCATGCTAGGAGTATTTTTAATACTCTTGTAATTGTGCATAATCATAAAGAGCATGCTAGAAATAGAGCTTATTGTTTAGGTGCTAAATCATGCGATATTAGTGTTAAGGACAAATATAGAACAAATAACCCTAGAACGATTCTACCTAAGGAAGCAATTAGGAAGGTAGAAGATCATCTAGGTATTAACCCTAAGAAGGGCAGGCATATGCCTAGGAAGAATCGTTCCCAAAGGATGAATGAAAATTCAAAAATTGGGAAATTAGAATTAGAGAACCAAGCCTTGAGGTCAAGGCTTGAGAAATTAGAAAAGGCCCTTAGGAAGATGCAAAATCCAATTAAATGGTCAAATGATCAAAAATCAATGTCTAGAAGACAAGAACCATCTAAAGGCAAGAAAGGTTAGGGTCACAAACCTAAGCCCAAGGATACCTACCATAGTGTTTCATTCGATTATGGAACCATTTCTAGGTCTAGGAAAACCAAGGTTAATAGGGAAGTCATCCCTAAGTTTAACCATGGTGTGTGTCTAGTGGCTAAGGTTTCAAAGAAACCTAGGAAAACGACTAAGAAAGTTACAAAGGGAGTTACCCCTAAAGTTAACCTAGGTAAGGCCCAATTGACTAAGGCTACTAAGCCAAAAAGGGTCATTAGGAAGGTATCAAGGGAGATCATCCCTAGTGAATACCTTGTAAATCTAAGGAGCTCCAATAGGTAATGGATTCCTAGGAGTGTGATCGATTCACGCTAGATGGGTTAGGTTGTGCCAACCTTTGAATGGATGGGTTGTTAACCTAACCATAGCAAAGTTTGCACTTTAGGTCATTTCCAAGGAAATGGGACACTTTGGAAATAAGTTTGAATTTATATCCTAAAGGATTTTAGGATGTGTCAATAAAATTGAAGAAGTTTGAAAAATTGATCAAAATTGACACAATTAGATTTAGAGGTCATAGTGTGTCATTTTGGGTTTTTGGCACACTTAGGAGATGAGTAGTATTATGGCAAAATGGACCTAATCCTAACGAATGACAATTAATATTAAAATCTAGGTATACTTATGTCTTTATATTTTATTTGTCATGCTTTATTTGTCATATGTCATGTCATGATATCATATTTCATTTAATCTTTTAAAACGTCATGATAATGTTTAGGTTTCTATGTCATGTATATTTAGATTTGAGTCTTATGTCATGACATCATGATTATTGGCACATGTTTTAATTATGCTATCATTATATGTCATAATCATCATTCATGCATTTAGGATTAATTGAAATTGATTTAAAGACTATGGCATGATTTAAAGTATCATGTATAAGGGAATCAAATAGAGTTGCCTAGAAAAATGCATGAGACCTTAGTCTAGGAATAACCAAACTCACATCTCACATCAATTTGACGTGTGTGTATTGATACACTCTAGACACATATGAGATGTTAAGAAAGTGAGTTAAGTTCAAGGTGTATAGTCCTTGCATCTAGATGAACTCAAACTCATCTTATACCATTGATGGATCATGAGAAAAGCTAATGTGCAAGTCATGTGCATTGAGCCCATAGATCATGGTCCAATATAAGATTTTAAAATCATTTCAAAATCATTTTGAAAAATCTTGGTGAAGTCTATATTTTGATAGCTATCACCATTGATGAAGTTGATACAAAGTAGGCTTAAAACATTGAAGTTATCTTTGTTTTTGAACTTTGTATCGATTTCACTATTTTATGGGTATTTTATTTTTCAAATATTTTTCACCCATAATGATTGTTATAAGTATTATACATATGAATTTTCATGATTTTTCAAATTATGTATAATTACTTATGTTTTTCTAAATTTCAATTTCTGATTTTTGGATTTCTGCAATTGCAGAAATCAGTCGACTGCCGCCTTGGCCAATCAACCAGCATTGAGAGCAGTTGACTGGCTGCTGACCGAGTCAATTGCCAAAGCTAATTTCGGATAAACAAGATTGTTTAGCCCATGTTTCAGCCATGTTAGGCTACCCTAACTTTTCCTAATCCAAGAATATGCTTTGGAAAGTATTGGAAGGGTAAAAATCCATTGAATATGGATTAGGAGAGTTATTTAAGGTGAAAATCAAGTTTTAAGGTGTGTGAAAGTTCAATTTTGAACTTTTGCCCTTAATTTTGATGGTTTAGTGTTCCTATAGGTTTAGGGACTCTCCAAGGACATTGTTGGTGCAATGGTCAAGGGGGAACAAGCCTTTAGAGGGAGGTTATCCATCATGGGATGATGGATGTGTTCTTCCTCATAAGGGGGAGAATTTGAAGAATTGGGAGAAAATTGGAGAAGTAAGGATTGTCTCTCATTTAGTGATATGAGACTTATCACTAAGAAGAGTGAAGACATCCTAGATATTTTTGGACCAAGGGAGAGATTGTAAGATCTCATTAGGATATGAGACATTGATATCCTTGGAGAGAGCCTTTTTGATGTATATCAAAAAGGGAGAGAATTTGAGAATTTTCCAATTGAGAGAATTGCGAGAATTTGGAGTATTGAGTTGCGATAATTTGGAGTATTGAGTTAGGTGGTCAAACTCAAAGGTTTTTGTGGTTTTTGTCAAACATCAAAAAGGGGAAGATTGTTGGTACAATCTGCCAAGGTTACGATTGACCAGACTCGAGTTTGACTCGAGTAGTGTTTTGATGTTTGACGATGAGTTGATCATTGTTTGACAATTGGTTGACTATATAGTTGACATGGGGGTTGACCATATGATAGAAAAGTCCAAGTGGGACACTTGGCAATTGAAAAGTCAAAGTCTTGTGTACTTGACATGGAAAGTCCAAGGCTTGTGTACTTGGCATGGAAAATCCAAGTCTTGAATACTTGGCATAGAAAGTCCAAGAATGGGTCTTGGCAATTGGAAAGTCCAAGCATAAGTCTTGGCAATGGAAAGTCCAAGCATGGGTCTTGTCATTTGGAAAGTCCAACATGGAGTTGGCAAGGGAAGTCCAAGGGTGTAATATTGGCAGCGTAAAGTCCAAGTGGTAGTTTTGGCAGCATAAGTCCAATGTTTGGCGGCGTAAAATCCAAGCGTGTTTCTTGGTAGCGTAAGCCCAAATGTGCCTTGGCGGTGTAAACCCGGTTAGCGTGACAATAGCCGATGGAAACACCTAAAGACTAGCGTATGGATGAACAAGTCATGGATGATTTGGAGGGATCCGATAGGCGTGAGACAGATGGAGGTGGATAGAAGGCTTAGATCTAGGCTAAGGGTGGTCTAGTAAGTATGAGGGGATCATACTTGGGGTAAACCTCATGATTGAGGTTTAACAGTCGACTGGGGTTATGGTCCAGTCGATTAGTCAAGTGTTTTGATACTTGGTAGCTGAGTCGATTCTGAGCAGTCGACTGAGATTATGACCAGTCGACTGGTCGGGAGTCGACTGGCGATCGACTACAACTGTGTGGCCTTAGCAATCGACTGTTGGTCGAGGACACGAGCACAAAAAGCTCAGTAGATGACTGAGCAGTGGGCTACGAGCTTGGCAGTCAATTGCTGGTAATGGAAGTCGACTGTCAGTGTATTCGTTGGCTGGAATGTCAACATGGATCAAGTCTGTTGTGAGACAATGGCACTGTATGCAGTCGACTGGGACCTTTTGGCAGTCGACTATCAGGCACAGAATCAGCCCAATGCAAGAATTAAAGAAACAGTTTGTGGAGGATTTCGACCATGGTTTCTTGAAGGGTTCTTGAGGTGATTTGGATGCGAAGTGCCGGTGCATTTCAGTTCAAGCTCATCCAAGCAACCAACAAACAAAGTATTCAAAGCTCATATTTGTAAAGCGTTCTTTACATAGTTTGGTGTATTTATTTGTATTTGCTTGTATTTCTCATTTATTATTGTAAACACTTGTACGAGATTTCTCCACCTCCAGTGTGTCACCAAGAAGGAGTGTATTAGTGGTGGTTTGCATCACTAGAGCTCATTTGAGCTCGACCCGTGGAGTAGGAACCCTAGGTTCCGAACCACGTTATATCGCCTTGTCTATTGCTGTGGTTGTGTATTTTCATTATTGTATATTCCACTGCACATTAACAAGTTTGTGTAGAGACAAGCGCGATCGAATTCCGAGTGACACAAACACTATTCACCCCCCTCTAGCGATATCCGATTCCTCTACATTACCCCTAAGGTTAACCTTGACAATACCCAAATGACCAAGCCTTCTAAGCCTAAAAGGGTCATTAGGAAGGTACTAAGGGATGATATCCCTAGTGAGTACCAAGTAAACCCAAGGAGCTCAAATAGGTTTTGGGTTAGCGTGATTCCCTCACGCTACATGGATTAGGGTGTGTCAACTTGAATGGATGGATAGTTAACCTAACCATAGTAAAGTTGACACTTTAGGGCATTTTTAAAGTTATGTGATACTTTGAAAATGAAATTGAAACTTAATCCTAAAGGATTTTAGGATGTGCTAATAAATTTGAGAAGTATGGAAAATTAATCAAAATTGACACAATTAGGTTTAGAAGTCATGGTGTGTCATTTTGAAATTTTGGCACACTTGGGCGAATTGGGTTCAAGGAAAAATTGCTTTAATTTTAGAAAATGGCAATTGAGCCTAACACTTAGATATTATATACCTTTGTATTTCATACACTTGTCATGTTTCATATGCTATATCGTATGTTTGCATGAAAGGTGTGTTTATGATATATTGCATCTCACAAGAATATAGGGCTTACCTTGATTGTGTATTTCAATATCTAGAAAGAGTGAGATGCTAGGAATAAAATCCTTGGATATTAATACTTGTGAAAATAGAATAAAACATATCAAAGCACATTAACAAATAAACAAATACAAACATAATACTTATATAATCGATACACATGCAAAAAACACACCAAATGCAACAAAATTAGCTAAACAAATCAAATTCGCAAAAATTTTAGCCAAATAATCAGATATCAGTCGATTGCTTCAGGACAGCAGTCAACTGAAGTTACTGTATCACAACACAGAGAGTTGAGCATTTGACTGTCGAACCATAGCAGTCGACTGCTAGTGTTGTGACCCGATCACAAAACCTTGAGCAGTCGACTGCTTTACGGCAGCCGTCGACTGATGGCCTCAATTTTATAAGCTTGAACCCTAGTGGTTCGGCTTCTTCACGCGCACTCCTTCTTCCCGATGATCTAGTTTCTCCCCGTCCGAGTTCTCACTGCCGATCTTAGCCCTCGTTAAGCCCTAAATCTCAAAACCTAAGCTTTTTCCACTGCTCTTTTCTCTTTACCATACTAATGGAAGCCTTCTCCTCTTCCTATTCTCATCGATTCCACCCAAATAGGGTTCTAGGCTCAAGAGACCACTTCTGGTCGTTCTCCTCCAACATTTGCCTATTTCTGCAGTCTCCTACAACTTCAAATCCAAATGGCACCTAAGTAACGCTTCTAACCCTAAACCTAACCGTTTTTTTATGAAATGCCTTGATCTAATCAATTTTTGTGTTCATTCATTGCATTGCATTGCATACATTTAGACAAAAACGTAGAGTAGAGGTCAGTGACAGATCCCAGGCTATGTCCCGAACGTATCAACCTATTGCTATAAGTTATTTAGATGAGCCATTCTTTCAACCCTATTGTGGAGATGTAATTCAAATCATCATGCATTATCAACTAGTGAAGCTAGTATTTTGCACGCATCCTGCTAATGTTGACCTTCTCACGGAGTTTTACTCCAATCTTAGGAGAGTCGGGGATGGTTCGATGTATCAGACTTGCATTGCAAAATGCAATCTGGATTTTATTCCAGAGATCCTACGAGAATTTCTGGAGTGTCAACCATCGGATGACACTTTTGTGTTTTATCCTGTCCTAGATCAGTCACCCCTACACCTTTTGATCATATCACTCTAGATCATATGCATCAACATTTCTTTCACCTACCCCATCGTTTAGGTCAAAACTTATTTTCCATCAATGACTTATCAGTTCCAGATAATGTCCTCTATAAGGTCATGCATATTACCTATAGTCACTAGGGGTCAAGCCATGGTCCGACCTCCTCATTTATTTTTTATGTATGCAATGTGTAATTTATTAGATGTCAATTTGGCATTAAATATTTTTCATTGCATCGTCCATTTTGTGTCCCCCGTCCAAGGGAAGATTCATATGCCCTTTGGCCATATCATTACTGCATGGTTAGCATCTAGGGTCATAAACATTTCTAGGGGGACCTTGAGGCCACTATCTGACTCCTACAACCGCATCACCTGAGGCACTTCACATTAGTCGGGATGTGAATGGGCTATGGATGAATGGAGTGATCAACAGAGCCACTTCAGCCAGTTGGGGATCATGGAGAGGGAGTTACCACTACAACAAAAATGATAAAAGACAACACCACAAAGACAACGGTTTTAAGAGAAATCGTTGTGATTTTGGTAAAAGACAACGGTTTTTGACAAAACCGTTGTCTTTGAGCGTCAATATAACACAAAAGACAATGGTTTTACACTATCCGTTGTCGTTGAACATATTTTTTTTATCAACAACGCATTTTATAACGGTTTTTCAGAACCGTTGTCTTTAAAATTTTTTTTGTAATATAACAAAAATAAATAAATAAATAATTTAATAATGTAATAATATAATTTAAAACGAGATAAATAAAATAAATTTAGTTATTAAAATTCGAATTTAGTTATTAAATATTTATAAAAAAAATTCTGAATAAATTTTAGGACTTGATTGGGTGAATTAATCCTAGGTTATAAATACACTAGGTTTAGGTTTTCCCTTCGCATCCAATTTTTTTTCTTTCTCCCGATTCCTCTTTTTTTTTTCGCTGCATCCTCCTTCCTCCCTGCACCGTCGCCCGTTCTGTCGTGCCCTTTTCCCATGAGCCGCCTCGCACCACCGCTTCCTTGCCGTGCTCCGTCGATCCAGACGACAGCGAGCGCCGATGGTCGTCCTTTTCCTATGTTGCTGCCACCAACCAACCACAGCTCCATCTCCCTTTCGCGATTGCCACCACAACCGATCGCCACAAGCTCGATCTCGTCGCAACTTTGTATATGCCGCATCCTTCCTTCTCCCTTGTGTCAAAGCACCACGTCCTGTGACCCTAATCCATCGTCGATCATACTCCTCGAGTCATCTTCGGCGTTGCCTCTCTGACAAGTTTGGCTTTAACTCAAAACTTTAACTTATCTTCCTCTCAAACCCTAGCGCTACCTCCGACTTTCTTACACCTCGCCTGCGAAAGTCCGACGACCGAACTTCCCTTGTCTTGTTGGTTCTCGCAACCAGGGAAACTGCGCCTCATTGTTTCTGGACCATCTCTTCTAGACACTTTGGCACCGATGAGGACTGCTGCCAGCTCTGTGGATTTCTATTTCTTCTTAATTCAGGCTTGTAACCTCGTCTAGTTGCATATTGAATGAATAACATTAGTGAAGAGGACAGTTGGAGCAAATGAAAGAATAACATTTAGGCATGCTATGTTAGTGTTAGAGTGTCTTTATTAATTGGCTTAGCTTCTTAGATGTGTTTACAATTATCTATTGTATAATGCTGGTAAGATATTGTCTCACACAGATTTTTTTTTTGCAGGTTGCTTGTAGAGGTTGATATCCGTAAACATGGTTGAGCTTCTTTTTGAAGACATCTTTACTTTGACAAGAATAGACCCAGATGGCAAAAATTTTGATAGGTATGCTACATGATCTATGTTTGTAATAGATGTTGTGCATCTTATCACTTGTGAGATTCATGTTTTGATGAAACTAGCGGCGGAATTGATTTGTTATTTGTACTTTAAACTATGAGACAAGTGATACGTTATGGTGTCATTCCAATGCTTGAAACTTTGTACATTTCTATTCTCAATGTAGAACTCTGTATAATATAATTCCTTCAACTGTTTTCAGATTAGAGTACAAACTTCGGCTAATCATGAAAACTGACTAGCTATCATACATCACTGTTTGTTTTGTATTTTGTAGGTTGAAATTGCTCAGACCATATCAAAGATGTGCCTTGAATTCTCAGATATTTACATAGGTAAGAACCAGAAATTTTCCACAAGGTCTATGACATCAGGTGTCCAAGAAGGAACTTATGAACCAATCTGACTTAAAAGATCTTGTTCCCAAGTAGGATCAGAAATAGGCTAGAAGGTCATGACCCTACGATTTACCTGCTTATTGTGTCTATGTAGGATCTCGATCACAACAAACTTAACTATATTGAATATACATAAGTTAAATAAGACATTGTAAGTATTGACACTAACTGTAGCAAGTATTTTTCTTCATGTCATAGTGTTTAAGAAAATTCTGAATTATAAAACATTTTTTAATTCATATGTAGAAGATTCCTTTCAAATTATTCTTATCTTGCCCATCTTATAATTATTTTATCACATAGAAGTTGTTATCTCATATATGAATATGGTACACTAAGAATTATATAATAAATTTCATATATATTGTATGATTAATTTTAATAATGTTTTGTGAGATGGCAATGATAAAGTGTTAATAATAAATTATAAATGTTAATATAGGTTTAAAATATTTAAGTTAAATTATAAGATCTTACAATTTATGTTTGGGTCTTATGATCTATACCTATGGACCCCTTCTCCTAACAATCTTATTTTTTAAAGTACATATTATAATCTTAATTAAATCCAAACCTTGCATGTGATATTATGTTTTAACAATTGAAATTGAGTAATTAAGCGTTGAGACATCATCGGTAATCTTATTTAAGGACTTAAATCTTAATATTTCAGTTCTTATCCTTTTCTTCCATCCTTGCATTTCAAGCCCAACTTTCTTTCTGAAATGAGTATTTATGTTAAAGGATGCCGATTATTGATAAATACAAGGACATGGGAGTAGTGGTCATGGGGAAAGTAGAATCTGGAAGCATCTGCAAAGGTGATAGTTTGTTGGTCATGCATAACAAGGTATTTTGTTTCTTCAATATTTACGCCTTGCGAACTTGCATTGTGTCCCTTTGCTTTTCTTCAGGCTAATGTCAAAGTTCTTGCAATATTTTGTGACTAAAATAAAGTCAAGCGCGCAGGCCCTAGTGAGAATATTAGAGTAAGATTGTCTAGGGTTGAAGAAGAAGATATACTTTCTGGTTTTGTACTCTCAAGTGTTGGTAAGTATTACTATCTGTAAACATAAACTTTATTTACTATATATCTTAATAAACTTTATCTGATAAAGAATTTGACTAACGGTCAACATAAACTTCTTTTTGGTAAATTGAGGTATATAGTTCTTGTTATTTTTTGTTGAGAACCATGTGCAATAGGGTAAGGCTTCTAATGACCTTAATTAGCTTTTCATATTTTTATAGCTCCTGCAATTTTTCATTGAGAAGTAAGAACCATTCACATTAGAATTAGATATGTTTAGGGGCATTAGAAGGATTCTCATATCCAAAGTTTGATTTATTTTTTTTCTGACCTGCCTGATGTATTTTAGAACAGATATGGCTGGGATCTTAAGTGATAGCTATTAGGTCGGTAATAACAGCTCTTGACTATATAAAATACATCTTAGTCTTGGGCATTCCTGTCACGCCCCGAGGGAGTCTCCGCCAGACGAAAATCCGGCAGCACCTCCCCTGTACGGGTGACAATACAAATTTTTATACAAGGCCTACATGGCCAATATACATCGGTCAACACGACAGAAATCCAAACAACACACGCAGATAATAATAAGGCCTCAGGCCAACAAATCTAGGTAAATAAAAGTCTACACTAACTAGACTTACCCCTTCTGCCATCTGGGCAGGAATACCCAACCAAACCAATCAAAATAAGATCCGACCAATGGTCCACAAGGACCCCAAAAATCCACAAGTACATAAATTCATTTCCAAGCCTAAACATATCTTCTATACAAAATTCAAACCATAACTCAAACAACTAAGAAACTGTCACTACGAGGGGGGGGGGGAGATATGGCAACTAGACTCTCCTGACAGCTTCATCCTGAAATAAAAATAAAACCACGGGGTAAGTTCAAAGAACTTAGCGGATATTAGTCGATATGAATAGCAAGAAATAGCTAAGAATACTAATCATGCCAGTACAGTCTCATATATATGGTAAGCAAGAAATAAATGCAAAAGGATCAGACTACCAGAATCTCCTACTATGATATAGGAGCATGTGCTACTCTATAAGAGATAAAGTCATCACCATAAATGAATATGAATCCTGATGCATGACAATCATATGCAACATCCAAGGCATCAATAAAATGCAACAAACACAATACAAATGCGATCCATGCAAAATGCATGTCGTATGACATGGTCACCCCGACGCTGGCCACCGCCACACGCAATGGTGAAGCCGAGTGGGTAGGGCTATGACAATATGCACTCGCCATCATCGCTGCTCGAGTGACCGAGTGGGCGTGGATGTGTCAGTACACCTATCCTCCCGCCCCAAACATAGTGGGGAGCTAAGCTCTCATCTCCTGTCATACTGCAGGAGGGATCTCGCCGCTACCACGCGCCTCATCGCTACCCATGAGCGGACCAATGAGCTCGAGACAGAGCAATCGCACACACCCTCCCGATGTACCACTAACCCATGAGTGGCAGTGTGAGCCATGTAAGCATGAACTGCATGGCTCAACAATAATGGAACCTCCGTCTACCAAAGATGCAATCATGCAAGAATGGTGCATGATACTAAAGCATGTAAATCCTACCAAAAATACCTATCCGAATAATATGCACAGTCGATAAGTGCATATCTATGATCCAAGGAACAATGATCCAAATAAATCGGGGAAGATAGAAATCATATCCTATCCAATGCATGTATCAATAGGCACAAAAACATACTAGGCATATAAGAATGAAAATTATTGAAAGTTATCCTAACTAACATATCAACTTGACTATATCTAAAAGATAAGTCAAAATACCCGCTTGAATATATATCCGCAAAAATGCATATAGCATAACTATAGTTAAGCACAAAAATACAATTCATTGACAAATCGAATACTTAATTGATTCCTTACATAATCCAATTAACCCAAATCAACTTCCAATTTCACTAATTTATTCAACCTTTACACAGTCGACCAAAACCACCCAAATAGAATACCTCGATACACCCAATCTAGGGCTCTAACAATCTCAAAATCACCCTCTGCTCCAATGCAAGGCAAAACCAGAGCATCTCCTCACCATAATAGTCAAACCGAATCCTCTCCTCTCACTCGGTTATTTACAACACACACTCAATTCACCCATCACCAGAAAAATTCCAACTCACATATGCCAGCGATCCACCACACAATTGCCAACAAACTTACCATAAAACCATATCAAAATTTATTACAATTCAACCTGATCCTCCGAACAACTCGCGCCCTTTCTCACTCACTCGACACCAATGCCCCTTTTTATCACCTGATCCATAGAAAACACCATGAGCGAGAAAGAAAGAAGAAAACAAGGAAATATACCCAAATTCCAAACTTCGCCAGCAGAAATTTGTCGTTGCCCAAATTCTAGGTTTTAGAGCTCCGGCGAAGATGGCAACCTCCATTCAGATCCCGCTGCAGACGACAAGAATGTCGCAAGAATGGAAATCCGGCGCGGGGAAAAAAGAAATCGGGGAAGTAGGGCCGGCGGCAAACGCGTGCGACGTTAGCACGTAAAGCGGCGGCACGGTGGCAGCGAGGAAAGGAAAAGGAGCTACGGTGGAGGTGTGGCCCTTGAAGGCTCGGCGCCGTGCGGCGCGATCGGCGAGAAACGCGTATGCGCGAGTCGGCGGCGAAGATCAACAGCGAGGCGAGGCGCGCAGCGAAAGAGGAAGAGGGCGATGGCTTCGTCGTGCGAAGCGGCGTCGAAGGAAATCGGATGGAATCGGGGAAATAAGAGAATAAAACTTAGGTTTAGATATTTCAAATAGGTCCTCCAAAAGCCTATTTATTTTATCCCCGTACAAATCTCTTACAAGCTCCATTTAAATCCTGAAAAATTCCGAAAAAAATTCTAAAATTCTCTAAAAATCCCGAAAAATTTCCAGGATTATTTCCTTAATTATTTGGCCATTTAAATTTAATATTTTAAATTTCAGTATTTAACATTCTCCCCCACTAATAAAAATTTGGTCCCCAAATTTCCTGCTCATGTACGAGTACGAGATGTCACAACAACCATCTCAGATATCTGGAGACAAGTCACACACCTCAAGTGACTAAGTGGGGTATTGAGCTCTGATCTTTTCCTCAAGCTCCCAAGTAACCTCCTCATCGGTGTGGTGACACCACCCGACCTTGACAAGTCGCACAATCTTGTTTCGCAACTGTCATTCCTTGTAATCCAAAATCCGTACCGAAACCTCTGCGTAAGTAGCATCAGGTTGAATGGAACCTGACACATCTGATAGAATATGCGTAGAGTCTGGCACATACTTCCTCAACATGGACACATGAAA
Source organism: Wurfbainia villosa (assembly GCA_025175895.1). Taxonomy (NCBI): domain Eukaryota; kingdom Viridiplantae; phylum Streptophyta; class Magnoliopsida; order Zingiberales; family Zingiberaceae; genus Wurfbainia; species Wurfbainia villosa. The sequence goes on from CM045988.1 coordinate 111,973,942, forward strand.
CGCATCATGGATACCAGCCAAAGACGGTGGTAGCCCTAGGTGGTAAGCGACTGCTCCGATCCTCTCCCAAATCTCCACAAACCAATGTATCTAGGAGCTAGCTTACTACGAAGGTCAAATCTCTTCACCCCTTACTACGAAGGTGGTAAGCGCCTTTTACGTAGGCCCTATTGGCACTTTGGCCTATTGGCGAATTCGGACCCTATTGGTCGGCCGATCCCCTGGCGTCGTTACTCACCTAGACTTCCCACCCCTAGAAGTGGGTTTTTGCCTTCCCCAGGATTCGAACTCTAGACCTCCAGGCTAAGTACTAAAGTTTATGAATCCTGGTAACCAATAGAGAACTTCCGAGGTCTCCGTCTCCGATCTGCATAACTCTTACGGCGATCCTCGTCCTCGACCATCCTTTGTCGATAGCAGACCAACCTGCCTCATCGAGTTCTATGAGTCCTAGCAACTGGGTCCTCCCGCTGCCTCGAAATCCATAACACAGGACCTCTCATGTCCTCTAGTATGCGAATGGTCGCTCGGACTATCCATCTATCTCACGGATGGAATGATACTAAACGGTGCATGCCTAAGGCTGCGCAGGATCGCCAAAACCGAGACATGAACCGGGGATCTCTATCTGATATAATGCTCAAAGGACACCATGCAATCTGATGATATCCCGACAATATGTAACTCTGTCAAACGATCCAAAGAGTCCGTCTTCCAAATCACTAAGAAGTGCGCGGATTTGGTTAGTCGGTCAACGACTACCCAAATCGCGTCATGGCCTTGATGTGTCCTAGGCAAACCCACCACAAAATCCATAATAATACGCTTCCACATCTATTCCGGAATCGGAATTTTCTGAAGCATCTACTCCTTAAACTAAAGCAACTCCGGAAACCATTATCCTCCTCGGAGTCAGAGATGATAGTCCATCTACCGTCTAAAATCCACTCCACCACACACCCTGTAAGTGTATGGGAGGCTATCGTGACCAAATTTCCTTGTTACAATCGTTTGTGTTCCAGCTACTCTATAGTAGCTGTCCAGTAGCTAGCCAAAACCCCATGAGCATTACGACTCCTCACCTCTACCAAACAACATAATCATTATTAAGTCCACGTCATATATATGACGGCTTATCTCATGATTCTTTAACTTTGTAAGCTTAGGATCGTCCTTATTCAATAGCAATCGCTCCGATTCCCAAAATGATACATCCGTGTACACTACCCTTCCATCCACACCAGAATGATTAATCAACACTGGCGTAAAAGTCAACCATTGTCTGAGCCCTGAAACTAGTTTCACAAGCTTCAGACCAAGTAAATTTCATCACCTTCCTGGTCTAACCAATAACGATGTAGTACCGCTAGAGCATCCTATCCATATCTATCGTAATAATCAAATCAATACCAGGAAAACTACCATCAACGGTGACTGAGTGCGCAACTCCAACGACCACAACTAATCCAATTGTGTCCAGAATACACGACTTTCCAAATTCCTGGACGACTAAGTCGTCAATAAGTCTAATAAGATAATCCAAAGCTCATACAATTCATACCATGTATAAAATTGTGTTCGCTACACACCTGTATTCTCTTTACTCTAGGCTGATGATATAACAATCAACACAACGACAATGATAATTGTATGACACCATGGTCACTACAATATCAACAAGCGATCATAGATCAATCCTATAGATCTATCCACAATGAAGGATATTCATTTCCTTCCACAACTATCGCATTCTATCATCGTTAATCGATGCATAACCTCAAAGGTCCATCTCTTTAACAAAGAGTTCCTGGATCTTCTAGAAGAAATCGGGACGTATAAATATCTCATCCAACACCTCCTATAATAAGGTAAAACGATCTTTCATGTCTTAATCGGTGTAGGCATACACGCCTTATCCATAACCAAATCACTAATAGTAGGGACCGATATTTTCCCGAGGGTTTACTCCTTGTCCTTCAAATGGTAGCTAGTAGGCCAAATCCCTAGCTTCCTAATTCGACATCACCATCACTCTAAAGAATCCATACTCAAAATCATCATTAGATTCCTCAAGTCAATACATCCTATCGACTCGGCCCACCACCATGAGTAGGGGCAATTTCACTAAGTCAATAGTTTTCCTAAGCCACAAAAGTACCAGAACTACTAAAGACAATACTTTTCCTATAGCTCGTAGAGATATCCTTCATCTTGCTCGATCCCAAAACACGAACTCCCAAAAATCCAAGGAAGGAAATCCTCAAACACAAAACCCACAAAACCAAAAACCAAGAACCAATAAAATTGTCACGTCCTGGGGGCATATCCGTCATCCAAATGACAGAGAAGCTCCTTAGTGACAATATTCCGAAATACAAGGACCAAATCTGGTAAAAATCTCAAAATAATTATAGTATTTTATTAACTGCATGCATGCACGACTAAACATATATCCATTAAAGTAAAATAGTTTTGTGACACCACCAAATCAAATTGCGACAAAAATCCAAAGTGCATAAATAAAATGCAATACCAATAAAGTAAATAAAGCAAAGATCTCGACGATGCAAAGGGGAACAAGCACGGCAAGGAACTCTCGAGCGACTCAAAGGTAGGTCAATAAGACACGCCTCCATCGCTTAACCTAGAGGATAAGTGAGGAGGATGAGTACAACCACTGTGGATGTATAGACAATAGTGCATAATCATAATGCACATAATGGAAGTCACAGGGAACAAGCTAGAGTAACCCAACCCTCAGAGTACCAATATCAGTCTGCAACTATCCTGATCAGCAGTATAACAAATATACCCGCAACATACACAACCACTGCAACAAGCAGTGCACATCCGGATACCACGACAAAGCCTCGTGGCTCTCGCACAAAAAGGGAACTATCTATGAGCTACCACAAACGGAACTCGTGGGTCAACAATCAATACGCAACGTCTACGCGCAACTACATGCTACCACGAATGAGACTCGTGACTAGACAGGCAGTATATAATTATCTAGTTATTAACTGCTCACACTAGCATACCACCACTAATAGGTCGCGTGGCCGTCGATTATCCTAGGTTGTTAAGCCTAGGGTTATCTAATACATCCAGCATAAAACGACTATCAACGTCGACAAAGATCATCGATCTACAATTAAACCCATTGAGGCGGTCAAGCGAGGGTTTCAACACCTCTAATACGAAATGTTTACCAAAGCCGGTAAAGATCATCGACTTATAAATAACTAAGTCGAGATGGTTAAGTCTAGCATTCCAACTCTTCTAACCTGAACAGTTATCAAGGTCAATAAAAATCATAAGTCCACTAATAATCACGTCGAGACGATTAATCATAGGTTTCATCCCAACTAACAGAAACGCCTATCAAAGCCAATAAAGGCCACAAATCTACTATCAAGCCCTTCAAGAGGGTTGCCTAAATTATATCCCTACCAGCTTCAATCATGCATGCTAACATGCTACCACGAACATATCTCGTGGGTACTTAAGACGTAAAGTAGCTATCTAGCTACGTATATCATATGAATCCGATTATCACCAACTCGAACGAATAACGCAAGAGTATAACCTTACAAAGATTATCTCAACCATACATGGGAGACCTATTCGACCAAATACACAAAAACCTACCTTTAGAAACTCTATCAACTTTCTCTCAACCAAGAATGAGATATTGTTGTAATATAAATATAAACAACATTATATACCTCTAAGGATTAATCGTATCCTAATCATATGTTTCATTCGAGATCTACTAATAACCCATCTAAGTTATTCTATCTACTAGTCTTAATCATGGTATCCTGAAAAACTCATAACCATATAAACATAAACATATAATATGTCTAATAAACGCTAACATAGTCATACCAATGGCAATCCAATGGTCAAATTAATTAGGTATACTAAAGGGTCATGCCAGATCATGCCGTAACAAAGTCAAGGCAATATATAAATAAAGCATCGATGCCTTATATATACTCTAAACTACATATATAATGTAATCATGTCATCATGCCTTCTACGAATTTATCCATCTTAGTCATATTATTCAACTAGTCTAATAATCCTAATACTAGTCAAATCCTAAGAGGTAAATATCTTATCATTTATATCACAATGATAACTAGCTACGTATAGTAGTAATAGCAATTAATAACCAAATGCTATCTATAAACCAGCAACCAAAAAAAATCTAATTGTCCAACAGATATCAGGTTAAAACAATAGAAGCAAAACATGATATCACGCATAACCAATATAAATATGTACTAAATCTAGAAAATTTTCTAGAATGTATTTACATGTTTCTGAGATGTCCTGTCGCCAAATCCCCATATTGACCTCATACATCGAATTCAAACATAAAAATCATAAAACTGCATAACTCAAAATACCTAGCTTAACTCGCCAAACGGGCAACTATAAACCCAAAGACCCTAAGGAACTAACCTACGTCGATACTAAATAAATTGTCACGCCCGAGGAGTCTCCGCTGCATTTAAAATCCGGCAAAGATCTCCTCAGACGGTGACAATACAATTTTTATACAAGGCCTACATGGCCACTATACATCGTCAACACGATCAATCCAAACAACACACACGCAGATAATAATAAGGCCTCGTGCCAACAAATCTAGGTAAATAAAAAAGTCTACACTAACTAGACTTACCCTTCTCGCCATCCGAGCAGGGAATACCCAACCAAACCAATCAAAATAAGATCCATAATGGTCCACAAACCCAAAAATCCACAAGTACATAACCATTTCAACATTTCGAAGCCTAAACATATCTTCTATACAAAATTCAAACCATAACTCAAACAACTAAGAATCACTACGAGGGGATATGGCAACTAGACTCTCTGCGACTTCATCACGAAATAAAAATAAAACCACGGTAAGTTCAAAGAACTTAGCGTGATATTAGTCGATATGAATAGCAAGAAATAGCTAAGAATACTAATCATGCCAAGATACAGCCTCATATATATGGTAAGCAAGAAATAAATGCAAAAGGATCAGACTCACCAATCTCCTACTCGATATAGGAGCATGTGTCCTACTATAAGAGATAAAGTCATCACCATATAATGAATATGAATCAGATGCATGTCAATCATATGCAACATCCAAGGCATCAATACAATAATGCAGCAAACACAATACAAATGCAATCCATGCAAAATGCATGTCGTGCAAATGACATGGTCACCCCTGACGCCAGTCAGCCGCCTCACACGCAATGGTGAAGCCGAGTGGGTAGGGCTATGACAACTGTGCACTTTGCCATCACTGCTCCTGAGTGACCGAGTGGACAGGATGCTGTTGGAGTACACCTATCCTCCTGCCCCAAACATAGTGGGGGAGCTAAGCTCTCATCTCCCGGTGTCATAGACCAGAGGAGGGATCCCTGCCCGCTACCACGCTGCCTCATCGCTACCCATGAGTGGACCAGTGAAGCTTGACAGAGCAACTGCACACACCCTCCTGATGTACCACTAACCCATGAGTGGCAGTGTGTGCAGGCCATGTAACTGGCTGCGGGCTCAACAATAATGGAATCCCATCCAGCCAACATGCAATCATGCAAGAATGGTGCATGATATTAAAGCATGTAAATCCTACCAAAAATACCTATCCGAATAATATGCACAGTCGATAAGTGCATATCTATGATCCAAGGAACAATGATCCAAATAAATCAGGGAAGATAGAAATCATATCCTATCCAATGCATGTATCAATAGGTACAAAAACATACTAGGCATATAAGCATGAAAATTATTGAAAGCTATCCTAACTAACATATCAACTTGACTATATCTAAAAGATAAGTCAAAATACCCGCCTGAATATATATCCACAAAAAGAACCAAATCGTCACGACTGGGGACCTGCCTCGTGATCAAAACCTGCATATAGCATAACTATAGTTAAGCACAAAAATACAATTCACCGACAAATCGAATACTTAATCGATTCCTTACATAATCCAATTAACCCAAATCAACTTCCAATTTCACTAATTTATTCAACCTTTACACAGTCGACCAAAACCACCCAAATAGAATACCTCGATACACCCAATCTAGGGCTCTAACAATCTAAAATCACCTCCAATGCAAGGCAAAACTAGAGCATCTCCTCACCATAATAGTCAAACCGAATCCTCTCCTCTCACTCACAGTTGTTACAACAACACACCCTCAATTCGTAGCCCATAACCGACCAAAATTTCCAACTCACGGTTGTGCATAGTCACACGACAGCACAATTGCCAACAAACTTACCGCAAAACCATATCCAAATTTATTACAATTCAACCAACTGATCCCTCCGAACAACCTACAGATCGCATGCCTCACCACTACACCAATGCTCTTTTTTATCACCACAATCCATAGAAAACACCATGAACAGAAAAGAAAGAAGAAAACAAGGAAATATACCCAAATTCCAAACTTTGCCAGCAGAAATTTATCGCTGCCCAAATTCTAGGTTTTAGAGCTCCGGCGAAGATGGCGACCTTCATTTAGATCAGCAGACGAGAATGTCGAGAATGGAACCGGCGGGAAAAAAGAAATCGGGAAGTAGGGCTCAGCGACGTTAGCACGTAGTGGCGGCGACGGTTCGCGCGCGAGGAAAAGGAGGTGCTGAGGTGTGCGACCGCGGCTTCCGTGGCCGATCGAGGTGAAACGTCGCGCACGAGGTCGACGGGAAGATCAACGAAGGCGAGAAGTGCACGCGAAAAGAGGAAGAGGCGATGGTTTGAGAGGTGAAGGAAATCGGATGGAATCGGGGAAATAAGAGAATAAAACTTAGGTTTAGATATTTCAAATAGGTCCTCCAAAAGCCTATTTATTTTATCCCCGTACAAATCTCTTACAAGCTCCATTTAAATCCAGAAAAATTCCGAAAATTTTTCTAAAATTCCCTAAAAATCTCGAAAAATTTCCAGGATTATTTCCTTAATTATTTGGCCATTTAAATTTAGTATTTTAAATTTCAGTATTTAACAATTCCTTATCTGAAATATTATTTGCCCCAAATCTCAACAGTTTCTTTCAGGGCTTCCAGAAGATCACATGTCGTGTCTAAATAACAGACTTGTATAATTTGATGTGATTTGATCTAATTACTCTGTCACCTGAGTAATTATTTTGTTTTGCGATATATGAGAGATATAATTGAAGGCGCCACATCCATTGACAAGTCTTCCCTACGACCAATAGTAATATTAGATATATTTTCAAATTTTCTTATTGATACCATAGTGTTTAATTACATTTTCATTTATTTATTCACATGCAGTTTGTAAAATCTGTGATAATAAAGAAGGAAATTGATGAAGCACGTTGAGTAATGCATACAAGATCACATATCGATGATTAGAGAGATTTAAGTGTATACCTCTTTGTTACATGTGGTAATCTATAAGTGTTTTGCTTATTATGCATAATACTTTGGTGCATATGATGTGTAGTTATTTTGTCACGATTTTTAATATATATCCAAGAGTGATCATTTTAAATGTGATGTGACCTTGTACTTTACATTGCTACAAGTGCGAGTGTATATATGTATTTTCTATAATTCGGATGTTGTATGATTTATATTAAAAATGCAACACTATAAATCTACAACGGTTTATTGTGTTATAGAGTAACTGTTGAGAAATGACAACGTGAAAAACCGCTGTCTATGAGCAAAAAAATCCGTGATAAATCGGGGTTTGCCAAAGACAACGTGAAAGACCGTCAGAGATTTAAGGAAAGATAACGGTGAAAATCAAGATCTATGAACAAAAATCTATGGGTAAATCAATCTGCCAGAAAATGGTTCGCAAAGACAACGGTTAAAAACCGTTGTCTTATCTTGAAACGCATAACGCTTTTCACCATTGTCTTTGCCTGAACCACTTTTCACAACGGATCGATTTACCACGGATTTTTTTGCTCATAGACAACGGTTTTTTACCGTTGTCTATTCGATTTTTTTGTTGTAGTGTACAGAGTAGGATGTCCCTGTGCTACCAAATGCACTGGCTGAGAGTCTCTTGGCGTGCTTTGCACGACTGGAGTCCAGATTCGAGGACTTCCATGAGGAGATTGACATCCACCTTGAGGAGCTCAGCTTAGAGCAGTCCTCCATTACTTACCAGGTGTCCTCGATTCAGCGAGAGCAGTCCTCTATGGCTTAGCAACTGAGTCGAGCAAAGGCGATGTCACCGAGATGTACAAGATGATGCGAAGCTGGATTCCGAGTCAACAACCTCCACCTCCTCCACTAGCTCCGACCGACAATACTGGTGGATGGTAGTTAGTTACGATTATGTACCTTTCTTTTATTTTCGTAGTGAGGTTGAGGGTCCGAACATCTTCCTTTCACTTGTAGGGATGACTTTTAAGAGGAATGAAATATTTTCTTTTACAAAATTATGTGGTTGTGATAATGTGTATTGTTTTGCTTATTACAAGTGTTGATGTGTATGTTCATTTATTACTATTATGTCATGTCATCATGTATAAGCCATAACTTCTATTTCAACCATGAAATTCATATATAGCATGACATCATATTTCTTATGGTTATTTTAGTATGTCATGAGTTTATTTTTGTAAATGTCATGCTTATATTTAAGTATATCTTTATGTCATGACATCATGTATCATTGACACATGCTTTAATTATGTTATCATTTTATGTCACGATCATTATTCATGTATTTAGAATTAATTAAAATTGATTTAAGGACAATGGGATGATTTGAAGTCCCATGTATAAGGGAATCAAATAGAGTTGCCTAGAAAAATGCATGAAACTCTAAGAACTAAAATTCACATCTCACATTAAATTCACATGTGTGTGTATTGATATACCCTAGACACATGTGAGATGTTAGAAGAATGAGTTAAGTTCAAAGTGCATAGTTCTTGCATCTAGATGAACTCAAACATATAGCAAGTCATGGATGAATCATGAGGAAAGCTAATGTACAAGTCATGTACATCTAGCCCATAGACCATGGTTCAAAACAAAGTTTTAAAAATATGTGTACTTCGTTCCAGTTACATGTGCTTATCAAGTATGGCTAGGGTTTCTTAGCCTCAAATGTTCGAAGCAAAGTTTGCGATTGAAGCAATGGTTTTGAACTTTGTATCAATCTCACAATTTAATGGGTATTTTAATTTAAAAATGTTTTTCACCCATTGTATTTCATGTAAGTAATGTACATATGAATTTTCAAGATTTTTCGAAATACATATTTTTACTTATGCATTTTCAAAATTCATTTTTGAAAATCTAATTTCTGAAAATCAGATGGCATTGCTTCGGTCAGCGATCGTGATCTCTACGACAATCGACCGATTATTGATCAAGTCATTTGGTGATTTTGGATTTATTTAGTCCGTTTTCAGCCATCCCTAGGTATCCTAACGTCTCCTAATCCTAGGATATGCTTTGGAAAGCATTTGAAGGGTGAAAATTCATTGGAAATGAATTAGAAGGGGTGTTTAGGGTGAAATTTGAATTTTAAGGAAGGTGAAAGTTTAATGTTAAATTTTTACTTAGGAACTCTCCAAGGATATTGTTGGTGCAATGGTCAAGGGGGAGCAAGCCTTTAGGGGGAGGTTATCCATCAAGGGATAATGGATGAATTTTTTTCTCATAAAGGGGGAGAATTGGAGAATAGTGGGGATTGTCTCTCATTTAGTGATATGTGATTTATCACTAGGAATACTGAAGACATCCTATATGTTTTTGGACCAAGGGGGAGAATGTAAGATCTCATTAGTATATGGGACATTGATACCCTTGGGGAGAAACTTTTTGATGTATTTCAAAAAGGGGGAGAATTGATGGCTTGAGTTAGGTAGCCTAACTCAAAGGCTTTGTCTAACATCAAAAAAGGAGAGATTATTGGTGCAATCGACCTAGGTCACGATTGACCCGACTTGAGTTTGACTCTAGTAGTATTTTGATGTTCGACAAAACGATTGACAATGTGATTATCATGGGAAGTCCACGAATGGTCTTGACATTTTAGAAGTCTAAGTCTTGTGTACTTGGCATGGAAAGTCCAAGTCTTGGGTACTTGGCATGGAAAGTTCAAGCATGGGTCTTGGCAATAGTAAAGTCCAAGTCATAGGCACTTAGCAAGGAAAGTCCAAAGACATAGCCTTGGCAACATAAGTCCAAGTTGTAGTCTTGGCAGCGTAAAGTCCATGTGAACTTTGACAGTGGAAGTCCAAATATGGATGTTGGCATTTGGGAAGTCCAAGGGTATGATATTGGCGGCGTAAAATCCAAGTTGTAGTATTGGCGGCATAAGTCCAATGTTTGACGACGTAAAGTCCAAGCGTTTGTCTTGGCGGCGTAAGCCCAAATGTACCTTGGTAAAGTAGACCTGGTTAGCATGACATAGTCAATGGAAGCATCTGAAGGCTAGCATAGGGATAAATAAGTTATGGATGACTTGGAGGGATTTGTTAGGCGTGAGGCTAATGGAGGTGGCTAGAAGGCTTAGGTCTGGGATATGGGCGGTCTATCAAGTATGAAGGGATCATACTTGAGTTAAACATCATGTTTAAGGTTTATCAGTCGATTAGAGTTATGGATCAGTCGACTAGCCAAGTGTTTGACACTTGGTATCCTAGTCAACTTGGATCAATCGACTAGGATTATGACCAGTCGATTGGTCGGGAGTCGACTGATGCTCAACTGTAATTTTGTGGCCTTGGTAGTCGATTGCTAGGATTTAGCAGTCAACTGGTCCACAAGCAGTCGACTGCCATGAAGGGCAGTCGACTGATTTAAGTGGACATGAGAACAAAAGCTTTTGTAGTCGACTGATCAGTTAACTATCAGGCCAGTAGTCGACTGCTGGTAAGGACAATCGACTGCTAGTGTATCCTTTGGAGTTTTTCTAGCGTGGATTGAGCTGTTGTGAGACAACGACACTATGGGCTGTCGACTGGGATCTTTTGGCAGTCAACTGTTAGGCGTGAAATAAGCTTGATGTAGGTTATAAAAGGAGCTCGAGAAGGAGGATTTTATCCATGGATCTTAGGGCGATTTGAAGGAGAATTGCTACTGCATTTTAGACCTTCAAGGGCATTCTAAAGTAACCAAAGATCAAACATTCAAATGCTCACATTTGTAAAGTGTTTTCTTTACTTGTATTCATTTGCTTAGTGTAATTGCTTGTATCTTGTTCTTATTATTGTAAGAGGTTTTCTCCACCTCCGAAGTGTTTTCGGAGAAGGAGAGGTTTATTAGTGGTGGTGTACATCACTAGAGCTCACTTGAGCTCGACCCATGGAATAGGAATCCTAGGTTCCGAACCACGTTATATCTTTGTATTTGTGGGTGTGATTTATGTGTTTGTATTTGTTTTGTATATTCCGCTGCACTAACACTTTGTAGACAAATACAACACGAACAAATCGGACGAATTCCATCAAACGATGAGAAATCACAATTCACCCCCTCTAGTGACGTCAACCGATCTCCAACATGATGATCCACTGAGAATATTCTGATCTCATCAATATATAACAAAGGAGAAATGCGTCAGAGCATATGGAGGTTTTGTCCCGTGTTGGTCCCCTAACAACCTTACAGAAGGAATCAACTTTGCTATATAAAAAGGCAGGTTAAGGTAAAAGAAGCCTCTATGGACTTTCTGGAGACTAGAGGAGGAACTTGCTCTATCATCTTTTTCAGCAATCTTCTTCTTCATCTTCCCTATCTAACTTAAACATCAGAGGGATGAAGCTGAGAACTCTGACGATGGTCTCTTGACGCGTGTTAATATTGGCAGGGATACTATTGCGACCGTGAGAACCCCACCTCTCTCGAAGGCTCGGGGCAAGGTATCCTAAAATGTGACCGCATCAGTTGACGTCGTCTGTGGGAACTCTAAGCAAGACGTCGAGATAGTAACCACATGTGATCTAATATTCGCCACATCATTCCATGTGATGATAGGCACGCAACCAAGCTTTAGGATTATCTTTGCAACAATGTTCTGTTGTTGGGGTTTCCCTCTAGTTTTCTTTCCCGACCATTTGGTCGGGTTGCTTCTCTCAGCTCGGGGTGTTTCCTCTCCATGATGGCCTTTGTATTTTACCCTTCAGTAGAGGTGTCTTTGGATTACTTTAACCAAGGAATATGTGATATATTTTCTCCAAGGGTCTTATCGTCCTAAGACGAAGTGGTGCAATAAATGTATTCTTGGATTACATTAACCAAGGAAGATGTGATATTTGTACTCAAGGGACTTATCATCCCAAGACAAAGTGGTGCAGGTGCATGTTTAAGAACTCTCCTTCATAATTATCCATATGAGATCAGTCCTTTGATAAATGTGAAAAAAAGATACTTGTTGATTATTTAGCTTCTCATAATTATCACCTCTCTCTCTCTCTCTCTCTCTCAATCGTATGGTTGGGATGAACTCTTTCTTTCGGGTGCATGGCCAAGATGAGCTCTCTCTTACAACCACATAACCTAGATGAGCTCTTTCTCGCTCGACCACATGACTGAGATGACCTCTCTCTTCTGGTTGAGTAGCATAGACGAGCTTTTTCTCTTTTTCGATCGATTGATTAGGATGAGCTCTTTCTCGCTTGGACACTCAGTCAGGATTCATTTTCTCTCCTGATCAGTCGACCAAGATGCATTTTCTTTCTTATTCTCCCGACCGAGAGTAGTGCAGTGTGGAGGAGTGGAGTTCTATCTTGCTCGTAGAGATATTCTCTTTATTATTCCCCGACAAAGGGTAGTGCAGTGGGGAGAAGCGGAGTTCTATTCTTCCTGGCCGAGGTATTCTCTTTATTATTCTCCTGACCTAGAGTAGTGCAGCAGGGAGGAGCGGAGTTCTATGTGGCTCGGCCGAGGTATTCTCTTTATTATTCCCCTGACCGAGAGCAGTGCAGTGATGAGGAGCGTAGTTCTATGCGCCTTAGGCAAAGTATTCTCTTTATTATTCCTTCGACCGAGAGCAGTGTAGCGAGGAGGAGCAGAGTTCTATGCGGCCCGCTCGAGGTATTATCTTTATTATTCCCCCGACCGAGAGCAGTGCAGTGGGGAGGAGTGGAGTTCTATGCAGTTCGCTCGATGTATTCTCTATATTATTTCACTAGCCGAGAGCAATGCAGCGAGGAGGAGAAGAATTTTATACGGCTCAGCCGAGGTATTCTCTTTATTATTTCCTCGATCGAGAGCAGTGCAGCGGGGAGGAGCGGAACTCTATGCAGCTTAACCGAGGTATTCTCTTTATTATTCCCCCGACTGAGAGCAGTGCAGCAAAGAGGAGCGGAGTTCTATTCTTCCCAAATGAGGTATTTGTTGGTGCAGTGGGCACCTAAGTCAAACCTAAGTTTTGATTATAGCAAACGATACAAAGTTAAGCTTATATTGTTATCTCACGAGCTAAATCAAGTGTGCAGAAAAGTCTTAATGTTGGAGCTGAAGGCTAGCGACACCCGGAGGAAGCCGCGGTGGTCGGGCGATACTCGAGTTACTTCGGAGGGAGCTGAAGGAATCGAGTGGAAGGCCGGAAGCAAAAGCGACACGTAAGTATCGAGGTAAGCTCGTGTGTGCGAGCATAAGTGAGGTCGTATCCTCTTTACGGGGATGATCTTAAGCGTAGATCCGACCAAAGACATCCCATAGATGGTCTAGGTCGAGATCGGATGGTCGGAGGCCGTCAAAATAATGTTTTCTTTGAGCTAACTTTGCCCTGCAGCTAGCATCACGATCTGCGGCTTGGAGGACTCGGACCGCCATCAAACGATCGCCGAAGTCGATCGATCGATACTCGCGATCATCGATCGTCGATGGTGGCCATCAGTCGACTGATGGTCAATGATCAGATTCGAGGAGTCAAGGATTATCACCAAATTTCAAGGGAAGATGTGCTCAAATTTGATTGGCTAGGGTTCCTCTCGAAAAGGAGCTCAAAGGCTATAAAAGGAGGGTCAAACCTAGGGTTTCATATAATTTTCTAAGTGCTCAAAAGCCTCCGTTACGTTGCAACTCTCCGACAACGAAGTCCTTCCATTCCGACGTCTAGGTTTAACTTTTCTTATTATTTTTGTACGTCGGTATTAGTTTTTTTTTATCAGTTTGTCATTTACATTTCCGGAGCTTTTATCGTATACGAGGAGAGGGGGAGTGTCCCTCTATCTCAAGTTTTTGTGGTTCCTTCTTGTATCGATTAACTCCTACCTCTAACGAGGAGGAGTTCCTTTAGTGCTTTTGCCCTCTGTACGTGGTCAAGGACCACTAGGGCCTTGGAGTAGTAGCCGAAGGCTACGAACCAAGTAAAACTTCATTGTCTTTATTTACTTTACATTTTTGCTGTAATTAATTAATTATCTCTCGAGTTTTAACGAACGAAAGAAAAAGAAAAGGTTTTTCGCTATTCACCCCCCCCCCCTCTAGCGAACTGCATCGATCCAACATTTGGTATCAGAGCCGGGGGTTGCTAAGATTTGGTGAAACCACCAATCTATCCATTTTTCACAGATTTATTTTTCTTTTATTTCTATTTATTTTAGATTTTTTTTCTCGCTTTGTTAAATCTACTCCCGCACTACTAATCCAAGACGCGAGTCTTGGTACTTTTTGTGTGTTTTTTGTCGTTGCTAGTTTTTCCTTCGTCTTCTTTGTCTTTTGTTCTAATGGCCCATCTCGAGGGTTTTAGCACTGTCCGACCTCCGTTTTACAATGGAGATGACTTCCATTATTGGAAGGGTCGGATGGAATGCTTTCTCAAAACCCAAATCGAGATGTGGATCATAATCCAAACGGGTTTCACACTTCCGACTAATGAAGTGGGTGACTCCTTGGATTATGATCAATGGACCATTGCGACAAAACGACAAGTCGAAGCCGACGCCAAGGCAATGTTAGTTATAGCCCTAGAGCCAATCATGTGATGGTTGAAAAGGGAACATTTTGTATCATATTCAATAAAGGCAAAGGATTGGTTATTATATTTACATCTTGCTTGTGCCAGCTAAATTAAATATAATAATGCCCTAGAAAAGTATGTTCTTATCTACAGCACATCAATTGGCAGAATTGATTATGAGAGGCTGTAAAGAACACTTTCCTAAATGTTCCTAGTCAAGTATTAATATGCAAGGGCAATATTAATACATAAAGACTAGCATGTAGGTCGATTGATGACTTGATCTCACAAGTCATGGATATATGATATCAAGTTGACACATGGGTATATATTAGAAAATATATACTGAACTGACCCGCCATGAGAAAGTTTCATGGATCGTTATATGAGTGTCATAAACTTTCTCATGTGACTATTGGTATGAATAGTCCTCGAACCTGAAGTCACTACGGTTCCCTACATAAGGAATTATGTACTTTGGTATCGTCAAACATCACCCGTAACAGGGTGGACCATAAAGGCGATTACTGGGTATATAACAAATTATGTGGAGGGATGTGAGTGATGTAGATGGGATCTATCCCTCTCATATGACGAGAGTGATATCGGTGGGCCCCTTGATTGAGTAGAACTACTAAAACGCATGGCCATGCTCAAATGAGTCAATATGAGATATTGAGCTCATTTGTTTGAGTTAGTTTACTCAGGGATCAAGAAACACATAGATTGATCGAGGATGACACGGTCTATGCCTCATTGGTCAATCTGATATCAAGGATAGAAGGACACGGTCATACATTATAGTAGTCACGGAAAGGTTAGTTGGATCTTGACTTATTTCGTAACTTGGGTAGCAATGATGTATTGCTAGATGCCGCTCATTGCTTGTGTATCTAAAAGAGTTTAGATCCACTGCCAACGTTATGAGAGCCTATAGGGTCACACACAAAGAGCATGATAATTAGAAGAATTAGTGCATTCTAGTTTGACTAGAATAATTTGGGAATAAGCTTAAGTACAAAATGGTTTTTGGACTTTAAGCTTAATGAGAATTTTAGCTAATTGATTTAATGAGATTAGTTCAATATGTTACCTTATTGATTTAATGAGATTAATTCAATATGATAACATAAGCTTATTGAATTAATAAGATTAATTCAAAATGCATGAATGTCACACAAGCATGCCACATAAGCATGCCACCTAAGCTAGATAAGGTGGGCTTATTGAATTAATAAGATTAATTCAACATGCATGAATGCCACACAAGCATGCCACATAATCATGCCACCTAAGCTAGATAAGGTGGAAGGAGACAAAGTGGTTTTTGTCTCCTTAAAGTGGCCAGCCAAACAAGGTGTCTCAATGCAATGGATTGCATTGAATGGTAGGAGGTGAAAGGGTTTTTCCAACCCTATAAAAGACTCCATGGAGTGGCCGGCCAAAAGGAGATTGTGGTTGTGTGAGAGCTTGAGAGCTTGGTGGAAGCTTTGGTTGTGTGGTTTTGTGAGTGTAGGCTAGCAAGAAGAGTAGTCTTCTTCTTCCCTTCTCTTTTTCCCTAGCTTCCTCTCCTTTAGGGACTTCTCTAGCAAGAAGTAAAGGAGAGCCCTTCTAGTTTTTCTTTTGTGAGACAAGAGCTTGCTCGTGTGGATACGTATAGAGGCACGGACATTTGAACGTGCTAAAGATCCAACAAACCAAAAGGAAAAGCGGGATTAACAAGGGCACGCAACAAAGGTAATCCTCTCCTATAAGATAGGTTTGGTTTTAGAGAAATTTATTTTGTATGAGGTTTTCTTTCGCAAGGATCACTAGGAAGGGATCCTAATTTTTCCGTTGCGCATATGCTATTTGGCATATAGAAATCCCTACAGTGGTATTAGAGCCACTTGCGAAAGATCGTATAAAAATAGTTTTTCTCTATTTTATTATGAGTTGATAATTGCATTAGCAAATTTTCAAACATAATAAAATATCCGATGTCTTTTAAAAGTTAAAATTGACATGGTGCATGGTTATGGCCTAGTCCCAAAAAGTTTGTGATTGTGTGTTGTAATTCTTAATACGGCCTGCGTGTCGTGCCTTTCTCCTAAAATTCTTGTTGTAAAATTAGCTTTAGACTCGAATGTAACTCGAGTATTTCTCCTTTTGTAATATACAACAAAGATGGAGGGTCCATTGGAAGATAATGTTACAAGGAGGAAGTCAACAACACAAGACAACCAAAAGGAAGCACTTGGGAGAAGATGCTATCCCTAGGTTGACCAATCAATCTTCTCATTGGCTTGAGAAGATTGTAGAATAAGGGTCATAACCATGACACATGTTAATTTAGCTTATATGTGATGTATGCTAATATGTATGTGATGCATGTTTAAGTTTATATCTTAATAAGTCAAATACGATATGCCTACCAAAGTTTGGTACTCACTACTTCCTCGATCATTTGTTATTGGGTTTGCCAAAGCAAAGCAATGCATTTTATCTTGGAAGAGTGCGAGTGGACAATCGTGATGTCCCGCTATCAAACTTGGTTAAGACTTAATTAAGTTTTTCTTAATTAGTTAAGAAAGTAGAGGCATATATTAGCTTTGAGCATAAGTTTTAAAATTAGTTTTATGTGATTTCCGAACATCAGCTTTGTCTTAGAAGTGGTCGTTGCTCCGATATCCAAGAAGGCCCCTGTGCCTCGCCACACCGGAAGTCGGGTTTAGGAATAAACACTAAACTAATCTAAACTTAACCAAAGCTATTAAAGAGTTACATCAGATGTAATTGGCAAAAGATTGCCTACCTAATCATACTACGTCTTGGGCGATTAGCCAAAGCTAACTCAAGATGAATTATGATGTGGATCTTTATCCCATATAAATTTATAGCTAAATAGTAGCTAATGATGTAAGCGAAAAGTGTTTGCCTACATCAATGATTAGCCTATATCAAAGCTATGAGAATTTAGTGGAGCCTCATTTAATTAAAGGCCTAATTAAATGACTTAGGTATGATACTTAATTTTGCATTTTATTGTTGTAGATCACCATGTCATCTAACACGACACCCCCTCAACTTGCGATCTGTCCTGAGAAGGACAAGCTCAATGGAGCGAACTTTCTGATCGTATAGGAACTTGAGGATTATCCTCAAGCAAGAACGTGTATGTCCTAGAGCAGCTTCCTCAAATACCCGCCTGCGGCCATCGTCTTTGAAAAGATGCTTATAAGAAGCATCAAGATGACGATTAGATGTGTCATGCCTTATGCTTGCAACCATGAACTCGAGCTTGAAGCAACATGAGAACATGGATGCCTATGATATGGTTGAGCATTTGAAACAACTATATCAAGGACAAGCTGCATGAGCGTTTTGAAGTGTCTAAGGCTCTTTTGCATGCAAGATGCAAGAAGGAACACTGTAGGAACTCACGACTTAAAATGATTGGGTACGTTGAGAACCTTGAAAGACTAGGTTTTCCACGAGCCAAGAATTGGCAACCGATGTTATCCCTGCAATCGTTCAGGAAGCATATAATCAATTCGTCATGAATTATAACATGAATGAAATTCCTTTGCTCGAGATTCTCAAAGATGTTAAGAATCAATAACCGAATCTCAAGAAGAAAGTTAGTAACGTACTAATGGTCAAGAAGGGCAAAGGTAAGCGCAAAGGCAAGGGTAAGACCTAAGCCAAAGGCAAGGCCAATTCATCCACTTCAAAGGGTAAAGGTAAAGTACCTAAGGAAGGGACTATCATGGTGAGATCGACATCGAAGGAACCGCAAAGTCTACCTCGAGGAAGTAAAGAAGAAAAGAAGTGGACTTCGCCTCGTATACACGCTATAGAAGTTAATCTATCTATTTCTTCTACATGGGTATTAGATACGGATGTGCATCTCACATTTGTACTAATGTGTGGATCGAGAAATAGTAGACTAATGGCAAAGGCGAAGTGGACCTACGAGTAGGCAATGGCGCAAAAGTTGTTGTTGTAGCTGTAGGAACATATTCCTTGTCTTTGCCCACTGGGCTTATCTTAGAACTAGAGGAGTGCTTATATGTACCTGCATTGACAAAGAACATAATTTCTGTATCTTGTTTAGTCAAGAAAAACTTTTCTTTTATAATAAAGGACAAATGTTGTTCCATTTATTTGAATGAAATGTTCTATTGTAATGCACCACTTATGAATGGTCTCTATGTTCTAGATTTAGAAAACCCAATATATAACGAATATAAACGGTTCAAATCGAATGATTTGAACCAAACATATCTCTCGCACGACGCCAGGTCACATAAATGAAAACGATATCCCAACTCCATAAAGATGGATTATTGGACTCATTTGATTTTGAATCATATGAGGTATGCGAATCTTGTCTTTTAGGAAAGATGACTAAAACTCCATTTAGTGGACATGGCGAGAGAGCGACGGACTTGTTAGGACTCATACATACTGATGTATGTGGTCCTTTCAATGTCGAAGCCAGAGGAGGCTATAAATACTTTATTACTTTCACTGATGATATGAGTAGATTCTACTTATATTTGATGAGACATAAGTCAACCTTTGAAAAGTTCATTCAAGAATGAAGTACAAAACCAACTTGGTAAGCGATTAAGCTACTTCGATCGATCGAGGTGGTGAATACCTTAGTCAAGAGTTTCGTGATCACCGGCCGAGTGTGGGATAATATCCCAACTCACTCCACCGAACACCACAATGGAATGGTGTATCCGAGAGGAGAAATCGTACTCTATTAGATATGGTACGATCAATGATGAGCCGATCGATCTACCTACTTCCTTTTGGGGACTAGCTCTAGAGACACCGCCACACTTAATCGCGTCCCATCAAAAGTCAGAGAAAAGACACCATAAACGATATGGACTGCGAAGAGTCCCATAATGTCTTTTATAAAGATTTGGGGTTGTGAAGATTATGTAAGACGTCAAGTCTCAGATAAACTAGGACCCAAATCAGATAAGTGTTATTTTGTAGGATATCCCAAGGAAACTAAGGGATATTAATTTTACAATCCCACACTTGGCAAGGTGTTTGTTGCCAGAAATGCTGTCTTTCTAGAAAGAGAATTTATTTCTAGAAAAACTAGTGGGAGTAAAATTCATCTTGAAGAAGTTCAAGATGACGATAACACTAAGGCTTCGATGGAAAATGAACATGAACCACAAAGTGTTGTGGATGAGGAAAGTGTTGCCCAAAGAGTTGTGGAGCAGACACCTGTTCAAGTAGACCAACCTCTTCGTAGATCTGATAGGATCCGTCGTCAACCCGAGAGATATTCTTTTCTCTTGACTGACAACGGTGAGGTATTGCTTTTCGATCTTGACGAGCCTACATCCTATCAAGAAGCTATGATGAGCCCAGATTCCGAGAAATGGCTAGAGGCCATGAGATCCTAAATGGAATCCATGTACACTAACCAAGTATGGACCTTGGTTGATCCACCAAGGGGTAAAACCCATTGGGTGTAAGTGGGTCTTTAAAGTAAAGACTGACATGGATGGTAATAAGCATACCTATAAAGGTAGATTGGTGGCTAAAGGATTCAAACAAATTCATGGTATTGACTATGATGAAACCTTTTCACCAGTTGCGATGCTTAAATCCATTCGGATCATACTTGCTACTGCAGCCTACCATGATTATGAGATCTGCAGATGGATGTCAAAACCGCTCAATGGAAAGCTACTCGAGGATGTGTACATGACACACCGAGGGTTTTGAAGATCCAAAGCATCCTCGGAAAGATATGCAAACCGCAAAGGTCCATTTATGGACTAAAGCAAGCCTCTCAAGCCGGAATCTTCGATTCGATGATGCAATCAAGGAGTTTGGTTTCATCAAGAATGAAGATGAACCTTGTGTCTACAAGAGAAATAGTGAGCACAGTTGTATTTCTTGTCTTGTATGTAGATGACATACTTCATCGAAATGATATTCCTCTTACTTCGTTCGGTTACGTATTGCTCGACCAATGAGGTGAGCCCAAATTAATTTATGGCATTGGATTATCTTAGGCAATGCCATGAAGGCCTAGTGAAGCGGCGTGCCGAACTGACTTACTGCGGTCGAAGGCGGGAGGATCACCTGAAAGGGCATTATGGTTATATTTTGAAAAAAATCACATGGTGTGAGTCTTTCGAAGACTCAATGTCCCTCTTCTAAGGAGGAGAGATCGCATGGATAAGATCCCTTATGCATGCCATAGGGTCTATCATCATATGCGCCGTACTTGTACTCGTCTGACGTCTCGTATGCTTTGAGCATGGCGAGTAGATACCGATCGGATCGGTGAAAGTCAGCGGATAGCGATCAAAAATATTCTTAAATACTTACGAAGAGCGAAAGAATATTTCACGATATTTGGAGGCAATGAGGAGCTAGGCTGTAAAGGGTTACGGTGATGCAAGCTTCCAAGCAGACAAGGATGACTATAGATCATGATCGAGTCGTGTTTTGCGAATGGTGGGTGTGTGGTGGAAGAGTTCAAAGCGAGGACACGATTCTTGATTCTACAAGCGAGTATATTCTGCGTCGATCACGTGCAAAGGAGAGGTTTGGCTCCATAAGTTCATTAGTGAACTGGGGTAGTTCCTAGCATTACAGATCCAATAGACTCTATTGTGACAACAATGGGGCTATTGCACGTGCTAAGGAACCTCGATCACATCACGACCAAACACATATCAAGGGCGCTCCATCTCATTCGAGAGATCATCGACAGAGGAGATGTGAGGATATGCAGAGTACCGTAAGCTAACATCGCAGATCCATTGACCAAGGCTTTGGCACAGAGGAAGCATGATGGTCACACTAGGTCACTAGGTATTAGATATCATAGTGATTGGTACTAGTGCTAGTGGGAGATTGTTAGTTATAGCCCTAGAACCAATCATGTGATGGTTGAATAGGGAACATTTTGTATCATATTCAATAAAGGCAAAGGATTGGTTATTATATTTACATCTTGCTTGTGCCATCTAAATTAAATATAATAATGCCCTAGAAAAGTAGGTTCTTATCTACAGCACATCAATTGGCAGAATTGATTATGAGAGGCTGTAGAGAACACTTTCCTAAATGTTCCTAGTCAAGTATTAATATGCAAGGGCAATATTAATATATAAAGACTAGCATGTAGGTCGATTGATGACTTGATCTCACAAGTCATGGATATATGATATCAAGTTGACACATGGGTATATATTAGAGAATATATACTGAACTGACCCGCCATGAGAAAGTTTCATGGATCGTTATATGAGTGTCATAAACTTTCTCATGTGACTATTGGTATGAATAGTCCTCGAACCTGAAGTCACTACGGTTCCCTATATAAGGAATTATGTACTTTGGTATCGTCAAACGTCACCCGTGATGGGGTGGACCATAAAGGCGATTACTGGGTATATAACAAATTATGCGGAGGGATGTGAGTGATGTAGATGGGATCTATCCCTCTCATATGACGAGAGTGATATCGGTGGGCCCCTTGATTGAGTAGAACTATTAAAACGCATGGACATGCTCAAATGAGTCAATATGAGATATTGAGCTCATTTGTTTGAGTTAGTTTACTCAGGGATCAAGAAACACATAGATTGATCGAGGATGACACGGTCTATGCCTCATTGGTCAATCTGATATCAAGGATAGAAGGACACGGTCATACATTATAGTAGTCACGGAAAGGTTAGTCGGATCTTGACTTATTTCGTAACTTGGGTAGCAATGATGTATTGCTAGATGCCGCTCATTGCTTGTGTATCTAAAAGAGTTTAGATCCACTGCCAACGTCATGAGAGCCTATAGGGTCACACACAAAGAGCATGATGATTAGAAGAATTAGTGCATTCTAGTTTGACTAGAATAATTTGGGAATAAGCTTAAGTACAAAATGGTTTTTGGACTTTAAGCTTAATGAGAATTTTAGCTTATTGATTTAATGAGATTAATTCAATATGTTACCTTATTGATTTAATGAGATTAATTCAATATGATAACATAAGCTTATTGAATTAATAAGATTAATTCAAAATGCATGAATGCCACACAAGCATGCCACATAAGCATGCCACCTAAGCTAGATAAGGTGGGCTTATTGAATTAATAAGATTAATTCAACATGCATGAATGCCACACAAGCATGCCACATAATCATGCCACCTAAGCTAGATAAGGTGGAAGGAGACAAAGTGGTTTTTGTCTCCTTAAAGTGGCCGGCCAAACAAGGTGTCTCAATGCAATGGATTGCATTGAATGGTAGGAGGTGAAAGGGTTTTTCCAACCCTATAAAAGACTCCATGGAGTGGCCAGCCAAAAGGAGATTGTGGTTTTGTGAGAGCTTGAGAGCTTGGTGGAAGCTTTGGTTGTGTGGTTTTGTGAGTGTAGGCTAGCAAGAAGAGTAGTCTTCTTCTTCCCTTCTCTTTTTCCCTAGCTTCCTCTCCTTTAGGGACTTCTCTAGCAAGAAGTAAAGGAGAGCCCTTCTAGTTTTTCTTTTGTGAGACAAGAGCTTGCTCGTGTGGATACGTATAGAGGCACGGACATTTGAACGTGCTAAAGATCCAACAAACCAAAAGGAAAAGCGGGATTAACAAGGGCACGCAACAAAGGTAATCCTCTCCTATAAGATAGGTTTGGTTTTAGAGAAATTTATTTTGTACGAGGTTTTCTTTCGCAAGGATCACTAGGAAGGAATCCTAATTTTTCCGCTGCGCATATGCTATTTGGCATATAGAAATCCCTACAGGCAACACAAATCCTTCAATGCGGCCTATCCAAGGAAGAGCTAAATCGCGTCGGCCCCTTTATAAGCACAAAGGATCTTTGGACAAAGCTAATCGAGTTACACGAAGGATCGAATCAAGCTAAGGTTTGCAAACGTGATTTGTTATTCAATAAATTGTACACACTAAAAATGCAGGAACACGAGTCTGCGACGCAACTCCACGCCCGTGTCCAAGACATAGTCAACAACCTACACGCAATCGGGCAAAAGGTCGAAAACCGCGACCTTATAAGGTATGTCCTAAACTCTTTTCCAAGGACTACCTTATGGGCATCCATGGTTGATGCCTATAAGGTCTCCAAGGATCTTTCTAAAATTAGGTTAGATGAACTCTTTTCCGATTTCGAATTACATGAACAATCCAACTCGGAACCCGAGAGGGGTATAGCCTTGTTTGCAGGTTCAAAGAAGAAGAAAATCGCAAGCAAGCCACCACCAACCGAGGAGGAAGACGAGTCCGAAGAAGAAGTTGACCCGGAGTTGACTGCCGAACTAATGAACCTAGCTCGAAGGATAGCCAAGGGACGAAAGCGAACCACGACTCGACCCAACCAAGGTAAGCCTAAAAGTTCTAACATTAGGTGTTATGAGTGCAACAGGTTTGGACATATCAAGTCCGAGTGCCCCAAGCTCAACCACCAAGCACCTAAGCATAAGAAGGCCCTCAACGCGACATGGGAAGAAGGCTATCCGAAGAAGACGAAGACCACGCCTTCATGGCGAAATCAATTGAGTCGAGCACGAGACCGACTCGAACTTGAGTCGAACTCGAGGATGACTCGGACTACGAAGCTACCTTCAAGTCAAGCCACGGATACGCATCCGATTCAAAAGATACCCTTAAGGTGAGTCGAGCTTTATTTAATACTTTACATAATATGGTTAGGTTTTTGTCTAGGAAGCTAGCTAAGTCCGAGTCCAAGGTCAAGACCCTTGTTGAGGAGGTTAAACTCCTCAAACACGAGGTCTCCCTAACCTCTTCGACTAGTCGAGTTCAAGAGAAGGACTCAACTCGAGTTGAAAAGCTCGAAGTTGAGAACTCTCTCTTGAAAAGTCAAGTCGAAGATCTTAGGAACACGTTAGAAAGGTTCACTTCGGGATCCAAAGGACTTGACCTCCTACTTGGATCTCAAAGGGTCGTGTACAACAAGGCTGGACTAGGGTTTAACTCAAACACGACTAATAGGTCGTATATGTCGATTGTAAGTCGACATAAGAAACATGTCCAAGCATGGGTCCCTAAGAACTTTTTGATTTCAACTCTAGGATTCAACCCGTACTGGGTTCCCAAGGACCAAATCCACTATGTGGATAGACCGAACCAATTCAACGGTCTAGGGGGAGCCAGTACAAAACATGTTTGTGCTTTAACTTAGAAATTGCATGTTTTAACTTAGAATGTTTGTGCTTTAACTTAGAAATTGCATGCTTTAACTTAGAAAGTTTGTACTTTAAAACTTGTAAACTCACTTAGAACATCAACATAATCAACTTCGAAAAGATTGAGCCCCGGGGAGCCTCTTTTCAAAAACATAACCAACTAAAATTCTTCGAAAAGATTGAGCCTCGGGGAGCCTCTTTTCAAAAATAACTAGTTAGACGAGGAAATAATTTTAGGTGAGTCAAGTCATCATTTTCTTGAAAATGGCTTTGTCTAAGGAAGTGGTCGATGATCCGATAAAAGAAGGCCCCTGTGCCTCGCCACGACCTGGAAGCCATGATCTTGAAAAGGTAAACTTGACAAGCCTAGGGTTAAATCCAAATCTAACATAAAATTACTTGAACCTAAATCCACTTAATCAACTTAATTGGAAGTCATCTCAAAAAAACACATAAGTATAACATGCTTGATCATATAGACTCCGGTGAGATGACCTAGGGTTAACAACTTACAACCAATTTTCTTAACAAAAATCTAACATCCAATCCAACCACCTTGTGTGTAGGATCAATGGATGTTGGACAGCGGTTGCTCCCGACACATGACCGGGGATCAACTCAAATTCGCAAAGCTTCGATTCAAACGACAAGGATCGGTAGCCTTTGGGAATAACGGCAAGCTCAAAATCATCGGATCAGGTGATATCGAGCTTAACACGAATTTTGTTATTAAAAATGTATTACTTGTAGAGAATTTTGAATATAACTTACTTAGTGTAAGCCAATTGTGTGATAATAACTATAAGGTTATATTTCTAGAAAATGAATGCGTAATTAATACCAACGAAACCTCTAAAACAATTCTTAAAGGAACTAGAAATAACAACATTTATACGATCAACTTAACCAACTCCTCAACTAAGTGTCTTGTGACACGGCAAGAGGAATCATGGTTGTGGCACCGACGACTCGGTCACTCGCACCCAAGACTCGTCCACAAGATGAGTCAGAGTGGCTTAGTCAGAGGCTTACCCAACCTCAACAATTTGGTTAATAAAATCTGTAATGCTTGTCAACAAGGAAAACAACCTAGGACACAAAACAAGTTAACTAACCAAGAACGAACCTCAAGTGTACTTGAGCTCCTGCATATGGATCTATTCGATTCACATGGAGCCAAGTCACTCAATAGAAGTCAATATTGCTTAGTCATAATTGACGACTACTCCAGGTTTACCTGGGTTAGGTTCATCAAACATAAAAATGACACCCTAGATCAATTAATCAATCTATTCAAATTAATCGAGAATCAAAAAGACCTTAAGGTTAAAAGACTTAGAAGCGATCATGGTGGTGAATTCGAAAATCAAAGGTTCACCGACTTCTGTAACCTAAACGGATACCACCATGAATTCTCTTGCCCTAGGACCCCTCAACAAAATGGCCTAGTGGAGCGAAAAAACCGAACTCTACAAGAAGCCGCTAGGACCATGTTGAATGAATACGACCTACCCGATAGGTTTTGGGCAGAAGCCGTTAGCACGGCTTGCTATGTCCAGAATAGGATCCTTATGGTAAAGAGGCACCTTAAGACCTCGTACGAGATTTATCACGATAAAATACCTAACATCAAGTACTTTAGGGTATTTGGGTGTAAGGTACATATCCTAAACACTAAGGATTACCTAGGGAAATTTACATCCAAAACCATGACCGGAATCTTTCTAGGATACTCGACTACAAGTCGAGCTTATAGAGTATATAACCACGACACCCTTAGAGTCGAGGAGACTATCAATGTAGTATTTGATGAAGGACATGAACCTACAAAACCCCCAGCAACCCCAATTAGCGAGCCGATTCATACTAGACCTAACTCTGATCCGGAGATCAGGTCTAGTGTTAATCCTAACCTAGGTCAACCTAGTCACTCTATTGATCAAGTGATAGATGACTCCAACCAAACTAGTGTTCAACCAAGTCACCCCATTGATCAAGCATTAGGTGACACAAACCCAACCCGATCTAGGATTCAGACTAACCACCCTATCGATCAAGTGATAGGAGATCCTAATCTAGGAGTTCGAACTAGAGCATCCTATAGGAACCTTAGTCAAATTTCCTTAATTTCAAAGATAGAACCCAAATCAATTGAACAAGCTCTTCTTGATCCCGATTGGATTATTGCAATGCAAGAAGAGCTAGCCCAATTTACTAGGAATGAAGTGTGGGAGTTAGTACCACCACCTAAAGACAAAACGATAATTGGAACAAGGTGGGTGTTTCGAAATAAGCTTGATGATAGAGGTGAAGTAGTTAGAAACAAGGCTAGGTTAGTCGCCAAAGGGTTTAGCCAAGTCGAAGGCTTAGATTACGACGAAACCTATGCCCCAGTAGCTAGACTCGAATCCATTCGAATGTTGCTAGCTTATGCCGCACATCGAGGATTTAAGCTGTTTCAAATGGATGTTAAGTCGGCATTCCTAAATGGATACATTAAAGAAGAAGTTTATGTTAGCCAACCCCCCGGATTCGAAAATCTAGATAAACCCGACCATGTTCTAAAACTTAAGAAAGCTCTCTATGGACTTAAACAAGCTCCTCGAGCTTGGTACGAGAGACTTTCAATCCATCTTAAGTCCAAAGGGTTTAACTAAGGCTTAGTTGACCCAACTCTCTTTGTAAAAACCTTAGGTAAAGAAATATTCATAGCTCAAATTTACGTAGACGATATAATTTTTGGAACCTCTAACTCAGCCTTACTAAACGAGTTCGTTTTCGCTCATGGAAAGTGAGTTGAAAATGAACTTAGTAGGCAGTTAAGTTTCTTTTAGGTCTACAAATTAAACAAACTAAGGATGGTATATACCTATATCAACAAAAATACACTAAGGAGTTAATTAAAAGATTTGGAATGCAAGACGCTAAGGTAATAAACACCCCAATGGCGATAAATGTTAACATAGGAGAAGACCTAGAAAGTAAGTCCATTGACTTAAAGTACTATAGGAGCGCAATAGGAAGTCTTCTATACTTAACTGCGAGTCGACCCGACATCCTATTCGCAGTAAGTATGTGTGCCAGGTTTCAAACCTGTGCTAAGGAGTCTCACCTAACCCTAGTTAAACGTATCCTTAGATATCTAAAGGGTACACTTAATGTCGGTATTTGGTATCCTAGATCTACCGAGTTCGAACTAATCGGCTACTCCGATTCGGATTATGCCGGTAGTAAACTCGACAGAAAGAGCACGAGTGGTTGTTGTCAACTACTCGGCTCGAGTCTAGTGAGTTGGTGCAGTAGGAAGCAACATTGTGTTGCCTTATCTACCACCGAAGCCGAATACATCGCAATGGGTGAGTGTGTCACTCAACTTCTTTGGATGAAGCACACTCTCCGCGACTTTAAGTTAGACTTTACAAATACTAAACTTCACGTAGATAACATTAGTTCAATTAATCTTACAAAGAATCCGATATGTCACTCTAGGACAAAACATATAGAGGTCAAATACCATTTCATTCGAGAACATGTGGCCAACGGAGCCATACACCTCGAATACGTCGAATCGAAGTCTAACCTGGCAGATCTATTTACTAAACCCCTACCCGAAGCCGAATTTAGTCTACTAAGACGAAAATTGGGCATGTGCGTAATAGAATAGGTACATGCAAATTATATTTTCTTACTACTATTTCTTAACTTTCATTTTTGTTATGGAACTAGTATAGGACATACCTTAGATATCATGCACCTATAGATTTAAGGAGCCAATACATCTCACAACACATAGGACTAATGTGTTTGTGTATATGTAGATGGGCGTGAGATGTTAGGACCTTACTCCTGGTTCCAGATGTAGAGCTAGTGCATCGCTATGAACCACGGAGTATAATCATACATACTAACCGACTCTGACCAGGACTGGTTGATCCTTCATATCAATCAAGCCAAATATGAGTCGAACATTTTATAGATGAACTTATTTTCAGTATATTATTTTAAAAAAAAATGTGGAACATGCTTGGACTTTAAATTTAACATTTGTCTTGTTTTCCACACATCCCTTACTCTTTTTAAATATAAGAAGGGGAGAAAAAGGAGAAAAAGGATAAAAGTTAAGGAGTCAAAATTTAATTTTTTTTATAACTTAACTCTTACTTCATAATTAAACCAAAAGTTAACGTTAAGTTTTGAAAACTTATTTAACCAAAAGGCCAGGGTTAAGAAATCATTTGGTTTCTTAACTTAAAACTTATTTTAAACACTATGGCCAACATTAAGTAATTTCGGTTACTTAATTCTTTTTCTTAGTAGCAAATATCTAGGGGGAGAGTTAAAACCCTTTCTCAAGTACTCACCCTCGGTCAAGGGGGAGGATTCCTCAAGGGGGAGCACTTGAAAAAGGATTTTTATATACTCCTACTCATTCATGCATAATCTCATACTTATTTTTGTCTTAACTTTGTATGTGGGTTTGCCATAAATCAAAAAGGGGGAGATTGTTGGTGCAGTGGACACCTAAGTCAAACCTAAATTTTGATTATAGCAAACGATACAAAGTTAAGCTTATATTGTTATCTCACGAGCTAAATCAAGTGTGCAGAAAAGTCTTAATGCTGGAGCTGAAGGCTAGCGACACCCGGAGGAAGCCGCGGTGGTCGGGCGATACTCGAGTTACTTCGGAGGGAGCCGAAGGAATCGAGTGGAAGGCCGGAAGCAAAAGCAACACGTAAGTATCGAGGTAAGCTCGTGTGTGCGAGCGTAAGTGAGGTCGTATCCTCTTTACGGGGATGATCTTAAGCGTAGATCCGACCAAAGACATCCCATAGATGGTCTAGGTCGAGATCGGATGGTCGGAGGCCATCAAAATAATGTTTTCTTTGAGCTAACTTTGCCCTGCAGCTAGCATCAGTCGACTGCCAGCTTGGAGGACTCGACTGCCGTCAAACAATGATCTGAAGGTCAAGACTGATCGATGTCGCCATCACGATCGATGATGGCCATCAATGATCGATGGTCAATGATCAGATTCGAGGAGTCAAGGATTATCACCAAATTTCAAGGGAAGATGTGCTCAAATTTGATTGGCTAGGGTTCCTCTCGAAAAGGGGCTCAAAGGCTATAAAAGGAGGGCCAAACCTAGGGTTTCATATAATTTTCTAAGTGCTCAAAAGCCTCCATACCGCAACTCTCCGACAACGAAGTCCTTCCATTCCGACGTCTAGGTTTAACTTTCCTTATTATTTTTGTACGTCGGTATTAGTTTTTTTTTATTAGTTTGTCATTTACATTTTCGGAGCTTTTATCGTATATGAGGAGAGGGGGAGTGTCCCTCTATCTCAGGTTTTTGTGGTTCCTTCTTGTATCGATTAACTCCTACCTCTAACGAGGAGGAGTTCCTTTAGTGCTTTTGCCCTCCGTACGTGGTCAAGGACCACTAGGGCCTTGGAGTAGTAGCCGAAGGCTACGAACCAAGTAAAACTTCATTGTCTTTATTTACTTTACATTTCCGCTGCAATTAATTAATTATCTCTCGAGTTTTAACGAACGAAAGAAAAAGAAAAGGTTTTTCGCTATTCACCCCCCCCTCTAGCGAACCGCATTGATCCAACAGTATTCTCTTTATTATTCCCCCGACCGAGAGCAGTGTAGTAGGGAGGAGCGGAGTTCTATTCTTCTCGGCCGAGGTATTCTCTTTATTATTGCTCCGACTGAGGGTAGTGCATCGGGGAGGAGCAAAGTTTTATTCTTCCTAGTCGAGGTATTCTTTTTATTATTCCCCCAATCGAGAGCAGTATAGCGGGGAGAAGCAGAGTTCTATACAACTCGGTCGAGGTATTCTCTTTATTATTTGTTGGTGCAATAGGCCCCGAGTTAATGTTGATCAGACTCAAGTGGGACTCGAGTAGTATTTTGATATTTTTCGATACAGTTGGATATGATTTGACCATATGTTGACCATATGACTAGTAGATGATTGGGATATCCAAATTCATATGAGGAGATTATTTGAGGGAGATCGTTCGAGTGATTAAACCTCATGTCAAGATTGATCAGACTCGAGTGAGACTCGAGGGGAAGTCCAAGTTAGATACTTGGCATGGAAAGTCCAAGAATGGTCTTGGCAATGGAAAGTTCAAGTTTGAAGTCTTGACCACGTAAGTTTAAGTGTGTATTTTTGGCGGTGAAAGCCCAAATATTGAGGCTTGGCAATCAAAAAGTCCAAGGGTATAATTTTGGCAGCATAAGTCCAAGCGTATGGTCTTGGCGATGTAAATCGAAGTTGATCTTGTCAAGGAAATCTAATTGTGAGGTTTTGGCAGCATAAAGTCCAAACATATAGTCTTAGCGGCATAAGTCCAAATGAACCTTAGCAAAGGAGACTCAGTTAGTATGGCATAGTCGATGGAAGCACCTGAAGGCTAATGCGAAGGGTGAAGGAGTCGTGGAGGACTATGATGGACCCTGAGGGCGTGAGGTTGATGGAGGTGGATATAAGGCTTAGGTATAGGCTAAGGGTGGTCGACTGGCCAAGTGCACGACACTTGGGAGCCTACTTTGACTCGAGTAGTCGATTGGTCTTGTGGTCGACTGAAGCTCGACTGCTATCTGTGGCTTTGGTAGTCGACTAGACATTAGCAGTCGATTGCTAGGGTTAAGCAGTCGACTGGTCATAGGTTCCCAGAGCATAAAATGTATGGTAATCGACTAGTTAGTCGACTGTTGGATTGACAGTCGACTGTTGGAGTAGTCCAACGTGGATTAGTTCGTTGTGGGACAATGGATAGATGAGTAATCAACTGGTGTCTTTTGGCAGTCGACTGCTAGGTAAAAAATCAACTCGAGCTCAGCTTTATAAGAAGACTTCATGGAGGATTTGGAGCAACCAATTCTTGGAGCTTTTGGGGAGGAATTGCTACTGCATTCCAAATCTTCAAACCCTTTCAAAGCAATCAAAAGATCAAACAATCAAAATTGCACTTGTAAAGTGCTTTGGTTTTGTACCCTTTCATTTGCTTTGTATTTGATTATATTTTATTATATAAACTTATTGTACAAGGTTTCTCCACCTTCGAATTGTTTCCGAGAAGGAAAAGTTGATAGTGGTGTGTGCATCACTAGAACTCGACCGTGGAGTAGAAACTGTAGGTTCCGAACCACGTAAAATCCTTGTCTTGTGCTTGTGTTTGATTTTGTGCTGTGTATTTATATTTGCATTCTGTTGCATACTAACACTTGTAGACAAGCACGAACGCGAATGACGAATCAGAGAAATCTCTATTCACCCCCCCTCTAGCACACAAATCAATCTCTACATTATTCCCTTGATCGAGAGCAGTGCAATGGCGAGGAGCGAAGTTATATGCGGCTCGCCTGAGGTTTTCTCTTTAATATTCCCCCGATCGAGAGACGTGTAGTGGGGAGGAGCGAAATTATATGTGGCTCAGTCAAGGTATTCTCTTTATTATTCCCCCGACTAAGAGTAGTACAGTAGGGAGAAGCGAAGTTCTATTCTTCCCGGTCGAGATTTTCTCTTTATTATTCCCCCGACCAAGAGCAATATAGTGGAGAGGAGTGGAGTTCTATTCTTCTAAGCCAAGATATTATCTTTATTATTCCCCCGACCGAGAGCAGTACAGTGGGGAGGAGCAGAGTTCTATGCAGTTTGCTCGATGTATTCTCTTTATTATTCCCCTGACCGAGAGCAGTGTAGTGAGGAGGAGAAGAATTTTATGCAGCTCAGCCGAGGTATTCTCTTTATTATTTCCTTGATCGAGAGCAGTGCAGCGGGGAGGAGCGGAACTCTATGCAGCTTAACTGAGGTATTCTCTTTATTATTCCCCCGACCGAGAGCAATGCAGCGAGGAGGAGCATAGTTCTATTTTTTCCGACCGAGGTATTCTCTTTATTATTCCCCCAATCGAGAGCAGTGTAGTGGGGAGGAGCGGAGTCCTATTCTTCTCGGTCGAGGTATTCTCTTTATTATTGCTCCGACTGAGGGTAGTGCATCGGGGAGGAGCAAAGCTTTATTCTTCCTAGTCGAGGTATTCTTTTTATTATTCCCCCAACCGAGAGCAGTATAGAGGGGAGAAGCGGAGTTCTATACGGCTCGGTCGAGGTATTCTCTTTATTATTTGTTGGTGCAATAGGCTCCGGGTTAATGTTGATCAGACTCAAGTGGGACTCAAATAGTGTTTTGATGTTTGTCGATACAGTTGGATATGGTTTGGCCATATGTTGACCATATGACTAGTAGATGATTGGGATATCCAAATTCATATGAGAAGATAATTTGAGGGAGATTGTTGGAGTGATTAAACCTCAGGTCAAGATTGATCAGACTCGAGTGAGACTCGAGGGGAAGTCTAAGTTAGATACTTGGCATGGAAAGTCCAAGAATGGTCTTGGCAATGGAAAGTCCAAGAATGGTCTTGGCAATGGAAAGTTTAAGTTTGAAGTCTTGATCCCGTAAGTCTAAGTGTGTATTTTTGGCAGTGAAAGTCCAAACATTGAGGCTTGGCAATCGGAAAGTCCAAAGGTGTAATCTTGGTAGTGTTGGTGCAATCGACCCAGGTCACGATTGACCAGAACTCGAGTTTGGCTTGAGTGATGTTTTGATGTGTTTTGATGTTTCGATAAAAACATATGACAATATAATTGTCAAGGAAAGTCCAAGCATGGGTCTTGGCAAATGGAAAGTCCAATATGAGTTGGCAAGGAAAGTCCAAGCATGGTCTTGGCAAATGGAAAGTCCAACATGAGTTGGCAAGGAAAGTCCAAGCATGGTCTTGGCATGGAAAGTCCAACATGGGTTGGCATTTGAAGTCCAAGGGGGTTGATATTGGCGGCGTAAAGTCCAAGCGATAGTCTTGGCAGCATAAGTCCAATGGTTGGCGGCGTAAAGTCCAAGCGGAGTCTTGGCGGCGTAAGTTCAATGTGCCTTGGCGGTGTAGACACCGTTAGCATGACATAGCCGACGAAAGCACCTGAAGGCTAGCGCGATGGATGAACAAGTCATGGATGACTTAGAGGGATCCGAGAGGCGTGAGGCTGATGGAGGTGGCTAGAAGGCTTAAGTCTAGGCTAAGGGTGGTCTAGCAAGTATGGGGGAACCATATTTGAGTTAAAACCTCATGATTGAGGTGTGCCAGTCGACTGGTGCCATGTGGCAGTCGACTGGACCGAGTCAACTAGGGTTTGACTGCGGGTTATGGCCTAGCGATCGCCAAAGGTGGGCGATCGATCGGTGATGGCTCGAGCAATGATCGATCGTGTGATCACCGACCGGGTGCTCGAGAATTCGGCCACAGAATGGAGTCGAGACTCGACTGGTCGAGTGAGGACTCCATCAGTCGACTGATGGTCACAATCAGTCGACTGATGGTAGTTCCGTTGGACTTATCCAACATGGAACTAGCCGTTGTCTCACAACAACAGTGGCATCAGTCGACTGATGGTCCCGATCAGTCGACTGATAGACTTTTTCCAGCACAAGTTGAAGCTATATATGGAGCTCGTGATGGAGGAAAAAGCAATAGGTTCTTGAGGGCTATTGGGGCGATTTGTTGGTGCAAATCAGGTCTCCAAGTGCAAGCAAGCAACCAAGCATTCAAGCAATCAAAACAAGTGTTGTAAAGTCTTTTCTTTACTTGTATTTCATATTTACATCAGATATTGCTTGTATTTCGCTCTACTGTTGTAAGATCTATTGTAAGGGTTTCTCCGCCTCCGACTTGTGTCGAGAAGGAGTGTTTATCATTAGTGAGTGCGCATCACTAGGCTTTAGAGCTCGATCCAGGAGTAGGAACCGTATGCGTTCCAACCACGCTATATCATTGTGTTAGCTTGTTGTCTATTTCGTATTGCTTTTATTATTTCTATTTCCACTACAAGACTAACGAAATTGTAGACACAAACGCGATCGAATTTCATCTACGCTTATTCACCCCTCTAGCCATTCCAATATTCCTAACAAGTGGTATCAGAGCCCGGCTCTTCTACGATTAACAACCGGAGCTAAGGTAAAAGGCTAGAGGGTGAAGATGGAATTCCAAGACAAGCTTGGATGGAAATCAACACTCCACCTCCATATGATCCAAGATTTTCCAGATGGAGAGCAAGAATGGAAACATTCTTGATGATGAACATAGAGGATTGGTTCATCCTCATTGAAGGTCTTGAACCCCTAGGGATAAGAAGGGAATGTCCTAAAATTGAAAAAGTGGACTCAAGAGCAACGCCAAAAGCTCAAGACCGGTTAAGGTAACGAAACTTTTGGAAGATTTAATCCCTAATGATGTTTTGTGCAAGCTTAGGGATTACATGTATGCCAAGGAGCTATGGAGAAAATTGGCAAGATATCATGAGGAGAGTTCATCCTCAAGGAGGAATCGGAAGTTGAGATGGAGTCAACTTCCTAATCGGAGAAAGAAGAAGTAGAAGAGGTGGAAGAAGCATCTACTTCTAAGATTGAGGAGGAGAGACCATCCTCTACACCGAGCAACCTCAAGAAGAGCTCTCAACATCCGATCAAGATGAGGAAGCTCAAAATTCAACTCGCACCTACCACCACCCTAGGTAACTCAAACACTTTATTTTCAACAAAATCATATTATGTGCTTTGAGTGTAGGGAGTATGGGCATTACAAGAGAAAATGTCCAAAGAGGATCAAGAAAGCTCCTCCGGTGCCTAAAAGTCAACAAAAGTCAACGGACACCGGTTCTCCAAGACAAAAGAGCAAGGAGCATGTCATTTGCTTCAAATGTCCGACTACACCGGTCATTACCGGAGTCAATGCCCAAAGAAGAAGGGGCAAAGGGGAGCATCACAAGTAGGGGGAGCCACTAAGGCAAACCCTAAGGTATATTTAAATAATGCTCCATCTAATTTAAATATTAAAAAGCATGCTAGAACTAATTTTAGCAGTATGTATCATAAAGAGCATGCTAGAAATAACAAACATATTTGTTTAGGAGCTAAGAATGTTCACCTTAAGAATAAGGAGAAATTTGGGACTAATGTCCCTAGAAAAACAATACCTAGGGAATCTATTAAGAAAATACAAGAACATCTAGGTTTTAATCCAAAATGGACTAGGCATTTGCCAAGAAAGTCCAATGCCCAAGATTTAAATAAAAATTCTAAAATTGGGCAATTAGAATTAGAGAACCAAGCCTTGAGGTCAAGGCTTGAGAAATTGGAAAAGACCCTAAACAAGATACAAAATCAATTTCAAGGGTCAAATTGTCAAACTCTAGGATCTAAGAGTCAAAAGTCAACCAAGGGCAAGAATGGTTTGAGTCACAAACCTAAGTCCAAGGTGACTTACCATAGTGTTCCATTCGACTATGGGACACTAACTAGGTCTAGGAAGACCAAGGTCAATGGGGAAGTCATTCCTAGATTTGACCAAGGTTTGTGCCTATTGGCCATGGTTTCGAAGAAACCTAGGATGACCACTAAGAAGGTTGTTAGGGAGGCAATCCCTAAGGTTAACCTAGGCAAGACCAAAATGACCAAGGCTAATAAGCCTAGGAGGGTCATTAGGAAGGTATCTAGGGAGGTTATCCCTAAGGAATACCTAATTAACCCTAGGAGCTCAAATCGGTTTTGGGTTCCTAAGAGCGTGATTGATTCACGCTAAGATGGGTTTAGGGTGTGCCAACCTTGATTGGATGGGTAGTTAACTCAACCATGATAAAGGTGGCACTTTAAGGTTACTTTCAAGGTTATGGTTACTTTGGAAATATCCTTGAGCCTTAATTTCAAAGAATTTTAGGTTGTGTCAATATATATCTTGAAAACATGAAAATCAATAAAATTGACACGATCTAGATTTAGAGGTCATAGTGTGTACCTTTGATTATTGGCACACTTTGGAAGGTCATGTATCAAGAAATGTGTGGTTAAGATGTAAAGGTAATATCTAGAGTGATACTCAAGTACCACACAACTTGATGTCTTGTACTCACCATGCTTCATATGTTTTACCATATGTTTGCATGGATGGAATGCCTAGGATAGATTACATCTCACAAAACAAGTCTTTTACCTTGATTATGTATTTTAACACTTAGAAAGGGTGAGATGTTAGGTTTGGAAATCATTGAATGTTAATGTTTGCAAAAATAAAATAAAACATTAAAATACATTAACAAATACATGAATAAAAGTATAACATCAATACATTCGATATACAAGTTCTAACGTGATAAAATGGAATAATTAAGATGATGCAATCGAGACATTCTGATTTTCAGAATTGGAAATCAGATATCAGTCGACTGATAACACTGTAGCGCGATACGATACGGCCATCAGTCGAGTGCTAGCTTCATGACTCGACTGATTGAACATCAGTCGACTGATTAGGTTCATCAGTCGACTGATGGTACTGTTCACCGAGGCCGAAGGCCATCAGTCGAGTGCTCGACGAGCAGTCGAGTGATGTGCACATCAGTGATGGGTAACATCGATCCGATGCCCGTGCTGCGCTGAAGTAAGGTTCGTGATCGATTGATGAGCCGAATCGATCACGCTGCTCGGTAAACCCGATAATAAACCGCTATCAGTCGACTGATGCTCCACATCAGTCGACTGAATCGCGTTTTTAAAATGCGAACCGCTAGGGTTCGGCGTCTTCACGCGACGAACTCCTTCTTCTCCCTTCCGTCTCCGATCGCCGTCTCCCTCTCCGGCCAACTCTTCCGGCCGTGCCAACCTTCCAAAGTCCTAGGTTTGATAAACAAGCCTCTCCTCTTCCATTTTCCACCTATTTGGAGCCCTAGTTCACGCGATTTAGGGTTTATTTCTCCTGTTCCGATTAGGGTTCCGGCGACTTTTCCGGCGATCCTCAGCAACATTTGAGTCTTCCCTCCGACACACACATTCAAATGGCGCCTAAGTAACGATTTTTCTTTCCGAGCCCTAATTTTCATTTCCATTACAATCTAGGTTTATCTAATCGTATTGCCGCATGTCATATATCATCACATTGCATTCATAATAGGAGAGCCGTAGGAATGATCCACCCGAGGGTGAATCTCGTACCACAACCTATGTTGGTTAGGTACATCGATAGGAACTTTTTCAATAGGCATTGTAGTGACGTCATGGAATTAATTGCATACTACAATCTGATGAAAATCGTCTTGTGCACGCATCCAATTAATGATGACCTTATTAAGGAATTCTATCAAAACCTTAAAAAGGTGGATGACGGCCCTACTTACACTACTCGCGTTGCAAAACGCGAGTTAGAGTTCACTCCTGCGATACTGCAGGAGTTTCTCGAGTGTAGGCCTTCAGATAACACCTTTATCTTTTACCCTACCATGGACTTTCCTTTACCTGAGCCTTTTGACCATATTTCTATGGAGTCCATGCATGAGCATATCTTTGGTTATCCTCGCCCGTAATCTATTTCCTATCACTGAAGTTAGACTGACAATGTCCTTTACAAGGTCATTGTTGGGTGTTTTTCGCCATTGTCACTGGGTCCGCCAAGATTCGGCCTCCCCATCTTTTTCTTCTATATGTCATGCGTCATCAGTTAGATATAAACTTTGCATTAAACATTTTCCCTTTGCATTGTGCACTTCACTTCGCATAAGGGAAAGTGCATATGCCATTTGGTCATATCATCACAGCATGGCTCGACTCGTGGCGTCAACATCCACAGGAGGCTCTGCGGCGCTATCGAGGTGTACGCCGTATATCGACTCATAACTTCTTAGCGGCTACGGATGACTGACGAGATGGAGTTGGCGCCACGACCACCACCTGTAGCGAGCGGCCTCCTCCGGTACCCGAGAGGCGGCAGAGGACCACGAGGATGCAGAGTCCAGCGATGAGGATGACGGATGCCGCCAGAGACACATCGTGGCCAGTCCATCGTCGTCGTGGCCCGAGTCCGATTTGAGACTATCATCGATGGACTCTAGGTCATCGAGAGATCTTGGCAGCCGTGCATCCTTCGACGTCTCGATAGGATGGAGGAGTCCCAGGGCCGCATAGAGCAGCATCAACTCGATATGTTAGAGATGATGTGGGCCTGGACTCTGAGTCAGCAGCCTCCTCCGCCGCCACCTCCTACAGACGATTAGAGGATATTAGATTTTTTTTGTGGTTGTCAATTTTTGTAGTGAGATTGAGCATAGCCAATCTCCATTTTGAATGTAAAAGACAAATTTTAAGTTAAATGAAATCTTTGTTTCTGAAAAATCTTGTGTGTATGAATGAATATTTGTATAATCGTATTGCTATCATATACCATGTCATGACATTGTTTAGGGTTACTTTAGATGTCATGTGTTCTTAAATTTCATCATATGTCATGACATCATGATCATTGGCCATGTTTTTAATAATGCTATTATTTATGCCATGATCATACATTCATGCATTAACTTGATTAAAATTGATTTAAGGACTATGGCATGACTTGGAGTCCCAGTTATAAGGGAATCAAGTAGAGTTGCTTTAGAAAATGCATGAAACCCTAGTTTAGGGAGAACAAAACCCACATCTCATATCTAATTGACATGTATGTGTATGTATACACCCTAGATACATGTGAAATGCTAGGATATGAGTTAAGTTCAAGGTGCATAGTTTTTGCATCTAGATAAACTAAAACTCATCTAATTTTAGTTGTGGATCATTGGGAGAGCTTGTGTACAAGTCACGTACATAGAGCCCAAGGAATATGATCCAAGTTAAGGTTTTGAAAATATTTTAAAATCACTTTGAAAAACCTTGGTGAAGTCTATCTTTTGATAGCAATCACCATTGATGAAGTTGATACAAAGTAGGGCTAAAACATTGAAAATTTCAATGGTTTTGAACTTTGTACCAATTTCACTATTTAATGGGTAAAATAATTTTCAAACATTTTTCACCCATTGTATTAGTCATAAGTATTATACGTATCAAATTTCGTGATTTTTCGATATACGTATAATTAGTTATGATTTTTCAAAACTCATTTTCGATAATCAAAAAATCGATTTTCATTATCGATCGCCTCGGGTAGCAGTCGACTGATGGAGGTTCCAGTCGACTGATTTCTGAATCACTTGACTGGTAACCTGATTTCGGGGTAAACAAGATTGTTTAACCCGATTTCAACTACGGTTATGGTCCCTAATCACTCCTAACCCTAGGATATGCCTTGGGAAGCATTATAAAGGGTGTAAATCCATTGGATATTGATTCGGAGAAGTATTTGGGGTTTGTATCAATTTTAAGGTGTTGGAAAGTTCAATGTTGAATTTCTAACCTTAATTTTGATGATTTAAAGTTCCTATTGGCTTAGGGACTTTCCAAGGACATTGTTGGTGCAATGGTCAAGGGGGGAGCAAGCCTTTAGGGGGAGGTATCCATCTTGGAATGATGGATGTGTTTTTCTCCTTGAAAAGGAGAAGCTATTGGGAGAATATGACATCAATTGGGAAATTGATGGGACTTTTGAGAGACCTAATTTGGAAATTGGGAGAGTAAATAGGATTGTCTCTCTTGAGTGATATTGGACTTATCGCTAGGAAGATGGTAGGCATCCTAAGTATTTTTGGACCAAGGGGGAGATTGTAAGATCTCATTGGGACATTGACCCTCTTGGGGAGACAACTTTTTGCTGTTAGTCAAAAAGGGAGAGAATGTTTGGGGAAAACATTTGGAGAGTATTTACCAATTTGGGATAATTGTTAAAGGATTGGAGTTAGTATTCTAACTCAATTATTTGTTTGGTTTTTGTCAAACATCAAAAAGGGGGAGATTGTTGGTGCAATCGGCCCAGGTCACGATGACGTAACTCGAGTTTGGCTTGAGTGATGTTTTGATGTGTTTTGATGTTTCGACAAAAACATATGACAATATAATTGTCAAGGAAAGTCCAAGCATGGGTCTTGGCAAATGGAAAGTCCAACATGAGTTGGCAAGGAAAGTCCAAGCATGGTCTTGGCAAATGGAAAGTCCAACATGAGTTGGCAAGGAAAGTCCAAGCATGGTCTTGGCATGGAAAGTCCAACATGGGTTGGCATTTGAAGTCCAAGGGGGTTGATATTGGCGGCGTAAAGTCCAAGCGGTAGTCTTGGCAGCATAAGTCCAATGGTTGGCGGCGTAAAGTCCAAGCGGAGTCTTGGCGGCGTAAGTCCAATGTGCCTTGGCGGTGTAGACACCGTTAGCATGACATAGCCGACGGAAGCACCTGAAGGCTAGCGCGATGGATGAACAAGTCATGGATAACTTGGAGGGATCCGAGAGGCGTGAGGCTGATGGAGGTGGCTAGAAGGCTTAGGTCTAGGCTAAGGGTGGTCTAGCAAGTATGGGGGAACCATACTTGAGTTAAAACCTAGGGTTTCGAGCACCGCCGAGGTGGGGATCGATGAGCGGGATGGCCGATCGATCGTGTGATCGATCACCGATCGGTGCTCGAGAATTCGCCACGTATCGGAGTCGAGACTCGACTGGTCGAGTGAGGACTCCATCAGTCGACTGATGGTCACAATCAGTCGACTGATGGTAGTTCCGTTGGACTTATCCAATGTGGAACTAGCCATTGTCTCACGACAACAGTGGCATCAGTCGACTGATGGTCCCGATCAGTCGACTGATAGACTTTTTCCAGCACAGGTTGAAGCTATATATGGAGCTCGTGATGGAGGAAAAAGCAAAAGGTTCTTGAGGGCTATTGGGGCGATTTGTTGGTGCAAATCAGGTCTCCAAGTGCAAGCAAGCAACCAAGCATTCAAGCAATCAAAATAAGTGTTGTAAAGTCTTTTCTTTACTTATATTTCATATTTACATTGTATATTGCTTGTATTTCGTTCTTACTGTTGTAAGATCTATTGTAAGGGGTTTCTCCGCCTCCGACTTGTGTCGAGAAGGAGTGTTTATCATTAGTGAGTGCGTGTGCATCACTAGGGCTCTTTAGAGCTCGATCCGTGGAGTAGGAACCGTGCGGTTCCAAACCACGTTATATCATTGTGTTAGCTTGTTGTTTATTTCGTTATTGCTTTTATTATTTCTATTTCCGCTGCGCACTAACGAAATTGTAGACACAAACGCGATCGAATTTCATCTACGTTATTCACCCCCCCTCTAGCCGTTCCAATATTCCTAACAGGTAGCATAAGTCCAAGCATATGATCTTGGCGGTATAAATCCAAGTGGATCTTGGCAATGAAGTTTAATGGTGAGGTTTTGGCAATGTAAAGTCCAAACATATAGTCTTGGCGACATAAGTCGAAATGAACCTTGGCAAAGGAGACTCGGTTAGCATGACATAGTCGATGGAAGCACTTGAAGGCTAACACAAAGGGTGAAGGAGTTGTGGAGGACTCTGATGGACCCTGAGGGCGTGAGGTTGATGGAGGTAGCTAGAAGGCTTAGGTATAGGTTAAGGATAATCGACTGGCCAAGTGCACAACACTTGGGAGCCTAGTTTGACTCGAGTAGTCGATTGGTCTTATAGTTAACTGAAGCTCAACTACTATCTGTGGCTTTGGTAGTCGACTAGACATTAGCAGTCGATTGCTAGGGTTGAGCAGTCGATTGGTCATAGGTGCCCAAATCATAGAATGTATGGTAATCGACTAGTCAGTCGACTACTGAATTGACAGTCGATTGCCCATACCCATAGTCGACTGCTTAGGTATCCGTTGGAGTAGTCCAACGTGGATTAGTCCGTTGTGAGACAACGGATAGGCGAGTAGTCGACTGGTGCCTTTTGGCAGTCGACTACTAGGTGAAAAATCAACCCGAGCTCAGCTTTATAAGAAGACTTCATGGAGGATTTAGAGCAGCCAGTTCTTGAAGCTTTTGGGGAGGAATTGCTACTGTATTCCGTATCTTCAAAGCCTTCCAAAGCAATCAAAAGATCAAATAATCAAAATTTCACTTGTAAAGTGTTTTGGTTTTATGCCCTTTCATTTGCTTTGTATTTAGTTGTATTTTATTATATAAACTTATTATACGAGGTTTCTCCACCTTCGAATTGTTTCTGAGAAGGAGAAGTTGATAGTAGTGTGTGCATCACTAGAGCTCGACCGTGGAGTAGGAACCGTAGATTCCGAACCACGTAAAATCTTTGTCTTGTGCTTGTGTGTTGTGTATTTGTATTTCTATTCCGTT
Source organism: Wurfbainia villosa (assembly GCA_025175895.1). NCBI lineage: Eukaryota > Viridiplantae > Streptophyta > Magnoliopsida > Zingiberales > Zingiberaceae > Wurfbainia > Wurfbainia villosa. The sequence goes on from CM045988.1 coordinate 112,017,215, forward strand.
GCATACTAACACTTGTAGACAAGCACGAACGTGAATGACGAATCAGAGAAATCTTTATTCACTCCCCCTCTAGCGCACAAATCAATCCCTATATTATCCGCTTGATCGAGAGTAGTGCAATGGGGAGGAGCGAAGTTTTATGCGGCTTGCCCGAGGTATTCTCTTTATTATTCCCTCCAAGGTATTCTCTTTATTATTCCCCCGACTAAGAGTAGTGTAGCAAGGAGGAGAGGAGTTCTATTCTTCCCAACTGAGATATTCTTTTTATTATTCCCCCGACCAAGAGCAGTGTATCAGAGAGGAGTGGAGTTCTATTCTTCTCAGCTGAGATATTATTTTTATTATTCCCTCGACTGAGAGCAATGCAGTAGAGAGGAGCAGAGTTCTATTCTTCCCAATCGATGTATTCTTTTCATCATTTTCCTCAAATTTGAGAAGCAGGGTGCACTCTGCCTATTCGAGATAGTTGTAGGCCCTCCACCTAGCTTGAGTCGTTCAACATAAAGCGTTATATTCAACCTGACAAGGAGAAGTGCCCCCGAAACATTGTATTCTGCCTGATAGAGAGAAATAGTGCAAAGCGTTGTACTCAGCCTGACAAGGAGAAGTGGTCTGAAGCATTATATTCAGCCTGACAAGGAGAAGCGGCTTAAAGCGTTGTATTCATGAGCCTGACAGGAGAGAAGCAACACGAAGCGTTGTATTCAACTTGACAGGGAGAAGCGATCTGAAGTATTGTACTCAGCCTGATAGAGAGAAGTGGTCTGAAGTGATGTATTCTGCTTGACAGAGAGAAGTGGCCCAAAGCATTGTACTCAGTCTGATAGGGAGAAGCGGCCCGAAGCATTGCATTCGGCCTGATAGTAAAAAGCGGCTCGAATTGTTGTATTCAGCCTAATAGGAGAGAAGCGATCCGAAGTGTTGTATTCAGCCTAACAGGGAGAAGCGACCTGAAACGTTGTATTCGACATGAAAGGGAGAAGCACCCCGAAGCGTTGTATTCAGCATGACAGGAGAGAAGCGACTCAAAGCGTTGTATTCAATTTGACAGAAGAGAAGTGACCCGAAGCATTGTATTCAGTCTGACGGGGAGAAGCGGTCTAAAGTGTTGTATTCAGTCTGACATGGAGAAGCACCCCAAGCCTGACATGGAGAAGTGTCTCAAAGCATTGTATTCATCCTGACAGGAGAGAAGCGGCCCGAAGGTTGTATTCAGTCTGACAAGAGAGAAGCGACCCGAAGCGTTGTATGCGACTTGACAGGGGGGAGGGACCATGGAGTGTTGTTATGGAGTATAGTATTTCACTCGCCCTACCGAGGTAGTTCGTAAGTCCTTAGCCTTGCTCGAGTCCTTTTGTATGGAGAGTTGTTATGGAGCGTAGTATTTCACTCGCCTCACAGAGGCAGCTCATAAGTTATCCGCCTGGGCCGAGTCCTTTTGTATGGAGAGTTGGCATGGAGTGTAACACTTCACTCGCTCACTCGAGGCAATTTGCGAGTCCTCCACTTGACTCAAGTCCTTTTGTATGGAGAGTTATTATAGAGCGTAGTATTTCACTAGTCCGTCTGAGGCAGTTCGTAAGTCCTCCGTCTGGCTCGAGTCCTTTTGTACGGAGAGTTGTTATGGAGCGTAACATTTCACTTGACCCGCCAAGGCAGTTCGTAAGTCCTCCACCTGGCTCGAGTCCTTTTGTACGAAGAGTTGTTATGGAGCGTAGTATTTCACTCGCCCCCACCGAGATAATTCGTAAGCCTTCCGCCTGCTCGAGTCCTTTTATATGGAGAGTTGTTATGAAGTGTAGCATTTCACTCGCCCTCGTTGAGGCAGTTTGTAAGTTCTCTGCCTGGTTCGAGTCTTGTTGTATGGAGAGTTGTTATGAAGCGTAGTATTTCACTCGTCCCGTCAAGACAGTTTGTAAGTTCTCCGTCTAACTCGAGTCCTTTTGTATGGAGAGTTATTATAAAGCGTAGCATTTCACTCGCCCCACTGAGGCAGTTTGTAAGTTTTCCGTCTGGTTCGAGTCTTTTTGTATGAAGAGTTGTTATGGAACATAACATTTCATTTGCTCTGTCAAGGTAGTTCGTAAGTCCTCCGTCTGACTCGAGATCTTTTGTATGAAGAGTTATAGCACATAGTATTTCACTCGCTCCACCGAAATAATTCGTAAGTCTTCTATCTGACTCAAGTCCTTTTGTATGAAGAGTTATTATGAAATATAGTATTTTATTTATCCTACTGAAATAGTTCATAAATTTTCTGTCAGATTCGAATCCTTTTACAGAGAGCATCGTTAACTAGTATTAATCATTCGATTTTACAAAAGTGACTCGTCAAAAAAAAAATCATAAACTACGAAATAGTAGCTCAACTAAACTGAATTAACAATGCTTTCTTTGCTTTACATTTTATGTATTTTTTTATATTTTATAGAGTAATTATTTTTTTATCTAAGTTTTTATTCAAAACTAGTCAGCCACGCTCCAATCTTCTATAAAAAAAAATATATCCGGAGTAAGGTATGCGCCTCCACTCACGATTTTTTTCCAACTAAAATTTCACAAAAATGGCACATAAAAATTGTGTACTCAGCGGCGTACCCAATATTTAATTATCATCATAGCCTCAAAGGTGGTATCACTAATCAACTAGGAATGGATAATAAATTACGCAACTTTAAATAATAAGACACCATTTAATATTAAACAAATTAATTTAAAAACCTCTTCTGTAAAGTTGAAAATCTGTCAAACTAACAGTCTTTTGTTATCCGTCCCAGAACACTGATAAGAGAGAGATAAATCACGGAGAGACAAAGTCCTTTAATACGATGGTAAAATAGGGAGAGATCTATCTGAAATCAAAGAGATTTTAAACTTCTCATTCAGAATCGAACTCTATTCATTTTACAAAAAACAATTTCTGTCTTACCATCGTATTATCTCCGTGAAGACGTTTAAAAACCTCTCTACATGAATAAAGGTTACAAAATTTTGGTCGACTCCACTGATTAGAGACTCCGTGGGTTCCATCCGTGTAGCCAATATCGGTGGATGGGTCCGCGTGAAGAGCAGCAGCGAGTACGGGAAATGGATTCTGTTGCAAGCCGAAGGCCGGAAGACAACCAGGAAAAAACAAACGGAGTGGAGGATCGCACGCCCATATGCGAAGGCGTTGAGCTCCGCTGGCGCTGCGAGCGGCCAGGTTGTGGTGGTTCCATTCCCTCTCTCTCTCCTGCTTCGCCCTCCTCCTTCGCAGTCTTCTTCCTTCGCCTTCCTTCCTCCTCTAACTCCGACCCCGGTCCCTCGGGGGCGGTGGTCGCCGAGAAGGAAGGTGCCTTGGCTGCTCCATCGACTAGCTGATGTGAGTGTTTTCCGTTCATCATCTTTCTTTTTCGGTTTTTGTGTGTTATTCTACTTTAAAAAAATCTATCGTATTCGCTGTCTTCTTAGTGTTCGCGGCGAATCCTAATTCTTGTCTGGCCTCTGGGTTTAGTTACGTCCATCGGTAATTGTTTTCATCGATGATTTGTAATTGCCTTTGCGGTACTGTCTGGAAAATGCGATTGTTTGCTGTCAAGAATCACAGAACAGGGGTTTCACTTTGTCTGCCATTGTTTTTGTCGATTTTTTTATTTTTTTTATTTTTTCAGGTTTTCTCGTCTTTCTCGATCGCATCATTCTCGTGGAGGCTTTATATATATATATATATATATTCTTTTTTTAAATGCTGGCGCTGGCGTTTTGTGCTCAAAGATTTATTATGGAGAATTGGTTACGACATCAATATTATCACCATCGCATAGTTTTGTTCGACAATGCAGAGGTCTATCCAATCAATAAATAATGCTACTTCAAACTCTAAAAGTAATGCCATTCTGGTGTACCAAATACACCCGTCTCTTGGTCCCATCTGTAGCGTTGAAAGGGCTATAATTGATCAGCCATTGTCTTTTATTTTTATTTTTTGTTTTTGTTTTTTTTTTTTATATCTTCTCCCTGCGGTTACTTAAACGGCTGTCTAAATTTCTCTCTTCTCTCTTGCACTTTGGACGATTTTGTCACGACCAATCCTATTGTAAGGCCTATCCCTTTTAGAACTTTAATTTAGCTTTATAATTTACAATGCATAATTTGCCTATCAAATAGCTTACTATTATTTGTATGCTAATTTATGTACGATTTTGATCATAAGTACGTTGTATCGATCAAGTTTCTAATCAGATAAATCCTAGGACCAGTTCTCTCTGGCTTCTCATGGAATACTTAATTAGAGTCATTTTTAGCATCCTCCACTTATTTGGCATTCTAATATCAGAAATATAAAATAAAATGCATCCAAATCAAAAACGTTGAGCTATCAAGTACTAATCCAAATTGTGCCATTTTTTCATCTTTGAAGGTATAAAGCAAAGTAAAAAGAGGATAGCAGGTAAGATGCGGCGCTGGCTTTGCTGTGCTAGTCGTTTGGAACATCCATACCATGCCTATGAAAATGAATGCTTGACAAGCCCATCAAATGACACGTATGGTATGATGTTTGACCCAATGATTAATATACAGTACTGCTTGTAATATGGTATCTATAAATACATTGTGTACATACAATCTGGAAGGGGAAAGTTGATATCCATGTTGGTTAGTTATTGTAGAGTCTAGCTTTTAAATAGGTACATCATTAAGCATGTTTTCTATAGGGTCAGCCCTATTTTGTCATTCATATACCCACTAATAGAACTAGTGGACCTTTACTTCACAAATGTTACCAAGAGTTGCATCTTCAAATTTTCATGAATCAATCATTGCCTTTATTCTATATTTCCTTACACACTTTAATTTACTGTATAAACTTTAGGCATAGTTTAGTTACCAATGATAGGTTAATATAACACTTAGTATATTTTAGATCACTAATGACATGATAATAACAGGACGATAATGATGATGAGTTGGTACTTAGATTTCATTTCATGGATGTACTATATAAAAGTATAGGTTGAGGTGTCGAGCTATGTCACTCATCCTTTGAAATATTTTGTTTTGATCTCACACCAGCATGTGAAACAACATGAGACACGACCTCAAGATCCACTTCCTTTGCGAGTGTCTATGAGTGAACGAATTATCCATGAGAATTAGTAAGCATATGAGACGGGTTCTAATTTCACAGTGAGACTTCTTCAAAGTAAGCTTTCATCCTCATCTTTCTCCTCTTCCTCTGCCTTTGTTTGCATCTTTCTCCACTTCCTTCGCCTTGGTTAAGGTCATCCACATTTTCTTCCTCTACTTGAGCCTTGCTTAAGGATGAACCTTTATTCCTTTGCCTCAGCCAAAAGGAACTTCTTTTGGTATGCAAGCTCCTCTTTATCCTCCTCTTTTTTCACACCCAATATTCTTCTTTTTTTTTTTTTTACTTCCCTCTTGGAAGCATTTAACACCGATTAAAATAGAACAACATTGTTCCAAAACAATATTGTTTTGTTCTCTAGCCTCTAAAATAGGTCGATACTTTAAACCTTATTTTTAAGGGGATTAATTGAAAGATTGAGTATAAAGAACTTTCAAGAATATAAATTTTAATTATTTTAGTAATTAAAGTACAAATATTGAAGGGGAGCCTTGGTACAACAGTAAAGTTATTGTTGTGTGACCTGGAAATCACACGTTCGAGTCACGAAAATAGCCTCTTGCAAAGCAAGATAAGGTTGTATACAATAATCTCTTTCTTGAGATCCCGCATTGGCAGGAGTTTTATGTACCGAGTTGTCTTTTAAAGTACAAATATTCATATTCTAGCTTAACTGGTCCCACAAAAAGATTAATGTCCAATGGTTGATTCATATTCCTCTATTCTTGATACAATTCTCTCCACTTGTTTCTCCTTTTTAGTGTCAAACAACTATCTAATGCCTAAGAGTTCTTCTGCCTTAACAACTCGGTAGATCATTTGCTTCGGTTTTGTCACATCTCGGCAAAGGTAGGTCTACCTAGAGGCAAGATTTGCTCATTATGTATATTTAAAATAATGTTAATTTAAAGTGCAACATAAAGTCTAATTAAAATGCATACCTTAAAGGAAATTATAGTAGGTAACATGGTTACATTATTACTACAATGACATATGCATCTAGAAGCTAAAGAACCCAAAAAAAAAAAAGTGAGCACAAATTGCAAAGTAGGTGAATAGGATATATGTGCATGAATTTGATATCTTAAATTAAGAGCTTAAAGAAAAAAAAAATTATTAAAATTCATATTGCAGCAATTCCATTTCACTTTTTGTTAAGCCATTATAAGTATTGTCATTCTTTAGGATCATACCAATATTTATACTTAGTTACAGTTTCTCATCAATGATCATATCTATAATTATATTTAAATGAGTTGTAATTTTTGTTTCACATTGGTATTCCAATTTAAGGTTTTTATTTGTGTAAAAATGACTTTTAATTTTATGCCCCTTATTAGTGGTTATTATTCATGAGTTACAATTCCGTAGGTTGCCCTTATGTCATCTATGCAATTTCGCACGCCGCCTTTGAACCACTCATACATTGCCTTCGCATAACCTATATAATTTTGTGGATTGCCCTTGTGCCATTCGCAAAATTTCACCTTCATGACATCAGTACAATTCCGTACAAATTTTCTACATAGATAAGACTTAGTTCCTCTTTTGCTACATTTGACATCACTTCTCATTAAAATCACTTTCTTCAATCCTAATGGAAAATTTAATGTTAGTTAAATCCTCGCTATTGGACACAAATTCAATGGGAACAATTATCTCTAATGGCTCCAATAGTGATGATGTTCATATGTGACAAATCCATGATGATTATTTATCTAGAATATAGTTATGTCATGGTTAATTAATTTAGGATACAAATTCAAAAGCTGGAATTCAGTATTGTGTATGGTTGTGTCATGGTTAATTAATTCTATGGCCATTGAGACAGGAGAATATTTTTCTTGGGAAAAAATAAAAAAGCACCTTTTATTTTCATTATCATCAAAAGGGTCACCTTTTATTATATCGGAATGGTCTTTACTAATTTGGTCCAAATTACTTAAGATTATTAAAATCACTCTAAGGGGTATGCACCACCAAGTAAGAAATCTTAGTGGTGAAATAAAAAGGTACAAGAAAAAGTGAAAGAAAAACGAACAACTTATAAAGAATTATATATTTATAAGAATGAGGAAAACTTAGTGGCAGAAACGCGTAATTGCATTTGCGATCGTTGCGGAAATGCACGATCGCGAACGCGATTGTAAAATGAATTAATATATAAATTATAATATAATTTTAATTAAATAAATTGTATATATATAATTAAGCTGTAAAATTTAATTAAATAAATTATTAATTAATTTATATAATTATATAAATTTATATTTATATTTAAAAATATAAAAATAAAAAATATTTTAATTAAAATTCTAAATTCGAATTTATAATTTATTCAAAATTAAATCTTAAATTCCTTTTTAAAAATTAATTAAAATTTCAAAAAAAATTGAAATAACTTTAGAATTTTATAAGGAAATCATTTAAAAAAAGAAATCGAAATATACTTTAACAATAAACACTTGAAATCAAATGAATAATAAACATTTTAAATAATTAAATATTAATATTTAAAAGATAAAAAAATATTGAAATAGTATCGAAACGGACGATACGGTATCGAAATCGTATCGTTACGGTCACAGACTGAAACTTCGATACGGGTCAAAATTTTAAACCTTAGCGTTGTCAAGTTCCTGCACTACTTAAATACATATATATAATCATAATTCAAGAGCTAGCTTAAACTCTTTTCACAAACATCAAAACAAAAAGCTGTTGTATATAATTTGTTACTCAAAATAGGTTGTACAACAATTCTTATTTAATGGAAATGATCCTCAAGAGGAAGGCATTTAGCAATTTACTCAAATTTGTCATGGTATCAGAGCCTTCCTCTCAAATTCATAGCTAAATCTTTGGATTTATATCAGTTTTGCTTCTAAGTTTTCTGGTCTGTCTTGTTATTGTTTGGTTAATTAATTTCTTTTTGGGATTTTTTTGGTCAATTAACTTGTGATTGAGAGTATTTCATTGAGATTTTTGGTTTAGTATTTTTTTCGAATGACTATTGAGAATTTTTTTGGAAGAATACCTACAGAGACCTTGGCTATCAAATTTATAAGAAAGAATTATACATCATAGGAATTTCAGTTCAAATGCTTCTAAAAGGGAAAGAACTTTAGAGTCACATTGATGGGTATGACTCCTGATGATGCTAAGGAACTCTGCTAATGGGAGACAAATGATGCTTGAATTATCTCTTGGCTTTTAGGATCTATTGAAGCACATATGATGAACAATTTATGCCCCTTTGGTACAACTAAGGAGATGTGGGTTATCTGAAGCGACCATCAAGATAACATAGCAAGACGATTTCAATTAGAGCTTGAGAGTAGTAACTTCAGTCAAGGTGATCTCTATATTGAGCAATAATTATTATGGATTTCTTAATCTTTGGAGCGAGTATTCTGGTATTATCTATTTAAAGGTACTAAAAGAAGCTTTAGCCAGTATTCAAGAGGTTCATGAAGATAGTAGGTGTGATTGGTTTTTGATGAAACTAAGACCATAGTTTGAAGTTGCTCAAGTCGGATTGCCGAATAGAAATCTGGTTCCTTCTTTAGATGTATGCCTTGGTGAATTGTTGTGCGACGAACAAAGACTGACTACACAAGCTATTATAGGTGCATCACAGGAGAAATCTGCAATTGCTTATGCTGCTCAAGGGACAAACAGTGGAAAGGGTCAAATGCAGTGCTACAATTGCAAGGAGTTTGGGCATATTGATTGCAACTGTGGTAAGAAATTTTGCAATTATTGTAATCAACATACACACATTATCAAGGAGTGTTCTACACATCCAAAAAATCGGCGAGCCTAAGCTTTTCAAGCCGCTGTTCTAGACCTTAATATTGGTCCTACATCGATAATTAATAGCACAAATCAGTCTATTATTACTCTAGGAATGGTCCAATAGATGATTCTCATAGCCTTTTCCACTCTTACACTTTAGGGCCAAGGTAAGACTACTTCTCCATGGTTTGTTGACTCTAGAGCATCTAATCATATGATCAGGTCACCTAATTTGTTGCATAATCTACGATAATATATTGGTATCCAAAATATTCATATTGCTTATGGAGTAATCTTCCAATTACAACCATTGGTGATATAAGATCTTTTTTTCGTCATGTATTCTCTTCTGGGTTGTCTACAAGTTTAATTTCTGTTGGCCAAATGATGGATAACAATTGTGATGTACATTTCTCTCGTGGTGGTTATATTGTACAAGATTAGGTGTTGGGGAAAATGTTCGCAAGGGGGCCTAAAATGGAAAGATTATTTCTATTGTAATTTAGTATTCCTAGAAATTTATCCTTTTCTTCTATTGTTGTTGGAAATAAGGCTTGATGTTTGGCATAAACGATTGATCTTTGGGGACTATTGGGTGTGCTTGGGTTTTCCCAAATTGAGCTTACTCTGCTCCATATGGATAATACTAGTGCTATTCAAATTGTTGCTAATCTAATATTTCGACAGCGCACCAAGCACATTGAAGTGGATTTTCACTCTATCCGTGAAACATATGATGCTCACGTCATCACTCTTCCGCATATCACTATTGATCTGTAGACTATTGATGTGTTTACCTAGGCACTCTCCTGACACCACTATCATTTTCTTGTTGACAAATTGATGCTTTTTGATCACCCAATATCAATTTGAGGGAGGATATCAATGACAAAGATTATGGACTATCAATTATGAAATTTATTTTACTATAATTATGCTATTAACTATGTATATATTATTACCTAAAATAGATTATCTATAATTAGTATATTAGCTATATATAATTTCTTACTCAAAATAGTTTGTACAATAATTCCTATTTAACAGAAAGGATCCTCAAGAGGAAGGCATTCAACAATTTGCTCACTAACTTTTTTTGTACATTCAAGGTTAATCATAAAATAAAATTGAAGATTGAGATGCTTGATATAGTCTATAGATGTGCAAATCATATTTGTATTTTGAATGACAAAAATGAATAGCTATGCGATTTATACATCTTCGACTTAGTATCTGTTAAGGTAAATAATTTTAAAATCTATCATATCTCATACTCAAGCATTGTCCTATAGACTTAATCATGACAATTCGTGAGAAGTTTTCGTTGTAGCTGATACTCTTTTTGATGATGTCCTTTTGCAGCCTGGCTTTGCACATATATAGATTAGCCTCTATGTTAGTCTTCTTTTTAGTCCCAATTACATCCAATAAGTTTTACACCTTTAGATGAATTAATTAAGGGCCACCCCTATACATGGAGTCCATTACAAATTTCATGATCGTAGGTCATTTCTTAGAGTCAATCTCCCACATCGCTTCCTTGTAGGTTGTAATTTTATCGTCCTCACCAAATACCAGATAAAGTGTGGGAAGATGAGAAACTATATCTCTTAGGCTCCCACCAGTCCTACTTGAAAAATGCAATCTTGTGTCTCAAGTTTCGGTGTAGGCACAACTGGTAATTGTCCTAATTTGGGTTCAACGAAAGGAGTTTCTTTGTGTGGACCGTTATAATTTCTTTGAGATTTACTTATATCCCATTATTCCTGACATTTATCCATTTATTTCCAAGGAATACTCTGGGGCATGCCACACACATCGTACTATTGTGGATGGTAAAAGTAGTACCCATTGGTTTGCTTGAGGAGACTAAATGACCTCTGCTGTATTAAGGGAAGAAATAGAGAAACTCAAGGGTAAGAAAACAGGAAGAAATAAAGGAGAAAGATACAAAGTAGGAGATTCTACCAGTTCAATAATGGTATCAATCGAAACAGTAAATGAATAAATAAACACATATAACAATAATATTCATTAAACAATAACATTCACATACTAATTGAAATCAAATAGTCTAGAAGTCAAATATAATATAAAAAAATCAAACAAATATAAGATCAAAATAATACTAGAAAGATATAGAGTAGAAAGATAATATATCATAAGTAAACAACGTAACCAAAATAATCATATCAAAATATCTAAAGAGACCAAAGAAGGAACCATCTATCTCTGACTAGAGAGCATCCTAATTATCTCTCAATCCGAGATATGCTTCAGCTCTCAACTCTGTTATAATTAATCCATTACTATAAGTTGATTATCTAGTAAGTTTTCTTGTTAATTTAATTGTCAACGTTTCAACTAACTTATTAATCTTTTCCAAACTTAGTTCATTAGCTTAATTAACTTGATTAATCTAATCTAATTTATTAAGTCAATTAATGGATCAACTCAATTACTTAATTAATTTATTATATCCATTATACTAATCCAATAATCAGTTTACCTAAAATCCTAAACGAATTAATCGAGTAAACCGATTAATTAATCCAAATACTCCAAATAGCATATTAATTTAACTCAAGTAATTATTCTGATTAATTTAATTAACCAAATTAATTAGTTAATTAAATAGATTAATAGAATTTAATTAATTCAGATAATCGATTAATCAAAATTAATTCATCTTAATGATTAAATCAAAGTTTAATTAATTAATCTAAAACTAATTAACCATTTAATCCAATTAAATAAATCTAACCGTAATCAATTTTAACTGGCTAATTACTCTAACCTATTTAATCAATTAGCCCAATCGAATTAACTAACCGCATGAATTTCCGACGCTTGCAATGCCAACAGTAGTCGGATTCCGCTCACGATCGAACGAAAGTTGGTACGGTGGTTCCGACAAGATGGCAGCGGCAGCATTGTGAGCTCGCATCGGCAAAGCGAGAGCGGCAGTGCGGCGAAGGGCGACGCAGGCGTAGAGACCAGGAAGTCGAGCTGGTCGCGGAGAGGAGTGGATCGCGGTGGTGAAGGCTGGCCGACCGAGCAAGGCATCGGAAAGAGTAATCGCTGAGGGCGAAGCCCGGTGACAGCGTCGATCAGGCGCTACGACGACGTTGCTGAGCTGGATTACGTGAAGGGGGCGATGACGAAACTTGGTCGCGTGTGAAGCCGCCCGAGGCGGTGGAAGCCGGTGCTGTGTGTGTGGGCGGTGCGTGATGGCGGGCGCACAAAGGCCGCGGGCGGCGGGCGCTATGCGCATGGACAGCAGGCGGCGGCGGCGTGGGTTGCTGACGCGAGAAGAGGAAAAGGGTAAAACGGAAAGAACGGGATTTTAAATTTCCAAATTGAACTTAGGAAAAATTATAACCTAGGGCTTAATTATATACTTAGACTAATTGACTTAATCAACCTTAGCCAAATTTTTATCCCAAATCCTAATCTAGAGTTGGATTTTTTATAAACTTAGGCCTAGTTGAATTAATCAACCTTATGATTAATAATAGTTAGACTTAGTCCAATCTGATACGATCTTATCTCGAAATTATCAACTAAAATACTAATAAATAATAAATTTCCTTTTAATAAAATAAATAAATAAATATATTTTATTTATCTTGTTTTTAAATTATATTATTATTATATTATATTATATTAATTTTTATTTAATTTATTTTTTTCCATATATTACAAACATTGTAATTAAAACTTTAATTGTGTGCAATAATAATAAAAGTATATATTTTAAATTTATACATTCAACAAATAATTATTGCAAAAAGATTTAATAAGCATCAAATATCTCATAAGATAATATCAAAACTTAAACTCAATATTCAACACCTCAAATATAATATAGTAGTAAACATTTATAGCAATTAAATATTAGTAAAAATATTTTTAATTAATATAATTTATATTTAAAAAGTTTTCAAAACCATATCGGTTTGATATGATACAATAATTGTATTTTTCTGGTTATAACTCGAAACTCCGATATGACTTGAAATATTAAAAATTGGAATAAATAAAAATAAATTGAAAAAATCTTTAAAATTGGTGCATCTGCCATAAATGAAAATAAATTGAAAATATTCAAGATTGACACATTTGTAATAAATCAGGGATCTGAATTTTATTATTTGGTAGTTAACATTTTCTATTTTGATAATAAATAGGAAATAATTATAATCCTTATTTAGATTAATTTATTTTATTTATTTAGAATATTTATTTTGATATTTATTGGTGAGTCAAGTCTATAAAAGAAGTCTAGAGTCCTGTCATCTTTAAATTAATACTTCAATTTTACTTCTGTGTTAGAGTTTTTTCTCTATGTGAGATTGTTTCCTTCTTTGCTTCATCCACTTTGCTCTTAGTTCCGATGTGATTCGATAGTTCAATTTTAGTGCTGTGTCAAGATCTCCCATTTTGAAAAAAAATCATGTCCGACATCTAGATTCATACTCGTGTTGCATGATTGCACTTGAGTTCACATTGGTAGGTATGTACTTCAAGAACAACTCATAAACTAGTCAAGCAATGTATACTCAACTCGAATAACAACACTCAGAGAACATAAATCATTGAACATGTTATATTCATTTAATCAAATTTCTTCTTGTAGATTACTGGCATACATATTAGATGTACCACAATATAGTCTGGGATTTCATTTCTTGGTTTCAAATATTCTAATCTTATCCTACATGATTTTCTCATGTTATGATTCTTTCCTTTTGTCCAGGAACACCAAGAGTCTCTGAGTACTCTGCTGCTCCAAAAGCTGAATCCCTAATGGCACCACCACCTATAGAAGCACCTGCACTATTATTACATGAACTAAAAGAAAAAACTGATAATTTTGGATCAAAATCTTTAGTTGGTGAGGGATCATATGGAAGAGTGTATCTTGCAGAGTTAGATGACGGACAGAAATTGGCCTTGAAAAAGCTTGATTCAATATCTGAGCATGATACCAATACTGAATTTCTGATTCAGGTTTTCCTTCTTGTACAGAAGTACTGTTAATAGTTCATTCTCTCTGTTTCATTTTTGTATATTGTCCTTGAAGGAAAACAAATAGATCACCATTTTATATTATCCTCTTTAGTAACTGCACCTTTTTCAAACATTAGGTAGCCCTTGTGTCAAGGCTGAAGCATGAAAATCTTCTGCAGATGTTAGGATATTGTGTTGAAGGAAATATTCGATTGTTGGGTTTTGAGTTTGCAACAATGGGTTCTTTACATGACATTCTTCATGGTATATAATTTGTCGGTCATTGAAACATGCATTATCACTTGTATATCTAATGTCCTACTATCATGCTTTTTATAAACAAATGTCTGACCTTTTTCAAAATATAGGAAGAAAAGGAGTTCAAGGTGCACAACCTGGTCCTCCGCTCGACTGGATGCAGCGAGTAAGGATTGCTGTTGATGCTGCAAAGGGGCTGGGGTATCTCCATGAGAAGGTTAAGCCTTCAATAATTCACCGCGACATTAGGTCATGCAATATCCTTTTGTTCCAGGACTGCAAAGCAAAAGTAGCAGATTTCAATCTCTTAAATCAGGCACCAGATATGGCTGCTCGTCTTCATTCAACCCGTGTCCTTGGAACTTTTGGTTATCATGCACCAGAGTAACTTCTAATCTTGTCACCCTGCATTGTTTTGATGCATATTACGTCTATATTTTTCATTATCTTTATTTTTTATCATTGAGTAATAAATGGTGACAACCTTATAGTCTTTTACCTAAGGATTTAAATTTCAATCCATGTTGAGATTGGGTAGAAATTATCGCTTCGTCCATCGCCTAACACCGGTACAAGATAGTATCGAAGGTGTGGCTACAACGATCTCCGTAGGGCAGTGGGGGCCTCGCTGGGGCTAAGAGCGACCCTGGCACACCCTTGAGCCGCGTGGTTGCCTGTGTGAGGCATGAGTGGCCTAATGTAAGATCGCAGCGACCACTGGTGGCCTCGTGCAAGGTCGCAGCGGCAGTCGGCGGCCTCGCGCGACCCTGGCTACCACCTACGCGAGGGTGTGGTGGCTGCATGTGGCCTCACACAAGACTGCGGCGCCCGTGGGCGACCTCGCACGTGGCCTTTATAGGCTGCGGGGCTGCGACAGTGACAAACAACATAGGAAAAGAAAAAAAAAAGTCAATCAACTCTCCAAATTATAGTTCAAACTATATACAATCAATTAAAATTTAATAAAATTATTTTATTAATTTATATATTATAAATACAATTTTATTATTATTATATTTTGTTTTGTTTTTTTAATCCTATTTAATCAAAATTAATTAAATTAATTTTATTATTGTAATTATTTTTTGGTATTTTTTGTAATTATTTTTTTATTTTTAATATTTAAGTTAAATATTTTATTTTTAATTTATGTATTTTATATTTAAAAATTATTGAAATTTATCGGTATTATATGATACGATCAGCTATATCATTCCGTCAAACGAAACTTCGATATGAGTCGAAATTTTAAGTCTTTCTTTTACCTAATGATACAAAAAATTGAGCTAATATTTGAAAACTCTCCTTGGCATTAATCAAAGAACTAACAGATTATGTTACTTTTACGCTGCGAAAAATTCAAGATTAATGATGGAGATTGATAGACTCAATCGTAAATCTGCAGAAGAAGTTCTATATAAAGATCTGGAAAAGGAGTTTGAAGAACTAGACCCAGAATCTTCTGAAAAGGTCAGTTATCTTGAAGAAAGAATTATTTCAAAGGTTGACTCTGAATACCATCCTCGAAGAATGATAAACAGGCTTTACAACATGTTGATAATATTGGAAATCCCTAACCATGCTCCAATCAAGGTTAGTGCAATTCTAGACACAGGGGCAACCACTTGCTGCATAGACAAAAGGGCAATTCCTGAAAGTATTCTAGAGAAGAATCCTTATACCATTATAATCAATGGTGTAAACTCAAGACAAGTAGCAAAATGGAAGCTTAAGGGAGGACAAATGATCATAGGGGAAAATAAATTCAGAATACCCTTCACTTATTCTTTTGACATGTCTCTAGGGGACGGAATCCAGATGGTAGTGGGCTGTAATTTCATCCGAAATATGCATGGAGGACTCCGAATTGAAGGTAACTTAATTACCATCTACAAAAATGTTACCTCTATAAGTACAAATGATGCAGCAATACACGCAATACAAGAGCTAAGCATGGATGAAGATGAATATCTAGACATTCAAGAGAAGGTGTATTATGTCATGGAACCTTCAAATTCAAAAATCTTCAGAAGGCAGGAAGAGTTGATGGAAAGATTGAAGAATCAGGGATTTATAGGTGACGACCCAATGAGATACTGGTCAAAGAACAAAATTCTATGCAAGATAGACATTATTAATCCTGATATCACAATTCAGGATAAGCCTTTATCCCACATAACTCCCCTTATGAAGCAGACATTCGAGAAGCATATTAAGGCATTACTCCTGTTAAAGGTGATTAGACCAAGTAAAAGCAGACACAGAACCATGGCGATGATTGTTCGATCGAGCGCATTGATCCTCATTCTAAGAAAGAGGTAAAAGGGAAAGAGAGAATGGTCTTCAATTACAAAACCCTGAATGATAATACATACAAAGATCAATCTGACCTTCCCTAATCAATACTATTCTGAAGAGAGTCGGAAATTCAAAAATATATGCGAAGTTTGATCTCAAGTCAGGATTTCATCAAATAGCAATGGATCCAGAATCTATAGAGTGGACAGCTTTCATCAGCCCTTCTGGATTATATGAATGGATGGTAATGCCATTCGGCCTGAAAAATGCACCTGCGATATTCCAAAGAAAGATGGACTCATGCTTTAGAGGTACGGAAAATTTCATTGCCGTATATATAGATGACATTTTAATATTCTCTGAATCAGAGCAGGAGCATCTAATGCATTTAGAAATAATGCTTAAAATCTGTGAAGACAATGGGTTGATTCTATCCCCAACCAAATATAAATTGGCTGTAAGGAGAATTGAATTTCTAGGAGCAGAAATTGGAGAAGGAAAGCTGAAACTTCAACCGCACATAATAAAAAAGATTGCTGAGTTCAAGGAAGATCAGTTGAAAACTAAAAAGGGTTTAAGATCCTGGTTAGGAATTCTTAATTATGCAAGGACATATATTCCTAATCTAAGCACTCAGCTAGGACCGCTATATGAAAAAACTTCTCCTCACGGGGATAAAAGGATGAAAGAATCAGATTGGAAGATTATACAGCAGGTTAAAGATAAGGTCCAGCAATTACTAGATCTCGAAATACCCCCTGAAAATGCTTATATAATTCTAGAAACAGATGGATCTATGACTGGATGGGGTGGAGTCTGTAAGTGGAAAATGAGGAAATTCGACCCTCGAAGCAGCGAAAGAATATGTGCTTATGCTCATGGAAAATTTCCAACAGTAAAAGCAGCCATAGATGCTGAAATATATGCAGCCATGGAAACATTAAGCTCCCTTAAAATTCACTATTTAGACAAGGAAGAAATTACTCTCGAGCAGTTCATTAGCAATCATATTCCACAACAAAACTGCAAAGAATAAACCTTCCAGGGTCCGATGGATGGACTTCACTGACTATATTACAGGAACAGGGGTAAAGGTTAATTTTGAACATGTTGATAGTAAACTTAATGTTTTTGCAGATGCTCTATCCAGATTGTTTGAAAAGGAAGAGGCAATCCATATGATCAGAACAGAGGATGAGTGGACAAGGATTATGCATCCAGACATAACCACTACGGAGGACTACAAACTTCTGAACCAATATGAATCATTGGTAGCATCATCTCATCAAAATACATTCCCCCCAGAGGACCATGATAAACGCAGGAAAATGGCAGAAGTCGAAGAAAAATCAATCAAACAACTTTGCTTCGCCTTCAAGGAATTTGAGCTCATCCAACAGGTAAAGGAATCTGATTTCCTTTGCAGACGACATTGGGAAGGAGCCAAACAGCAATACTTTTTGGAAAAATCTCCAGACATAATAAAAGTAAGACGTGACATTTGGCGCGTTTCAAACACGCTAAGTGACATATACAGAGACATAAGGCAAATGCCTCCTTGAAAGCAGTGGTGAGCCCAATACAGCTAGAAAGATTGAGCCCCGGGGAGCCATCTTCGTAGCTGTAAAGAGTGTGTTGTCAAATCCGTAGTAGTAAGAGTGTCTTTATCAAATCCGTATAGTAAAGAGTGTCTTTGTCAAAATCGTGTAAAGTAAAGAGTGTCTTGTCGAAACCATGTGTCTTGTGAGTGGCTATCAAAGTCCTTTATGATATCGAAGGGTAGTGGACGCGAAGGACGATGGGGATAATCAATGATCACCCGCTTCGATTCCAATACAATCTATCACTCATTCACCTTCTGGCTTACTTATGGCTTAGGATTTTGTAAAATTTCTTGCTCACCCGGTCGGCTCTTCACGAGTCTTACGTTCACCGCGGTCTTTGCGATTAATTAACAAAACCGTTTCGCCTTATCAAGGAAATAATGAAATAAAGATGAATAAAAGGATAGTTAGAGAACCCGTACCTTCAAACCTGGAACATAAAAGATTCTACCAATACACGCCCTCCTGCTGTGGGCACAGTATCAACAGTCCAAGTACCAAGTTCAGAAAATCAGATACGAGACTACAGGCAAGGACAAAGGATGCTATATAATCTTCAAAGAAGGCTACTTCCTAATCAAAGAAGATACAGAAGGTCTATTGAAAGTCAGGTAGATCCTGAGGAACAGCTTGAGATTTCAAGAACAAGAAGAGCGAATATGGTACCTGCAGAAATACTATATTCCACAGGATTCCAGCCTACCAGACACAGAGTATACCAACATTACTCTGAAGAAGATCTTCTGTGCGTGGAAGAAAACCAGGTAGACCTTCCATTAAGTAAGCAAGAGAGTCATCAAAGACTTAGAAAGGATTTCACCATATTCATACGGGATTAGTTATGATCGTAACGCATGCTTCAGACCGCACTTCAAAGCACGAGTCCATCTTTCTTCGAATATCGCAGTGCATTTTTCAGCCGAATGACATTACCATCCATTCATATAATCCGTATAATGAAAGTCGCCCACTCTATAGATTCTCGATCCATTGCTATTTGATGAAATCCTGACTTGAGATCAAACTTCGAATATATTTTTGAATTTCCGACTCTCTTCAGAATAGTATTGATTCCGAAGGTCAGATTGATCTTCAGATTTGTATTATCATTCGTGGTTTTGTAATCAAGACCATTCTCTCTTTCCCTTTACCTCTTTCTTAAGAATGATCAATACTGCGCCTCGATCAACAATCATCGCCATGGTTCGCGGTCCGCTTACTCGTCTAATCACCTTTAACAGTGAGTAATGCCTTAATATGCTTCTAATGTCCGCCATAAGGGGAGTTATGTGGATAAAGGCTTATCCCGAATTGTGATATCGTGATTAATAATGTCTATCTTGCATAGAATTTTGTTCTTTGACCAGTATCTCATTGGGTCGTCACCTATAAATCCCTGATTCTTCAATCTTTCCATCAACTCTTCCTGCCTTCTGAAGGTAACCACCTGATGATTCAGTAATGGGTCCCCCACAATATGGACCCGCATCAAGACCGGCCGGACGTTCAAATCCTTACAATACTATGGACCTTTCAAAATCTTACACAGGGCGGTTCAAAGAAGGATATAATAATGAATTATGGCAGTTACCTTCTGCACAACAACAAACAGGTGCATTACTAGTCTTACTATGATATTGGTTTATATAACGACGCTATCTGGTGTGGGAATCAATTACAACAAATGTAATCGACTAAAAATATGGGCCGATAAGAGATCCAAAGTTCTATACATTGAAAACTTATTAGGGGAAATTGAGAAAAAGACCTTCATCCAATGGAGAATGATGTTCCCAGATCAGTATGATAAGTTAATCAATGATCACCCGCTTCGATTCCAATACAACCTTCTTCATTATAAAAGGACTAGAGTGTTAGGAGGTTTGAGGCATCCGAGCAACACCGAATGTTTCATTCCTCAAGTTTGTAAGTCCCAAGTTAAGTTCTCAGTTTAAGTCTAGCAAGTTTGTTGCAAGTTCTTTTCTTTAAATAAAATTCCGGACATAGTCAAGGTTTTATTTTTATAATAAAAGCGATCCTCATTTGGTATCATAGCTATGTTTCTTGTATAAAATCATTTATGTTCCAGGTTTGAAGGTACGGGTTCTCTAACTATCCTTTTATTCATCTTTATTTCATTATTTCCTTAATGGCTTATGATAAGGCGAACGGTTTTGTTAATTAATTGCAAAAGATCGCAATGAACGTAAGACTCCAGGAAGAGCCGTGCCCAGTCGGGTGAGCAAGAAATTTTACAAAATCCTAAGCCATAAGTAAGTCAGAAGGTGAATGAGTGATAGAGTTGAGCAAAATATAAGGCAATGATATGAGAAATCCCAAGCCAAAGACCTGGAATACCTTGATCTTGCCAAAAATCCCGAACCAACAAACTTACTTCTAGCTAACAATCTTGAGGTGGTATACTCCAGAGTATCATTATTGTCAAAAGTCACCTTAAAACATTTCTTTCTATTAGAGGAAGAAAATACCAAACTAAGAGGGGAAGTGTCTCTTCTGAGGAAAACGGTAGCATCCCTAGAAAAGGAAGTCATTAGTGGGAGAAGCCCAAATCTCGGGGAAATCAAAACAGTGATACAACCAGTCCTTGAAGAAGAAAAAGCCCTAGCAAAAGAATTAAAAACAAGTGTCAAAAAAATAGAACAAGTGCTGCAAGAGGTTAAAAATCTGATAGGTGGATGAGTGATTTGGAAAACCAATCAATTGATAGTTCGTCCACTCTATAGATAGGTTATCAACATCATACTATTTTGTTATTGTGTGAAAAAATTTGATATCTTAGATGCGTAGGAGGGAAATTGTAGTGGCTAGCGAAAGTGTGGAGGCAAAATATGATCCTAGCTGCTTTGAGCTTTCTGGTTAAGACAATTGATGACTGAATTGGTTGATGCTTCCACTGTGCTAATGAAATTATATTGTGGTAAACCAATTGCATGCATGTTTATTCCAATCTAGCATTTCATAGGAGAGCAAAACAAATAAAAAAAATGATTAGCACTTTGTCAAAGAGAGGTACAATTTAAGGTGATCACCATCTCATTTATTAGACCATCTCATTTATTAGTTCCAAGGATCATCTAGTAAACTCATTGACTAAGTTCTTGGGAGGTCCTAGAATTTAATATATTTATAAAAAGATGAAATTTCACAATATTTTCAATCAGCTTAGGGAGCATGAAGGGCTAGGTTTAAATAGTTAGGAACTTAATAAACATTTACATAAGATGGTCCATGTAAAATTGCAAGGTAATAGACATTTGTAGATAGGATTTCTGGATAAAAAAATTATTAATATATGCTTTGTACCAATCAATAGTTTCTTCTACCTTGAGGGTGTCAGTTAACTCAGATGGTAAGGACCTTTAGAGATGTTGCCAAGGTCCTAAGATTCAAAACCCGCCTTCATCGTAAAGGTGGGAACATTAGGGCTTCCACTAATATGTTACAAAAAAATGTGTCTTTTGATAGGATTGAAATAACGATAGAGGGGAGGTAAATATCGTTATTTAAAAATTGAGTTGATATTGAGTTATTAAAAGAAAGTAAAATGCAATGGAAAATAAAACAAGACAATAGTAAATTAGGAGATAATAGATTTAACGTTGTTTGGCTTATCTCCGGAGTTCTTATTCCATGGCCTATGATCCTTCACGTGGATCAATCGAAAATCAAACCATTATATTTTCTCCTTTTCAAAGGATCCGAGGTAGAAAAATCTTTTACAAAAGAATAAATAATAAAATTCAAGTACAAACAAGAACAAGGCAACATAAAAAATATATCAAGCATTGAAGGTTGCTTAAATAGAGAAGCATAGCAATGCGTAATGAAGACTTAGAGAACTTTCTTGAAGAGAACTTGATATTTCGATGTTTTGATTAATTGATGTGTTCCGTCGACCTCCTTGTTATAAACCTATTCCAAGCGGCCTCACTAGCATCGATCCGATTTAAGTAACCTAGTTTATATCGGGACTCGATCACCCGAACGCCTTCCGGGCCCTGCTGTCGTGGGCGTAACCTATTGACATAAATCCAGTCCTACTAATCTAGTTCATATCTGAAATTCGATCGCTCCGATGCCTTCCGAGTGACCTGATGTTGACATGGTAGAACCCGTGGATGGCCAATCCACATTTTCTATGATAAGTTTTTCAATTGACTTGTTGTCTTTTATCTAGAATCAATTTGGATCTAAACTACGGTGCTCGATCCCTTCCGGACATATAGATTCAAGCATCCGATCCGATAAGGACGCTGATCACTCGACCCGATTGACCCGATCCAAGATAAGTTTATGCATCAGAGAGTTAGTGCACAAATAATTCTAGTATCGAAGTAACTCAGTTGTTTCCCTCTTAACTTACGTCAAGTTTGTATCTAGCTCAAAAGACTACCCTTATTCAGAGTTAGTAGCACTCCCTCATTATCTTCAAATAGAAGATTTCTCTTTTGAGTTTACCTTTCCTGATACCTCTAAGACTTACCTTGTTCAAATATGGACCTCCCAAATCCATTTGAATTTTGTTACTTGGTCTCACTGGATTTTCCTTGGTCATCTAACCTTCTATCAGAATCCTTATCTCCTAGACACTCTTAGACTTCACCCTACTAGGTCTTCTTTGATCTCCTGCCCGAATGTGTCTCCCAAACATTTCTGGACTTCATGTGTCAAGTTCCTATATCTGCACACTTGACATACATCCTAACTTTAAATTTTGTGTCGTACATCAAAACACAAGTTCGATCTTATGGTATCCCAGTACTAGCATTTTCTACCATGTTGAGAAAGGATTTAATAGGAATTGAGCAGCAAAAGGGAAAGATGTAAATCAGGATTTCAAATAGTAAAATCTAAACTAAGAAGTTTTAATAGGTCACTTAATATGAATGCCAAATTTCTTAACTATTTTATTTTTGAAACTAGATAGGGTAAATTAGTAAGTTCATCTAACTCGTATTTGATAGACAACTCTAGCTCCTTGAATACTTCTTGTTGTAATAGTATGTTTAGCAAGATTTTAATCATTAAATATTTTTGTATGTTTTAAAACTTGAGCAGGTATGCTATGACAGGTGAATTAACACAGAAAAGTGATGTGTATAGCTTCGGTGTTGTGCTTCTAGAGCTGCTTAGTGGCAGGAAACCAGTTGATCACACAATGCCTAGAGGACAGCAAAGCCTCGTCACCTGGGTATGCATTTGTTTCACAAGTATATTCTAGGTTACCCATCAATATTACAACTAGTTAATACAATATGCAAAAACAAGAAATAAGAACAATGCAAGTGCAATACTAAATTAGAAGTGTATACTTGTGTATATATTTCTTCTCAACTCCAAGCTATAAAGGACCAATGATATGTAGAATCCTACCGATAAGTAGTTTAGTGGCAGGATTAGCAAATACGTGTATAGGGTACATTTAGTAGAATTCTGCTTGTTGAGTATTAATACTAAAATTGTAAACCTTGTTGCAACTCTTTATAAATATTATATTCAAAAAAAGAAAAATGAAAAGAAAACTCTTATGAATAATCCTGTAGTTACAGTGAAGTTTTGTGGCTCTTTCCTTTCCAAATAAAAGGAAAACTATTCCTGTAGTTTACAAATTAGTAAATGCTAAGAACACACTCAATTCCATGTAATAGCATCAATCTTGCAAAGTCTTTTCTTGTATAGCCGATCCATTAAGATGTTTCATCTTAACACGATGCAGGCAACTCCTAGATTGAGTGAGGATAAGGTAAAACAATGTGTGGACCCACGACTAAATGGAGACTATCCCTCGAAAGCAGTTGCCAAGGTCGCCTAGCACTTAAATTTTTCGATTTCTCATAGTGGTTGGCATAGAGCTGGCAATGTAATGGCCGCTTAAGCATAATATTTTATGGCTGATGCCAATAGAGAATTTTGCTTTGTTTGGGCAGTTCGCTGCTGTGGCAGCTCTTTGCGTGCAGTACGAAGCAGAGTTCAGGCCCAACATGAGCATTGTGGTTAAAGCACTCACTCCTCTCCTTGTCAACAAGTAGAATCCGGCCAAAACAGGTCTTGCCACCACCGTGCTCGGTGGTTGATAATGCAATGTCAAAAGTTTCTGTACATTTGCTCTTAAATATTGATCTTGCTCCATTTTGTTTGCCGGGAATATTGCACAAACCCAAGCTTCTTTTTCATGAATCTTATTCACGTGCTCATCTGTTTTTGATAGCTGAGACTTGAGAATGAGTTGCTTATTTTTGCCTCATTTATCTGAGCACTTGAGCAGGCGCTATTGCATTATTTCCGACAACTCCTTGTTGGTTACAATGATTCAAAAGTATCAGATTGATCTGGAATGCTTAATTGTTAAGAATATTGTCATATTTCCTTGTTATAAATATTTTCACATTCATTTGATAGCATTTAAATTTCTTATTGCATTATGGAACTTGCAGAAAGTCTCCCAGGATAAATTTTAGGCACAAAATTTTCTGATCTAAATAAGCATCTCCTCTTTCATATAGCTGAAACTACATGAACTAGTGTCTTTCTGGTTCAATTGTCTGGCTGCCTTACGATAAACTACATGATTGACACAATATTGTCATATAGTTTTTCCTCAATGAAAGAAAAATCACACTATTGCCTCTTTGGATTATATTGGTTAACCATTAAATTAACCTTTCTACTCTTGCAAAACTTGATCATGTGAAGTATGTTTTAGATTCATCTTTAATTTGCATGATTAAAGATTAAATTGACTACTCTTTAATGCAGTGTTTTGTAGATTGTAGTGGATTAACTGGTTTAATTGCTTGACTCAATAACTGGATTTTGGTCTGTTGGTTTTGAGTAAATATTTTTTAGAAAGTAGTTTTTAGTCTTTGTTTTAATATTTGGTGCACTATAAAATATGGTCAATGAAACATTTCTATTAGTTAATAAAAAAAAAATGAATATTTTGGAGGAAAATGACTTTCTTTATCCCCCCTGTGCAAGAGCCCTTCGCCTTTAGCAAGAACCTCACTCTCTCTGTGCTCTCCTCCAGCTGATCTTGTCAGCGTACCCTTTACTCATCCTTAAACCGTCAAATATTGTTTGTGAGCTCCCTCACATTGTGTGAATTGATGGAACCACTCAACCCACCTTGCTTGCAAGAACAGAGTCATCGGAATTTCTTGTCGCATCTAGTTCATTGGATCGCATGTCTTACTTAGCTTGTATGGATCATTTGGCTTGCTCTTGGCTTGATCAACCCTTTTGGATTGATCAAACCAACCGCTTAGATAGCTTGGACTAACTAGCTTGACCAAGCAAACTAGTTCAAATCGACTCAACTAAATAGACCAATTTGACCAACATACCCAGATTGATTAGTGAGGCTTAGCTAGCTCAATGAACTATTTAGATAGATTGGGGATCAATTGACCCTATTAAGATATTTTGATTAAAACACTTTAGAAATGTATACAGGACTGAAATCATATCATATGAACTAAAATCATAGTTAAAGAATAGAAAAACAACCACTAGACCACGGTTTAATCATTAATGAGGCTAAGGGGGTGAATAGTTGATCATTCATTATCTTGCTTGATTCCACAATTTGAGTTAGTGCAGTAGAAATATAAAACATAATTGAAAAACACAAGCAAGCCAAAAATGAGTGTTTTATGTGTTTTGAAATCCACAGGTTCTACTCAGCTTATGACTTGTTGATAATTCACCCCCTCACAATTCATTACTTTTTCTTTTTCTCGAAAAGCTTTCGGAGATGGAGAACACATTTACACTCTTCTTATAGTAGATGCAAAGAAGAAAAACTGAGAAAATTGAGCACAAGGCAAAACATAATTATTAAGCTTAAAGATGAGAGAATAGAGATCAAGCTTTTAGTTCCTTTTCAGCCTTCAAAGAGCTTTCTAGTCTTTGATTAATCGACTAAATCATACGTTAACTATTTTGATTTCATCAATTTGCTGAGAAGCAATGACTATTTTAGTCAACTAAAATGAATCATCAATCTATTGATGAACAGTAGCTCATAGGTTATCGAATATCATTGTAGTCCATTGATGTTAGAGTGATGACTCTTTTCTAAGTATTTAGTTGTTGATTAATAATTAACTTGAATCACTAGTTGACTAATTGGGCATTAGTCAACTAACCATTCACTTGACCATCAAACAGAATCATTTTATGACATTTTATTCAAGTCTAAGTCAACTACCTAATTGGCTCAAATGTCAATCAATTGAAACATAGTTCCAATCAATAATAGTTTTAACTTTGACTACTTCTACGGTCAAGTCCCTTCCTAGATGTAGTCACACTCATGGGTCAAGTCCCTTCCTAGATGTAGTCACACTCATGGCTTATTGTACAAGTGCACTCAACTCATCCTCATAGGGATTAGCTATATGCCAAAATGTTCCTCTTCATAGATTTTCACTATATTAAAAAGCCTCACTTTTGGGACTTCCATGCCAAGAAATTTTATTGTTGGTGTAATTGTACCCCAAGTGGTCTAATGTGATCTTGAATTTTGATATTTGTAGAAAGCATTTAAGTTAGGTCTTATCCTATATTTGATTTGTATGTTTGAGCATGCAAGAATTGTAAGAATACACATGAAATTTAGAGGGCTCATGGCCCAACAAGATCAAGTGTATATGGATGTTGGCTTGGCGTGGCCAAGGTAGCAAGCTAAGTGGCTTGGAGATCCGAAGAGGTTAGAGGAGGAGTCTTCCAGGCCAAGAGGCCTTACTATTGTTGCAATGGTGCTCCAAGTGTTTTGGTATGACATTGGATTTTGATATTTGTGCAAAATTAGGTCTTGTCTTGTATTTGATATATATGTTTAGTGTGCAAAGATTATAGGAACACATATGGAGATTAGATAACTTGTGGCACAACAAGGTGAGTGTACATGGATACTGGCTTGGCATAGCCAAGGTGACAAAATGAGTGACTTAGAGGTCTGAAGAGATCGAAAAAAGATGGTATCAAAAATACAAAGGACCAGAGGATGAGGAGTACTAAGATGGTGTTGCTAGGTTGGTAGGTCGATGGCTTGAGGTCCATTAAAATTAGAAAAGGTTGTATGAGGTAGACCGAGGAATCACAAGACGAGGAGCATTGAGGTAATAAGGATGACAACCATTGGAAGCGGACTATGTGGGCTTAAGGCATGAAGGATAACATGTGAAGGAGCCAAGGGATTGGATGTATCCAAGAGATGTATGGCCTGATGATAGATGACCGAGGGCAAAGTCAAGCTGCAATTGTAAAAAGTTTAGTAAGGTGATTGTTTAGTAACATATATCTATGGGGACGACTTTAGAATTCAATAAAAGCATATTCAAACTTAGAATTGATTTTAGTCAAGATCATCAGTCAACTATTAATGAACAAAAATTGATTAGTGATTGGGAGCCCAATGCTCTAAATGGATATGAGGTATAAGAATTGACCAATCAACTGATGATAGATATCAATTGGCTGGTGTTGGAATCAATTGGTGTAATAGTTAGTCAACAACAAACTAAAATTCCAAAGTTGTAATAAACTAGGATTTGTGGTTTAGAGCAATCAACTGATGTGGATTTTAGTTGGTGACGATGATCAATCGATTGGAGTAGCCAATAGGGTCACCAATGTAGAAAGCATAAAAAAATTATTATTGCGCTATAATGAGGATCACAAGGACTAGTCAACTAGTAAAGAAAAAGCGTACTATTAGTCGATAAACAAACTTATAATAAGATATCAAAAGCTTTAAAAGGAGGAATTAAGGGTTGTTTCAAGGCAGGCGAAATAGGATTGGTGAATACTATTAGAGCTTTGTATTTCCTCAAATCATTTTTCCTTATAATCCCTTTGTAATCTTGTGATTGTAAGAAATTTCTCCATCTCTGATAGTTGAACGAGAATGAAAAAGTTAGTGGCCTTCCAAGAGTGATCCATCATTGGTTGTAGAGTAGGAGCTTGGAACCACATTAATTAAATGTATTAGCAATTAGTATGAGTGACTCTTATTTATGTGTTTGTTGTTGTACTAATTATAATTGTAACCTTGTTATTGATAAAAAAGAATAGATAGAATCATATTTGTAAGTAACGATCGCTATTCATCCCCTTTTAGATTGACCATTCGGTCCCCAACACATGCTTCTCAAACTTCATCGACTTGCCTACTGTTTAGTTCTCCTTAATTTGTTAGGATTTCAACTTGCTAAGTATCCAGTCCTTGATTTATTTGGACTTCAATTTCTCGAGTATCTAGTCCTCAATCTATTTGAATTTTTATGTGTCAAGTATTCAATCCTTGACCAACTTAGGCTTCTATTTGCTAAGTATTTGATCCTCAATCTATTTGAACTTCTGCTATTGCACTTGCAATACATGTTACACTAACTTGCACTTGTATACTCAACACACATGAGAAATTATAATATCAACCGAACTTAAACTTTTCCAAATATAAAAACTATATGCTAAGAGGTATAGTTGCACCAACAACTACTAGGGATGCAAAGGTGCACATTATTTTGAGCTCTTTAAAGGTCGCTAAAATGTTTTGACCAAATCATGTTAATGGTCTACAAAGGTCTTAAAATCATATCATATAAGCATTATTGCATCATTAATGATGTGTGTAATTTATATAGGATTTTAGTGGTTATTTTGGCACACATCTTATTGTTGGTGCAATCAGCCCAGGTCATGATTGACTGGACTCGAGTTTGACTCGAGCGATATTTTGATGTTCGACAAAAACATATGACAATGTGATTGTCGTGGTAAAGTCCAAGTCATGGGTACTTGGCATGGAAAGTCCAAGTGGGACACTTGGCATTGGGAAAGTTCAAGTTTTGAGTACTTGACATGTAAAGTCCAAGCTTGAGTCTTGGCATTTGGGAAGTCCAAGGGGTTTGATATTGGCGGCGTAAAGTCTAAGCGGGAGTCTTGGAGGCATAAGTCCAATAGTTGGCGACGTAAAGTCCAAGTGGGAGTCTTGGCAATGTAAGTCCAATGTGCCTTGGCGGTGTAGACATCGTTAGCATGACAATAGCCGATGGAAGCACCTGAAGGCTAGCGTATGGATGAACAAGTCATGGATGACTTGAAGGGATTCGATAGGCGTGAGGCTAATGGAGGTGGCTAGAAGGCTTAGGTCTAGGCTACGGGTGGTCTAGCAAGTATGGGAGCACCATACTTGGGTTAAAACCTCATATTTGAGGTGTATCAGTCGATTGGGACTATGGTCGATCGGTGATGGAGTCGACAAGGTATGGTGTAGGAAGTGCCACAGCGGTCATGATCTTGGCGGCGGTCATTCGAGCGATCGACTAGTGCAGTTATCGGTCGGTGATGGTGGGCTTCGGGCATAGAGGGCTCTCGATCGAGTGATTGGCGAACACTTCGATTGAGCCATCAGTCGACCGATGATGTATCCGTTGGATTTATCCGACGTGTTTTATGTCGTTGTGAGACAACGGCTACAAGTGCAGTCGACTGATGGTCCCGATCAGTCAACTACTAGGCGAAATCCAGTCCAAGGAGAAGCTTTAAAGGGAGCTCATGGAGGGAGGATTAACCACCGGTTCTTGGACGTTTTTGGGGCGATTTGCTGCTGCAAATCAGGGTCTCCAAGTGCATTTCAAGCAACCACAAAGCAAGCATCCAAGTTCACAATTGTAAAGTGTTTCTTTACTTGTATTTGTGTAGTTTACTTATATTAGCTTGTATTTATGGTTATTACTGTTGTAATACATTGTATGAGGTTTCTTCACCTCCGATTTATTGTCGAGAAGGAGTTTATTTGATTAGTGGTGTTGTACGCATCGCTAGAGCTTGTTTGAGCTCGATCCGTGGAATAGGAACCATTCGATTCCGAACCACGTTATATTTTGTGTTGTGGATTGTGTTTTTCATCTTTTGTTATTGCTATTATATATATTTCGCTGCGCTAACACGACTTGTAGAGTTGAACACGATCGTAACCCATCAAATGACGAATACGAGCTATTCACCCTCCCCCGCCTCCCCCTCTAGCAGTCACAAGATCCCCTACACTTATTGTATTTAGTTGATATTTGATGCATTTTTACTTAACTTTGCATTGTATAATTACTTCCTTGTTTGGAGATCTGCTTTTGTTGTTTTCCTCTTTACAGGAAGGAGTTTTGAAGTGTTGAAGATTCTTGCGAAGCATGGAAAGAAGGGAAGCTTGCTTCGACCGTGTTCCCGATACATGGGCATGATTCCCGGGCAAGAAGGATGAAGATCAAGCTTTCTTCCAGAAGAACACATGGTAGGTCGTATGTTTTGCACACTACCGTGCCCTAGTCTGTGGCAAGGGTTGTGTGGCAATGGCACGACAGAGTGGATTTCTTCAGCATGAAGCACAATTGGCCATGTGAATTTCACACGATCATGCCTTCTTTCAGATGAATCTCCAAAACGACACACGGCTTGGCTGTGTGATTTTCACACGTGTCGCACTGTCGCAAATTCGAGGTGACAGGTTTTTCGCACATTTATGGAAAGTCGGGGTTGCTTCTATATATAGGAAGGCTTACCATACAACGAGGAGGATGGTAGATGCCCTAAAAAGCATCAAGAGTTCATAAATTAGAGGAGGAGAGGAAGGAGATTCCAAGCCAACAATGAGAGTTCATCCATAAAGGAGCACCCAAGATGCTTCTTCAACCAAAGCAGAGCATATTTTCTTACAAACACAAACAACTTTGGTTGTATTACTTTTCTTTCAATGTCTTGTGTTCATTTTCCATTGTGTATGGAGTAGATCTCTAGATTCTAAAATTAGGGAATAACCGTATGTATGTTGAACTTTGTCATGCAATGAATTCTGAATTTTCTAATTTTATTTGCAACCTATGTTTCCTAGTTTGATGAAGATGAGTGGTTTTGCTCTTATTCTACTATGCACAATTGATGTGGGTGGAAAAAGCATTCATAGCGAAATCTAGGGGAATCTAAGGAAGAACCGAAAGGTTACTTCTCCCCAGAAAATGTAGAAACTAAAACGCGAAAGAGTAGGACATGGAAGAAGGTTCACTTTTCGTGGGGAGAAAACAAGACATCCTAGAACTCCATGAACCTATTCCATCTAGAGGGCACGAAGTAGGAGATAACAACTCAGAGGCATTGAGGGCCCACGTGATAGGGGTAATATGTTGATAGCAACCTTCTGAGCTCTGTTCATCTGAAAGGGATTTTCTAGATTGGGTAGGCAATTCTCGTGTAGTACCAAAAGTTCACCAGGATTAAACGAGATGATCCACCCACAAGATCAATTATAGAGAACTTAGGAACATAAGTAGCTGACATGTTCAACATCATATAGGTGAAATCGAAATCCTAAAATCCCTTCTAAACTTGAGTTAACTCTTTTTCTTGCTCCGCGTGACACTAACCCTCGAGCTTTGTCTGTTACGAATATTAGGCTAGAATAATTTCCAACACCAAGATTTAGTCCAAACAATCTAAACCACTAAATAGACCGATAATCGAATATTAGTCCCTATGAGATTGATATTATTTTATTACTTGACGACAATCGTGTACTTACGGGAGTTGAGCGCAAGTCGATCTTTGGCATCACAGTTGAGGAATTGATTTGTGCACATCAAGTTTTTGGCATCGTTGCAGAGACTGATTTACTCGATATTGGTCAAAAAGTGCATTGATTGGATTGAACTTAGTTTTCTTTAGTTTTTTTTAGCATTAGTATATTCCAATAGTTTTCTTTTCAGTTGTTTTTTAGTACATGCTTTCATATTTCTATTTATTTTAGATTGTTTGCAGAAGTCTCTTTTCCAATTTAGTTGTATGCACATGTTGGGTTTCCCTGGTACCGCGGCGAGTATGTATTCGAATACGTTTCGTAAACATGCACACAACAAAAGCAATAAAAGTAATAAATCTAATTTATTACAACACACACATCACACGCATGCAAGATACAACATGTGTAGACATAATCGCTATTTAAAATTTTACAATAAAAGGAAATTACTCTAGTTATACCTGACATATCACGTGTACAGGGAATGACATCAACCGAAGCAACTCTCGCTAGAATTGCCTCTATCCGATCCACGAGTATCGGGATAGTTTCACCAAGCTACGAGCCTCGCCTTCGTAGGAGTTATCGTAGTAATATATGAGAGATGTCCTAAGGCAATCGCCTTATGTATGAATCATTTATATGATAAATGAAGATTCACTATTTGAGTATACATGTTTTATGTATTTGATTGGATCTTAAACTCATTTACTGAATGTCCACGATACGATTCACAAAGATGAGAGATTTGTGATTGGATCACAACTAGTGAGTATCTCTACATGTGTAATTGTGATGTATCGGAATTATCCCTAGTCGATGAATTGATGGATTTGGACACCATCAATTCTATTGAGACTAGCACGAGGTATACTCCTTGGTGTATCCAAGCAGCTGATTCTCACTGGCTGGAGACATAGTGATGTCCGGAGTTAATCGTGGATGCTAGTTATGGTAACTAGTTCATTGGAGTGACCACCCGTAAGACTTCATATGGTTCTCTGCATATATAGATATGTCAATGAAGTTCTTACTGTGGCTTAAGTGCGATGTTCCTTTGACTTGCGGTATTCAAGTCATCTTGATCATGGAGACTTATGCTTTGACATCTTAAGCAAACATCTCCGAGGAGATGTGGACCCGGGATGATTGGGTATAAGTCGAAGTGATCGAAGGTGTTTGAATAGCCTATAAAGGATTCACCACTCCTTGCGAGGAGATGTATACCGATGGCCTCTCGTCGGATTGTTACTAAAGTCTTTGGCCAAAGCATTACATGTTTAGAGTAAAGTACTCTTCGATACATGTGGAGTAACTAGAATCCGTAGGATGAGGAAATGATGCTTGGGCTAGGTGTGGTGAGTCGACTTAGTGGGGACCGACACAATAGACCATGTCCTGAACCAAGTGGGTATAAGATGAGTGAAGGGAATGGGGCACGATTCATTCGAGCCATCTTGAAGGGTTTCGTAAATAGTTACGGATCAACTGTTGATCTTTTGGTTAATTGGGGATCATGATGTACTACTAGGTGCCACTCATGATCGCTCTATAATTAATGGTTAATTATAGACGGCCAACATAAACCGAGAACCTATTTGGTCACACGCACAACGAGTGTAATCCAAAGGATTTAAAACGAGCTTGAGAATGGGATTCTCAGACCGAGAGAAACTATGTTTGGTTGGACCAAACATAAAGCGAGCATGAAATTGTTTCAGTTGCAATGGAAGCGTGGATGGGCCGTGTCTTATGAAGACATAATGGATGGACCAAAATGGTTTGGTTCTAATCAAATGGATGAGAATAAACCAAAGGGTTTGGTTTATTTTAAACGAATGAACCAAAAGTTGGTTCGTTTCATTTTAACTTAAAATAAACCATCATGGTTTGGTTTATTTTGACTTATCCTAATGGAGCGGGTTAACGGGCTTTATGGATATGATCCATTAACCATTAAGAGAATTAGTTCTCTATAAAATAGGGCTTAAACCCTAACCCTAACCCTAATCTTGCAATTGAGTTGCCGCCCACCCTTGAAGGAGGTTTTCGACGCCAACCCTAGTGTGCCGCCCAACCTCTTGTGCCGTGTCAACTTGTTGCCGACTAAGCTTCAGCCGGTGAACCTCCGGCGACCCTCCGGTGATCTCCTCTAGGTTCGGTGATAAGGTGAGCTTCCATCTCTCCTGTCGGCCTCTATTCCTCCACCAAAAGCTATCCGGTTTTTCGGACAGCTTGTTTCTTTGTTGTCGGGCGTCGTTTGGGCGGCGGTTAGTGCCCGATAGCACCTAACTTTCCGGGATTTGATCTCCGGTAATCCTCTGAGGTGGAGGACGAAGGATTCGTCAAACGGTTGACGAATACCTCTCCGGAGAAGCGAGTTTTGAGAACTCATTTTAGGATCCGAATTTGGATTCGGATCGTGATCATCTCTCGATCACGTCGTCTTCAACACGAGGCTAGTAACCCGTACGAAGACGAAGCTCGTGACTTAGCGATGTCATCCCGAGGAGCTCGGCGTGGATACGGATAGAGACGATTCTTACGAGGATCGTTCCGGTTGATGCCGTTCCCGCTACACGTCATACGAAAGGTATAACGTAGAGAACTTTTCTTTTATTGCAAATTTTAAGTTACGGTTATGTCTACACTTGTTGTAATATGCATGCGTGTGTTGTGTGTGTTGTAATAAATATAGATTTATTATTTTTAATTGCTTCCGCTGTGCTCATGTTTACGAAACATGATCGAACACACACACGCCATGTGCGTTTAAAACCCAACAAAGGGTATCAGAGCCTGAGTTGTGTTTCACATAATCGTAAAATTGGTTTTGCGATAGTCATAATGTATTTCTTTAAATTTTCTAAATTTTGGAAATTTAGAAGTATTTATGGAAATTTTTCAATTTTGGAAAGTCTAGAAGTATTGATGGAAATCTTCCACTTTTGGAAAGTTGGAAGTATTTATGGAAATTGATATTTTCCATAAATAAAATATTTGATTAGATTCTGGAAATTTGTTTCCTAATTTAATTATGATTTGATTTGAGAAATCAAATCTTAAAATATTTTATTTCCATAAGTAGTTTTAAAGATTTAGGAAATTGGTTTCCTAAATAGATTTTCCATAATCAAATAATTCCATGAATAAAATATGTGATTAGATTTGGAAATTTGTTTCCTAATTTAATTATGATTTGATTTGGAGAATCAAATCTTAAACATATTTTATTTCCATAAATAGTTATGACATATAAGGAAATTATATACATGACATAATTATATGCCATGTAATTGCATTAGATGCATAACATTATGCCATGCGTGTCGTGACATGTAGATGTATGCCATGTATGCCATGCCATGTAGATAATAGTTATTTGCATGCAAAGAGGATGAGACATAAAACCCTAACTCAATATTAAAGCCTACACCTTCCATTAATATGGTTAGAACCAGAGTTCTGTTTCTTGTTTGGGTTGTTGGACTCTCTCCAAGCCCGGCTCGAACCTGAATATGTTCAAACCATGGAATAGTTTAATACTAATATGGTAAGAGTCAGAGGTCAATCGTTAGCTTTGGTTGTTGGACTCTCTCCAAGCTGGGCTAATTGGTTGAATGCACTCTAACCATATTAAAACTATGTCCCGATTAATGGGTTGGCTTTAACCTGGAGCATCGGCTTGTTGGACTCTCTCCAAGGTCGATGTAAAGGGAGGTGAAGTTGGGTGCTATGCATATGATGCATACTTGTTAATGTGTTAACAACCCGATGTATGTGTGAACATTCAATTAGTTGATAGCACATTGTGATAGTTGCATATACGGGATATGCAATCGGTATAGATGATACCTACCGTCATAGTTATGAATGGCTTGTTGGACTCTCTCCAAGGTTGTTCATAACTATGATGGATATCAGCCCATTCGGAGATGGACCTACGATCTCCCGAAGTGATTTTGGGGTTTTTGAAATTCGAAAAAATGAATGGGATTTATAAATGTATATTGATGCATTTTAAAATCATTTTCTCATATATGCTCGTTTTGTATTTCTAGGTCAATAAATTGATCATGACGTCTTTGAATTTGCGCACTATTTTGGATTCAAATAAATTGACTGGGCCGAACTTCTTGGACTAGCTTAGAAACTTGAGAATTGTTCTCAAGGTGGAAAAGCTTGCGTATGTCCTCGAAGCGCCTCTTCCCGTCCATCCTAGTGACAACGCAACTCTGGACCAATTGTTGGCCTATCAGAAACATGTGAGTGATTCTGAACAAATGAGTTGCATCATGCTAGCCACGATGGAACCCAAGCTATGAAAGCAGCATGAGCATATGGATGCTCATATCGTAGTTCTTCATCTTAATGAGTTGGTTGATGAGCAAGTGAGATTCGAAAGGTTCGAAGTCTCAAAGCTCCTCTTCACCTCTGAGATGCTAGGAGGTTCATCTGTGGTACTGCTCAATATGCTGAAGACTGTGGAGTCTTCTGAGAAGCATGAGCAGGGGACGGTGCTGTTAGTTGATTCCTCAAAGAAAGGTTCTAAGAGGAAGTCAAAGGAACAGCAGAAGGGAAAGAAGAGAAGGGCTAAGAAGGTAGAACTAGCACAAAAGGAAACTTGCCATCATTATGGCAAGGAGAGCCATTTGCGAAGAAAGTGCAAGATTTATCTTGAGTCCATGAAGAAGGATAAGGCATCGGATGCCCCATCTTCTTCATAAATCTTCTTTATTGATTGTCATTCTATTTCCTCAGACACTTGGGTATTTGATACTGGGTGTGGCTCACATATATGTAATGACATACATGGGCTAAGGAATAGAAGAAGACTCGTCAAGGGGAGAGTCAAATTTACGTGTTGGGAATGGAGCAATGTCGCACTCGCCATCGAACGTATTGGTTGGAACTCCCTGTAGGACTTGTCTTAGAACTGGACAATTGCTTTTATGTTCCTTCGTTGATAAAGAACATCATTTCTATTTCTTGTCTAAATAGAAATGGGTTCCATTTGACTTTTAGTAACAATTGTTGTTACATAACTTTGAATGGAGTTCTTTATGGGATTGGAACTTTAAGCAATGGTGTTTATACGTTGGACGTATCCAGTGACATTTGCAATATCGAAGCGAGCAACAAGCGTGCTCGAAAGGATAATCACATAGACTCCTATATGTGGCATTGTCGTCTTGGCCATATAAGCAAGAAACGCATGTCCGAATTACACCGATGTGGAATTCTGGAATCGTTTGAATTGGATTCATACGATACATGCGAATCATGCTTAAAAGGCAAGATGACTAAGTTACCTTTTACTGAAAAAGGTGAACGAGTGGGAGAGTTACTAGGTCTAGTACATACTGATGTATGTGGACCTATGTCAACTCAAGCTTTAGGAGGCTATAGCTACTTCATTACCTTCACCGATGATTACTCTGTTGGGTTTCCGGCACCGCGGCGTGTGTGTGTTCGATCATGTTTCGTAAACATGAGCACAGCGGAATCAATTAAAAATAATAAATCTATATTTATTACAACACACACAACACACGCATGCATATTACAACAAGTGTAGACATAACCGTAAATTAAAATTTGCAATAAAAGAAAAGTATCTACGTTATACCTTCCGTATGACGTGTAGCGGGAACGGCATCAACCGGAACGATCCTCGTAAGAATCGTCTCTATCCGTATCCACGCCGAGCTCCTCGGGATGACTTCGCTAAGTCACGAGCTTCTTCTTCGTACGGGTTACTAGCCTCGTGTTGAAGACGACGTGATCGAGAGATGATCACGATCCGAATCCAAATTCGGATCCTAAAACGAGTTCTCAAAACTTGCTTCTCCGGAGAGGTATTCGTCAACCGTTTGACGAATCCTTCATCCCTCACCTCAGAGGATTACCGGAGATCAAATCCCCGGTAAGTTAGCCGCTGTCGGAGCACTAACCGTCGTCCAAACGACGCTCCGACAACAAAGAAACAAGCTGTCCAGAAAAACTGGACAGCTTTTGGTGGAGGAATAGAGGCCGGCCAAAGGAGATGTGGAGCTCACCTTATCACCGAACCCACAAGAGATCACCGGAGGGTCGCCGGAGTGTTCACCGGCTGAAGCTTGGTCGCCGGCAATGACTTGGATGGCGGCACAAAAGCTGGGCGGCGGCACACCTAGGGTTGGCGCCGACTAGGAGAGAAGATGGAGGGGGCGGCACAATTAGGTTGGGCGGCAACTCTAATTAGGGTTGTGGATTAGGGCTTAAACCATCCCTTAAGCCCTCTTTTATAGAGAACTAATTCTCTTAATGGTTATTGGATCATAACCATTAGACCCGTTAACCCGCTCCATTAAGATAAGTTAAAATAAACCAAACCATGATGGTTTATTTTAAGTTAAAACGAATCGAACCAACTTTTGGTTCATTCGTTTAAAATAAACCAAACCCTTTGGTTTATTCTCCTCCATTGGATTAGAACCAAACCATTTTGGTTCATCCATTATGTCTTCATAAGACTCGGCCCATCCACGCTTCCATTGCATCGAATTGATTTCATGCTCGCTTCATGTTTGGTCCAACCAAACCTTGTTTCTCTCGGTCTGAGAATCCCATTCTCAAGCTCGTTTTAAATCCTTTGGATTACGCTCGTTGTGCGTGTGACCAAATAGTTTCTCGGTTTATGTTGGCCGTCTATAATTAACCATTAATTATAGAACGATCATGAGTGACACCTAGTAGTACATCATGATCCCCAATTAACCGAAAAGATCAACGTTTGATCCAGAACTATTTCTGAAACCCTTCAGCAGCTCGAATTAATCATGCCCCATTCCCTTCACTCATCTTATACCCACTTGGTTCAGGACATGGTCTATTGTGTCAGTCCCCACTAGGCTGACTACGTCACACCTAGCCCAAGTATCATTTCCTCGTCCTACGGATTCTAGTTACTGCACATGTATCGAAGAGTACTTTACTCTAAACATGTAATGCTTTGGCCAAAGACTTTAGTAACAATCCGACGAGGCCATGGGTATACATCTCCTCGCAAGGAGTGGTGAATCCTTTATAGGCTATTCAAAACACCTTCGATCATTTCGACTTATACCCAATCATCCGGGTCCACATCTCCTGAGATGTTTGCTTAAGATGTCAAAGCATAAGTCTCCATGATCAAGATGACTTGAATACCGCAAGTCAAAGGAACATCGCACTTAAGCCACGGAAGAACTTCATTGACATATCTATATATGCAGAGAGAACCATATGAAGTCTTACTACTGGTCACTCCAATGAACTAGTTACCATAACTAGCATCCACGATCAACTCCGACATCACCATGTCTCCACCAAAGGAGAATCACCGCTTGGATACACCAAGGAGTATACCTCGTGCTAGTCTCAGAATTGATGGTGTCCAAATCCATCAATTCATCGACTAGGATAATTCGATACATCACAATTACACATGTAGAGATACTCACTAGTTGTGATCCAATCACAAATTCTCTCATGCCGTGAATCGTATCGTGATATTCGAAATGAGTTTAAGATCCAATCAAATACATTAAACATGTATACTCAAATAGTGAATCTTCATTTATCATATAAATGGTTCATACATAAGGCGATTGCCTTAGGACATCTCTCATATATTACTAACAGACTCCCACTTGGCCTAATGCCAATCGCTACGGTATCCTATACCATAAGCACTAACATGACCCTCAAACTTACTTTGAGGTAATGCTTTAGTCAAAGGATCCGCTAAGTTCCTTTCAGTGGGAATTTTCTCGATTTGTATTTCATTCCTACTGATGATCTCTCTGATAAGATGATAGCGGCACATGTTTGGATCATCGATGAGACCACATCAAGTTCGAGATGAACTTCTTGATCCAAACCGCTTCTTTCGCTGCCTAAAGCCGCAATGTATTCTCGCTTTAGTGGCGAGAATCCGCTATAGTGTCAAGCTTGGAACCTTTCCAACTTATTGCGCCCATTCCGTGTGAATACATACTCGACCGAGACATGGAATCATCCTTGTTCTGTTCGAGCCGCATCCGTGATACCCACGTATCACCATGTACCCTTCTTCATATATTAGGAACACATCCTTAGTTCTTCTTAAGTACTTAAGGATCATCTTAACAGCCGCCCAATGATCCATTCCTGGATCAGACTGGTATCTGCTCGTGACACTCAGAGCGTACGATACATCGGGCCTTGTATATAACATAGCATACATGATAGATCCTATTGCGGATGCATAGGGAATCTTACTCATGCAAATCCTCTCGTCTTCGTCTACGGACATAGACTTGAAAGGTGTACCCCATGCCTGATGGGTAAGAAACCTTTCTTGGATTCCGACATGCTAAACCTCTTTAGCACTCGGTCTATATATGTAGACTGCGAAAGACCAAGCAACCGTTTCGATCTATCTCTATAGATCTTAATCCCAAGGATGTAGGTTGCTTCTCCACGGTCTTTCATGGAGAATGTCTTGGATAACCAAACCTTAACTGACTGTAAGATTGAAACATCGTTTCCTATAAATAGTATGTCATCGACATACAATACTAGGAACACGACTGCACTCCCACTAACTTTCTTGTACACACAAGGTTCGTCTGGATTTTGTGAGAAATCAAACTTTTTGATTGTCTCATCAAAACGGATATTCCAGCTCCTGGATGCTTGCTTCAATCCATAAATAGATCGTCGCAATTTGCATACCTTGGTTTTATCAACCGATGTGAAACCCTCAGGCTGTATCATATACACGTCCTCGAGCAGGTTTCCATTAAGGAAAGCTGTTTTCACATCCATCTGCCATATCTCATAATCATAATGAGCCGCTATGGCGGAGCATCCGAATGGATTTAAGATAGCTACAAAGTAATAGGTTTCGGCCATAATCAACACCTTATTTTTGACGATATCCTTTCGCCACCAATCTAGCCTTATAGGTAATCACATTACCATCCATGTCGGTTTTCTTCTTGAAAACCCACTTGCACCCTATAGGCTTTATCCCTTCAGGTGGGTCAACCAAGTTCCAAACTTGGTTTTCATACATGGAATTCATTTCCGACTTCATGGC
The DNA here is from genome assembly GCA_025175895.1 of Wurfbainia villosa. NCBI lineage: Eukaryota > Viridiplantae > Streptophyta > Magnoliopsida > Zingiberales > Zingiberaceae > Wurfbainia > Wurfbainia villosa. Next base: position 112,058,011 of record CM045988.1, read on the forward strand.
ACCAAGCCACTTATCCCTTTCTGAACTTGTCAGCACTTCTTCATAACTGGTAGGCTTCTCATCATCAATGAGTAACACGTCCGCTCGATTAACTTACGAGAATCCATATCTCTCAGAATATTGCGTGTTCTACCAGATCTACGAAGATGTGGTGTTACAATAGGTCCAAATTGATTGCTCATCACTATGAGTTGCCTACCGGTCATGTGCTTCACCTGTATCTCATCAATGTCTATTTGAGTCTCTCGAGCCTCCTCAAGCTCCGACACTCCCTCTGCTTTCTTGCAAGAGAAACTCTTTCTCTAGAAACACAAAGATGCCTTAAACAAACACCTTTTGTTCCACAGATGATAGAATTGGTAACCCCTTGTTTCCTTAGGGTATCCAACAAATAGACATTTATCGACTTAGCATCCAATTTGTCCGATTCGTCCGCTTCACATAAGCAGGACAACCCCATATCTTCAAGTAAGATACATGAGGTTTCTTACCATTCCATATCTCATATGGAGTAGTTGAGACTACCTTGGTAGGCATTCTGTTTAACAAGTAAACAGCTGTCTGAAGTGTATAGCCCCAAAAGGACTTGGGAAGAGTCGCATGATTCATCATTGACCTGACCATGTCCAACAAGGTCCGGTTACGCCTCTCAGATACACCATTATCTGGTGTATAGGGCGGAGTCCATTGAGACAATATACCATTGTCTCTTAGATACTCACGAAACTCTTGACTTAAGTATTCACCACCTCGATCCGATCGAAGTATTTTAATACTCTTGTCATGTTGTTTCTCTACGTCATTTCTGAATTCTTTGAACCTTTCAAAGGCTTCAGACTTGTGTTTCATCAAGAACACATACCCAAACCGTGAGTGATCATCTGTGAATGTAATGAAGTAGCTATAGCCTCCTAATGCTTGAGTTGACATAGGTCCACATACATCAGTATGTATTAGACCTAGTAACTCTCCCACTCGTTCACCTTTTCCAGTAAAAGGTAACTTAGTCATCTTGCCTTTTAAGCATGATTCGCATGTATCGTATGAATCCAATTCAACGATTCCGCAATTCCACATCGGTGTAATTACATGCGCTTTCTTGCTTATATGGCCAAGACGACAATGCCACATAGAGTCTATTTGATTATCCTTTCGAGCACGTGTTGCTCGCTTCGATATTGAAAATGTCACTGGATACGTCCAACGTATAAACACCATTGCTTAAAGTTCCAGTCCCATAAAGAACTCCATTCAAAGTTATGTAACAACAATTGTTACTAAAGTCAAATGGTACCCATTTCTAAGAAATAGAAATGATGTTCTTTATCAACGAAGGAACATAAAAGCAATTGTCCAGTTCTAAGACAAGTCCAGCAGGGAGTTCCAACAAATATGTTCCGATGGCGAGTGCAGCAACCATTGCTCCATTCCCAACCCGTAAATTTGACTCTCCCCTTGACGAGCCTTCTTCTATTCCTTAGCCCATGTATGTCATTACATATATGTGAGCCACACCCAGTATCAAATACCCAAGTGTCCGAGGAAATAGAATGACAATCAATAAAGAAGATTTCTGAAGAAGATGGGGCATCCGATGCCTTATCCTTCTTCACGGACTCAAGATAAATCTTGCACTTTCTTCGCAAATGGCTCTCCTTGCCATAATGATGGCAAGTTTCCTTTTGTGCTAGTTCTACCTTCTTAGCCCTTCTCTTCTTTCCCTTATGTTGTTCCTTTGACTTCCTTAGAACCTTTCTTCGAGGAATCAACTAACTAACACCGCCCCCTCGCCATGCTTCTCGAAGACTCCACAGCCTTCAAAGATATCGAGCAAGACTACAGATGAACCTCCTAGCATCTCAGAGGTTAAGAGGAGCTTTGATACTTCGAACCTTTCGAATCTCACTTGCTCATCAACCAACTCACAAAGATGAAGGACTACGATATGAGCATCCATATGCTCATGCTGCTTTCGTAGCTTGGGTTCCATCATGGCTAGCATGATGCAACTCATTTGTTCAGAATCACTCACATGTTTCTGATAGGCCAACAATTGGTCTAGAGTTGCATTGTCACTAGGATGGGCGGGAAGAGGCGCTTCGAGGACATACGCAAGCTTTTCCACCTTGAGAACAATTCTCAAGTTTCTAAGCTAGTCCAAGAAGTTCGCCTACCAATTTATTCAATCCAAAATGGAACGCAAATTCAAACACATCATGATCAATATATTAACTTAGAAATACAAAACGAGCATATATGAGAAAATGATTTTAAAATGCATCAATATACATTTATAAATCCCATTCATTTTTCGAATTTCAAAAACCCCAAAATCACTTCGAGATTGTCCATCTCCGAATGGGTTGATATCCATCATAGTTATGAACAACCTCGAGAGAGTCCAACAAGCCATTCATAACTACGGTAGGTATCATCTATACCGATTGCATATCCCGTATATGCAACTATCACAATGTGCTATCAACTAATTGAATGTTCACACATACATCGGGTTGTTAACACATTAACAAGTATGCATCATATGCATAGCACCCAACTTCACCTCCCTTTACATCGACCTTGGAGAGAGTCCAACAAGCCGATGCTCCAGGTTAAAGCCAACCCATTAATCAGGACATAGTTTTAATATGGTTAGAGCGCATTCAACCAATTAGCCCAGCTTGGAGAGAGTCCAACAACCAAAGCTAACGATTGACCTCTCTTTACCATATTAGTATTAAACTATTCCATGGTTTGAACATATTCGTGTTCGAGTCGGGCTTGAGAGAGTCCAACAACCCAAACAAGAAATGAACTCTGGTTCTAACCATATTAATGGAAGGTGTAGGCTTTAATATTGATTAAGGGTTTTTATGTCTCATCCTCTTTGCATGCAAATAACTATTATCTACATGGCATGACATACATGGCATACATCTACATGTCATGACACGCATGGCATAATGTTATGCATCTAATGCAATTACATGGCATACAATTATGTCATGTATATAATTTCCTTATATGTCATAACTATTTATGGAAATAAAATATGTTTAAGATTTGATTCTCCAAATCAAATCATAATTAAATTAGGAAATAAATTTCCAAATCTAATCACATATTTTATTCATGGAATTATTTGATTAAGGAAAATCTATTTAGGAAACCAATTTCCTAAATCATTAAAACTACTTATGGAAATAAAATATTTTAAGATTTGATTTCCCAAATCAAATCATGATTAAATTAGGAAACAAATTTCCAGAATCTAATCAAATATTTTATTTATGGAAAATATCAATTTCCATAAATACTTCCAACTTTCCAAAAGTGGAAGATTTCCATAAATACTTCTAGACTTTCCAAAATTGAAAATTTCCATAAATACTTCTAAATTTCCAAAATTAGAAAATTTCCAGAAATACATTATGACTATCGCAAAACCATTTTTACGATTATGTCGAAACACAACCTGGGCTCTGATACCACTGTTGGGTTTCCAGCACCGCGGCGTGTGTGTGTTCGATCATGTTTCGTAAACATGAGCACAGCGGAAGCAATTAAAAATAATAAATCTATATTTATTACAACACACACAACACACGCATGCATATTACAACAAGTGTATACATAACCGTAAATTAAAATTTGCAATAAAAGAAATTTATCTACGTTATACCTTTCGTATGACGTGTAGCGGGAACGGGATCAACCGAAACGATCCTCGTAAGAATCGTCTCTATCCGTATCCACGCCGAGCTCCTCGATGACTTCGCTTAAGTCACGAGCTTCGCCTTCGTGACGGGTTACTAGCCTCGTGGTTGAAGACGACGTGATCGAGAGATGATCACGATCCGAATCCAAATTCGGATCCTAAAACGAAGTTCTCAAACTCGCTTCTCCGAGAGGTATTCACAACCGCTTGACGAATCCTTCGCCTCCACTAGAGGATTACCGGAGATCAAATCTCCGTAAGTTAGCCGCTGTCGAGCACTAACCGTCGCCCAAAATGACGCCCGACAACAAAGAAACAAGCTGTCCAAAAACTCGACAGCTTTTGGTGGAGGAATAGAGGCGCCAAAGGAGATGTGGAGCTCACCTTATCACCGAACCCACAAGAGATCACGAGGGTCGCCGAGTGTTCACCGGCTGAAGCTTGGTCGCACAATGACTTGACGGCGCACAAAAGCTGGGCGGCGGCACACCTAGGGTTGGCGCCACTAGGAGAGAAGATGGAGGGGCGGCACAATTAGGTTGGGCGGCAACTCTAATTAGGGTTGTGGATTAGGCTTAAACCATCCCTTAAGCCCTTTTTATAGAGAACTAATTCTCTTAATGGTTATTGGATCATAACCATTAGGCCCGTTAACCCGCTCCATTAAGATAAGTTAAAATAAACCAAACCATGATGGTTTATTTTAAGTTAAAACGAACCGAACCAACTTTTGGTTAATTCGTTTAAAATAAACCAAACCCTTTGGTTTATTCTCCTCCATTGGATTAGAACCAAACCATTTTGGTTCATCCATTACGTCTTCATAAGACACGGCCCATCCACGCCTATCCATTGCGATCAAACGCGATTTCATGCTCGCTTTATGTTTGGTCCAACCAAACCTAGTTTCTCTGTCCGAGAATCCCATTCTCAAGCTCGCTTTAAATCCTTGGATTACGCCGCTGCAGCGTGTGACCAAATAGGTTCTCGGTTTATGTTGGCCGCCTATAATTAACCATTAATTATAGAACCATCATGAGTGGCACCTAGTAGTACATCATGATCCCCAATTAACCAAAAGATCAACTGGTTGATCCGTAACTATTTCAAACCCTTCAAGAGCTCGAATTAATCGTGCCCCATTCCCTTCACTCATCTTATACCCACTTGGTTCAGTGACATGGTCTATTGTGTCACCCCACTAGGTCGACTACGTCACACCTAGCCCAAGTATCATTTCCTCGTCCCTACGGATTCTAGTTACTCCACATGTATCAAGAGTACCTTACTCTAAACATGTAATGCTTTGCCAAAGACTTTAGTAACAATCCGACGAGAGGCCATGGGTATACATCTCCTCGCAAGGAGTGGTGAATCCTTTATAGGCTATTCAAACACCTTCGATCACTTCGACTTATACCCAATCATCCCGGGTCCACATCTCCTCAGAGATGTTTGCTTAAGATGTCAAAGCATAAGTCTCCATGATCAAGATGACTTGAATACCGCAAGTCAAAGGAACATCGCACTTAAGCCACTGTAAGAACTTCATTGACATATCTATATATGCAGAGAACCATATGAAGTCTTACGGCTGGTCACTCCAATGAACTAGTTACCATAACTAGCATCCACGATTAACTCCGGACATCACAATGTCTCCGGAGAATCACCGCTTGGATACACTAAGGAGTATACCTGTGCTAGTCTCGCGAAATTGATGGTGTCCAAATCCATCAATTCATCGACTAGGGATAATTCCGATACATCACAATTACACATGTAGAGATACTCACTAGTTGTGATCCAATCACAAATTCTCTCATGCTGTGAATCGTATCGTGGACATTTAGTAAATGAGTTTAAGATCCAATCAAATACATTAAACATGTATACTCAAATAGTGAATCTTCATTTATCATATAAATGGTTCATACATAAGGCGATTGCCTTAGGACATCTCTCATATATTACTAACATACTCATGGTTTGGGTATGTGTTCTTGATGAAACACAATTCTGAAGCCTTTGAAAGGTTCAAAGAATTCAGAAATGAAGTAGAGAAACAACATGACAAGAGTATTAAAATATTTCGATCGGATCGAGGTGGTGAATACTTAAGTCAAGAGTTTCTTGATTATCTAAGAGACAATGGTATATTGTCTCAATGGACTCCGCCATATACACCAAGGCATAATGGTGTATCTGAGAGGCGTAACCGGACCTTGTTGGACATGGTCAGGTCAATGATGAATCATGCGATTCTTCCCAAGTCCTTTTGGGGCTATGCACTTCAGACAGCTGTTTACTTGTTAAACAGAATGTCTACCAAGGTAGTCTCAACTACTCCATATGAGATATGGAATAGTAAGAAACCTCATGTATCTTACTTGAAGATATGGGGTTGTCCTGCTTATGTGAAGCGGACAGTATCAGACAAATTGGATGCTAAGTCTGATAAATGTCTATTTATTGGATACCCTAAGGAAACAAGGGGTTACCAATTCTATCATCATGTGGAACAAAAGGTGTTTGTTTCAAGGCATGCTGTGTTTCTAGAGAAAGAGTTTCTCTTGCAAGAAAACAGTGGGAGTGTCGTCGAGCTTGAGGAGGCTCGAGAGACTCAAATAGACATTTGAAGCACAACAATGACAACTCATAGTGATGAGCAATCTTGGACCTATTGTAACACCACATCTTCGTAGATCCGTAGAACATGCAATATTCCCGAGAAATATGGATTTCTCGTAAGTGAATCGAACGACGTGTTACTCATTGATGATGAGGAGCCTACGCTTATGAAGAAGTCGACAAGTTCAGAAAGGGATAAGTGGCTTGGTGCCATGAAGTCGGAAATGGATTCCATGTATGAAAACCAAGTTTGGAACTTGGTTGACCCACCTGAAGGCATAAAGCCTATAAGGTGCAAGTGGGTTTTCAAGAAGAAAACCGACATGGATGGTAATGTGATTACCTATAAGGCTAGATTGATGGCGAAAGGATATCGTCAAAAACAAGGTGTTGATTATGACGAAACCTATTCGCCTGTAGCTATGCTTAAATCCATTCGGATGCTCCTGGCCATAGCGGCTCATTATGATTATGAGATATGACATATGGATGTGAAAATAGCTTTCCTTAATGGAAACCTGCTCGAGGACGTGTATATGATACAGCCTGAGGGTTTCACATCGGTTGATAAAACCAAGGTATGCAAATTGCGACGGTCCATTTATGGATTGAAGCAAGCATCCAGGAGCTGGAATATCCGTTTTGATGAGATGATCAAAAAGTTTGATATCTCACAAAATCCAGACGAACCTTGTGTGTACAAGAAGGTTAGTGGGAGTGCAGTCGTGTTCCTAGTATTGTATGTCGATGACATACTACTTATAGGAAATGATGTTTCAATCTTACAGTCAGTGAATGTTTGGTTATCCAAGAAATTCTCCATGAAAGACCTGGGAGAAGCAACCTACATCCTCGGGATTAAGATCTATAGAGATAGATCGAAACGGTTGGTTGGTCTTTCGCAGTCTACATATATAGACCGAGTGCTAAAGAGGTTTAGCATGTCGGAATCCAAGAAAGGTTTCTTACCCATCAGGCATGGGGTACACCTTTCGAAGTCTATGTGTCCGCGCACAGAAGACGAGAGGATTTGCATGAGTAAGATTCCCTATGCATCCGCAATAGGATCTATCATGTATGCTATGTTATGTACGAGGCTCGATGTATCGTATGCTCTGAGTGTCACGAGCAGATACCAGTCTGATCTAGGAATGGATCATTGGGTGGCTGTTAAGACGATCCTTAAGTACTTGAGAAGAACTAAGGATGTGTTCCTAATATATGGAGAAGGGTACATGGTGATACGTGGGTATACGGATGCCAACTCCAGACAGACAAGGATGATTCCATGTCTCAGTCTGGGTATGTATTCACCTAGAATGGAGGCGCAATAAGTTGGAAAGGTTCCAAACTTGACACTATAGCGGATTCTGCCACTAAGGCAGAATCGTTGCGACTTTAGGCGAAAGGAAGCGGTTTGGATCAAGAAGTTCATCTATGAACTTGATGTGGTCTCATCAATGATCCAAACATGGGCTTCGCCGCTATCATTTGATCAGAGAGATCATTAATAGGAAGGAAATACAAATCGAGAAAAACCCCACTGAAAGAAACTTAGCGGATCCTTTGACTAAGGCATTACCTCAAAGTAAGTTTGAGGGTCATGTTAGAGCTTATGGTATTGGATACCGTAGCGATTGACATTAGGCCAAGTGGGAGTCTGTTAGTAATATATGAGAGATGTCCTAAGGCAATCGCCTTATGTATGAACCATTTATATGATAAATGAAGATTCACTATTTGAGTATACATATTTTATGTATTTGATTGGATCTTAAACTCATTTACTGAATGTCCACGATACGATTCACAGCATGAGAGAATTTGTGATTGGATCACAACTAGTGAGTATCTCTACATGTGTAATTGTGATGTATCGAAATTATCCATAGTCGATGAATTGATGGATTTGGACACCATCGATTACTGTTGAAGATTGGTGTATCAAGCATTTGATTCTCAGCATTTGGAGAAATAGTGATGTCCGGAGTTAATCGTGGATGCTAGTTATGGTAACTAGTTCATTGGAGTGACCAGCCGTAAGACTTCATATGTTTCTCTGCATATATAGATATGTCAATGAAGTTCTTACTGTGGCTTAAGTGCGATGTTCCTTTGACTTGCGGTATTCAAGTCATCTTGATCATGGAGACTTATGCTTTGACATCTTAAGCAAACATCTCTAAGGAGATGTGGACCCGGGATGATTGGGTATAAGTCGAAGTGATCGAAGATGTTTGAATAGCCTATAAAGGATTCACCACTCCTTGCGAGGAGATGTATACCCATGGCCTCTCGTCGGATTGTTACTAAAGTCTTTGGCCAAAGCATTACATGTTTAGAGTAAGGTACTCTTCGATACATGTGGAGTAACTAGAATCCGTAGGACGAGGAAATGATGCTTGGGCTAGGTGTGACGTAGTCAGCCTAGTGGGGACTGACACAATAGACCATGTCCTGAACCAAGTGGGTATAAGATGAGTGAAGGGAATGGGGCACGATTCATTCGAGCTACTGAAGGGTTTCAGAAATAGTTCTGGATCAACCGTTGATCTTTTCGGTTAATTGGGGATCATGATGTACTACTAGGTGCCACTCATGATCGTTCTATAATTAATGGTTAATTATAGACGGCCAACATAAACCGAGAACCTATTTGGTCACACGCACAACGAGTGTAATCCAAAGGATTTAAAACGAGCTTGAGAATGAGATTCTCGGGCCAGAGAAACTATGTTTGGTTGGACCAAACATAAAGCGAGCATGAAATTGTTTCAGTCGCAATGGAAGCGTGGATGGGCCGTGTCTTATGAAGACATAATGGATGGACCAAAATGGTTTGGTTCTAATCAAATGGATGAGAATAAACCAAAGGGTTTGGTTTATTTTAAACGAATGAACCAAAAGTTGGTTCGGTTCGTTTTAACTTAAAATAAACCATCATGGTTTGGTTTATTTTGACTTATCCTAATGGAGCGGATTAACGGGCTTTATGGATATGATCCATTAACCATTAAGAGAATTAATTCTCTTTAAAATAGGGCTTAAACCCTAACCCTAACCCTAATCTTGCAATTGGAGTTGCCGCCCACCCCTTGAAGGAGGTTTTCGGCGCCAACCCTAGGTGTGCCGCCGCCCAGCTTTTGTGCCGCCGTCCAAGTCATTGCCGGCGACCAAGCTTCAGCCGGTGAACCTCCGGCGACCCTCCGGTGATCTCCTCTAGGTTCAGTGATAAGGTGAGCTTCCATCTCTCCTTGGCCGGCCTCTATTCCTCCACCAAAAGCTGTCCAGTTTTTCTGGACAGCTTGTTTCTTTGTTGTCGGAGCGTCGTTTGGACGACGGTTAGTGCTCCGATAGCACCTAACTGACCGGGGATTTGATCTCCGGTAATCCTCTGAGGTGGAGGACGAAGGATTCGTCAATTGGTTGACGAATACCTCTCCGGAGAAGCGAGTTTTGAGAACTCGTTTTAGGATCCGAATTTGGATTCGGATCGTGATCATCTCTCGATCACGTCATCTTCAACACGAGGCTAGTAACCCGTACGAAGACGAAGCTCGTGACTTAGCGAAGTCATCCCGAGGAGCTCGGCGTGGATACGGATAGAGACGATTCTTACGAGGATTGTTCCGGTTGATGCCGTTCCCGCTACACGTCATACGAAAGGTATAACGTAGATAATTTCTTTTATTGCAAATTTTAATTTACGGTTATGTCTACACTTGTTGTAATATGCATGCGTGTGTTGTGTGTGTTGTAATAAATATAGATTTATTATTTTTAATTGCTTCCGCTGTGTTCATGTTTACGAAACATGATCGAACACACACACGCCATGATGTCGGAAACCCAGATTACTAGCCTCATGTCGACGACGATGTGATCCAAGAGAAGATCACAATCCGAATAAAATTCGTATCCACAACTCGAGTTTCGCAAACTCGCTTCTCGGAAGCGATTTTCGTCAACCGATTGACGAAAACTCAACCCTCCACCTATGAGGATTGCCGGAGATCAAATCCCCGACAAGTAGACTACTGTCGGAGCACAAAACACCGACCAAAAGGCCTCTCCACGTGAAGGAGATCAAGCTGTCCAAAACTGGACAACTTGTTGTGGAGGAAGAAGCGGTCGGCCAAAGGCTTGACCAGTTACTCCTTGGTCGCCGGCGGCTAAGGGAGGTTGGCCAGTGGCTGAGGGTGTCCCAAGGGACGCCAGGCGGGTGGATGGTGACAGGAGGAGAGGCTAGCTCCAATGAAAAGGTGGGCACCACCTTGGCAGAAGGAGGAGAAGGCGGAAAGAAGGCTAGGGTTTCCAAAACCCTTGAACCAATTAATTCTTCTCGAAAAACCCTTAAGTCGTGTTTTTATAGAGAACATATTCTCCTAACAATTATTGGTTCATAACCAAAACCCGTTAACCCGCTCCAATAACTTAAGTTAAAATAAATCAAACCGCGTTGGTCTATTTTAAGTTAAAACAAACCGAACCAACTTTGGTTCATTCATTTAAAACAAACCAAACCACTTTGGTTTATTTTCTACCATTGGATTAGAACCAAACCAATTTGGTTCATCCATCATGTCTTCATAAGACTCGGCCTATCCATGCTTCCGATGCGACTGAAACAATTTCATACTCGCTCTTTGTTTGGTCCAACCAAACCAAGTCTCTCTCGATCTGAGAATCCTATTCTCAAACTCGTTTTAAATCCTTCGGAATACACTCGTTGTGCATGTGATCAAATAGGTTTCCGGTTTATATTGGCCGTCTATAATTAACCATTAATTATAGAACGATCATGAGCGACACTAGTAGTACATCATGATCCCCAATTAATCGAAAAATTAACGGTTAATCCTAGAATCATTTCTGAAATCTTTCAGCAACTACAATGAATCGTGCTCCATTCCTTTCACTCATCTTATACCCACTTGGTTCAGGACATGGTCTATTATGTCAGTCCCCACTAGGCTGACTACGTCACACCTAGCCCAAGTATTACTTTCTCGTCCTTCGGATTCTAGTTACTGCACATGTATCCAAGAGTACCATACTCTAAACATATAATGCTTTGGCCAAAGACTTTAGTAACAATCCAACGAGAGGTCATAGGGTATACATCTCCTCGCAAGGAGTAGTGAATCCTCTATAGGCTATTCAAACATCTTCAGTCACTTCGACTTATACCCAATCATCCCGGGTCCACATCTCCTCGGAGATGCTTGCTTAAAATGTCAAAGCATAAGTCTTCATGACCAAGATGACTTGAATACCGCAAGTCGAAGGAACATCGCACTTAAGCTGTCGTAAGAACTTTATTGACAAATCCATATATGCAGAGAATCATATGAAGTCTTACAGCTAGTCACTCCAATGAACTAGTTACCATAACTAGCATCCATGATTAACTCCGGACATTCCAATGTCTTCAGCCAGTGAGGAACAGCTGCTTGGATAAACCAAAGAATACACCTCGTGCTAGTCTCAACAGAATTGATGGCGTTCGAATGCATCAATTCATCGATGAGGGATAATTCTAATACATCACAATTACACATATAGAGATACTCACTAGTTGTGATCCAATCACAAATTCTCTCATGCTGTAAATCGTATTACGGACATTTAGTAAATGATTTTAAGATCCAATCAAACACATGAAAACATGTATACTCAAATAGTGAATCTTCATTTAACAAATAAATAGTACAATCATAAGGTGATTTCCTTAGGACACCTCTCATATATTACTAACAAACTTTCACTTGGCCTAATGTCAATCGCCACGATATCCAATACCATAAGATCTAACATGACCCTCAAACTTACTTTGAGGGAAGGCCTTAGTTAAAGGATCCGCTAAGTTCCTTTCAGTGGGAATCTTCTCGATTTGTATTTCCTTCCTACTGATGATCTCTCTGATCAGATGATAGCGGCGAAGCACATGTTTGGATCGTTGATGAGACCTTATCAAGTTCAGAGATAAACTTCTCGATCCAAACCACTTCCTTTGCTGCTTCCAAAGCTGCAATGTATTCTGCCTCAGTGGCAGAATCCGCTATAGTGTCTTGCTTGAAACTTTTCCAACATATTGTGCCTCCATTTAAGGTAAATACGTACCGAGACTGAGACCTGGAATCATCCTTGTCTGTCTGAAAGCTGACATTTGTATACCCACGTATTACCATATCACTTTCTCCATATATTAGGAACACATCCTTAGTTCTTCTTAAGTACTTAAGGATTGTCTTAACAGTCACCCAATGATCCATTCCTGGATCAGACTGATATCTACTCGTGACACTCAGAGCATACAATACATCGGGCCTCGTACATAACATATAATACATGATAGATCCTATTGCGGATGCATAGGGAATCTTACTCATGCAAATTCTCTCATCTTCTGTGCGCAGACACATAGACTTCGAAAGGTGTATCCCATGCCTGATGGGAAGGAAACCTTTCTTGGATTCCGATATGCTAAACCTCTTTAGCACTCGATCTATATATGTAGACTGCGAAAGACCAAACAACCGTTTCGATCTATCTCTATAGATCTTGATCCCGAGGATATAGGTCACTTCTCCCAGATCTTTCATAGAGAATGTTTTGGATAACCAAATTTTAACTGACTGTAAGACAGAAAGATTATTTCCTATAAGTAATATATCATCGACATACAATACTAGGAACACGACTGCACTCCCACTAACCTTCTTGTACACACAAGGTTCATCCGAATTTTGTGAGAAATCAAACCTTTTGATTGTCTTATCAAAACGGACATTCCATCTCCTAGATGTTTGCTTCAGTCCATAGATGGACCGTCGATGTAATATATCGAAAAAAAACAAATAAAACTAATTAAATAAAAATTAAATATAATATAATATAATAATAATATAATTTAAAAACGAAATAAATAAAATAAATTTATTTATTTAATTTATTAAATAGAAATTAGTTATTTATTAGTATTTTAGTCGATGATTTCGGGATAAAATTTTTATTAGATGGGGATAAATCAAATTATTATTAATCGTGATATCAGTTAAATCTAAGGTTATCCAAATTAAGCCCTAGGTATATAATTAAGCCTAGGTTAAAATTTTTCCTAAAACTTTAATTTAGGAATCCTGTTTCCCTTCTCGCGATCGAGCCACTGCCACCCAAAATTCCCAATCGTCGTTCCTTCTTCTCCTCGCGTCCGCAGCCACGCTGCCGCCGCCGAGAGCTACCACCTCCGCCGCAGTGCCTTTCCCTACCCCTTCCTTGCGTTGCCTTCTTCCTGATTCACTGTCGTCGCTGCTCCCGCTTCACCGCAGCAGCCACGCTCGCCCTGCGCATCGCTGCGCTCGCACCGCGCGCGCCTCGCGCCGTGCCCGATTATGACCATCTGGCAACTAGCGCATGCACCCGTCGCCTCGCCCATTGCTACCTTCCAGCTAGCATTGTCGCTGCCCTAGCTCCTCCCTCGCCAGCGATGATCACGTCACCGGCTCCTTCTCCCCTCCAAAAAGAGCTCAACCTCGTCGAGTTCGCTGCCTGTGGCTGTGGAAGAAGCAGAAGAGGAAGTTGCAGCACCGACAGTTGCCTCATTGGATTTTTTCGATCGAGTTCGAGGTGTCTCAGTGGATGCGGTGAACCAGGTGGATCAGTTCCTTCGAGAGGCTTTGGAGAAGCCTCGGGAGCGACTGGCGATTTTCAGGATGGAACAAGATGTTGAGAAGTTCATCCGTGGTCCTACTCAACATCAACTGGAATTTCAGGAAGTCCCAAATTCTTACCTATGATTAGCAGCACATAGGGTTGCTCAACATTATCACCTTTAATCCATTGCCATACCGGAGAATAGAATGCCAGATAGCATGCCAGATGGATCTGGTTCTAGAATTTCACTTTGTAAATCTTTTATAAACTGTAGGCGACCTTCAGTTCGTCTTGCTGATATTCCTGTCAATCTACTGCAAGAAGATAATAGTGTGCTGCTTAAAATTTGCAATCAAGCGATCTGTGAATGAAGGATCAGGAAATTCTCATGGAAGGGAGTTCTATATGGATCAGTGGATTTGTTTGTGATATTATAGGCCAAGGAATTGCCAAACGTGTACCTATTGTGGTTATGGCTTTCACTGTTGGAGTTCAATTTTGCCAACAACTATGGAGGTATGCAATTTGTTGACTGGGCTCGAGGGAGTGGTGTTCAAGGAGGTCTTTAATTGGAGGTAGATTCTTTGATGCAGAGACAATCGACATTCTACAAATCAGGTGGGTGGATTCTACAATTTCAGAATTTAGTGCATATTTGTATTGGTTGTATTGGTTATGCTATTTACTTAGGTGGTATCATATTTTCACTTTGTGATTTATCTAGTATTGTTTTAACCTTATATCTGTTAGACTGTTAGATTTTTAGGTTGCTGGTTTATCGTTAGCATATGGTTATTAATTGCTATTACTGTTATACATAGCTAGTTATCATTGTGATATAAATGATGAGATATTATTGGTAGATGTTTACCTCTTAATTGTTGGACTAGTATTAGGATTAGACTAGTAGAATAATATGACTAAGATAGATAAATTCGTAGAAGGTATACATATAGGTTCTTTGACTCCCTAGATCCTAGTGCATGATGACATGATTACATTGCTTACGTAGTTTAGGGTATATATATAGGCACCTGATGCTTTATTTAGTATTGCCTAGACTTTGTACTGGCATGACCCCGTTAGTTATACACTAATTAGTTTCAGCTATTGATCTCCATCAATGTATTTTTGCAGTTGTTATTAGACATCATGGTTAAATGCTTATTTGGTTATGTATGGTCGCGGTTGATACCATGATTGAGACTAGTAGATAATATAACTTAGATGAGGTCATTCCGTAGGAGCGGAATCTCAAGAATGAAATGACACCAATAGAACCCTAGGTGTTGGAACCCTAGGCATAATAACTCGAACGTGTTTATTGGTAGATGCTACTGGTATATGATTAATCTACTCATTGGTTCGGTGGATATTGTGATTGAACTGTCAGAGGTAGTATGATCCTTAGATGGTATATATCGTTTCTCATATCTCGGTTGTCAACTAGGTCTCTTATTCGTAGTTGAGAAAGTGTACAGTAGAGTTTCCCTATGGTTGTTTTGTATATCTGTGGTTGATCATGTCTCCCAGTCATGGTTGAGATGACCTACCGTAAAGTCATACTCTGGTATTATCCATTCGGAGTTAGTGATAATTGGAATCGTGTATCGGTTGTAGCTAAATGACCACCTTACATCTTAAGTACCCACGAGATCTGTTCGTGGTAGCATGTTGTAGCATGCATGATTGAATTAGTAGAAATGGTATAATTTAGACTTAATCGTCTCGATGTGTTTATGAGAAGGTTTATGATCTTATCGGCCGTGATAAGTATTCATGTTAGAAGGGTTGGAACCCTAGGCTTAACCACCTCGATGTACTTATTTGCAGATCGATGATCTTCATCGACTTTGATAGACGTTCTATGCTATATGTATTGGATAACCCTAGGTTTAACACCTTAGGATAATCGAATGCCCACAAGACCCATTCGTGGTAGCATGCGGCTGCATGCAGTCGATAACTAGATAGATATATACCTTGACTGCCCACGAGACCCATTCGTGGTAGCATGATGTTGCGTGTAGGTGTATATTGCTTGGCTTCATATGAGTCTCGTTCATGGTAGTTCGTAGATAGTTCCTTCTGTATTACCTCGAGAGCTATGAGGCTTTGTCATGGTATCCTGATGTGTATCGCTTGTAGATTTGGGAGAATAATGGATATACCTTACATACTGGGCATTGAATGAAGAATGAATATAATTGGCATGTGTATACAGACTTATGTACTTAGGCTATTGATGTGTTATTTTTCGCAAGTGCACGGTTGTCATCAAGTAATAAAAATATCGATCCCACAGGGATTGGGACAATTACTGAATGATCATGATACCAAGTTATCTAGTCAATCAATTTGTGGATTAAGCAAAGAAACTGAGCAGTCAAGAACAACAAATGAGAAGAACGAGCTAAAAGTCAATAGTTGAGGAGAATCTCAGGATATGGGTTTCACCACGTCGACGATTTATAAGGTGATTTAATTCTTTCCTACCCCTATTAGAGTTGTTTTGATGGAACCTATCCTAAGTTAAATCAATGGCCCCTTTCGAGGTCTACGCTAACTGTACCTATCAAACTCAATTTACCTATCACGGTATTAGAGCGTAGGGGATCATAATCAGCTAAGGGGACCTGTCACGAGACCCCCGCAAACCTCCCTAGTCTTACCTCCGTTACTTGGTAAAAACTGGATTTGATAGATCCATTAAGTCCATAAGAGTTCCTTTAGAGTCTAAATTTCCTTTTCACGATAGGTTTGCACACGGGACCATAATCAGCTAAGGGGACCTATCACGAGACCCCATGACCCTCATAGATACACTACCGCTACTTGACAGAGTTTATCCTAGTTGGTTGGGTTTGAACTTGGGTTCCTTTGTTAGGTACTTCCCCTTAGCTCCTTAGGTTTATCAATAAGAATCCAAAAACAGATCAAAACAAATAATAATTCAAGTAGTATAGATTACATCATCCATCATAAATCGTCAAGGGCTACTCCCCCATCCTAAGATTACAGGACACTACTCCATGGTCGAACAAGAATTTCTAGAGAAAGAAATTACGATACTTAGTGTCATCTGTGTTCCTCTGTCGTTGACTCCTTCCTTCTTCTGTCATCCTTTTTGACCCTCCGTCGTCCTCTCTTTAGGGTTAGAATATCTCCTCTTTTATAGCCTTGGCCTCCTCTTTAATTAAGGTAAAAGATTTTCCTTTAATTGAGACGAAGATCGCGGCCCGAGTTGCTCGAAAAGGAAATGCTGAATCGAGCCAACACGCTCGGCGAATGAGGGCATAGGCGTGTCGCGGGCTTCCCACCGAGCGTGTTGCGCTTGAATTGGGGCGTGTCGAAGGCTGAACTGGGGTGTGTCGAGCGCTGGAACTCCTGACACGGACGTGTCACTGATAACACGCCTGTGTTGTTTTGATACGCCGACCGTGTCAACACTTTGAACGGGGCATGTCGGCTGCTGAACCAGGGCGTGTTGAAGGCTGGAACTCCTGACACGGGCGTGTCACTGATGACACGCCTGTATTGTTTTGATACGCCTGCTTCTTTGCCCTGTTAACACGAAAAACACCCAAAAGCAGTCTCTTTGTCCAAAATATGCTAAACTTAACTAAATCATGATAAAATACATGCCTAAGACATGAAATGAGATAAAATGCATGTATATGGAGTAGTGAAAACATAGCATGATTTACACACATCAAAATCCCCTATTCCTAAACTTTTGCTTGTCCTCAAGCAAAGAAAACTCAAAAGACAACTTATTTGTGGGAATGCTAGACACCATCCAGAGGTATACAATCTGATCTTAATCTTTTCAAATCATTCCTAGTTGCCGAGTTTGAAAGATCCCTATATAGTGCACGTGAAAAGTTGACTAAAGTCATTGGACACCAATCCGGATTTGACATCCCTTCTATCGTAGAGCATTCTTATTTCCGACATAGAGACACTTACCTACCTTAATGCATGGATCATCCTTACCTATCATCAAAAGGTCTTAAAGGAGCACTTTCTAAGAAGAAAGAAAGAAAGGAATTTATAGAGAGCATTTCCCCAGTAACTAGTTAGTCTCAAAGGGGCACCTTTTAGGTGTTTCCCCAGTAACTACTTGGTCTCAAAGGGGTGCTTGAAAACAATTCCAGTTTTCATTTTTTTTAATCATACTTCTAGTGAAAGTGTTTCTCCAGTAACCAAGTTGCGCAGGCAAGTCTCCAATGGAAAATCGAGTACTAAATCCGATATGGGGGATTTAAATCTTTTTTTGGATACCTCAGACCTATAGACCGTGTTAGAAGTGAAATAGGGTTCTTATCAAATAGGCAAAAAGGAATATCATGATCCGACCAATGTTCAGTTGTATTACGCTAGATGATATAAAAATGCAATGTTATGATATATGAAAAGATGCAAACAAAATAGCACTAACCAAACTAAAAATCTAAGTAGAAACAGCATAAGCAGTAAAGGATGTGCATCGAAACTCACAAAATAGTTCAAGGTGGTCAATGGTCATCGTCTTCGCTACTAGCATCCTCCTCTACCCACCTACGTCGCTGCTCCTGGTAAAACTCCCGGGACTCCTGTCGAAATCTATCATCATCTTCCCTCCGGGCGGACTCAGCAGTGAAAAACTCATCAGCTCTCCTGTAAAAATCAGCTGCCCTATCCAAATGTTGTGTCACCATACGATGGTGCTCCTCTGTAGCTTGGGCATACCGATCCCACATACCTATGTGCGAGGTATGCTCGACCCTGAAAGCTTCGAATGATGATCGGAATCCTGAAAAATCAAAAGAAGAGTACCCTGCAGAAACATTGTCAGTAGGAAACCGTGGGGGTTCAGGAGTCGAATGTGACGGCTAAGGGGCTATGTGAGATGGCTCCCTAGGAGAGGGTGATGGAGCATGGGCAGTGGGGGTAGGAAAGGGTTCCTGGACATCTCTAAAAAGTCAATTGGATGAATTACGTACAGTCATCCGCTCAGGGTTTGGAAGAGGGATTTTAATTCCATTTCTTAACACCAAACGATACCCCTCGTCGAATGCCTCAATCATCTTCATATTTATACAAGAATCCAAATCCAATCTAGGGCTAGCAGGACAATATTCAAGGTCATCCAATTCACATCCTAAGGCCACAGCAATCCTAGTGATAATACCACCTATGACTATAACCCCGGATAGTATATTACTAACCTTAACTAAATGTCTAATCATATGGGCTCCAGAATCAATATTAACTTCATTTAGCATGGCCCATAAAAACTGTAACTCACTCTGCCTAGCCACCCCTGCACTATCATATCTTCCAGAGATTGTATTAGCCATAAACCTAAGGAGATAACGAAAAGTAGGATTAGGGATGTTAAATGATTTAGACCTAGATGCATCATAAGGGCGAGGGTCATCAGAAATTAATCTCCAAAATTGATAATTAATAAAATGTCTATGAATTTGCCTCTCCCCTCCGCTAGAAAAATCAAATATCGTATTAAAATCACTTAAAGAAAGGGTAAACTCATGGTTCATTAATCTAAATTTTATTTTTCCTTCCTCACAATCCTTTCCTTGCAGTATTTCAGCAGACAGGGAGCTAAGGAATTCAAGAGTGATGCTAGGGTAAGTAAGATGATGGTGCGTGATAAATTCGGTCCAGCCTATCCTATTGGTCAACCAAGTTATGTCATCTCTTAACCCTAGGGTGGTCAACGTGTAGAAGTCTATAGTTCTTGTAGATACTAACTTCCTTTTTTCAAGCTTACTGAATTTAGACTTCATAACCTCATCCCTAAAAACAATTCCATATGGATGGCAGGAGGTCGGAGGAGGATCGTTACCCAAATCCTGAGCTTTTCTCTTTCCCTTGTCCCTTGCCGAGGTGGAAGAAGCTCCTCCTCTAGTCTTCACTCGCTTACTCATGGCAATTGGGGAGGGAGAGATAGCAAGTTAGCTCCTCGGCTGCTCGAGAGAGACCGGCGACAGCTACTTCAAGCTTGTAACGCAAGTGGAAAATTAGGGCGTGCTCGGGCCGGCTTTAGAGGGCTATCCGCTGCATAGGCGTGTCGGGCATCCTCTTACGCAAATACCCGACCCATTTAAGCGCGACATAGGCGTGCTCGGGCCTCCCCAGGCGTGTCGCAGTTGAGAAATGTGCGACACGGGCGTGCTCAGAAGCACACTCGACCTGTGTTGTCTTTGGGTAACCTCAACACGCCTGTGTCGTTCATCATAGGCGGGTCGTGTCAATTTGGCACGCAGTGGCACGTTTAACATGTCGTGTCCTGTAAACCTGAAAAAAATAAAAATAGAATAAAAAATAAAATAAAAATGACTAAAAAAAAATGAAAATAGCTTGGGTTGCCTCCCAAGAAGCGCTTGTTTAAGGTCGTTAGCTTGACCCCTCAGTTACTCCCTAGTTTTGGGGATATGGCTCGAGGAGTGTGCTCTGCCCCTCCTCTTCTCCAATCAGCTCAACAGAATTGTTTGCGAAGTATCTCTTAAGTCTTTGACCATTTACTTTGAAAATTCCTGTAGACTCACTAGATATATCAATAGCTCCATGAGGATAAACCTTTTCAACTCGATATGGCCCCGACCATCCAATTTGACTTCTAGGAAAGAGTTTCAATCTTGAGTTGAATAGTAATACCAAGTCTCCTTGATGGAATTCTCTGCGCATAATATTCTTGTCATGCCACCTCTTCGTTTTCTCCTTGTAAGACCTTGCATGTTCATAAGCATCAAGGCGTAGTTCTTCAAGTTCATTTAGCTGTAGTTTTCTTTTCTCTCCGGCTTTCTTCAGGTCAAAATTAAGCCATTTAATTGCCCAATATGCCCTGTGCTCTATTTCAACTGGAAGATGACATGGTTTTTCATAAACTAATTGAAACGGAGTCATTCCAATGGGTGTCTTGTAGGCAGTTCGATAGGCCCATAGAGCATCGTCAAGTCTTAAAGACCAATCCTTCCTTGATCTTGATACTGTTTTCTCCAAGATAGTCTTGATTTCCCTATTTGAAACTTCTACTTGCCCGCTCGTTTGTGGATGATATGGTGAGGCTAGTTTATGGGTTACTCCATACCTCTTGAGAAGACTTTCAAATTGTCTTTCGATAAAGTGTGAGCCTCCATCACTTATTACTGCTCTCGGTATTCCAAATCTTGAAAATATTATACTCTTAAAGAGCTTAATGACTATTTTTGCATCACAAGAGGGGGATGGTAGAGCCTCAACCCATTTAGACACATAGTCCACTGCCACCAGTATATAGGTATTTTTATAGGAAGTAGGGAAGGGTCCCATATAGTCAATTCCCCAGACGTCGGACAATTCGACTTCAAATATCGAATTTTGAGGCATCTCATGTCTCCTTGATACGTTCCCGGTCCTTTGACAGCGGTCACAAGTCGTCACATAATTCCGAGAGTCTCTAAAAATATGAGGCCAATAAAATCCTTCTTGCAAAACCTTTGTCGCAGTCTTGTCTGTGCTCGTGTGACCTCCATATGCAAAAGAATGACAGTGATACAATATATCCTCAATCTCTTCTTTGGATACGCATCTTCGATATATAGCATCCGCCCCTTGCTTGAACAGGAATGGTTCGTCCCACACATAATGCTTTACATCCGAAAGGAAATTCTTCCTCTGATGATAACTCATGTGAGAAGGTATTATCCCGCAAGCTAGGTAGTTGGCAAAATCAGCATACCATGGAGCCTTGATTGTTCTAACCACTAGTAGATGCTCATCCGGAAAGAAATCATTTATAGCAAGATCATCGGCTCTTCCCGCATTTGATTCTTGATGAAGCCTCGCTAGATGGTCTGTAACTACGTTCTCCGTTCCTTGCTTGTCTCGGATTTCCAAGTCAAACTCTTGTAGAAGAAGTATCCACCGGATAAGTCTTGGCTTAGATTCCTTTTTACTCAGCAAGTATCTTATGGCTGCATGATCTGTGTAAACTATCACCTTGGTCCCTATGATATAAGATCTGAACTTGTTGAAAGCAAATACTATAGCCAAGAGTTCCTTCTCTGTGGTAGCATAATTCAATTGTGCTTCATCCAATGTTTTACTGGCGTAGTAGATTGCATACACCTTGCGATCCTTCCTTTGTCCTAACACTGCGCCCACAGCAAAATCACTTGCATCACACATAATTTCAAAAGGGAGACTCCAATCTGGAGGTTTCATTATTAGGCGATTGTTAATGCTTCCTTTAACAAAATGCATCAAGACAAGGATTATCAAAGTGAAACACAGCATCTTTAGCAAGCAAATTAGTTAATGACTTTGAAATTTTTGAGAAGTCCTTGATGAACCGTCGGTAGAACCCTGCATGTCCTAGGAAACTACGCACTCCCTTGACATCAGTTGGAGGAGGCAACTTCTTGATCACTTCAGTTTTAGCAATGTCCACCTCGATACCACGGTGTGAAACTAGGTGCCCAAGTACTATGCCTTCTCGCACCATGAAGTGGCACTTCTCCCAATTAAGCATTAAATTCATTTCCTCGCATCTCTGCAAGACCTTGACCAAATTAGATAAACACATATCAAAATCTGCACCATATACAGAAAAATCATCCATGAATACTTCCATTATATTCTCAATCATATCAGAAAAAATTGAAGTCATACACCTCTGAAAAGTGGCGGGTGCATTGCATAGTCCAAAAGGCATTCTCCTGAAAGCAAAAGTACCATATGGGCAGGTGAAAGTTGTTTTCTCTTGGTCATTAGGATAAATAGGGATTTGATAGAAACTGGAGTATCCATCTAAGTAACAGAAATGCGAGTGTTTTGCCAACCGATCTAGCATTTGGTCAATAAATGGGATGGGAAAGTGGTCCTTTCTAGTTTCCTTATTCAATTTCCTATAATCAATACACATTCTCCATCTCATGAATGACTCTAGTGGGAATTAACTCATTCGTAGCATTCTTATTACCGTTATCCCCCTTTCTTTGTACAACATGGACAGGACTTACCCATTCGCCTATCGGATATTGGATAGATAATTCGCATCTAGCAATTTCATGACCTCTTTCTTGACTATCTCTTTCATGGTGGGTTCACCTTCTTTGATGCTCTATAGAGGTTTTAAAATTGTCTTCTAGTAGAATTTGTGCATGCAAACCGATGGACTAATTCCTAATGTCATCAATCTTGTATCCAATGACATTCTTATGTGTTTTAATACCTCAATCAGTTTTTCGGTCTCTGCATTGCTCAGTTAGCATTAATGATCACAGGATAAGTAGAGTTTTCGAAATTCATACAGTGTTGATGGAAGAGGCTTAAGTTCTACCGTGGTGTGAGGTTGGGGTCGAAATCTCCACTTTATCCTCAAAATCCCCTCAGAGCTTATTAAGATGAGTTTGTTACAGTGCTCCTTCTAGTGCTATTGACTGAAATCAATCCTACAACAAACATCAAAAACAGAAGGTTGTTTAACAGCTTTTGAAAGGTCGAATTCAATTTTGTCGTTTCCAAATGCAAGTGAGAGTTTGTGGTTCTTGATATCTATCATTGCCCCTGCAATAGCCAAGAAAGGTCTCCCCAAAATGAGTGGAATGCATGGGTCTTCATCCATGTCAAGCACTACAAAATCTGCAGGAATAATAAAATTTCCCACCTGCACTGGTACATCTTCTAAGATTCCCAAAGGATATCTAATGGAGCGATCGGCTAACTGCAAGGCCATAGTAGTTAGTTTTATTTCTCCTAAATCCAATTTCTTGCATATGGAAAGAGGTATCAGATTGACACTGGCGCCCAAATCGCAAAAAGCCTTATCAAAATTTGAGTCATTAATTATGCAAGGGATAGAAAAGCTACCCGGATAATTTAGTTTGGGAGGTACCATGTTCTTAATTATTAGCTAATCGTGACTCTCAAGAAGAGCCACGCTACATGCCTCGACTTTTTCTTTTATTGGTTAAGATGTCCTTCAAGAACTTGGAGTATGTAGGCATTTGTTGAAGAGCTTCTGTAAAAGGTATATTGATATATAGCTTCCTAATTACCTCAAGGAACTTATCAAATTGTTCATCTAATTTTTCCTTAATCAGCCTCTGAGGGAACGGGATAGGGGGCTTATATGTTCTTGGTTCCTTATTCGACACGCCTGTGTCATTCGGCACAGGCTGGGCGTGTTGGCTGTTGGAGTGACCCGACACGGGTGTGTCGGCTGACATGCGCTCATGGGCATTCTCTTCCTCAGGCGTGTTGAACAACACGCCCTGGGTCAGGGTGTGTCGTCTTCCTTTTCTATTCAACCCAGGCGTGCTGCTGTCTTCTTCCAACTCTGACACGCTCGTGTCCTTTAGCACAGGGCCCGCTTGTTGAGCTCTGTCTCCTTCTAAAATCCTTCCACTTCTCAAACTTATGGAATTACAATGCTCGGCTGGGTTTACTTCTGAATTTTCAGGAAATCTACCGGGCGTCCTTGATGCTGAGCTGGCAATTTGGGAAATTTGATTTTCCAACATTCTTATGTGATTAGTCAAATTATCAACCTTGCCTCCCAATTGCTTGATTGCCTCGGTATTATTTTGATGTTGCCGATTTGATTCTACAATATGCTGTCGAAATTCATCATTTATCTTCCCCTGACACGTAATAAAATTCTCCATCATCTTTTCTAAGCTCGACTTGGGTCCTGGCTAAAATCCCGAAGGTGCTCCAAAACTGTTCTGTCTAGAAGAATTTTGGTTGGCTCTATACGAGAAGTTGGGATGATTCCTCCAACCAGGATTGTACGTGTTCGAATAAGGGTTGCCACCATTAGGCTTCTGATTAAAATTATTTAGCGCATCTACTTGCTCAATCCCAGCTCCCGATGATGGTGCGTGTAGGATTTGACAATTCATCGCTACATGTCCTGTTACACCACAGATCTCGCAAGTGACATTAGATGAGTTTACAGCTGATACATTAAAATGTTCGAGCTTTTGAGTTAACGCATCGACTTTTGCACTGAGTAGATCAAGGGTACTTACCTCAAACTTACCTGGCATTTTAGTTTGATATCCTCGTTCTGTATCCCATTGGTGAGAATTCATTGCCACATTCTCGATGATCTCAAATGCTTCATCCAACGTTTTGTTCATAAGAGCTCCTCTTGCAGCAGAATCAAGAGAAACTTTAGTAGCATACGAGATTCCATTGTAGAAAGTATGAACAATGAGCCACTTCTCCAGCCCATGATGAGGGCATTGCTGTAGTAATCCCTTAAATCTGTCCCAGACTTCAAATAATGTTTCTTCATCCTTTTGCGCAAAATTAGTGATTTGATGACGAAGACTTGCAGTTTTGCTGGGTGGAAAATACTTGTCTAAAAATCTTTGCTCCAGCTGATCCCAGGTAGTTATGCAATCTGCTGGAAGAGAGTGTAGCCAAGCTCTAGCTTTGTCCCGCAATGAGAAAGGAAACAAGCACAATCTAATAGCATCAGCTGAGGCTCCATTCAGTTTTAAAGTTTCGCAAAATTCCAAAAATACTTCCAAGTGCAGATTTGGATCTTCAGTGGGTGCTCCTCTGAATTGATGTTGTTGGACCATGGATAGTAGAGTCGGTTTCAATTCAAAATTGTTCGCTTCAATAGGGGGTCTTCTAATACTCGATCTCAATCCCCTTGTACTAGGTGCTGCATAATCCCTTAAAGGTTTATTCTCATTCTGGTCAGCCATGTCGGAGGTCAGATTGTCTTCCTGACGTTGCTGAAATCGTCTTCTAGCAAGGAACGTTCTCTCTATCTCATTATCAATATCGAGAATTTCCCTATTAAGTCTGTGCATGCAACAACAAGAGAAGTTCCCAAAACAAGAGTTCAGAATAGACACAAAGAATAGAAACAAAAATAGAAATCTAGATTAACTAAATCACGCTCAATTCAATATTGAGTGCCAATCCCCGGCAACGGCGCCAAAAATTTGATGTGTTATTTTCCGAAAGTGCACGGTTGTCGTCAAGTAATAAAAATATCGATCCCACAGGGATTGGGACAATTACCAAATGATCATGATACCAAGTTATCTAGTCAATCAATTTGTGGATTAAGCAAAGAAACTGAGCAGTCAAGAACAACGAATGAGAAGAATGAGCTAAAAGTCAACAGTTAAGGAGAATCTCAGGATATGGGTTTCACCACGTCGACGATTTATAAGGTGATTTAATTCTTTCCTACCCCTATTAGAGTTGTTTTGATGGAACCTATCCTAAGGTAAATCAACGGCCCCTTTCGAGGTCTACGCTAACTGTACCTATCAAACTCAATTTACCTATCACGGTATTAGAGCGTAGGGGATCATAATCAGCTAAGGGGACCTGTCACGAGACCCCCGCAAACCTCCCTAGTCTTACCTCCGTTACTTGGTAAAAATTGGATTTGATAGATCCATTAAGTCCATAAGAGTTCCTTTAGAGTCTAAATTTCCTTTTCACGATAGGTTTGCACACGGGACCATAATCAGCTAAGGGAACTCACGAGACCCCCGCAAGCCCTCATAGATACACTACCGCTACTTGACAGGAGTTTATCCCTAGTTGGTTCTGGGTTTCGGGAACTTGGGTTCACTGTTAGGTACTTCCCCTTAGCTCCTTAGGTTTATCAATAAGAATCCAAAAACAGATCAAAACAAACAATAATTCAAGTAGTATAGATTACATCATCCATCATAAATCGTCAAGGGCTACTCCCCCATCCTAAGATTACAGGACACTACTCCATGGTCGAACAAGAATTTCTAGATAAAGAAATTACGATACTTAGTGTCATCTGTGTTCCTCTGTCGTCGACTCCTTCCTTCTTCTGTCGTCCTTTTTGACCCTCCGTCGTCCTCTCTTTAGGGTTAGAATATCTCCTCTTTTATAGCCTTGGCCTCCTCTTTAATTAAGGTAAAAGATTTTCCTTTAATTGAGACGAAGATCGCGGCTTCGTCGAGTTGCTCGCAGAAAAGGAAATCTGGAATCAGGCCAACATGCCTGTTCCAAATGAGGGCACAGGCGTGTCGCGGGCTTCCCACCGAGCATGTTGCGCTTGAATTGGGGCGTGTCGAAGGCTGAACTAGGGCGTGTCGAGCGCTGGAACTCCTGACATGGACGTGTCACTGATAACACACATGTGTTGTTTTGATACGCCGGTCGTGTCAACACTTTGAACGGGGCGTGTCGGCTGCTGAACCAGGGCGTGTTGAAGGCTGAAACTCCTGACACGGGCGTGTCACTGATGACACGCCTGTGTTGTTTTGATACGCCTGCTTCTTTGCCCTGTTAACACGAAAAACACCCAAAAGCAGTCTCTTTGTCCAAAATATGCTAAACTTAACTAAATCATGATAAAATACATGCCTAAGACATGAAATGAGATAAAATGCATGTATATGGAGTAGTGAAAACATAACATGATTTACACACATCAGCTATTTGATATGAGCTCCTATGGGTACATACCATAGGTAGCTATGGATTGATAGGTGTATCGTGCATTAGTGACATGCACCATCTTGCATTATTGCATGACTGACGATCATCGGCTCCTCGGTAGGAGGTGAGGCTACTTAGTAGTTTAGCACATCGTCAGTTACATTATCTACACACAATCACTCGTGGGTTAGTGGTATTTCAGGTGTGTGTAGTTGCTCTGTTAGGGCGCCACGATGGTCGCTTAGGTGATTTGTATTGCGACGTGGTAGCAGACAGGGATCCCTCCTTTGTCATGAGACGAGGAGATGAGATGGGGTGATTGTCCCCCATATACATACATGGGGTAGGAGGTGATACTCCGCTAGCATCCTGTCCACTCGGTCACCTAGGTGTAGTGATGTCAGAGTGCACAGTTGTCACAGCCCTACCCACTCGGCCGACACACATGACATGTCGGTGGCTTGACTGGCGTCAGGGGCGACACAGGTGATTGCATCATGTGCATACGTTTTTACTATATGCATTGCTTGTTGCACTTTTGGTTGTTGCATATGATTGTCATGCACATACAGGAGGTATTATGTATGTTTGTTTATGGCGATTCTACATATATTGGTGTGGATGTATTTTATGTCCGTTCAGGTGATTTTGGTATGTACCGTTTTCAGGTATGTATTTAGTATTTGTAGATTTGTAGTTGGTTATGTGTTATAGATGTATTTATTATATTGTTGTCCAGGTTAGTGGCGGATTGATACAGATACTCTGAGGTTTGAGTTACTCTAGTTTGTTTCTTTGACTTTCATTATGGTCATTATGTTCATTATGTCCAGCCTATCCATTATGTCCATTATGATTATGCACTTTATTCTATCCACCCACTGAGTGGTTGTACTCACCCCCTCTTCTCCTATCTTCCCGATTAGCTGATAGAGGACGAGTCCAGTTGACTTACCATTGCGTCTCTCAGAGAGTCCCTAGTCGTGCTGGACCCACAACATTCGATCGAAATGTCATTCGATTTTTCTTTATTGTTATCGTAGTTTGTTTACGCAGTTTGGATTTTGTCGCAATTAGTTTCAGTGTAAAGTAAAATATATTTTACTTTTAATTGATTTATATTTAGTCGTGCATGCATGTAGTTAATAAAATACTTGTATTTCTATTATTATTTCGAGGTTTTTACCAGATCTGGTTCCAGTTTTGTATTTCTGAATATTGTCACTAAGGGGCTCCTCTGTCATGTGAATGACGAATATGCCTCTGGGGCGTGACAGTCGAAGTTTGCATACTTTGATTTTATCAACCGATGTGAAACCCTCAGGTTGTATTATATACACGTTGTCGAGTAGGTTTCCATTAAGGAAAGTCATTTTCACATTCATCTATCATATCTCATAATCATAATGAGCCGATATGGCTGGGAGCATCCGAATGGATTTAAGCATAGCTACCGGTGAATGAGTTTCGTCATAATCAATACCTTACTTTTGACGATAGCCTTTCGCCACTAATCTAGCCTTATAGGTAATCACATTACCATCAATGTCGATTTTCTTCTTGAAAACTCATTTGCACCCTATAGGCTTAATGCCTTCAGGTGGGTCCACCAAGTTTCAAACTTGATTTTCATACATGGAATCCATTTCCGACTTCATGGCTTCAAGTCATTTGTCTCTTTCTGAACTTTTCAGAACTTCTTCATAATTGGTAGGCTCCTCATCATCAATGAGTAACACGTCGTTCGATTCACTTACGAAAAATCCATATCTCTCAGGAATATTGTGTGTCCTACCAGATCTACGAAGATGTGGTGTCACAATAGGTTCAGTTGATGTCTCATCACTATGAGTTATCAATTGAGGTGCTTGACCAGGTATCTCTTCAATGTCTATTGAAGTCTCTTGAACCTCCTCAAGTTCAACGACACTCCCACTGTTTTCTTGCAAGAGAAACTCTTTCTCTAGAAACACAGTATTCCTTGAAACAAACACCTTTTGTTCCAAGGGATGATAGAATTGATAACCCCTCGTTTCCTTAGAGTATCCAATAAATAGATATTTATCAGACTTAACATCCAATTTGTCTGACACAGTCCGCTTCACATAAGCAGAACATCCCCATATCTTCAAGTAAGACAAATGAGGTTTCTTACTAGCCCATATCTCATATGGAGTAGAAGAGACTACCTTGGTTGGGACTCTATTTAGTAAGTAAACAGCTGTTTGAAGTGCATAGCCCCAAAAGAACTTGGGGAGATTCGCATGATTCATCATCGACCTGACCATGTCCAACAAGGTTCGATTTCGCCTCTCAGATACACCATTAAGCTGTGGTGTATACGGCGGAGACCATTGAGATAATATGTCATTATCCTTTAGATAATCTAGAAACTCTTGACTCAAGTATTCACCACCTCGTTCCAATCGAAGTATTTTAATACTCTTGCCAAGTTGTTTCTCTACTTCATTTCTGAATTCTTTAAACCTTTCAAAGGCTCCAGACTTGTGTTTCATCAAGAACACATACTCAAACCATGAGTGATCATCAGTGAAGGTAATGAATTAGCTATAGCCTCCTAGAGTGAGAGTTGACATAGGTCTGCATACATCAGTATGTATTAGACCAAGCAACTCTCCCACCTGTTCACCTTTTTCGGTAAAAGGTAACTTGGTCATCATGCCCTTTAAGCATGATTCGCATGTATCGTATGAATCTAGTTCAAACAATTCCAGAATTCCACATCAGTGTAATTCGGACATGCATTTCTTACTCACATGGCCAAGACGACAATGTCACATGTAGAAGTCTAATTTATTATCTTTTCGAGCATGCTTGTTGCTCGCTTTGATATTGAAAATGTCACTGGATACATCCAACATATAAATACCATTGCTTAAAGTTCCAATCCCATAAAGAACGTCATTCAAAGTTATGTAACAACAATTGTTACTAAAAGTTAAATGGTACCCATTTCTATTTAAACAAAAAATAGAAATAATGTTCTTTATCAACGAAGGAACATAAAAGCAATTTTCCAGTTCTAAGACAAGTCCTGTAGGGAGTTTTAACAAATACGTTCCGATGGCGAGTGCAGCAACCTTTGCTCCATTCCCAACACATAAATTTGACTCTCCCTTGACGAGTCTTCTTCTATTCCTTAGCTCATGTATATCATTACATATATGTGAGCCACGCCCAGTATCCAATACCCAAGTATTTGAGGAAATAGAATAACAATAAATAACGAAGATATTTGAAGAAGATGGGGCATCTGATGCCTTATTCTTCTTCACGGACTCAAGATAAATCTTGCAGTTCCTTGCCACAATAATGGCAAGTGACCATTTGAGCTGGTTTTGCCATTTTAGCCTTTTTCTTCTTCCCCTTCTGTTGTTCCTTTGACTTCTTCTTAGAACCTTTCTTCCAGGAATCAACTAACAACACCGTCCCCTGCTCATGCTTCACAGAAGGCTCCACAGTCTTCAACATGTTGAGCAGTACCACAGATGAACCTTCTTGCATCTCAGAGGTGAAGAGGAGCTTGGAGACTTCGAACCTTTCGTATCTCACTTGCTCATCAAACAACTCATAAAGATGAAAGACTATGGTATGAGCATTCATAAGCTCATGGTGCTTCCGTAGCTCGGGTACCATCGCGGCTAGCATGATGCAACTCACTAGTTCAGAATCACTCACATGTTTCTGATAGGCCAACAATTAGTCCAGAGTTGCATCATCACTAGGACGGGCGGGAAGAGGCTCTTCGAGGACATACGCAAGCTTTTTCGCCTTGAGAACAATTCTCAAGTTTCTAAGCCAGTCCAAGAAATTCGGCCCAGTCAATTTATTCGAATTCAAAATAGAGCGCAAATTAAAAGACATTATGATCAAACAATTAACCTAGAAATACAAACCAAGCATATATGAGAAAATGATTTTAAAATGCATCAACATACATTTACAAAATCCCATTCATTTTTTGAATTTCAAAAACCCTCAAAATTAATTCGGAAGATCGTAGGACCATCTCCGAATAGGTTGATATCCAACATAGATAAGAACAACCTTGGAGAGAGTCCAACAAGCCATTCTTAGCTATGATGGTAGGTATCAAGTATACCGAATGCATATCCCATATATGCAACTATCACAATGTGCTATCAATTAATTGAATGTTCACACATACATCGGGTTGTTAACTCATTAACAAGTATGCATCATATGCATAACACCCAACTTCACCTCCCTTCACATCGACCTTGGAGAGAGCCCAACAAGCCGACGCTCTAGGTTAAAGCCAACCCATTAATCGAGAAATAGTTTTAATATGGTTAGAGTGCATTTAACCAATTAGTCAGGCTTGGAGTGTGTCCAATAACCCAAACTAACGATTGACCTCTGACTCTTACCATATTAGTGTTAAACTATTCCAATGATTTGAACATGTTCAGGTTCGAGCCGGGCTTGGAGTGAGCCCAACAACCCAGATAAGAAATAGAACTCTGATTCTAATCATATTAATGGAAGGTGTAGGCTTTAATATTGTATAAGGGTTTTAAAGTCTCATTCTCTTTTCATGCAAATAACTATTATCTACATGGCATACATCTACATGTCGCGACATGCATGGTATAATGATATGCATCTAATGCAATTACATGACATATAATTATGACATGTACAATATTTCCTTATTTGTCATAACTATTTATGAAAATAAAATATGTTTGAGATTTGATTCCCCAAATCAAATCATGATTAAATTAGGAAATAAATTTTCAAATATAATCACATATTTTATTTATGGAAAGTGTTAATTAAGGAAAGTCAAATTTAATTTATGAAATAAATTTCCTAAATTGTAATTTCCTAATCATATTAGGAAATTTCCAATTTGAATTTTACTTATTTGTCATAACTATTTATGGAAATAAAATATGATTGAGATTTTATTCCCAAATCAAATCATGATTAAATTAGGAAATAAATTTCCAAATCTAATCACATATTTTATTTATGGAAAGTGTGTTGGTGAAGGGGCACTAGAAAATCAAACCTTGATTTTGATGATGGCAAAGATTCAAAGTTAAGCCATTTTGTTATCTCATGTGATATGCTAAGTGTGCAGGAAGTGTTTAAACTAAGCCAAAGGTCGAGCGACATCCGGAGAATCTCAAGTTGAAAAACCGTGGTGGTCAGACGACACCAGGAGAACCTCGGGGAGTCGAGGAACCTCGGTGGTGACTGAAAGCTAAGCGACAGGTCAAGAGGACCAAAGGTAAGCTCCGTGTGTGGAGCGGTGGTAAGGACGTGTCCTCAGTTAGAGGACAATCCTAGGCGTCGATCCAACTAAGGCTTCCGGAGGAATGCGTTTAGATCGGATACCAAATAAAGGATCACACATCGCATGGCATTATGCATCTATTGTGCTAATCTTGTATTGCAGCAGAATTCTCGGCGCAAGAGTCAATCGAGATGTCGTAGCCGATCAAGGCAATGACTACTAAGAGGATCGATCGATCGACGATTTAATCACCAAAGGCACAAGGTCAAAGAGATAGAGATTGATGCCGCCACCTCAGGATAAGATAAGCCACCACCTCAAGATAAGATAAGTCGCCACCTCAAGATAAGATAAGCTGCCACCTCAAGATAAGATCCACGAGTTTTGGATCTGGATCGGGACAAATTCCAAGGTGCAAATCTATAAAAGGAGGGGAGGACTCAAACCCAAATTCAAGAATCTCTCAAGTGCTCGTGCTCTCTACAACGCTACTCGAAGCAAGCCATCTTCTAATTAATTGTCGATATTATTATATTTCAGTACTTAATTTGTATAAGGACCTGTGAAGGTTGTTACGGCCTTATAATCATTGTAATCGCCTTGTCTCTTACCTCCAACGAGGAAGAGACTTTAGTGATTGCCCTTCTGAAGCGATCAAGGATCGCAGGCCTTGGATTAGCAAATGGTAATGTGAACCAAGTAAAAAGCTTTGTGTCTTTCTTGTGTTTATCTTTTGTTTTCCGCTGCCTACTTGGTTTTAATTGTCGAAAAAGAAAAGTTTTCACTAACGCTATTCACCCCCCCCTCTAGCGTTTCAAATCGATCCAACAATTGTATCGAGGCGGGCGCCAAATTAGGTGCAACCACCGATCGAGCATTTTCTTTTCTTTATTTTTATTTTTTATTTTTAATTATCTCCTGCACTACTAATCCAAGACCAAGTCTTGGGACTTTTTGGTTTGTATTTTTTTTTTGCAAGTATTAGAAGACCGTTGACCGAGCTAACCATGGAAGAGTATCGCTCAATGCCTAAAGGTAACAATGTCAATTTAAATTTTAAATTCCATATTATTTGTTTCAAGTGCAGGGAGAGAGGACACTATAAAATAAGTGTCCTACTAACGACAAAACCGGGCAAGCAAAGGAGACACCATTGCCAGGAGTACGGAAGAACAAGGAGCACATCAAGTGCTTCGGGTGCGGAAGATTCAGCCACTACAAGAATCGATGTCCGAAGAAAAAGGTTAGTAAAATTAATAATTTTGAAAAGTTGAGTTTTAGAATAGTTGATAATTTAGATAAATTGTGTAATTGTTGTCAATTAATTAACACAGTTAATAATTCAACTAATAAAAAATTAATTAATTCAGATTTAATTAGTTTAAACAATAATAATAACAATATCATGGAATAAAATGATCAAATTAATCTAACATTTGATAAAATTAACCAAGAGCTTAATCAAATTTTTAGTTTGATCAACATAGATCTATGGTGCAAGATCAACATAGATCTAGATCAAGTCAAGGATAAAATCAACTTAGGATTTAATCAGAATAACAAATCCTAGATTAGAATAATCAAACCTTAGGACAGAATCATCAAACCCTAGATCTGATTAATCTAGATAACTCCGAATTAAAAAAATTCTATTTTAAAAAATTCAACCATAAAAAATTCGAAATTAACTTTAAAAAATTCCAAAGATAATATAAATAATTATAAATTTTTTAATAATTCTACTTTGAAAAATTCTAACAATCTTATCTTAAAAAATTCTAATAATAATTCTCCCTTTAAAAACTCTAACAATCTTATCTTAAATAATTCTAATAATTCTACCTTTAAAAACTCTAGCAATCTTATCTTAAATAATTCTAATAATAATTCTACCTTTAAAAACTCTAACAATCATATCTTAAATAATTCTAACAATAATTCTACTTTTAAAAGTCTAATAATCTTATCTTGAAAAGTCTAATAATATTATTTTGAAAAATTCTAATAATCCTATTTTAAATAATTCACAATCTAACTTAATTAAAAATTCAAAATTAGTTAATCAAACCAATAAAATTAATTATAATAGAGTACCATTTGATTATACACAAATTAATAATCTAGCAATTAAACCTTCAACTTTTAAAAATTCAACTAATAAATATGTAGACTTGGGTTACAAGTCTAAGCTAACCAAAAATCAAGACACTAAAATTTGTAAACCTAATTATAATAAAGTATCTTATAACTATGGAACAAATAAAAGTCCACCCAAGAAAATAACCATTTCTTTAAATTGATTGAATGTAGCTTGCTCATGCATACATATCATTATCATGCTTATTTTGTCATGTCATACATACTAGTTAACTCTCATAGAATGGTTAGATAGGAAATAATTAATTAATCTTGACAACATAGTATCAGGACGCGGTGAGATGATAGTACGTTAAGGAAACGAAGTCAAGTGTATCTGAGTTGGATAAGGAGTATCTAGCTTGGTGCATTTAACTAAGTGGAACTAACTAAAGCTACCTCACCACATCCTAAACTAGTTAGACCAGGACGTAACCCTAAGTGAATTAAGTGTGTAATTTTCTAAGTTGGCTTTGTCTAAGGAAGTGGTCGTTGTTCTGATCAAAGAAGGCCCCTGTGCCTCGCCACGACCTGGAAGCCCTCTTTTGAAATGTTGACTTAACTAACTAAAGGTTAAATCTGAATCTAACCCAAGATTAATTAATTTCTAAGGCATTAAATTAAATTCATCTCACAATACCTATAAGGATA
Organism: Wurfbainia villosa; assembly: GCA_025175895.1. NCBI lineage: Eukaryota > Viridiplantae > Streptophyta > Magnoliopsida > Zingiberales > Zingiberaceae > Wurfbainia > Wurfbainia villosa. The sequence continues at coordinate 112,093,536 of CM045988.1, forward strand.
ACTTGGTTGATCATATAGAATGGGTGAGATGGTAAGGACAACAAATTAAAAATGATTTTGAAAATGATTTCAAATTTTATATACACATAAATAGATTCTTAAAACTATTCTTATTGGTTGCCATGATTATTGTGTGTAGTTATATGTAGTTTTCAAAACAACTATACTTCTTAAAATGATGGTTAGTTGACCAATACTAAAAATCTAAATCTTTAGGTCAACTTTAGATACCTAGACCCTTTGGACACTTAGGTGAGCCTTCCTTATGGCCAACAAGGATGCCCTAAGAGTTTGTCAGACAAAAGGGGAGACCCTCTAGATAAGCCTTCCTTGTGGCTAACAAGGATGTTAGGTTAAGGGGGAGGTTCTAATTGGATAATCATCATAGAAGTTGTTACAAAATATTTTTTTTTTAAAATCACCAATATTTTCTAAATTTAAATCCTTCTTTTGATAATATGCCAAGGGGGAGAGAAGACTTAAGTTGGACAAACTTAGTATCTAGTTACCTCCAGTTTGGCATAAAAACCAATAGACATGAGCCTTTAAAATGTTTTTTTTTCTTTCTCAAAATTTTATAACAATGTTAAAGGTTAGGGGGTCACATTCTAACCTAGGATATACATTGTTGGTGCAGGATCTAGAAACCTAAACTCCTAAGTATTAAAGAAAGTTGAACATATTAAATCAACTTGATTAGCATGCTTAAAAATTCTATTTCTTGGCAATGTACCCAATATAAAGTTATTTTTGATATATGTCAAAGGGGGAGAGAGAATAAAGTTAAGAGGTTACTTACTTTTTCTTTCCCAAAAAGTAATTATTTTTCAAAAATCACCCAGGGTTAAGGGGGAGGTACCCTTAAGGGGGATGTTTTGAAAAATGACTGTTCAATGTTTACTGCTTATTTTCTCTTAACTTTGAATTGGTTTGCCATAGATCAAAAAGGGGGAGATTGTTGGTGAAGGGGCACTAGAAAATCGAACCTTGATTTTGATGATGGCAAAGATTCAAAGTTAAGCTATTTTGTTATCTCATGTGATATGCTAAGTGTGCAGGAAGTGTTTAAACTAAGCCAAAGATCGAGCGACATCCGGAGAATCTCAAGTTGAGAAACCGTGGTGGTCAGACGACACCAGGAGAACCTCGGGGAGTCGAGGAACCTCGGTGGTGACTGAAAGCTAAGCGACAGGTCAAGAGGACCAAAGGTAAGCTCCGTGTGTGAAGCGGTGGTAAGGACGTGTCCTCGGTTAGAGGACAATCCTAGGTGTCGATCCAACTAAGGCTTCCGGAGGAATGCCGAAGTCGAGATCGGACAGTCAAAGGACTGTCAGACTACATGACATTATGCATCTATTGTGCTAATCTTGTATTGCAGGAATTCTTAAGTGCGAGTCAATCTGGAGATGTCGTGAATGATCAAGGCGTCGACTACTAAGAGGATCATCCGATCGATGTAGGCGAATCGACCAGGTGCACAAGGTCAAAGAGATAGAGATTGATGCCACCACCTCAGGATAAGATAAGCCACCACCTCAAGATAAGATAAGTCGCCACCTCAAGATAAGATAAGCTGCCACCTCAAGATAAGATCCACGAGTTTTGGATCTGGATCGGGATAAATTCCAAGGTGCAAATCTATAAAAGGAGGGGAGGACTCAAACCCAAATTCAAGAATCTCTCAAGTGCTCGTGCTCTCTACAACGCTACTCCGACCGTGCGTCATCTTCTAATTAATTGTCGGTATTATTATATTTCTGTACTTAATTTGTATAAGGACCGGTAAGGTTGTTACTGGCCTTATAATCATTGTAATCGTCTTGTCTCTTACCTCCAATGAGGAAGAGACTTTTAGTGATTGCCCTTCGAAAGCGATCAAGGATCGCAGGGCCTTGGATTAGCAGTCGGTGGGCTGTGAACCAAGTAAAAAGCTTTGTGTCTTTCTTGTGTTTATCTTTTGTTTTCCGCAGCCTACTTGATTTTAATTGTCGAAAAAGAAAAGTTTTCACTAACGCTATTCACCCCCCCCCTCTAGCGTTTCAAATCGATCCAACAAAGTGTTAATTTCCATAAATACTTTTAAACTTTTCAAAAGTAGAAGATTTCCATAAATACTTCTAAATTTTCCAAAAGTAGAAAATTTCCATAGATACTTCTAAACTTTCCAAAAGTAGAAAATTTACATAAATATAATTATGACTATCGCAAAATAATATTATAATTATGTCGAAACACAGCGTGCTCTGATACCACTGTTGGGTTTTTCCGGCACCGCGGCGAGTGTGTGTTAGAACACATTTCATAAACATGCACACAACGAAAGCAATAAAAGTAATAAATCTAATTTATTACAACACACACATCACACGCATGCAGAATATAACATGTGTAGACATAATCGCTATTTAAAATTTTGCAATAAAAGAAAATTACTCTAGTTATACCTGACGTATCACGTGTAGCGGAAATGACATCAACCGAAGCAACTCTCGCTAGAATTGCCTCTATCCATATCCACGCCGAGTATCGTCAGGATAAGTTCATCAAGCTACAAGTCTCATCTTCGTAGGAGTTACTAGCCTCGTGTCGAAGACGATGTGATCCGAGAGAAGATCACAATCCGAATAAAATTCGGATCCAAAAATTGAGTTTCACAAACTCGCTTCTCAGAAGCAATTTTTGTCAACCGATTGACGAAAACTCAACCCTCCACCTATGAGGATTGTCGGAGATCCAATCCCCGACAAGTACACTACTGTAGGAGCACAAAACACCGATCAAACGACCTCTCCACGCGAAAGAGATCAAGCTGTCCAAAATTGGACAGCTTGTTGTGGAGGAAGAAGGGGTCGGCCAAAGGCTTGGCTGGTTACTCCTTGGTCGGCGACGGCCAAGGGAGGTTGGCTGGCGGCTAAGGGTGGCCCAAGGGACGCCAGAGGCTGGTGGATGGCTGGCGGTGAGGAGAGGCAGTAGCTCCAATGGCCGGCAGTGGCACAAAGGTGGGCGACAACCACCTTGGCTTGGGCGGCAAGAAGGAGGAGAAGGAGGAAAGAAGGCTAGGGTTTCCAAAACCCTTGAACCAATTAATTCTTCTTGAAAATTCCTTAAGCTATGTTTTTATAGAGAACACATTCTCCTAATGATTATTGGTTCATAACCAAAACCCGTTAACCCACTCCAATAACTTAAGTTAAAATAAATCAAACTGCGTTGGTCAATTTTAAGTTAAAACGAATCAAACCAACTTTGGTTCATTCGTTTAAAACAAACCAAATCACTTTGGTTTATTTTCCACCATTGCATTAGAACCAAACCAATTTGGTTCATCCATCATGTCTTCATAAGACTCGTCTCATCCATGCTTCCGATATGACTGAAACAATTTCATACTCGCTCTTTGTTTGGTCCAACCTGTTAGTAATATATGAGAGATGTCCTAAGGCAATCGCCTTATGTTTGAACCATTTATATGATAAATGAAGATTCACTATTTGAGTATACATATTTTCATGTATTTGATTAAATCTTAAACTCATTTACTGAATGTCCACGATACGATTCACAACATGAGAGAATTTGTGATTGGATCACAACTAGTGAGTATCTCTACATGTGTAATTGTGATGTATCGAAATTATTCCTAGTCGATGAATTGATGGATTTGGACACCATCAATTCTGTCAAGACTAGCACGAGGTATACTCCTTGGTGTATCCAAGCAGCTGATTCTCACTGGCTGGAGACATTATGATGTCCGGAGTTAATCGTGGATGCTAGTGTTGGTAACTAGTTCATTGGAGTGACTAGCCGTAAGACTTCATATGGTTCTCTGCATATATAGATATGTCAATGAAGTTGTTACTGTAGCTTAAGTGTGATGTTCCTTTGACTTGCAGTATTCAAGTCATCTTGATCATAAAGACTTATGCTTTGACATCTTAAGCAAGCATCTCTAAGGAGATGTGGACCCGGGATGATTGGGTATAAGTCGAAGTGATCGAAGGTGTTTGAATAGCCTATAAAGGATTCACCACTCCTTGCGAGGAGATGTATACCTATGGTCTCTCGTCGGATTGTTACTAAAGTCTTTGGCCAAAGCATTACATGTTTAGAGTAAGATACTCTTCGATACATGTGCAGTAACTAGAATCCGTAGGATGAGGAAATGATACTTGGGCTAGGTGTGACGTAGTCAGCCTAGTGGGGACTGACACTATAGACCATGTCTTGAACCAAATGGGTATAAGATGAGTGAAGGGAATGGGGCACGATTCATTCGAGCTGCTGAAGGGTTTCAGAAATAGTTCTGGATCAACCGTTGATCTTTTCGGTTAATTGGGGATCATGATGTACTACTAGGTGTCATTCATGATTGTTCTATAATTAATGGTTAATTATAGACGGCCAACATAAACCGAGAACCTATTTGGTCACACGCACAACGAGCGTAATCCGAAGGATTTAAAACGAGCTTGAGAATGAGATTCTCAGACCGAGAGAAACTAGTTTGGTTGGACCAAACATGGAGCGATCATGAAATCGTTTCAGTCGCAATGGAAGCATGGATGGGTCGTGTCTTATGAAGACATGATGGATGAACCAAATTGGTTTGGTTCTAATCCAATGGAGGAGAATAAACCAAAGGGTTTGGTTTGTTTTAAACGAATGAACCAAAGTTGGTTCGGTTCGTTTTAACTTAAAATAAACCATCATGGTTTGGTTTATTTTAACTTAAATTAATGGAGCAGGTTAACGGGCTTTTGGTTATGATCCGATAACCATTAAGAGAATTTGTTCTCTATAAAATAGGGCTTAAGGGTTTTTGTTAAGCCCTAATCTATGAGTTGCCGCCCAACCCCCTCTCCTCTCCAAGTCTAGTCGGCGCCAACCCTATTGCCGCCCCCAGCTCCCTTGCCGGCGTCCAGAAGGTGCTGTCCTTCCCTCTTGCCGGCGTCGAGATGCTGCCGGAGAAGCTCCGGTGATCTCCTTTGGGTCCGGCGACAAGGTGAGCCTCAACCTTTTCTTATTTGGTCGGCCCCTATTCCTCCACCAAAGCTGTCCAGTTTTCTGGACAGCTTGTTTTCTTCTCGTCCGAGCATCGTTTGGACGACGTTTGGAACTCCGACAGCGGTAGCCTTGCCGGGGATTCGATCTCCGATAATCCTCATAGGTGGAGGACGAAGGATTTGTCAAACGGTTGACGAATACCTCTCCGGAGAAGCGAGTTTTTGAGGACTCGTTTTGGATCCGATTTTTGATTCGGATCGTGATCTTCTCTCGATCACATCATCTTCAACACGAGGCTAGTAATCCGTACGAAGAAGAGGCTCATGACTTTGTGAAGTCATCCCGAAGATACTTGACGTGGATACGGGTAGAGATGATTCTAGCGAGGATCGTTCCGGTTGATGTCTTTCCCGCTACACGTGATACGTCAGGTATACGTAGTATAAATTTCCTTTTATTGCAAAATTTGAATTTAGGGTTATGTCTACACATGTTTTATTATGCATGCGTGTGATGTGTGTGTTATAATAAATTAGATTTATTATTTTATTCCTTCCGCTGTGCATATGTTTACAAAACATGTTCGAACATACACTCGCCGCGGTGCCGGAAACCCAACAGTGGTATCAGAGTCCAGGTTGTTTTCGACATAATCATAAAATTGTTTTGCAATAGTCATAATGATATTTCTGAAAATTTCTACTTTTGGAAAGTTAGAAGTATTTATGGAAATTTTTTAATTTTGGAAAGTCTAGAAGTATTTATGGAAATCTTCTACATTTGGAAAGTTGGAAGTATTTATGGAAATTGATATTTTCCATAAATAAAATATTTGATTAGATTTTGGAAATTTATTTCCTAATTTAATCATGATTTGATTTGGGAAATCAAATCTTAAAATATTTTATTTCCATAAGTAGTTTTGATGATTTAGGAAATTGGTTTCCTAAATTGACTTTCCTTAATCAACTATTTCCACAAATAAAATATGTGATTAGATTTGGAAATTTGTTTCCTAATTTAATTATGATTTGATTTGGATAATTAAATCTTAAACATATTTTATTTCCATAAATAGCTATGACATATAAGGAAATTTTGTACATGACATAATTGTATGTCATGTAATTGCATTATATGCATATCATTATGTCATGCGTGTCGTGACATGTAAATATATGTCATGCATGCCATGCCATGTAGATAATAGTTATTTGCATGCCAAGAGGATGAAACATAAAAACCCTAACTCAATATTAAAGCCTACGCCTTCCATTAATATGGTTAGAACCAGAGTTCTGTTTCTTGTTCGGGTTGTTGGACTCTCTCCAAGCCCGGCTCGAACCCGAACATGTTCAAACCATGGAATAATTTAATACTAATATGGTAAGAGTCAGAGGTCAATCGTTAGCTTTGGTTATTGGACTCTCTCCAAGCCGGGCTAATTGGTTGAATGCACTCTAATCATATTAAAACTATTTCTCGATTAATGGGTTGGCTTTAACCTGGAGCATCGGCTTGTTGGACTCTCTCCAAGGTCGATGTAAAGGGAGGTAAAGTTGGGTGCTATGCATATGATGCATACTTGTTAATGTGTTAACAACCCGATATATGTGTGAACATTCAATTAGTTGATAGCACATTGTGATAGTTGCATATATGTGATATGCAATCGGTATAGTTGATACCTACCATTGTAGTTATGAATGGCTTATTGGACTCTCTCCAAGGTTGTTCATATCTATGATGGATATCAGCCCATTCGGAGATGGACCTACGATCTCCCGAAGTGATTTTGGGGTTTTTGAAATTCGAAAAATGAATGGGATTTATAAATGTATATTGATGCATTTTTAAAATCATTTTCTCATATATGCTCGTTTTGTATTTCTAGGTTAATCGATTGATCATAACGTCTTTGAATTTGCATTCCATTTTGGATTCGAATAAATTGACTGGGCCGAACTTCTTGAACTGGCTTAGAAACTTGAGAATTGTTCTCAAGCTTGAAAAGCTTGCAAATGTCCTCGAAGCGCCTCTTCCCGCCCGTCCTAGTGACAATGCAACTCTGGACCAATTGTTGGCCTATCAGAAACATGTGAGTGATTCTGAACAAATGAGTTGCATCATGTTAGCCATGATGAAACCCAAGCTACGGAAGCAGCATGAGCATATGGATGCTCATATCGTAGTCCTTCATCTTTATGAGTTGCTTGATAAGCAAGTGAGATTCGAAAGGTTCGAAGTCTCTAAGCTCCTCTTCACCTCTGAGATGAAAGAAGGTTCATCTGTGGTACTGCTCAACATGCTGAAGACTGTGGAGCCTTCTGAGAAGCATGAGCAGGGGACGGTGTTGTTAGTTGATTCCTCGAAGAAAGGTTCTAAGAGGGAGTCAAAAGAACAACAGAAGGGGAGGAATAAAAAGGCTAAAAAGGCAGAACCAGCTCAAAAGGGCACTTGCCATCATTATGGCAAGTAGGGTCATTGGCGAAGAAATTGCAAGATTTATCTTGAGTCCGTGAAGAAGAATAAGGCATAAGATGCTCCATCTTTTTCATATATCTTCATTATTGATTGTCATTCTATTTCCTCAGACACTTGGGTATTGGATACTGGGTGTGGCTCACATATATGTAATGACATACATGGGCTAAGGAATAGAAGAAGACTCGTCAAGGGAGAGTCAAATTTACGTGTTGGGAATGGAGCAAAGGTTGCTGCACTCGCCAACGGAACGTATTTGTTGAAACTCCCTGTAGGACTTGTCTTAGAACTGGACAATTGCTTTTATGTTCCTTCGTTGATAAAGAACATCATTTCTATTTCTTGTTTAAATATAAATGGGTACCATTTGACTTTTAGTAACAATTGTTGTTACATAACTTTGAATGGAGTTCTTTATGGGACTGGAACTTTAAGTAATGGTGTTTATACGTTGGACGTATCCAGTGATGTTTTCAATATCGAAGCGAGCAATAAGCGTGCTCGAAAGGATAATCAATTAGACTCCTACATGTGGCATTGTCGTCTTGGCCATGTAAGCAAGAAATGCATGTCCGAATTACACCGATGTGGAATTCTGGAATCGTTTAAATTGGATTCATACGATACATGCGAATCATACTTAAAAGGCAAGATGACTAAGTTACCTTTTACAGGAAAAGGTGAACGAGTGGGAGAGTTACTAGGTCTAATACATATTGATGTATGTGGACCTATGTCAACTCAAGCTTTAGGAGGCTATAGCTACTTCATTACCTTCACCAATGATCACTCACGGTTTGGGTATGTGTTCTTGATGAAACACAAGTCTGAAGCCTTTGAAAGGTTCAAAGAATTCAGAAATAAAGTAGAGAAACAACATGACAAGAGTATTAAAATACTTCGATCGGATCGAGGTGGTGAATACTTAAGTCAAGAGTTTCTTGATTATCTAAGAGACAATGGTATATTATCTCAATGGACTCCGCCATATACACCACAGCATAATGGTGTATCTGAGAGGCGTAACCGGACCTTGTTGGACATGGTCAGGTCAATGATGAATCATGCGAATCTTCCCAAGTCCTTTTGGGGCTATGCACTTCAGACAACTGTTTACTTGTTAAACAGAATGTCAACTAAGGTAGTCTCTACTACTCCATATGAGATATGGAATGGTAAGAAACCTCATGTATCTTGCTTGAAGATATGGGGTTGTCCTGCTTATGTGAAGCGGACTGTATCAGACAAATTGGATGCTAAGTCTGATAAATGTCTATTTATTGGATACCCTAAGGAAACAAGGGGTTACCAATTATATCATCCTGTGGAACAAAAGGTGTTTGTTTCAAGGCATGCTGTGTTTCTAGAGAAAGAGTTTCTCTTGCAAGAAAATAGTGGGAGTGTCATCGAGCTTGAGGAGGCTCGAGAGACTTAAATAGACATTGATGAGATACCTGGTGAAGCACAACAGCCGATAACTCATAGTGATGAGCAATCGGTTGGACCTATTGAAACACCACATCTTCGTAGATCTGGTAGAACACGCAACATTCCTGAGAGATATGGATTTCTCGTAAGTGAATTGAACGACGTGTTACTCATTGATGATGAGGAGCCTACCAGTTATGAAGAAGTGCTGACAAGTTCAGAAAGGGATAAGTGTCTTGATGTCATGAAGTCAGAAATGGATTCCATGTATGAAAACCAAGTTTGGAACTTGGTTGACCCACCTGAAGGCATCAAGCCTATAGGGTGCAAGTGGGTTTTCAAGAAGAAAACCGACATGGATGGTAATGTGATTACCTATAAGGCTAGATTAGTGGCGAAAGGATCTCGTCAAAAACAAGGTGTTGATTATGACGAAACCTATTCACCTGTAGCTATGCTTAAATCCATTCGGATGCTCCTGGCCATAGCGGCTCATTATGATTATGAGATATGGCAGATGGATGTGAAAACAGTTTTCCTTAATGGAAACCTGCTCGAGGACGTGTATATGATACAGCCTGAGGGTTTCACATCGGTTGATAAAACCAAGGTATGCAAATTGCGATGGTCCATATATGGATTGAAGCAAGCATCCAGGAGCTGGAATATCCATTTTGATGAGACAATCAAAAGGTTTGATTTCTCACAAAATCTAGACGAACCTTGTGTGTACAAGAAGGTCAGTGGGAGTGCAGTCGTGTTCCTAGTATTGTATGTCGATGATATATTACTTATAGGAGATGATGTTTCAGTCTTACAGTCAGTTAAGATTTGGTTATCCAAGACATTCTCCATGAAAGACCTGGGAGAAGCAACCTACATCCTCGAGATTAAGATCTATAGAGATAGATCGAAACGGTTGCTTGGTCTTTCGCAGTCTACATATATAGACCAAGTGCTAAAGAGATTTAGCATGTCGGAATCCAAGAAAGGTTTCCTACCCATCAGGCATGGGATACACCTTTCGAAGTCTATGTGTCCGCGCACAGAAGACAAGAGGATTTGCATGAGTAAGATTCCCTATGCATCCGCAATAGGATCTATCATGTATGCTATGTTATGTACGAGGCCCGATGTATCGTATGCTCTGAGTGTCACGAGTAGATACCAGTCTGATCCGAGAATGGATCATTGGGTGGCTGTTAAGACGATCCTTAAGTGCTTAAGAAGAACTAAGGATGTGTTCCTAATATATGGAGAAGGGGACATGGTGATACGCGGGTATACGGATGCCAGCTTCCAGACAGATAAGGATGATTCCAGGTCTCAGTCTGGATACGTGTTCACCTTGAATGGGGGCGCAGTGAGTTGGAAAAGTTCCAAACAAGACACTGTAGCGGATTCTACCACTGAGGTAGAATACATTGCAGCTTCGGAAACAGCAAAGGAAGCGGTTTGGATCAAGAAGTTCATTTATGAATTTGGTGTGATTCCAGCCATTGTTGAAGCAATACTGGTCTACTGCGACAACAATGGAGCAATTGCACAGGCGAAAGAGCCAAGGTCTCATCAACGATCCAAACATGTGCTTCGCCGCTATCATCTTATCAGAGAGATCATCAGTAGGAAGGAAATACAAATCGAGAAAATCTCCACTGAAAGGAACTTAGCAGATCCTTTGACTAAGGCATTACCTCAAAGTAAGTTTGAGGGTCATGTTAGAGCTTATGGTATTGGATACCGTAGCGATTGGCATTAGGCCAAGTGGAAGTTTGTTAGTAATATATGAGAGATGTCCTAAGGCAATCGCCTTATGTTTGAACCATTTATATGATAAATGAAGATTCACTATTTGAGTATACATGTTTTCATGTATTTGATTAAATCTTAAACTCATTTACTGAATGTCCACGATACGATTCACAGCATGAGAGAATTTGTGATTGGATCACAACTAGTAAGTATCTATACATGTGTAATTGTGATGTATCGGAATTATCCCTAGTCGATGAATTGATGGATTTGGACACCATCAATTCTGTCGAGACTAGCACGAGGTATACTCCTTGGTGTATCCAAGCAGCTGATTCTCACTGGCTGGAGACATTGTGATGTCCGGAGTTAATCGTGGATGCTAGTTATGGTAACTAGTTCATTGGAGTGACTAGCCGTAAGACTTCATATGGTTCTCTGCATATATAGATATGTCAATGAAGTTCTTACTGTAGCTTAAGTGCGATGTTCCTTTGACTTGCGGTATTCAAGTCATCTTGAACATAAAGACTTATGCTTTGACATCTTAAGCAAGCATCTCTAAGGAGATGTGGACCCGGGATGATTGGGTATAAGTCGAAGTGATCGAAGGTGTTTGAATAGCCTATAAAGGATTCACCACTCCTTGCGAGGAGATGTATACCCATGGCCTCTCATCGGATTGTTACTAAAGTCTTTGGCCAAAGCATTACATGTTTAGAGTAATGTACTCTTCGATACATGTGCAGTAACTAGAATCCGTAGGACGAGGAAATGATACTTGGGCTAGGTGTGACGTAGTCAGCCTAGTGGGGACTGACACTATAGACCATGTCCTGAACCAAGTGGGTATAAGATGAGTGAAGGGAATGGGGCAGATTCTTTGAAGGGTTTCAGAAATAGTTCTGGATCAACCGTTGATCTTTTCGGTTAATTGGGGATCATGATGTACTACTAGGTGTCACTCATGATCGTTCTATAATTAATGGTTAATTATAGACGGCCAACATAAACCAAGAACCTATTTGGTCACACGCACAACGAGCGTAATCCGAAGGATTTAAAACGAGCTTGAGAATGAGATTCTCAGACCGAGAGAAACTAGTTTGGTTGGACCAAACAAGGAGCGAGCATGAAATCGTTTCAATCGCAATGGAAGCGTGGATGGGCCGTGTCTTATGAAGACATGATGGATGAACCAAATTGGTTTGGTTCTAATCCAATGGAGGAGAATAAACCAAAGGGTTTGGTTTGTTTTAAACGAATGAACCAAAGTTGGTTCGGTTCGTTTTAACTTAAAATAAACCATCATGGTTTGGTTTATTTTAACTTAAATTAATGGAGCGGGTTAACGGGCTTTTGGTTATGATCGGATAACCATTAAGAGAATTTGTTCTCTATAAAATAGGGCTTAAGGGTTTTTGTTAAGCCCTAATCTATGAGTTGCCGCCCAACCCCCTCTCCTCTCCAAGTCTAGTCGGCGCCAACCCTATTGCCACCGCCCAGCTCCCTTGTCGGCGTCCAGAAGGTGTTGTCCTTCCCTCTTGCCAGCGTCGAGCTGATGCCGGAGAAGCTCCGGTGATCTCCTTTGGGTCCGGCGACAAGGTGAGCCTCAACCTTTCCTTATTTGGTCGGCCCCTATTCCTCCACCAAAGCTGTCCAGTTTTCTGGACAGCTTATTTCCTTCTCGTCGGAGCATCGTTTGGACGACGTTTGGAGCTCCGACAGCGGTAGCCTTGCCGAGGATTCGATCTACGGTAATCCTCATAGGTGGAGGACGAAGGATTCGTCAAACGGTTGACGAATACCTCTCCGGAGAAGCGAGTTTTTGAGGACTCATTTTGGATCCGATTTTTGATTCGGATTGTGATCTTCTCTCGATCACATCGTCTTCAACACGAGGCTAGTAACCCGTACGAAGACGAGGCTCGTGACTTTGTGAAGTCATCCCGAAGATACTCGGCGTGGACACGGATAGAGACGATTCTAGCGAGGATCGTTCCGGTTGATGCCTTTTCCGCTACATGTGATACGTCAGGTATACGTAGTATAAATTTCCTTTTATTGCAAAATTTGAATTTACGGTTATGTCTACACATGTTGTACTATGCATGCGTGTGATGTGTGTGTTGTAATAAATTAGATTTATTATTTTATTCCTTCCGCTGTGCACATATTTACGAAACATGTTCGAACACACACTCGCCGCGGTGCCGGAAACCCAACACAACCAAACCAAGTCTCTCTCGATATGAGAATCCTATTCTCAAACTCATTTTAAATCCTTCGGATTACACTCATTGTGCGTGTGACCAAATAGGTTTCTGATTTATGTTGGCCATTTATAATTAACCATCAATTATAGAACGATCATGAGCGACACCTAGTAGTATATCATGATCCCCAATTAATTAAAAAATCAACGGTTGATCCCAAAACCATTTTTGAATCCCTTCAACAGCTACAATGAATCATGCCCCATTCCTTTCACTCATCTTATACCCACTTGGTTTAGGACATGGTCTATTGTGTCAGTCCCCACTAGGCTGACAATGTCACACCTAGCCCAAGTATTACTTCCTCGTCCTCCAGATTCTAGTTACTGCATATGTTTCTAAGAGTATCATACTCTAAACATGTAATGCTTTGGTCAAAGACTTTAGTAACAATCCAACGAGAGGTCATAGGGTATACATCTCCTCGCAAGGAGTGGTGAATCCTCTGTAGGCTATTCAAACACCTTCGGTCACTTCGACTTATACCCAATCATCCCGGGTCCACATCTCCTCGGAGATGCTTGTTTAAGATGTCAAAGCATAAGTCTTCATGACCAAGATGACTTGAATACCGCAAGTCAAAGGAATATCGACTTGCAGAGAACCATATGAAGAGAACCATATGAAGTCTTACAGCTAGTCACTCCAATGAATTAGTTACCATAACTAGCATCCACGATTAACTCCAGACATCCCAATGTCTCCAACCAGTGAGGAACAGCTGCTTTGATAAACTAAAGAGTACACATCGTGCTAGTCTCAACAGAATCAATAGCGTCCGAATGCATCAATTCATCGACTCGGGATAATTCCAATACATCACAATTACACATGTAGAGATACTCACTAGTTGTGATCCAATCACAAATTCTCTCATGTTGTGAATCATATTGAGGATATTCAGTAAATGAGTTTAAGATCCAATCAAACATATGAAAACATGTATACTCAAATAGTGAATCTTCATTTATCAAATAAATGGTACAAACATAAGGTGATTGCCTTAGGACACCTCTCATATATTACTAACAGCGTAGGCATATAAGGACTGAGAATTTGCATCTGTTTGATCCAAAGATCAACAGGACTTTCCATCGCAGGCGTTCTGAACAAAGAGAGATGGAGGTGAATAGAGGACCTCTGAACAATAATTTAGTTAACGTCGGGAATAGACCTTTGCGAGAGTATATAGTTAGCCCAACTATTGAGGCTAATAACTTCGAGCTCAAGCCGACACTCATACACATGGTCCAACGGAATCAATTTGGTGGAACATCTATAGAAGACCCAAATCTACACTTAGAAATATTCATGGAGATTTGCTCAACGATAAAGTTCAATGGAGTGTCTGTCGATACCATCAAATTGAGCTTGTTTCCTTTTTCGTTGAAAGTCAAGTCAAAGACTTGGTTGCATTCTTCACCAATAAGAGCATAAGCTCATGGGCGCAATGCGAGCAGTAATTTCTGAACAAGTATTTTTCACCTAGCAAGACCGCTTACATGCATGTGCCATATGATTACGAGTTTTCGACAGAAGGAAGGAGAATTCCTATTTGAAACTTGGGGCAGGTTCAATATCATGCTTCATCAGTGCCCACACCATGGACTTGAGGGATGGCTAGTGATACATACGTTCTATAATGGGATCACATATGCCATGAAGGTTTCTTTAGATTCTATTACAGGGGGAGCCTTAATGAACAAGACGATAGAGGAAGGCGAGGAGTTAATTGAAGAGGTAGCACAGAATCACCACCAATGGGTTTCCGAACGTAGTTATCCCTCGCAAGCAACAGGGAAATATTTTGTCAATTACATAGACCACCTAGCAGCTAGGATGGATGCACTGAACAAAAGGTTCGAATTTTTAAATACAAACACTGCATATGCTATTAATTTGCTCTGTGCAAGTGGTGGATTGACAGGACACTCTGAAGAATATTGTTTTGAGGATATTTCTAACCAAGGAGGCCAAATAGAGCAGGTTGATGCTATTAACAATTTCAATCAGAGACCCAACAACTCGTATTCCAACACATACAACCCTGGTTGGAGAATCCACTCCAATTTCTCCTACAGGAGCAACTTTGAGAACTTTCAGCAACCGGGAGGATACGGGCAACAATCTAATGCATAGCAACCACCTCAAAAATCTAAGTTGGAGCAGATGATGAAGGGTTTCATACAAATCTAGACAAAGGAGAATGCTGAGTTCCAACAGAAGCACTTGCAGATGGAAGAGGTGTTGAAGGACTTAAAGGCTTCTATAGATGGTCTCACAAACCACACAAAGATGTTGGAAAATCAGATTGCCCAAATCTCCAGCTCTTCTGCTAGAACACCGGGAAAATTACTTGGGAAATTCGAGGTGAATCCTGTTGAACAGTGCAACGCGGTGATTCTATGAAGTGGAAAGAGCCTGAAGGAGTTCCCAAATAGAGAAGATACAGAAGCAACCAAGGAATCAAGAGTGGAAGAGAATAATCAGGAGACTGAGGGGGGACTAGCCAATAAGTCACGGTTTGAGTCCCCCATAAGGATGCACCCACCAGCTTCGATTCCTTTTCCACAAAGGCTCACCAATGCAAAGAGAGATGCAGAATTCGGAAAGTTTTTATCCATGATGAAGACTATATCAATAAAGGTGCCAATTCTTGAAGCCCTACACCAAATACCCCAATTTACAAAGCTTATAATGGACATTCTATCACACCGTTCCAGTTACGTATTGCTTTTGAATACCAGAGATGAGTATTGCACACAGTCGATCTTATATTGGTGTGATCACTCCAAAAGTGAAAGATCCAAGAAGTTTCTATATCCCCTATCATATTGGTTCCACCATGATAAGTAAGGTGTTCTATGATTTAGGGGCAAGTGTAAGTTTAATGTTGTATACTTTGTGCAGGAAATTGGGATTAGGAAATTTGAAGCTAACCATCATGACTCTTCAGCTCGCAGATCACATGTGTAGGTACCCATAGGAGATCTTGGAGGATGTTCCTATCAAGGTGGGTGCTTTATGTTGCCCATCGATTTTGTTGTCCTGGAGATGGAAGAAGATCCCAAAATTTTGATAATTCTGGGAAGATTGTTCTTAGCCATGGTCGGAGTAGTAATTGATGTCAAAACCCATAAGATGACTTTGGCGGTGGATGAGAAGAAACTAGAGTTCAACCTCTCCAATGCAACCAACCAAGGTCCCACACAGATGGACTACCAGAGGCTAGGAGATATGTGTGGTGTGGAAGCGATACTTGAGAAAGGGCTAAGCGTACATGCAGGTGGGAGAAAGTACAAAGGGAAGTATGTTATTCCTACATGAGCAAAGGAGCAAGGAGGAAATTTCGAAGGGCATTCTAGTGGTGACAAGTGGAGCTTCACCGAGCAGCCGACACCAAGTTGAAGATTGAAAGTAGGGTCGAGCTAATGACCTTAAACAAGTGCTTCTTGGGAGGCAACCGACATTTATTTTAGGTTCATTTCAATTTATTTCATGTTTTGAAATTTGATTTTTGTTAATTATTATTTTTGCTTGTTTTAGGGATTCGATAGAACTACCGAGCGAAAAGACATCAATTCGGAGTAGCACACAGATCGTGCCTTAAGGTTGTGATCAAAACATGGAAGGTCATGTTACTTAGAGAAGGTCATGGCTTTCAGTAGAAAATTCCCGAGAGACACACGGTCGTGCCTTCTTCTTAGAAAAATTCAAGCACCAGCCACAAAGGGATACACGGTCGAATGTGTTTTTCCCCAAATCCGTCATGCTTTTTTATTTCCATGCCCTAGCTCTCTTCTTCCATCTATTCCAGCAATCTAGAAGCTCATCTTCAACCCTCGATATCCACTAGGAAACTCTCCAAAAGCAAGGATGAAGCAATTCAAACGTGGAACAACATCATCTTCTTCCTCAAAACCAAGAGCCAGGGGCAGAGACAAGCAACAAGCTCCGGAGCAAGGTAACACTCCTTTAGGCATATTATTTCATGATGATTTACACAAATCTCGCTTTGAAATGCTCCCTAGTCGTAGGATAGTTTCTACAAGATACATAGATGAATCCTTGTTAGGAACCTAGGTCTTTTAGATGATGTCTAGTGGTTGTTTCACAATGTAAGTTGGGAAGAGTTAATGCGGATTAGATGTCCAACTTATCCTAGGGTTATACTAGAAAAAAATGTGGAACCGCCACATTAGCAGCCCCCCACTGCTGCCCCTACGTGTGAGGGGGATAAATCAGGAGGTCTGGTGGCTAGCACAGAAATGCAGAGGCATCGATAGCCTAGCTGTCAACTCCAGAAATTGACCCCTTGCCCTTTCGAACCTTAACACGGCTGTGCTAGCCATCTGGGATAGCCCTAGGAGCTATCCTAGGGTTATACTAGAGCTTTTAAGTTCGGTGGATGCGGAAATCTTATCAAGGATAGATTGTGAAGAAGGGAAGATAACATTTAGGCTATTTAATAAAGAACATGAATGAAGTTTTCACTAATAGAATCTTTGTTTTGGGTTACCTCATGGGGAATAAAGGAGAACACCTAAGTATTTTAATGCAAGAATATTTTGGTTTAAATTGACTAGGGAGAACTCCTATGATCCCTCTAGGGTTAAGGCATCCCGTCTTCAAAATCCTATTTTTCGATACATCCACTGCTTCATGGCAAGTACTATTTTTAGAATAGGTGAGAGTGATGGAGTAGTGCGAGGGAGTGAATTGTTGTGCCTATGGAGCATGTTGCAAGGAAATAATTTGGTAGACGTAAGTTCACATTTATTTAGACATTTAGTCAAGGTAGGTAAAGCACCAAAGGGGGAAATTATATTGGGAGGTTTGATAACCCACATCTGTGATAAACTTTGATACAATTGTGAGGGATTGGAGAGAGTAGAAAGGAGCTCTGGCATAGATTTGGGGGTATGCATGACTATGAAAATGATTGCGAGAGAAGGAAACTCTTTTTGTTTTGTAAGGAAAAACATGACACCCCTTGAGCTCACTGACCTCGATCGTACAACAATCACAAACCTCACAAATTGGCGACTTGATAGGATAGTTGAATTGTAACGCCCGTAAAATTTTTAGCAATTTTACAAGAATTTTTGGCATGAATATAATGGGCTTTATGTGGGCTCTTTGAAAAATAAAAGAAATAAAGTAAAAAAGGATGCATGGCCTAGGAATTGAACCCCAAACCTCTAGTAGATAGCTAAGCCCTAAAGATGCATCCAATAACCAAAAGCCCAGCAGGGTTGTGCTATTAGAGGAATATGGGAGATGATAGTTAAAGGTAAGGGAGGCTAAGGGACACTTCAAGAGAATAAATAGGGAATGAGGAGACAAGAGAAAAGTCATTTCTCATTCTCCACCTCTCCTCTCCTTCTCTTCTTCTTCCTCACCGAAATCCACTCCCCTTCCCTTCCATTTTTCCGAGAGCTAGACAAGCAAGAAGAAGGTTCTAGGTTGGTTTCCCTTAGGGTATCTTCCAACTAATAGCAAAGCGAAGGATGTAAGTATCCCCTCACCTGCATACAAGTAGTTTTTCGATTGATGTTGTTATGTCAAACTCTTCATGAACCATTCGGCCAAGACCTTTACTTGAGTTTTCAATGAGGATACATGCCATACCTTGTATGAATATGATGATGATAGGTTGCTAAATAGGTGATGTGTTATTTTCCGCAAGTGCACGGTTGTCGTCAAGTAATAAAAATATCGATCCCACAGGGATTGGGACAATTACCGAATGATCGTGATACCAAGTTATCTAGTCAATCAATTTGTGGATTAAGCAAAGACACTGAGCAGTCAAGAACAACGAATGAGAAGAACGAGCTAAAAGTCAATAGTTGAGGAGAATCTCAGGATATGGGTTTCACCACGTCGACGATTTATAAGGTGATTTAATTCTTTCCTACCCCTATTAGAGTTGTTTTGATGGAACATATCCTAAGGTAAATCAACAGCCCCTTTCGAGGTCTACGCTAACTATATCTATCAAACTCAATTTACCTGTCACAGTATTCGAGCGTAGGGGATCATAATCAGCTAAGGGGACCTGTCATGAGACCCCCGCAAACCTCCCTAGTCTTACCTCCGTTACTTGGTAAAAACTGGATTTGATAGATCCATTAAGTCCATAAGAGTTCCTTTAGAGTCTAAATTTCCTTTTCTCGGTAGGTTTGCACACGGGACCATAATCAGCTAAGGGGACCTGTCACGAGACCCCCGCAAGCCCTCATAGATACACTACTGCTACTTGGCAGGAGTTAATCCCTAATTGGTTCTGGGTTTCGGGAACTTGGGTTCACTGTTAGGTACTTCCCCTTAGCTCCTTAGGTTTATCAATAAGAATCCAAAAACCAGATCAAAACAAATAATAATTCAAGTAGTATAGATTATATCATCCATCATAAATCGTCAAGGGCTACTCCCCCATCCTAAGATTACAAGACACTACTCCATAGTCTGGCAAGAATTGCTAGAGAAAGAAATTACGATACTTAGTGTCATCTGTGTTCCTCTGTCGTCGACTCCTTCCTTCTCCTCCTTCTTTTGTCCTCCTTTTGACCACCCGTCGTCCTCTTTCTTAGGGTTAGAATATCTCCTCTTTTATAGCCTTGGCCTCCTCTTTAATTAAGGTAAAATATTTTCCTTTAATTGAGACGAAGATCGCGGCTTCGTCGAGTTGCTCGCAGAAAAGGAAATCTGGAATCAGGCCAACACGCCCGTGCCAAATGAGGGCACAAGCGTGTCGCGGGCTTCCCACCGAGCGTGTTGCGCTTGAACTGGGGCATGTCGAAGGCTGAACTGGGGCATGTTGAAGGATGGAACTCCTGACACGGGCGTGTCACTGATGACACGCCTGTGTTGTTTTGATACGTCTGCTTCTTTGCCCTGTTAACACGAAAAACACCCAAAAGCAGTCTCTTTGTCCAAAATATGCTAAACTTAACTAAATCATGATAAAATACATGCCTAAGACATGAAATGAGATAAAATGCATGTATATGGAGTAGTGAAAACATAGCATGATTTACACACATCAATAGGCTAGGTTAAGTGTTTGACCTCAAAAACCCCAAGGAACTTTCGGCCAAGACCATTACTTGTGCTCTCCATGATGATCCATACTATACCTTGTATTAATATGAAGATGATAGGTTTCTAGATGGGTTTGGTTAAGTGGTTGACCCTCAAACCCTTCTAAGACTCTCGGCCAAGTCCCTTTAAACCCCTAATGTGTTTTTCTATGTTATGTTTTAGATGAGTTTATGCTACGTTTTGATGTTAGATGAAGATAACATGTTCTATGCTAGGTTTTAAATGAGTTCATGCCATGTTGATGGTAGAAGAAGATGACATGTTCTATGTCATGCTATAGATGGGTTCATGCTATGTTTTGATGGTAGATGAAGATAACATGTTGTTGGCTAACCTAGAGTTAAGTGGTTGAGCCTTTAAGCCCTTTGAACCATTCGGCCAAGATCCCTAATGTGTTTTCTATGTCATGTTTAGATGAGTTCATGATAACTTTTGATGTTAGGTGAAGATAACATAACCTAGAGTTAAGTGGTTGAGCCTCTAAGTCCTTTGAACCATTCGGCCAAGACCCCTAATGTGTTTTCTATGCCATGTTTAGATAAGTTCATGATAACTTTTGATGTTAGATGAAGATAACATGTTGTTGGCTAACCTAGAGTTAAGTGGTTGAGCCCTTAAGTCCTTTTAAACCATTCGACCAAGACCCATTTAGGCCTATCATGCTATGATCTATAAATTACCATGTTATGTTTTGAATGTAGATATAGGTAACATGTGAAAGCTAAGCTAGATTTAAGAAATGGATCTTAGGTTGTCTTGGAACTCTCAGCCAAGGCTTATCTAAAATCCTAAGTGCCCTCCCATGCCATGGTTTATATGTTAAAGAATTAACATGTGGTTAGTTAGACCATATAAGTTGTTTGGTGTTTAAAACTTTGATAGAGCTCCATGAAGTTTAGGTCACTCCATGTATACTTGTTCATGATGTTTATGCCTTATGTCATGCCCTATATGTGTGTGATGTTAACATGATGTTAAAGGGTCCTTGCTCAAGTGGTTTAGCATGATTGGTTAGGTCACTACCATATGTCTATGTCAATAGTAGGGATGCATGATAAATTTATGCTCATTACCATGTTAAATGTATGATCATTTTATGCTCATTACCTTGTGATTGTATGAATGTATGATGTTTTATAAAGAAGGAACATGATATGCATGAAAAGAAATATGATATGTTATGAAGAAGAAATATGTTATGAAAGTCATATGATATGTTATGATGTATGATATGTTATGAAGAAGAAATATGTTATGAAAAGCAATACGATATGTTATGAAGAAGAAATACGTTATGATATGAAGAGGAAATATGATATGCCATGATAAGGAACATGATATGTTTATGAAATGAAATATGATATGTTATGATAAGAAGCATGATATGTATTTTACTTTCTGCATGACTTGTACCAGGACCCTAATAAGGTCCAAGGGATGGGCTCCTACATGCCCCTGGGTCGATGGTCGTAGTACGGACTCAGTACGGGATGGGCTCCCAGATGCCCTAGGCCGACGGTCATAAGTACGGGCTTAGGATGGGCTTCATCCCTAGTACTCTAGTGGGTTCGGGATTAGCTACCTCGGATCTATTAGGGATGCGCGCTATGATGATGATGATGTGGTACAATGTCGAGCCCAATATGTTGAGATTTATGTTTAAATACCTATAAGTTATGTTTTCAAAGAGCATCCTGCATATATATTTATGTTATGCCTGCTTATGTGTTCTTGTTATATTTATGTTATGCCTGTTTATGTTCTTGTTATATTCATGTTATACCTGCCTATGTTCTATGATTTTATATATTCATGTTATGCCTTCTTATGTTCTTGTACGTTTACATGTTACGTTTGCTTATGATCTTCTATGTTTATACGACTGCTATGCTTATGTTCCGGTATGTTATATGCATGTTATGTTTAATTATATGTCTTTGTAGGTTTATGTGAATGTTATACTTATATGTAATATATGATCATGTCACTACTCTATGTTTAATGCTTGACATATGGTTTTGTGAGTAGGACAGGATCTTACTAAACCTATGTGCTTATAGTTTATGTTCCCTTATACTGCAGATAAGGGTAAAGGGTGGCTAAACTGAAGGGAGCAGCAGGAGGGGCAAAGTGTGTGTGGTAGTGGCATGGTGGAGGAGATCTGTTTACGTTCCCATACTTATGCATGTTTTTGCCTTAAGATGATTCTCTTTATGGACTTGAACTAAGCACTAAGTACTTATGAAATAACGATGCATGCTCTATGTTTAAGAAGAAGTATCTATGAAATGACGATGCATGTTTATGTTTAAAAGAAGAAACAAAATATATATATATATATATATATATATATATATATATATAAGTCTAAAGTCTTCCGCTGTAAGAAGTATATGTAGTCTTTGCATGTATGTATGATCGGTCACGGCCGCCCTCCAACTGGAAAGGGCGGGCGTGACAAGTTGGTATTAGAGCAGATCTGTCTTTCCACTACACACACATCAAGCTCCAAATCTTGCCTCTCCAAGTAAGAATTTCTATGTCTACTCTATTTTTGTTCATGTATGATAAGAAATGCTTCTAGCCTAAATATGCATGAAAATATGTATGATAACCTTATGCTAGCTTTTAGTTTAACTATGCATAAATAAATGAATGATAATCTTATACTAGCCTTACTTTAATATGTGAAGATAAACATGGATGGGAGACGCAGTAGTAGAGTCGACGAGATAGCGCCCCCACATAACCTTACGCATGTGGTTACTGAACTCCAACGTCAAGTTACAGAGCAACAACAAGTGATAAATGCCTTAATGAATCAGCGAGGAAACCCTACCACCCCACCAGCGGGCCCTGGCCCGATGGTTCGACAGGAAGCTTACCTGATCCAAAGGCGAGGTCAAGCCAAAAATTTCTCTGCATCGGTGAACCATGGGATGCCCAGGCCTGGTTCAAGACAGTCGAAAGCATCGTAGAGCTACTGGACTAGCCCGAATGTGAGAAGATTAAGTGCGTGTCATTTTGCCTTTCGGGAGATGCTCGGATGTGGTGGGAACAGGTTAAAGCAAAGAGGCAAGTAAATCAGATGAGATGGACAGATTTCGAATATGAATTTTTCGAAGAATTCTTCCATATGAGGGTGACAAACAAGCATTACGATGAGTTCACTGGGTTCCGACAAGGTGACCTATCAGTCAGTGAAGTCGTGAAGAGATTCAACTGACTCGCACGCCTATGCCCAGAGTTGGTCAGCATGGAAAGAGAAAGGGTCAGACTCATGCTGAAGATGCTCCGACCCGAAATAGCTCTGAATGTGGCCGGCGGAGTTCATAGACCGCAGACCGCAGAGGAGTTGTTTAGTAGTGCCTTGATTACCGAACATTATTTGAACAATATTAACCAGCAAAAGAAGGCACTGAGTGAAGGTAGGAGCCAAGCCCAGTCAGGAGGTCAGAGAAACCAGAGTATTTGGAAAGGGAACCACACTGGTAAGAGAAAGCAATGGGATGACTCTAAAGGTGGTCCAGCGAACAAGCAGCCCAAGATCTCTTTGTGTGTTACATGCGGGAAGATACATCCTGGAGTATGCTACTGAGGCACAAATAGATGCTACAATTGTGGACGGGAAGGACATAGAGTCAAGGACTGCCCTATTCAGGTTCAGGCACCTCCTCAGCAGTATGGCCAGTACAGAGGTGCTCCTCCACAACTACACCAGATGCAGGCTGCAATCGAGGGAACCCCGATCAGTCAAGGGAGATTGGAAGCCCCGCCAGTTATGACAGATGCCAGGGTATTCTCTCTCACCCAAGAAGATATGGTGAACGCTTCTACGGTTGTCACAGGTCAAATATTTATTTTCTGTCAGCATACTACTGCACTATTTGATACTGGGGCAACACATTCGTTTGTTTCTACACCCTTCATGGAAAAGATAGACATGCCACCACAAGCTTTGGATCGCAAGTTCTTAACCACACTGCCCTCGGGAAAAGTAATGCCCTCTACTCATATGTTGCTAGCCGCACCTATCAGAATCGCAGCATGAGAGAACTCTCTTGATCCGATAGTGCTCGGCATATGCATTATGATGTCATACTAGGCATGGATTTCTTAAGCAAGTACGGTGCTTCGATCGAGTGTCGTAAAAGAAAAGTGGTCTTTCAGCCGGAGGCAGAACCTATGTTTGAATTTATTGGAGAGCCAAGGAGAAGAATCGATAAATTTCTATCAGCTCTACAAGCGCGCAAGATGTTAGACAGTGGATGCACTGGGTTTCTAGCACATGTGGTTGATACAAGTCGTCGAGGACCGTAAGCTAGAAGATGTCAGAGTTGTATGCAACTGCCCAGAGGTATTCCCAGATGAACTACCAGGGTTAGCCCCAGATAGAGAAATTGAATTTGAGATCGAATTGATTCCTGGTACTAACCCGATCTCTAAAGCACCTTACCATATAGCGCCGGCTGAATTGAAGGAACTTCAAGGACAGCTACAGGAGTTACTCGACAAGGGACTCATACGCCCAAGTCGCTCTCCATGGGGAGCTCCAGTGCTGTTGGTGAAGAAGAAAGATGGGTCTATGCGAATGTGCATAGACTACCGAGCGCTAAATAATGTGACGATCAAGAACCGGTACCCTTTACCGTGAATTGATGACCTGTTCGACCAGCTAAAGGGTGCCACCATCTTCTCTAAGATTGACCTGAGGTCTGGCTATCATCAAGTGAAAGTGAAACCAGATGATATACCAAAGACGACTTTCCGAACAAGATACGGACATTACGAGTTCGTAGTTATGCCCTTCGGAGTGACGAACGCACCTGCTATGTTCATGGATCTGATGAATCGGGTATTCTCGGCATTCCTCTACAAATTTGTAATTATTTTCATCGACGATATACTGATATATTCGAGAACCCTAGAAGAGCACGCAGAACACCTGAATATGGTATTACAGATTCTTCGGGAAAAGCAGTTGTATGCAAAGTTCTCCAAATGCGAATTCTGGCTCGATCAAGTATCATTTTTGGGTCATGTTATATCTAAGCACGGAGTGATGGTAGACCCAATAAAGATTGAAGCTGTGAGTAACTGGAACCGACCAAAGAATGTCAGCGAGATCAGAAGCTTTCTTGGGCTAGCAAGCTACTACAGGAAGTTTGTAGAGAACTTCTCTAGAATTGCAGCTCCTATGATAGTCCTCACCAGAAAGAACAAAAAGTATGAATGGACGGACGCCTGCGAGAAGAGTTTCACAGAATTGAAAAAGAGACTGACCAACGCTCCAATCCTTGCTCTTCCGGACAGTAATGAAGGCTTCGACATGTACAACGACGCTTCCAAGTTGGGACTCGGAGCTGTACTCATGCAGAACGGCAAGGTCATTGCCTACGCCTCAAGGCAACTTAAAGAACATGAAAGGAATTATCCCACTCACGATCTAGAGCTAGCGGTCGTGGTCTTTGCTCTAAAAACATGGAGGCATTATCTATATGGAGCTCAGTGTAGGATTTATACAGACCACCAGAGTCTGAAATATTTCTTCGCACAGAAGGACCTGAACATGAGACAACGTAGATGGCTCGAGCTCATCAAGGATTATGACTGTGAGATCTTCTACCATCCAGGAAAGGCGAACAAGGTGGCTGATGCACTCAGCAGGAAGTCCTGCGCCACCTTGATGTCTCTATCAGTATTATCTCGATCCTTAGAAAAGGAAATTATGCGTTACGGGGTTGAAATCATTTCCGGACAGCTCTCGACCATGACGATAGCACCGACGTTGTTCGATGATATATTGGAAAAGCAAACCCGTGACCCGAGCATTCAGAGGATCAAGCAGGAGGTCCTAGAAGGAAAGGATGATGGGTTTCGTATCTCTGATAGTGGGATACTCTATCTCAGGGACCGCTTGTGTATTCCCGATGATCCAGAATTACGAAAGAAGATATTTGAGGAAGCTCACGGAACTCCTTATGCGATGCATCCTGGAACCACCAAGATGTACCAAGACCTGCAAAGAAAATTCTGGTGGTTCAGAATGAAAAGAGATGTGGCTCAGTATGTCAGTACCTGCCTGACCTGCCAGAGGGTTAAAGCAGAACACCAGACACCTGGAGGAACACTGCAGCCGATCCATAGGGGACCTGGAGGAAGTCTGGGGGAGAGGACGTTTTCTTCATATTGCACTTTATGTGTCTTTTGTTTTGGTAGATTTGATCGAAATTATTTATCTTTTGCCTAAGTAGGGTAGTTTTATCTACAATTGTTTAGCTTTTGTTTCAGTTTTCATGCATGTAGTTACTTTAGAGATGTTTGAGTTCTTGTTTTATTTGATCTCATTGTTTACTTCAGTGAATTTTTGAGAAATATCATGGTAATGGGTTGCATTGTCATAGGCACATCACTTTTTCTTTTATCTCATGGTACCATTTTGTTTGAATGATAATGCATGTTCACCAAGCTTCACTAGTCTAATTTTACCTTTTCACCAACACTTAATCTGAATTTCAAAAGGGGTGCTTAGTACAAACTAGTTATGAATCATCTTATTAGATTAGTACTTTGAAATCCATAGGAGACTTTATATTAGCATTCTAGTTACTGGAGATGCTCGGATTATGGCAACTCACTTGGAAAAATTGAAACTTTAGAGAGTATGAGAGGAGTGAGTGATAACTCACATTTTGACATGTTATTTTGTATTCATTCCTCGATGTTTTGATCCATTCGTATGCGTAATTCGATATATTTATCATATTTTACGAATATGGATCATTTTATAGTTTTAATGCAAATACATGCTAATTTGATGTCTTAAACATTAATTTGTTATATACTTTATTTTGTAGGACATTTAAGAGCAAATCGAGGAATGCACATTGAAAAAAAATGGGAAGTTACTATAGCAAAGTTACTGTAGTAGGTTACTGTAGCACTGTATTTTTTTCTCCAGAAAAAGGCACGGCCGTGTCAAGGACCCATAATTTTCGTTGGAGCACATTTAAAAGCAAGAAAAGTCGGACAAAAAGCCATCTCTTCTTCCCTTGAGCCATAGCAGCCGCCTCCACCTCCCTTCCATCCATTTTCCTCCTCGGATTTGAGGAGGAACTGGTTCATCGAGGGATTTCGGCGATGTCTTCCATCTCCACACCTCATCCACCTCTTCGTTCAGATTAGAGGAGGAGTTCCGCCCCAACGACACTTCTTCGAGCTCAACCGGATCCACGAGAGTTCAAATCATCCATCAATATACTGGATTTAGGAGTTTGTATCATCCCACATCCATCGTCGTTTGCGGAGTCTCGATCGAGCTCCATTGGACTTAGCCGGAGGAACTTGTTCATTCACCGGGCCTATCTTGGGTTGATTAGATCATTTATTTTTCTTGTTTTAGCATAGAGGACTTTAATTTGTATGCATGTCAACTATTTGTTAAATTTCTCCTTACATCTATGATAGTTTTACATTTGTGCACATTAGGTGTTTGATTTAATGCTTCTTATAGTTTTGTTCTTTTAAATCCTGCATTGCTTTAATTACTTGCATTGTTAGATTAGCATTTTAATTACCTTGCAATCATAGGTTAAAACTCAAATCACAAACCCCCCATTTATATTTAAAAACCCAAAGCAATAATGGAAACGATCCTAAGAAAACCATTCTACCAACCAATACTTCGTTTCAGATTACGTATTACTCAACATCTCGACCCCAGGGATAATTAAAGTACATGCCAGTACTAATTGTATGAGATACTCACTGGACATTGTGATCAATTTGAGCCATGAAATTATCTGGCATCTTGTGACTACATCATCATGGTGGACATTGTTCAAACAACTGGTTTTACCCATTTTTCTGAAAAAAAAAACAAAAATCCAAACATTTTGTTTAGGGCTTCATTCTTTTATTCTCTTATATATCTATGTATTTTATCATGTATACTTCCAGTGTCTTTTGATATTGTTTGTTAGTATTTCAGGAAAGAGTAGAAAATTTCTTTAAACATGGATCCTTATTATCAACGATTTGGAGACTTCAATCAGGCTTATTATTCATATCAAAGTGAGCAACAAAGTATATTTCCTATTGAGCCTTAGAGTTACCCACGATAATATCAGGACATATATGATCCAGCTTCTAGTTCCTATAGTTATGATTGGGGAGATCCTTCAATTCAGTATTATCAGTCCCAACAAATTTCAGAGCAGCATGAGTACTTCCAACCTCAACAACAAGATAGGTATGAATCATTTTCAAATACTTATAATTGTGGTTGGATGGATCATTTAGGGTTCGAGTATGGAAACACACAGCAAAATATCCCTCAACCTCAGTTCAACAATTCAGAACAAACACTAGAAAATCTTTTGTAGCTAGCATCATTGCTGCAGCAACACCAACAACAAATCAGTGATAATCATCAGCGACAATAAGAAAGGATAAAAAATTTACAAATCCAGCTAGATGAAATTGCATCATCCACCAGTCAGACACAAGCACAGGATTCCTTTCAACCTCCGTCAGAGACCATTTCTATAGATATCGACGCGCTTAGGGAGATGGATTGTGGAGTGAGCGATAGGCGTGTCTATGATTCAGTCGCTCCACAAGACTCCTATGAATCTTGGTGTTGTGATGTTATTGCAGATACTGATGGATGTGAATTTGTAGATGAAGTTGTTGTTGTAGCAGATGAAGTGGATGATAATACTAGTGGCTTGAATTTACTTTGTGATGTTATTTGTGCCACTGATACTGGGATATCTACAGTGGAAGCAGGGTCAGGAAAGTTGGTTGAGGATGATGTTAGTGAGTTTCCAGCTACTCCTATTTGTAGTTTTATTGCAGAGGAGACAGTGCCTATAGATTTTTTATGTTCAGTTATGCAACCACTTGATAAGCCTGACCAGAATTATCCAGAAGATTTCGAGCTGATTTCCACGGAAGTGGTGGACAACTGGAGGCCCCCAAACTGGACACTTTCATCACAGCCAGGTCTCCAAGAACCATGATGATGAAAGCCCTGACATCCCATGCAATAATCTAGCCCCCATGTAGGAAAATTTTTCTGAATCACCTCCGACCATCAGAGATTACATATGAAGAGGCGATGATATTAGAGGGAGCAACATTGAACTATCATGATCACACCATCAAGGCACTCACCTCCATTCTATCCATCCCACTCCCGACATGGATGCTTACACTGAATCTTCTTCAACCACTGGGATTAGATTTCTTTTGGAGCACTCCATGACTTGTGTGGCTCCTTTTACTGAATCTTCTTCAACCGCCAGAACCTCAGGGAAGTTTGCTCCATCTCATCTCTTTTCTTTTTCTTTGTATATATGTTTTTTTTACCTCATTTTGTTTTTATTTTAGTTGTTATGTTTTGTTTGTTGAGTTTTTGTTTTGTCAGTTTTTAAAATAAATTCCCTATGCATTCCTTTATATCTTCTTAGAAGTCGTGAAAGCTAGTTAAATTTGACTGTCAAATTTTGAGATTTATTGTCATGAATGAATTATTTGATTGCATGTGGTTACTATTGGGTAATAGATTCTGTGTTGATAGACTGAGTTGATTATTATTGTTTACCTAGTGAGGATTGAGCCTATTTTTATTATTTGTGTGTCATGCACTTGTGGTTATTGTAACTCTCGAACTTGCTTTGATTCTTTCGAGACCACACAACAATAGGTTTTCATGATTATTATGAAGGCGATCTCATTTGTTTCTCTTCGCTTCTTTTGTCACTACATGCTTATTGAATAACATTCTAGTCGTTCATCATTTCTATTTTTCTTTCCTTCCATTACTTTCTTCTCCATTTCTATTTATGGATGTGGAATACTTGGATGTTCCATGATGAGTGTTTTGCCCAGGATGGACAAAAGTTTAAGTGTGGGGGAGAGGAGTAGCTCAGGAAAATTCAGTGTAAGTATAGACAAGCCGTGCTTGATCACCATGAGCTAGTCATGCTCTTTATCTTTTTAGCTGAGCTTGATGTTGGAGCATAGGAAAGTGCACTACATGTCGAAAAAAAAGAGTTTGAAAAAAAAAAGAAAAAAAAAGTTGAAAAAAAAAGAATAAACATTTGGGTGCCCATGAAATAAAAAAATATATATTGTAAAAATTTTGACATGTTGTGTCATTTTTTTATTTATGTGTGATAGTATTTTTGTTATTGACATCCCTTGTTGCAACCATTAAGAGATTTATTGTATATCATGAGTGGATTTGTATTAAAGAATGTGATAAGAGTTGTTTACATATTTATTGGGTTGGAAGAAAAACATTTTAGGGCAATGCTTTCTTGTACTCATCTATGTAGCATTCCATTATTTCTATATCTTCCACTATTTTCTTTATCTCTTTGATTTCTTTGTTTTGCACTCACACCATCATTTCTTTTATTTTATGTTTCCCTTTTATTCATAATAAGCCTTCAAAGATTGTGCATTCTTATATATATAATAGTGGTGAAGAGTGGAAGAGAAGCAAGCATATGGTACTGCATAAACCATGAGTAGCTTGAGTGAACTCCACTATTATATACTTATGTGAGCGAGAGAAACCACCACTTACCTTGTGAGGCTTAGTCATTCTCAGTCTATTCATAATGGATTGAAGTTACCTTGTTTGTCAACCTATGTAAGATTTGAGTTCATGATTACTTGAGTCTTTGAGAATTGACAATCCTAGGTAACTTTCTTTCATAATTTTCTATACATGATTGGGAATTGCTAGGGGAATGAATTTTTAGTTGTTTTCTAAGTTTTGTGCACAAAAATAAGTGTGGGGGAATTGATAACTCATATTTTGACATGTTATTTTGTATTCATTCCTCGATGTTTTGATCCATTCGTATGCGTAATTCGATATATTTATCATATTTTACGAATACGGATCATTTTAGAGCTTTAATGCAAATACGTGCTAATTTGATGTCTTAAACACTAATTTATTATATACTTTATTTTGTAGGACATTTAAGAGCAAATTGAGGAATGCACATTGAAAAAAAATGGGAAGTTACTGTAGTAGGTTATTATAGCAAAGTTATTGTAGCACAGTGTTTTTTTTCTCCAGAAAAAGGCACGAGCAAGAAAAGTCGAACAAAAAGCCATCTCTTCTTCCCTTGAGCCCTAGCAGCCGCCTCCACTTCCCTTCCATCCATTTTCCTCCTCGGATTCGAGGAGGAATCGCTTCATTGAGGGATTTCAGCGACATCTTCCATCTCCACACCTCTTCCTTCGGATTCGAGGAGGAGTTCCGCCCTAACGACACTTCTTCGAGCTCAACCAAATCCGCGAGAGTTCAGAGCATCCATCAAGTTACTGGATTCAGAAGTTTGCGCCATCCCACATCCACCGTCATTTGCGGAGTCTCGATCGAGCTCCGTTGGACTTAGCCGGAGGAACTTGTTCATTCACCGGGCCTATCTTGGGTTGATTAGATCATTTATTTTCTTGTTTTAGCATAGAGGACTTTAATTTATATGCATGTCAACTGTTTGTTAAATTTCTCCTTTCATCTATGATAGTTTTACATTTGTGCACAGTAGGTGTTTGATTTAATGCTTCTTATAGTTTTGTTCTTTTAAATCCTGTATTTCTTTAATTACTTGCATTGTTAGATTAGCATTTAATTACCTTGCAATCGTAGGTTAAAACTAAAATCACAAACCCACATTTATATTTAAAAACCCAAAGCAATAATGGAAATGTAACACCCCCCCCCCCTATTCTTTCCACTCTCTACCAGGGGAGATGTCACTATTTTACTGTCTCTATCTTTAATTCATGCAATATACTAACGCAATTTGCTAACAACTAAAATAATCATAAGAACCTTGACATCACTTAAACAATAACCATTTCAAGATCTTCACCTAACATGCACGCATTAAGACTAACCCAATACGACTATAGCATTCTTTGGTCTCAACCATAAGTAATCTAGTTGAACTTCAACAATATCAAAAGAAAACAATTAGAAACTAAAAATCTAGTTTAGACATCTGCACTTAGGATCTTTTACTTCCACTGTTCCGTCGCCACACACACCCAGCACTTTATCCGCTATGCCACCTTACTGAAGCTTTTCTTTACCTTTATCTGCAGTATAAGGAAATGCAAACTGTAAGCAATAACGCTTAGTAAGTACTTTCTATGCTCACAAAAATATGCAACGTATGAAATCATGCAACTAGTTCTCTTACCCTTGATACATTGATACACATGCAAACATAACTGGAAATCATAACTCTGATTACATGTCTCTTGTATAACCCATGCTCTTAAGTATTTTAAAACTTGTAAACAGTGTATCTGATCTGGAATGATTAACTTTGAAAACTTTTACTTATACTTATACTGATACTTCAAAATAATAATCATTCTGGATATGGGCCCGGCATAGTACCAATGCATGCATTCCTAATAGGCCAGGGTAGCCAACCACCGAACCTACTAGGGTAACTGAGAATGAGGGCCTTGGCCCGTGGGCGAACTGATGCCCAGTACATGCCCTTTCAAAAGTAAAATACTTCCTTTATACTTATATTCTTATACATACTGACAGAATGCTCTTAATCCCCTAAATCACGAATGGGGAGCACCATAAAGATCATTATGCTCTTGACCCCCAAAACTGAAATGGGGAGCACACTGAAGATCGTTGTGCTCTTAATCCCCAATTCGAACAGGGAGCATCTTTAAATTTTCTTTATAAAGGAAATATTTTTACATCTTACTCTACATCATGCATATAATTGTAAGCTACAACTCATCTACAACATGCATGATCATAAATCACCTTCTTATCATGGATCTAAACATGATGCTGGATTACCCATAACATAACAGTAAAATCACATAACTGAAAACACCATGCATAACTGGAAATAACATGCACATAAAAACAAATCAATGACATACAATAACTACTTATACTGCAGGTGAGCAATACTTACTTCCTACGCTTTTTCACCAATTTATACCGTTAGATTTCGTAAAGGGAAGACCTCCTACGTGTTCCTTTACTTTAGTGTGATCCCTTACCAAATCCTTGAGGAGATCCCTCTTGAAAATGTGTGGCAGCCCGATTGATATGTAAAGATTTTCTAATTTATGGTGTTATTGATATGCTGCTAAATCTGATCCCTGAGTTGGTAAGCTTGCTTCCTGATAGCCTCCCTCCACGAAGTGAAAAAGATCGCCGGACTATTTGGCCGGAAATCTACATTGGTAAGACAGGCTGAAATCTCCAATCGGGTAAAGGAAGGAAGACGCTGAGCCTGGGATCTAAATGGTTTCCTCGGTGGTTGGAGAAAACAGGGTTTGGAGAGAAGGGGAGGAGAAAAATTCTGGGGTGAGTTCAAAATGAGAGAGAGGAAGATGAGGGCTTCGGCGGCTGGAAGGGTTTTAGCGTGGGGTTAAGGGAGAGGAAGAAAAGAAATATATATATATATATATATATTAGGATTTTTCTTAACCTAATTACCCCTTTAAATAATTAGTCAAATTAACCAATCTCTCCTTTTTTTTCGCCTATAGATATATTTTGTTATATCCTATTCATTGGTAATCTTATGACTTAGTGGTGGGAAGCTTATTCCCCCAAACCAACAGTTCATGGTTCGAGCCTCGGCTAACGAACCATTTATTCAATTTTTTTTTATTCCTATTCTTTTATTATTATTATTATTCTATTCCTATTTTTTATTATTTCTATTCTTATTCTTATTTCTATTTTCCTCTAATAAAAATATAGGAATTAAAGTTTGGGGTGTTACAATCCCTTATACCTTATAAAAGTTTCGTCCTCGAAACTTAGAATAGCTCAGGGTACTTTTGCTTCATGTTATCCTCACGTTCTCAGGTTGCTTCTTTAAACCTTTGACTTTGCCATAAGACTTTTACTAACGGTATTTCTTTATTTCTTAGTTTCCTGACTGCTCGATCTATTATCTAAATAGGTCGACTTTCATAACTTAGATCTGTCTGAATCTGTACCGTCTGTGGCTCAATCACTTGGTTGGTGTCTGGGATGTACTTCTTAAGCATTGAAACATGAAATACATTGTGGATAGCTGGCATTTCCTGTGGTAGCTCTAGCTCATAAGCTACCTTACCAACTCTCTTGGTGATCAGGTAGGTGCCTACATATCTGGGACTTAACTTGCCTTTCTTCCCAAATCTCATTACCCCTTTCATAGGAGCTACCTTAATGAACACTGAATCTCCGACTTGGAACTCTAGGGGTCTGCGTCGGACATCGGCATAACTCTTCTGCCGACTCTGGGCAGTCTCTATCCTTTGACGTATGTTCTTTATAGCTTTGGTGGCGTCATCTATAAAATCAGTCTTGAGTCTCATTTCTTTCTTCTCGCCGCCCTCATACCAACAGATAGGCGATCTGCATCTCCTTCCATACAAGGCTTCATAAGGTGTCATTCCAATTGTGGTTTGATAACTATTATTATAGGCAAACTCTGCCAAACACAAATATTTGCACCAGCTTCCTTTAAAATCTAAGGCACAAGCTCTTATCATATCCTCCAGAATCTGATTCACTCTTTCTGTTTGCCCATCTGTCTGAGGATGAAATGCAGTGTTGAATCGTAGCTTAGTGTCGAGGGTTGTCTGAACACACTCCCAGAAGTGTGAAGTGAAGCGACTGTCTCTATCAGAGATAATGGTCTTAGGTACTCCATGCAGTCTAATCACTTCCTTAACATATAACTGGGCTAACTGTTCCATGGAGTATGATATTCTAATAGGCATGAAGTGAGCAGACTTTGCTAATCTATCGACAACTACCCAAATAGAATCATAGCCATTGGTTGTTTTGGGCAGTCCTACTATGAAATCCATGGCTAGTTCCTCCCACTTCCATTCTGGAATCTGGATAGGCTGTAGAACTCCTCTTGGTCTCTGGTGTTTGGCTTTCACTCTCTGACATGTCAGACAAGTGCTAACATACTTAGCCACATCCCTCTTCATACCAAGCCACCAAAATTTCCCTTTCATATCTTGATACATCTTGGTGGATCCAGGATGCATCGAATATGGGGTCTCATGAGCTTCTTCTAGGATCTTCTTTCTTAAGTCTGGGTCGTTGGGGATACATAGGCGTTCACCCAAATATAATACCCCACTATCAGAGACATGGAATTCTTCATCCTTCCCTTCTTGGATCTCTTGCTTGATCCTTTGGATGCTAGGATCTTTGTCCTGTCTCACTAATATATCCTCAAAAAGTGTAGGTACTATGGTCAAGGCAGAGAGCTATACAGAAATGATCTCAACTCCAAAATTCATTATCTCTTTCTCCAGTGGTTGGGATAGTGTTGCTAGGGACATCAAGGTGGCGCATGATTTTCTACTCAGCATGTCTGCTACTTTGTTTGCCTTTCCAGGATGGTAGTGGATTTCACAGTCATAGTCCTTTATTAGCTCAAGTCATCTGCGTTGTCGCATATTCAAATCCTTCTGAGTGAAGAAATACTTCAGACTCAGGTGATCTGTGTAAATCTTGCATTGGACTCCATATAAGTAATGTCTCCAAACTTTCAGAGCAAAGACCACTGCTGCCAACTCAAGGTCATGAGTGGGGTAATTCTTTTTGTAGTCCTTGAGTTGTCTAGATGCATAAGCAATGACTTTACCCTTCTGCATAAGTACTGCTCCGAGTCCCATCTTGGATGCATCACTATACAGGTCAAATCTCTCATTACTTTCTGGAAGGGTAAGCACTGGAGCACTTGTGAGTCTCCTCTTTAATTCAAGGAAGCTCTTTTCACAATCTTTGGTTCATTCGAACTTCTTGTTCTTTCTGGTAAGAACCGTCTGTTGGGAGATTGTTGGTGCAATCAGCCCAGGTTGACTCGAGTTTGACTCGAGCAGTACCCTGATGATATTTTGATGATAGACAAAACTCATGACATGGGATTGTCATGGGAAAGTCCAACATGGGGTTGGCATGGAAAAGTCCAGAGCATTGCGAAGCCGTGCGCTTGGTGCTTGGCATGGGAAAGTCCAAAGCATTGCGAAGCCGTGCGCTTGGTGCTTGGCATGGAAAATCCAAAGCATTGCGAAGCCGTGCGCTTGGTGCTTGGTGAGAAATGCATTGCAAAGTCGTGCGCTTGGTGCATTTAGAAAGTCTTGAGGACTTGGTAAGTTCACTAGGCTCGGGGTCCTTGAGTCGGTGAAGGATGGCATTGCGAAGCCGTGCGCTTGGTGCATCCGAGGGACCGCCGGACGGGGAGCGAATGGAGTGAGCCAAAGGGAAGCATACTTCTAGGGCATGAGACGCGAAGGATGGCGTTGTGAAGTCGTGCGCTTGGCGCATCCGAGGGACGTAGGCCGAGGGAAGAGAGCTTCGGTGGGGAACTCCATGAGGGATAAGGTGGACTTGGCCAAGTGGCTAAGACTGAGTGTCGGAGGCTCAAACATCGTTATGTTTGAGGTTTTAGCCGACATCAGTCGACTGGCATAGGTGCCAGTCGACTGCTCTAGGTCGTATGGGTTCGACCAGTGTTCGACTGAAACAAGTTCGGTGATCGATCGCCGAGGAGGGCAATGATCGTTGAGATCGATCGACTGCCAAGGGACGGCAGTCGACTGATGACACTGTGCACGGGCACAGAATGGAGTCGACTCGACTGGACACTCGACTGATGGAAGATCAGTCGACTGATGGGTACCATCAGTCGACTGATGTGTGATCCGTTGGAACTTAACCAACGTGGATCCGGTCGTTGTGAGACAATGGCTACGATACCAGTCGACTGATGGTCACGATCAGTCGACTGATGGGCGCGAAAACAGCTTGATGCAGGTTATAAATGGAGCACGAGTTGGAGGATTTCGCCAAGGCCTTTTGGGTGACTTTGGAGGGGAATTGTTGTTGCATTCCAGACCTTCAAGAGCAAGCAAAAGCAAGCAACAAGAAAGCGATCAAAAGCAATCGGTGTAAAAGTTCTCTTTTGTATTGTCTTTGTATTTCTTGTTGTATTTCATTACTTAGTGTAATAGCTTGTGAGAGGTTTCTCCACCTCCGACGTGTTGTCGAAAAGGAGTGTTATAGTTAGTGCCGTGAGCATAACTAGAGCTTGAGGAGCTCACCCGTGGAGTAGGAACCATTCGGTTCCGAACCACGTATATCGTTGTGTTTTGTTTGTGTGTATTTGTGTTTCTTGTTAGTATTATTATTGTTATTCCGCTGTGCTAACAAGAATTGTAGACGAGAACGAACAAAATATGACGAACAACAAACGAGGGCTATTCACCCCCCTCTAGCCGGCCATACTGATCCCCTACAAGTGGTATCAGAGCAAGGTCGCTCTTCAAGGACTAACCGCCGCGAGAGCACTACAAGATGGCCGGCTTCATCCATCCACCAAAATTCGATGGAGATTTTTCTTGGTGGAGGAAACGGATGGAGGTATATCTTGAAACCGATTTTGATTCTATGTTAATTGTAGAAAATGGTTTTAAGATGCCTAGGGACAAATGCAACAAGCCAATTGAAAAGTCAAGGTGGACCCAAGACCAAATTAAGGACTTCAAGACAAATCTTGAGGTAATAAAATTACTTAGTGATTTATTACCTAACACTATTTGGTCTAGATTGGGTGACTATAGGGATGCAAAGGAATTATGGGAGAAAATAATGAAATTCCAAGAAAATTCCCAATCGGCACAAGTAAAGGAGAATGCCGAAGAAGAAGCACCCACAACATTTGAAGATGTTGATGATTTGGTGGAGACCTCCACCTCTAGCATTGAGGGGGAGGAAAGGCAATCTTCCATCCCGGAGCAAGAACAAGAAGCATCCACATCCGGGAGAAGTGAAGATCATGAAGAGGCCTCCACCACCTCCCTAGGTAACTCAAGTGTTATTATTTTAAATAAAAATCACATAATATGCTTTGAGTGTAGGGAGAAAGGGCATTACAAGAGCAAATGCCCTAAATTGGCTAAGGAAAAGGCATCAAGACCGAAAGTCAACTCAAAGTCAAAGGATGCCGGTGTTCCCAAAATCAAGAGCAAAGAGCACATTGTGTGCTTCAAATGCAATCAAAAGGGACACTACCAAAGCCAATGCCCTAGGGGGAGGAAGAAAGGGCAAGAAGGTGCAACTCATGTAGGGGGAGTTCCTAAAGCTAACCCTAAGGTAAATTTACTTAATGCACCTTTAATTCCTAAAGTTAAAAAGCATGCTAAAAATTATTTTAGTTCTCTTGCTATTATCAATGAAAAGCATGCTAAGAGAAATAATAAGGTATATTGTCTAGGTGCCAAACATGTTCATATAACTAAAGACAAACCTAGGACTCAAAACACTTGATCTATTTTACCTAGAGAGTCAATTAGGAAAGTTCAAGAAAACTTGGGTGTTAATCCCAAGAAATCTAGGCACATGCCTAAAAAGAAAATCATTCCTCAAAAATCTAATGAAAATTCAAAATTGAGGAAATTAGAGCTAGAGAACCAAGCCTTGAGGTCAAGGCTAGAAAAATTGGAGAAGACCCTAAATATAATATCAAATTCGGTTAAGGGGTCAAATTCCCAAAAGTCAAGACCTAGGAAGCAAGAAATATCTAAGGGCAAGAAGGGTTTGGGTCACAAACCTATGTCCTATCATAATGTTCCATTTAATTATGGAACCACATCTAGGTCTAGAAAAACCAAGGCCAATAGGGAAGTTATCCCTAAGTCTAGCCATGGTGTTTGTTTAGTGGCCAAGGATTTAAGGAAAACCAAGAAAGCCACTAAGAAGGTCAATGGAGGAGTCACCTCTAGAGTTGACCCAAGTAAGACCCAAAAGACCATGTCTTTAAAGCCAAAAAGGGTCATTAGGAAGGTATCTAGGGAAGTTATCCCTAGGGAATACCTTGTTAACCCAAGGAGCTCCAATAGGTATTGGGTTCCTAAAAGTGTGATCGATTCACGCTAAATGGGTTAGGGTGTGTCAACCCTAAATGGATGGGTAGTTAACCTAACCATAGAAGAGTTGACATATTAGGATGTGCCAATATGCTTGAGAAGTTTAAAATGATTTAAATTGGCACAATTAGGTCTTAGAGGTATTGGTGTGCCATTTTGGGTTTTTGGCACACTAGGAAAATGAATGGCATTAAGGCAAAATGAATTTAATTCCTAGAAATGACAAATTGATTTTCACACTTAGGTATTCTATACCTTAGTATATTTTACTTGCCATGATTTGTTTGCCTTACCATGTCATGACATCATTCTCATTTTTATTTATAAAAATGTCATGATAATGTTTAGACTTATGTTTGTATGTCATGTATGCTTAATTTTCATTCACATACCATGACATCATGATATTGGCATATGTTTTTATCTAAATCATATGTATGCCATAATCATCATCATGCATAAATTAAAATGAAATTAAGGACTATGGCATGATTTGATGGGAATCAAATAATATTGCCTAGAAATATGCATGAGACCATTTAAAGAACAAAAAACCCACATCTCACTAGAAATTTGCCTTGAATGTGTTTTACACATCTAGATATTGGTGAGATGTTTAGGAAAATGAAAATAAGGGTTTTGAAAACATTTTGAAAACATTTTGAAAAACCTTGGTGAAGCCTATCTTTTGATAGCTATCACCATTGAATGGGATGATACAAAGAAGGCTTATTATTGAAGATTTTCTAAAATTTTGAACTTTGTATCAATCTCCTAATTTAATGGGTAAAATAATTTTCCAATATTTTTCACCCATAGTGTTTAGGATAAGTAATATGCATATGAAATTTCACGATTTTTAAACTTATGTATATTTACTTATGGATTTCGAAAATCCAATATCTGAAACTGAAAAACTGCATTTAGCAGTTATCGATCGCTGCAATGGCAGCGATCGGATGGTAGTAAATCGATCGTGTATCGATGGAGTCGATCGCATAGGTGATTTCAGGTAAACTTGATAGTTAGGCCCATGTTTAGCCATGTTTTGGTCCCCTAACCACTCCTAACCCTAGGATATGCTTGGGAGAGCATTAGAGAGGGTGGAAATCCATTGGATATGGATTAGGAGTTGGGTTGAGGGTGAGTATCAATTTTAAGGTGGAAGAGAGTTCATTGTTGAACTTTGCCTTAATTTTGATTTGGTTAATGTCCTATTGGCTTAGGGACTCTCCAAGGACATTGTTGGTGCAATGGTCAAGGGGGAGCAAGCCTCTAAGGGGAGGTATCCATCATGGGAAGATGGATGTGTATTTCCTCATGGGAGGAAAATTGGGTTGCCTCTCTTTAAGTGATATGGGATCACTAGAAAGATGGTAGGCATGTGTTCCTCCAAGGGAGAGATTGTAAGATCTCATTGGGATATGAGACATTCATACCCTTGGGGAAGACCTTTTTGATGTAATATCAAAAAGGGGGAGAAGTTACCAAGTTACCAATTAGGGTTTGTTGGAATTCTCATTGGGATATGAAAATTGCCAATATGGGAGAATTGGTAGACTTGAGATGGTAGTTTTGTCAATCATCAAAAAGGGGGAGATTGTTGGGAGATTGTTGGTGCAATCGTCCCAGGTTGACTCGAGTTTGACTCGAGCAGTACCCTGATGATATTTTGATGATAGACAAAACTCATGACATGGGATTGTCATGGGAAAGTCCAACATGGGGTTGGCATGGGAAAGTCCAGAGCATTGCGAAGCCGTGCGCTTGGTGCTTGGCATGGGAAAGTCCAAAGCATTGCGAAGCCGTGCGCTTGGTGCTTGGCATGGAAAATCCAAAGCATTGCGAAGCCGTGCGCTTGGTGCTTGGTGAGAAATGCATTGCAAAGTCGTGCGCTTGGTGCATTTGGAAAGTCTTGAGGACTTGGTAAGTTCACTAGGCTCGGGGTCCTTGAGTCGGTGAAGGATGGCATTGTGAAGCCGTGCGCTTGGTGCATCCGAGGGACCGCCGGATGGGGAGCGAATGGAGTGAGCCAAAGGGAAGCATACTTCTAGGGCATGAGACGCGAAGGATGGCGTTACGAAGCCGTGCGCTTGGCGCATCCGAGGGACGTAGGCCGAGGGAAGAGAGCTTCGGTGGGGAACTCCATGAGGGATAAGGTGGACTTGGCCAAGTGGCTAAGACTGAGTGTCAGAGGCTCAAACATCGTTATGTTTGAGGTTTTAGTCGACATCAGTCGACTGGCATAGGTGCCAGTCGACTACTCTAGGTCGTATGGGTTCGACCAGTGTTCGACTGAAACAAGTCTGGTTGATTAGTCGACTGCCGAGGGAGGGAGGCGATCATTGTGAAGATCGATCGCAAGGGACGGATCGACTAATGACATGCGGGCACGCAGAATGGAGTCGACTCGACTGGGCACTCGACTGATGGATGATCAGTCGACTGATGGGTGCCATCAGTCGACTGATGTGTGATCCGTTGGAACTTAACCAACGTGGATCCGGCCGTTGTGAGACAACGGCTACGATACCAGTCGACTGATGGTCACAATCAGTCGACTGATGGGCGCGAAAACAGCTTGATGCAGGTTATAAATGGAGCACGAGTTGGAGGATTTCGCCAAGGCCTTTTGGGTGACTTTGGAGGGGAATTGTTGTTGCATTCCAGACCTTCAAGAGCAAGCAAAAGCAAGCAACAAGAAAGCGATCAAAAGCAATCGGTGTAAAAGTTCTCTTTTGTATTGTCTTTGTATTTCTTGTTGTATTTCATTACTTAGTGTAATAGCTTGTGAGAGGTTTCTCCACCTCCGACGTGTTGTCGAAAAGGAGTGTTATAGTTAGTGCCGTGAGCATAACTAGAGCTCGAGGAGCTCACCCGTGGAGTAGGAACCATTCGGTTCCGAACCACGTATATCGTTGTGTTTTGTTTGTGTGTATTTGTGTTTCTTGTTAGTATTATTATTGTTATTCCGCTGCGCTAACAAGAATTGTAGACGAGAACGAACAAAATACGACGAACAACGAACGAGGGCTATTCACTCCCCTCTAGTCGGCCGTACCGATCCCCTACACCGTCAACGGTGAAACTATCCTTGAGAAGTTTTCCACAAACTTTTGATAGTACCCTGCTAATCCGAGGAAACTTCTGACTTCACTGGAATTCTTTGGTTGACCCCAATTACTGACTACTTCTATCTTTGTCGGGTCTACCATAACTCCATCTTTTGAAATAACATGACCCAGAAACGATATTCGATCAAGCCAAAACTCACACTTGGAGAACTTTGCATATAATTGTCTTTGTTGAAGGGTCTGCAAGACTGTCTTCAAGTGTTCGACATGTTCTTCCTGGGTTCTCGAGTAGATAAGGATGTCGTCAATGAAAACGACCACAAACTTGTCAAGGTACTCCTTAAATATCCGATTCATCAAGTCCATAAACATAGCGGGTGCATTTGTCACTCCGAAGGGCATGACCACGAACTCATAGTGTCCATACCTCATTCGGAAGGCTATTTTCGGTATATCATCCTCTTTAACTCTTACTTGATGATAACCTGACCGCAAGTCAATCTTGGAGAAGACTGTGGCTCCCCTCAATTGATCAAATAAATCCTCTATCCTTGGCAGAGGATATCTGTTCTTGATCATCACTTGATTCAAGGCTCGATAGTCTATGCACATCCTCATAGACCGATCTTTCTTTTTCACGAACAACACAGGAGCTCCCCATGGGGAATGACTAGGGCGGATGAATCCCTTGTCTAATAACTCTTGTAATTGTTCCTGAAGCTCTTTCAATTCAGCTGGAGCCATACGATAGGGTGCTTTTGAGATTGGGTTGGTACCAAGAATAAGCTCAATCTCAAACTCAACTTCCCTTCTAAGTCCTAGTCCTGGTAGCTCGTCAGGAAATACTTCCGGATAGTCACATACGATTGGGACTTCTTCTAGTTTTTGGCTTCTTTCTTGCTTAGTATCAACTATATGTGCTAAATACCTAGTGCATCCACTAGCTATCATCTTCTGAGCTTCCATGGCGGAGAAGAACTTCTTAGTCTTCTTCCTTGGTTCTCCAATAAACTCAAATTTGGCCTCGGTCTCGGGTTGGAATACTACCCTTCGCTTACGACACTCAATGGAAGCACCGTACTTGCTAAGAAAGTCCATTCCAAAGATGACATCATAGTCATGCATGTCCAGCAAGATCAAATCACTATAAAGCTCTCTGTCTGAAATTCTGACCGGCACAACACGCAACCAGTGTGTAGATGTCATTATTTCACCCAAAGGTAGGGTCATTAAAAACTGAATATCTAAGATATCCGGAGTTATATCTATCTTCTTAACAAATGCCATAGACATGAAAGAATGGGTTGCCCTAGTATCAAACAGTACGGTAGCATGCTGACTAAGGATAGGTATCTGACCTGTGACCACCGTAAAAGCATTTGCTACCTCTTCCTTGGTGAGGGAGAATATTCGGGCATTAGGTGTAACTGATGGGGCCTCCAATCTTCCTTGGCTGATGTAAGGACCCTCCAGTGCTCCCTGCATCTGATGTAGCTGGACTGGTCCACCTCCATACTGAATAGACTATGGCGAAGGCAGATTGGTCTTAGTGGGGCACTGTTTGGAGAAGTGTCCCTTGACACCATATATATAACACCCGCTCACGCCCTGGCGGCAAACTCCTGGATGCTTCCTCCCA
Source organism: Wurfbainia villosa (assembly GCA_025175895.1). Classification (NCBI taxonomy): domain Eukaryota; kingdom Viridiplantae; phylum Streptophyta; class Magnoliopsida; order Zingiberales; family Zingiberaceae; genus Wurfbainia; species Wurfbainia villosa. The sequence goes on from CM045988.1 coordinate 112,137,269, forward strand.
CACTTAGAACATGTAGGATACGTAGGCTGCTTACTGGTTGAACCTCCCTTTGCATTATTCCATTGCTTCCTCTTGCCATTGTTGTTTCGCTTCCGGTTCGAATTACTGCTCTGAGGTTTCTGACCTCCTGAACTTCCCTGGCTTTTGCTTTCTACCGAGGCTAGCTTCTGGTGCTTGATATTATTCATGTAATGCTCCGTGATTAGTGCACTGCTGATTAGTTCTTCAGTAGTCTGTGGTCTATTAATTCTACCAGCCACATTCAAAGCTATCTCCGGTCTCAACATCTTTAGCATCAACCTAACTCTTTCCTTCTCAATACTAACCAATTTCGGGCATAGACGAGCCAACCTATTGAACTTCTTCACCGCTTCATCTACTGATAAATCCCCTTGTCGAAACTCCGTGAACTCATCATAATGCTTATTGGTGACTCGCATATGGAAGAACTCCTCGAAGAACTCCGTCTCAAAGTCCGTCCATGACATTTGGTTCACCACCCTCTTGGCCTTTACACTTCGTTCCGGTTTACGTATTGCTATGGTATCTTAGGCGAGAGCACTTGACTTTCTCATTCTCGAGGCCGAGTTGGCGGTTCCACTATGCTCTCTCTGTCTTGAACCATGCAGCATCCCATGGTTCAGCGCGGCAAAACTCTCAGCCGCCCATTGAATCGGATAGGCCTCTTGCCTCACCCCTCCCCTTTGGGTTGGTGGGGTGGGGCGGAAGATGTAGTTGGAATGACATTACGAGTCCTGGTGAGTAGCAGATTTTCTCGTTGATTCGTCATCAAGGTATTGATGACTCTTTCTTTCTGCCACTTGTTGTTGGAGCTGAGTGACTATCTGCATCCAGGCAGGTGGTGGTACTTCTTCATTCATTCCTTGTCCTCTACAGGGTCTTCCTCGAGGCATTTCTTGCTCTTCATAAGATGATAAAGTGAAACCACTATAAGGCTATTATCACTACTTTTTATCATCTTCACATACATATCTAGATATGCTCTATTACTTACTGTCTATCATCTTCATATATATATGTGCAAACATGTTTAACTCAAAGATAACATTCTAGGTGAGCAGGTTTAACTTAAAAGAAGCATTCCTTACTACTCATAAAATAAATAAAGCAGATGAATACTTGCTTACTTGGAGGCGACAGGATTGATGCTCGATGTGTGTGTGACGGAAGGGCGGAAACTTGCTCTGATACCATCTTGTAACACCCCCCTAGTCTTTCCACTCTCTACCAGGGGAGATGTCACTACTTTATTGTCTCTATATTTAATTCATGCAATATACTAACGACTAAAATAATCATAAGAATCTTGACATCACTTAAACAATAATCATTTCAAGATCTTCACCTAACATGCACGTATTAAGACTAACCCAATATGACTCTAGTATTCTTTGGTCTCAACCATAAGTAATCCAGTTGAACTTCAACAATATCAAAAGAAAACAATTAGAAACTAAAAATCTAGTTTAGACATCTGCACTTAGGAACTTTTACTTCCACTGTTCCATCACCACACACACCCAGCACTTCATCCGTCATGCCACCTTACTGAAGCTTTTCTTTACCTTTATCTGCAGTATAAGGAAATGCAAACTGTAAGCAATAACGCTTAGTAAGTACTTTCTATGCTCACGAAAATATGCAACATATGAAATCATGCAACTAGTTCTCTTACCCTTGATACATTGATACACATGCAAACATAACTGGAAATCATAACTCTGATTACATGTCTCTTGTATAATCCATGCTCTTAAGTATTTTAAAACTTGTAAACAGTGTATCTGATCTGGAATGATTAACTTTGAAAACTTTTACTTATACTTATACTGATACTTCAAAATAATAATCATTCTGGATATGGGCCCGGCATAGTACCAATGCACGCATTCCTAATAGGCCGGGGTGGCCAACCACCGAACCTACTAGGGTAACTGAGAATGAGGGTCTTGGCCCGTAGGCGAACTGATGCCCGGTACATGCCCTTTCAAAAGTAAAATACTTCCTTTATACTTATATTCTTATACATACTGACAGAATGCTCTTAATCCCCTAAATCACGAATGGGGAGCACCATAAAGATCATTATGCTCTTGACCCCCAAAACTGAAATGGGGAGTATACTAATGATCGTTGTGCTCTTAATCCCCAATTCGAACGGGGAGCATCTTTAAATTTTTTTTATAAAGGAAATATTTTTACATCTTACTCTACATCATGCATATAATTGTAAGCTACAACTCATCTACAATATGAATGATCATAAATCACCTTCTTATCATGGATCTAAACATCATGCTGAATTACCCATAACATAACGGTAAAATCACGTAACTGAAAATACCATGCATAACTGGAAATAACATGCACATAAAAACATATCAATGATATACGATAACTACTTATACTGCAGGTGAGCAATACTTACTTCCTACGCTTTTCACCAATTTATACCGTTAGATTTTGTAAAGGGAAGACCTCCTACGTGTTCCTTCGCTTTAGTGTGATCCCTTACCAAATCCTTGAGGAGATCCCTCTTGAAAATATGTGGAAGCCCGATTGATATGTAAAGCTTTTCTAATTTATGGTGCTGCTGATATGCTGCTAAATCTGATCCCTGAGTTGGTAAGCTTGCTCCCTGATATCCTCCCTCCACGAAGTGAAAAAGATCGCCGGACTATTTGGCCGGAAATCTATGTTGGAAAGACAGGCCGAAATCTCCAATCGGGTAAAGGGAGGAAGACGTTGAGCTTGGGATCTAAATGGTTTCCTCGGTGGCTGGAGAAAACGGAGTTTGGAGAGAAGGAGAGGAGAAAAATTCTGGGGTGAGAAAACGAGAGAGAGGAAGATGAGGGCTTCGGCGGCTGGAAGGGTTTTGGCGTGGGGTTAAGGGAGAGGAAGAAAAGAAATATATATATAAATTAGGATTTTTCTTAATCTAATTTTCCCTTTAAATAATTAGTCAAATTAACCAATCTCTCCTTTTTTTTCGCCTATAGATATATTTTATTATATTCTATTCATTGGTAATCTTATGACTTAGTGATTGGAAGCCTATTCCTCCAAATCAACAGTTCATGGTTTGAGCCTCGGCAAACGAACCATTTATTCAATTTTTTTTTATTCCTCTTCTTAATTATTTCTATTCTTTTATTATTATTATTATTCTATTCCTATTTTTTATTATTTCTATTCTTATTCTTATTTCTATTTTCCTCTAATAAAAATATAGGAATTAAAGTTTGGGGTGTTACAGGCAACGATCCTAAGAAAACCATTCTACCGATTGCATTCGTTGGGAGACAACCCAAGTCATCTCTATGCTACATTAGTGTAGAGGGGGTTCGATTTAATTATAAATTTTGTTTTGATACATTGTAGCAGTGTGACACGTTACGAGTTAGCTATCAGTGAGAGATTTGGAACACGAGTTCTGAAAAAAATATTTAAAAAATAGAGAGAGAGAGAGAGAAAATAGTCATCGGTGGAAATGGATAGGTGCTCTTTTGAGACCGAGTTAGTTGACTGAGAAAATACCTATCAATTTATCTCAAAATCGAGCACGTCTTTGAAATTTCATGCTAATTCTAGGGAATGATCCTCACTTAGAGTAGGTAAGTGCCTAAAGCTGGAAACCTTAGGAACACTAGGAGATGACGAATTAACTTAACTCAGAAATTGAAACCCTTTGGATGAAGTTTTACACTTGCATGGTAAACTTGCTTAGTGAACCTGGGGATCCTTTTTATTTTCTTTGACCATAGTACCACTTGATAAGTTTAAGTGAGCATGCTCGACATTGTAGCAATCCATTACACTGCACATTGAAGTTTGCTTGAGGACAAGCAAAGGTTTAAGTCTAGGGGATTTTGATGTGTGCAATTTATATAGGATTTTATTGGTTGTTTTGGCACACATCTTATTGCATTTAGTTGATATTTGATGCATCTTTATTTAACTTTGCACTGTATAGTTACTTCCTTGTTCGGAGATCTACTTTCATTGTTTTCCTCTTTACAGGAAGGAGATTTGAAGTGTTGAAGATTCTTACAAAGCATGGAATGAAGGGGAGTGTGCTACCGCCGTCGGCCGACGACGGCCGGTTGACATCCGTCGGCCACATGATCAGCCATCGACCGGCAACAGCAGATCGACGATCGATCGATGGTCGTTGACCGACGATCGGTCGATGGTCGTCGACCGACAATGACCACCTACCAATTAAGATTTTTATTAAATTCAGATGAAATTATAAGGGTATTTTTGTTTTCTTATAATAATATAAATTATATTCCTTATAATAAATAATGGATACCAAATAAAAGGATATAATAACTTTTGTAATCAAAGATTACACATCGATAGCTAATCAAATATAGTAATGTAATGTACGTTACATTATATTACATTACAAATTTAATTACATTACAAGCTTGATTACATTATCTTGTACCAAACATAGCCTAATAGTTTCTACTCTTTGACCATCATTTCTTTCCTTTGCATACCATCAAGGTGTTTTAGCCAAAATATTTTGAAGATTAATAAAAGATTCAAAATCATACATTATGAGCTAAAATTTAATTAAAGAATAGAAACACAATCACCTGTAAAAGGTTGGAATCCGTCAATCTAGCGACTCCCACCGACCTGTCCCACGGTCATTGTGAGGAAGGTAAATCACGGAGAGTCATATGGCCTTGACATGGTGGCCAAGACACATGAGGGGCCATCTGAATCAAGGAAAAAAATTTAGACCTCCTTCGGAATCAACCTTTGTCTTATCCGTAAGCTCCGCCGCACCTTAACCACCATGTCATCCCCACGGGGACAATAGAAACACAATCACAATACTGTAGGAGATCGATCGGCCGGCTAGAGGGGGGTGAATAGCCCTCTTTCGTTGGATGATGGAATTTGCTCATCTACAATCAAGATTAGCGCAAGCGGAAAGACAAAACAAGACAAGCAAATAGAAATGACAAGAATACAAACGCTAACACAATATGTAACGTGGTTCACGGCTACGCCGCTAATCCACGATCCAATTCGTCCACGGTGAATCACTCCGCAAGCTTCCACTAGATCTCTCCTTTGCACAAAGCTAGGTGGAGGTAACCTCTTTTACACAAAGATCACTCTTCTATAATAGAATGAAGATTAAAGCAAGTAGAAGAGTGGGAAATTATTTATGGCACTTTGGGAGCTGTTGGGAGTTTAAGCATTAGCCCCCCAAAGCCACATACCCTTCCTCTTTATAGAGGAAGGGAGTTTCTTCCCGTTGACATAGGAGCAGTCGACTGATGTCCCAATCAGTCGACTGGTCCTGTAGTCGTTGCCCAATAATGGCTGCTTTCCACGTTAAATCTCATCCAACGGTACTGGCATCAGTCGACTGATATTGTCATCAGTCGACTGATGCTCGATCAATCGAGTGCTCCGCGAGCTCGACTCCATTCTGTGCCCGAGACTCTTGCGACCGATCGATGCCTTCATCACCGATCGGTGGTCTCGCGATCGTATCATTCCATGGCGGTCGTATTGAACCGGACTCGAACACTAGTCGAGTCACCGTCGACTTAGAGTAGTTGACTACCATAACATGGTAGTCAACTTGATGTGGGGAAATCCCATCTGACACTTAGCCAAATGGCCAAGTTCACCTAATGAGCTACTTACATTTCACTCATTCTCTCATCTCACTCGAAGTCCCTTGCCGAAGCTTTCTTCGTTCGCGGTCATGTCCCTCGGCAACATCAGGCGCACGGCTCTACAATGCTCCTTCGCGTCTCTTGCCTCCGAAGTCTGCTCCCTTGGCTTCGCTTCAAGTCATCTCGTCCGGTGGTCCCTCGGCAGCATCAAGCGCACGGCTCTGCAATGCTCCTTCTCCGTCTCAGGCACGAGGTAGTGAGTGGTGAACCCGCCTAGGCTTCATATGCGAATTACTAAGCCCTGCAAGACTCCAACGCACACATCAAATCATAATAACAACCTAACTTAAACCCTTTTCCACACATATCAAAACCTTATCATGGCAAGAGATTGCCCTAACAATCTCCCCCTTTTTGATGTGTGGCAATCCGTTTAAGTTAGGTAAAACATTTGATAAAATATTAAGAAAGGAAAACATGTGATAACATGATTAGCAACTCTCCCCCTTAATACATGAAACTCCCCCTAAATATATTCCCCGTTACTTAAACTATTCTCTCTTACTTAAACATAACATTTCTCCCCCTTTGACACCATCAAAAATAATAAACAATGTTTATACAAGCATGGCATCAAGTCTAGAGGTAAACAAAAGCCAAAACATGCCTTAAAATTTGATACAAAAGGTTATGATTACTATGATCGCACGATTTCGGTTTTTGAGTTTTTGTGGTGGATTTTAGAAATGCACTAGAAAATCTATAAAATTCGAAAAATCATGAAATTTGGGGAACATATTTCTTGTAAGTATATTTATCAATGAAAAATAATTTTCTATGAAAAATCATTATATTTTCAAGTCTTTGCCAAAAATCCAAAAACTTTAAAAACCACTAGGTTTTTGATCATGTTAGTATCCATTTTAACACCTAGTCTTGCTTTGGATTGTTTCAAAACATGAACACACAGATTTTAAAGTAAGAATTTATTTTGAAAACATATGAAATATCCAACCATGATCTTTGGGCAATATGTCTATGAATTAAACACAAGTCTTCCCCATGATTGGTCTATTATTGCTATTTTGATACTTTAAATGACCATCTAAAAGTCATAGGCACTAGTGGACATTTGTATCATCCTAACATCTCACTCAAGCTAAATTTTCAATCAAGGTAGCCTATGGTGAGTGTGAGATGTATCCTAAAGGTATTTGTATATACTTAACCATTATTTTCATGTAATTCTATCAAGGTTAAGTATCATTCTATCATTCCACATGATCATAAAGATGTATATGAATTAATTTCACATTATGATCATGAAACAAATGTATTCATCAAATTGTGATCATGCATTAGGTATTATATCATGATAATAAAGCAAATATCATCTAAAACATGAATTATCTATTTTTAGGTGCATTATGATCACCTAACACTATTTCAAAAATGTTGTCCCGACATCCTAAGTCAATCAAAAATATGATATAGGTGAATTCCATATGGTTGACTATCCTAGGGTTTTTCTAACCCTTTAGGATGGATTTAGGAACCCAATATAAATTCTTGCCTATGGGGTTCACTAAAAATTCCTTAGGGATCCATTTTCTAGCTATTACTTTCTTTTTATCTTGACCCCTAGCAATTAGACATTTATAGGCCTTTTCATTTTTCTTTTCTTTATAACCTAGGCCTTTCTTGTTGAAGCTTGCCCTTTGGCTCCCAATGATCATGTTAAGGGTATTGGAGCCTATTGTAAACTTTTCTAAGGCTTTGGTCAAATGGTCTGCCTTTTCCCTTAAAGCCCTATTTTCTTCTATGCATGCATCATTAACATCCAAAGACATATATTCATGTGAGCATGCATTATCATCATTATCATTAAAACATGCTTTTTCTAATTTTTGCTCTAAATCTTTAATTTGCTCAAGCATGCATTTATTCCTTTTCTTTGCTCTAAATAAATCCTTAGTGAGGCTAGAAATCATGGACATTATTTGCTTAGGGGGTAGATTCGTTACCTCACTTACCAAATCCTCTTCCGATGATGAGGATGTAGAGGAGGCTCCCCCTTCACTTGAGCTCTCTCCACTTGAGCTTGATCCTTTATTTTCGGAGGAGGAGCAATCCAAGTCGTCAAAGGCCATTAGGGCTAAGTTGGTGACAAAGGCATTCTCCTCTTCCGATGATGATGAAGATGATGAGGAGGGGGCATCCCAAGTCCTTACCTTTAGAGCCTTGGTCTTCCCCTTTTCTTTGGTCTTCTTCTCTTCTTCCTTCTTTTTGCTCCCCTTTTTCTTCTTCTTTTCTTCTTTCTTCTTCCTCTCTTCTTTGCTCTTGTTTAGGAGAGGAGAATTGTCCCTTATGTGTCCCTCTCCTTGGCAATTGTAGCAAATAATTTTTCCCCTTGGTCTTCTACTCCTATCATTAGATTTATTAAATCTAAAACCTTTTAATGCATGTCTTACCCTCCTTACCATATAAGCTTCTTCCGTGCTATCCATGGAGGAGGAGGAAGATGCTTCATCGGAGGAGGAGGAGATCTCTATCTTCTTCTTCCCCTTGTGTGTCATCAAGGCTACTCCTCTTGAAGGTTGAAACTTTGGCTCTTCTTGTATTCCTTCAAGCCTCGTTTCATGGAGCTCCATTGTTGAGAAGAACTCCTCCAAGGTGCTCACTTCTAAGTTCTTGGAGATGTAAAACGAGTCCACCATGGAGCTCCATCTTGAGGATCGGGGAAAGGCATCTATGGCCTTCATTACCATATCTCGGTTGGAGAGTCTTTCACCTACACTTGTCAAGCCGGTTAGAATTTCCTTAAATCTAGAGTGTAGGAATTTAACCTTCTCTCCCTTTTCGAGCTTGATGTTGGATAATTGGGAGCGAAGGACATCTCTCCTTGCTAGTTTCGCCTCGGATGTGCCTTCATGAATTTCTATTAATTTCTCCCACATTTCCTTGGCACTAGCACACTCCCCTATCCTATTTACTTCTTGTTGGGGGAGTACATTGTAGAGGTAGTGCTTGGCCTTTGAATTTGCCAAGTACTCCTCTCTTTGTCTTTTACTCCATCTTGATTTTTCCAATAGCTCCCCTTCTTCATTCCTAGGCAATTCGAAACTGTTTTCCATAATAAAAAGAATTTCAAAATCGGTCTCGAAAAATACCTCCATTCTCTTTTTCCACCAAGAGAATTCCCCCTCGAACTTTGGCGGATGAATATTTGAGCCGGCCATTCTTGAAATGTGCTTGTTGTGGCGGTTAGTCCTCGACAAGCTTTCCTTGGCTCTGATACCACTTGTAGGAGATCGATCGACCGGCTAGAGGGGGGTGAATAGCCCTCTTTCGTTGGATGATGGAATTTGCTCATCTACAATCAAGATTAGTGCAAGCGGAAAGACAAAACAAGACAAGCAAATAGAAATGACAAGAATACAAACGCTAACACAATATGTAACGTGGTTCATACTACAGTCTTGCTAATCCCCAGCTTCCACTAGATTTCTCCTTTGCACAAAGCTAGGTGGAGGTAACCTCTTTTACACAAAGATCACTCTTCTACAATAGAATGAAGATTAAAGCAAGTAGAAGAGTGGGAAATCATTTATGGCACTTTGGGAGCTGTTGGGAGTTTAAGCATTAGCCCCCCAAAGCCCCATACCCTTCCTCTTTATAGAGGAAGAGGGTTTCTTCCCGTTGACACAGGAGCAGTCGACTGATGTCCCTATCAGTCGACTTGTCCTGTAGCCGTTGCCCAATAACGGCTGCTTTCCACGTTGGATCTCATCCAACGGTACTGGTATCAGTCGACTGATATTGCCATCAGTCGACTGATGCTCGATCAGTCGAGTGCTCCGCAAGCTCGACTCCATTCTGTGCCCGAGACTCTTGCGACTAGTTGAATGATGCCTTCATCAGTCGACTGGTGGTCTCGCAGTCGACTGTCATTCCATGGCAGTCGACTGTTGGCACTTGAACCGGACTCGAACACTAGTCGAGTCACTGTCGACTTAGAGTAGTTGACTACCATAACATGGTAGTCAACTTGATGTCGGGAAATCTCATCCGACACTTAGCCAAATGGCCAAGTTCACCTAATGAGCTACTTACATTTCACTCATTCTCTCATCTCACTCGAAGTCCCTCGTCGAAGCTCTCTTCGTTCGTGGCCACGTCCCTCGGCAGCATCAGGCGCACGGCTCTACAATGCTCCTTCGCGTCTCTTGCCACCGAAGTCTGCTCTCTTGGCTTCGCTTCAAGTCATCTCGTCCGGTGGTCCCTCGGCAGCATCAAGTGCACGACTCTGCAATGCTCCTTCTCCGTCTCAGGCACGAGGTAGTGAGTGGTGAACCCGCCTATGCTCCATGTGCGAATTACTAAGCCCTGCAAGACTCCAACGCATATATCAAATCATAATAACAACCTAACTTAAACTCTTTGCCACACACATCAAAACCTTATCATGGCAAAAGATTGCCCTAACAAATACTACTAGAGATGCATTGATGCCCAAATGATATGATTTTGAACTATTTTTAGTAATCAAAGTGTTTTGGACAAAATAGCATGATAGCCTATAAGAGCATCCATAATAGGAGCTCCTTGAGCTCATATCATAGATGAGCTGTTGAAAAAAAAAAAAAGTGCTCCCTCCCATAATGGAAGGCAGTTCTTTGTACCATGAGCAACTCCCTCTATTTTTCAAAATAAAATAACTTTATAATTATAATTTTTGTTTTTTTTTGGAAAAATCAAATTATTAAAAAAAATAAAGTGGTTATTAAACAGTTATTTTTTATTTTTTATTAAAAAAACAAAATCGACCTATAAATAGGTTTTCAATGTTTCATTTTTTTTTCATTCATCCTATCACTTTCTACTTCTTTTTTATTCTTTGAGATCCTACTTTTTTTTTTTTTTTTTTTTTGAGATGGATGAAAATTTCATTGTTTCATTTACAAATCTTTTAAATTCTCTAAATGTGAAAGAAAATACATCTTCTCAAAATACTTGCATTCATTCAAATATTCAATATTCTTAATTTTTCTCTCACACATAATACCCTCTAAATTTTTAAGAAAATTTATATGTTCCATAATATCCTTTAAATTTCTAAAGTTTTCAAAAAAAAAAATTGATGAATCTGAGTAATACCGTCCCAACTCCATTTTGTATGTAACCATCCCAAAATTGGTCAGGCATGACTAGTCAATTTGGGATACTAGCATTGTCACCGTGAGAACTATCAAACGGACCGACCTATGATGGGGCGAGTCAACTCGTCGTAAATCCAACATTTAACGGGAAGGGGCTGGCGGGTTGAAAAATTTCCAACCCAATCAAACCCAAGGTGGGTTGCGGATTAGGCGGGACAACCCGCGGGTCAGAAAAATAAAATAAAAAAGTCAAAATTATTGAGGCATCGAGGGCTTAAGGTGATAACCGGTAAGGATGATAGAATACCATGATAAGAAAATATGCATTTGAAGCAACTAAAATCTTATAATTGAGATTAAATTATTGATCGACAATGTTAAGCACTGATATTTTTTATTCTTCGAACACTCTAAAATATCCAAATCTTGATAATATGAAAATTCAAGTTTTGACTCCTCCAAATAGAGGTCAAATTAAGATTTTCAGAACTTGTAATTGGTTGACTTTGATATGTCATCATTTTCTATATTAATTAAAATAGTAGTGAAAAAATCATCATAACCTAATTAGAATATACCGAAAAAATTTATTAGATTACTTAAATCAAATATTTTTTTTATTATTTTCTCTAATTTCTCCTATACTTTGTGCTGAGTTGTAATTGTGATAGAAAGAAGATTGTGATTATGATCTTGTTAGTGTTAGAATATTAGTAAAAAAAAATTTTTTACAAGTTTTATCTTCTTTTGATATTTTTCAACCCGCGGGCGAACCCGTCTAGACATGCAACCCGCACAGGTTGATTTGTTTAGGCTTGCCAAAATAGCGAGTTGATTAAATTTTAACTCAACTCGCTTAAATTACTTGGCGGGGTGGGTCAACCCAACGGGCCTAACCCAACTTGATGGCTCTAGTCGTTGTATTATTTTATCCTCAACCATTGATGATGTCTTCGAATGAATCAAGAAGGGCTAGTGTCAATACAACTATCAATGATAAACTCATAACGCCATCATCTATTCCAAGAATTCAATGGTCACCACACTCATCACACATAGAGCATAAATCGACGATAGATGACTCAAAATGAATAGTTTGGTCTCCCAATGAAATCATGGATCATTATCAACACCGACGCAATTATTGGTAATGACCAAAATGATCAAACTTTTTGAAAACTTATCGTTGGTTACTACAATAAGCCACTGGAATTGTACCAAGAATTTAGAAGCGATTAAAATCACATTACTATAAGTTTGTGTCAATGGTAATGAATTTTCTACAAACTGTAATAATTTGTATACTCATCGTCAAAGCAGTTTGAGTGACGAGAATGTATTAGAGAATGCATTAAATATGTGAAAATCCAATAATAATAATAATAATAATAATAATAATAATAATAATAACTTCAAGTATATGCATGTGCGAAGGGTTCTTATAGGGTATGAAAAATATGTTTCACAATCAGTTAATCATCACTCTAGTAAAAATCCAAGGACATCCAAATCGAGGGGCATATTTCCAACTCAAATCTATATATGAGTATTGAAGTAGACGACTGTGAAGTCTTCATTTATCCAATAGAGTAAAAGGCGACAAAGAGGAAAGACAAATCCAAAATCAGAGAGAGCAACAAAATAGAATAAAGCATCGACACAAATTAACAAGATATTAAAGAATATCAAATGCAAAAAAATAATTTTACGAGAAGCCAAGATCCTTCACAAGATTTATAAAATTCTTACAAAGGATACTAGTGAGATAAAAGTCTAACAAGAAAATAGTTGAAAAATAAACATAGACATGGTTTGATGTAGATGTGTTTAAATTAATCTTTATATATTGTTATAATTTTTATCTTTTATTTGATGTACTGTAGCATCGATGCATGTTAGAAATTATATTAATTTAATAAATTAATTATTAAAAATAGTCATTATAAAATGACTATTACAAATTAACTATTATATTATCTATATATAATGTAAACTATATAAATAAAGAGTGAGATAAGAAGTTGGTGAGAGATTTTTTAGACAGTGGGAAGATGAATGAAAGTTTTTATTTTTTGATGTGACATTATAGAGACTATAAAAAAACTCTCCAATGATTTTTACGATTGGAGATGCTCTAAAGGGACTCAAATTATTGCCATGTGTGCTTTGTTGCACCATGAGTAGACCTTATGTGTCCATCGTTGCATCAAGAGTAGTCTCGTCTTGAAAAAAAAAAAAAAAAAAAAAAAAAAAAAAACATGGCAATATTTTTTATCTTTAACCATGACCTAACTCATTTGCAGGTCACCGAGAAGTTTTTACCAAAACAACTTGATGCGACCTAACATGATTTTGAGACCCATTAAGGTGTTTTGGCCAAAAACCCTAAAGCCCTATAAAAAATCATACCATGAGTTGAAATCATGATGGTTAAATATCAAAACCACCGTAAAAAGACTACTAAAAAAATATGGAACCGTCATATTAGTGACTCCTCACCGTTGCTCCTACGTGTGGAGGGGAATAAATCAGGTGTCAGGTGGCTAGCACAGAAATACGGAGTCATCGGTAGCATGGTTGTCATCTCCAAGAATCGATCCCTTGTCCTTTCAAATCTTAACACGGCTACATTAGTCATCTGGATTTGTCCTTGGGGGCTATAAGAAGACTACTAAGGATATATGCAATGATACCCTTATTATATGTTGTTGAGCCCTTTAAAGACCATCAAAAAAGTTTTTATAGGATCGAAAAGCCAAGAGAGAGGATGAATCTTGATAATTAAAATTTTTCTTTTTCTCTTTTCAAAATCTTTTTAATCAAAGTTAATGCAACGAAAAATAAATAAGATAAAGTTCACATGATATTTTACTTAGTCCACAATGTAAAATATGGAAAAAAAAATTAAATTAAATAAAATAATAGCCCTTGTTAATTGAGAATTAACTCATGGAATTTTCAGAAATTTTTATAAATTTTTCCGGATTAAAAAGGAGTCCATACGAGGAAGATTTACGTGTAAATGGGGAGTTGGGTCGACTTGAGTTAACTCGGACTTAACCTAGGTTAGATTTGGGTCAAGCTCGAGCTAACCCAATCGAACCGATTAGCTTTAAGAACCCATTTCTCGATCGCATTCCTTCTCTTCCTCTGTTCGGCGCGATCCCCTTCTTCACCACGCGATTTCTTCTGCATCGCCGGCTTCTTCGCGCGAGAGAGAGCTCGGCAAGGTCATCACTGTCGCCGCCCTGGGTTGTCGGAGCTCTCCATTGTCGCCTCGCTGAACCCGATCGCGTTTTGCTTCTCCCCAAATCTCGATCTCGCGCTACCACGTCGATCGGTCTCACCGCGAACTGGAGCCGCTATCGCCGTCGCCATCCTCTTCCTTCCGGTGTCGAGCTCCGTCGTGAGGTTTGCTCCTCTTCTCCGTCGTTTCTTCCTATCTTCTCCGATCGACAACTTTCCTTCTTCCCCATTGTCGACTTTCCTCTTCGATTTCGATCTGAGGCTCGAACCCTTACTCGTTTCGATGGTCGCTGCGAGCTCAATCTTGCTGTCGTAATCCGGTGGAGGTCTGGATTGGGAAGCTGGGAACGCTGTGGAAGTGAGCTGCCGAGAGGGAGGTTTCACCGTCGATCATCACCTGAGTTAGGTAAGGATCGATCTCTTTCCCCTTTGAGATATGAGCTTAGATCTTGCTGTGGATTCTTCGATTTAGCATCAATTTGTGGTGTGATCAGTGATTGGAGCTGGTTTGTCTGGTGAACAGGGCAGCTGGGAAAACTATTACCGGTGAGGATTTAGCCGGTGAGTTTCGTTTCCTTTGCTGTCTCAATGGTAATTGTTGTGAATTTGTGGTGTTTCTGTTCAATGGGATGATTTGGCTGTGGATGTGGATTGATCTATGCATTTGTGTCGACTGTGTGTGTGTGATCGAAGTTGAGCTGGGAATGCTGGATTTGTATTGGCAGTATAAGGTAAGTTTCGATTTGGTTGTGTTATAACTGTGCAACAGATTGTGATGGGGTATTGGTGTGGAACTTACCTGCAGGTGGTTGATTGAGGCTGTAATCTGTGGTGATGTTTGGTATGCCGGTTGTGGGGGTTGTAAATAGGTGGATGTTGTTTGGATTGGTGTGGTTGCAGATTATATGGTGAGTTTGCATGTTGAATTGAATTAGTAAGGCTGTAGTTCTCTTCGATGATCTCAAATCCATGACATAGTTTCCTAATTTGTGCTGATCAGGGTTGCAAACGATTCAGTGCAGCTATCATTGCGTTAGGTGGGGGCTTGGATCTGTGATTTCTTGCTTTTGACCTCGATGATAGCCAAGTGTTCTATTTCGTATGGTAATGTTTCAACACCATTAATATGGATCTAATTAGCATTTTGGGTTAATTTGATGATACACTTATTGTAGGAGAAGGGTGATAAGTGTGATTTATATGTGTACAGGATGTTGAATCGAGATAAACTCTTGGATGTAAAGACAACTGGTGTTCCCATATCAGGTAGGTAATATCTACCTGGTCCGGTAGTTTTGATCAAATTCTAGTGCATGATCTTGGATTTATGTTTATACCTGTTTACCTTAAATCCACTCTTATTTAATCATATGCTTGTACTGCCTTGACCTTTGAGATATATACTCTGGTACTTCATTGATTATCTAGCTCGGATAGGAACTATAAACCCTATTATGTATTAGCTGATATATGTTCAGTAAGTACATGTGGTTAGGGTTATCTTTGTGACTTCAGATTGGGTTACTGTGTTACATCACTAGGGTTAGGTGATGGATTGGGTTATGGAGTCGATCGTTGTATCGTACACATATTAGTTGTGCATCTATGGTGGATTTAGTTGTCTGTGCATAGATAAAAGTATGTGGTTATGGACTAGAGGTCCTAGCATGATTGTATATCCATTATGGATCGTATATCTGTGTATGGTTATATGGATGGTCGATAGTATCTCGCTACTGACTAGAGGTCTTAGCGTGGTTGACTGTCAGATGAGTATGACTCTTTGTACGATAGAGAGAGAGTCTTGTGAATTGTAGTCCTTGCATAGTTGACTTTTGGTTGACCAGGACTCCCCGTGAGATAGGGAGTGTTGCGAGGATACTTGTGTGGATCTATGCATCATTACATTTGCATGCATGCGGACGACTGGGTCTCCCTTATGGATGAGACGGGTCGTCAGTCATCCTGCCTCCCCGGCCACTCAGGGTAGTGGTAGCAGGGTTGAGGGCAGATGTCACGCCCCGAGAGTATGTCATGCCAAAAAGCAAACGGACGGCATCTCCCCTGTACGTGGCAACATATCGGGTTAATACAAGGCCCGTAGGCCCACAACAACAATATGATATACACAGATATCAACATATCAAACGTACTAAACACAGCGGAAATAATACAAATAGATCAACAAGATACAAAGACCAACTATGCACTCCGGAGTGACTTGACACGACAAGA
Source organism: Wurfbainia villosa (assembly GCA_025175895.1). Lineage (NCBI taxonomy): Eukaryota > Viridiplantae > Streptophyta > Magnoliopsida > Zingiberales > Zingiberaceae > Wurfbainia > Wurfbainia villosa. The sequence continues at coordinate 112,153,581 of CM045988.1, forward strand.
ATCATAACAGAAATCGAGTCAAAGACCAAATACATACAATATGTCTGTATATCACAAATACGGAAACAATACAGGGAAAAACCCAAACCAACAATCCATAAGGATACAACAACACGGAAAACATATCCATTCGTCCGGTGTGAGATGGGATCACCAAGGAGTCTGAACGCCCAAGGAATCTTCTACCGTTATCCTGACAGGAAGCCTGTGGTCCAGGGTGGTGAGTATAAACTCGTGGGTAATATATAGAAAGTGCATGAACAACATATAAGGATAGATCTACAAGTATACATGTGAAGATCTACAGTATACAAAGATGAGTCCAATAGACATATAGTCATATCCAAATCTAATAACAAGTAACTACAGTAAAGTCATACTCAGTGTATATACTAAACTAATCAACTGAACATAAAGTAATGTACCAACGTACCTGACGGTCTGTAACACCAGATGCTAGATCATCCTGAACAGATTTACAATAACATAACTCATATAACGTACTAAATCAATCCCATACCTGACCAATACTCCAACATATGAACAATATATGATCACTGTAACAATAATCCGGTCCCATTACACAATGACATGATGCTAATCAAATGCATATAACAGTCTGAATCAACGCATATATCATGCTCAACACATAGCAGTATATAAAATGCAAATGACATGTATCATGATGAACAAGCATATGCAACAATCATAGCTCAATCAAATACAGCATCTCACAGGCATATGTAAAACATATATCAAATACATGCATACATATATATATCTGCAATGCATATGCATGGTCATGCCTGCGCACCCCACTCGCTACCACGACCCCAGTTCGGCCTAGGTGGCAAGACATGACAACTATCCCGACTCCAGCCGTCACCACTCTCGAGTGACCGAGTTGGATAGTATAAAACAGTAGCTAGCCCGCCATAGAGCTATATGCTACCCACACGGGGGTCCCTGCTGCTAGCCGCTCCGTCTCTACCCATGAGTAGACGAGCACCGCACCCAGGACAACTGCACATCACACGACCACTGTCTATAGTGGGTGAGTGCGCTAACTACCACTCCGCACAGTGGCCAAGTGCGCATCTCCAGCTACCACCATCCATAGTGGCCGAGAACGGCACACACAACAATGCTCTGCCCTCAACCCTGCAACCACTACCCCGAGTGGCCGGGGAGGCAGGATGACTGACGACTCGTCTCAACCACAAGGCAGACCCAGTCGTCAGCATGCATGAAATGTAATGATGCATAGCTCACACACAAATCCTCACAACACTCCCTAACTCACGGGGAGACCTAGTCAACCATGCAAGGACGACAAATCCGTAATCACAACCTATTTACCTATGTATAGATAAATAGATCCGTCAAACTAACACACTGATATGTATACGATACAACGACCGACCTCATAATTTGGACTCATCACCTAACCTAGTGATGCAACCCAGTAACCCAATCTGAGGTCATAAAAATAACCCTAACCACATGTACTTACTAAACATCTATCAGCTAACACATAATAGGGTTTTATAGTTCCTATCCGAGCTAGATAATCAATGAAGTACCAGAGTATATATCTCAAAGGTCAAGGCAGTACAAGCATACGATTAAATAAGAGTGGATTTAAGGTAAACAGGTATAAACATAAATCCAAGATCATGCACTGGAATTGATCAAAACTACCGGACCAGGTAGATATTACCCACCTGATACGAAGCTCGAAATAATCCCTATGGCCGTGGACCTGCTTCGTATCCCAAACCTGCACATAATTGCAACAATGATTAAGTACAAGTGTCCGACCAATATACGAACTAAAGACTACATCGTTTCTATATTCACACTCCTTTCCTCGTCTACAAGTTAGAAACTCGAGCACACTTCTCGTATCCCCAGAACTACATTCATCCTTGGCCGATTTCCCTAACCAAACCTTAACCAACATCAACAAGATCAATTTAAGGAATACAGATCTCAGCCACAGCTCATCAATTCAATACAAACACCGAATACATCCAATCAACCAAACCCACAAACTCTAACAGTGAAAGATCTCACCCTCCAACGCAATCCACAGCCCACCACACATAATTAGAACCTGCAATTGGACTGATCAACATCCCCATCGACAATAACCATCAAGACTACCCAAACACCTCCCTCGAATTCAAACAGATCAGTGTACAACCATTGATAATACCCAAGTCACAGCCGCCAACCACCGAACCATCGACAGCAAACTCATTGGATCCATAGATATTTACACACTACCCAAAATATAGCAGTTACATATGAAACAATAAGGATACCAAAGCGTGCGATCACTCTTCACCAAGCAACACCCCTGTTCTCACAAGAATCCAACCTCCCAAACACTGCCAAAACCACGGATCCAAGCTCGAATAGAAATCCCACATCTAAATCTAAAGGAATCAACGATGAAACCTAATACAATCCAAACAACACCTAGATCGGCTTACCTTGCACAAGAAGATTCGGTGACAACAGAATTCACGAAACCCAGCTCACGATCGGAGACCTGATAGCACCCCCTCCCGCCAACCCCTAGCTCCCAGCAAAGGAAACGATGACAACCCGACCAAATCGAGGTCGGTTGAATGCTGTATGTGGGCGGCGAGATCAACTATCAAAAGAACAGAAGGTCGGCGATGATCTGAGCTTGTGCGACGGCGATGATCTAAGCTCATGCGACGACAACCATCTGAGCTCGAGCAACGGCGAGATCCACTATCAGGCAGAACAAAAGGGCCGGCGACGAACTGACTCGGTGGTCGTCCAATGGGGCGGAGCAACCTCGATGGCCGGAGAAGCTCGCTGCCACCGGGATCGAGAGGGAGAGGCATCGGCGACTGAGCACCGGGGAGAAAAATCGCCGGCAGCCGCGATGATTCGGAAGAGACGAGAGGCAGGTGAAGCGGAAATCGCGAGCGAGGAGAAAGGGGAAATCGCGATAAGGGAAGAAGAAATCTGCGTCTAAACGGGTCGGGTCGGGTCGGGTTCGTTCAGCATCTTTTAAAAACCGTTTTCAGGTGACCTAGTCCAAGCCACTTCAAGCCCAACTCAAATCTAATCCAAACGGATTTAGCCCAATTCCAGCCCAAGCCCTATACCAACCCAAGCCCATTTCCAGCCCAAATAATCCACTAATTAAACTCAATTAATTCCCTAATTATTCCCAATTAATTAAAGGGTTTAATCCACATATAATTTTTTTTCCGTATTTTACATTCTCCCCCACTTATAAAAATTTGGTCCCCAAATTTCCGACTCATGTACGAGTACGAGATGTCACAATAACTATCTCAAGTATCCGGAGCAAAGTCACACCTCAAGTGACTAAGTGGGGTACTGAGCTCGAATATTACATCCCAGCTCCTATATATACGCTCTCAATCACCCTTTTAAAGTCTGAATAACACCTTCCTATTGACCATCTATCAAAAGATAGATAATCGTACCCGAGTGGAGCTCTATACCCATGACTTGTGGAAGACTTTGCTAGAATCGTAAGGTGAATCATGAATCACTATCAAAAATGATACTCAAGGATACTCCATGGATATCATTCCGTCAAATGATCCAACGAAATTCATCTTATGCCTCGGAAGAAAATGAGCGAACCTAGCTAATCGATCATCGATTACCCAAATCCTATCAAGTCCTTTCCGAATTCTAGATAATCTCCCAACACACTCTAACATACTAGGCTCCCACTTTATCATGGTACGTGACCCTACCGATCACAATATTTCACCTTTGCTTGTTGGCATACCCAACATCAAACTACGAAATCAACCATGTCCCATATCTCGTTCCACCAACAGGAACATCCCAATACTCACTATTTTCGGATACACTCCGAATAAATCATCACCCTCGAATGAAGAGTCTCCCGAAACAACACTTCCTAAAGCAAATGCAACTCTGGGAACCACTATCCTTCCCAGAGACGGAGATTTATTCTCACAAGAGAAATTAATCTAATGTCCAAAATTCACTCTGTCACACAGAACTGAAAGTAACTGGAAGACTATAATGACTAATCTCGTTAGTTTCTCAACTAGCATACACATAATATACGTTTCATTCAACGACATCAGAATCGCTCCTAATCCCTGAAATGATGCCTCTGCGTACAATACCCTTCCATCCATATCAAACGGATTAACTAACACTGACACAAAAGTCAGCCACCGTCTAGGCCTTGAAACCTAGCTTCACAAACTTTCGACCAGGTGATTGCCATCACCTTCTTGGTCCCACAAGTCGACAGTATAGTATCGCTAAAACATCCTATCCTCGTCTATGGTAAATACCAAATCAATCTAGGGAAACCACAACTTCCCTCAAGATTGGGAATATATCCATAAATATATCCTCCACAGATATGATGACAATCGATCTCAAATACTCCAAGAGTACTTGATTCCTCAAGTTCATGAACGACTAAATCGTCGATAAGTCTAACAACATTATCAACATCTCCTAAAATTCATACCAAGTATGAAATATCATCTTCTACACCCTGTATCCTTTTTACTCTAAGCCATAGATAGCTCAATCATCACACCGACAATGATAATTGTATGACACTAAGTCACTACAATATCAACCCTCCAGTCGTAGGCCAACCCTAGGATATACACAGGTGTCATTTAGCTGATCTAAACAGATCATCTATCCCCAACGAAGGATATTCATTCACAACAACTACTGCATTCCATCATCGATAATCGATGCATAACTCAAGGTCTGACTCTTTTCTAACAAAGAGTTACAAGTCTTTTCAAGAAGAAACACTTAGGCAGATAAATCTCCAATAGTGTTTAGCGACACTGATACCCATAAAATCATCTCCCGGTATGAGGTCCCCAATATCAGGACTATTCCCGAAATCACCTCAATCGCATATTCCACTTGCCCATGCAGTGGCCAGCCCGAGAGTTCATCCGTAACTACATCCGAATACTCTCGGATTATAGGTACATCCGAGAGTCCTAGTATACCAACACTCCAACAATCCAACTATCCGTAAGGATATGTCTATAGTGGAGGTATGTCTAGCAAAGGCTAAGGGTATCCCTTGACTTCTTGGTTGTCGATCAACATCTCACCTAACGGTAGAGAAAAATCACCAACCCACAAGTCGATAGGAACCCTTCGAACCCTATCAAAGAATGTTCTAGACAAATATACCTGTAAACTACCAATATCTCTCGATATATCCGCAAATAGGATAACCTAAAGTAATACCCCGAAGGACCGATCCTTCGGTCTTCTATACTTTTTCTCGAGTAATCATGTAAACTTGTCAAACATCTGTTCTGGACGGCCGAGCTCATGTAGATGCAAAGACTATTATGGAGGAACTGAAGTCAACTGCTGAAACTAAGGTACAATCTGAAACAACTGCATTGGATATGATAAACACTGTTGTACTGGCAAAAGATACACATCCGGCTGTATAATACTGAAGAACTGTAAACATCATAGCACGCTCCATCTCTGTGAAAGGTATAGCTGCAACTGGAGAATACTGCATAGATACGACTATCGTCGTAAAATCTCTCTCCTCTGTATAAAGCATAACCATGCGGAAAAGTGCTTGTCATCGTGCGGAAAGGTAGCTTGTTGTTGTCAGAATGCAATCTTACGAGGCGTCTTGGTAAATCGCTGAGTAACTTGCTTCTTCCGGATGAAAGTATCAAAGAACTTCAACTATATCTGAGGTAGTAGATCGCCGCTGATGTGATAATCCATTCTTCTGTCATGATCTCGGCTTCCGAGGTTGTGGATCATCCACTCGAAAGCATCATCTGTTGGTGCAGTGAGGCACCGAAATCGAACCTGTGTTTTGATTATAGCAAAGACACAAAGTTAAGTCTATTTTGTTTTCTCACGAGCTGAATCGAGTGTGCAGAAGATTGATATAGCTGGAGCTGAAGGCTAGCGACACCCGGAGGAAGCCGCGGTGGTCTAGCGATACTCGAGTTACTTCGGAGGGAGCCGAAGGAATCGAGTGGAAGGCCGGAAGCAAAAGCGACACGTAAGTATCGAGGTAAGCTCATGTGTGCGAGAGTAAGTAAGGTCGTATCCTCTTTACGGGGATGATCTTAAGCGTAGATCCGACCAAAGACATCTTATAGATGGTCTAGGTCGAGATCGGATGGTCGACGACCATCAAAATTATGTTTTTATTGAGCTAACTTTGACTTGCAGCAAGCATCGATTGCCCGACTTGGAGGACTCATTGCGTGTATCGATCGTCGAGAAGGTCATCAATCGGCGATCGCCATCGGCCGGCGATGATGGCCATCACATCGATGGTCAATGATCAGATTCGAGGAGTCAAGGCTTATCACTCCACCTCAAAGCGGTTTGGTGTCCATTTGTGATTGGTTGAAGACCCACTCGAAAAGGGGCTCAAAGGCTATAAAAGGAGGGCCAAACCTAGGGTTTCATCAACAATTCTAAGTGCTCAAAAGCCTCCGTTACGCTGCAACTCTACGACAACGAAGTCCTTCCATTCCGACGTCTAGGTTTAACTTTCTTTATTATTGTACGTCGGTCTTAGTTTTTGTTATCAGTTTGTCATTTATATTTCCGGAGCTTTTATCGTATACGAGGAGAGGGGGAGTGTCCCTCTACCTCAAGTTTTTTTGTATCGATTAACTCCTACCTCCAACGAGGAGGAGTTTGTTTAGTGATTTGCCCTCCGTGCGTGGTCAAGGACCACTAGGGCCTTGGAGTAGTAGCCTTCGGCTACGAACCAAGTAAATATCTTGTTTCTATTGTCTCCTTTACTTTTTGTTTTGCTTATCTTTCCGCTGCGTATATTTCTTTTGAAACGAATTCGAAAAAGTTTTTTCTTTCGCTATTCACCCCCCCCTCTAGCGAACCGCATTGATCCAACAATTGGTATCAGAGCCGGGGGCGCTTAGATTTGGTGAAACCACCAATCTAACTTTTTTTCACAGATTTGTTTTTCGTTCGTTTAAATTTTTCTCCCGCACTACTAATCCAAGACGAAGTCTTGGTACTCTTCGTTTGATTTTGTTTTGCAAGTATTCGCTTTTGGAGTAGCCGACGGTCAAACGGGCATAACTTTTCGTACAAGTTGACCCACGACACGGTCTACCTACCAAATCGAAGCTCTCGCAGAGATCTACACTTCTTACGGGGGTTTACCCCCGTAACAAGCTGTTTTCATCCTCAAAAAATGACGTTTAGTAGCCTTTCGGGGACATCGAAGGTTGTGAGTACTTACTTTTTATTTAGTTTCTTATTTCTTTGCTTAACTTTCTATTTTTCGTTTATTTCTTTTATTTCCAAGACTACTAATCCAATACGAAAGTCTTTGTACTTAAGATTGTTTGTTGTTGCTAGGTTTTCATTTTAGTCTCTTTGTCTTTTTGTTCTAATGGCCCATCTCGAGGGTTTTAGCACCGTCCGACCTCCGTTTTACAACGGAGATTATTTCCGTTACTGGAAAGGTCGGATGGAATGCTTTCTCAAAACCCAAATCGAGATGTGGATCATAATCCAAACGGGTTTCACACTTCCGACTAATGAAGTGGGTGACTCCTTGGATTATGATCAATGGACCGTTGCAACAAAACGACAAGTCGAAGCCGATGCCAAGGCAACACAAATCCTCCAATGCGGCTTGTCCAAGGAGGAGCTAAATCGCGTCGGCCCCTTCATAAGCGCAAAGGATCATTGGACAAAACTAATCGAGTTACACGAAGGATCGGATCAAGCTAAGGTTTGCAAACGTGATTTGTTATTCAATAAATTGTACACACTAAAAATGCAGGAACACGAGTCCGCGACGCAACTCCACGCCCGTGTCCAAGACATAGTCAACAACCTACACGCAATCGGGCAAAAGGTCGAAAACCGCGACCTTATTAGGTATGTCCTAAACTCTTTTCCGAGGACTACCTTATGGGCATCCATGGTTGATGCCTATAAGGTCTCCAAGGACCTTTCTAAAATTAGGTTAGACGAACTCTTTTCGGATTTCGAATTACATGAACAATCCAACTCGGAACCCGAGAGGGGTATAGCCTTGTTTGCAGGTTCAAAGAAGAAGAAAATCGCAAGCAAGCCACCACCACCCGAGGAGGAAGATGAGTCCGAAGAAGAAGTTGACCCGGAATTGACTGCCGAACTAATGAACCTAGCTCGAAGGATAGCCAAGGGACGAAAGCGAACCACAACTCGACCCAACCAAGGTAAACCTAAAAGTTCTAACATTAGGTGTTATGAGTGCAACAGGATTGGACATATCAAGTCCGAGTGCCCCAAGCTCAACCACCAAGCACCTAAGCATAAGAAGGCCCTCAACGCGACATGGGAAGAAGCGTCATCCGAAGAAGACGAAGATCACGTCTTCATGGCGAAATCAATTGAGTCAGACACGGAGACCGAACTTGAGTCAGAACCTGAGGATGACTCGGACTACGAAGCTACCTTCAAGTCAAGCCATGGATACGCATCCGGTTCAAAAGATACCCTTAAGGTGAGTCGAACCTTATTTAATACTTTACATAATACGGTTAGGTTTTTGTCTAGGAAGTTAGCTAAGTCCGAGTCCAAGGTCGAGACCCTTGTTGAGGAGGTTAAACTCCTCAAACACGAGGTCTCCCTAACCTCTTCGACTAGTCGAGTTCAAGAGAAGGACTCAACTCGAGTTGAAAAGCTCGAAGTTGAGAACTCTCTCTTGAAAAGTCAAGTCGAAGATCTTAGGAACACGTTGGAAAGGTTCACTTCGGGATCCAAAGGACTTGACCTCCTACTTGGATCTCAAAGGGCTGTGTACAACAAGGCTGGACTCGGGTTTAACTCAAACACGACTAATAGGTCGTATATGTCGATTGTAAGTCGACATAAGAAACATGTCCAAGCATGGGTCCCTAAGAACTTTTTGATTTCAACTCTAGGATCCAACCCGTACTGGGTTCCCAAGGACCAAATCCACTATGTGGATAGACCGAACCGATTCAACGGTCTAGGGAGCGAAGACAAAACATGTTTGTGCTTTAACTTAGAAATTGCATGTTTTAACTTAGAATGTTTATGCTTTAACTTAGAAATTGCATGCTTTAACTTAGAAAGTTTGTACTTTAAAACTTGTGAACTCACTTCGAAAAGATTGAGCCTCGGGGAGCCTCTTTTCAAAAATAACTAGTTAGACGAGGAAATAATTTTAGGTAAGTCAAGTCATCATTTTCTTGAAAATGGCTTTGTCTAAGGAAGTGGTCGATGATCCGATAAAAGAAGGTCCCTGTGCCTCGCCACGACCTGGAAGCCATGATCTTGAAAAGGTAAACTTGACAAGCCTAGGGTTAAATCCAAATCTAACATAAAATTACTTGAACCTAAATCCACTTAATCAACTTAATTAGAAGTCATCTCAAAATAAACACATAAGTATAACATGCTTGATCATATAGACTCCGGTGAGATGACCTAGGGTTAACAACTTACAACCAATTTTCTTAACAAAAATCTAACATCCAATCCAACCACCTTGTGTGTAGGATCAATGGATGTTGACGTGTTGCTCGGCACATGACCGGGGATCAACTCAAATTCGCAAAGCCGATTCAAGCGACAAGGATCGGTAGCCTTTGGGAATAACGCAAGCTCAAAATCATCGGATCGGTGATATCGAGCTTAATACAATTTTGTTATTAAAAATGTATTACTTGTAGAGAATTTTGAATATAACTTACTTAGTGTAAGCCAATTGTGTGATAATAACTATAAGGTTATATTTCTAGAAAATGAATGCATAATTAATACCAACGAAACCTCTAAAACAATTCTTAAAGGAACTAGAAATAACAACATTTATACGATCAATTTAACCAACTCCTCAACTAAGTGTCTTATGACACGGCAAGAGGAATCATGGTTGTGGCACCGACGACTCGGTCACTCACACCCAAGACTCGTCCACAAGATGAGTCAGAGTGGCTTAGTCAGAGGCTTACCCAATCTCAACAACTTGGTTAATAAAATCTGTAATGCTTGTCAACAAGGAAAACAACCTAGGACACAACACAAGTTAACTAACCAAGAACGAACCTCAAGTGTACTTGAGCTCTCGTGATATGGATCTGTTCGATTCACATGGAGCCAAGTCTCTCAATAGAAGTCAATATTGCTTAGTCATAATTGACGACTACTCCAGGTTTACCTGGGTTAGGTTCATCAAACATAAAAATGATACCCTAGATCAATTAATTAATCTATTCAAATTAATCGAGAATCAAAAAGACCTTAAGGTTAAAAGACTTAGAAGCGATCATGGTGGTGAATTCGAAAATCAAAGATTCACCAACTTCTGTAACCTAAACGGATACCACCATGAATTCTCCTGCCCTAGGACCCCTCAACAAAATGGCCTAGTGGAGCGGAAAAACCGAACTCTACAAGAAGCCGCTAGGACCATGTTGAACGAATACGACCTACCCGATAGGTTTTGGGCAGAAGCCGTTAGCACGGCTTGCTATGTCCAAAATAGGATCCTTATGGTAAAGAGGCACCTTAAGACCTCGTACGAGATTTATCACGATAAAATACCTAACATCAAGTACTTTAGGGTATTTGGATGTAAGGTACATATCCTAAACACTAAGGATTACCTAGGGAAATTTACTTCCAAAACCACGACCGGAATCTTTCTAGGATACTCGACTACAAGTAGAGCTTATAGAGTATATAACCATGACACCCTTAGAGTCGAGGAGACTATCAATGTAGTATTTGATGAAGAACATGAACCTACAAAACCCCCGGCAACCCCAATTAGCGAGCCGATTCATACTAGACCTAACTCTGATCCGGAGATCAGGTCTAGTGTTAATCCTAACCTAGGTCAACCTAGTCACTCTATTGATCAAGTGATAGATGACTCCAACCAAACTAGTGTTCATCCAAGTCACCACATTGATCAAGCATTAGGTGACACAAACCCAACCCAATCTAGGATTCAGACTAACCACCCTATCGATCAAGTGATAGGAGATCCTAATCTAGGAGTTCGAAGTAGAGCATCCTATAGGAACCTTAGTCAAATTTCCTTAATTTCAAAGATAGAACCCAAATCAATTGAACAAGCTCTTCTTGATCCCGATTGGATTATTGCAATGCAAGAAGAGCTAGCTCAATTTACTAGGAACGAGGTGTGGGAATTAGTACCACCACCTAAAGACAAAACGATAATTGGAACAAGGTGGGTGTTTCGAAATAAGCTTGATGATAAAGGTGAAGTAGTTAGAAACAAGGCTAGGTTAGTCGCCAAAGGATTTAGCCAAGTCGAAGGCTTAGATTACGACGAAACCTATGCCCCAGTAGCTAGACTCGAATCCATTCGAATGTTGCTAGCTTATGCCGCACATCGAGGATTTAAGCTGTTTCAAATGGATGTTAAGTCGGCATTCCTAAATGGATACATTAAAGAAGAAGTTTAAGTTAGCCAACCCCCCGGATTCGAAAATCTAGATAAACCCGACCATGTTCTAAAACTTAAGAAAGCTCTCTATGGACTTAAACAAGCTCCTCGAGCTTGGTACGAGAGACTTTCAATCCATCTTAAGTCAAAAGGGTTTAACCAAGACTTAGTTGACCCAACTCTCTTTGTAAAAACCTTAGGTAAAGAAATATTCATAGCTCAAATTTACGTGAGCGATATAATTTTTGGAACCTCCAACTCACCTTACTAAACGAGTTCGCTTTGCTCATGGAAAGTGAGTTGAAATGAACTTGGTAGGCGAGTTAAGTTTCTTTTAGGTCTACAAATTAAACAAACTAAGGATGGTATATACCTATATCAACAAAAATACACTAAGGAGTTAATTAAAAGATTTGGAATGCAAGACGCTAAGGTAATAAACACCCCAATGGCGATAAATGTTAACATAGGAGAAGACCTAGAAAGTAAGTCCATTGACTTAAAGTACTATAGGAGCGCAATAGGAAGTCTTCTATACTTAATCATGATCGACCCGACATCCTATTCGATAAGTATGTGCGAGTTTCAAATGTGCTAAGGAGTCTCACCTAACCCTAGTTAAGCGTATCCTTAGATATCTAAAGGGTACACTTAATGTCGGTATTATTTGGTATCCTAGATCTACCGAGTTCGAACTAATCGGCTACTCGATTCGGATTATGCGGTAGTAAACTCGATGAAAAGAGCAGCACAGTGGTTGTTGTCAACTACTCGAGTCTAGTGAGTTGGTGCAGTAGGAAGCAACATTGTGTTGCCTTGTCTACCACCGAAGCCGAATACATCGCGATGGGTGAGTGTGTCACTCAGCTTCTTTGGATGAAGCACACCCTCCGCGACTTTAAGTTAGACTTTACGAATACTAAACTTTACGTAGATAACATTAGCTCAATTAATCTTACAAAGAATCCAATATGTCACTCTAGGACCAAACATATAGAAGTCAAACACCATTTCATTCGAGAACATGTGGCCAACGGAGCCATACAACTCACGTTTAATCGAAATCTAACCTAGCAGACCTATTTACTAAACCCCTACCCGAAGCCGAATTTAGTCTATTAAGACGAAAATTGGGCATGTGCGTAATAGAATAAGAACTTGCAAACTATATTTTCTTACTACTATTTCTTATTTTTCATTTTGATGGAACTAGCATAGGGCATAGCTTAGATAACATGCACCTATAGGTTTAAGGAGCCAGTACATCTCACAACACATAGGACTAATGTGTTTGTGTACTTAGCCACGTAGATGGGCGTGAGATGTTAGGACCCTACTCCAGGTTCCAAGATGTAGATCAAGTGCATCAATATGAACCTCGGAGTATAAATATGCAACTAATATTAACCAACTCTAATCAGGACTTGTTGATAATATCATTTCAATCAAGTCAAACTAGAGTTGAACATTTAGATGAATTATTTTCACATACTATTTTTAAAATCATCATGCTTGGACTTAGGGTTTTCTTAAAACCCCCCCCACTTTTTCCTTGATTTATGTCAAAAGGGGGAGAAAAGGCCAAAGTTAAGGTTCAAGAAAAAGCCAAAGTTCAATTTCAAATTTTTGAAATTGATAACTTAACTTAAAACTTTGATTCTGGCCTAAGTTAAGGGGGAGTAAGGTTTAGGTTTCAACTCTTCGGAATTGAAAACTTTAAAGGCCCAAGTTAAGAAATCAAAAGTTAAACCTTTTGAATAATTAACCTTTTGACTTAACTTTTGATTACTTAACTTGCACTTATTTTTGACTCTAAGAAGCCTAACTTAACTTTTGTGTTTGGAGAACTAAAAGTTTTTTTTCAAGTACTCACCCTCGGTCAAGGGGGAGGGTTCCTCTAAGGGGAGTACTTGAGAAATATTTTTACTACTCCTACTTTTGCTTATTGTCTTTACTGTTTCATGCACTTAATTTCCTTAACTTTGTGTGTTTTTGCCATATATCAAAAAAGGGGAGATTGTTGGTGCAGTAAGGCACCGAAATCGAACCTGTGTTTTGATTATAGCAAAGACACAAAGTTAAGTCTATTTTGTTTTCTCACGAGCTGAATCGAGTGTGCAGAAGATTGATATAGCTGGAGCTGAAGGCTAGCGACACCCGGAGGAAGCCGCGGTGGTCTGGCGATACTCGAGTTACTTCGGAGGGAGCCGAAGGAATCGAGTGGAAGGCCGGAAGCAAAAGCGACACATAAGTATCGAGGTAAGCTCGTGTGTGCGAGAGTAAGTAAGGTCGTATCCTCTTTACGGGGATGATCTTAAGCGTAGATCCGACCAAAGACATCTTATAGATGGTCTAGGTTGAGATCGGATGGTCGACGACCATCGAAATTATGTTTTTATTGAGCTAACTTTGACTTGTAGCAAGCATGACTTGGAGGACTCATTGCCGTGTATCGCCGATCGCTGAAGGTCATCAATCGATCGATGTCGCCATCACGATCGTGATGATGGCCATCACCATCGATGGTCAATGATCATATTCGAGGAGTCAAGGCTTATCACTCCACCTCAAAGCGGTTTGGTGTCCATTTGTGATTGGTTGAAGACCCACTCGAAAAGGGGCTCAAAGGCTATAAAAGGAGGGCCAAACCTAGGGTTTCATCAACAATTCTAAGTGCTCAAAAGCCTCCGTTACGCTGCAACTCTACGACAACGAAGTCCTTCCATTCCGACATCTAGGTTTAACTTTCTTTATTATTGTACGTCGGTCTTAGTTTTTGTTATCAGTTTGTCATTTATATTTCCGGAGCTTTTATCGTATACGAGGAGAGGGGGAGTGTCCCTCTACCTCAAGTTTTTTTGTATCGATTAACTCCTACCTCCAACGAGGAGGAGTTTGTTTAGTGATTTGCCCTCCGTGCGTGGTCAAGGACCACTAGGGCCTTGGAGTAGTAGCCTTCGGCTACGAACCAAGTAAATATCTTGTTTCTATTGTCTCCTTTACTTTTTGTTTTGCTTATCTTTCCGCTGCGTATATTTCTTTTGAAACGAATTCGAAAAAGTTTTTTCTTTCGCTATTCACCCCCCCTCTAGCGAACCGCATTGATCCAACATCATCCATAGTCTTCCACTGAGTCTTCAAAATACATACTCTCCTCGTAGATATCGACTGCTTATAGTAGAAACAGATACAATGGTCCATCGGATAATCTGACTCTGTGTCTCGTTGTAACCCGCACTGCACACACATAATCTCCTTTGGGAGTCTTTCCTCTGAGTTCGCTGATAAACATAAGAAGCTGCTGACAATCTTCAATCACTCTTCTATGATCGGAAAACTCTACAATAGTCGCTCGTGACTTACGACTTTAATCTTGCTCCTTTTATCCAACATTTGGAGATTTCGAATTCCAATAATTTGACTCGCAATATCTGCTTATCAAATCTCCAACTCTTTAAAACACTTACTACGGAGTCATTTCTATACACATGACTCGGTCTATACACTTCCGGTAGGATCTGGTAGGAGATCCAAACATCCTGATAAAGATGTCAACCGATAACCTGTGGGTGGCCAAAACCAACCCAATCACATTCTCGAGCTATTAGGGGGGTCGTAACCCTCACGAGTCTAACGACTCTGCATGGTACTTTCATCACCAGACGATCACCCAACCTGAAGCTCAAGAATTCCCTGACGATGAGTCAAAAAAATGACATGGGAAAATACCCTCTCACAACATCACTACACCGTGGCCAAGTGATGTGTGATTTCCCGAAGGTTATTTCCTATCTCTTCCACCAAGTACCGGATAGATCCGGATAATGGTATGCAGCTAACTTAGCTTCCTCTGTATAACACAAGTTAAGTACTCAAAAGTACCTTCAACGTTATACAACCTAGAACGACCATCTCAGAGATCAAAATCTCTATGAATATCTCCAAACTAATCCACTACTATCTACATTAGCAATAGTGTACTCGCGCAGTTCATTACCCCATAGGTAATGATCTGACTAACATAATTAGTGAAAATCTTAGGACCGTAATCCTTGATCTCCACAAGAGATGTGACTACCTAACCCCTGCTTTCCGACTCGGTATCAGTCGGCTCTTTTCAATAGTAGGTACATATCTAATAACCTCAACATATCGTTCCCGTGGTCAAACTCAAACCACGGTTACGAATACTAACCAATATCCTACAAGTCATCCATGTTATAAGCAACTAAATGCATAACCAATAGAAGGATATGTAATAACAATTAGCATACCTTAAACCTTGTAGCTCGGAGATGTCCGCAACAGCCAGATCCCAGAACTCACAAAACAAAAACCAAGTAAAGCAAAACTCGATGTTCGAACGAAATAAAATCCGAAAATGGACTTCGCAAACCTGGCTCTGATACCAATAAAATTGTCACGCCTCGAGAGTATACCGTGCCGAAAAGCAAACGAACGGCATCTCCCCTGTACGTGGCAACATATCGGGTTAATACAAGGCCCGTAGGCCCACAACAACAATATGATATACACAGATATCAACATATCAAACGTACTGAACACAGCGGAAATAATACAAACAGATCAACAAGATACAAAGACCAACTATGCACTCCGGAGTGACTTGACACGACAAGAATCATAACAGAAATCGAGTCAAAGACCAAATACATACAATATGTCCGTATATCACAAATACGGAAACAATACAGGGAAAAACCCAAACCAACAATCCATAAGGATACAACAACACGGAAAACATATTCATTCGTCCGGTGTGAGATGGGATCGGTGGAGACTCGAGCGTCAAGGAATCTTCTACATTATCACAGGCGACGGAAGCCCGGGGTCGAGGGTGGTGAGTATAAACTCAGGGGTAATATATAGAAAGTGCATGAACAACATATAAGGATAGATCTACAAGTATACATGTGAAGATCTACAGGTATACAGCATGAGTCCAATAGACATATAGTCATATCCAAATCTAATAACAAGTAACTACAGTAAAGTCATACTCAGTGTATATACTAAACTAATCAACTGAACATAAAGTAATATACCAAGCGTACACGGTGCAGTAACACGGATGCTAGATCATCTCGAGCAGATTTACAATAACATAACTCATATAAGCGTACTAAATCAATCCCATACGACCAATACTCCAACATATGAACAATATATGATCACCTGTAATAATAATCCGGTCCTTACCACACAATGACATGATGCTTTTCAAATGCATATAAGAGTATGATTCAACGCATGTATCATGCTCATCACATAGCGATATATAAAATGACATGTATCATGATGAACAAGCATGTGCAACAATCATAGCTCAATCAAATGCAAAGATCTCACGGGCATATGTAAAACATATATCAAATACATGCATACATATATATATCTGCAATGCATATGCATGGTCATGCCTGCGCACCCCACTCGCTACCACGACCCCAGTGCGGCCTAGGTGGCAAGACATGACAACTATCCCGACTCCAGCCGTCACCACTCTCGAGTGACCGAGTTGGGTAGTATAAAACAGTAGCTAGCCCGCCATAGAGCTATATGCTACCCACACGGGGTCCTCGCTGGCGCTCCGTCTCTACCCATTAGTAGAGCGAGCACGCACTCCAGGACAATCGCACATCACCGACCCTTTGTCTATAGTGGGTGAGTGCGCTAACTACCACTCCGCACAGTGGCCAAGTGCGTATCTCCAGCTACCACCATCCATAGTGGCCGAGAATGGCACGCACAACAATGCTCTGCCCTCAACCTTGCAACCACTACCCCGAGTGGTCGGGGAGGCAGGATGACTGACGACTCGTCTCAACTACAAGGCAGACCCAGTCGTCAGCATGCATGAAATGTAATGATGCATAGCTCACACACAAATCCTCGCAACACTCCCTAACTCACGGGGAGACCTAGTCAACCATGCAAGGACGACAAATCCGTAATCACAACCTATTTACCTATGTATAGATAAATAGATCCGTCAAACTAACACACTGATATGTATATGATACAACGACCGACCTCATAATTTGGACTCATCACCTAACCTAGTGATGCAACCCAGTAACCCAATCTGAGGTCATAAAAATAACTCTAACCACATGTACTTACTAAACATCTATCAGCTAACACATAATAGGGTTTTATAGTTCCTATCCGAGCTAGATAATCAATGAAGTACCAGAGTATATATCTCAAAGGTCAAGGCAGTACAAGCATACGATTAAATAAGAGTGGATTTAAGGTAAACAGGTATAAACATAAATCCAAGATCATGCACTGGAATTGATCAAAACTACCGGACCAGGTAGATTTTACCCACCTGATACGAAGCTCGAAATAATTCCTATGGCCGTGGACCTGCTTCGTATCCCAAACCTGCACATAATTACAACAATGATTAAGTACAAGTGTCCGACCAATATACGAACTAAAGACTACATCGTTTCTATATTCACACTCCTTTCCTCGTCTACAAGTTAGAAACTCGAGCACACTTCTCGTATCCCCAGAACTACATTCATCCTTGGCTGATTTTCCTAACCAAACCTTAACCAACATCAACAAGATCAATTTAAGGAATACAGATCTCATCCACAGCTCATCAATTCAATACAAACACCGAATACATCCAATCAACCAAACCCACAAACTCTAACAGTGAAAGATCTCACCCTCCAACGCAATCCACAGCCCACCACACATAATTAGAACCTGCAATTGGACTGATCAACATCCCCATCGACAATAACCATCAAGTGTCGGCGGCACTACCTAAACACCTCCCTCGAATTCAAACAGATCAGTGTACAACCATTGATAATACCCAAGTCACAGCCGCCAACCACCGAATCATCGACAGCAAACTCATTGGATCCATAGATATTTACACACTACCCAAAATATAGCAGTTACATATGAAACAATAAGGATACCAAGCGTCTGCGTCGGCTCTTCACCTCGTGACACCCACGTTCTTCGACGCAATACAACCTCCCAAACACTGCCAAAACCACGGATCCAAGCTCGAATAGAAATCCCACATCTAAATCTAAAGGAATCAACGATGAAACCTAATACAATCCAAACAACACCTAGATCGGCTTACCTTGCACAAGAAGATTCGGTGACAACAGAATTCACGAAACCCAGCTCACGATCGGAGACCTGATAGCACCCCCTCCCGCCAACCCCTAGCTCCCAGCAAAGGAAACGATGACAACCCGACCAAATCGAGGTCGGTTGAATGCTGTATGTGGGCGGCGAGATCAACTATCAACAGAACAGAAGGTCGGCGGCGATCTGAGCTCGTGCGACGGCGATGATCTAAGCTCATGCGACGACAACCATCTGAGCTCGAGCAACGGCGAGATCCACTATCGAGCGAGAACAAAGGGCGGCGAACGGCTCGGTGGTCGTAGTGGTCGTCCAATGGGGCGGAGCAACCTCGATGGCCGGAGAAGCTCGCTGCCACCGGGATCGGGAGGGAGAGGCATCGGCGACTGAGCACCGGGGAGAAAAATCGCCGGCAGTCACGATGATTCGGAAGAGACGAGAGGCAGGTGAAGCAGAAATCACGAGCGAGGAGAAAGGGGAAATCGCGATAAGGGAAGAAGAAATTTGCGTTTAAACGGGTCGGGTCGGGTCGGGTTCGTTCGGCATCTTTTAAAAACCGTTTTCAGGTGACCTGGTCCAAGCCACTTCAAGCCCAACTCAAATCTAATCCAAACGGATTTAGCCCAATTCCAGCCCAAGCCCTATACCAACCCAAGCCCATTTCCAGACCAAATAATCCACTAATTAAACTCAATTAATCCCCTAATTATTCCCAATTAATTAAAGGGTTTAATCCATATATAATTTTTTTTTCCGTATTTTACAGCAGAGCATTGGATGTGCCGCGCTCAGCCACTATGGATGGTGGTAGCTGGAGATGCGCACCTGGCCACTGAGCAGAGTGGTGTTAGCACTCGCCCACTATAGACGGTGGTTGTGTGACGTGCAGTTGTCCTGTGTGCAGAGCTCGTCTACTCATGGGTAGTGACGGAGCGACCAGCAGCAGGGACCCCCGGGGAGTAGTTAGCTTTTTACGTATGCACTGTGAGATGGCCATGCATATGCACTAATGATATATATGTATGCATGTATTTGATATATGTTTTACATATGCCTGTGAGATGCTGCATTTGATTGCTGCATATGTTTGTTCATCATGTTACATGTCATTTGCATATTATATACTACTGTGTGTTGAGCATGATACATATATTGGTTCAGACTGTTATATGCATTTGATTAGCATCATGTCATTGTGTGGTACGGACCGGGTTATTATACAGGTGATCATATACTGTTCATAATGCCTGAGTATTGGTCAGGTATGGGATTGACCTGGTACATTATATGGGTTATGTTATTGTATATCTGTCAGGATGATATAGCTTATGGTGTTGCAGACCGTCAGGTACGTTGGTACATTACTTTATGTTCAGTTGATCAGTTTAGTATATACATTGAGTATGACTTTACTGTAGTTACTTGTTATTAGATTTGGATATGACTGTATGTCTATTGGACTCATGTTGTATACCTGTAGATCTTCACATGTATACTTGTAGATCTATCCTTATATGATGTTCATGCACTTTCTATATATTACCCCTGAGTTTATACTCACCACCCCGGGACCTTGGGCTTCCGGTCGCCCAGATAACAAGTAGAAGATTCCTTGGACATTCGGAGCTCCGCCAGCTGATCCCATCTCACACCGGTCGGATGGATATTTAATCCGCATTGTGGTATTTGTGTGGATTGTCGTTTTGTGGTTTTAGTCATATTGTTTCCGTATATGTGATATATGGATGTGTTGTATATATTTGGCTTTCGATGTGGCTTCTATTATGTTTCTTGTTATGTCAAGTCACTCCGGAGTGCACAGTTGGGTCATTGTATATTGTTTTATCTGTTATATGTTTCCGCTGTGTTTGATATGTTGATATCTTTATATATTGTGTTGTTGTTGTGCGCCTATGGGCCTTGTATTAACCCGATATGTTGCCACGTACAGGGGAGATATCGTCCGTTTAATTTTCGGCACGGCATACTCTCGGGGCCCTCGCCAGGCATCCGCGAGTTCCGCTGCCCTCGCCAAGCGTCCGCGAGTTCCGCCAGCCGCCGACAGCGAGCCGCCCGCTACCATGCCCGCGCCACGGCGTGATCGCCGCGAGCCACCGCTCGTCCCCATGAGCCACCCCCGATGCCCGAGCGGTGCCCCGAGCCATCGATCATGCCCTGGCCGCCACCGCTGCGAGCCACTAGTCGCCGCCCTCGCCCGGTAGCCATGAGCACCGTGCGCCCTCGCGATGCGCCCCGCCCGCCCTTCCTTACTTTTGTTAGGTAATACCGCCAACCCTTATTTTAATAATGATATCAATTTGTTTATTATACTATCTCATGTTATTATTTCTGTTATATCTTAATTTCATTCATATGTGAACTAACTGTAAATTCTTATTAATGTATTTTCTAGGAGTTTTTATTAATATAATTTATTGAAAACAGACATAATGCAGTGTGAAAGGAGTTGGATGTATAAAAGGAATTTACCTGAACGTCGGAGTTTAACTGATGAATTTATGAGTGGGTTGAAAGAGTTTTTAAATTTTGCATCTAGTAATGTTGAGTTTATGGATGGTAATCAGATAAGGTGTCCGTGCAGAAAGTGTCACAATGGTAGATTTTTACCGTCTAGCAAAGTTTCAGAGCATCTTTGTAGATTTGGTTTTACTGCAAATTACTATAACTGGACATGTCATGGTGAACCATTTATATCTGATGAGGATTATCATAGACACAACACACAAGTCTCTAGGGATCAAAGTTATTATAATCAATTAAATCCATATCAGAGGATGATATTTGATGTAGCGGGTCCGAATTTGATTCCCCAATCACAAGGTGCAACTTCAAGTTGTCCTCCAACAGTTGAGCAAATGTTTACTAATGCATCACCCTTGGAAGAGGTACAAGTAACAGATATCGATGAAAATATGAATAATGAAGCATATCTCAAATTTCAGGAGGTGTTGAGTGCTGCAGATGAACCATTATGGGTTGGTTGTGAGACTCACACTAAACTATCGTTCACCGCAAGACTGTTGAATGTTGAATGTCAAGGAGCATAATGTGTCGAAGATTGTTTTAATAATTTTGTTCAAGCTTTTTGAAGAGGCATTTCCGTGATCATATCTTGCCCAATGATTTTTCTGATGTATGAAAAAACTGATGAAAAAATTAGGTCTTCCAGTGGAAAGAATTGATGTGTGCAGAGATGGTTGTATGTTATATTGGGGAGATGATGCAGATATAGATGTTTGTAAATTCTGTAATCAAGATAGGTACAAGAGCACTAGTAGGAGCCAACAACGACGTATATCATATAGTCAATTGTTTTATTTTCCTTTAACTCCTAGGTTACAAAGGCTTTATGCATCAAAGACAACTGTTGAACACATGACTTGGCATGCAAATCATCGAATAGAAGAGGGACTAATGTGTCATCCATCAGATGCAGAGGTGTGGAAAAATTTTGATAGAACATATCCTGATTTTGTAAAGGAGACTCAAAATATTAGGTTAGGTCTCTGTGCTGACGGATTTGCTCCATTTGGTAAATCAGGAAGACACTATTCTTGTTGGCCAGTTATATTAACCCCGTATAATCTTCCGCCTGGGATGTGCATGAAAACACTGTATATGTTTTTAACATTGGTTGTGCCTGGCCCGAAAAATCTGAAGAAGTTAATAGATGTTTATATTCAACCATTGATTGCAGAGCTAAAACAACTATGGGATGAAGGTTTTTCTACATACGACGTTCATACTAATCAGATGTTTGTAATGAAGGTTGCTCTTCTTTGGACCATAAATGACTTTCCGGCTTATGGTATACTATCAGGTTGGAGTACTGCAGGGATCTTAGGATGCCCAATATGTATGGAGAGATCAAAGTCGATTAGATTGAAACATGGTAAGAAGCCGAGTTATTTTGATTGTCATAGACAATTTTTACCACTAAATCATAATTTCAGAAGGAATAAAGATGAATTCACTAGGAATCGAATTGAAAGAACACCTCCGCCATTGAGATTGACAGGTCAAGATATTTGGTACAGAGTGCTTCACTTTCCATCTGTTATTGAAGAGTCACATGGTACAACTTATGAATATGGAAGCAAACATAAATGGACTAAACGAAGTATATTTTGGGAGTTACCGTATTGGTTTAGTAATTTGATTCATCATAATCTCGATGTAATGCATATTGAGAAGAATATTTTTGATAATCTGATAAATACAGTGATGGATATCACCGGAAAAATAAAAGATAATCTGAATGCAAGAAAAGATATGCGACTCATTTGTAAACGACTCACCCTTGATGTTGATGAAAATAGTAGGGGACCAAAACCAAAGGCAGTTTATACATTGAATAAGGAACAGAGACGTGTTGTTTGTGAATGGTTGAAATCATTGAGATTTCCTGATGGGTATGTATCTAATCTTGGGAGATGTGTCGATATGAAGGAATGCAAATTGATGGGTTTGAAAAGTCATGATTGTCATATATTCATGGAAAGACTAATTCCTATTGCTTTTAAAGAACTCTTACCAAATTTTGTATGGGGTGCCATTACAGAGTTAAGTATTTTTCTTCATGATATTTGCTCAACAGTTTTGGGATATTCACACATGGAGAAGTTAGAGAGAGACATTCCAATCATTTTGTGTAATTTAGAAAGGATTTTTCCGTCAATATTTTTTGATTCAATGGAACATATTTTAGTTCACTTGCCATATGAGGCCAAAGTTGGAGGACCAGTTCATTTTCGATGGATGTATCCTTTTGAAAGGTATAATTTTCATATTCTATACTTCGTTATTATTGCATAAAAAATTATAACTTTTTTATATATTCATTTGTAATACAATTTGTTATATTACAATCAGATTCTTATATCATTTGAAGAAAAAAGTGAAAAATAAGGCACATGTTGAAGCCTCTATTGTTAATGCATATATTGTGGAGGAAGTAACAACTTTTGCATCATATTATTTTGAGCCTCACGTTCAGACCAAAAGACGAAAATCGGGAAGGAATGATGAAGGTCCTGTCGATCCCAATTTGAATTTATTCTCAATTTTTAATTATCTTGGTCGACAAGTGGACCATGCAAGCAAAGATACTTAACTGATCAAGAATGACGGGCAACCCAGACATATGTTTTACTTAATTGTCCAGAAGTATCACCATATTTCGAGTTAGTATATATTTCCTATTTCTTCGTTAAGTGTTAATTTTTTTATGTTATAATTTAATTTTTTTATTATAGGATTTTCCAAAACTTATATTCTGAAATCCCGACACGTGAGTTTGATCACTTCTGCGATCAAGAATTTGCACCATGGTTCAAATCATATGTAAGCAGTTTTAATTACCTCATTTTTGTTTACACATATCTTAGCTTTTAAATAAATAACATTTTCATTTGAGTCTAGGTTTATGCTAATCAAACTCACGTTCAGGAAGAATTGCTAATCCATCTGTCATGGGGTCCAAAAGCAATGGTACACACTTAGCCAGCATATTTCATAAACGGATATAATTTTCATACTCAAGGATATGGAAATGGGAAGAGTACAATGAATAGTGGAGTATGTGTTCAGTCATCCAATGATGGAGGTGCAAGCAATGAATTTTATGGTTTGCTGGATGAAATTATAAAGATTGAATATCCTGATCCAGAAATGCGAGTTATCTTATTTATGTGTCGCTGGTTTGACCCCGTCAGAGGGATGAAGGTGCATCCACGGTATAATTTGGTTGAAATAAATCATAAAAGATTGTATAAGAGATATGAATCATTTTATTTTGGCACAACAAGCGATTTAAGTTTTCTATGCTCCATATCCTAGTTTGAAACGTGACAAAAATGATTGGTGGGTTGTTTGTAAAACAAAAGCACGGAAAAAAATTGAAGAACGCTGGCAAGACATTGCATATCAACAAGACAAAGTTACAAATATATTTCATACCGAGGAATATATTATTCCAACGTTACGAGATCCCAGCGGAGTAGTGATAAACGTGGATGCAACTGAAATTGATGATGATGAGGAGGAGGAGGGGGAGGAGGACGAGGAGGAGGACACCGATGAGGATGAGGATGATGATAATGAGGACTTTGAATTTTGACGTCTAGGGTAAGTTTTTTTATAAATAATTTTAGTTTTAATCTATAAATTTACAAAAATTCTTAGCTCAATTATTTATTTATATACTGTCTCATTGTTAAATTTATATATTTTGTCTGTGTATGTTGTGTATTTTTTGTTCTTATAGGTTATCAGAGGTGACATCATCGTAGATTCTCGCACTCTCTCAGATCTTCATTATGAATATTGTAAGTTTTTCATGTTCTTCATTAAGCATCAAAGTTTTATTTGCTTTATTCTAATTTTAATTTTGGTTGATAGTTTCGACGTGGTGGTCATAGACGACACAGTACTAGTACTGGCCAGACTGATTCACCGCCTACCAGCACGATACCTACATGCCCCCCTGATCAGGCTGGACCTTCACATGACCAGTCGCTAGTACCATCTCATTCACCGGCAGGGCCTTCCCATTCAAATTCACCTGTACCCGCCAGACACTCATCTAATGAGAATATCGAAAGTCGACCGTATATATTTCCAATTGGAGATTCGTAAGTAATATAAATATTATAATTTTTCAACTATCTTAATTATTTATCCTATTTTTTTCACTTTATCATAGGTTTGAAAATTCTGTAACTATTATTCGCGAGATCAATAAAATTGTGAATAACTATTGGAGAGGAGACTCATTGTCATACTCAAGTACGCCAGGATCTACAAAAGAACTATGGTGGTACGAGTTTAAGGTATAATTGATTCATTTTATATATTAAATAAGTGATTATATAATCAATTATTTTTTTTCATCTCAGCGGAAATTTATTTGGGACCCTTCTCAAGAATTGGAAATTAAAAGAATTTTAAAAAAAAAATGTGGCGATCATATTCGACATGTATTGAGTCATGCCAAGAGTACTGGAAAAAAACCAGCTTGTGTCACGTCAAAAAATTGGAGTAAAATCTCTAATTTTTGGCAAACTGATGAGAGCAAAAAAAGGAGTCGATAGAATAAAATAAATCAAGCATGTAATTCTAGAGACTTATCTGCAACATATGCGGGAGGATCTATAAATATCGAGGAACATTCACGTAGATTGGTAATTTTTTAATTTTACAATTAGTTTTTTAATTTATTTCAGATTATTATTTTATTTCTAACATTCTTATTTTTAGTCTAAGGAATTGGGAAAGGAGCCGAAATTTATAGATACTTTCGTTCGCACTTTCCAAAAAAAAGATAAGATTTGGAGTGGAGATAGAGCTAGAGCAATTAAGGTTTGAATTAATCTTTAAACTTACTTTATAACTTTAATTCTGTTAGTTATGTATATGCTCTGATTAAAATTTTAATTTTGTATAGGAGAGATATGATCAGTTATTCTTATCACAAAGAATTTTAGGAGATGACGGTGATAATGAGGGATCTGAGCCATCTGTTAGTAATAATTTGAATTTATGGCTTGAGGCGAGTGGAGGAGCAAAAGGGGGAAGGATATTAGGTATGGGTTCTATGAGCAGAATTCATAATGTTCCTCGTAGATCTCTTTCTTCTACTCCACCAGCAGTAACGGCACAGATACATAACTTAACTGAGGAGGTTAGCAATTTGAAGGGTATTTGAAAGAGATCAGCAAATTTTAGAAATACAACAACAAAACTCACAAAGGGATCAAGAAATGATAGAAATGCGATGACAACAAGCTTTTCTTATGCGACAGTTTCAGCAATTTAGTTCCGGTCCAAGTCAGATTCCTCCTGGTAATGAGGATGATGGTGGTGACGATGATGATATTGTATGAATGTTTGTAATTAGTATTTTTAAAATTTGTTAGTTTATTGAGTTTGTTAATCCTTCATTTTTTTATTTTTGATTAGTACTTTTTATTTTGCTTTAAACAGGATTGATGAAGTCAAGAATGATGCCGGTTGAAAATGCACATCTGAGTAAGTCTTTGCATATTTATTTTTGTGTTAGTAGATAGTTTTTTTTTTGCATATTCACAACTCCCACGATAGTACATAAAGCGTCACCACCGAACTCCTCCAATTTAATAACACCCATCTCCTTTACCAACTTGTTGGCAACTCAATTGGGTACGCTGCGGAGGAAATGAGGACAGAGGTAGATCTGAGCTTCCCAGCCGATTCGAGCAACAACAGAAGTTGATCTTGGCAAGAAGGAAAAGACGGTGATCGGTACAATGCTCCATCAAGAGGGCAGCAGCTCCGACGAGGCCAAGATCTCGACGATCACAAGGACGACTACTGCAGAGATCGCGATCACAAGTGAGAACCTCCGACAACTTGCTTGGAGGAAGAACAGTGGCATCAACTGCAGAAGGTGACACCAAATCGAGCTTGTTAACATAGCTGATGAAGTGAAAAATAAATCACAGCTCACCGGTCGTTGGACTCCACCGGCAGCCACCCTCTCGTCTCCCCTCTTGTTCAATCTACCGGAAAAACCACTAACTCCGACGACCAACGGCAAAGCAAACCCCCAAATCCACCTGTATCCGGAAATCCCGCTGCCCTAACATAACTCCGATGACAATCGGCAGAGAAAATACCCAAATCGACTTCCTGTCAACACAGTCTCCCCACTGCGCACCCCTTCTCCGTCGGCGTGTCCGTGGCACCATCAAGGCGGTTCGCCGTCGCTAGGAAAGAGGAGCGACGACGATGGGGATCAGAAGAGGCGCGGCGAGGAGAAAGGCGGTGATGGAGGCGCGACGGCGCAGCTGACTACAGTCGGGCCGTGCACGAGAGAGGCGACGATGGGAGCGACGGAAGCGCGATGACTCTTGGCCGTGCGAGGGAGGCAGCGATGGAGGTGAAAGGAATCGCGAGGCAAGATCGGTAGGGGAAAAAGGAACGGCGCAATTGGGAAAAATAAGGGAAACGGCAAAATATAAAGGCTTTTTAATTAAACACATAAATTCATAGCAGATAGTCTAAACAGGTTTTACAAAAGCCTATCCGCTTTATCCCCATAAAATGTCCATAAGACCTCCGTTTAAATCCAGAAAAATTTCTAAAAATTCCTGAAAAATTCCACAAGATATTTTATCAATTACCGAGGAATATTTTTATTTTTTTTTTCTCCGGTATTTTACATTCTCCCCCACTTATAAAAATTTGGTCCCCAAATTTCGTACTAACATGCAAAAATTTTACTTCAAGCAAGTTTCCGAAAGGACCACATACATTCTTCAAGTGACCAGATGAGACTATCGATCTCGGATAGTATCTTCCAGCTCCCACATAGCCTCCTCATCGGTATGATGCTGTCATCCAACCTTTACGAGTCGGATGGTTTTCGTCCCACTACTATCGCTCCTTGCGACCAAGAATTCGCACTGCAATTTCCTTATAGGTCGCATTCGGCTGAAGTGGAATCGGTACCTCCTTCAGATTATGCTCAACATGCAACACGTATTTCCTCAGTATAACAACAGGAAATACGTTGTGAGCACCCGCAAGTGTCGGAGGTAAAGCCAACCGATAAGCTACACCTCCATAATCCATGAAACAGGATCTCAAAAGATTCTCCAATGTCTGAATGGTACTCTCAGACAGTTCATCAGTCCGCGGATGAAATGTTGCACTAAGCCAAAGCTCTGTGCCCATAGTCTGATGCAGACTCTCCCAAAATCGCAAGGTAAATCGCGGGTCTCTATCAGATATAGTACTCAAAAGTACTCTGTGCAGTCTGATAATCTTTCGGCACAACTTTGTCAGACGATCCAACGAGTACGACCCACGAATAGGAAGGAAATGAGCTGATTCAGTTAGTCGATCCACGATCACCCAAATCACATCATGTCTTTTACGGGTTCTAGGCAACCTCGTAACGAAATCAATAGTGATATGCTCCCACTTCCATTCCGAAATTTGGAATTTTCTAGAGCAATCCAGCAAATTTCTGATGTTCAGCCTTCACCATACTAAACATCGAGCAGCAAAATCTGTCATATCTCTTTTTATACCATTCTACCAGTATAAGCATTTCAATCTCAGTACCTCCAAGTACCACCAAGGTATATAGCCCATCTCAAATGATGTGCTTTCTGTAGCAACTCTACCTTAAACATTGCAACTCCGGAACCCACTATCCTTATCAGAGATGGGGGATTATTTTCTTAAAAGAGGAGTCCATCAACCATCCAAGATACACTTCACCACACACTCTGTAAGTGCATGGGAGACTATAGCGATCAATCTCCTTTGTTGCAATTGTTGCAACTGTTCGCGCTCCAGCAACTCTATAGTAGCTACCCAGTAGCTAGTTACAATCTCATGAGCATTCCTGCTCCATACAACTACAAATCCAGATAATAACTACTAAAGTCACATCATGTATATGACAGACTATCTCGTAGTTTCTTAACTGACGTAGGCATAAGATATGCCTCATTCAACTGCATCGGAATCATTCCGATCCCTAAAATGACTCATTTGCATACATCATCCTTTTATCTAATCCGGAAGGATTAACTAATACTCATGTAAAAGTTAATCGCCGTTTAAATCCTGTAAACTGGTTTCACCAGCTTCCGACTAAATAATTTCCAACATCACCTTTGTCAAACAAGTCTATGGTATAGTAATGCTAAGACATTCTATCCACATCTACAGTACTAACCAAAACGTACAAGGTAAGCCACCATCTACAGTGGTCGAGTGCGCAACTCCATCTACCACAATCAATAGTGGCTAGATTACGCAACTCCAACAACTACAAAAGGATTCAATCGTGTTCAGGATACACGATTCTCAAATCCAGTGACGACTAAATCGTTAATTAGTCTAATAACCTAATCAAAACTCATAACAATTCATAGCAAGTATGGAATTGTCGTCTTTACACACCTGCATCTCCTTTACTCTACGCTGATGATATATATTAATCATCACAATGACAATGATAATTGTATGACATCATGTCACTACAATATCAGTACTCCAGTCGTAAATCAACCCTAAAGTATACGCAAGTGTCCTTAGCTGATCTAAATAGATCATTTATCCATAATGAAGAATATTCATCACAATAACTACTGTATTCCATCATCGATAATCGATGCATACTTTCAAAGGTTCATCTCTCTTTTATCAAAGAGTTCTGGATCCTTCTCAAGGAGAAATACTGGGATAGATAAATATCCCCTCCAACATCTCCTATAATTACAACTTACATTCTTCCAATTTCTATAGTGTTTAGCAACACTGATACCAACAAAATTATCACTCGATATGTGATCTTCGATACCATAACTATTTCCGTAATCATTTCGATCGCCTACTCCACTTGCCTATGCAACGGCAAGCCTTGGAGTTCATCCTAACATACATCCGAATACTCTCAGATTATACGCACATCCGAGAGCATATCATACCATACTTCCAACAAATTGACCATCCGTAAGGATATGTCTACAGTAAAGATATGTCTATCAAAGTCTAAGGACATCCCTTGACTTCTTAATTGTTGGTCCACATCTCACCTGACAGTAGAGATACCACCGACCTACAAGTCGATGTATAGGACCCTTCTAATCCAACTAAGAATGTTCTAGACAAAGATACATGTAAACTACAAGTATCTCCCAATATATTAACCCAGAGTGTAAAACTAGAGTAATACCCTGAACGATGAAATATCTGTCGATCCGATCCCAAAGGCTCCATGCAGGTCTCGGCCTTTCTCCGAAGAGAATAAGATCAGATCCAACAGTCCGCGACAAAACAGTCGCATTTCTGCGATGAATGATCCAAGGATTTTTCCCAGATCATCTGATCCATCCCTAAATCCTACGAGCTACAACTGTAGAATACCGAATAGATACGACCTTCGTCGTATATTCTCTCTTCTGCACTAAGCAAAACACATCTGGAGGTAATTGTTGTTGTTGTCGTCTGCACGAGTCTTCTACAATGTCTTCTGCTGATGCTGCTTCTGTGCTGATCTCTACTGAAGGGGAGTATCAAGGAACTCCAACCACGCCTGAGGTAGTAGGTTGTTGTTGTTGAAATAACCCAATCTTCTGTGCTGATCTCTGCTGTCGAGATGGTGCATCATCCTCCCGGAACACCATTGGTAGTCTTCAACTGAGTCTTCAAAGTACACCTCCTCCACTGTACTGGTTGCTCACAATAGCAACAGCTGAACTGATCCAACGGATAATCTGACTTCGCATGTCTTTGTGCTCCGCACTGTACGCACACAATCCCTTCGGAGTCTTTGTTCTGATTTTGCTGATATGCACAAGAACCTTCTGATGACCTGTGATTGGTCTTCTATAATCGAAAAGTAGCTCAAGGCCTGTGACCCTGATATTGCTCCTTTATCCAACAATCGGAGACTTCTGTCTCTATTAAGTTGACCTGCAATATATGCTTATCTTCACTCCTAAACCCTTATGCAGAGTCATTTCTAAACTCCTGTCTCAATCCAATGTCTTCCGGCAGGATCTGGTAGAAGATCCCGACATCCTTATCCAACTATAAGCCAATAACTCTGGGTGGCTTAAATCCTCCATTCATCTTCTTGAGCTATTAGGCGACCGTAACCTCCGCAAGTCTCACGACTCTGCACAGTACACTATTACTAACCGATCGCCCTTTCTGGAAGCTCAAGAATTCCTTACAATGTGTCACTAAAAGTGACACGGGAAAATACACTCTTTCAACATCACTAATCCATGATCAAGTGATATTTTATTTCCCGAAGATTATTTTCTGCATTTATCACCAAATACCGGCTTGACCCCGATAATGGTATGCAAATAACTCTACTTTCTCGGTATAACATGAGTTAAGTACTTAAAAGTACTCTCAAAGTTATACAACTCAGTACGAACAACTCAGGGATAAAATCCCTATGAAACTCCATAACCTAGCCTTCCGCTATCTGCATCAACAATAGTCTACAAGTCTGTTCATTACCCACAGGTAATGATCTGACTAGCATAGTTAGTGGAAATCTCTAAGACTGTAGTCTCTGATTTCCATAATAAATGTGACGACTTGGCCCCTGTTTTCCGACTCGGTATCAGTCGGCTCTCAGAGGTAAATCACCTCCTCGACACAGGTTCAAGACTCACAGACTCAACAGGTCGTTCCCGTGGTCAACTCATACCATGGTTACGAATAATAACCAACACACTACAGGTTATTCCCTGGTATAAGCATCTAAATGCATAGCCAACAAAACTAGGAGTATAAACACTAAGGTAACTCCAGTTGGTCGCCTCAGTGGACGACCCCTACTACAAGTCTGCACAGGTGTCATAACTCTATTGTATACACCTACTGATCAAGCTTAGATAAATATCTACTAAACCATAAGTTATTAGGAATTCTTACCTCGTGCTGCTTGGAGCTCAGGCCGCTGTCCATCTCATCTCAGAAAACCAAAACCGAATAAATCGACTCCCGAGAATCCAAGACTCGACTCAAAAATAACATTGTATGGCATCGCAGAACCTTGGGCTCTGATACCACTAAAGTTGTCACGCCCCGAGAGCATACCGAGCCGAAAATCAAACGAACGGCACCTCCCCTGTACGTGGCAATATTTCGGGTTAATACAAGGCCCGTAGGCCTACAATAACAACAATACATATGTATGAAAATAAAAACTACACAAGACACAGCGGAAACATACTACAATAATAGGATATCAATCCCACACATGCATACCGGTATGGCTAACACACCACAACAACACAAACTTCGACAAAATCTGAATATACAACATATACATCAAGAAAACTCCAAATACAATACACGGCGGACGCAAAGCCCAAATACACACGGGAGCCTCGGAGGTGAGATGAGACGATGTCAGCCGGCGGTGCTCCAATGTCATCACGAAGTCTTCTACCTGTTACCTAGGCGACAGAAAACCCAGGGTCTGCGGGGGGTGGTGAGTAAAACTCAGTAGGTAATAGAAAACATGTATATATGTAATATCACATGTATTTCGACAACATAATCTAGAAGTACAACAGGTATATCAGCATAGTATATAAATACAAGCATATACCGTCTAACTGAAATGAATAACATAAAATGCAGACATACCTGAAGCCTGCTACGCTACTCTGATCCAACCTGAATATATATCCAACATATATATAACAGAAAGAGTAATACCAACACATAATCTACTCATGCTACAGGTCAAGGTATCTATGGTCTGTCCAACACATACCAATATCCGACACAACTGTATAACATATGCAAGAAACATGCATGAATATGATGTCCACCCAAATGCAGCAAACATAGTACAAACAAATGCAACATCACAATAATCATATATATATAGACTGTATCCATATATATATTAATCTCAACCATCCATATATATATATATACATGCATATATGTATATATATATGGTAATATGCAAAGCGCCATCAGATACGGCAATGCAGCATGCATGGTCATGTCGGCTCACCCTAAAGCTACCACGACCCCAGTGTGGCCTCGGTGGCTCGAGCATGACAACTGTCCCAACTCAACACCAACCACTACTCTCGAGTGGCCGAGTGGGCAGTATGATCGAGTAGCATATAAGCGTAAAGCGCAAGCTACACGATGGGGGTCCCTGCTGTTGGTCACTCCGACAGTCACTACCCATGAGTGGTCGAGTACCACACACGCAGGACTACGGCACGCAAATCCAACTACCACCGTCTATAGTGGTAGAGTGCGGCACCTCAATACTCTGCCACACACGGTTCTCCTCCTATGAGTAACCGTGGAGGCGTGATGAGCGACCCTCTCAACCACAAGGAGACCTCGTCGCCAAATGCATGAATGCAATGTCTCACATACAGACATCCACCATAGACTCTCTATCCTGTAGAGAGTCATACCAATCTACTCGACGCACTCTCTATCCTGTAGAGAGTCGTACTCAACTAATCATAATACTCTCTATCCTGTAGAGAGTCATACTAATATACTCGACGCACTCTCTATCCTGTAGAGAGTCGTACTCATCTGATTATAACAAGCTAGGACCACCGGTCCGTAGCGATACCCTAAGTATCATTCCTCTGACCCTTTTACACAACACATGTTCGGTGGTAACATACAACCTAAGGGTACTAGAACTAACCCTAGGTTAAAGTCCTTATCTACCTACGAATGACCTTTTTACCCAATGTACAATCAGGTTGTCATTCGAACTTTACCATTTGCACTTAACTTAAACAAATTCTAAGTTACTTGCATCACCTATATGTATAACTCCTAATCATGATAAAATAAACATGATATCAGCAATAGAGTTAATAGCCAACGGTAAAGGATCAAGCATACGATAAAAAGAACAGGGTCAAGGTAATATGAACACCTAACATGCTCATATCAATGACTAAATCTGAATGAAATACAACTACCCGGACCAGGTAGGAAATTACCCACCTGCTATGTAGACTGTCGATAGTCTTCACGTCCATGAACCCATCTTGAATCAAGGTCCCGAAATCAACATCCTGCAACGAAACATATACGATCCAATCATACTGTCAATTCTAATATTAGGATCAAATCCTAATCCCACATCAATTTTATATCTAGATCAACTAACTAAATAGTTTCTTCCATTAACTCTTAATCACAGTACCAACTATCCATTTAATCATAGTTAATCGAGCTAACTAAATAATATCTCAATCTACAGTTAAAGTAACAATTCATAGCATTTACCTAGTTCCAAATCCAAGATAAGAGCTTCTTGATCCAAGGTAGAAAATCAGTTCTGTACCATCCAATCCATAACTACACATAGCCAACCTACAACATCTAGCCCATCCACAAACAATTTAATATACCATCCCACCATAATAAAACAAGATCTAATTGCAATAATCATAGACCATCCCAATCTACTTACCAAGAATCCAAGATGGCAGCTGGGTGAAAAGGTATAAGCCACCAAATGGCCAATTCACAACTCCCACGATAGTACATAAAGCGTCACCACCGAACTCCTCCAATTTAATAACACCCATCTCCTTTACCAACTTGTTGGCAACTCAATTGGGTACGTTGCGGAGGAAATGAGGACAGAGGTAGATCTGAGCTTCCCAACCGATTCGAGCAACAACAGAAGTTGATCTTGGCAAGAAGGAAAAGACGGTGATCGGTACAATGCTCCATCAAGAGGGCAGCAACTCCGACGAGGCCAAGATCTCGACGATCACAAGGACGGCTGCTGCAGAGATCGCGATCACAAGTGAGAACCTCCGACAACTTGCTTGGAGGAAGAACAGTGGCATCACCTGCAGAAGATGACACCAAATCGAGCTTGTTAACATAGTTGATGAAGTGAAAAATAAATCACAGCTCACCAGTCGTTGGACTCCACTGGCAGCCACCCTCTCGTCTCCCCTCTTGTTCAATCTACCGGAAAAACCACTAACTCCGACGACCAACGGCAAAGCAAACCCCCAAATCAACCTGTTCGCCGGAAATCCCACTGCCCTAACATCACTCCGGTGACAATCGGCAGAGAAAATACCCAAATCGACTTTCTGCCGGCACAGTCTCCCCGCTGCGCACCCCTTCTCCGCCGGCGTGTCCGTGGCACCATCAAGGCGGTTCGCCGCCGCTCGTCGCGAGGAAAAAGGAGCGACGACGATGGGGATCAGAGGCGCGGCGAGAAAGGCGGTGATGGCGCGACGATGGCG
The DNA here is from genome assembly GCA_025175895.1 of Wurfbainia villosa. Lineage (NCBI taxonomy): Eukaryota > Viridiplantae > Streptophyta > Magnoliopsida > Zingiberales > Zingiberaceae > Wurfbainia > Wurfbainia villosa. The sequence goes on from CM045988.1 coordinate 112,189,047, forward strand.
AGGCGGCGACTACTGGCCGGCGCCGGCGCACGAGAGAGGCGGCGATGGAGGCGCGGCGAAGCGCGATGGTGATCGGCGGCGTAGGAGAGCAGCGATGGAGGTGAAAGGAATCGCGAGGCAGGATCGGGAGGGAAAAAAGGAACGGCGCAGTTGGGAAAAATAAGGGAAACGGCAAAATATAAAGGCTTTTTAATTAAACCCATAAATTCATAGCAGATAGTCTAAACAGGCTTTACAAAAGCCTATCCGCTTTATCCCCATAAAATGTCCATAAGACCTCCGTTTAAATCCAGAAAAATTTCTAAAAATTCCTAAAAAATTCCACAAGATATTTTATCAATTACCGAGGAATATTTTTATTTTTATTTTTATTTTTTTTTCTCCGGTATTTTACAATCACATTCTTGGACTTTCCTTGCCAACTCAATGTTGGACTTTCCAAATGTCAAGACTCATGTTTGGACTTTCCATGTCAAGTATTCAAGACTTGGACTTGCCATGTCAAGTACCCAAGACTTGGACTTCCAATGTCAAGTACACAAGACTTGGACTTCCATTGCCAAGTACCCATGACTTGGATTTTACATGACAATCACATGTCATACGTTTTGTTGAACATCAAAATACTGCTCGAGTCAAACTCGAGTTTGGTCAATCGTGACCTAGGTCGATTGCACCAACAATATGAGTATCATTGCATCCAGCTCTCAGGGCTAACCCAGTTATATAGTAAGTGCAAAGGGTTTGTTTGTAGTAGGCATAGATCAATTCCCGAGAAAGTCATGACTTTTGGGCTATTAATGACCCCTCTCTTTTTCTCATGCCAACTGGGATCCTAATTTATCCCTCTTCATGGTAGAGGCAACAGTGAAAAGTCGCTAATGTAGCAGTTCTACATTTTGGATATCATTGCACTCATAGTAATCTCTTAATAATGCTTTTGATCTTTAACTCCATGAATTTGACTCCCTTCTAGGCCGTCATCATGATATTTTGGCCAAAACATCTAAATTTCCAAAAAGGGTTTAAAATCATGTCATATGGGTATTATTACATCCCTATTAGTTTTGTAAATACATTTTTATTCTTTAATAATGACTTTGACCCACTTATAGGTCATAAAGGTGTTTTGGCTAAAACACCGTGATGATGAAAACCATGTCATGTGGTGTTTTTATTGTACATTAAGGCTTGATATTATATCTTGTTTATTTTAAGGATGGCCTCATTCCAAATGAAGTATTTACATTCATTGAATATCTTGAATTATGAAGGAAGCAAAGTAACTTTCCTATTCATCTAGAATGAAATATTTGCATTAACATCATACCATCTACAACTAAGTCTAGTGTTGTGTTGTGCACAACTAGTAGTCACCATTGCTTTAGTCCCAATGAAGAAGATAGAAGGTACGGTAACGAGTTAAACATGATAAATGCAGACTAGATCATTACTTTGAGACACTTGGACACAAAAAATTTAAAAAAAAAAATCAATGAGGATAGAGTTGCAAAGTAACTTTAAGTTTATCTTGTAGGGAAAAAAATCCATGGCAAATAATGTAGATAGAGAAATAGCTGAAATTAACCTAAAATATGATTTAGTAAGAGGTGATGAACTCATATAAGATGAATTTTGAGTTTTCCAAAGGCAAATACAAGATAGAACCCACTGAGTTTTATGTTGATAAAAAAATAAACCTCACTATTTAGTATTATTGTCCACCACACAAAAACCTAAACCATGTCTCCACAACAAAAAAAAACATAAACCATTGAATTTGAAATTGCAACTATTAGCTAGGTATGTCATGGGTAAAATATTTTAATAAGACGAATGATCCTAAGATGAAACCAATGCAAGTTGCCCCAGGGCTATGATGCAGTGACAGAGCATCCATAATTTCTTAGGCATCTAAGGTTCAAACTCCAATTGTGATACACTTATAGGAATTTCCTTCAAATGGGGTATTGGGCCTAAGAAAGTTAGGTTGTTGGATCATCCACTGTGAGTGCTTCCCGATTTTCTCTGATGGCCGGTGGAAAATTTTCATAGGATTGGACCGATCACTCTCAAGATTAGTCAGGCCAAAAGCTTAGATATTTAGTGACAGTTAAAAAAATAGTGCAAGCTATATATTTGTCGTGATAAGAAATGCTTGTGAAGGATAATTGTAAGGGAATTAATTATTAAATTTGGAGTTAGTAAATTTGTAAAGGACCGTCAATATATTGGTGTCACGGAGACTACTTGTAATATATCGAAGAAAAAAAATGAAACAAATAAAATAAATGTATTGATTTATTTAAAACGGAATTTAATCATTTATTTGTATTTTATTTGATGATTTTGAGATGGAATTTTATTAGCCAAGACGAAATCTGCAAAAGTTGGGAATCTGCCCAACTAGTAGCCCTCTGCCATCCGTCCCAGAGCTACGGCGAGAGAGAGGTAAATCACGGGGGAATGAGGTCCCTTGACACGGTGACAAAGCAGAGGGGAGCCATCTGAAGCCATGGGGGATTTTAGACCCCTCATCCGGAATCAACCCCTGCCCATTCTGCAAGCAACCCCTTGCCTTACCATCGTGCCATCCTCGTGGGGACTCCGAGATGAAGTCTAATTAATATTAATTATTATGTTGATTAATTTAATTAAGTATAAGATTATGTAAATTAAAAACCCTACTTAGAGTTTAATGAAACCTAAATTCCCGTTCCCGTGGCCTCCACCCGTCCTCTCCGGCGTCGCTTTTCACCGCGCGCACATCTCTGCCCAGCTTCCCATGCGCACGCACCACGTGCCCCTAGTAGGCATCACAGCGAGCGTTGGCCGCCTTCCGGCCAGCCACCGCCACCGCGACCTGCCCCGCACGCAGAAAGCTTCCATCGCGCACTGGTCCTCACCATTGTCGTTGTGCTGCCAGTCCCGATGGTGGCAGTTTAGGCTTGCCGACTTCACCTCCGGACAATGTCGACCTCGCTGGTCGATTCCCGTCGGAGTCGCGGAAGCTGCGCGAGTCTATGTCGACCCGCGATCACCGCGCCTCCACCACGTTGTTTCCACCCCGACACTGTCGGTGCGCCCACAGGGCCTCCTTCCGTCATTGTAGCTACTTTCCGACGCTGCCAGGAACTCAACCGCCGTCTCCCGCTCAGCTGGGACCGAAATCTGACGATCACCGGTGGAAACCGCAAAACAGGGGGGAGAGCTATCGAGGGGAGGTTCTGTGGCAGGTAAATATCTTGATTTTCTCTGTTTTCTTGCATTCCATTTCGATTCTATGTGGTGAGGGTTGTGTTGGCTGTTAACGGTTGTAAATGGATTGTGGGTGTCAAGTTGTGGGTTCCAAGGGTCGGATCGAGTTTGAGGTAAGGTTTGGTTGAGCTGTGTGTATGTCACCTAGGGTTAGGTTGGATTCATACTTCTGATCGGTGAGATATTCTGTATATTGTTGTGGAGTTGTGAATTAGGCTTGAGGAAAATAAAGGATTGATCTAGGATACTGTTAAATTCCCTTGTTGCAATGGAGATGGTTGTGATTGAGGTTTTGGTCGGTGGTACGGCAGTGGAGGTGAGTGTGTAAGCCATAGATGAGTTGTTTGTGGCTGAGTGAAGGTTAAGTGAGCTGTGAATGATTTAGATGTGTTTTGATTGGTAATGTAGCTATTTAGGTCTGGATTCGGCATGTGGATGGTGGATTTAATGGATTAAGTAGTTAAGTTGCCTATTTTGGATTTTGTGGTGTGAAGGTATTAAATACACAAGTTGAGAGTCAGTAGAGGGGTTCTAATTTGTATTCGATAAAAGAGATGCAAATATAGAAACTATATAGTAGTAATTTAGTACGTTGTCGTGTGCTTGGATTTGATGGTAATCATGTTTTATAAAGATTTCGGTCACGAGACAGGTCCACGAGCATAGAGACACTTGGTATTCTTCCTAGCAGGCGGGTATTTTGACTTATCTGTTAGATATAGTCATGTCGATATGCTAGTTAGTTATAGCTTGCAATAATTTTCATGTTTATCTGCCTTGTATGTTATTGTGCCTACTTAATACATGCATTTGATTAGTTTATAGTTATATCTTCCCTGTTTTACTTGGATCATTGATATGTACCTATTTGTTGTGCATATTATTCGGATGCGTATTTTAGTTGGTATTACATGCTTTAGTGACATGCACCATCTTGCATGATTGCATCCTGGATGGACGGGGTTCCTTTGTAGTTGAGCCTGCATCCAGTTACATGGTCTGCACACGTTGCCACTCATGGGTTAGTGGTACATCAGAAGGGTGTGTGCAGTTGCTCTGTCAGGCTCCGCTAGTCCGCTCATTGGTAGCGATGAGGCAGCATGGTAGCTGGCAGGGATCCCTCCTCTGGTCTACAACACCGGGAGATGAGAGCTTTGCTCCCCCACTTTGTTTGGGACAGGAGGATAGGTGTACTCCGACAGCATCCTGTCCACTCGGTCACTCAGGAGCAGTGATGACAGAGTGCACAGTTGTCATAGCCCTACCCACTCGGCTTCACCATCGCGTGTGAGGCGGTTGACTGGCGTCAGGGGTGACCATGTCATTTGCATCGCATGCATATTGCATGGATGATATTTGTATTGTATTTGCTGCATTTTGGTTGTTGCATATGATTGACATGCATACATGATACATTTGGTATTTGGTCTGACGACCTTATTTCTGCTAGTATGGCTCGTACTCCTATGTCATAATAGGAGATTCAGGTATGTACAGTCTTTCCGCAGCCTTTCCTTGTATTTTTGCTATTATTGATCAGGAGACTGTACTGACATGTCTATTATTGTTTGATATAATTTACTATGCATGTCGATTTGATATCCACTAAGTTCGTTGAACTTGTCCCATTGCTTTACATCTATTTCAGGATGAAACTGTCAAGAGAGTCCAGCTGTCAATCCCCCTCGTCGAAATTGATTTTTTTTATTGGTCTTATGGTTTTGGTTTTTTACTAGATGAAGTGTGTAGGACTTGTGTTTATTTTGGTTATGTACTTGTGAAGGTTTGGAGATATTTGTTGTGTCATTATGGACTATTCGATTGGTTTGGTTGTATATTTCTACTCAGATGGCAGAAGGGGTAAGTCTAGATATTGTAGACTGTTGCTATTTACCTGGATTGATAGCCTGAGGCCTATTTATGACCTGCGTGTGTAGTTTTTATTCCGGTCGTGTTGACCGATGTATAGTGGTCGTGTAGACCTTATATGTAAGTTTCATATTGTCACCCGTTCAGGAGAGATGCTGCCGGATTTTTGTCTGGCGGAGACTCCCTCAGGGCGTGACACTACTAATCACATTTATTTTGTTTTTGATAATCTAGATATCTAAATCTTTATAGATTTAACTAATCCTATAGATAAGTGATCCTCCATTTTGATTAATTTACCGAATAAATTTGGAAGCGCTTGCAGAAGTGCACCAGTAGTCAACCTCCACAACTTACATCTCAGCAAACATATCCCAATTGGAATTTGAACCATGTTATTCTAAGAATCTGTCAAATGTCTCATTGTTGCACCATGTCCGAGGGAGAGATTAATCATATTTTATTACACCATAGGTTGAAGTACTATTTATGTTAGAAGATAATGATAATAATAATAATAATATTTGGGGTGTATGTATCATACTATAAGCTATATTCGCTCTCTCTAATAGGGTAATGGTGATTTTGACAAGGCTTGTGTTGAACTATGTGATTTAAGGTTCAAGGAACCACATATGTAGATTGTACTTAAGACGAAGGATGTCAATTAGTTCAGTGAATATTTTATGAATTTTACAATAAAATATGATAACGTTCACTCCGAACGTCCCTTCAAACTGATTCTATAACATCTGAAAAGGAATAAATCATGATCAAACAGTCTCCTAAGTGAGAGGACACTTTATTTTTCAAGAGAATTAATTCCACTAAGGATCGATCTTTATTCATTGTAGCAAATTTATCATCGAAAACCAACTCGGTTAAGCCCGCGGAGTGAATGTTTTAGGGATTTTGAAGCTTATGGGAGGGTATTTCTAATGTACACTTATAAGTTCATTGAAATAAATGCAACAAAATATCCTAGAGCTTTGTTTATGGTGACTAAAGTAAATGATTACAACAAACTTATTCCTGTAAGACTTATAAAAGTTGAGTGTTGACCTTCCTGGAAGTGGTTCTCTTGGCACTTGAAGAGGTTCTTAGATGTTAACCTATCCACAATGAGCATTTTATTGGGTCTACATCATGGTTTTCTATTGACGATTAACACATTTTGTCAAGACCATTGAGTCAGATGGTCAAATAGTTGGAGGGAGTGAATATTGATTGTTCCTATGATTGACACTTTCTCCTAGTTTAAGAAAATCAATTAAACAAAATATATAATGGAAATAAATAAAACAAGAACACAAATCCTAACATATTCCATATAATATGTGATTCGGAACTCTTATTTCTATTTTATTGCCTATGACCTTTTGACGAATTATTTTCAAAAGTCCCACTAACTTTTCTCCTTTTCAGACTTCTTTCAAAGGTGAAAAATTATCTGACAATCTTCTTTACAAGCTGAACAATGAAGTTAAGAAAACTAAAGCTTAAGATTATATTCTTCATGATCCTCATTTTATAGTCTTCCAATATCTTCAATTTTAATTCCTAGTTTGTTGTTATGCTATTGATCAATTGATTTGATACACCATCAGTTCCACTATCAATTGATGATTGTTTTCCTATAGCATTTAGATCATCTAATCATTTCCATTGAGTTTGTCAAATCAATGATTATTTGCAATGTTTATATTGTGTCATTAGTCAATTGAAATTTATCGTCTCAACTATCAACAGAAATATTTTATTCATTGGCCGATTAACTTGAGTCAACTATCTAATTGACTTAACCATCGTTAGTCAACTAAAATCCATCATCATTTGATTGAGTCTAGATTAGTCAATTATCCAATTTACTAAATCACGAAAAGAAATATTATATTACTAGTCAAATGGTCATGAGTTAGTTAACTCATGCATAAGTCATGAAGTATGAAAGAATTTCAAATCAACAAATACAAATGATTAACCAATCCTCGGTCTTAGAACTTATTTGTAAACTTGATTCCTATCAAAGTAAGTTAATTCCCCATGATACCAAGTACTCAATTTGAGTCATATGTCTAATTTTTTTTTTAAGCTCAAATTGGGAGATTAATGCAGAATGACATTTTTTTAATTCCTAAAGTAGGATCTAATTTTTATCCCTCGGGAGACATCTCCCATAACTTATTCAACTGAATAGCTTGAACTTGATTTGTATGATATACATGGTTGAAATGCTTCTTCCTTGTTCTCATCATTTGTTTTCTTCGACTCATCTCATGCTCATCCTTTCACAAAAAATTAGAATATGTCAACTTAACAGCCCCTATCGATCTGTCCCACGGTCATTATGAGGAAGATAAATCACGAAGGATTCTATAAGCCTTGACATGAAGGTCAAGACATATAGAGATCATCTGAATTCAGAAAAAGACTTTAGACCTCCTCCGAAATTGATTCTTATTTTACCCACAAACTTTGTCGTATCTTAACCACTATATCATCTCTGTAGGGACATCTCATTTTTTTTTTTTTGAAAGGTACCTTCCATGGTTGATTTTCCTTCATCGTCTACAACCTTCTTTTTTTGTTTTTTCTTTAACCAAAACATCAACTATAACCAAACTATAGTGAAGTCTTCGCTTAAATTAAAATTTACTTGTAGACTCAATTCTTCACTCCCAAAAACGACTCTCAATTCTTCACTTGTATGTAAACTCTTAATTATACCTAAAATCCAAAGTCTATGTGGATCCTAAACTTTTGGATAATTTATGCGACCCTTATACATGTCTTATGATTCTTTATATATATATATATATATATATATATATATTCAAATTCCGATTAATCCTGAAAGCATCGACCCTACAAAAAATTTCATTGCCATCAAAATAAATTCAAAAAGCATAGATAAGTTTTGACAAATAATCCAACATCACTAATAATTCGAATACCTTAAATCTTTGAAATCCAATCTTTATGAGGTTGTAGCTTTAGCCTTCCTTCTCCTATTTCTGCTCCCAGAAATTCAATCTTTGAAACCACCAGCTTGCATTTAGTGGGAGATAAAACTAACTCATGTTTTTCACAGATGTTTAACATGATCTCCAGATGCTTCACATGCTCTTTCTCTGAATTAGAGAAAACAAGAATATCATCAATATATACAGAAATAAACTCTTCTGTACCTTTGAAATATTGGTCCATTTTTCGTTGAAATATTACTAGTGCGTTCTTTAATCCAAATGGTGTTTATGCCTGGCAGGCTGTATTGATCTTTGAATTGCCAACTTTCTTGAGAATGGTGTTTATGCCTAGCAGGCTGTATTGATCTTTATAAGTGTTGTCATTGAGTGTTCGGTAATTGAACATCATACGCTCCTTGCCTTTTACTTCCTTACCAGTAACTGGATCAATACTAATCCCTGATTGGACTATCATAGCCATCGTTCTATGTCTACTCTTACTGGGGCGAATAACTTTCAACCCTAAGAGTATATCCACGTGCTTTTGGAATGCTGCCTTCATCACAGGGGTGACATGCACTAAAGATTTGGTGAATTATATGAATACATACAAAGACCTAGCTGCAAGAACAGGTCGGATGTTCATAAATGAAGAACTGTCAAGCAAATTCTACCGAAAGATGCCATCACTCATTGGGCGTCATTTGGAAGCAAGATTTCAAGAGAAATTCAGGGCCAATATTATTGGTGTCTTACCAAGAATACATCATGCATACCAGGAGCTTACGGAAATATGTAAACAGGCAACTTTACAAAGAAGTCTGAAGGATCTTCAGTTCTATTCTCAAATTCCTATACCCAGTTACTACCAGGGAGAAAGAAAGAAGTATGGATTGCGGAAGTTCAACACTTATAAGGGCAAACCGCACAAATCGCATGTAAGGGTAATCAAGAGAAAGTATCAAAACGACATAACAAGAGTAAAGAAGTGCAAATGTTTTATTTGTGGAGAAGAAGGGCATTTCGTCAGAGAATGTCATAACAAGGTTGGCAACAAGGAAAGAGTTGCTATGATCAACGAACTAGACTTACCAGAAGATTTTGATATAATATCTGTGGATCCAGATGAAAGCAGCAGTGATGCCATTTGCAGTATGTTCGAAGGAGAAAATGCAACAGAGCAACATTGCAATGCTGCGACCAATGTATTTCTAATAAATGAGTCTATGTTTGTTCTTATAGGAGAGCCACAGGGATGACAAGTTCAAGTAGACCTTCCTGAAGAGCAATTTTATTGCCAGCACAAATGGAAGGTAAATGAAGAAGTTAATACTCTATTTATTAGATGCAATTTTTGTGGTGTAATAACTACATAGAGAGCCAGAAGACATTGCTCAGATTGCAAATTGACGGCTTACACTTTATGTTCAGACTACTATTTGAAGATAGAAACTCAGATTATGCCACCAATTCCTCACAAGTATGAAGAAAATAACTTAATTACTGAATTATTTGGCTACATAGATTATCTGCAGGCTGAAATTCGAAGATTGCAAGCGGAATTAGATAGAGTTTTGAAGCGAAATCAAGAAGCTGAAGTAACATTAACTGAGGAATTAGCCGAAGAATTACAACAACTAAACCTCCATGACCTGCAAAAGGGGAAGGAACAATTACATTTTCTGGAGATATCTGTACTACCAGCAACAAGTGGTCAATATCATCCAAGGAGAACTTTAAACAGGTTATACCATATGGTAGTTGAAATTGAAGTATCAACTATTCCTCCATTCCAGGTTAATGCTATTCTGGACACTGGTGTTACAACTTGCTGTGTTGATAAAAGGTCCGTACCAGCACAGGCATTGGAGAAGAACCCTTATACTGTCATCATCAATGGAGTAAACTCCAAGCAAACAGCAAACTAGAAGTTAAAAGGGGGACAGATGAAAATTGGTGAGAATAAATTCAGAATTCCATACACTTATTCATTTGAAATGACATTAGGAGAAGGAATTCAGATGGTCCTCGGAGGGAATTTTATCAGAGGAATGCAAGGAGGAGTTCGTTTAGAAGGTAATACTGTGACCTTCTATAAGAATATAACTACTATTGCTACAAACCCCACAGTTGCATCAGCAATAGAAGAACTCCATCTGGAAGAAATGGAATACTTGGAAATCCAAGAAAAGGTATTCTTTTCTGCAACTCCTTCAAATACGTTTATACTGCAGAAACATGGACATTTGTTGAACAGATTAAAGGAACAAGGATTTATCGGAGACAACCCACTACAACACTGGTCAAAGAATGGGATTCTCTATAAGATTGATGTTATTAATCCGGATATTACAATCCAGGATAAACCACTATCGAATGTCACCCCTGCGATGAAGGCAGCATTTCAAAAGCACGTGGATATACTCTTAGGGTTGAAAGTTATTCGCCCCAGTAAGAGTAGGCATAGAACGATGGCTATGATAGTCCAATCAGGGACTAGTATTGATCCAGTCACTGGTAAGGAAGTAAAAGGCAAGGAGCGTATGGTGTTCAATTACCGAACATTCAATGACAACACTTATAAAGATCAATACAGCCTACCAGGCATAAACACCATTCTCAAGAAAGTTGGCAATTCAAAGGTCTATTCAAAGTTTGATCTAAAGTCGAGATTTCATCGAGTAGCTATGGAACCTACCTCTATTGAATGGACGGCATTTATATGCCCTTCCGGTCTTTATGAATGGCTAGCAATGTCATTTGGATTAAAGAACGCACCAACAATTTTTCAACGGAAAATGGACCAATGTTTCAAAGGTACAGAAGAATTTATTTCTATATATATTAATGATATTCTTGTTTTCTCTAATTCAGAGAAAGAGCATATGAAGCATCTGGAGATCATGTTAAACATCTGTGAAAAACATGGGTTAGTTTTATCTCCCACTAAATGCAAGCTGACGGTTTCAAAGATTGAATTTCTGAGAGCAGAAATAGGAGAAAGAAGACTAAAGCTACAACCTTATATAATCAAAAAGATAGCGGAATTCAAGGAGGAAAGTTTAAAGGAAAAGAAAGGTCTGAGATCTTGGCTTGGAATTCTTAACTATGCCCGCACATATATTTCAAACCTAAGTGCCAAGTTGGGACCATTATATGAAAAGACTTCGATTCATGGCGATAAAAGAATAAAGCCATCAGATTGGGTCTTAGTCAAGGAAATTAAAGACCAAATTCAGCAACTGTCAGACTTAGAACTACCACCTGAACAAGCATATATTATACTTGAAACTGATGGATGCATGACAGGATGGGGTGGAGTGTGCAAATGGAAGAAATCAAAGTATGATTTAAGAAGTACTGAAAAGGTCTGCGCATACGCTCATGGTAAATTTTCGGTGGTTAAATCAGTTATTGATGCAGAAATATTTGCTGCTATGGAAACCATGAGTGCTTTGAAGATCCATTACTTGGACAAAGAAGAAATTACCCTGAAAACAGATTGTCAGGCAATAATAAGCTTCTACAATAAGATGGTCAGAAATAAACCATCTCGAGTCCGATGGATCGCCTTCACTGACTTTATCACTGGGTCAGGTATTAAAGTTAATTTTGAGCACATTGATGCTAAGTTAAATGTATTTGTAGACTCATTGTCAAGGTTGATCTCTAGAAAAGAGATAGTCTCTGTATTAACAACGGACAAAAGGAAGGAAAGAATGGATGAAGTAACCAGAGGAAAGCAAATCACAGAAGGAATTAGTTATCGTGATGAAGAAGAAGAAGCCGCTACAGAATTAGCTGCTTCCCGACGCTACGTGTTGTTAAACCAATATGAGAAGGTACTGCAGGATGTGAGTAAAAATATTCTTACTCCACATGAACATAAGAAAAGAAGAACGTTGGATAGCATTGAGGAAAAAGCTTCACAAAACATATACTACGCACTTCAAGAATTGGAGATGATCGAACAGATGAAAGAATCTGACTTCACAAGCAGGCATATCTGACGTGAATCTCTCAAACTCTGATGGTATAAAAAGTCATTCCCCCATAGCATGGTAGAATCCTCATCATGGACTCTCAGAGCTTCAGGTAGTCTCATTAACCTTAAAGATCTATAAGTCGGCTCTAATTTCCTTGAATCAATCTTCATTTCATACGAGTCAAACATTCACGTCGAGGATTTACAAGTAGCTTCAATCTACAATGAAACACATTGTTCTCATATAAGACTTCAACAAAACCCTACCAAAGCCCAATGATCAAGGCTATCCGAACCACCTCAGGATTTCTCATAATTGTCATTTGAATCCAGGCAAGTTTAAAAATTAGGGCCATGAACACCTTTAGCAAGGATCAATTCCATATTTCACACATTCAACCACAGAAAGCAAAATTTTAGAAGATAACAATTCCCATGCACATAGAAAAGCTTGCTGTCAAGGGAAACAAGTACTTTTACTAAACATATCATGCAGTTACTGTGACAACGAAAAAAGGTTCTAAAAATTATCTTCACTTCGCTGTGTCCCAGTAGATAATAACCAACCATATCGGCTACATTATCATATAGGCCACTTTGATATAGAGACATTTTTCATCACTGTGTTGGTCCTAACTATTGCAATCAAATTCATGTATCAAATCATTCATTTACCTCTAAGCAAACGGTTCATATAGATGTAGAAGTGTCGGATACGTGATAGCCTGAAGATAAAGGGTAATAGATAAATGTCACTCTAATCAACAACTATAACTGCAATTCCAGAATGCAACAGCCAGGGATTTGTCTGCAGATGAATCCTCGTTAAAGTTAAGTAGTTCTTGGTCATCCATACAAGATAAACCTAGGGAAAGGGCATAATAATACAAAGGGCAAATGTACGCTACTATTACTGACTACAACTGAGCTCCCACGTAGTATTTGCAACTAGGATCTCTCATGGCGACGACAATTCTGGACGGTTAGCGGTATTAGCAAGAGGCTGCTGCTCAACTATTGTTGCAGAGGCTTCATTGTGGGGAGAAACAAGTATCTGAAGAAATATATATATATATATAAGGAATGAAGTCGGAAATAAGTAATAGAAAATCAGTCCTCTTCTATTAGTTGTTGCACATTGGGCTTCTTTTTACATAGGGATGGGGGGGAAAATAGTGGAAAACAAAACAATGATATAATTATTTGACTACGTGAATGTTTTCATCTTTTCAGAAAACCAGATAGCCTACCATTTCATTTCCTTCTTGAGGGCCACTCTGCAGAAGCAGTGAAGGACTTTTAGAGAGGTCTCTCAATGTACCCTGCAGGATTAAACAAACCATACAACATAATTAAAAAACACTTCCAGAAAAATGCTGTGTTCCTAACAAACATCTGGCAGTAATAATAAATATGTAAATTTTCTCTGCACGGCCAGTAATCATCAGAAATATCATGCTCATTAGTGTTGTGGAATATTTGATTTTGATAATAACATACAAAATTTACTAGAATGCAGAAGAGAGGGAGCCTAGAAGCTCAAAAGCAGTGAAGTTGTGGTGGATATAAAGTTCCACATATTGACAATTCGATACAACTCCTAAATAAATTGATTGAATAAAATAAACCCATTCACAAACCCAATGGTCTAGTTTTTATATTTTAATCTACTTGGAATCATTTTGTTATATGCAATTTTAACTTTCTAGCAAATCCAGTCAATTTTATATGATCACATGGGACAAGATAAATTGTAATGCTAATTAAAGAGATCCTCTTTCATTATTTTGATCATTCAAAGCAATAATACAATTTTCCTAAGATGGCCAATCGAGGCACATAACTATGTGAGATAGCCAATTGAGGCTTGCATCTTGTGGGTGATACATCAAGTGATATTAGAGCCTGACTTAGCTCATGCTCCTTACCTCTTGCTCCTTAACCCCACGCCTATCCCCCATCCCCAATCTTGATTACTAGCTCTAGGCTACCAGACTGCATTGTTTTTTCATCTGTTTCCACAGGAGAATATATAACTCAAGAAGATACTGTCTTCCAATGAGGTAAGATGAGATATTTGGATCCTTTTGTAGTTTACATTCATCTTTTGTGACAGTGTCACTATACATAAACACGATACTGGATATGTTCACAAGGGTGCTCAAGAAGGCATTGGATGCGGACAACCAAGACCGGATCACAAAGGGAAAGGAAATGCAAAGCTACATCAAAGAGGAACGTAGATCCTTGAGAAAGGAAGCCTAGAAAGCACAAATATCTCAGTGAGAAATTGAGATTACACATCGAGAGCCAATACTAAATATGGAGAAGGATGTTCTCATGGGCAGATGGAATTAGGACGGCCAAAATGGAGAGAAGTACCTCTCTTCATTCTCAAAAGCAAAGAAATGAAATTAGACAAAAAAAAAATGAAGTTGCAAAACCATACCTATGTGGTGCATTTTCTCATTCTAAGCAGCCAAGGCAATGCAATGTTAATTTTTAGGATAATTACTACTAATTGTAAAGTGTAAGTGTGGCAAATACCTTTTGTTTGTGGTACAAGATTCAGATAGAGTATTCATATTATAAAAAAAATTATCTGCTCAAATTTATTGTGCAATTTACTTTATGAGCATTTTTAATTGTCAAAAAAAATCTTATATTAGAATGATGAGAAATATCATCACCAGTGCCAAAGATATAGCTGAAAAGAGAGAAGTTTAGAACCAAGTAATTCAATATGGAGGATGGACATAGAATGATACATTGTTGAATTTGTAAAAATAGAGCGCCTCAACAAATACTATCTCAATTGCTAGCATGAATCATGACTCACAATTACATGAAAAATATAATATTAGTATAATTCAAGCAAAAAAAGTAAGTTAGGTGAACCATTGGAGATATAAAGAGAAGTCAATCATTTAGGTGAACAATGAAAAAGACCAAACAGAAATCAATTAATCCTTTAGATAAATCATCAAAGAATGAAGATATTACAAGATTGTTGTGCATAATGTTTTATTGATACCCGTTCTAGATACCATGCGGAAATGCATAAGCATCTCTCACACAGTTATCAAATCTAGGAATAATTATAAAATTACCACTGGTTGTAGAAAGTTGCATGAATATAATTTTACAAATGTAATCACTAGGACAAGCTCCCTGAGTGGGTCAAACCTGTAAAACCAGTCCTAGAATACTTAATGCCCATCCAAATGGGAGACTATCATGATAATGTGGTATGATGTATTCCACTAAGGTAGCTCACATCATTATTGATCTAAGTTGATTGTATGCAGGGGTGTCCATTCGGTTTAGACACAACTAAACTGAATCAAAGGGGTTGTCAGTTGAGCTTAGTTTGGCGCGTGCCGAGCAAAATTTGCAACTAAACATCATAATTTTTAAAATTTTATTATCAAATTATTTTTCTGGACAGAATTTTTAATTTAAATATAACATATCGAACTAAATGTTATTTTGTGTACTTTTAGATAAAGTTTATGGACAATGAATTATTCAATGTGAATCTCAATGATAAATATACATTTTATTATTTATAAAAAATATATAATTCAGTTTGGTTAGGAGATAAATTTGAATCTTGGAGATAAATGCTAAAAGTGAAAAGTCTTACACTTGGTAGAGTAAAGATAGAATATATGGAATTTAAATTTAGCAAAGTTAGATATAAAGAAATAATTGTTACATTAGGAGATAGTGAGTTATTTGTAACCAAAAATTTTAAATATTTAGAATCGATTTTGCAAAAGTATAAAAGGATTGAAAAAGATGTCTTACATAGAATACAAACAGAATGGTTAAAATGAATGAGAGCATCAGATGTTCTTTGTGATTGTAAGGCATCTTTAAAACTTTAAAAAGAAATTTTACAAAACGATAATTAGACTTGCTATGTTATATGGAGTTGAATGTTGAGGTATAACTCAAGTATATGAACAGAAGATGAGAGTTGCAGATATAAAGATGTTAAAATAGATTTGTGTACATATAAGAATGGATAAAATAAGAAATGAAAATATTAAAATAAAAATTGGAGTTGCACCTATTGAGGAAAAATTTCGGAAGACATGTCTAAGATGATGTAAACATGTACTTAGACGACCGATAGATGCTCCAGTTAGGTGATGTGAAATTATTACAAATAAACAAATCAAATGAAAAAGAGTAAGACTAAAGAAGACTTGGTTAGCAACAATAAAGCAAGATAAAATTTATCTAAATATAGATGATGATATAATAGGGGATAGAATCCAATGGCATAAGAAGATCCATATAGCCGACCCGACCTAGTGGGATAAAGCTTGATTGTTGTTGTTGTTATAGTAGTCTAAAATTCAGTTTTATGATTATGACTTACAATTAATAAAACCAACTGAACTTTTATCATGCTTTGGTACACCCAAACTGAACCGTACCAATTTGCTTTAAAAGAAAATTTGTTGTCAGTCAGTTTGAGCCATTTAAAAGACATGCCTAGTAGTATGGCCTTCCTATCACATGCAAAAACAAAAAGGATGATGAAGAAGACACCTACCTATGGCTTTAAACACAACAGTAGAACTATTATGCTCAATTCTACCAAACATAAACATGTAACAAAATGAAAGCCACAAACAACAAATTAAACCCCTCAGCTCCGCACTCAGGTGCAACTAGACATGAAACTAAAAAAAATCCAAAGGAAGTGATGTCAACCTTAATATCCCACAAGACAATAGGAGCCACATCTCATCTGGTCACCCTTCTTTTAATATTAAAAAAAAAATTAAATGAGTCCAAAGAATTGGTCACTTCATGACTTGTCTTGGACTCAACTTGAAAAGAAAAGTTATATACATTATATAATACATATATAGATATAGACATATACAGCATCAAAATCTGAGAAGTCAAAGAAAAGTGAAATGTGTGATTCATAAATCATGCATCTGAAAAAGAATCTAATCTTCTTATGTGTCGAACCTCTTTTCTTTGGTTTGGACTAGTCACTTTCCAACATAAAGTATGTATTTCCATAATCTAATTAGAATAGCAAAGCAACTTTCTATTCTCTTTATAGAATAAGTCACTGATGACTTATCTTGGACTCAACTTGAGAAATACACATTATAACAAAAAAATATGCCAAGCTTAGAAGTAATGCCCTATGAGATAATATCTAGAGCGACTAAATCTTGGCAACCTATTCTTTTGGTTTATTTGTCAAGTATCTCATAGACTAACATATTACAATACAGAAGATTATATTCTTGTATTTATAAGCCTCGATAATTCCTTCAAAAAATCCTCCAGAAGCCTTTGGGTCCTCACTCCACCAATGTATGTTGTTAGAAAAATAATTCTAAATTGCTTTTGCTTTCCAAACTTAAACATCATTACAATTTTCAGAATCGAAGATTTGTTATATTATTGAAAGACATCCAAGCGTTTTCTCTTTAGATGACGCATCACCACTTGAGTCTTTTGATTATCAACATTAATATTTTTAAAGAAGAAAGCCATAGTTGACCTGCATACAATGTTTTTTAACTTTTTTTATGTAGTACTCTCCAGTTTCCTTATTTTTTCGGAAGAGTAAAGAGATGACAATGAAGCATATGCATTGTTCCTTGAGACATCCTCTTTAACTTGTTGAGGTATAGTTCTTGTATAAGGAGAATGACACAATAACAGTATTTTCTTTAAAAAAAAACAATCCAACTAAATAATACAATGTTTTTTAACTTTTTTTATGTAGTACTCTCCAGTTTCCTTATTTTTTCGGAAGAGTAAAGAGATGACAATGAAGCATATGCATTGTTCCTTGAGACATCCTCTTTAACTTGTTGAGGTATAGTTCTTGTATAAGGAGAATGACACAATAACAGTATTTTCTTTAAAAAAAAACAATCCAACTAAATAAATTAATTCACAAAAAAAAAAAAATTATTTTTTTATACTTGAAATGATAAAAATATTAATACTTTTACACAAACTGAATCAATCAATTGCGCTTGAGTATGTGTCACCATATTATCGTAACTATAAAAGAGACATTTCTTACATTGTTGTTGTTTTGACCATTTAAGAAAAATACAATTTTCTAATTGTATTTTTTTCCCCCTTCTTCATGAGATTGTCGGCTAAGATAACCTAGATACAAATCATGCTAGCACTACATCATAGGTCCAACAATAATTAACCCAACCCCATCAAATATTTTTTTTAGGTAACTTCAGTTGTCCAATCTCTCATATTTATCACTAGACTTCGGTAAACTTGACCACAATGACTATCATTTAAGTAATCTCAATTAGTTTGGCAACCTCTGGAAAAATAATTAAATAAAAACCAAAGAAGGGCCATGAGTATTAGTGTTTGTTACTTGTTAGCAGCGATAAGGAGAGAGAAAAGGGGCACAGGTAAAAGAACAATAAATATAACTGTGAACATAAAAGAGATGAGACAATGTCAATTGGCTTAAGTAACATAATAAGTAGCAATTATATAAAAATTAAAATGCAAGCATCTGACATGGACACACCAAAAGCCAATTGATCTAGAAACAAAAAGATTACCTTATTTGCCCACATGAGTCCACAAGCATTGCATAGTGTCCTTGGTCCATCAGGTCCACGGCGCATCATTGGTGTCAATTTTGAGCTGGTACCACAATGATGGCAACTGAAGTTTTCAATCAAACAGCAAAACAAAACCTTCAGCACTGGCATAGTCTAAATTATTATAACTTGAAAGTAGCAGACAAAAGAAATTGTCCAGGGTTACAAACCGAGTAAAAAATGTAAGCAAGCAAAGTTTTTATAGACTTAAATATGAGATTACATGATAGATTAATAGACAAATCACATTGAGACACGAAGCTCCCAATTTGAAATAAACTAACAAATAACAAACAATTTCATCAGAAAGTTTATAACTGAGATAACGAAAGCCTGCAAACTGTTACTGAAATTCAACTAGGAGAATTCACATTTCAATTTTTAGATCTTTGTGAAGTTAGAGAAACTCACGCAGCTGATGACGGAGGCCGGCCTTCAATTGAACCCCAATGCTGGGTTCCCTCACAATTTGTGACATCTGAATTGGCATCCTCAAGCTTTGATTTTGATGAAGTAAACTGACCTCTATTCCGCTGCATCCTACAAAAAGATAAATTGAGGTCATGATACATATAAAAAAAATGCAAATTCATTGAACCAGCATTAAGTAAAACAAAATACAATCCTTCAGAATCTTGTTGCATCATGATTCATGCACTACAATTACGACCACATTCTACAATATAAAAGAAACACTTATAAATAATTCATTAACTATTACCAACATTGGCCTAGGCAACCACCTAGGCATTTTTGGCCAGAGGCACTTCACTTAGGTAGTCGGTAGTTCCTAAAAAGGAGGAGTTTCAAGGGGCAGTATAGAAGGACCACATAGGTGGCCCAAGCAGACTGCCTAAGCAGCCCAAATGGATGCCCAGGTGTCCCTGGCGGATGCCTAGGAGACCCAAGCAAACTATTTAGGCGGATAGGGTAAAAAATAATAATTTTTTCG
Organism: Wurfbainia villosa; assembly: GCA_025175895.1. Taxonomy (NCBI): domain Eukaryota; kingdom Viridiplantae; phylum Streptophyta; class Magnoliopsida; order Zingiberales; family Zingiberaceae; genus Wurfbainia; species Wurfbainia villosa. Next base: position 112,208,709 of record CM045988.1, read on the forward strand.
TTTGAACTCATTTGTTGATAAAAGCTAACCAAGCTTACATTTCCAACAACGTGAGAACTCCCTCTTCACTAAGTTTGTTATCCCTCTCGTTTTTCCCGTTACATATACTTAAATTTTCAACATTTATTTTTAACCCTAGAATATATTTTTTCTAAATTTGTGGCTTTTTTCACTCTTTTTTACCACTATTCTCAACAAGTTCAGCATTCGCATAACAAGGTATCATTATCCACTTCTTCATTATTTTATTTTATTTCTTAACTTATCCTTTTAAGCTTCTTGCATTTTTCCTCTATTATATTGAATTCAATTAAACCTCTTTTATTATCTTTATAATCTTAAATTTTAGTGCATGATCCTATGTTAATAATATTTTAGTGTTAACCACCTAACTGCTCGCTTACTGCCTGGGTGCTAGGCAGTAGGCTGATTGCCTAGAATCACTTTTGAATACATTGATTACCAATTTCTATCTTTTGTACCAAGACTTCGCGACCATCAACTAATTATTCAAACGTTTGGCAGCACATGCTTACTAGAATCATAATAAAAATGAGGAGGTACAAACTAATTAGATTGCCATATCAAAAGCCCTAATGTTGAAAACCCAATTGAAATATCATTAAGTTTCAAAGACCTCTTGCAAATTTCCACAAAATAATTGTTATATGGATAAAGGCGTATGTAAATACCTATGGTACTGTATCAAAATATTCTTGATCAGAGTCCTGTAGCCTAATTGCTTCAAGCATTGACAACCCCTTCCATTGCAAAATCCATCTCATTAGGTATGCCTTGATCCCACAATTGAATCTTCTTGCTGGAATCTACTAACCACAGGTTGCACCCACAGATCTAGATGCCCCCATCTCTTGAGGGATCTCTTTCTAGTGACAACGGCCTTCATCGTCCCTATTCATCTCCCTCTTCATTCGAACACATAAGTTCCCTAGCACCAAAAATGTTATATTGTATTTCAATTCCATTTCATTTCCTAGTCCTAATTTAATTTTGAATTTAAGTCATTAAAGCTGAACCAAACCAACATTTTCCTTTTAGGAGTCTAATTGAGGTTTAATTAAGGTTTTGTTGAGTTCATTAAGTGGGCATTGTGATCAAGATTAAGTGGGTTTAAATCAAGCTCAATTTGGATTTGTTCTAACACATTTAGGGTTGAACCCAATTTGACTTGGGTTGAGCTAGTTCGATCATGTCTCAGTTTGGGTTTAGTTGAGTTTAGAGGATCACTTACGAAATATATTCTTCTCTCCATTCCCCACCATAACCCCACACCCAACCCATCTCACTCACTTATTTTGTCTCATAACCTACCTCACATCACTACCTAGATCTCGATCAAGTGGCAGTGCAATTGAAGCCACCAACAAGCAGCAATGCATCCAGTAGTTCAAGCTCTTCTTCCCAATCCCTCTTCTCTCATCTCTCATGTCATGTTGTCCCCATGACACCACACCAAACCTTGACCACAAGTAGCATGATCTTCATGCCAGCAAACAAGTTTCTCTCTCCTCCAACAGCCTAGATATTCCCTTTTTCTTTATCTTCCTCTCTCAATCTCTCTTCCTTCTCTACTTGTGATGGCAGCATCTCCTGAAGTCATGAACAACATTCATAAGCTATTAAATGGTTGATACTTTGCCTTTTGGATTTGATCTTATTTATCCTCCCTTTGATTATAGATTTGGGGTGTTGAGTAGATTTCTTGATCCGATCCATTGAATCTCTCGATTAAAGGTCCACTGAAACTAATTAAACTTAGATAAGGTCTCCTTAGTCATCACTTCCCTATTTGTGATCAGTTTGGGGTGATCAAATTTTATCTTTCATCCAAAACTTCTATTGCTTCCTTGATTGAGGTAGTTGTAGGGTAAGAGTTATATTTTGCTTTTAATTGCCGCTTTTGGTTGTTTTAATTGTTAATGTTGGTTCAATTGTGTTGAGTAGACACTTTTCTTATGGATATCTGTTTTATCTTTTGATCATAATTGTTCCTTTTATTGTGCATTGATGTTTACTTGATTATTTAACGAGGTTTACAGGTTGTTTTGTTAATGTCGGTGCATTGTATTTTAGTTTAAGTTAGGATGTGGAAGTTGAAATCAAGGTTGGATTCATGTCCTAAATATTTTGATGTGTAGGTTTAGTGTTGATTAGTGTAATTTTAAGTTCATTCTTAGTTGTTTGTATGTGCAGAGGCCCATCCAAGAGCACATCGGTCTCATTTGACTCTTTTTCTCTGACTCTTTTCGTCAGTGCATAATCAAGTTGTAAATTCCTTCTTTTAATAACCACTGTTGTGCATAAATGATTAAGATGAATTGTGTAATGATAATCATTAAATTATTGCCCCTTTTTTGCATGAATGATTAAGTTGAATTGTGTGATGACGATCATTATATTGTTGTTCCTTTTTAAAAAGGGGATAAAAGTGATAATTAATAAGCAAGAGAGGTGAAACTAAACTGATCACTGGTGTATAAGGTTGGATAATATTTAATGCTAAGTTTTTTTTCCTTTTATATTATGTTTCCATTGTGGACTATCATATAGGATTTCGCACAGGAAAACTTAGGGAGTGGGTTATTAAATTATTACATGGTGATTCGTTGGCTCATCTTTTAAGAGTTATCTTTTTAAGTTGCTTCACCTTGCATGCTTAATGTTGATTTTTATTACGATGCTTCATGCTTTTTATATGCTAAAACTTAGGCCGTGTAACTCATCGTTTAATAAATTGTTAAATTAGCACAACATTTACTAAATGGTGATTTTTTTAATACACTGTTAATTAGCACAAGATTTACTAAATGATCATATAGGTTAATTGTACAAAACTAATGATACTTGAAAACCAATCATATGTTAGATGTGAAAAATACTACATTATATAGTAAAAATGGAAAAACACATCTAATGTCAAACCACCAAAGTAAGTAAACCACTAGATGGTGACCTTTTAATACGGTGTTAAATTAGTGCATGATTTAATAAATGGTCACATAGGTTAATTCCTCAAAACTAACCATACTTCAAAACTAATCCTACCTTAGATGTGAAAAATACTATACAATGTAAATAGTCAAAATGGAAAAAAATACATTTGAATGGGGAAACCACCAAAGTGAATATACCACTATTATAAATAATGAAACAAATGTTAAAAAGTAATTACTTCGAACCTAGTCATACGATCCAGGCTTTTACCCATATGCGAGCTACACAAGTTCGGCCTATATGGTATGATTTACGAGCAATCATTTTTACATGCTACATTATTTATCTATCACTAATGAAGGCTTCAACATACATGTTAAATGACACTTTTCATACTCTTTATTCTATGAATTTGACTCTAATAATCCTTCTTAATCAATTATTTACTTTAAAAAAATGTAAAAATGGATAAATATAGATATAATTACATGTGTGATTACAAGTGATATTCAGAGAAAACTCTTATATACTTAAGTGGAACCCATATGCTAATATGTGAATCGTAACACGCACTGATCCTTGAATTGTTAATTAACATTGTAATTTATGCAAATCCCTTCTATTTCCCATTTAGCAACTTTGTGCTCATTCTATGTTTTTCTTGGCCTCTAATTTGCAAGAGTGGCCAGTATCTAAGATCCTAGTCAACTTAGAGATTCCCAAACAAGTTAAAAACTACTTTTATTGAATAATAATTTTGTCACATTTCTTTCAGCATTTTACTCTTGCAGAGCTCGATGTCCTTTTGCCTACAAAATGATACTTGTAGCATTCTCCTTTCTTAAACAAGTTACACTTGTTTTAACTCATAAATTAATAAAATGCATGTTTATTTTATAGCCTTGTGATATCTATTTTGTGTTACTTCTTGCCATCATGGTTGTGGATATTGCTTTGTAGCAAATTTTCACCTCCTTGTATAAGGAAGTATAGCCCAGATTGCAATGCAGGACCCTAGTCATATGCTAATTCTAAGCTTCATGTACAAGGCAGACTTGGTTACCTTCTCTCTGCCACATCAAACAGATCGCTATATGCATTGTTTGAATCCTTTTGAGTTCCACCTACAAACCACAAGGAGAAGAAGAGGAACCCCCTCAACTTACAAACATCTCCATGATGCACATCTCGACCTCACCCCTCTCCTTAACACATGCTTGAAAATACAAGCACAATCTCCGGACGATCTCACAATCTCATGGGGCTATCTTCTAGTGATGAACCCTTGTGACAATAGTCTCCTAGAATAAGATAGCCATCATCCAAAGATTGTCTTCTGAAAACAAGTCTTCTGCAGTCTCTTTCAGACCTTTTTATAGATAAACCACATTCTAAAACAAGTGTTCCAATTCTTCCAAAGTACTTGTTGGCGGTTAGTTCTTTCTTCAATGGATAATAGATCGTTCTCTCCTTTATGTGGCCTTGTTGTTAATGATCAGCTGCCTTCAAGCCATTTGCCTAGCTGACTAAGCTTACATGGCAACACCCTACAAGGATTATAATGCTGACAAGAAAACAAATAACGCAAAAAAGAACATAATTTTAAAGAAAATAAATTCAAAAAATTCCAAATTGGTGGATTCGCAATAAAAGAATAAAGTTTGAAAATTATTCAAGATTGTCCGTGCAATAAATTGGACATTTAATTTTTTACATTTGGTAATTGGAATTTTTATTTTGATAATAAATAGGGAATAATTATAACCACTATTACAATTACTATATTCTATCTATTTACAATATTGTATTTTCATAGTTGCTATTAAGTTGATTCTATAAAAGAAATCTATCTTCAAATTAATATAATTTTTAATTTGTCTTCTCCGTGCGTGTGAGTTTTTCCCTCAAGGTGAAGTGATTATCTTCTTTGCTCCATCAACATTTTAATGGTTTGATGGAAGGGGAGCTTGGCGCAAGGTAAAAGTTATTGCCATATGACTTAAAGGTCACAGGTTCGAGTTATGAAAACAACCTCTTGCAAAACAAGATAAGGTTGTGTACAATAGATCCTTCCCCGGAACCCTGCATTGATAGGAGCTTCATGCGCCAGATTACCCTTGAATGGTTCGACGATTCAATTTTAGTATTGCATCAGATCTTGGCCAACAAAGTAATATGTGTGGGATTTTTAACAAGACCACCTTTTCCATAGTTCAGGCATGACATTCTCAACTCTGATAGCATCATTGAAAATCATGAAAGGGTAAGATTCCACATCATTCATCATAACAATCTTTGTTCTACGAACCTTGTCTCCCTTCTAAAAGATGACTTTGTCTAAGCAAAAATTCCCAGGATTGCCTTCCTAGAGGTCATGGATTTGAATCCTGAAAATAGCCTCTTGCAAAGCAAGGTAAGAATGCGTACAATGGATCCTTCCTCGGGACCCCGCATGGCAGGAGCTTCGTGCACCGGACTGCCCTTTTGCCTTCCTGGAAGTATACCCTCCAAATCAACACAATATTTGAGGTGTATTCACAATACGGGCCACTAAGAGTGCACCTTGCCAGCTCATGACATACATGGCAAATATCTTTTAGATTCAGAGCTATTGGGTATAAGTCTAGTAACATTTCAGCTTTCTCTAATCTTATGTCTATAACACATCCTAGCAATGTCACTTTTTGGAACGATCCCTCTAAACGATAAAGGACATTAGGAAAGTTATTTTCACCAAATTCGTCTCACTTTCTTATGTATTTTACACCCTGGAATTTCATTTCAATTTATTATTTACAAGCAAACTTACTAAATTATTATTATGTATAATCAAAGTCATTAAATCATTGAATTGTTTTATTGACCAAGATTAATGCATATTAAAACGGTGATAGATGCAATGTGTGAATCTAGAGGATTACGCCAATTAACCAAGACTGTGCCTTCTTCTATCATAGTGGTTAAATTCTCTCCTCTATAGATTTCAACATCTAGAACTCCCCAATCTGTTAGTAAGATTTATTAACTCGTTTATTAGAATTTAAGTAAAAAATTATAATATGGTCATCCAATCAAGCATTCAAAAAATTTAATATATTGCACATTTTCCTTGTACGTTCTCCTCCTGTAGTGGCTAAGTCCTCTCCTCTTCAGACACAGTCATCTAGGACTCCCCAATTTGTTAATATGATATATTAACTGAAGATTAATTAGAATTATGCCCAAAAAAATACAAAATGTCATTCTAATATAGCATTCAAAATCCTGATCTATAAAATTTTACAATTTAATAATAAACTTAAACATCATGATGTTTAAACCAAATTCAATTTAGTTCAATTTCTAAAATATCATCATAAAAATTTAAGTTAATCCAATTCGGCTTTGTTTGGTTCAAACCAAATGAGCACTCCTACTCTTTCTCATCATACAACAAAAGTTTTTTGTTGCATCATCACCATGAGCAATGTTTAAAATCTCTAGCCATGCTGGCGTTTCAATCTCTGACCACAATGATACTAGTTTTGACATCATATCATATTGTGCCAATATGGTTTCATTGTATAATTAAATTAGTAATAAGGACAAGATTAATTTTACTTAATATAAATTATAATTTTTAATTAGATTTTTTACATAATAATTAATAAGACTGCTTAAATAATTTATGTTTGTTATTTTATTTATATTTGCTGATTAATTTGATCACCTCAATTTTTAGAAATTAAATTTTAATTTTTTAGCTTTAGTAACTACTTATACATTGTAAAATTTATATTTATAATCTTTTCAATTTTTCTAGCTAGAACCTTGAAATGAACAATAAAAAAAATAGTCCTAGTCCTCTACAAATAGCAGCATGATTTGCTTTTGAATTTCTATGGCATTGGAAAATTTTCAAATTAAAAGACCCAAAGGACTTTCGTTGTTAAGAATATAATTTTCTTTATAAGTATGTAATTGTATTTGAAATTTATTCATACGCATTTGTTAAAACTTTGAGTACTAAATATTGATGAAACCTATATAAAAGCCCAGAATGCAGTAAAATAATTCAAAATTCTATACTTTGATTTTGATTTAGTTTTATTTTTCCACGCAACTACAATTATTAGAGTGGATAAAATATAACAATATCCAAAAAATTTCAATTTTTAAAAACTAGAATTATATTATAAGTACAAAATTTTTAAAAATTAAAAAATGAAACTTATTCAGGACTTAACCCCATTAAAAATTTATTAAAATCCATTTCAAATTTTAAAAATGTTATACTTTCAAATTGAAGTAAATAAATTTTTTTGAAAGAAAATTAAACAAATAATCATTGCACATCAACTGCACTAATTATATATTAAATAAAATAAATTAAAAATAATTAAATAAATAAATAAATTATTAACTTAATCAAAGTGTTTTGTCAAACTCTAATTGTTCTTTAACACAAATCAAAGCCAAAAGAAAACATAAAGGAAGAGGAGACATGTTCTCACCAAACTTTAATTTTCACAACACTTGCTCACACAATGACTTTCTTAGCGTCACCAACGTTCAGATTTGAAAAATTAAATTGTTGATGTTAGGTACCAAATTTTATCCTATTTAATTTGTTACATTTTATAATTATTTCTTTAAAAATTTAGATAACTAATTAATCTAAATGAAGCTAATATTTTAAATTTTTGGATCAAGTAAAGATCAATTTAGAGTTAGATGGAGGTCTTCAAATAGACAGTGATTATGATCACGTGGGTTAAATCCAACTCAATTTTAATTTATTTTGGTCAATTTAAGATTGAACCGAGCTTATATATAGGATAGTCTAGCTCAATTGTATTAAATTTTCTTTTATATCTCTACTCAATGGTGGAACCATCTTAAATCCATCTCCTCTCCGTCACAATCAACTACATCTACCATCCGCTGTTGCACCTGGCACCCCACGTGCTCGTTGCCCATTCTCTCCAAGGTACTCTTCTCTTTCTTGGTCTCTCTTTCCTACCCCTCCCTCCCTCTCTATTTCCTCTGCAAGCCTCTTCCCCTCTCTACCTCCACCATTAAACATTACTCCAATGTTGAAAGCCCTCAGGGCAAATCCAGATGGCAAGCGCAGCCGTGTTAAGGTTTGAAAGGTCAAGGGGTCGATTCCTGGAGGTGACGACCAGGCTACCGATGACTCCGCATTTCTGCGCTAGCCACCTGGGACCTGATTTACCCCCCTCCACACGTAGGGGCAGTGGTGGGGGGCCGCTAATGTGGCGGTTCCACATTTTTCCAATGTTGATGTTGAACATAAGAACCAATAAATTTTGCTTGTCATCGATTAGCATTGCTTGGCAAGCCAAAGGCAAGCTACAAGAGATGGGATGTAGTATTGCCCTGTGATTGCACATAGGAATTAGTTAGTCCATCTTTAGGCAAGTTTATGTTAGTTTTGGTGGACAGGCACAAAACTCAATTGGAGGCTAGAAAACACAGAGATACATGATATTGACTATATTAATGGTTTTCACCAATACTTAAACTTGTTTCAATTCATCATTTCCTCTTGTCATAACATCAATATTGTTATTTCGATTGGATATTTATGTTGAATGGGAGAAGTATGTTCTAATATATAAATTAAAAATAATAATTCCTAAAGCATACGATTTGTAAATTCAATTTTTCTCATACAGTTTCACATGCTTAAAAATGAAATGAATCATTGAATGTTCCACATCACCTTTCAATTAGGGGAGTGAATTCTCATTAATTATGGGAATGCCATTATCATAGGCAATAAGGAAGCATGAATCACCAGGCTAAACCTAAAATTTCAAATAAAAGATTTAGACAACCTAAATTATTTTCTACGAATTGAGGTGTTTAGAGGAAAACATTCATATATAATAGCAAAAATATGTACTTGATATATGCTTACAAACATAGTTTGAAATCTCGTACTATGTTGAATGACATGATCAAAACATATTGTTCTGACTCAATACTATTTTGCACTTGATATAGCTAATTTATGCTATGTCATTATATCAATCATGTAGATAAATGTGTACATTTGACACCCCTTGACATGCGACAAAATGTGTAAAGATAAATTAAAATAATGTTTGTTAATTTTTCGTACATTTTGTTCATACAATATAATGTTGAAACTGTATCATTCCAATGCAAAATAAAGTACAAAGTTAGGTATATAATTGTGTTCTCTTTTATTGTTTCATTTCCTTAATCCTTCCTCCTTCCTTTCCAATTTTCCACCAGCATGGTAAGTATTGCTCCAGTCAAAATCAGAAACACCAGCACAATTAGAAATTGTGAACATTGCTTATAGATAGGGGAGGGAAATAGTCAAGTCCATATATAAAAACCCTCGATCGTGAATTTATCAAAAAAAGAACTCAAACTCGAAATCTCAAGTCAAATAAAATATTATGTGTTTTCAATCTTTTTAATTTTTTTAAGGTATTTTGAGTTTTTTTAGGTTACTTGGATTTTTTTTCAAAATCATTAAAAAAAATAGTCATTTTGATTCTTTTTACTACTTTATAAATGATCACTATATACTATGCAACCCAACTCAGAAGAGAGTATTTTACATCACTAAAATGCAAATCAAACCCAAAAACTCAAATTTTAGGTCAAACCAATTTGATTTTTGGTTTATGTTGGAGCTATTGATTCTTTTCATCGACCTCTAGTTATAAAGACTAGTATGCTTGGTGTTAACCCTCTTCCTAATTTTATAGATCCAAATGCCAAACTAATAGAAAGGCAAGGGAATTCATCATCTAATCTAGGAAAATATTGTTGATTGGTTAGTTAATTGAATTGTCTTACCATTACTAAACGTGACTGCAAAATTTCCTAAATCTCCATCTGAATGTCATTGGGAAGCAATAGTAATGATATTCGATATTTAAAGACCACACCACAAAAAGTCACCTAATTACAGGGTATATTGTGACATGGGTAAATTCCCTCACAAACAGATGATCCACATCATGCTATTTCTTTAGGGAGAGTGTAATATCTTGGAAAAGCAAAAGATAGCCTACAGTAGCTAGAACAAAGGATACTGTAAACTTCAGGGCTATTGCCCTTGACATTTGAGTTTATTTAGCTCGTAAAGTTTTAAGTCAGTTTAGGTTTTTGTCCTACCAAATTAATAAACCTATATAGTGATAATCAACCTATCATGCACATTATCTCCAATTCAATATTTCATTAAAGGGGAAAAACATAGAGATGGATTGTTATTTTGTTGAGAGAATATCCAATCTGAGGAGATCATTGCTTCTTTTGTTAGTTCCAATGAGATACTAGCATATTTGCTAACTACCATTAAGAGGTTCAAAACTAAGTATATTTGACTCAATCGAAGGCTTTATTGTATCTTTAAACCAACTTAAGCAAATCTTGAGGTATATATAAGGATTATTATTTTTAGATTTCCACACAATAATTGACATATAGGTAGACCAGACTACCTAGGGCATAGTACCAAAATATTTCTCAACTATAATATTCTCAATTTGGCCATCACTTTAGATTGACTACATTTCATCATGGATTTTTATTCGCTTGCCCTTTCGATTTATCATTGATAACAAGAATTTGGGCAAAAAAAAAACATCAGTTTTGCTTGCACTCTCAATGTGTCAAAGTTTCAGAGGCTAACTTGCAACAATCAAAGTGGCAAGATTAAATTGAAAATAAATTAAATTTTAAATTTTCAAGCCATACTAAGTTTCTGAAAGGCAAACAATGCCCCCAAAAAGTAGGTTCTTATAGACTTTATACTGACAGATTTTTCACAAATAATCTTGTTAATATGTCATAATATGTTATTCTGTCAAAGAAGCAATAATTACAAAACTGGTGCAGGAGATCACTTCTCACCTAAGAGCAACTTCCTTCCGTACAGCATATCGTATCTTTTTGTCAAAGTTGCGCTCTTTCCTCTTCTCACGGAACCTCATCAGTGAAGCAACTCTGTGAGGGAAATTCAAGCGCTGTAATGCACCAGGAGAGCAAGCTGCAAAATTAAGCACCCTCCCAGCCATCCAGCAATACATAAACGATACTTTTTTGTCTACTAAGTACCTTGTTCAATTGATTAGATGCTGATGGCATTGAGGCCGAGGTGGCAGCAATTTCACGTCCCCCCAACAACAAAAGAACAGCTTGAACCTATGGAAAAAAATAGTAGATACCAATAAAATAAACAACACATAATGCTATAAGATGCCTATCTACTGGAGAACCGGAGACAGCACGCAAAACTGTCACCTTTTCAGGTGAGACAGAGTCGAACACATAGACTTCCCCGTGGAACGACAGCGTCAGCTGATTACTAGCAACAGGAGGCACGATAATGGCATTTTGATCTCCTAAGCCTCCGTGATCATGAGCCACATCACCTTCCATAGCCTCCCCCTCAACAGCACCGTCGAGATCTTCCTCAATGCCATCACCGGCTGTACCATTGCCCCTGTCATGTCCATACGATTGCAGTGCCCTGGCGTCCGCGGCGGCGATCAAGTGGCCTTCGCCACCGGCCGACTGACGCACGAGGTGATCCGTCTTCAAATCGGAGGGCTGGCCAGGATTTGAACACATCCCTCTTCCCTCTTCGGCTACAAAAAGCTCGAGATCAAAAACAAAAAAGCTCTAGCTCCAGACCCAAAAAAAAAAAAAAAAAAAAGTTCCAACTTTTAAAGGATATAAGCAATTGTTCGGTTCCGCGTGAAGCAGAGACGATGGAGAAGGACGTGGTCTGATGCGCTTCGATGGCAGTCCACCATCAAGATTCCTGGGAGGACTAATCTTGAGAAAAAGCGGAGGAAGAAACCCTAGAAATCGGGGTGGAGCAGCGCGATCGAGAAGTGGAAGCTAGAGGCACGTCGGCATAGCGGAGGAACAACAGCCACGTGTCGTCGTCAAATCGAGGCCGTGGAATGCAAAACGTATGGTTGAAGTGGATGTCCGTACATACAAAATATCAGACGTATTTCACGGCCATTAAAATTTCAAAATTTACGACACCGGGATTTTCGATTCGAAATTCGCCGTCATCCCGCCGCCGAACCCACTTAGTCAATTTTTTTTTTATTATTCTGCACCAAAGAACCGTCGAGTTCAAATTTAGATTATTGAACTCCCTCTAAATATAAATTGAATATGTTCAAATTATTTAAATTCGATTTCACGATTAATGGATCTCTTCCAATTAAAAGTATTGATTTATTGGACTTTCTCCGAGATCAATATGGACAGAAGTACAATTAGATGATATATATTGAATGTATATATTTTAATAAGTTAACAACCTGTTGTATATGTAAATATTCAATTAGTTAATTATATAAAGTGATAATTATACATTTGATATATAATGGGTATTGTTGATACCTAACATTATGACTATGAATGACTTGTTGACTCTCTCCAAGATTATTCTTAGTCATAATAAATATCAATCCACTAGGAGATAATCTACCATCTCTCGAATTCAAAGTGAGAACTATTGAATTTGATAAAAATAATGGGAGTTTCTTGTTAATGTAAATTTTTTACATTATTATAAATGCATCTCTCTTATATATCTCTTTTTGTATGTCTGAGTATTAATTAGAACAGCATATCGACCTCCATTAACTTACGTTCTATTTTGGACAACAACAAATTCATTGGGTCAAACTTCTTGGACTGATTTCGCAACCTGAGAATTGTTCTCAAGGCTAAGAAGCTAGCTTATGTTCTTGAAGAAGTTCTTCCCTAACCTCTTGCAGACAATGTATCTGGTGATCAAAAGTTGGCTTACCAAAAATATGTTGCTGACTCAAAGATGGTGAATTACATTATGCTAGCGTCGATGTCTCCTGAGTTGCAGAAGCAACATGAGCATATGGATGCTAATACAATTGTCTTCCATTTTCTAGAGTTATTCGATGAGTAGGCGTGATCTAAAAGGTTCGAGATCACCCAACTCCTCTTTCACTCGAAGATGCAGGAGGGTTCATCTGCAGTGTAGTTTGCACTAAGGATGAATAACTATATTGAGCGATTGGGATCGTTAGGGTTTTTCATGGACCATGAATTAAGTATTGACTTAATTTTTCACAATCTGACTGGTAGTTATTCACAATTTGTGATGAACTATCAGATGAATAAGATTGAGTACACAATTCCTGAATTGATCAATATGCTTAAAACAGTGGAGTCATCTGTTACTAAATAACAGAAGGCGGTGATGTTGGTTGACTCCTCAAAAGAAAGGTTCTAAGAGGAAGTAAAAATCAAAACTAAAGGGAAGAAAAATACAAAGGAGGAAGAATTAACTCCCAAAGGCACCTGCCCTCATTGTGGCAAGGATGGGCACTGGAAGATAAATTACAAGCAATATCCGGAGTAGATGAAGCAGAAAAAGACATCTGATGCCCAATCTACTTTAAGTATATTTGGTATCGAATGTCATACTGTTTCTTCTAACACTTAAGTATTGGATACTGAGTGTGGCTCACATATATATAATGACATGCAAGTGCTTAGGAACATAAGAAGACTGGTTAAGGGAGAAACAGATCTAAGAGTTGGCAATTGAGCAAAAGTTATTGTTGTAGCCAAGGATATTTATATGTTGCGACTTCCTATGGGACTAGTTTTAAAGTTGGATGGTTTTTTTTATATTCCTGCATTAATAAAGAACATTATTTCTATTTTATGTTTGAACAAGAAATGTTATCATTTGACGTTTACTAATAATTGTTTGTTACATTACGTTAAATGGTGTTCTTTATGCTACTGGAATATTAAATAATGGAATCTACACGTTAGATACGTCCAACGAGATATTCAATATCGAATCAAATAGCAAACGCACTAAGTTAGATAATCAGTTAACCTCACAATTATGACATTGTCGTCTTGGCCATATAAGCAATGAACGCATGTCCAAACTGCATAAACTTGACATTTTGGAGTCTTATGAATTAGATTCATTAGACACATGTGTTTCATGCTTAAAAGGAAATATGACTAAGTTACCTTTTAGTGGAAAAGGTGAATGAGTAATTGAGGTATTGAGCCTTATACATACTGATGTATATGGACCAATGTCAACTCATGTCATTGGAGGTTATAGCTACTTCATTACTTTTATCGATGATTATTCACGATATGGGTATTTATATCTGTTAAGATACAAATTTGAAGTCTTTGAAAGGTTTAAAGATTTCAAAAAAGAAATAGAGAAACAACTTGGGAAAAGTATTAAAGTACTTCAATCAAATTTAAGTGGTGAATACTTAAGCCAAGAGTTTCAAGATTATCTAAGGGATAATGACATCTTATCCCAAAGGACTCCACCTTACACATCACAACATAATGGTGTGGCTGAAAGGCAAAATCGAACCTCGTTGGACATGGTTAGGTCAATGATGCAACATGCAAGTCTTCCAAAACCTTTTTGGAGTTACGCACTCGAGATCGCTGTTTACTTGTTAAATAGAGTCCCGACTAAGGCAATCTCTACTACTCCATATGAGATGTGGAATAGTAGAAAACCTCATTTATCTTATTTGAAGATGTGGGATTGTCCTACTTATGTGAAGAGGGCAGTATCAGATAAGCTGGAGGCTAAGTCTGATAAATGTTTATTTATTAGTTATCCTAAGGAAACGAGAGATTACAAATTTTATCATCCCTTGGAATAGAAAGTGTCTGTTTCATACTATATTCCTAAAGAAGGAGTTTCTCTTACAGGAAAACATTGGGAGTGAGATTGAACTAAGCGTAGTTCAAGAGACTCCAATAGACATAGAAGAGATACCGAGTCAAGAACTACAGCTGATTACTCATTTAGATGAGGTAATAGCTGAACATGATACTACACCACTTCCTCGTAGATCTAGTAGGACATGTAGGATTCCTGAGAGATATAGATTTCTCATAAGTGGATCTAATTGTTGGTGCAATCGACCCAGGTTACGATTGACCAGACTCGAATTTGACTCGAGTAGTATTTTGATGTTGATGTTTTGATGTTTGACGATGAGTTGACCATTGTTTGATAATGGGTTGACTATATGATTGACATGAGGTTGACCATATGATGGAGAAGTTCAAGTGGGACACTTAGCACGGAAAGTCCAAGTATGGATCTTAGCAATGGTAAAGTTCAAGTCTTGAGTACTTGGCATGGAAAGTCCAAGCATAGATCTTGGCAAGGAAAAGTCCAAGCTTGAGTCTTTGTTAGTAATATATGAGAGATGTCCTAAGGCAATCGCCTTATGTATGAACCATTTATATGATAAATGAAGATTCACTATTTGAGTGTACATGTTTCATGTATTTGATTGGATCTTAAACTCATTTACTGAATGTCCACGATACGATTCATAGCATGAGAGAATTTATGATTGGATCACAACTAGTGAGTATCTCTACATGTGTAATTGTGATGTATCAGAATTATCCCTAGTCGATGAATTGATGGAGTTGGACACCATCAATTCTGTCGAGACTAGCACGAGGTATACTCCTTGGTGTATCCAAGCAGCTGATTTTTACTGGCTGGAGACATTGTGATGTCCGGAGTTAATCGTGGATGCTAGTTATGGTAACTAGTTCATTGGAGTGACCAGCCGTAAGACTTCATATGGTTCTCTGCATATATAGATATGTCAATGTTCTTCTTGTAGCTTAAGTGCGATGTTCCTTTGACTTGCGGTATTCAAGTCATCTTGATCATAGAGACTTATGCTTTGACATCTTAAGCAAACATCTCTAAGGAGATGTGGACCCGGGATGATTGGGTATAAGTCGAAGTGATCGAAGGTGTTTGAATAGCCTATAAAGGATTCACCACTCCTTGCGAGGAGAAGTATACCCATGGCCTCTCGTCGGATTGTTACTAAAGTCTTTGGCCAAAGCATTACATGTTTAGAGTAAGGTACTTTTCGATACATGTGCAGTAACTAGAATCCGTAGGACGAGGAAATGATACTTGGGCTAGGTGTGACGTAGTCAGCCTAGTGGGGACTGACACTATAGACCATGTCATGAACCAAGTGGGTATAAGATGAGTGAAGGGAATGGGGTACGATTCATTCGAGTTGCTGAAGGGTTTCAGAAATAGTTATGGATCAACCGTTGATCTTTTCGGTTAATTGGGGATCATGATGTACTACTAGGTACCACTCATGATCGTTCTATAATTAATGGTTAATTATAGACGGCCAACATAAACCGAGAACCTATTTGGTCACACGCACAACGAGCATAATCCGAAGGATTTAAAACGAGCTTGAGAATGAGATTCTCAGACCGAGAGAAACTAAGTTTGGTTGGACCAAACAAGAAGCGAGCATGAAATCGTTTCAGTCGCAATGGAAGCGTGGATGAGCCGTGTCTTATGAAGACATAATGGATGAACCAAAATGGTTTGGTTCTAATCCAATGGAGGAGAATAAACCAAAGGGTTTGGTTTATTTTAAACGAATGAACCAAAGTTGGTTCGGTTCGTTTTAACTTAAAATAAACCATCATGGTTTGGTTTATTTTAACTTATATTAATGGAGCGGGTTAACGAGCCTTATGGTTATAATCCAATAACCATTAAGAGAATTAGTTCTCTATAAAAGAGGGCTTCAGGATTTGTTAAGCCCTAATCCAAAACCCTAACCTAAGAGTTGCCGCCCACCTCCCCTTGGTGATTTTCGGCGCCAACACCTCCATTGTCACCGCCCAGCCCCTTGTGTCGCCGTCCAAATTGTTATCGGCGTCCAAGCTTCGGCCGGTGATCCTCCGGCAACTCTCTGGTGATATCCTTTGGGTTTGGCATCAAGGTGAGCTTCATCCTACCTTTTTGGCTGACCCTAATTCCTCCACCAAAGCTGTCCAGTTTTCTGGACAGCTTGTTTCCCTCTCGTCGGAGCGTCGTTTGGACGACGGTTGGAGCTTCGACAGCGCCTAACTTACCGGGGATTCGATCTCCGGTAATCCTCATAGGTGGAGGACGAAGGATTCGTCAAACGGTTGACGAATACCTCTCCGGAGAAGCGAGTTTTGAGGACTCGTCTTTGGATCCGAATTTGGATTCGGATCGTGATCCTCTCTCGATCACGTCGTCTTCAACACGAGGCTGGTAACCCGTACGAAGACGAAGCTCGTGACTTTGTGAAGTCATCCCGAAGATACTCGGCGTGGATACAGATAGAGACGATTCTAGCGAGGATCGTTCTGGTTGATGTCGTTCCCGCTACACATGATACGAAAGGTATACGTAGTTAAATTTCCTTTTATTGCAAAATTTAAATTTACGGTTATGTCTACACATGTTGTACTATGCATGTGTGTGATGTGTGTGTTGTAATAAATGTAGATTTATTATTTTTTATTTCTTCCGTTGTGCACATGTTTACGAAACATGTTCGAACACACTCGCCGCGGTACCGGAAACCCAACAGTGGTATCAGAGTCGAGGTTGTGTTTCGACATAATCGTAAAATGGTTTTGCGATAGCCATAATGATATTTCTGGAAATTTTCTACTTTTGAAAAGTTAGAAGTATTTATGGAAATTTTTCAATTTTGGAAAGTCTAGAAGTATTTATGGAAATCTTCCATTTTGAAAAGTTGGAAGTATTTATGGAAATTGATATTTTCTATAAATAAAATATTTGATTAGATTTTGAAAATTTGTTTCCTAATTTAATCATGATTTGATTTGGGAAATCAAATCTTAAAATATTTTATTTCCATAAGTAGTTTTGATGATTTAGGAAATTGGTTTCCTAAATTGACTTTCCTTAATCAATTATTTCCATAAATAGAATATGTGATTATATTTGAAAATTTGTTTCCTAATTTAATCATGATTTGATTTGGAGAATCAAATCTTAAACATATTTTATTTCCATAAATAGTTATGACAAATAAGGAAATTATGTACATGACATAATTGTATGTCATGTAATTGCATTAGATGCATATCATTATGTCATGCGTGTCGTGACATGTAGATGTATGTCATGTATGTCATGCCATGTAGATAATAGTTATTTGCATGCAAAGAGGATGAGACATAAAAACTCTTACTTAATATTAAAGCCTACACCTTCCATTAATATGGATTTAGAACCCAGAGTTAGTTTCTTGTTTGGGTTGTTGGACTCTCTCGAGCGCTCGAACGAACATGTTCAAACCATGGAATAGTTTAATACTAATATGGTAAGAGTCGAGAGGTCAATCGTTAGCTTTGGTTGTTGGACTCTCTCAAGCTGGGCTAATTGGTTGAATGCTCTAACCATATTAAAACTATTTCTCGATTAATGGGTTGGCTTTAACCTGGAGCATCGGCTTGTTGGACTCTCTCCAAGGTCGATGTAAAGGGAGGTGAAGTTGGGTGCTATGCATATGATGCATACTTGTTAATGTGTTAACAACCCGATGTATGTGTGAACATTCAATTAGTTGATAGCACATTGTGATAGTTGCATATCGTGATATGCAATCGGTATAGTTGATACCTACCAGTCGTAGTTATGAATGGCTTGTTGGACTCTCTCGAGGTTGTTCATAATCTATGATGGATATCGGCCATTCGGAGATGGACCTCGATCTCGAAGTGATTTTGGGTTTTTGAAATTTGAAAAATGAATGGGATTTATAAATGTATATTGATGCATTTTAAAATCATTTTCTCATATATGCTCATTTTGTATTTCTAGGTGATCGATTGATCATAGCGTCTTTGAATTTGCGCACTATTTTGGATTGAACAAGTGGTGGGCTAACTTCTTATGCGGCTTAGAAACCTGAGAATTGTTCTCAAGGCGGAAAAGCTAGCATATGTCCTTGAAGAGCCTCTTCCTAACCGTCCTAAGGACGATGCAACTCCAGACCAAATGTTGGTCTATCAGAAGCATGTGGCAAATTCTGAGCTGGCGAGTTGCATCATGCTAGCGGCGATGGTACCTGAGCTGCAAAAGCAGCATGAGCATATGGATGCTAATACTATGGTCTTCCATCTTCATGAGTTGTTTGATGAGCAAGCGAGATCCGAAAGGTTCGAGGTCTCCAGGCTCCTCTTCACCACGAAGATCCAAGAAGGTTCGTCTGTAGTGCAGTTTGTGCTAAAGATGAACGGGTACATCGAGCGGCTAGCCACCCTCGGGTTTGTGATGGATCATGAGTTAAGTATTGACTTAATTCTGCATTGTTTGCCCAAGAGTTTCTCACAATTTGTGATGAACTATCGGATGAACAAATTAAAATCCACTATTCTCGAGCTCCTCAATATGCTAAAGACTGTGGAGCCTTCTGTGAAGCATGAGGAGAAGGCGGTTCTGTTAATTGATTCCTCAAAGAAAGGTTCTAAGAGGAAGGCAAAAGAACAGAAGAAAGGGAAGAACAAAAGGGCAAAGAAGGCAAAACCAGCACAAAAGGGCACTTGCCATCATTGTGGCAAGGAAGGCCACTGGCGAAGAAACTGCAAGATTTATTTTGAGTCCATGAAGAAGAAGAAGGCATCCGATGCCCCATCCTCTTCAGGTATCTTCGTTATTGATTGTCATTCTATTTCCTTAGACACTTGGGTATTGGATACTGAGTGTGGCTCATATATATGTAATGACATACAGGGGCTAAGGAAAAGAAGAAGACTCGTCAGAGGGAAGTCAAATTTACGAGTTGGCAAAGGAGCAAAGGTTGCTGCGGTCGCCATTGGAACTTATTTGCTGAAGCTCCCTAGTGGACTAGTCTTGGAACTAGATAATTTTTATTGTGTTCCTTCTCTAATAAAGAACATTGTTTCTATTTCCTGCTTAAATAGAAATGGTTTCCATTTGACGTTTAGTAACAATTGTTGTTATATAACTTTGAATGGCGTACTTTATGGAACTGGAACTTTGAGCAATGGCATTTATACGTTGGACGTATCCAGTGACATTTTCAATATCGAAGCGAGCAACAAGCGTGCTCGAAAAGATAATCAATTAGACTCCTACATGTGGCATTGTCGTCTTGGCCATGTAAGCAAGAAACGCATGTCCGAATTACACCGATGTGGAATTCTGGAATCGTTTGAATTGGATTCATACGATACACGCGAATCATGCTTAAAAGGCAAGATGACTAAGTTACCTTTTATTGGAAAAGGTGAACGAGTGGGAGAGTTACTAGGTCTAATACATACTGATATATGTGGACCTATGTCAACTCAAGCTTTAGGAGGCTATAGCTACTTCATTACCTTCACTGATGATCACTCACGGTTTGGGTATGTGTTCTTGATGAAACACAAGTCTGAAGCCTTTGAAATGTTCAAAGAATTCAGAAATGAAGTAGAAAAACAACATGACAAGAGTATTAAAATACTTCGATCGGATCGAGGTGGTGAATACTTAAGTCAAGAGTTTCTTGATTATCTAAGAGACAATGGCATATTGTCTCAATGGACTCCGCCATATACACCACAGCATAATGGTGTATCTGAGAGGCGTAATCGGACCTTGTTGAACATGGTCAGGTCAATGATGAATCATGCGAATCTTCCCAAGTCCTTTTGGGGCTATGCACTTCAGACAGCTGTTTACTTGTTAAACAGAATGTCAACCAAGGTAGTCTCTACTACTCCATATGAGATATGAAATGGTAAGAAACCTCATGTATCTTACTTGAAGATATGGGGTTGTCCAACTTATGTGAAGCGGACTGTATCAGACAAATTGGATGCTAAGTCTGATAAATGTCTATTTATTGGATACCCTAAGGAAATAAGGGGTTACCAATTCTATCATCCTGTGGAACAAAAGGTGTTTGTTTCAAGGCATGCTGTGTTTCTAGAGAAAGAGTTTCTCTTGCAAGAAAACAGTGGGAGTGTCGTCGAGCTTGAGGAGGCTCGAGAGACTCAAATAGACATTGATGAGATACCTGGTGAAGCACAACAGTCGATAACTCATAGTGATGAGCAATCGGTTGGACCTACTGTAACACCACATCTTCGTAGATCTGGTAGAACACGCAACATTCCTGAGAGATATGGATTTCTTATAAGAGAATCGAACGACATGTTACTCATTGATGATGAGGAGTCTACTAGTTATGAAGAAGTGCTAACAAGTTCAGAAAGAGATAAGTGGCTTGAAGTCATGAAGTCGGAAATAGATTCCATGTATGAAAACCAAGTTTGGAACTTGGTTGACCCACCTGAAGGCATCAAGCCTATAGGGTGCAAGTGGGTTTTCAAGAAGAAAACCGACATGGATGGTAATGTGATTACCTATAAAGCTAGATTAGTGGCAAAAGGATATCGTCAAAAACAAGGTGTTGATTATGACGAAACCTATTCGCCTGTAGCTATGCTTAAATCCATTCGGATGCTCCTGGCCATAGCAGCTCATTATGATTATGAGATATGGCAGATGGATGCGAAAACAACTTTCCTTAATGGAAATCTGCTCGAGGACGTGTATATGATACAGTCTGAGGGTTTCACATCGGTTGATAAAACCAAGGTATGCAAATTGCGATGGTCCATATATGGATTGAAGCAAGCATCCAGGAGATGGAATATCCGTTTTGATGAGACGATCAAAAAGTTTGATTTCTCACAAAATCCAGACGAACCTTGTGTGTACAAGAAGGTTAGTGGGAGTGCAGTCGTGTTCCTAGTATTGTATGTCGATGACATATTACTTATAGGAAACGATGTTTCAATCTTCTGATCGATTAAGGTTTGGTTATCAAGACATTCTCCATGAAAGACCTGGGAGAAGCAACCTACATCCTCGGGATTAAGATCTATAGAGATAGATCGAAACGGTTGCTTGGTCTTTCGCAGTCTACATATATAGACCGAGTGCTAAAGAGGTTTAGCATGTCGGAATCTAAGAAAGGTTTCCTACCCATCAGGCATGGGGTACACCTTTCGAAGTCTATGTGTCCGCGCACAGAAGATGAAAGGATTTGCATGAGTAAGATTCCCTATGCATCCGCAATATGATCTATCATGTATGTTATGTTATGTACGAGGCCCGATGTATCGTATGCTCTGAGTGTCACGAGCAGATACCAGTCTGATCCAGAAATGGATCATTGGGTGGTTGTTAAGACGATCCTTAAGTACTTAAGAAGAACTAAGGATGTGTTCCTAATATATGGAGAAGGGGACATGGTGATACTCGGGTATACAGATGCCAGCTTCCAGACAGATAAGGATGATTCCAGGTCTCAGTCTGGATACGTGTTCACCTTGAATGGGGCGCAGTGAGTTGGAAAAGTTCCAAACAAGACACTGTAGCGGATTCTACCACTGAGGCAGAATACATTGCAGCTTCGGAAGCAGCAAAGGAAGCGGTTTGGATCAAGAAGTTCATTTATGAACTTGGTGTGATTCCAGCCATTGTTGAAGCAATACCGGTCTAATGCGACAATAATGGAGCAATTGCACAGGCTAAAGAGCCAAGGTCTCATCAACGATCCAAACATGTGCTTCGCCGCTATCATCTTATCAGAGAGATCATCAGTAGGAATGAAATACAAATCGAGAAAATTCCCACTGAAAGGAACTTAGCGGATCCTTTGACTAAAACATTACCTCAAAGTAAGTTTGAGGGTCATGTTAGTGCTTATGGTATTGGATACTGTAGCGATTGACATTAGGCCAAGTGGGAGTCTGTTAGTAATATATGAGAGATGTCCTAAGGCAATTGCCTTATGTATGAACCATTTATATGATAAATGAAGATTCACTATTTGAGTATACATGTTTCATGTATTTGATTGGATCTTAAACTCATTTACTGAATGTCCACGATACGATTCACAGCATGAGAGAATTTGTGATTGGATCACAACTAGTGAGTATCTCTACATGTGTAATTGTGATGTATCAGAATTATCCCTAGTCGATGAATTGATGGAGTTGGACACCATCAATTCTGTCGAGACTAGCACGAGGTATACTCCTTGGTGTATCCAAGCAGCTGATTCTCACTAGCTGGAGACATTGTGATGTCCGGAGTTAATCGTGGATGCTAGTTATGGTAACTAGTTCATTGGAGTGACCAGCCGTAAGACTTCATATGGTTCTCTGCATATATAGATGTGTCAATGAAGTTCTTATTGTAGCTTAAGTGCGATGTTTCTTTGACTTGCGGTATTCAAGTCATCTTGATCATGGAGACTTATGCTTTGACATCTTAAGCAAACATCTCTAAGGAGATGTGGACCCGGGATGATTGGGTATAAGTCGAAGTGATCGAAGGTGTTTGAATAGCCTATAAAGGATTCACCACTCCTTGCGAGGAGAAGTATACCCATGGCCTCTCGTCGGATTGTTACTAAAGTCTTTGGCCAAAGCATTACATGTTTAGAGTAAGGTACTTTTCGATACATGTGTAGTAACTAGAATCCGTAGGACGAGGAAATGATACTTGGGCTAAGTGTGACGTAGTCAGCCTAGTGGGGACTAACACTATAGACCATGTCCTGAACCAAGTGGGTATAAGATGAGTGAAGGGAATGGGGCACGATTCATTCGAGCTGCTGAAGGGTTTCAGAAATAGTTATGGATCAACCGTTGATCTTTTCGGTTAATTGGGGATCATGATGTACTACTAGGTGTCACTCATGATCGTTCTATAATTAATGGTTAATTATAGACGGCCAACATAAACCGAGAACCTATTTGGTCACACGCACAACGAGCGTAATCCGAAGGATTTAAAACGAGCTTGAGAATGAGATTCTCAGACCGAGAGAAACTAAGTTTGGTTGGACCAAACAAGAAGCGAGCATGAAATCATTTCAGTCGCAATGGAAGCGTAGATGAGCCGTGTCTTATGATGACATAATGGATGAACCAAAATGGTTTGGTTCTAATCCAATGGAGGAGAATAAACCAAAGGGTTTGGTTTATTTTAAACGAATGAACCAAAGTTGGTTCGGTTCGTTTTAACT
Source organism: Wurfbainia villosa (assembly GCA_025175895.1). Classification (NCBI taxonomy): domain Eukaryota; kingdom Viridiplantae; phylum Streptophyta; class Magnoliopsida; order Zingiberales; family Zingiberaceae; genus Wurfbainia; species Wurfbainia villosa. The sequence continues at coordinate 112,232,630 of CM045988.1, forward strand.
TAAAATAAACCATCATGGTTTGGTTTATTTTAACTTATATTAATGAAGCGAGCCTTATGGTTAACGGGCCTTATGGTTATAATCCAATAACCATTAAGAGAATTAGTTCTCTATAAAAGAGGGCTTAAGGGTTTGTTAAGCCCTAATCCAAAACCCTAACCTAAGAGTTGCCGCCCACCTTCCCTTGGTGATTTTCGGCGCCAACACCTCCATTGCCGCCGCCCAGCCCCTTGTGCCGCCGTTCAAGCTTTGGCCGGTGATCCTCCGGCAACTCTCCGGTGATCTCCTTTGGGTTTGGCATCAAGGTGAGCTTCATCCTACCTTTTTGGTCGGCCCTAATTCCTCCACCAAAGCTGTCCAGTTTTCTGGACAGCTTGTTTCCCTCTCGTCGGAGCATCGTTTGGATGACGGTTGGAGCTCCGACAGTGCCTAACTTACTGGGGATTCGATCTCCGGTAATCCTCATAGGTGGAGGACGAAGGATTCGTCAAACGGTTGACGAATACCTCTCCGGAGAAGCGAGTTTTGAGGACTCGTCTTTGGATCCGAATTTGGATTCGGATCGTGATCCTCTCTAGATCACGTCGTCTTCAACACGAGGCTGGTAACCCGTACGAAGATGAAGCTCGTGACTTTGTGAAGTCATCCCGAAGATACTCGATGTGGATACGGATAGAGACGATTCTAGCGAGGATCGTTCCGGTTGATGTCGTTCCCGCTACACGTGATACGAAAGGTATACGTATTTAAATTTCCTTTTATTGCAAAATTTAAATTTACGGTTATGTCTACACATGTTGTACTATACATGCGTGTGATGTGTGTGTTGTAATAAATATAGATTTATTATTTTTTATTTCTTCCGTTGTGCACATGTTTATGAAACATGTTCGAACACACACTCGCCGCGTTGCCGGAAACCCAACAGTCTTGGCATTTGGAAAGTCCAACATGGAGTTGGCATGGAAAGTCCAAGGGTGTATTCTTGGTCACGTAAGTTCAAGTGTGTAGTCTTTGCAATGAAAGTCTAAGTCATGGGTACTTTACATTTGGGAAGTCCAAGGGTTGATATTGGCACTTAGCAGCGTAAAGTCCAAGGGCGGAGTCCTTGCAGTATAAGTCCAATGGTTTGACGGTGTAAAGTTCAAGCGTGTGTTTTGGCAGCGTAAGTCGAAATGTGTCTTGGCAATGTAGACCAACTTAGCATGACAATAGCCGATGAAAGCACCTGAAGGCTAGCGTATGGATAAACAAGTCATGAATGATTTGGAGGGATCCGATAGGCGTGAGACTGACGGAGGTGGCTAACATTTGAGGTTTATCAGTCGATTGATCAAGTGTTTTGACACTTGGCAGCCGAGTCAACTTGGTGTAGTCGACTGGGATTATGACCAGTCGATTGATGGGAGTCGACTGACATTCGACTGCACATGACATTGGCAGTCGACTGACCTATCAGTCGACTATCATGGTGGGCAGTCGACTGATGTTGAGAAAATGCCACAGATGTGAGGCAGGCTCGGTCAACGACTCGACTGCCTGTGCATCAGTCGACTGCTTGGGTTTGGCAATCGACTGATGGTCTATCTGTTGGAACTTGTCCAACGTGGATCGAGTTGTTGTGAGACAACGGCTACAGGAGCAGTCGACTGATGGGTATGAGCAGTCGATTGCTAAGCAGAAATCAGCCCGAGTTACAGCTTAAAAGGGAGCTCGAAGGGAAAGTTTTTGGCAGTGATTTCTTGGACGATTTGAGGTGATTTGCTAGTGCAAATCAGAGTTTTCAAGTGTGGTTCAAGCAATCAAACAAGCAAGCATTCAAAGCAATTGTTATAAAATTTTCTTTACGTTGTTTTGTGTATTTCATTTGTAATTGCTTGTATTTCTTTGTATTACTCATGTAATCACTTGTAAGAGGTTTCTCCACCTCCGATGTGTCACCGAGGAGTATTTTTTATTAGTGGTGGTGTGTGCATCACTAGAACTCACTCGAGCTCAATCCGTAGAATAGGAACTCTAAGGTTCCAAACCACGTTATATCGCTTGTCGTATGTGTGTGCTTGTATTTTTGTATTTGTGTTAGAATTGTTATTATTCCGCTGCGCTAACAAGTGTTGTAGACGATCAAGCATGAACGAATTCCGTCAAGTGAACAAATGCGTCATTCACCTCCCCTCTAGCGCTCACCGAAGTTCATACAATTGGTATCAGAGCTAGGAGCTCTTCACCGGCTTCACATCCAAGGGAGTATGCTAAAAGAAGAAGATGATGATTAAAGAAAGATTGGGGGATGATATCAATGTGCCACCGTCATATGAACTCTATGAAGCAAAGGATTTTGAGCTATGGGCGGTAAGGATGAAATATTTCCTTATGTGTGATTATGATAATTGGATTAGTGTGATGGTAGGGTTCGACGCTCCAAAGGACGAAGAAGGAAAAAAGGCTTAAGAAGAAGAAGTTGAGCAAAGAACAACTCCGATACTACAACATAAATAACAAGGTAATGGGTATATTACTTAGTGTAATCCCTAATGATGTTTTGTGTAGATTAGGAGATTGTAAGGATGGCAAGGAGTTTTGGAGCAAACTTGCTAAGCTCCATGAAGAACCCTCAATGGCTCAAGAGATAGAGGAGCCTAAGGAACAAGAATGATCATTGACTCAATTGGACAGGGAGACTGAAGAAGCAAGCTCTTCCTCACAAGAAAGTGAGGATTCGAAAGTTGAGAAGGAGTTAACATCCGGATCAAATGGAAGAAGTAGAATTGGAGGAAGCCTCCACCTCTCGGATTGAGAAGGACGATATTAGATCACCAGAGCCGAAGCAAAATCAAGAAATAGCTTCAACCTCAGAAAAAAGTGAAGACTCAACTCCGGCGCTAGTCACCATTGACCTAGGTAACTCAAGCATTTTTTTTAAATAAAAATCATATCATATGCTTTCAGTGTAGGGAAGTAGAACATTACAAGAGTAAATGTCTTAAAAGAGTCAAGAAAAGTCAACCGATGCCAAAGATCAAGAATGTCACTGTCCCCACTAAGAAAAGTAAAGAGCATGTAATTTGCTTCAAGTGCAATCAAATGGGACATTATAGGAGTCAATGTCCTAAGGGAAGAAAGAAGGTCCAAGAAGGAGCATCACATGTAGGAGGAGCTTCTAAAACAAACCCTAAGGTAAAATTTAGTATTGCACCTTCAACTTTTCATATCAAAAAATAAGCTAGGAATAATGTTAATAATTTTGCTATTTTTCATAAGGAACATGCTAGAAATAATAATAAATTTTATTGCTTAGGGGTTAAGCATGTCGATTTTAGAACTAAGGAGAAATTTGGGACTAATAACCCTAGAAAAATCCTACCTAGGGAAACTATTAGGAAAGTAGAGGAGCATTTAGGCATTAACCCTAAGAAAGGTAAACATATGCATAAAATGAAGAATCATTCTCAAAAGATTAATGAAAAATCAAAATTAAGAAGATTAGAGTTGGAAAATCAAGCCTTGAGATCAAGGCTTGAGAAACTTGAAAAGACCCTTGCAAGAATAACAAATTCAACGTAATGTAAGAGGCAAGGCTCATTCAAGGGCAAGAATGATTTGAGTCACAAACCTAAGTCCAAGGAGACTTACCACAATGTTCCATTCGATTGTGGAACTCAATCTAAGTCTAAAAAAGCCAAGATTACTATGGAAGTCATCCCTAAGGGTAACCAAGATAAATGCCTAGTGGCCAAGATTTCCATGAAACCTAAGGAGGTCATTAAGAAGGTTATATAGGAGATCGTTGGAACGCTAGAGGGGGTGAATGATGACGTGCTCGTACGATGGAATCCTTCGCGTTTTCTTGTCTACAATCTTGTTAGTACGTAGCGGAATATACAATAAAATACAACAAGAACAAATACAACACGATAGACACGAGATGTAACGTGGTTCGGAACCGAACGGTTCCTACTCCACGGATTGGGCTCTAAAAGACCTAGCAATGCAAACACGCACTACTAATCACAATAACTCCTTCTCGACACAAGTCGGAGGTGGAGAAACCTCGTACAAATGATCTTACAATAGCAAGAATAAAATACAAGTAATATACAATGCAAATACGAAAGACAAGTAAAGAAAAACTTTACAACACTTGCTTTTGTTTGCTTGAATGCTTGGTTGCTTGACTTGCACTTGGAGACCTGATTTGCAGCAACAAATTGCCCCAAAAGCTCTCAAGAACCGGATGACTTTTTCTCCTCCACGAGCTCTATTTATATCTTCTGCCTAGGCTGGAAAAAACCGATCAGTCGACTGATCACACTGTTGCTGTGAGACAATGGTGTAATCTACGTTGGAAAAATCCAACGGCTAGGACACCAGTCGACTGATCATGACCATCAGTCGACTGTTCAAGCCATCACTCCACTGCTGACCGCAGCGGTCGAGTGAGACTCCATTCTGTGCCCCAAAACCCGAGAATCAGTCGACTGATCACACGATCGATCGACTGCTCGACCAATCAGTCGACTGACCTCCTCTGGCAGTCGACTGCTATGGTACTTTTTGCAGTCAAATCCTAGTTGACCATACCAATCGACTGTCATATGACACCAGTCGACTGGCACACCTCAAACATGAGGTTTTAGCCCAAGTATGGTTCCCCCATACTTGCTAGACCACCCTTAGCCTAGACCTAAGCCTTCTAGCCACCTCCATCAGCCTCACGCTTCTCGGATCCCTCCAAGTCATCCATGACTTGTTCATCCATCGCGCTAGCCTTCAGGTGCTTCCATCGGCTATGTCATGCTAACGGTGTCTACACCGTCAAGGCACATTGGCCTTACACCGCCAAGACTCCGCTTGGACTTTACGCCGCCAACCATTGGACTTATGCTGTCAAGACTCCCGCTTGGACTTTACGCCGCCAATATCAAACCCCTTGGACTTCTCAAATGCCAAGACTCAAGCTTGGACTTTCCCTTGCCAACCCATGTTGGACTTTCCATGTCAAGACCATGCTTGGACTTTTCCTTGCCAAGACCCATGCTTGGACTTTACATGTCAAGTACTCAAGACTTGGATTTTCCATGACATGGTCAACTCCAGTCAACCATCAAAGTATCCCTTGTTGGATCTTTATAATGGCTAGAGGGGGGTGATTAGCCTTTCTTTGTTTCTACAAAAACGTTAGCGGAAGCAATACAAATACAAATACGAATACGAATAAGAAACAAGAAACAAATGCTAACACCCGATGTACGTGGTTCGGAGATGACGCTCCTACTCCACGGTAATCCGTAAGGTGGATTAGCCCTAGCCAAGCTTCATTAAATCCTCCTTTGGATGAACGAAGGTGAAGAAACCTTGTCTTACAATGCTCTCCTCTTCTTTACAATGATGGTAGATTAAAAGCTATAGAAGAGGAGGTTTAGAATCACAAAAGCACTTGGGAAAGCTTGGTGAGCACGAGGGTGTAGCTAGGAATGAGAGCACTAGCTTCACCAAGCTCACCAAGGCCCCTTCTTATAAAAGAGGGGTTGTTTTTCCCGTTGGGCTTCGATCAGTCGACTGATGCTCACCATCACGATCGGCCACCTGGCTCAACGACTTCAAAAGCAGATCCGCGAGATCGTGGCCGTAATTTCCAGCGACCAGTGATCGGTCGGTGATCCCTCCATCATCGTGATGGAGTGATCGATCAGTGATCGTAGGCGCGGATCAGTCGACTACACTCGTGCTCGTATTTGCGTTAATCGATCGGCCCGCCCTTGTTGGCGGTCGGCGGTCTGAATATCAATCGGCCCTTGCTAAAGCGATCGGTCGATGGTCGAGTTTCACCGACTCGGTCGGCACGACCGATCGGTGATACATCATATCAGTCGACTGATACTCATCAAGTATGAGTAATTCACACTTGATTTTACACCCTAGACCTAGACTCAACCTTCTAGCTCCTCATTAAGCCTTGCGCCTCCAGGATCCCTCCGAGTCCGCGACTTGTTCATCCTTTGCGCTTTGCTTCCAAGAGCTTCCTTCGGTTTCGTCATGTCTTGGGTTGCCAAATGCTTGGACTTTATGCTGCCAAGACTACAAGCTTGGACTTATGCTGCCAAGACTTTACTTTGGACTTCTTTTGCCAAGGTTCACTTGGACTTTACGCTGCCAAGACTACAAGCTTGGTCTTACGCTGCCAAGTTCATCCCTTGGACTTCCCATGCCAAGATCATACTTGGTCTTCCTTTGCCAAGGTTCACTTGGACTTTACGCTGCCAAGACTACAAGCTTGGTCTTATGCTGCCAAGTCTGTCCCTTGGACTTTCCTTGCCAAGATCATACTTGGACTTCTCTTTTACCAAGTCTTCATCCTTGGATTTCCCTGTCACTTAAACATATTCGCAATTAGATCACAAAGCATTGCCTAACTTAGATGATTATCCAAACATCAAAACATATAAATGCTTGAGACATTATTGCACCAACAATCTCCCCCTTTTTGATGTTTAACAATCATCTAAGTTAGGTCTTTTAAAGATACACACATAATCATATTTTCAATGTGAAATTCTAACTTAACCATTCCTTCTCCCCCTTTGACATACATCAAAAAGAGAAGGTCTCATAAATGAAAGAATTAAAGGTGTTGGAACTTGGACTAAGGTATATGATTGATATTAAGCTCCCCCTTAATCAAGATATGCTTCATGATGTGTAAATAATATTTGAAGCAAAGCATAACAAAAAATTCAAAAATTAAGTCCTTGCTTTGCACCGACAATGGAAGTTTGGGGATGAAAAGATACATTTTATAAAACTCCCCCTAAAACACTGCATAAAACAGTCCTAAAAATTTGTTTATACTTAATATTATCATGCTATAGTTTTAGGACATCAAAGATACACTAAATATCAGAAAATGGAGCTATTTATCAAAAAACACAGTGTATCAGTTGACTGGTTTCTGAACCAGTAGACTGCTACGCCTGAAATCGAAATTTTAGCCTTTTCAGCCCAACTTCAGAAATGCGTTAGAAATTCTAGAAACTTCAAAAAATCACGAAATTTTGTGGACACATTTCTGAGATCATACTTTATTAAGGAAAATAGTTTGAAAAATATATGTTTCCCAGATTTCAATATTGATACAAACTTGGAAACTAACAAAATGTTCTAAAAATTTGCAAACTTTGTACCACTTTTGTGTTCTATTTGAAAACTGTTTTTCAAAATATGATGAACATAGTTTAAAATATATATGAATTGGAATTTCCAACCATGTTCTTAGAGCTATGTATTCATTACTTGAATACAAGCCTTCCCAATAATTGGACCATGAAGTATTCATGTTTCTAGGTGTGTCATTGGCTCATCATAACAAGCATGATGAGCCAAGTACACCTTTCCTATCATCTCACATGTTCCTAAATATCTCAATACAAAAATCAAGGTTGCTTAAGGCTTTTGTGAGATGCATCAAGGTATAAGGCTAACATATGACTATGGGATCATGCAAACCTAGACTTTTACTCTACAAATCACATACCAAGCTCTCTCCTTAATGATGAAAATTCGGTTTCGGGAAGAGCTTTGGTGAAGATATCGGCAAGGTTAGACTTAGATTCTACATAATTAAGTTCAATGTCCCCTCTTGCCACATGATCTCTTATGAAGTGATGTTTCACTTCAATGTGCTTGGTCCTAGAGTGATGTACCAGATTTTTGGTCAAGTTGATGGTACTCACATTGTCACAATAAACTTTAATGTTAGAGTAGTGTAGCTCATAGTCCTCAAGAGTATGTCTCATCCAAAGTAATTGAGCTACACAACCACCCATAGCCACATATTCAGCTTCGGTGGTTGATAAAGCAACATAATGTTGCTTCCTACTACTCCAACTAACTAGGGAGGACCCAAGAAATTAGCATCCACCACTAGTACTCTTCCTATCCAATTTGCAACCGGCATAATCGAAATCGGTATAACCAAGCAACTCAAAGGACCTAGTCCTAGGATACCAAAGTCCTACATTTAGGGTGCCTTTAATATATCTTAAAATTCTCTTAACGGCTACTAAATGTGATTCTTTGGCACAAGATTGGTATCTTGCACACATACCTACTGCAAATAAGATATCGGGTCTACTAGCGGTTAGGTATAGTAGGCTACCAATCATACTCCTATAAAGTTTAAGATCAATTGATTTTCCATCATGATTACTATCTATTCTAGTGCTAGTGGCCATAGGAGTGGTTATAATTTTGGCATTTTCCAAACCAAATTTCTTGATCATTTCATTTGCATATTTGGTTTGATAAATATGAATACCTTCATTGGTTTGTTTGACTTGTAACCCTAGGAAAAAGTTGAGCTCTCCAATTAAACTCATTTCAAATTCATTTTCCATGTTTTTTATAAAGTCTTGAAGAAGATCATCATTTATTGACCCAAAAATAATGTCATCAACATATATTTGGGCTATAAAGATATCCTTTAATGTTGACTTTATAAACAAGGTTTGATCTACTTGGCCTCTCCTAAAATCCTTAGAAATTAAGAAAGATGACAATCTTTCATACCATGCCCGGGGAGCTTGTTTTAACCCATATAATACTTTCCTAAGCTTATATACGTGGTTTGAATAATCTATGTTCTCAAACCCGGGTGGTTGCTCTACATATACTTCCTCCTTAATATAACCATTTAAGAATGTCGATTTAACATTCATTTGGTAAAGTTTAAATCCCATATAGGAAGCATACCCTAAGAGAATTCTAATAGATTCTAACCTAGCAACCGGGGCATAAGTCTCATCATAGTCAAGCCCCTCAACTTGATTGAATCCCCTAGCAACCAACCTAGCCTTATTTCTAGTGATATTTCCTTGGTCATCTAGCTTTTTCCTAAAGACCCATCTTGTAGTAATTATGGTGCTATCATTGGGTCTAGGTACTAACTCTCATACTTGACTCCTTTCAAATTGAGCCAATTCATCTTGCATTGTCAAGATCCAATCTGGATCATGTAATGCATCATTGATCGATTTGGGCTCAATTTGTGAAATAAGAGCAACTTGACTAGTAGGAGTTCTATGAAATGACCTAGATCTTACTCCTTGAGATATATCTCCTACTACTTGGTCAAGTGGATGATCTTGATGAATTCTTAGGGTTCTAGAAGGGGTTTCAAATTGATCATTGTTATCTTCCACCCTTCTTTCATCATCGGAATCTCCTCTTCCTCCCCCTTGATCATTACCCCTTTTGGTCAAATTTTGAAGTTTTTGGGTAATGTCTTGATTATTGTCATTAATATCCTTATCAATGGAGGACTTTCTAGGGTAGGTACTAGTGGTTTCATCAAATTGAACATTGGAGGACTCCTCAATCCCTTGGGTTCTCTTATTGTAGACTCTATATCCTCTACTTGTGGATGAGTATCCAACTAGGATTCCCTCATCCGCTTTGGATTCAAATTTTCCTAAGTTATCTTTGGTGTTTAAAATATAAACTTTACATCCAAAGACTTTGAAATAATGAATTGTGGGAGTAGTCCCATTCCATAATTCAAATGGTGTCTTTCCTAAAAACCTATGGATTTGAACCCTATTTTGGATATAGCAAGCGGTATTAACCGCTTCCGCCCACAAGTAGCTAGGTAGAGAATATGCATTAAGCATAGTCCTAGCCGCCTCTTGTAGGGCACGATTTCTCCTTTCCACCACCCCATTTTGTTGGGGTGTTCTAGGACAAGAGAACTCATGCTTGTACCCTTGCTCTAAACAAAATTGTGAAAATTTAGAATTCTCAAATTCACCACCATGATCACTACGGATCCAGTTGATTTTGAGACTCTTTTCATTTTCAACCCTTTTACTAAATCCTATGCTTATTTCTAATGTATCATCCTTATGTTTCATAAAGTAGACCCAAGTATACCTAGAAAAATCATCTACTATAACTAAACAATATTTGCTATCATTTAAAGGAGTACTATGGCAATCAAATAAGTCAAGATGCAATACTTCTAATGGTAAGGAAGTATTAGTTAAGGTTTTACCTTTGTGTGATGCTTTTGTTTGTTTTCCTTCTTGGCATGCATCACATATTTTGTTCTTGACATACTTGATCTTTGGTAACCCTTTGACCAACTCCATCTTGGCTACCTTGGTTATGTTTTTCATGTTGATGTGCCCCAATCTCCTATGTCATAGCCAACTTTCTTCTTCTTTCGCAACAAGACACTTAGTGGAAATGTTAGAAGCATATGAAAGATCAACATAATAGATATTTGATTTCCTATATCCAACTAACATACAGTCATATAATTCCTTGTGTCTAATCATGCATTTAGAGGATTCAAAAGAAACATGTTAGTTTGCATCACAAAGTTGACTAACACTTAATAAATTAAATTTCATATTTTCAACTAGTAAAACTTTGTGAATGACAATTTTGGGGGATACCTCAATTGTACCTCTACCTAATATCTTGAGTTTTCCACTATTTCTAAAAGACACCGCTCCCTTCTTCACATACTTAATTGTTGAGAACTTGCTCACATCCCCGGTCATGTGTGTTGAACAACCGCTATCCACGATCCACATACCTTGCTCTCCTACCTAAATCACATGATAAACACAAGCTTTTGGTACCCAAATATTTGGACCGGTAACATTAAGTAAAAACTTCTTAGGTACCCATGCTTTCTTAACCTTACCCTTAATGGTTGCTTTTCTATTTATTAATGAGATATAAGCAACTTCTTTTTCTTTTGGCTTGTATCCTACACCGGCCTTGTTGTAAACGACTCTTTGTCGGCTAAGGATCATGTCAAGGTATTTTGAGTCATTTGTAAATTTCTCTAAGCATGCCTTTAACTCACTAACCTCATCCTTAAGTTTGTCATTCTCTTCCTTAAGCATGCAAGAATCAATATGTGAAGGTTTTTCATTCCTAATGGCCTTTAGTTCTACCTTCATGCTTCTAACCTTAGATTTAGACTTATCTAGAGCCTCTTTAAGATAAGCAATTGATTTATAAAGAAGCTTAACTTTAGGAGAGTTCATTACCTCATCGTCACTAGATGACGATTCATCACTTGAAGAGCCTTCTTCTTGGCTTGATGTACCGGAGTCATCCTCTTGGGCCATGAGTGCCACATGGAGTGTGACGTGGCAAAGCTCATCATCGGAGGAGGAATCTTCAACACTTGGTGTGTCCCATGTGGTTTGAGCCACCATTGCCTCCTTCTTTTTCTCCTTCCTTTCCTTCTTTTTCTTTTCTTTTTCTTCCTTCTTCTTTAGCTTCGGGCAATTTGGCTTTATGTGCCCCTTCTTATTGCAAGCATGGAAAATCACATTGTTATTAAAACTTGAATTGCCACTAAACTTACCTTTTGAAGAATGAGACCCCTTCCTTGCTTCTCTATTCTTGAACTCCTTTGATTTTCTATAGAGCTTGTTGACAAAGTTGGTCATCTCACTAGAGGAGTCTCCATCACAACTTGAATCATGCTCCGACTCGGATTATGATGACACTTCTTTTCTTTCTTTTCAACAAATAGAGCTAAACCCTTTTCCTTAGAGGACATGTTAGTTTGCTCATGCAATTCAAACTCACAAAATAATTCATCAATTTTAATTTGAGAAAGATCCCTAGTTACCTTAATAGCATCAACTATAGAAGTCCATAGAGAATTTCTAGGAAATGCTTGAAGAATATACCTTACCAAATTCCAGTTCTCAACTCGCTCACCTATGATGTGGAGTCCATTCACAATCTCCTTAAACCTTCCATGCATTTGGCTTACGGTTTCATGGGTCTTCATTTGGAAGGCTTGAAGTTGTCCAATTAGCAAGTCCTTCTTGGCCCTCTTTGACTCCTTGGACCCTTCATTTAGCTCAATGAGCTTTTCCCATAACTCCTTGGCGGATTCGAAAGGCCCCACCTTGTTGAGTTGCTCCATTGTAATACCGCATTGGATGGTGAGTACCGCCTTTGCATTTGACTCGAACCGCCTATTCATTTCCCTTGTCCAATCTTTGCTTGGAATAGGGTCTCATCCACCGGTTCCTCAAAGTCATCTACAATGCTATGCCAAATTTCAATATTACTCATTAGATAATATTTCATCCTACCTTTCCAATACGCAAAATGACTCCCATCGAAGAGCGGTGGCTTGGCGGTGCTATATCCCTCTTGAAGAGTCATTGATGCCTTGGTTGATGGTGAAATCTTTTAAGCTAACCGGGCTCTGATACCACTTGTTGGATCTTTGTAATGGCTAGAGGGGGCGTGATTAGCCTTTCTTTGTTTCTACAAAATCGTTAGTGGAAGCAATACAAATACAAATACGAATACGAATAAGAAACAAGAAAACAATGCTAACACCCGATGTACGTGGTTCGGAGATGACGCTCCTACTCCACGGTAATCCGTAAGATGGATTAGCCCTAGCCAAGCTTCACTAAATCCTCCTTTGGATGAACCAAGGTGGAGAAACCTTGTCTTACAATGCTCTCCTCTTCTTTACAATGATGGAAGATTAAAAGCTAGAGAAGAGGAGGTTTAGAATCACAAAAGCACTTGGGAAAGCTTGGTGAGCACGAGGGTGTAGCTAGGAATGAGAGCACTAGCTTCACCAAGCTCCCCAAGGCCCCTTCTTATAGAAGATGGGCTATTTTTCCCGTTGGGCTTCGATCGGTCGATTGATGCTCACCATCAGTCGACTGCCGCCGAAGCCAACGGCTTCTGAACAAGCAGATCCGCGGAGATATGTAGCCGCAATTTCTAATGGCCAAGTGATCAGTCGACTGATCCCTCCATCAGTCGACTGATGGAGTGATCAGTCGAGTGATCGTAGGGCGCAGTCGAATATGACTACACTCTGTGCTCGTATTTGCGTTAATTAGTCATTGCCTGTTGGCGGTCGGGTAACATCGATCGGCCCTTGCCGGTTGGTGATGGTCAGGGTTTCACCCTGACTCAGTCGAGCACCCTAGACCTAGATTCAACCTTCTAGCTCCTCATTAAGCCTTGCGCCTCCAGGATCCCTCCGAGTCCGTGACTTGTTCATCCTTTGCGCTTTGCTTCCAAGAGCTTCCTTTGGTTTCGTCATGTCTTGGGTTGCTAAATGCTTGGACTTTATGCTGCCAAGACTACAAGCTTGAACTTATGCTGCCAAGACTTTACTTTGGACTTCTTTTGCCAAGGTTCACTTGGACTTTACGCTGCCAAGACTACAAGCTTGGTCTTACACTGCCAAGTCCATCCCTTGGACTTTCCTTGCCAAGATCATACTTGTTCTTCCTTTGCCAAGGTTCACTTGGACTTTACGCTGCCAAGACTACAAGCTTGGTCTTATGCTGCCAAGTCCGTCCCTTGGACTTTCCTTGCCAAGATCATACTTGGACTTCTCTTTTACCAAGTCTTCATCCTTGGATTTCCCTGTCACTTAAACATATTCGCAATTTGATCACAAAGCATTGCCTAACTTAGATGATTATCCAAACATCAAAACATATAAATGCTTGGGGCATTGTTGCACCAACATCCCTCGGGTCAAACTCGAGTCCGGTTAATCATAACCTGGGTCGATTGTACAAACAATCTCCCCAAAACATTAATAGACATCAATGTCAAAACATCAATGTCAACTCACTATGTCAAACATCAAAACATCACTCGAGTTAAACTCGAGTCTGGTCAATCGTGACCTAGGTCGATTGTACCAATAATATCCCCCTTTTTGATGTTTGACAAAACCAACCTTGAGTTATAACACTAACTCAAATCTCCTTACCAATTATCCAAATTGATAATTTTATGTTCTCCCCCTTTTTGACATACATCAAAAAGGTTTACTCTCCAAGGAGGTTAATGTCTCATGTCCCAATGAGATCTTACAATCTCCCTCTTGGTCCAAAGATACCTAGGATGTCTACCATCTTCCTAGTGATAAGTCTCATATCACTCAAGAGAGGCAATCCTATGCACTCTCCCAATTTCCAAATTGGGTATCTCAAATCCCATTTTCCCTCTCATGAGGAAAAGTATCATCCATAATCTCATGATGGATACCTCCCCCTAAAGGTTTGTTCCCCCTTGACCATTGCACCAACAATGTCCTTGGGAAGTCCCTAAGCCAATAGGAACTCTAAACCATCAAAAATAAGGTTCAAAGTTCAAAAATGAACTCTCCACACCTTAATATTGATACATCATCCTAACACCTCTCCAAATCCATATCTAATGGATTTTTACCCTTTATAATGTTTTCCAAAGCATATCCTAGGGTTAGGAGTGGTTAGGAACTTTTACCGTAGCTGAAATCGGGTTAAACAACCTTGTTTATCCCGAAATCAGGCTATCATTCAAGTCAGCCAGAATCCAATCGACTGAAGTGCCTATCAGTCGATTGTACCCACAACGCGATCGTGATACTACGCGAGCGATTCCGCGAGCCACTTCCACCGGTGGTTTCCGCTAGGCGGTTTTTACGCAAGCGGTTTCGCGAGCGGTGCCATCGTCTTCTAGTGCGATTTTGCGAAGCGATTTTGGCGCTGGCGGTTTGCAAATTCTAAGTAATTATACATAGCTTGAAAAATCACGAAATTTCACATGTATAATACTTATCACACATACAATCGGTGAAAAATCTTGAAAAATTATTTTAACCATTAAAATAAGAGATTGATATAAAGTTCAAAAACTATTAAAACTTTAAAGTTTTTGATCTACTTTGTATCAACTTCTACAATGATGATTGCTATCAAAAGATAGACTTCACCAAGGTTTTCTAAAGTGATTTTAAAATATTTTTGAAAACCTATTTTGAACCATGGACTATCAGCTAGATATACATGACTTGTATATTAGCTTTCCTCATGATTCTTAGTGATGATTGAAATAAGTTTAAGTTCATCTAGATGCACTACCTATGCACCTTGAACCTAACTTATTATCCTAACATCTCACATGTTATCTAAGGTGTATACATACACATACATGTCAATTTAGATGTGAGATGTGGAGTTAGGATTATTATAGCCTCATGCATTTTCTAGGCAACCCTACTTGATTCCCTTATAAATGAGACTCCAAGTCATGTCATTGTTCTTAACTCAATTTTAATCAAGTTAAATGCATGAATGATCATGACATAAATGATAATAATAATAAAGCATGACAATGATCATGATGTCATAACATATGAATAAACTCTAAAAACGAACATGACATATACAATAATCCTAAACAGTATCATGACATATTATATGATAATATAGAATTTTATGTCATGACATGACAAATTTGGATAAGCAAGCACATTAATACAAACATATAGTCAGACAAAAATAATTTTTATAAACAAAACATTTCATTCAATCAAAAACTTCAGTTTTTACATCCGAAATAGAAGTTTGAAAAACGCTCAACTAGAAACATAATTCCTAAACATCCTCTATCGCTAATCTTCTACAGAAGGTGGAGGCAGAGGAGGCTGCTGGCTCAGGGTCCAGACCTGCATCATCTTGTACATGTCGAGATGACGCTACTCCATGCGGCTCTGACACTCCTCAATCCGGGTGTGGCGCTCCTCCATCCGGGTGTGGCGCTCCTCCATCCAACTGAGGTGCTGACCCATGGAGGATTGCCCTGATATAATCTCTGTCAGTCGGGAGTCCATCGTCTGCTGGTAATCCTAGAATCTGGACTCCAGCTAGGCAATCCGATCTGAAGGACCCATTGCTGATGCATCTGCTGGCATCTGATCATCCTCGTCAGCAGCATCGGGGTCCTCATATCGTTCTGCAGGCTCTCCTGGCACTAGAGGTGGCTCCCCACGTGCCCCGGGCTGAGGCCGAGGTATCAGCTCCATCTGCCCATCTCTGGTCCGCAGCCCCGCCAATGTGAAGTTACGCATTGATATACAGTCGTAGACCTCGGATAGCGCCCTCAAGAATCCCCTGGAAATGTTAATGCCTATGGACTCTAACCATGCAGTGATGATATGTCCAAAGGGCATATGAACTTTCCCTTGCACAAGGGATATAAAATGGACAATGCAATGAAACATGTTCAATGCAATGTTTGCATCTAATCTATGACGTATGACATACATAAGGAAAAGATGGGGAGCCCGAATCTTGGCTATACCCCGAGTCACAATAGGGAGAAAGCACCCAACAATGACTTTGTAGAGCACATTGTCAGGTGCAGATAGCTCAGTGATAGGAAATAGGTTCTGAGCCGGTGGGCGAGGATGGCGAAAAATGTTCTCATGCATGGAGTCTAAAAAAATATGATCAAAAGGCTCAGGAAGAGGGGCATCGAAGGTAGGATAGAATATGAAAGTGTCATTCGATGGCCTACACTCAAAGAACTCCTGCAAGATTGCAGGAGTGAACTCCAAGTCGCATTTTGCGACCCAAGTAGTGTATGTAGGACCATCATCTACTTTCCTTAGATTTTGATAAAACTCCTTAAGGAGATCATCATTTATGGCATGAGTACACAATGCAACCTTCATGAGCTGATAATGCATTAGGATCTCAATGATGTCGCTACAGTAATGCCTAAAGAAATCGCCATCGATGTACCTAACCATCATGGGTTAGTACAATCGTGGTCCACCCTCATTCGGGTCATTCCTACGTGGTCTTCTACATGAATGCAATGCAATACAATGGAATGCGATGATACAAACACAATGATTAGATCAAAATGAGTTGTAAAAAAAAAGTAGGGTTTAAGGGGTATAGAAATTATACTTTGGTGTCATTTCAAGTTGATGAGGAGAAGGCGCAAGGCAACTGAACAGTTGGTTTGCTGAAGAGAACGCCAGAAAGATCGTCAGAGGAAAGATCTCGCCAGAACCCTAACACAAGGAAAATCACCGGAGAGGAAATCTAAGGTTGTGAGATGCTATTAGGGCTATAGAGAAATCAAAACATGAATGGGAGAGATGACTTTCAAACCTAGGGTTTTTGGTCGCCGGCGTGGACGGGAAGGACTGGTCGGAGAAGGTGGGCGACGATCGGAGAAGAAAATCACGAAGGAAGAAAGCGTGAAGATGCCGAACCCTAGCGGTTCGGCGTTATAAAATCGCGATACAGTTGACTGATGTGTGACATCAGTCGATTGATGGCGGGTTATTGAGCGAGACGCATCAATCGATACTGATCGGCCTCGGCCGACTGAGCGATCATCGAGCATTCTGTGACGGAATATCACCAATCGATATTGGGAATCACGATCGATGTGATCATCACTCAACCGATGACTCTTTCTCGCCCGATGAACAGACCAACAATGATCGATGTATCTTATCACGATCGATTTATACATCGCCGAGTCCTCGGCGACTCATTCGACTCATCAGATCATATAGTATGATCACGATCGATAGAATTTCGATTTCTTCACTCAATTTGTTTCATTTTATTATGTTTACTCTTGTATGTCGAATATATTAATGTTATGCTTATATTCATGTATTTGTTAATGTATTTTGGTATTTTATTTCATTTTAACAAACATTAACATCCAATGGTTTCAAAATTCTAGCATCTCACCCTTTCTAAGTGTTGAAATATACAATCAAGGTGAATGACCTGTTTTGTGAGATGCAATACACCATAAACATTCCTTCCATTCAAACATATGGTAAAACACATGAAACATAGTAAGTGTAAGACATCAAGGTGTGTAGCACTTGAGTATCACTCTTGATGTAACTTCTAAACCTTAAGATAATTCTCTTGATACACTAATTCCCAAAGTGTGCCAGAACCCAAAATGGCACACTATGACCTCTAAATCTAGATTGTGCCAATTTTATTGATTTTTCATGATTCCAAAAATGTATTGACACATCCTAAAATTTTTTAGGATATAAGATCAAACATATTTCCAAGGTATTCATAACCTTGAAAATAACCTAAAATGTCAACTTTGCTATGGTTGAGTTAACTACCCATCCAATCAAAGTTGACACATTCTAACCCATTTAGCGTGAGTCAATCACGCTCCTTGAAATCCAAAATCTATTTGAGCTCATTGGATTAGTCGGGTATTCTTTAGGGATGACCTCCCTATATACCTTTCTAATGACCCTTCTAGGCTTGTTAGCCTTGGTCATTATGGTCTTGTCATGGTTAACCTTAGGGATTGCCTCCCTAGTAACATTCTTAGTGGCTTCCTTAGGTTTCTTAGAAACCCTAGCCACTAGGCACACACCATGGTTAGTCTTAGGGATAATTTTCCTAGAGACCTTGGTTTTCTTATATCTAGGTTTAGTTCCATAATCAAATGGAACATTGTGGTAAGTAGGCATTACTTTCTTAGACAGAGGCTTGTGACCCAAACCTTGTCTCCTAGATAATTCTTGCCTCTTACACCCTTTAAGTTGACTTCTAGATCCTAGAGTTTGACAATTTGACCCTTTAAATTGATTTTGCATATTTGCAAAGGTCTTTTCCACTTTCTCAAGCCTTGACCTTAAAGTTTGATTTTCTAACTCTAACCTCTCTAATTTTGTGTGCCCATTATTTCTTTGATCATTTTTGTTATTTCTAGACATATGTCTAGAATTTTTAGCATTAAAACTTAGATGTTCTCCTATTTTCTTAATGCTTTCCTTAGGTAATATTGACTTAGGGACATTAGTCCCAAATTTCTCCTTACTTCCTAAGTTAACATTCTTAGCTCCTAGGCAATAGAATCTATTTCTACTAACATGCTTTTCACGAGTAATAACAATTGAATTAAAAGCATGATTTTGACTTTTAAATTTAGAAGATGCATTATTAACTTTTACCTTAGGGATTGCTTTAGAAGCTCCCCCTACATGTGATACTCCCTCTTGAGTCTTCTTGCTCCCCCTAGAGCATTGACTCCTATAGTGCCCCTTTTGATGACACTTGAAACAAATGATGTGCTCCTTGCTCCTTTGACTTTGGGCATCGGCATCCTTGACCTTTGGCGCCGGTGGACTTTTCTTGACCCTCTTTGGGCGCTTGCTCTTATAGTGTCCGGTTTCCCTACACTCAAAGCAAATTATATGGATTTTATTTTGAACCAAAATTCTTGAGTTACCTAGGTCAATGGTGGAATTTTGAGCCTCTTCTCGACCGGATGTGGATGGTTCTTCTTGAGATTGCTCCGGTGTAGATGCTCCAATCTCCTCCCCCTCAATCCTAGAGGTGGAGGTCTCCTCTTCTTCCACCGATCCGAAAGTTGATTCCTTCTCAACTTCCGAGTCCTCACTCGCTTGTGAGGATGATGATGATTCTTCCTCGGCTTCTTTCTCTTCTTGAGCCGATGAAGATTCTTCTTCTTCTACTTGTGCCAAGTGAGGCTTCTCATGGAACTTGGCTAATTTGTCCCATAGCTCCTTGGCATCTTGAAATTCACCTAAGCTAGACAAAATATCATTAGGTATCAAATCTTCTAAAAGCTTTGTTACCTTGACTTCAGTCTTGAACTTGAGACGTTGCTCTTGTGTCCACTTCTTTAACATCAAGACGTTTTGTCACGCCCCGAGAGTATACCGTGCCGAAAATCAAACGGACGGCATCTCCCCTGTACGTGGCAACATTTTGGGTTAATACAAGGCCCGTAGGCCCACAACAACAATATAATATAACATAATAACAGCAGCGGAAATGAAAAACCACATACCCACAACATACATAACAAAAACATACAGGTGTACACCACCGACAAGTCCACAGTGATAAAATCGTAAATAAAACAATGACTACCCAAATAAAGTCCCCGACATCACGATAAAGTCCATAATAAACTAGGGTCCATGACGTAGGACCAAAATCCATAACACATAAACAAAGTCCAAGCCATAAGAAAAACGAACTCCTCGGGAGACTTGGAAAACGGAGATGGGATGGATTGGTCGGCGCAGCTCCAAGTCGTCACGAAGGCGTCTACCTGTTACCTGGGCGACAGAAAAACTCAGGGTCGATATTGGTGAGTAAAACTCAGTAGGTAATCAGAGAAAACATGAAAATATATGTATCAATATTACATGTCATTCAACAATTTAAATCTACTCGAACAACGGGTATATATCAGCATAACAGATATATATGCATGCATACACTAAATAAATTGAACAACAACGATGTTGACATACCTGACAGTCAGCTACTCTATCCTGATCCAACCTGGGCATATAACCACATCATAGGGCATAAAAGAATAGTACTAACTCACACAATATCCTGAATATGATCCAAGGGTATCACCGTGAATAACCAACAGGTATACAAGTACCAGCCTACTACCATACAGGAAATGCAGTATCATGTATGAATATGTACAAACAAATGCAACAAGCATAGCACATACAAATGCATCATCAAAGTGAGTATACATATAGACTGTATCTGTATGTATACTAATCACCATCATCCATGTATATATATATATATATATATATATATATATATATATATATATATATACAAGCAGGTATGTATATATATATAATCATATGCAAAACATGTTGGGTTTCCGGCACCGCGGCGTGTGTGTGTTCGATCATGTTTCGTAAACATGAGCACAGCGGAAGCAATAAAAATAATAAATACTCCTATTTATTACAACACACACAACACACGCATGCTATTACAACAAGTGTAGACATAACCGTAAATTAAAATTTGCAATAAAAGAAAATTAAACTACGTTATACCTTCCGTATGACGTGTAGCGGGAACGGCATCAACCGGAACGATCCTCGTAAGAATCGTCTCTATCCGTATCCACGCCGAGCTCCTCGGGATGACTTCGCTAAGTCACGAGCTTCGTCTTCGCACGGGTTACTAGCCTCGTGTTGAAGACGACGTGATCGAGAGATGATCACGATCCGAATCCAAATTCGGATCCAAAACGAGTTCTCAAAACTCGCTTCTCCGGAGAGGTATTCGTCAACCGTTTGACGAATCCTTCGTCCTCCACCTCAGAGGATTACCGGAGATCAAATCCCCGGTATGTTAGCCGCTGTCGGAGCACTAACCGTCGTCCAAACGACGCTCCGACGAGAGGAGGAGAAGCTGTCCAGAAAACTGGACAGCTTGGTGGAGGAGTAGGTGCCGGCCAAAACAAGGAGAGAAAAGGCTCACCTTGATGCCGAACCTATAGGAGATCACCGGAGGGTCGCCGGAGGTTCACCGGCTGGAGCTTGGACGCCGGCAAGGAGCTGGACGGCGCCACCACAAGCTGGGCGGCAACAATGTGTTGGGCGGCAACAACATGTTGGGCGGCTAGGGTTTGGATTAGTCTTAGGGTTAGGGTTTAAGCCCTATTTTATAGAGAACTAATTCTCTTAATGGTTAATGGATCATATCCATAAAGCCCGTTAACCCGCTCCATTAAGATAAGTTAAAATAAACCAAACCATGATGGTTTATTTTAAGCTAAAACGAACCGAACCAACCTTTGGTTCATTCGTTTAATATAAACCAAACCCTTTGGTTTATTCTCATCCATTGGATTAGAACCAAACCATTTTGGTCCATCCATTATGTTTTCATAAGACACGGCCCATCCACGCTTCCATTGCGACTGAAACAATTTCATGCTCGCTTTATGTTTGGTCCAACCAAACATAGTTTCTCTCGGTCTGAGAATCCCATTCTCAAGCTCGTTTTAAATCCTTTGGATTACACTCGTTGTCACGTGTGACCAAATAGGTTCTCGGTTTATGTTGGCCGTCTATAATTAACCATTAATTATAGAAGCGATCATGAGTGGCACCTAGTAGTACATCATGATCCCCAATTAACCGAAAAGATCAACGGTTGATCCGTAACTATTTCAAACCCTTCGAGCTCGAATGAATCGTGCCCCATTCCCTTCACTCATCTTATACCCACTTGGTTCAGGACATGGTCTATTGTGTCAGTCCTCACTAGGTCGACTCGCCACACCTAGCCCAGTATCATTTCCTCGTCCCTAGTTCTAGTTACTCCACATGTATCAAGAGTACTTTACTCTAAACATGTAATGCTTTGGCCAAAGACTTTAGTAACAATCCGACGAGAGGCCATGGGTATACATCTCCTCGCAAGGAGTGGTGAATCCTTTATAGGCTATTCAAACACCTTCGATCACTGACTTATACCCAATCATCCCGGGTCCACATCTCCTGAGATGTTTGCTTAAGATGTCAAAGCATAAGTCTCCATGATCAAGATGACTTGAATACCGCAAGTCAAAGGAACATCGCACTTAAGCCACAGAAGAACTTCATTGACATATCTATATATGCGAGAGAACCATATGAAGTTTTTACGGTCACTCCAATGAACTAGTTACCATAACTAGCATCCACGATTAACTCCGACATCACTATGTCTCCACCGGTGAGAATCACCGCTTGGATACACCAAGGAGTATACCTGTGCTAGTCTCGG
The DNA here is from genome assembly GCA_025175895.1 of Wurfbainia villosa. Lineage (NCBI taxonomy): Eukaryota > Viridiplantae > Streptophyta > Magnoliopsida > Zingiberales > Zingiberaceae > Wurfbainia > Wurfbainia villosa. The sequence continues at coordinate 112,255,057 of CM045988.1, forward strand.
CGAATTGATGGTGTCCAAATCCATCAATTCATCGACTAGGATAATTAGATACATCACAATTACACATGTAGAGATACTCACTAGTTGTGATCCAATCACAAATTCTCTCATGCCGTGAATCGTATCGTGGACATTCAAGAAATGAGTTTAAGATCCAATCAAATACATTAAACATGTATACTCAAATAGTGAATCTTCATTTATCATATAAATGGTTCATACATAAGGCGATTGCCTTAGGACATCTCTCATATATTACTAACAAAACACCGTATGATACAGCAATGCAGCATGCATGGTCATGTCTGCTCACCTCTACTCGCTACCACGACCCCAGTGTGGCCTAGGTGGCACGACATGACAACTGTCCCAACTCACACCAACTACTACTATAGAGTGGCCGAGTGGGCAGTATGATCAAGTAGCATATGAGCGTAAAGAGCTCGCTATGCAACGGGGGTCCTTGCTGCTGGCTACTCCGACTGACACTACAAATGAGTGGTCGAGTGTCACGCACCCAGGACATCTGCACGCAACTCCAACTACCATCGTCTATAATGGTAGAGTGCGGCACAACAAATGCTATGCCCTCACACTAGTTACTCCTCTGGGAGTAACCTGGGAGGCAGGATGACTGACAACTCTCTCTCAACCCCAAGGGGAGACGATGTCATCAGTATGCATGCAATAACATGAGGGTACTGTCTCACTTACAGACATCTACCATAGACTCTCTATTCAACAGAGAGTCACACCCAATTGATCAGTATACTCTCTATCCCGTAGAGAGTCATACTCATCTGATCATGACAAGCTAGGACCATCGGTCCACGACCACCATTTACACAACCCGTGGTTGGTAAATAAATGTGCAACATACAAGTATGGAATGAGTCCTACATTTAGGGCCATACTTATCCATAGAGGACCTTTTTGCCAAATTTACAATTTAGGTCATCCTCCGTACTCTAACATCTACACCCTACTAAACAGTTAGACCTACTTACATCACATCTGTAACTCCTAGATCATGATAGGGAATATGTGATATCAATAATCGAGCACACATATATATCAACGATAAGTTCGAGCATACGATAAAAAGAGCAGGATCAAGATAATATGAACACCTAGCATGCTCATATCTATGTCTAAATCTGAAAGTCATTACATCTACCCGACCGGTAGGAAATTACCTACCTGCTGTAAATGCTCGTAGTAATGAAGTCCTCACGGCCGCAGACCTGTCTCGTATCCACGTCCTGCAAATAACATCAATTACATTTTAGTACAAGCAGACTATAAAATATGAATTAATTACTATATCGTTCTTATAGTCGCATCCCTTTATCGACTTACGATTTAGGAAAATCTCCTAAATTATCCAAGGTCGATTTACTATAACCAACCTTCACATTAAACCCTCAACTGGTACGGTTAACATCATAATTAAAAATCCCCCCATTTCCAATTAACCACTACACCAGTCTATACATTCAATTCCATACTAACTGGATATTCCACAACCCAGAACAACTCTCTAATCATGTAAACCAGCAATCACAGCTTCTGTACCGCACTTCACAGCTCATGTACAACAATCACAGCCGTTCATAGCTTTGTTCACAGCCCCACAGCCTTACTCCACTGAAAGGAATCCCATCCCACAACCCAAACAAGTCTAGGACAGACCCATTCCTCACAGTCAGCCAACACTTCCACTCACAGTCGTCCTAACCGACCAAAACCCCTACTCCCAGCCAACTCCGTCAATCCTTCCCACTGTTAATTAGCTAACTCAAAGGCAACAATGAACTGATCTGCACAGACAGAACTAAAAGGAAAATAGTTTGTTTACCGGCAATTTGATTTTCACCGGTAGCACAAACCTTCCAATCCTTAATCTACCGATAGAAGCCCCTGCTCCAAATTTCGCAATGATGTCAGCCAAGAACAGAATATCACAGTAACCTAAGGAGAACTAGGCTTACCGATAGTTAGAATTTCATCGGCCGAGTAATCCTCCAAATTCGGCAGCCAACCCCTCCTACTTCTTGTTCACCGATTCTGCCCAAACATAGGTTAGGTCACGGCAAATTCACAGAACATCTACTCTCGTTCAAGGTAAGGAGAGGTCGACAACTTACCTAGCTCCCGCGGCGATCGGCCAAAACAACTCACACTCAAGCAGAACGACGCCCCTGCCGGTCCTTGGCTCCACTAAGCACTCGCCCGGACCACACCCACTGATGCTTGGTCAGCGCTCCTCCCTCCAGCCGGTTCTCCCACGGGAAAGGCATCGACAGCGCCTGAGATGCAGTGGAGACGATGGCACAGAGAGATTGCGAGAGAGGTGAGGGAGATCAAGAGTCGGGAAGACGGAAATCGCGAGGAGGCTGTGTGCGGTGGAGAAGAAAAGAAGGGATTTTTCCGACTGGGAACAACACTCGGCGAAGTCGGCGAGAAGTCGGTGGAGTCGATGAATGAAGAGAGTCGCCGTCGGGGGTTAATGAGGTGCGGCTGAACGTTTGCGCGGAGTAATCGCGTGTGTTAAAGGGAGAGGAAGTGGATTGGGTTTTGAGGGTTAGTGGGTTGGATTTAATCCTATAAGCCATTAACCCAAAAATTCAATTAAGCCTATGTTAATTTAACCCTAAGCTCCATTTAATTAACTCATACCATTTAAATCTAGGTTAGGTCTAAGTATATCCCTAACCAGGCATCACCAACCAATTTTTTTTTTCTCTGTGGTATTTTACATGTTTCCCTTCTTATCCCAAGGGGGTTCAAAGCCTTCTACAAGGATGAACCAATCATCTATATCCATCATCAAGAATGTCTCCATTCTTGCTCTCCACGCCGAAAAATCTTCTCAGTCGTATGGTGGAGTGTTGATGTCTCATCCAAGCTTGTCTTGGAATTCCATCTTCCCTCTAGCTTCTTTAGATCCCGACGGTTAGTCCGTAGAAGAGCCCTGGGCTCTAATACCACTTGTAGGAGATCATTGGAACGCTAGAGGGGGGTGAATAGCGACGTGCTCGTACGATGGAATCCTTCGCGTTTGCTTGTCTACAATCTTATCAGTACACAGCGGAATATACAATAAAATACAGCAAGAACAAACACAATACGATAGACACGAGATGTAACGTGGTTCGGAACCGAAAGGTTCCTACTCCATGGATCGGGCTCTAAAAGCCCTAGCAATGCAAACACGCACTACTAATCACAATAACTCCTTCTCGACACAAGTCGAAGGTGGAGAAACCTCATACAAATGATCTTACAACAGCAAGAATGAAATACAAGTAATATACAATGCAAATATGAAAGACAAGTAAAGAAAAACTTTACAACACTTGCTTTTGATTGCTTGAATGCTTGGTTGCTTGACTTGCACTTGGAGACTTGATTTGTAGCAACAAATTGCCCCAAAAGTTCTCAAGAATCGAATGACTTTTTCTCCTCCACGAGCTCCATTTATATCTTCTGCCTGGGCTGGAAAAAGCTGATCAGTCGACTGATCGGGACTGTTGCTGTGAGATAACGGTGTAATCCACGCTGGAAAAATCTAACATCTAGGACATCAGTCGACTGATCATGACCATCGATTGATCGTTCATCACTCGATCACGATGAGCAATGAGTGAGACTCCATTGCCCCCAAAACCCGAGAATCGGTGATCGCCGACGATCGATCGGCCATCGATCAATCGACTGACCTCCTTTAACAGTCGACTGCTATGACACTTCCCGCAGTCAAACCCTAGTTGACCACACCAGTCGACTATCATATGACACCAGTCGACTGGCACACCTCAAACATGAGGTTTTAGCCCAAGTATGGTTCCCCCATACTTGCTAGACCACCCTTAGCCTAGACCTAAGCCTTCTAGCCACCTCCATTAGCCTCACGCATCTCGGATCCCTCCAAGTCATCCATAACTTGTTCATCCATCGTGCTAGCCTTCAGGTGCTTCCATCGGCTATGTTATGCTAACGGTGTCTACACCGTCAAGGCACATTGGCCTTACACCGCCAAGACTCCGCTTGGACTTTACGCCGCCAACCATTGGACTTATGCTGCCAAGACTCCCGCTTGGACTTTACGTCGCCAATATCAAACCCTTTGGACTTCTCAAATGCCAAGACTCAAGCTTGGACTTTTCCTTGCCAACCCATGTTGGACTTTCTATGCCAACACTCATGCTTGGACTTTTCCTTGCCAAGACCCATGCTTGGACTTTACATGTCAAGTACTCAAGACTTGAACTTTCTATGACATGGTCAACTCCAGTCAACCATCAAAGTCTCCCTCGAGTCCGATTAATCATAACCCGGGTCGATTGTACAAACAATCTCCCCAAAATATTAATAGACATTTATGTCAAACATCTATGTCAACTCACTATGTCAAACATCAAAATATCACTCGAGTCAAACTCGAGTCTGGTCAATTGTGACCTGGGCCGATTACACCAACAGATTACAAGGGGAGTCACCCCTAGAGTTAACCTAGGCAAGACCATGATGACCAAGGCTTCTAAGCCTAGAAGGGTCATTAAGAGGGTATTTAGGGAAGTTATCCCTAAGAAATATCTAGTAAACCCAAGGAGTTCCAATAGGTATTGGGTTCTTAGGAGTGTGATCAATTCACGTTAAATAGGTTAGGATATGTTAACCTTGATTGGATGGGTAGTTTACTCAACCATAGCAAAGTTGACACTTTAGGTCATTTCCAAGGTTATGGGATACTTTGGAAATAAGGTTGAATTTGATCCTAAAGGATTTTATGATGTGTCAATGTGCTCTGAGAAGTTGAAAATTGATTAAATTGACACAATTAGATCTTAGAAGTCATAGTGCATCATTTTGGATTTTTTGGCACACTTGGGGGATAAGTGTTAATAAGGCAAAATGGATTTAATTATAATAATGACAATTTGGGCTTAATACTTAGGTATTTTATACTTGTCATGCTTTATTTTCCTTGTCATGCCATGACATTATATTTATTTCTATCATGTAAAATGTCATGTTGATGTTTAGGTTTTATTTTTAGTGTCATGTTATGCTTAAATTAGAATCACATATCATGACATCCTGATTATTGGCACATGCTTATTAATGTTATCAATTATGTCATAATCATTATTCATGCATTAATTAAAATTGAGTTAATGACAATGGCATGATTTGAAGTCTTATGCATAAGGGAATCAAATAGTGTTGCATAGAAAAATACATGAAAACCTAAAAAACCAAAATCCACTTCTCACGAGAACACTTGACTTGTATGTGTTTCATACAATTAGATACAAGTGAGATGTTAGGAAAAGGAATTAAGGTTTTTAAAATCATTTCAAAACAATTTTAAAAAACTTTGGTGAAGTCTATCTTTTGATACAATCACCATTGAAGGAGGTGATACAAAGTAAGATCAAACATTAAAATTTTCAATGGTTTTGAACTTTGTGTCAATCTCATTATTTTATGTGTATTTTATTTTCTAACTATTTTTCACCCATAATGTTTATTATAAGTAATGTACGTATGAATTTTTAAGATTTTTCAAAATATGTATTTTTACTTATGAATTTCACAAATTCGTTTCTAAAGTTTAATTTCTGCACAGTGCAGAAATCAGTCGATTGCCATGGATGGCAGTCGACTTGAGTCAAGGGCAGTTGATTGGTGATTGTTAGAGTCGACTGTCAATGTTGATTTCGGATAAACAAGGTTTGTTTAGACTGATTTTAGTTATATTAGGTTACTCTAACTACTCCTAACCCTAGGATATGCTTTGGAGAGCATTAGAAGGGTGAAAATCTATTGGATATGGATTAAGAGAGTTGTTTAGGGTGTGTATCGAATTTTAAGGAATGTAAAAGTTCAATGTTGAATCTTTGCCTTTAATTTCGATTGGTTAGCATTCCTATAAGCTTAGGAACTCTCCAAGGACATTATTGGTGCAATGGTTAAGGGGGAGCAAGCCTTTAGGGGAAGGTTATCCATCATGGGATGATGGATGTGTTAATCCTCATAAGGGGGAAACTTTAGAGAATTTGGAGAAGTGATGATTGCCTCTTTTTAGTGATATGTGACTTATCACTAGGAAGAATAAAGGTATCCTAGATGTTTTTGAACCAAGGGGGAGATTGTAAGATCTCATTGGGATATGGGACATTGATACCCATGGGGAGAGTCTTTTTGATGTATGTCAAAAAGGGAGAGAATTTGGGAACTCCCAATTTGAAAAATTAGGAGGATTGAATTGAGTTAGTGTTCTAACTCAAAGATATTGGTTTTTGTCAAACATCAAAAATGGGGAGATTGTTAGTGTAATCGGCTCAGGTCACGATTGACCAGACTCGAGTTTGACTCGAGTAATGTTTTGATGTTTGATAATGAGTCGACCATTATTTGACAATGGATTGACTATATGGTTGACATGGTGTTGACCATATGATGGAGAAGTCCAAGTGGGACACTTGGCATGGAAAGTCCAAGCATGGGTCTTGGCAATGGTAAAGTCCAAGTCTTGAGTACTTGGCATGGAAAGTCTAAGTATGAGTCTTGGCAAGGGAAAGTCCAAGCTTGAGTCTTGGCATTTGAAAAGTCCAACATGGAGTTGGCATGGAAAGTCCAAGAGTATAATCTTAGCCACGTAAGTCCAAGTATAGAGTTTTGGCGGTGAAAGTCCAAGTCATAGGTACTTGACATTTGGCAAGTCCAAGGGTTGATGTTAGTAGCATAAAGTCCAAGGGTGGAGTTTTAACATCATAAGTCCAATCGTTTGGCGGCATAAAGTCCAAGCGTGTATCTTGGCAACGTAAGTCCAAATGTGTCTTGGCAGTGTAGACCAGCTTAGCATGACAATAGCCGATGGAAGCACCTGAAGGTCAGCGTATGGATGAACAAGTCATGGATGACTTGGAGGGATCCGATAGGCGTGAGGTTGATGGAGGTGGCTAGAAGGCTTAGGTCTAGGCTAAGGGTGGTCTAGCAAGTATGAGGGCATCATACTTGTGGTTAAACCTCATGTTTAAGATTTATCAGCCGACTGACCAAGTGTTTTAACACTTGGCAGCCAAGTTAACTTGGTGCAGTCGATTGGGATTATGACTAGTCGATTGATGGGAGTTGACTGACATTCGACTGCACGTGACATTGGCAGTCGACTGCTATGGTGGACAGTCGATTGATGTTTAGGAAATGTCACAGATGTGAGACAGGCTCGACCAGCGGCTCGACTGCCTGTGCATCAGTCGACTGCTAGGGTTTGGCCGTCGACTGATGGTCTATCCATTGGAACTTGTCCAACATGGATCGAGTCGTTGTGAGACAACGACTACAGGAGCAGTCGACTGATGGGTATGAACAGTCGACTACTAGGCGGAAATCAGCTCGAGTTGCAGCTGTAAAGGGAGCTCAAAGGGAAGGTTTTTGGCAGCGATTTTTTGGGTGATTTGATGTGATTTGCTAGTGCAAATCAGGGTTTTCAAGTGTGGTTCAAGCAATCAAACAAGCAAGCATCCAAAGTAATTATTGTAAAATTTTCTTTATGTTATTTTGTTTATTTTATTTGTAATTGCTTGTATTTCCTTGTATTACTTGTGTAATCACTTGTAAGAGGTTTGCCAACCTCCGATGTGTCACCGAGAATGAGTGTTTTTAATTAGTGGTGGTGTGTGCATCACTAGAGCTCACTTGAGATCAATCCATCGAGTATGAACCCTAAGGTTCTGAACCACGTTATGATGCAAAACACGATTTATAAACCGCTACTCTACGGCAATCCGAATGAACCCGAGACCCTTGTAGCCACTGTTGACATACAAGTGTTGCTTGACTAGTTTTGTCGCACAAAACTGTCCATACAATCGTGACTCATAATAAACAATTCATGCAGATTTATATCTCATATAAAAGAGCAATACAACGATGTTTTATATTTACACAAGTGGCTCTGATACCACTGTAGGGATATGTGCGGAAAACAATCGCAAAACGCAGCGGAAAAATTAGATCCCTTCAGAGATCCAAGTGTATACATAAAACTAATCGTTCTTACAACTACATCTAATTGAGAGATTACCCTTGACGCATAGCCCTTCACAATCCCAACAGTAACTTTTCTTCGAAGAATCTCAGCACGATTAGGATAGTCGTGCCTCCATGGAATCCACACGAACATAAACTTTGGAGAATTAAAGTTGTGCTAGCAACACCACACAAGGGGTCTAGGCCAAGAAGGAGTTTCGGCCAAGAAGATGAAGAAGAAGAACAACAAATGGAAAATTTCGCCCAAACATCATGATCCAAAGCCCCCCCTTTTATATGTTGGTGCAATCGGCCCAGGTTATGATTGACCAGACTCGAGTTTGACTCGAGTAGTGTTTTGATATTTGACGATGAGTTGACCATTGTTTGACAATGGGTTGACTATATAGTTGATATGAGATTGACCATATGATAGAGAAGTCCAAGCGAGACACTTGGCATGGAAAGTTCAAGCATGAGTCTTGGCAATGGTAAAGTCCAAGTCTTGGGTACTTGGCAATGGAAAGTCCAAGCATGAGTCTTGGCATTTAGAAAGTCCAACACGAAGTTGGCATGGAAAGTCCAAGGGTGTAATCTTGGCCAAGTAAGTCCAAGTGTGTAGTCTTGGTGGTGAAAGTCCAAGTCATTGGTACTTGGCAATTGGAAAGTCTAAGGGTGTAGTATTGGCCACGTAAGACCAAGTCATGGGTACTTAGCAATTGGGAAGTCCAAGGATTGATATTGGCGGCGTAAAGTACAAGGGTGGAGTCTTGGCAGCATAAGTCCAATGGTTGACAGCGTAAAGTCCATGCGTGGGTCTTGGCAGCGTAAGCCCAATGTGCCTTGGCGATGTAGACCCGGTTAGCATGACAATAGCCGATGGAAGCACCTGAAGGTTAGCGTATGAATGAAGAAGTCATGGATGACTTGAAGGGACCCAATAGGCGTGAGATTGATGGAGGTGACTAGAAGGCTTAGGTCTATGCTAAGGGTGGTCTAGTAATTATGAGGGCATCATACTTGGGTTAAACCTCATGGTTGAGGTGTATCAGTCGACTGGGGTCATGGATCAGTCGATTGGTCGAGTGTTTTAACACTTGGCAGCCGAGTCGACACTAAGTAGTCGACTGAGATTATAATCAGTTGACTGATGGGAGTCGACTAGCGATCGACTGAGGCCAAGTTACGGCCACAGACGCAAGGTGGCTCGACTGGCGCCTTGACTGGAGTCCCAATCGAGGCGGCACCTCGACTGACCTCTACTGCGGTTGAGTTGCGGCCATAGACGCAAAGGCGCCTCGACTGTCATTGAGCAGTCGACTGCCATGGAGGGTAGTCGACTGTTGGGTTTGGTCATGAGCGTAGAAATCTAGGTAGCCGACTAAGCAGTCAGCTACGGGCTTGGCAGTCGATTGCTGGTAATGGCAATCGACTGTTAGTGCATCCGTTGGCTGGAATGCCGATGTGGATTAAGTCGTTGTGAGACAACGGCTACAGGAGCAGTTGACTGATGGGTATGTGCAGTCGACTGCTAGGAAAAATTAGTCCGAGTTGTAGCTTTAAAAGGAGCACGAAGGCGAGGATTTTTACAGTGATTTCTTGGGTGATTTGCTGGTGCAAGTCAAGGTCTTCAAGTGCAGCTCAAGCAATCAAATAAGCAAGCATTCGAAGCAATTGTTGTAAAGTTTTCTTTAATTGTATTTCATTATTGTCTTTGTATTTGCTTGTATTTTATTGTATTACTATTGTAATCTTTGTACGAGTTTTCTTCATCTCCAGATTGTTCCGAGAAGGAGTGTATTAGTGGTGGTTTGTATCGCTAGAGCTCGTTTGAGCTCGACCCGTAGAGTAGGAACCCTAAGGTTCCGAACCATGTTACATCTTGCGTAGTGTGTGTGCTTGTGTATTCTTGTTGTGCATTTTCATTATTATATATTCCGCTGTGTATTAACAAGTTTGTGTAGATGGGCACGATCGATTTCTATCATCGATGCTATTCAACCCCTCTAGCGGTCATACGATCCCTAACAAGTGGTATCAGAGCTGGGAGCTCTTCTACGAATTAACAACCGGGAGAAAACGCGCTAGAGGATGGAGTTGCCGAATGATTGACTTGGATGGGACATCAATATGCCAATTCCATACACCTTTTATAGCTGAGAAGGGTTTAAGCAATGGAGGGTACAGATGGAGAACTTCTTCATGATGGACTTTGAAGATTGGATGATCCTAGTGAACGGATTTGAACTTCCAAGGGGTCCAAAAGGTGGATACCTCGAGAAGAAGAGATGGACCGAAGAGCAAGTCAAAGCTTTCAAAAGAAATGATAAGGTAATGCAATTGATTTTAAATTCATTACCTAACGATGTTGTATCTAGATTAGGTGAATTTCAAGATGTCAAGGAGCTATGGAGCAAATTGGCAAAGCTTCATGAAAATTCTTCATCGGCCTCAAGTGAAGAAAAATCCCAAAAGCTTGAGGATTCGAAAGTTGAGAGATGCTCAACATCCGGATCGGAGGAGGTAATCGAAGAAGTCTCCACCTCTAGGATTGAGGGGGAGGAGAGACCATCCACTCCGGAACATCAAGAGGAAGCCTCCACCTCTAGAATTGAGGGGGAGGAGATTATGGCATCTTCAATACCGGAGCAACAAGAAGAAACATCTACCTCCGGAAGAGATGAAGAACCAATTCTGGCCACCATCAACCTAGTTAACTCGAGCATTTCAATTAAAAATAAAAATCATATTGTATGCTTTGAGTGTAGGAAACCCGGACACTACAAGAGCAAGTGTCCGAAACAGGTCAAGAAAATGGCACAAGTTGTGCCAAAGGTCAAGAAACCCGGTGCCCCAACAATTAAGAGTAAGGAGCACGTGGTGTGCTTCAAATGTCAACAACGGGGATACTACCGAAGTCAATGTTCTAGGGGGAGAAAGCAAACCAAGGGACAAGAAGGAACATCATATGTAGGGGGAGCTTCTAAAGTAAATCCTAAGGTATCTTTTATTAACTCACCTTCAAGTTTTAGTATCAAGAAGCATGCTAAAAATAATTTTAATGCCTTTGCTATTGTTAATAATGATCATAAAAAACATGGTAGTGGAAATAAATTTTATTGCCTAGGTGCTAAGAGTGATAATTTTAGAACTAAGGAGAAATTTAAAACTAATATCTCTAAAATAATTCTACTTAAGGAAGCAATTAGAAAGGTAGAAGATCATTTAGGCATTAACCCTAAGAAGGGTAGGTATATGCATAAGAGAAAGAACAATGCCCAATAGATTAATGAAAAATCAAATTTGGAAAAATTATAGATAGAGAACCAAGCCTTGAGGTCAAGGCTTGAGAAATTAGTAAAGACCCTTAGAAAGATACAAAATCAAATGCAAGAATCAAATGATCAAAATTTAGGATCAAGGAGTCAAAACCTAGGGTCTATGAAGTAAGGTCCACCTAAGGGCAAGAAATGTTTGGGTCACAAACCTAAGCTTAAGGAGACCTATCATAGTGTTTCATTCGATTATAGAACCATCCATAGGTTTAGGTAGGCCAAAGTTACTAAGGAAGTTATCCCTAAGGGTAACCAGGGTAAGTGTCTAGTGGCTAAGGTTCAAGGAAACCTAGGGAAGCCACTAAGAATGTTACAAGGGGAGTTACCCCTAGAGTTAATCTAGGTAAGATCAAAATGACTAAGGCTTCTAAGCCTAGGAGGGTTATTAGGAAGGTATCAAGAGAGGTCATCCCTAGTGAATACCTAATTAACCCAAGAAGCTCCAATAGGTATTGGGTTCCTAGGAGTGTGATTCCATCATGCTAGATGGGTTAAGATGTGTCAACCCTAAGTGGATGGACAGTTAACCTAACTATGGTAAAGTTGACACTTTAGGTCATTTCCAAGATTATGGGATACTTTGGAAATAAGGTTGAATATAATCCTAAAGAATTTTAGGATGTGCCAATATAATTCATGGAAGTTGAAAAATCAATCAAACTGGCACAAATAAATTTAGAGGTCTTGGTGTGTCATTTTTTATTTTTGGCACACTTGGGATAAGTGGTATTATGACAAAATGGACTTAATCATAACAAATGACAATTAATACTAAAACTTAGGTATTATTATACCTTTATATTTTGTTTGCAATGAGTTGTTTGTCATATGTTATGTCATGATATCATATCTCTTTTAAATCATATAATATGTTATGATAATCCTTAGGTTAGCTTTTATATCATGTATATTTAGGTTTATATTTAATGTCATGACATCATGATTATTGGTACATATTTATTTATACTATCATTATATGTCATAATCATCATTCATGTATTTAAGATTAATGAAAACTGATTTAAGGACAAATGACATGATTTGAAGTCTCATGTATAAGGGAAACAAATAGAGTTGTCTTAGAAAAATGCATGAGACCTTAGATTAGGAAGAACAAAACTCACATCTCACATTAAATTGACATGTGTGTATTTTCATACACCCTAAATACATGTGAGATGCTAGGAAATAAGTTAAGTTCAAGGTGCATAGTTCTTGCATCTAGATAAATGCAAACTCATCTTATACCATGGATGAATCATGAGGAAAACTTATGTATAAGTCATGTGCATTAGGCCCATAGACCATGGTTCAATATAAGATTTTAAAACCATTTTAAAACTATTTTGAAAAACCTTGGTGAAGTCTATCTTTTGATAGCAATCACCATTGATGAAGTTGATACAAAATAGACCCAAAACAATGAAGTTTTTCTTGTTTTTGAACTTTGTATCAATCTCACTATTTTATGGATATTTTATTTTTCAAATATTTTTCACCCATTATAATTGTTATAACTATTATACGTATGAAGTTTCACTATTTTTCAAATTACGTATAATTACTTATGTATTTCTGAATTTCACTTTTTGAACCTGATTTCTGCACTTGCAGAAATCAGTCGACTGTCATCCATGGTAGTCGACTGGCATCAAGAAGAGTCGACGGTTGACTGAAAGAGTCGAATGTCAGGCTTGATTTCGGACAAACAAGATTTGTTTAGCTTGATTTCAGCTATATTAGGCTACCCTAACTGCTCCTAACCCTAGGATGTGCTTTGAAAATCATTGGAAGGGTGAAAATCCATTGGATATGGATTAGGAGAGTTGTTTAGAGTGTGTATCAATTTTAAGGGGTGTGAAAGTTCAAATTTGAACTTTTATTTTTAATTTTGATGGTTTAGTATTCCTATATGCTTAGGGACTCTCCAAGGACATTGTTAGTGCAATGGTCAAAGGGAAGCAAGTCTTTAGGGAGAGGTTATTCATCATGGGATGATGGATGTGTTCTTCCTCATAAGGGGGAGAATTTAGAAAATTTAGAGAATGAGGATGACCTCTCATTTAGTGATATGGGACTTATCACTAAGAAGAGTGAAGACATCCTAGATGTTTTTGGACCAAGAAAGAGATAGTAAGATCTCATTGGATATGAGACATTAACACCCTTGGGGAGAGAACCTTTTTGATGTATGTCAAAAAGGGGAAGAATGTGAGAATTCTCAATTTGGACAATTGTTCTAACTAAATGGTGTTTGGTTTTTGTCAAAAATCAAAAAGGGAGAGATTGTTGGTGTAATCGACCCAGGTCGCGATTGACCAGACACGAGTTTGACTCGAGTAGTATTTTGATGTTTGACGATGAGTTGACCATTGTTTGACAATGGGTTGACTATATGGTTGATATGGGATTGACCATATGATGGAGAAGTCCAAGCAGGACACTTGGCATGGAAAATCCAAGCATAGGTCTTAGCAATGGTAAAGTCCAAGTCTTGGGTACTTGACAATTGAAAGTTCAAGCATGGGTCTTGGCATTTGAAAAGTTTAACACGGAGTTGGCATGAAAAGTCCAAGGGTGTAGTCTTGGCCACGTAAGTCCAAGTGTGTAGTCTTGATGGTGAAAGTCCAAGTTATGGGTACTTGGCAATTGGAAAGTCCAAGGGTGTAGTGTTGGTCATGTAAGTCCAAGTGTGTAGTCTTGACGGTGAAAGTCCAAGTCATGGGTACTTGGCAATTGGGAAGTCCAAGGATTAATATTGGCGGTGTAAAGTCCAAGGGTGGAGTCTTGGCAGCATAAGTCCAAGGGTGGAGTCTTGGCAGCATAAAGTCCAAGCGTGGGTCTTGACAGCGTAAACCCAATGTGCCTTGGCGATGTAGACTCGGTTAGCATGACAATAGATGATGGAAGCACCTGAAGGCTAACGTATGGATGAACAAGTCATGGATGACTTGGAGGGATCCAATAGGTGTGAGGTTGATGGAGGTGGCTAGAAGGCTTAGGTCTAGGCTAAGAGTGGTCTAGCAAATATGAGGGTATCATACTTGGGTTAAACCTCATGGTTGAGGTGTATCAGTCGATTGGGGTCATGGACCAGTCGACTGGTCGAGTATTTTGACACTTGGTAGGCGAGTCGACACTGAGTAGTCGACTGAGATTATGACCAGTCGACTGACGATCGACTGCGATCGAGTTGTGTCCACAAACGCAAGGCGGCTCGACTGGCCTCGACTGCGGTTGAGTTGCGGGCACAGACGTAAAGGTGTCTCAACTGGCACCTTGACTGCTCTTGAGCAGTCGACTGATGGGTTTGGTCATGAGCGCAAAAAGCTTCGAGTCGATCGAGCGAATGGCCACGGCTTGGCAAATAACTATCGGTAATGGCGATCCAATCGCAATGTATCCTTTGACTGGAATGACGACATGGATTAAGTCGTTGTGAGACAACAGGTACAGGAGCAGTCGACTGCTAAGCGGAAATTAGTCCAAATTGCAACTTTAAAAGGAGCACGAAGGGGAGGATTTTTACAGTAATTTCTTGGGTGATTTGCTGGTGCAAGTCAGGGTCTTCAAGTGTAGCTCAAGCAATCAAAAAAGCAAGCATTTAAAGCAATTATTGTAAAGTTTTCTTTACTTATATTTCATTATTGTATTTGTATTTGCTTGTGTTTTATTGTATTACTGTTGTAATCTTTGTATGAGGTTTCTCCACCTCCGGATTGTTCCGAGAAGGAGTGTATTAGTGGTGATTTGCATCACTAGAACTCGTTTGAGCTCGACTCGTGGAGTAGGAACCCTATGTAGGATCGAGTAAACCGAGAGAGGGGGGTGAATCTCGGTATTTTATAAATTTTTTCTAAATAGAATATGCAGCGGAAATTAAATAAGTTAGACACAGCAATTTACTTAGTTCACAACTCGAACCGGGTTGCTACTCCAAGGCACGTAACTCTCCCGCGAGTTACCTCGAAGGACAATTCACTAAATACCCTCCGATTTGAGAACTCTTGACTTCGGAGGGTTTTGCTTTTTTACAAATAATAGAGATGGGTAACACACTACTCACTCTTGAATTTAAGTACAATAGCGAAAAACTAAATAAACAAATACAAGACGTATATCGACACTAAGTAGATGGTAGAAGTACACTTGGAGTGTCGAAAGATCACCTTGTTGTGAGAGTTTTAGCTTTGGTGGACGAGAATGGATTTCGACAGCACTTCGATGTAAAAGTTGATTATACTGAGATCTGGTTGAGCACAAGTTTTATAAATTGTTTTCAGTCGACTTCACATCAACCCGTCGATATGGAATTCATGGTCTTCTAGTCGACTGAATCTTCTTCAGTCGACTCCACGTCACTCGGCTCCGTATCGGGAAGTTTCCCTCTTCAGTCGACTCAAGCCCTTTCCATCTGCGTCGCATGATCTCTGATCGATCAATAGCTGATCCTACCAAATAGGTATCCAGTCGACTAGAATCCATTCAGTCGACTGATCCCTACAAAATAGGCTTAGCATAAAATATATAACATGAATTATGATAGCAGTAGTAATACTGTTCGATCTCGACTACTAAGTCTCACGCGGACTTTTCGTCGGATCGATGCCTAGCTTTGTCCCCCTATAGAGGACTCGACCTCACCTCTTCACTCGAGGCTTACCTGCCGACTACCTGCCAGACTTATCATTCTTGACATCCAATCGTCGACTCCACCGGGTGGACTTTTTGCCGATTGTCCGGTCTCCTGACCCAACCGATCTTCATGCCAAATGTCCGATCCACTTGACCTATCTGGACTTCGTGCCTGGTGTCCGATCCTCCTGATCTGTCAAGATTCATGTCTAGTATCCGGTCAACTCGACCTACTAGGACTTCCTATTAAGCCTGCACACTTAACAATTATATTAGATCACACGTGAATCCTAACTCTTAACTGTGGTTCATACATCAAAACTAAAGAGTGATTCTTACTGCATCAACACCCTAAGGTTCCGAACCACGTTACATCTTGTGTAGTGTGTGTGCTTATGTATCTTGTTGTGTATTTTCATTATTATATATTCCGCTGCACATTAACAAGTTTGTGTAGACAAGCACAATCGATTTCCATCATCGACGCTATTCACCCCCTCTAGCGGTCATACGATCCCCAACATTATATTCATCCCATGAATATGAAAGGTTTTGCATCCTTTTGTATTCCCTCTTCAATGCATGATTAATCCACTTTAATCATGCATGATAAGAGGTTTCTTCGAATTTTTGGTTTTCCCTCTTCCATACATGATTAATTCACATTAATCATACATGATGAATTCATGATGAATCTATATCATTCATCTTTTTCAATTGATTTGATTTGAGTCTAACTTAAATTAATCCAACTTGAGTCTAACTCAAGTTTCGGCCTAATCAATGAGTCTAACTCAATGAATCCAATTCAATAGCCTAATGGTCTATTTAGTCAAACTAAAATGAACCCCATCTCCAAAACAACATGTTCTTTGTGTGTACCCCAATAAGTTCTCGTAACGTTGGCAATGTCTCTAAAACCCCTTTTAGAAATATAAGCAATGAGTGACATCTAGCAATGGATCATTGCTACCCAAGTAACGAGAATGTCGAGATTCGACATCACCTTTCTGTGACTATTATCTTGTATGACTCAATCCTTCTACCTTCCATTGGTACGAGGCCTTTTGAGTAAAATCCAAAAATAAAATCATGAGGGTTTAGGCCCAAAGTGGGCAATATCATATCATTGTGGAGATATATAGATCTTATAGGCACTAACACTCTTATCAATCTTTGTATTTCTTGATCCCCAAGTAGACTACACCAATCAAATGAGCTCAATGTCTTATATTGATTTATTTGAGCATAATCATGCATTTTAGTAGTCCTACTTTATCAAAGGGTCCACAGATATCACTTCCGTCATATGGAAGGGATAAATCAAATCTACATCACTCACATCCCTCCATATAATTCATTGAATACCCAGTGATCGACTTTATAGTCCACCTTGTTACAGGTGACGTTTGACGATACCAAAGTATACAACTCCTTATGTAGGGAACCGTAGTGATTTCAGGTCTAAGGACTATTCATACCAATAGTCACTATGAAAATGTTTATGACATTCATATGACGATCCATGAAACATTCTCATGGCGGGTCAGTTCAGTACATTTTCTCTAATATATATCCATGTGTCAACTTGATATCCTATATCCATGACGTGTGAGATTAAGTCATCAGTTGACCTATATGCTAATCTCAATGTATTAATATTATCCTTGTATATTAATACTTGACTAGGAATAATTATGAGTAGTGTTCTATATATCTATAGTATCTCACTCTCAAGTTACCAACTTAATATGTCGTATACTTGAACCAACTATCCTAGGATATTATTATATTTATTTAAATGACACATTAATGATGTAAATATAATAACCATAAACTTTGCCTTTATTATAAAATATGATACAAAAGTTCCCTTACCAATCATCTCATAATTGACACTTAGGGCTAATACTAACATTCCCAATATGACATTATACGAAGAAGCTGCATCTACCATTGTAAAAATAGTGATCTTGGTTCATTAAAAAGGCTTATCTTACAAGGATAATGGTGAGTTGATCTATCCTAGGGGTTGCACTTCATGTCTAGAGAAATTAAACAAAGTTGTGTTCATCAGTTGGAGCTCGACATGATCAATTTGCATCTAATCAAAAGCTTCTTTGAATAAAACGTTGACTGAACCACCTGTATCAACAAATATCTATGCTACATCATAATTGACTATTGTAGTTTGGGTTACCAAAGCATTGTCGTGTGGAGTCACCACTCCTTGCAAATCTTGCAACCCAAAGTTGATTATGAGTCCTTCTCCTTGTCCTACTTGTTCCAACTTCAAGATTTTCCAATGGTTGCCATGGGCCTTCCGAGTTTGATTTGAATCTCCATATGTAGTTCCTGTTGGATTGAAGCGGATCGCTAGAGGGGGGGTGAATAGCGATAAAACTTTTACGAAATCGTTCGTTAAAACTCGAGTAGATAATTTGCAGCGGAAAGATAACAATAAATAAAAGAGACAATTCTTTTTACTTGGTTCGTAGCCTTCGGCTACTACTCCAAGGCCCTAGTGGTCCTTGACCATGCACGGAGGGCAAAATACTAAATGAACTCCTCCTCGTTTGGAGGTAGGAGTTAATCGATACAATAAAGAACAAAACTTGAGGTAGAGGGACACTCCCCCTCTCCTCGTTATGATAAAAGCTCCGAAAGAATTAAAGTAACAAACTGAAGTAAAAGCTTAAACCGACGTTACAAAAAGAAAAGAAGTTAAGACCTAGACGTCGGAGAAGAAGCACTTCGTTGTCGGAGAGTTGTAGCTTTGCGGAGGCTTTTGGAAGCTTAGAATTGTTGAGAAAATCTTAGGTTAAGACCTCCTTTTATAGCCTTTGAGCCCCTCATCGAATGAGTCTTCAACCAATCACAAATGAACACATAACCTCCTTGAAAAGTGGTGATAAGCCTTGACTCCTCGAGGCTGATCTTTTGACCATCACCGATCCGATGGCCATCATCACGATCGATGGCGATCGGGCCGAGGCCGACCTCCGGCAATGATCCGATCGACGGCAATGAGTCCTCCAAGCCGGGCAATGATCGATGCTTGCAAGTCAAAGTTAGCTCAAAGAAAACATTATTTCGACGACCTTCGACTGTCCGATCTCGACCTAGACCATCGATGGGATGTCTTTGGTCGGATCTACGCTTAAGACCATCCCCGTAAGGAGGATACGACCTCACTTATGCTCGCACACACGAGCTTACCTTGATACTTACCATGTCGCTTTTGCTTCCGGTCTTCCACTCGATTCCTTCGACTCCCTCCGAAGTCACTCGAGTGTCGCCCGACCACCGCGGCTTCCTCCGGGTGTCGCTAGCCTTCAGCTCCAGCTTTAGCACTTTTCTGCACACTTGATTCAGCTCGTGAGATAACGATATATCCTTGACTTTGCATCTTTTGCCATAATCAAAATATAGGTTCGACTTAGGTGCCCCTGC
Source organism: Wurfbainia villosa (assembly GCA_025175895.1). Taxonomy (NCBI): domain Eukaryota; kingdom Viridiplantae; phylum Streptophyta; class Magnoliopsida; order Zingiberales; family Zingiberaceae; genus Wurfbainia; species Wurfbainia villosa. Next base: position 112,274,523 of record CM045988.1, read on the forward strand.
ACCAACAATCTCCCCCTTTTTGATCCTATGCAAATTTACGCAAAGTTAAGGGAAAATATAAAGCAGAAAATGAGTAAGATAAATGTTACGCTCATTTGTAGTGAACTCCCTCTTAACCTTCGGTGAGTTTTAAAACAAAAGTTTAATTTTCAAAAATTTAAATTTTGTTCTCCCCCTTAACTTATGCTCTTCTCCCCCTTTTGCCATGAATCAAAAAAGGTACGAGGTTTTATATAAAAAGTAGGGGTTTTTTAATAAAAAAGGTAGCATGCATAAAGATTATCTAACATGAGTCCAAGCATGTGTCTTGATTTAATTTGGTTCGAGGTATAGCCCTCTGCACCAACAATGTAATTTTTGGAAACTAAGTTTGATTTTCAAAATACTTATAAAATTAACTTTAAGTTTCACAATACTTATATGCTATTAACTTTAAAAAAATATGTAACCCTTAGGGTTAGTTTGCTCTCCCCCTTAATCAAATATATAAGGTATAGAAGAGTTAGGGGGCGCTAAACATTGACCTAGAAGGTTGTATATTTAGAATTTTGTCCGAGTATAAGTACACGTTTAAGCTCGATAGTTTGAAAAATAGATAACATTTTTGAAAAGATTATGTAAATTGAAATTGTTCCTTATTCATCTCACCCATTCTAAGTGTCTTAGAATTGGTTCACCTTATATGTTTATGTGAGATGATTCCAATTTTATCTTGATTAAGTTTTAATGATTTGAAACTTGTCAACCTTGCGTTAGATTCGGATTTGATCCTAAGCTCATCAAATCACCTTTTCAAGATCTTGGCTTCCAGGTCATGGCGAGGCACAGAGGCCTTCTTTGATTGGAAAAATGACCACTTCCTTAGACAAAGCCAATTTCGAGAAAATAGTAACTTGACTCACCTAAGACCACTTCCTGGTCTAACAAGTCTAGGATACGGCGAGATAGCTTCAGCTAGTTCCCCTCGGTCAAGTGCACCGAACTAGATACGCCTTATCTAGCCCGAATACACAAGACTCCGCTTTCCTAGCGTACTATCATCTCGCCGCGTCCTGGTACTATGTTATCAAGCATTGACGAGTTATAGTCCTATCTAACCATTCTAAAGAGAATAAAAGGTTTAGGTTATCAAATATACTATTTTGGTATTAGCTCCCCTTGGATCATTGAACCGATATGGTCTGGTCAAGTAATGAACTTGATCCTAGGGAATCCAAAACCTATTGGTCCTTATATGTGAGTTTAATAAAGTTTTCGGGACCCACGCTTGGACTCGATGATGACTACGATTTACGATAGACATGTAAGATATATTCGTAGTCTTTGAGCTATATCCGAGTCCGGCTCTGTTGTACACGGATCTCTGAGTTCCAAGAAGTCAGTTAAGATTCTTGGACCCCGTCAAGAACTTATTCAACCGAGCTTCGAGCTCTTGGACTTGCCCTTTCAAGAGAGAGTTCTCTTCTTCGAGTTTTTCAACTCGAGTTGAGTCCTCCTCTTGAACTCGACTAGTCGAAGAGTTTAGGGGTGTCTCTTGTTTGAGGGTTTCAACCTCCTCAACCAAGGACTCGACCCTAGACTAGGATTTAGCTAATTTTCTAGTTAGCAATTTAATTGTATTGTAAAGCGTATGAATTAGTGAGCGGCTAACCTTAATTTTATCTTTCGGTCCGGCTTTGAGTTGCTTCTCGAAGTAGTCCTTGAGTTCAGAGTCGGTGTTGTAGTTTGATTTAGATTCGGACTCGGACTCTTCGGGTCTTGCCATGCATGCTATGCCGACGCCTTCTTTGTTGTCCCATGTTGCATGAAACGCCTTCTTTTGACTTGATTTGAATTGTGCCCTCTTTTTGTTTTTTAGTAGCCTCCTTTCTCTCCGAATGATCTTCCGCACTACGTTCACTATTGCTTCCACCTTTTCGGATTCAGACTCTGATTCGTCTTCGGGTTCGAGTCCATCTTCTTGCTTGGTGGGTGCCTTGCTTCTTTGTCCTGCAAGTAGAGCAATACCTCTCTCGGCCCGGACCATGTTAGTTTGCTCATGAAGTTTAAACTCAGAAAATAACTCGTCTGACCTAAGATTTGAAAGGTCCTTAGAAACCTTATAGGCATCAACCATGGATGCCCACGAGGTAGTCCTAGGAAATGAATCAAGAACGTACCTTAGGAGGTCGCGGTTTTCGACCTTGTGTCCGATGGTGTGCAATCCATTGACAATGTTCTGGACGCGAGCGTGTAGTTGCGTTGTCGTCTCACATTCCTGCATTTTTAGGTTATACAATTTATTAAGTAGTAAGTCACGCTTACTTACCTTCGCGTTGTTAGTCCCTTCGTGTAGTTCTATGAGTTTTGTCCACAGATCTTTTATACGATGAAGGGTCCAATGCGGTTGAGCTCTTCCTTAGACAATCCGCATTGCAATATTTGGGTTGCCCTTGCATCGGCTTCGATTTGCCTCTTGGTTGCATTGTTCCACTTGTCGAAGTCCACAGGCTCGCTTTGATCATTAGTGGGTAGAGCAAAGTCGGTTTGGATGATTATCCAAGTCTCAACTTGTGTTTTTAGAAAACACTCCATCCGACCTTTCCAATAATGGAAATCATCTCCGTTAAAGAACGGAGGTCGGATGGTGCTGTACCCCTCAATGTGGGCCATAAAGAAAAACTTGCACACACAAAAAAAACACAACAAAACTTGCCAAGACTTGGTCTTGGATTAGTAGTGCGGGAAATAAAAAGAAACAAACGAAAAATAGAAAGTTAAGCAAAGAAATAAGAAACTAAATAAAAAGTAAGTACTCACAACCTTCGATGTCCCCGAAAGGCTACTAAACATCGATTTTTTAGGATGAAAACAGCTTGTTACGGGGGTAATCCCCTTAAGAAGTGTAGATCTCTGCGAGAGCTTCGATTTGGTGGGTAGATCGTTTCGTGAGTCCACTTGTAGCAAAAGTTATGCTCGTTTGATCGTGAGGTACTCCGAAGGCGATCAATACTTGCAAAAACACAACCAAAAACTATGTACCAAGACTTGGTCTTGGATTAGTAGTGTGAGAGAAATCTTAAAACGATAAATACGAAAATAAAAAATGCTCGACCGGTGGTTGCACCGAATCTGAGCGCCCCCGGCTCTGATACCAATTGTTGGATCGAAGCAGATCGCTAGAGGGGGGTGAATAGCGATAAAACTTTTACGAAATCGTTCGTTAAAACTCGAGTAGATAATTTGCAGCGGAAAGATAAACAATAAATAAAAGAGACAATTCTTTTTACTTGGTTCGTAGCCTTCGGCTACTACTCCAAGGCCCTAGTGGTCCTTGACCACGCACGGAGGGCAAAATACTAAACGAACTCCTCCTCGTTTGGAGGTAGGAGTTAATCGATACAATAAAGAACAAAACTTGAGGTAGAGGGACACTCCCCCTCTCCTCGTTACGATAAAAGCTCCGAAAGAATTAAAGTAACAAACTGAAGTAAAAGCTTAAACCGACGTTATAAAAAGAAAAAAAGTTAAGACCTAGACGTCGGAGAAGAAGCACTTCGTTGTCGGAGAGTTGTAGCTTTGCGGAGGCTTTTGGAAGCTTAGAATTGTTGAGAAAACCTTATGTTAGGATCTCCTTTTATAGCCTTTGAGCCCCTCATCGAATGAGTCTTCAACCAATCACAAATGAACACACAACCTCCTTGAAAAGTGGTGATAAGCCTTGACTCCTCGAGGCTGATCTTTTGACCATCAGTCGACTGATGGCCATCATCAATCGACTGATGGCAACATCAATCGAGTGCTGACATCCGACAGTCGACTGATTGACGACAGTCGAGTCCTCCAAGATGGCAGTCGACTGATGCTTGCTGCAAGTCAAAGTTAGCTCAAAGAAAATATTATTTCGACGGCCTTCAACCGTCCGATCTCGACCTAGACCATCGATGGGATGTCTTTGGTCGGATCTACGCTTAAGACCATCCCCGTAAGGAGGATACGACCTCACTTACGCTCGCACACACGAGCTTACCTTGATACTTACCATGTCGCTTTTGCTTCTGGCCTTCCACTCGATTCCTTCGGCTCCCTCCGAAGTCACTCGAGTGTCGCCCGACCACCGCGGCTTCCTCCGGGTGTCGCTAGCCTTCAGCTCCAGCTTTAGCACTTTTCTGCACACTTAATTCAGCTCGTGAGATAACGATATATCCTTGACTTTGCGTCTTTTGCCATAATCAAAATATAGGTTCGACTTAGGTGCCCCTGCACCAACAGTTCCTCCTGAAATCATATTTATCAAACCTTAGTGAGGAGTATTTTTCTTAAAAGCTTCCTGCTAAGAACTATAATTGCATGGGAGTCATTCTGAAAATATCCTGGGTATTTTTGTAAATCTACACTCGGACTTCTCGGGTTGAGGTCTTCGGCTAGACAATTATAACCTCAAGTTAAAATTTCTCTGTTGATTTTGTGCGGCTTGACGAATTTCCTCCGCTAACCGATGACATTCATCAATAGAATATCCATATATCTGATGAAACACACAAAAGTTGTCTTTTGTGGTGGTTTCTTTTAATCAATGAATGATTTTAGCACTTCTTGTAATGTTTGAATAACCTTTTCTCCTACTCTTCTAGGGATATAGTCAATAATTGGATGAGGTTCTCAGTTTCGAGAAAACAGAGCCTTTCTATCTGGTTGAACAAAAGTTGTTTTCGCCGAACTACCTGTTAGGGCAATCTCTTGCCGTAAAATGGTTTTGATGGTGTGGCAAAGGGTTTAAGTTAGTTTGATATGTTGATGTGATATGTGCGTTGAAGTCGTGCAGGACTTAGTAATTCGCACATGGAGCCATGGCGAGTTTCACATCTCATGACTCGTGCCTTGAGTCGGTGAAGGATAGCTTTGCGGAAGCCGTGCGCTTGGAGCATCCGAGGGACCGCCGGACGAGAAGCTTGGAGTGAAGCCGGAGGAAGTAGACTTCGAGGCAAGAGACGCCGAAGCGAGCATTGCAGAGCCGCGGCGCTGATGCCGAGGACGGGGCGAGAACGAAGAACTTCAAGGCAAGAGACTCAGAAATGAGAGTGAGCGATTGTAACCCGGGAAGGGTAGTCTTAGGTGAAACTTGGCCATTTGGCCAAGTGTCGGATGGGTTTTCCGACACCCGGTCATCGGCAGGTCATGACAATGATCGCTCGAGTCGAGTGAGTTCGACCGTATACGATCGACCGGATGGCGCAATGATCGCCAGCATCGTGGGCGCCGATCGAAGAATCATCGATCGGCTGCGCGAATGATCGATCAATAGGGTTTCGCCAGCCGTTCGTAGCCGGGGGCGTCGACTACGGAGGCATCGATCGGCCGATGAGGTCCATCACCGACCGCCAAGTGTTCCGTTGGACTCAACGGTCGGGATCCGACGTGTTCGGAGGCCGTTGTAGAGGACGGCAATGATCGCCATGGGCGGCAGCGATCGTGGCGGCCAACGGAAGAAGTTAGCCCTCTCTATAAAAAGAGAGGGTGTGAGCCTTTGAGAGGCTAATGCTCATACTCCAAACGATCTTCCTAGTGCCCCACAAGCTCTAAACTCTTCTTACTTGTCTTTACTTCAATCCTATTGTAAGAAGAGTGATCTTGGTTGTAAAGGTTACCTCCACCTAGCTTGGTGCAAAGGAGAGACCATTTAGTGGATTGGTTTAACGGAGTGATTCACCGAGGACGAATTAGGGACCGTGGATTAGCGGCGTAGCCGTGAACCACGTTATACCATCGTGTTAGCGTTTGTTTTATTGTTTGTCTTTTGCTTTGTATTTGTATATTCCGCTTGCGCTAATCTTTTGTAGACGAGCAATTTACGACGTCCAACGTACGAGGGCTATTCACCCCCCTCTAGCCGGCCATATCGATCCCCAACAAGTGGTATCAGAGCCAAGGAAAGCTTGTCGAGGACTAACCGCCACAACAAACAACTTTCAAAATGGCCGGCTCCAACATCCATCCTTCGAAGTTTGAAGGAGAATTCGCTTGGTGGAAGAAGCGAATGGAGGTATTTTTCGAAACGGATTTTGATATAATGATTACAATGGAATCCGGTTTCATTTTGCCTAGGGATGAAGAGGGGAAGCCAATAGAGAAATCTAGGTGGACCAAGAGGCAAAGAGAGGAGCACCTTGCAAACTCCAAAGCCAAGCACCATCTCTACAATGTGCTCCCTCAACAAGAGATCAACCGGATCGGAGAATGTGCTAGCGCCAAAGAGATGTGGGAGAAGCTTATAGAACTCCATGAAGGCACATCCGAGGCCAAGCTAGCAAGGAGAGACCTCCTCCGCTCCCAACTATCCAATATAAAACTAGAAAAGGGAGAAAAGGTAACCTCACTACACTCTAGGTTTAAAGAAATTTTAATTGGGCTAACAAGTGTAGGTGAGAAGCTATCAAACCGGGACATGCTCATGAAGGCTATAGATGCCTTTCCCCGCTCCTCAAAGTGGAGCTCCATGGTGGACTCATTCTATATCTCAAAGAATTTAGAAGTGAGCACCTTGGAGGAGTTCTTCTCAACAATGGAACTCCACGAAACTAGGCTTGAAGGAATACAAGAGGAGCCTAGAATTCAACCTTCAAGAGGAGTAGCATTGGTGGCAAATAAGGGGAAGAAGAAGATGGAAATCCCCTCCTCCTCCGATGACGAAGCATCTTCCTCCTCCTCCATGGATAGCACCGAAGAAGCCTATATGGTAAGGAGGGTAAGACGTGCATTTAAGAATTTTAGATTTGATAAATCTAATGATAGGAATAGAAGACCAAGGGGGAAAGTCATATGCTACAATTGCCAAGGAGAAGGGCACATAAGGGACAATTGTCCTCTCCTAAACAAGAGCAAGGAAGAAAGGAAAAAGAAAGAAGAAAAGAAGAAGAAGAAGGGGAGCAAGAAAAAGAAGGAAGAGGAGAAGAAGACAAAGGAGAAGGGAAAGGCTAAGGCTCTCAAGGCAAGGACTTGGGATGATCCATCCTCATCCTCCTCCTCATCATCGGATGAGGAGAATGCCTTTGTCACCAATTTGGCCTTGATGGCCTTTGATGACTTGGATTGCTCTTCATCCGAAAATGAAGGATCAAGCTCAAATGGGGAGAGCTCAAATGAAGGGGGAGCTTCCACATCCTCCTCATCCGAAGAAGAGGACATGGAAACTATGGTAACAAATCTAACCCCTAAGAAAATAGTTTCCATGGTTTCTAGCTTAACTAGAGATTTATTTAGAGCTAAGAAGAAAAACAAAAGCATGCTAGATCAAATTAAGGATCTAGAAAATAAACTAGAAAATGCATGCTTAAATGATAGTATTTCTTCTAGCTCAAATGAAGCATGCTCACATGATTATATGCCTTTGGATGTTAATGATGCATGCATAGAGGAAAATAGGGCATTAAGAGAAAAGGTAGATTATTTAACCAAAGCCCTAGGGAAATTCACTATTGGCTCCAACACATTGAACATGATCTTAGGGAGCCAAAGAGCTAGTTTCAACAAGAAAGGCCTTGGATACAAAGAAAAGAAAAATGAAAAAGCCTACAAATGCCTTATAGCTAGGGGACAAGATAAGAAGAAGGTAATTGCTAGGAAATGGATCCCCAAGGAGTATTTAGTGAACCCAATAGGAAAGAATTTATTTTGGGTTCCAAAATCCATCCTTAAGGGTTAGAATAACCCTAGGGTAGTCAACTATATGAACTTGACCTATATCATATTTTGGTTGACTTAGGATGACGGGACAACATTTTTTAGATAGTGTTGGGTGATGATAACGTGCCCATAAATAGGTAATAATGCTTAAATCATGATGATTGATGTAATTCCTATGTATGTTTTAAATCATGACTTATGATTTTGATATTTGGCATGTTATCATGAGAAATAGGGTTAAATCATGCTTTAGGTGATAATTTGTTTATTATCATCGTATAATACCTAATGCATGACTATTATTTGATGGATACATGAGTTTCATGATCATAATGTAGAATTGATTGATATATGTCATTATGATCATGTAGAATGTTAGGTTGATACTTAACCATGATAGAATTGCATGAATATATGGGTTAAGTATATACAAATACCCCCTAGGATACATCTCACACTCACTATAGGCTAACTTGATTGCAAACTTAGCATGGGTGAGATATTAGGATGATACAAATGTCCACTAATGCCTATGACATTTAGATGGTCATTTAAAGTATCAAAAAGCAATAATAGACCAATCATGGGGAAGGCTTATGTTTAATTCATAGACATATTGCCCAAAGATCATGGTTGGATATTTCATATGTTTTCAAAACAATTTCTTACCTTAAAATACATGTATTCATGTTTTGAAACAATTGGATGCAAAACTAGGTAGCTAACTTGATACTAGAATGATCAAAAACCTAGTGGTTTTTAGAGCTTTTGGATTTTTGGCAAAAACAAGAAAATATAATGAGTTTTCATGAAAAACTATTTTTTCTTGATAGATATACTTAATAGAAATATGTTCCCCAAATTTCATGATTTTTAGAATTTTCTAGAATTTATAATGCATTTCTGAAATTCGTCGTAAAATCAAAATTCGGATTTTTTGTACAGATCGCCATACTGATAGCAATGATCGTGGCTATAAATCAAAACATTGAAGGCCGAATTCAGTTTGTAAACCTACAACAAGTGGTAGAAATATACTTGATGCTATCAACAAGTGGTACCCAATTTTTAAATCAACTTGTCATATTTTCCCTCCATTATACTTGATGCCATGAGCTTATAACTTAGTGTTAATCTTTTTGATGGTGTCAAAGGGGGAGAAATAAGTATGTTTAAGTTAATTACTTTAGGGGGAGAAATATATGATAATATGATAGGGGGAGAAAATTTGCATAGAGAGTTTCATGGATTAAGGGGGAGTTGCATGTTGCTATATCATGTTTATCTTTACATGCTTTCTTACCTTAGAATTTATATCAAATGTTTTTACCTAACTTAAACGGATTGCCACACATCAAAAAGGGGGAGATTGTTAGGGAAATCTCTTGCCGTAAAATGGTTTTGATGGTGTGGCAAAGGGTTTAAGTTAGTTTGATATGTTGATGTGATATGTGCGTTGAAGTCGTGCAGGACTTAGTAATTCGCACATGGAGCCATGGCGAGTTTCACATCTCATGACTCGTGCCTTGAGTCGGTGAAGGATAGCTTTGCGGAAGTCGTGCGCTTGGAGCATCCGAGGGACCGCCGGACGAGAAGCTTGGAGTGAAGCCGGAGGAAGTAGACTTCGAGGCAAGAGACGCGAAGGAGCATTGCAGAGTCGTGCGCCTGATGCTGCCGAGGGATGTGGCCGAGAACGAAGAGAACTTCGAAGGCGAGGGACTCCGAGAAATGAGAGTGAGCGATTGTAACCCGGGGAAGGGTAGCTCTTAGGTGAAACTTGGCCATTTGGCCAAGTGTCGGATGGGTTTTCCCGACACCGCCGATCGGTCAGTGTCGGGCCGATCGCTTCCGAGTCGAGTGAGTTCGACCGTATACGATCGATCGGATTGCGGGCCAGCAATGATCGCTATACGGGCGGGCCGATCGCGAAAGATTATCGATCACGGAAGGCGCAATGATCGATCAATAGGGTTTCGCCAGACCGCCGTGATCAAGGGCGATCGACCACGGAGGCATCACCGATCCGATGAGGTCCATCACCGACCGCCAAGAGTTCCGCTGACTACAACGGTCGGGATCCGACGCGTTCGGAGGTCGCTAGGATGCAATGATCGCCAAGGGCGGCAATGATCCGGGTGGCGCAACGGGAAGAAGTTAGCCCTCTCTATAAAAAGAGAGGGTGTGAGCCTTTGAGAGGCTAATGCTCATACTCCAAACGATCTTCCTAGTGCCCCACAAGCTCTAAACTCTTCTTACTTGTCTTTACTTCAATCCTATTGTAAGAAGAGTGATCTTGGTTGTAAAGGTTACCTCCACCTAGCTTGGTGCAAAGGAGAGACCATTTAGTGGATTGGTTTAACGGAGTGATTCACCGAGGACGAATCAGGGACCGTGGATTAGCGGCGTAGCCGTGAACCACGTTATACCATCGTGTTAGCGTTTGTTTTATTGTTTGTCTTTTGCTTTGTATTTGTATATTCCGCTTGCGCTAATCTTTTGTAGACGAGCAATTTACGACGTCCAACGTACGAGGGCTATTCACCCCCCTCTAGCCGGCCATACCGATCCCCAACACTACCATCCTCTTTCCAAGCTCGTTGAACTTCCTCCAAATCTACTCGTCCAAGAAGATTATCATAGTCAACTGTGGGCTTTTTTATCAGAGATCTAAAAAAATCTCCATCCACTAAACCTTATGAGAAGGTGTTGACAAGGATCTCAGAAGTAGCCGAGGGTACGTCTAAAGTCACCTGATTAAAATGATGAATATAATCTCGCAAGGATTCCTGGCTCTTCTACTTCATTGAAACAAAGGTTAAGAGTAGTCTTGTGATACCTCTTGCTACTGAAAAATGATGCAAGAAATTCTTACTCAAATTATCAAAAGATTATATAGACCCAGGAAGAAGCTTATTAAACCATTTCTGTGTTGTGCCAAACAAAGTGGTAAAAAAAACTCTACATTTGATACCATCTGTATATTGATGTAATAAGAAAGCATTCTCAAACTAGTCTATGATCTTCAAGATCTGAAGATCCATTGTACTCCCTAAGTTGCAATTAGGTAATTCCTTTGCTAATATGTTGGAGGAGAAATGAGTAGCTTGATTACTCCTTGTTATAGTGATCAAAGGAGCTTTTCCCTTTTTAGGATCTCTGTGAGTTGATTCTCGAGAAATGGACTCCCGAGATTGCTCTTCTTGCACTATTGGAATCTGCCTTTTTATTTCAACAACTGGAGGCATCTCGACAAGGGTTGATGGTGCTTCATCCGCAACTTCATTTTGCGTCATATGTTATCGCAAAATTTCCTCCACTGTAGCAACTATTATCTAGTTTAAATTTTCTTTAGTCAGATTTACTAAATTAGGTATTCTTCCTTCAGCAGAACTTTGATTTTCTAAGTTTCCTCTGACATCTCCCATCTCAATGTATTAACTCGGTTCTCACAGGCGGCGTCAATTTGATCATGTCCAAGATCAGCGAATGGGATGACTCGGCAGAGTACTCACGGTCGAGTATTTTCGACCGACTAAGTGCGAATCAAGTCGATCTTCAATATGTTGATCTTGCTATATCGACTTTTTCTATAGAATTTTGACAGGTCGAGATGCAACTGGACCTCAGGAGATCCAGCGTTACCTGTGCCTCAGAAGATCGGGCGTGAACTGGTCTTCGGGAGGTCGAGCATGAACTGGTCTTTGGGAAGTCAGGCGTACTTAGGTCAGTCTTTGCAGGGTTGAGCTTCTTCAACTCAGGCTTCTAAACGTCAAGTACTTCATACCTAGAAAGACTTGGAAAGATATGAGAAGGGGGGCCGAGAGGTACCTCGGTGAGATTCCTCCGACGCTCAAGTCAAAAATGGAGAAAATGAAAAAAAAATATAGCAAGTGTTAGAATATTACTTGATCTTCCCTTTTGTCTTTGCTTTTTTATCTTTATATTGGGAGAAAAGATCAAATAGTGCATCTGTTGGAGAGAAATCCAAGGGATGTATCCTTCTAGAGAGAAGACCAAGAGATGCACCTTTTTGGAGAGAAGACTAAGAGTTAAGTCCTTTTGTCTGACCAGTGCCTTAACTTGTAACAGGCCAAATTTTAGTTTCTATATTTTTATTTAGAGAAAAAAATAGAAATAAGAATAGGAATAAAATAAAAAAATTCGAATAAATTGTTCGTTAGTCGGGGCTCGAACCATGAGCCTTTAGTTTAGGGGAATAGGCTTCCTATCACTAAGTTATAAGATTACCAATGAGTAGGATATAACAGAATATATCTATAGGTAGGAAAAATGAAGAAGTTGGTTAATTTGGCTAATCATTTAAAGGGGTAATTAAGTTAAGAAAAACCCTAGTTATATATTTTTCCTTTCCCTAAACTCCTTGCGCCGCCCACCCACGCCTCCTCTCCTCCTCTCCTCCTCTTCTCTCCAAACGCCGACCAACCCATGCCTCCTCTTCTCTCCAAATGCCGACCAACCCACGCCTCTTTTCCTTCCATTTTCTCCAGCCACCGACTCTCATCTCTCTCTCGATCTCTCATGTTCCAGCCGCCGAAATAAGGAAGAAGATTATCTTCTCTTTGGATAATTCAAGAGGGATCTCCTCAAGGACTTGGTAGAGGATCACGCTAAATCAAAGGAACACGTAGGAGGTCTTCTCTTTATGAAACCTAACGGTATAAATTGGTGAAAAGCGTAGGAAGTAAATATTGCTCACCTGTAATATAAGTAATTATCGTATGTCATCGATATGTTTTTATGTGCATGTTACTTCCAGTTACATGGTTGAGCAGTTTATACGCATGTATATGAGTCAGTTATGCATGGTATTTTTAGTTACATGATTTTACCCGTTATGTTATGTTTGATTCAGTGTCATGTTTAGATCCATGATAAGAATGTGATTTATGATCATACATGTTATAGATGAGTTGTAGCTTACAATTATATGCATGATGTAGAGTAAGATGTAAGAATATTTCCTTTATAAAGAAAATTTAAAGATGCTTCCCGTTCAAATTAGGGATTAAGAGCACAACGATCTTCAGTATGTTCCCCATTTCAATTTTGGGGGTCAAGAGCATAATGATCTTTATGGGCTCCCCATTCGTGGCTTAGGGGATTAAGAGCATTCTTTCAGTATGTATAAAAATATAAGTATAAAGAAAGTATTTTACTTTTGAAAGGGCATGTACCGGACATCAGTTTCGCCCACGGGTCAAGACCCTCAGTTTCAATTACCCTAGTAGGTTCGATGGTTGGTCACCCCGATCTATTAGGAAAGCGCGCATTGGTACTATGTCGGGCCTATATTCAGGATGATTATTGATTTGAAGTATCAGTATAAGTACAAGTAAAAGTTTTCCAAGTTAATTATTCCAGTTCAGATACACTGTTTACAAGTTTTAAAATACTCAAGAGCATGGTTTATACAAGAGACATGTATTCAGAGTTATGATTTCTAGTTATGCTTGCATGTGTATCAATGTATCAATGGTAAGAGAAATAGTTGCATAATTTCATACGTTGCATGTTTTGTGAGTATAGAAAGTATTTACTAAGCGTTATTGCTTACAGTTTGCATTTTCTTATACTGCAGATAAAGGTAAAGAAAAGTTTCAGTAAAGTGGCATAGCAGATGAAGTGCTTGGAGTGTGTGGCGACAGAACAGTGGAAGTAAAAGATCTTAAGTGCAGATGTCTAAATCAGATTTTAAGTTTCTAATTGTTTTTTTTTTATATTGTTGAAGTTCAACTGGATTGCTTATGGTTGAAACTAAAGAATGCTAGAGTCATGTTGGGTTGGTCTTAATACTTGCATGTTATGTGAAGATCTTGAAATAACTATTGTTTAAGTGATGTCAAGGTTCTCACGATCATTTTAATTGTTAGCATATTATGTTAGTATATTGTATGATTTGAGGAATGGTAGTAATATGGTATGATAATTAAAATATAGTGTCAGAATAAGAGTAGAAAGTACAAAATCTGTAATGATCTCTCATTTAGGAAGGGTGTTACATAACCGTTGATTCAATTGTTGAGTTTAATTTTCATTTCAACTTATTTATTTGATCTTGCACGTGGTTGAATATACTTACACTATTTCACATACAATAACGGTGATAAGTTTTTAACATGATTTTCGAAAAGAAAAAATTCAAAAAAAAACTTTGCAACGTGGATGCCTTAAGGTTAGAAGCGATGAAATAATATTTTTAAAATTTAACAAAAACACAATAAGTGAGTTCAGATTTTGGTCCACCCAATAATATATTATTTAACTCTGTAAATGTCCCGTACAAATTTTTAAATATTAGATTAGTTATAAAATTCAATCACGATTATAAAAATATCCAATTATATATAAATTCAATGTCTCCTTAGAGGACTAGATGATTAATATGGATGATAAAAATATTTTAAAAAATAAAGATTAATATTCAAAAATTATAAAATTTTTCAAAATATTTATTCGAAAAAATATTCTTAATAATTTATTTTCTTTTATTCGATCGAGAAGTGACGCGGGGCCCACAAGACCGGTTGATCAAGATGACTACGGATAATGTCAGAGAGACAGTGCACTGCGTCGAATTCATATAAAATATAATATAATTAATATCTAATAATGTATAATATAATATAATATTCATATAAAAACAATTATAAAATTTGGATGCTGGAAATCTGAAAGATCACATGGGTATGTTATTTTTTTTAATAATGCTTTACTATTCCCGTCCATTACTCATTCGATGATTGCTCGCACGGATAGTGTAACATCTGTCTAGTTCGAGGATTTAACTATTCATAATGGACAACTGATAGTTCTTGAAGGATTATTTTTTAACCGTTCAAATCCATAATTTGAAACATACAGTTGATTCATTTTTAAGATTCACGATTCAAAATTATTCTTATTTTATTTAAAAAATATAAATATATTAAAAAAAAATTGCACATTGCACTTCTTTACTTCGTCTTCAAAAAATTATATTTTTTATATTTTTTCAATTCTTATTCAATCATCAAACAATACTTGTATTTTTCAAGAATTAAGGGATAAAATATAACGTCATTCATTTAATATATTCTCTTTGAAATTGAATATTTATTCTACAAGGATATCAACTAGATAAATTAAAATTTCTTTTATGATGATAAAAAAAAAGAAAACTCTAAGTATTTTCAGATTACTATCATAAAATATCGAAATTTATTTTATTATTTGTATCAATAAAATTAAAAGAATTCGTCAAATAATTCTCAAATTCATATCCGGAGAATTTGAGGATTTTCTGAACGTTTCATCTATTTTTTAATAAAAATTAGATTTTTATAAATTTTACATTATTATTATTAATATTTTTAAGTTTTAATATACTACTTTCTAATTTATATTTTAAACTATATTATTTATAAATGACATATAAATTATACTTAGTATTATGTACTACAGTATTCGATCAAGAAAATAATACTCTTTTATTGAAATTAAAGCATTGTTATATATAACTAAAATTTTATATAAAACATATAACTTTAATTTAGGGTATAAAATAAATACAACTAAATAAATATTATAAATATAATAAAAATATTTTTCAATTTACTTTTATTGTTAATATATAAGAAGATAAAAATCCATTATTAACATATTTATTTAAAATTAAAAATACATTATAAAAATTTATCATAATAAAATAAGAAGTAGAATAATAAATATTAAAAAGTTGTTCGATTCCATTATTAAATACTTTTAAAAATTTTCAAATGCTATTATATATATTTTATTGATGTAAAAAATAAAAATATATTATGATTATTAATTATTTAGTAAAAAATAAATATAATAATTCTCTATATTTAAATAAATCTTGTAATAATCGATATGTTGAATTCTAGTACATCACCTAAATTTTTTTTCAGATCTTATTCCAGTAATTTTATAAAATTTACTCTAGTGTTTCATTGTATTAAAATTTGACAATAAATAAGAAATAAAAATTTAATTGATTTTATTTAATTTTTTAAAAATTTTAATTTATCTTGAATACATAAATTTAAAATAGAATATAAATAACAAATATGAAAAAAAAACACCATCAATAATAAATTGACAAAGTAATTTAAATTCATCTATATTTACGATATTAGAATTAACATTATCAAATAAAATTGAAAGAGTTATCGATCTGACGATAAATTACATCTATATAAGAATGAGTTTGTTGATTATCACTTTAAATATTACTATTTAATTTATTAAATTCTTTAATTATTTTTCTTTTTCCTGATCTTACTAATCCTTTAATTGTATGAGTAAGTATAGTTCTAGTAAGAGATTTTTGATAATTTTTTTAAAAAGTGCATTTAAAATTAAAATTAAATGAAAGATATTATAGATAAACAAATCTAGTTAATAATTCTCTTAATTTAATATCATAATAATTAAATAAATATGCATCCGTACTTTTAGTGGAGGAAGAAAATTTGAAAAGTTATATTTGAGAAGCTGATTCCAAATTTCGTCAGATACTTTGTTTTAATGTGTCACTTTAATAACTCGTAATCATCATCTGATTAAAATTTATACTAGACATTACAATATTTACATTTTATTCATATTTTTCCGAAGGGAAAAGAATGACTTATCTCTCAAAAGATTTAATAAAAATTAGTGATTTTAAAGATAAAAAAGATCTCACACTTTAAAAGTTTTGATATTTCTTTGTGTGACGGTTGTCGAAAATTACTCTGATTCATCATCGATGAAATGAGCATCCTCGAATTCGAGATCAACATTCGGAATAAAGATCTCTTTACTCTTCCGAGAACGAAATGAACTGCTTTCCATTGAAATCTGAGTCAAAGAATCAAAGTCGTTTAAAATTGAAGAATCGAAACACTTGAAATTGTAAAATTAAGAGAGAAGAATAGGAAAGATGTGATGAAAATGAACCTCCTATATAAAAGTTTGGAGAATAACGAATATTAAATCGTAACTATTGATTATAAATGATCAAATGGTCTCGATCGTAAAAAAAAAATATAAAAAAGTCATTGGACCCGATGATTCCAATGACTTTTTTTTTTAAAAAAGTTTAACGGTTGGTCTGGTGATTTGAATTGTTGAATCAACAGTTTGGGCACACCATAATTGGAACGGACTTATCTCTTGACTAGTTGGTTCTAATTTTGATTCGTTAATTTGGGTCAACGAATAATTAGTCTGTTGACTTAGTTATGAACCTGGATCGGATCTCACATGTGATCGGGTCTACGTGTGTCCTAACAATCTATATCTAACTACCACCAACTCGCATTCTATAATAAAAGATGATTACATTTGCTCTTAGACCATTGGTCATTCGGTGATAGTGAAAAGAGATAAATCATAAGGAATTATGCTCTTGATCCGTTAGCTAAAATAACAAAGAATTTTTAAATTCAAATGAAAATTTTAGATCCCACGTCGAAAATTAATTCTTATTTTTCTATAATAATATCTGTGCTCTAGTCCCGAGGGACACACCAAAACCACGTTCAATTCCCTCGAGCCTCTGCTGGTCCACGATTACGTCCTCAATTATCTACCTCCGCGGGTACACTTCAACCCGACCCAATGAAGAGGGAGACGAAGCGGAAATGGCTTTCACACCTCCGTTCCCTTTTTACTCACCCACTTCCTCCGCACTTCAATCGCAGCTAACGAGGAGGGATGACGGCGATCTCCTGGACCACGGCATCCTGGAGCGGCGCCCTAGGTGGCCGCAGCTCGATGCCGCCGGCACCGACGACGCCCTGCTCCCTTGCTCTGGTTCGGGACCCTGCCACTCGGTCCGCCCCCCGTCTTGCGGCTTGCCTGCGCGCCTTAGGAGGAGGGGGTCGGGTGGGATTGAGTTCAGGAGAGAGGGAGCGTGAGGACGAGATCAATGAGGACGGTGTCGTAAGGACGTTGCTGATCGACAACTACGATAGTTATACGTACAACATATACCAGGAATTGTCTGTCGTCAATGGCGGTAGGTTCCTTATCTTTTTTGATCGCTTTTATTCTTGTGTCGTATAATCCCGGGGGAAAAAAATGGGTTTTCGTTGCGCTCTGGGATTAGTTTTAGCCACAAAGAGACCACATGGTTTTATGTAAAAAAATAAAAAAGAATGAAAAAGTTCTTTATGTGTCCATAATCTGTACAGGTCCGTTTCATAGCGTAAACCGGGATATTTATTTGTTAGGCCTGATTGACTTGTTACAGTGTCGTTCTGATCTTTTACCTCTCTGTTTTTTCTATATACATTTCTATTTGTGAAGTTATTTTAATATTAGATGAACCATCTAATCCGATTGCATCAGTTCTTTATTACACGGACATGGAGATACTCTGACTTGCTGGATTTTCTTAAATTTCTGACCGTTAGATTGTCTACGTTGTTTGCACTTAACTACCTTTTATTTTGAACTATTAAAGTAGGATCTACATAAACTACATGGACAATATTATATCTCAAAATTTAGTTTTTATTGCAATTAGCACCTTTAATAATAGATCGACCTACAAAATTTCCCAGATATTAATTTTTTTGAGGTAAAAAAGGAATTTGGAGAATAAAAAGAAAAGTAAAAAAGATATTTGTCAGGTCTTTTTGACTTCTCCACGAGGTAAGATGTGTTTGATCTCAATCTTCATTTAATTTGAGAAGGAAAAATGGAAAACTGGTATTTTTTCCAAACAATATAGTATTATACCAAAATGTGCCTTTTATTTATCAAATCAGTAACAAATCTGTATTTGCATATCTGATAGAAACATACCTTTAATTTTTGGACATTTGCCAGATCTTTTACATTGTTTGACTCTCTAGCCAATTTATTCTTTGTTCTTTGAACCATTGCTACTATTTCTCATGGAATTATTCTCCTGGAAAAATTCTGCAGGAATGTGCCTTTATTTATAAAATCTATGACAATACCGTCCCTATCTGCTTTTTTGTCAGAAACTCACCCTCTCTCAATTTATTCCAATACCCTTTCATTCAAGTTTCGCGATAAAAGACCCATCAATCAGTGAAGTTCCATACTAAGATTCGTCTTCCCTCATTGTCACTCATCTTTTAGGATGATTTTGCAAATTGTAACACTATTAACCCATTGAATTCAATTTATTATTAAATCTTTCACTTCAAATAATTCATATGAATGTTAAGTGCCACTATTTTGTCCCAAAAAATAGAATTGGTTTAAATTAATTTTTAAAATCAAGTTGTTTTCTTTTTGCCTTTTATCCTCCTCACATGCAGTAAAGCATTTCACATATTCACCCTTTTGCTAATTCTACAAGTTATTAAAGTCAGAAAGTCTATCATATTTGAATGATCACACAAGAGCTTAGATGCTTGTAGCCCTCACCAACCGCCTAAAGCATTTGCACCACTAAGTTCTCTGTTCTTCTAATTTTCTTATTGATTTCTGATAAATAATACATGCAAGATGGAGAGATAAACTGTGTTAACAGATGAGCAAATCCTAAAGAATTTCATAGAATTTTACCTTTTGGTCAAATTACTCAATAGAGTCTATGATGTTGTATTCATAATAACATTATTTCTTGACAGTTGACAAGTACAAGAGAGCTAGTACTGGAAGAATAGTTCATGCAAACACAAACCTGAATTATTTATATTCATTATTTTTTTCCTTGTATATTGGATGACTGATCATTCAAAACCTTCTGATCTGTGTTTTTTTTCTTCCTAACATTCTTTGTACTTGTTCCTTCTTTGCATTATCATGTTTGCTTGCTTTCTTAGTTCCTCCTGTGGTGGTTCTCAATGATGAGTATTCATGGGAATGCATTTATCATTGGTTATACAAAGAAATGGCTTTTGACAATATTGTCATTTCACCTGGACCTGGAACACCAAAATGTCCTGCAGATGTAGGTAATTACTAGACTGATTAAATTCCTTTTTATGGTCAACTTAGAAATATTAGATTCCACCCTACAGATCTTAGTTTGTGACTATTTTACTTTCCTGGTTGTATAGGAGTCTGCCATCAACTATTTCTTGAGTGCAAGGATATTCCAGTTTTGGGTGTTTGCCTTGGTCATCAGGTGCTTCTTTATTGTATGATTGCTACAATAAAAACAAGTCTGACAGCTATAGAAACTTTGCAAATCCAAATTATTACCACATGTGAAATTAGAGTAATCACAGGATTAAAGTGTAACATTTACTCGATTTATATTGAAAAGTGTCTTCAAACGGTTCTGCGGTAAAGTTTATTCTTAAAAGTTTTTTGTGGAGGGTTTAACCATAAGTAAGCGTCTAGAAAGCAGGGAAACCAACATTATCACAGAATTGGTACTATAACTTTCTATGACCTGCCTATGAAAAATTATTGCTATGCTTGTAATTGTTGGCACAGAAATAAGATTTTCTTTTCTGCTATCTCAGGCTTTGGGATTTGTTCATGGAGCTCAAATTATCCATGCTCCTGAGCCTATTCATGGACGTCTCAGGTGATGTCTTCTTTGAACAATCAGATGAAACATCATTTTCTATTCCCAGAAAGTTAACTGTTTCTGGTATCCACTACTGCTGTGCTATAATTTTCCTACATTTTTCCTTTATTATTCAGTGAAATTGAGCACACAGGTTGTGACCTCTTCAAAGGTATTCCAACAGGAACAAAATCTGGTTTCAAAGTGAGTCTACACTTTTTTAGCAATATATAGCTGCAAACTCAACAGTATCGATATAAGCACTGCAACACATTATTCTTTTTTTATCCTTTCACGTATAGAGCTAATTGTTGAAAGTTGTGCTGTTATTAACATTATGCAATGCACATAATGCTACATAATAAAATGTATTTCTAAAGTTTAACTGTGTTTCATACTTTCGCTTCCCCCTTTTCTAATTTCTTATAGAGATGATGGGTTGTGCATCTTCTGGTTTTGGGCTTTTTGGCTGATAAGCATGATATCTAAACACCACAGGTAGTACGATACCATTCACTTGTCATAGATTCCAATTCACTTCCAGAGGAGCTTATTCCAATAGCATGGACCACTTCGGGTCATCAAATTTCTTTACTGGAAACACAAAAATTTGGTGTTAATCCTGATGGTTTTGGAGATAACCTAAGCATAGCAATTGGTGACATATCTTCTGTTCGTACTTATAACGGTGTAGGCATCAGAAAAATCTTGATGGGCATTCGCCATTCCACCAGGCCTCATTATGGTGTGCAAGTATGTGCTAGTATATAAATTATCATGCCTTCATTTTGCTTTATGTCTTATTGTCATTTATTCTCAGTTCCACCCTGAAAGCGTTGCAACTCGTTTTGGGAGGCAAATATTTAGGAATTTCAAAAAGATGACTGTCAACTATGGTCTGAGGAGGTCTCTGCTTCATGAAAGAAAGGTTTAAAATTGTGGTAAATAACAAATATTTCTAGTTATGACAGACTGTTTGGTGCAAATATCATTAGGATCTTTTGGTTTTCTCATTTCGACCGTCCCTTTTTAGTTTAGCTCCAAACGGGGTGGCTGTATTTCACTTACACATTTAGATAATTTATTGTACCTAATTCTACTGAAGAAGTTGAACTCACTGACTTGACACAGGTGGCTCATGCATGTCAATATTTAGAAAAATTTCCCAGGGCTGAGTTATTGCAGAAAGCAACCATCAAACAATTTGTCAATATCTATGGAACTTCAATGGTGTTACCTACACTTATTGATGCTAAGCATTTAAGACTGCAATGGAAGAAGTTTGATTCATTATTGAGTGAGGTGGGAGGTTCAGAAAATATTTTCTGTAAGCTTTTTGGAGGTCAAAATCTTGACAACACATTTTGGTTGGATAGCTCCTCAACTGATAAGGTAGTGTTCAAATGACATAGGATGATTTATTATCTGTGACATGCAGTTTCCAAGTTATGCTCCTTTCTTTGTTATTTCATATGTTTGATGCATTCAGCATGATCTCGTGAATAAAAATTAGCATAAAAAGGGTAAGGAAGAGATCTGAGCTATCAGTTTAATTGGATCAATAATGAGTTGAACGTTTGCCAGTTCATAAGATGGAAAAGGGAACAAGCCCTCTTGCTTACATGCACGTTTATGTAGGCATGTGCTGCTGCATATTCATAACTATGCTGATTTGAGTGGGAAAATTGGTGGCACAACAATAAATTTTTTTGTCAATGAAGCAAACTAATTTTAACTGGAAAGTTGATGATGGTGGGACAAGTCATGATGTGTGTGGACTGAATAGGTGTTAACTAGTTTTAGGGCTTCAAATAGAAACTATTTTGTGAAGCAGAAAGGAATTCATAGTTGATACAATCTGCAATACTTTGTTAACATGGTTGGAAGTCTAAGGGAGAGTACAATATAGTCAACTTATATGACTCCAACTCTCTCCACTTAGAAAGTAGTTGCTTCTAGGAAGTAAACCATTGATATTTCCATAGATTTGACACTAGGTGATTGCCGTTGTCCTTGGTTCTTGCTCTATAATATGTTACTATACGGCCCTACTTTCTTTATTCTTTCATATCCAGCTGACTCATTCAAAATGTCTGATCTTTGGTATTTTTAGGGTAGGGCACGCTTTTCATTCATGGGCGGAAAAGGTGGTTCCTTATGGAAGCAATTAACTTTTTTTCTTTGTGATAATACCAGAGATTGTCAAGTTGGACATGAGAAAAGGTTAATGCTTATACTTAGTTTTATCAACAAAACTTGTACTTAGTACATCTGGAAGTAGTAAAATTTTTAACACAGAAACACCGTGTTTCAGTAAAACAACAGATAAAGTTGGAGGGTACTTAACAATTGAGGATAGTGATGGATCCTTCAAGACAGATTTTATTGAAGATGGTCTATTCGATTTCCTAAACAAGGTACTGAGTCTTTTTAAACCAAGTGTTTCACCATAATCATGCTAATATGCAAAATTCTTCTGGGGTTTATCCATCTTTTTTCTTCAAAATACAAGGAAAAATTATTTAGGTATATGCATGATCGGGCATCCTCATGTCAACATTTGACTGCTTTATAATTTCTTTGTTTTTTTCCTTCTTATTTAGGAACTTCAATCATTTGTCTATGACAAAAGTGATTATCAAGGCTTGCCATTTGACTTTTGTTGTGGGTACATTGGCTTCCTGGGGTATGTTAATAAACCTTTCCTTCTGTGTTGAGTTTAACTATACTGATTCATTTCCCCACATATGCTGTTGACCGTTGGTGAATGTAACATCTGGTTATCTTTGCTTAATAATTGCTAATTCATATGTTTATAGATGTCTTTTTTCATGTATATCAGTGTAAATCTAGGTAATATTTGTTGGTCTTAGGAGATGCTAAATTATAGATGACAATAACTAAATGTTTATTAAAATTAAGGGAGAGAGATGGATAAAATTTTTGATAGTTTACACTTCCATGTCTTTAGGTTTTATGAGATTTTTGTTATAAACAAAGTAATTTATTACATAAACATAAATCGATGTGGTTCATATATGGGTATGACTAATATAATACCCGATTCAATACCCAATTCAGGATGAGACCCATAAAACTTTATTATTGTAATATTTAATCTCTTAGCACACCCTTAAGCTAAAGAATATGTCTTATGCTGAGCTTGTTATATAAAGCAAGATACCTTAGAAAAAAGAAAAAAGTAATAGGATTGACTAATACTAAGATGATTAACGATGAAGATATTACAACATCGGCTACAACAACGACTAACTTTGACAATATATTACTTTGTATTCAAGTCAATTATAATTTTCAAGAGATTATCTTTGAAGGCAAAGTTGATAACAATCTTTAAAATGCCTTATATATCTTGATCCATGACTCCCTTTTGATATGAAGAAGATATAGTATGGCTTTGAATTTTGTTAGCATGAAGAGATAGACATACGAAGAAGGGTTTTAGAATGAAAAGATGGATTTAAGATTCCAATATCTACTTTTAGCTGAGGAATTATTTATTGTTGTGAGAGACATCTTATCGATAGAAAGAGGATATTTGAAGATAATCAAAGACAAATGTATCTTTTCCATAGTTGCAATTAATGGAGAAATATTAAAGATACAGGTTAGATTAGT
Organism: Wurfbainia villosa; assembly: GCA_025175895.1. Lineage (NCBI taxonomy): Eukaryota > Viridiplantae > Streptophyta > Magnoliopsida > Zingiberales > Zingiberaceae > Wurfbainia > Wurfbainia villosa. The sequence continues at coordinate 112,298,332 of CM045988.1, forward strand.
TTTTAAAATCCTTCAATTAGCTTGTAGAGAGAATTAATTGCACTTGTTTAGATTGATTACTATAAAAGTTCTAATGATATTGTTGCTTTAGTGATACATGAAGTAGGATACGAGGTTGTCCTATAGATATGGTCATATCTAGAAATTATGTACATGTGATTGTTGGTGAATAATTTTTGAATTACCATGAGAATGTAGTTGGTACATTGTCCTATGTTTACGAGGGTCTCATTTAGATAGGTGCAACTGATCCTTAGAGTTAGAAATTGCTACTTTCATTTAAAAAAATCATGCTTTGGTGCTTATAGATTGGACACTGAAAACACGGTTGCATATACTTGTATTGCATATGGGTATATTGTTAACCATTGGTGGTGAGTAATCAAAATATGATTTATCAACATATGACTTATTTTGGATTTGATCAATGACCACTTTACTAAAATGTATTTAGTCTTGCTTTCAATTGCCATGATTGTATCAAATAGCACATGGATGTGTCTTAATCCTATAAACATTAATCTTAGTGATATGTTGTGATATAAGATGACAAGGGAACTAAATTGCATAGTGACTATATTACAGAAGGGTTTTTTGTGGTTTGTAGAATGGTGGATAGTGTTGATATCTTATTATAGACCATTTAACATCCTTAGCTTAGATCCTAACATCGTAAGTTTAGGTCCTTACTGCTTATAGTCTTTGGTTTTCTTAGCTCCACACTTGTATTCTCATTGTTAAAAGAAGATAATCAGTGGTGTCTTTGCCTTCAGAAGGATTTAAGAAGTGTCGTTGCAATCATACCCCATACATATAGTGTTACATGTGGTTTTAATGTTAGACAATGTTTAAATCATGGTTTAAAATCTCAACTGATTTTGGTACCGTATTGTCCCGATACATTTTTGATTTTTCTTCTATTAATAATTTAATAAATTTAGGATTTTAGAATTTATAAAAGAGAAAAAATAAAGAAAAAAACTCCATGCGGGCGTGATCGCCGAGCCTCACGCGAGGTCGCTCGCGGGGTCTTATGCAAGATCGCTTACGGTTGTAAGAGGCGCACTGCGAGGCTACAAAAGGCGCCTTGCGAGGCCTCTTGTGGCTATGAGGCCTCCCATGGTCGTGAGGCCTTGCGCGAGGTATCCTACAATCGCAAGGTCATGGGAGGCACCTTGCGACTGCGGGGCCTCGCACGAGGTGTTCTGCGGCTGCGGGGCCTCTCGTAACCTCGCGCAAGATGCTACACAACTACAAGGTCTTCGACAGTTACGAGGTCTCATGCGAGTCGGGAGTTGTACCGACGTCCGTGCCATGCTGGTCGATAGGCAGAACAAAATTTTTGGCCTATATCGATTAGTATAGCATGATATTTTAAACTATGATTTAAGTTAAGGCAAACCTGTGGAGTCTTACATGATTGTCAAGTGTGCAGGAAAAATCAACTTGATAAAAATGATGAAAGTCCAAGAAGGTTGAAGATTGGATTCTCGACAAAAGGAAATCCTAGTAGGTCTGTTAGTTAGATGTAAAACAATGAAGTCTAAGAAAGTTTGAGGTTGGATTCTTGCAAAACGAAAATCCTAGTAGATTAGGTGATTAGATGCTAGGTGATGAAGACTCGGAGATAAGAAGACTCTAGGCATGGAAGTCCAGGGAACGGAGGGTTCTTTTGGCACAAGGTAAATGTGGGACGAGGGTCAAAGAAGATAAGCATAATGTCCATTAGATGGATGAGAAATAGTACAACAGTTTATTGATATACATATATTAATTGATTGCTATACAAGAGAAGAGAAGGCAAGACCTCGCTAGCCAGACATACAACAGACTATTGGTTGAGCCAAACCACGAGTTCGTTCAAGGTTTTCCACATTAGTCGATTGATAGGAATGTAATAGTTGACTTATGTTTAGTGGGGTTTTCGCATCAATTTAGTGCATATGACAGAGCAATCGACTGATAACCAAATCATGAATGAGTTTAGGTTTTTGGCAACAACTGATTGCTAGGAATATTGAAGTCAATTAATGAACAAATACAGGAGGTTGTGATTTGTACAAAAACATTTGTAGTCGATTATTCGGAGTTCAAAGAGCACTAAAAATTTGACAATGGATTGCACTACTTGATTGAACACTATTAATTGATTGTTTAGAACAAAATAGTAGACTTTATTCAAATTTCAAGTAGTAATCAATTGCAGATCTAAAGCGCAATGACCATTCAACGGATAAATCAATGCGAAACATTTGAAGTAGTTAATTGGAACTGTAAGATTAGTCGATTGGTATGTGAAAGATCTATAGAAACCCTAGCCGATTTGGAAACTCATATAAAGGTCGTAATGGTTCTAGGTTTTAGCAGAGAACCTCGAGAAATGTGCCTCCTTTCACTTGGAACTCATATGTAAAGCTTGAAGGAGGAGAGACTCGTCTTCGGAAGAAATTTTTCTTTTCTTATTCCCCAATTGATTTTGGTTAATATCCTATAACAAAAACTATTATTATAAGAAGTTTCTCCGCTCTCGAAAGTTATCCGATAAGGAGAAAATACAGTGGTGGTATCGTTAGGACATTAGCCTTGGTTTAGCAACCTAGGGGGATGTGAACCAGGTAAATTACTATTGGTGTGACATGAATTTTGTGTTACATTCATTTATGCTGTGTTCTCAACAATCGAATCAAAGCTATTCACCATCTCCTCTAGCATTGCAAGAGTCCTAATAAGTGGTATTAGAGTGAGGTAGCTTCGCAGGACTCAACCAATGGAGCAATCATCGGAAAAGAAAAATATCGATGTAAGAGGGTTTCAACACCCCCAACTACCATTCTTTGACGGAAGCAACTTTACATACTAGGGAAGTTGCATGGAATACTATCCCATGATAGACAGATATGTTGTTTATCTGGACTGAAGGATTTGCAGCACCAATTTCAGAGGATGAAAAAGTTTTAGAATTTGGAAAATGGACTGCTAAACAGAGAAAACAAGCACAATCAAAGTTCATACACGAGCAACAATAACATTGTAGTGCAGACTGATCCCTAAGCAATTAAACAAAGTTGATCTCTTCAAAAGCGCCAAAGAACTCTGGGATAACAACAAAAATTGAATGAAGGGACTAAAGACTCAAGAATTATCAAGAGGACTTGCTTATAAATCAAATGTAGAGTTTCATAACAAAGGAGAACTAGACGATTAACTGTATGGGAGGTTCAAGGAACTCCTTAACAAACTCCTCTCAGTTAGAGAAAGTGTGGACAATTGAGACCTCGTTAAGTATGCATTGAAGACTTTTCTTAGAAATTCCTTATAGTAATCTTTGGTGGATGCATATAAAGTATTTAGGGATTTATCTATTGTTAAACTGGACGAACTCTTTTGTGAATTAGAACTACACGAGCAAGCTAACTTTGGCTATAAAAAGAAAGATATGACTTTGATTGTAGGTGAAAAAACCAAAAAAAAAAAAACGAGAAGGAGAAAAAGGAGCAATCCGTTGAGTTTGAGCAAGAGACTAACAACGAGGAGTTTTCTTCCAATGAGATAGTGAACTTTACCAAGAAGATGACACGATGAAGCCGAAGATAACAGGAAGGATGTGAAGTTCTTTGGAGATGACAAATAAAATAGTAAGATTAAAGATAAATCAAAATCAAGATCAAATATAGTGTGTTTTAAATGTAACAGAAAGTGTCACTACAAGGCAGAATGCCTCGAATTGCAAAAATAGGTGGAGAAACCAAAAAGGAATAAAAAGGAAGAAAACTCTAAAAGCCACTTGGGATGACTCTTCCTCATCCAACTCATCCGAAGAAAAAAACATAGGAAAGACAACTTGACACCTAGCGCTCATGGCATTGAACAATAATGACAATAGTTTAAGTGAAAGTGAAACGGAAAGCCAGAACAAAGAAGAGGAATCATCATATGAGTCATCATTTAGCGATGATAAGATAACCTTTCCCGAGTTAGATATATATACTCTACCGTTACATGTCTAATGAATGCACTAACAAAGTCAAGATCAAAAGTGAAGACTACTAGTTGAATTGAAAGTTATTAGGAACGAGGTCTTGTTACATTCAATTTGTGAACATCATCAGTTAACTACTAAACTTTCTGTGACTTGTTGTGATTGAAGGATTCACAACACTAATTTCAGAAGATGGAAAAGTTTTAGAATCCGAAAGATGGATTGTTGAATAAAAAAAAAAAAAGGCATAGTCAATTAATCGCATTGGGGCAATTGATGATGCTTACAAGTTGAAGCTAACGGGACCTCCTCCATAATAACTTTCAATTCAGCTTGTAGAGTCTTCACTTTTGATTTTGACTTTGTTAAGGCATTCGTTAGACATGCAATGGTATAATATAATCTATCTAACTCGGGAGAGGTTATCTCGTTATCACTGGATGATGACTCATGCAATGATTTCGCTTCTTTGTCCTTGCTTTTTTTTTTTTCACTTTAACTTGAACTACTATCATCATTTTGAATGCCATGAGCATCAATTGTCAAGTTGCCTTTCCTGTGTCTTCTTCAGATGAGTTGGATGAGGAAGAGTTGTCCCTATTGGTTTTTAGTGCTTTCTTCCTTTTTGTTCCCTTTTGATTTTTCCACTTGTTTTGCAACTCGAGGCATTCTGCCTTGTATTGATGCTTCCTATTACATTCAAAACACATCATGGTTTTAAATGCTGAGCCATACCGGGCGAAATCAACGAAAAATTTCATTCCAACGTGGAACTGAAATCGGAACGTGCGCGTGATTTCGATAAAACGCGCGCACCGACAGAAGGCGGAGGAGAAGGGAAGGAGCTTACTTGGAAGCGACGGCGAAGGCTCGACGAGAGGCGGCGACAATGCAGAGTAGACGAGGCAGAGGCGCTCGGGATCGCAATCGTGATCGCCAAGCACGCTCGGGATCGCGATCGCAATCGCCGCGTGCGCTTGAAATCGCGATCGCGATCACCACGCGCGCTTGGGATTGCGATCGCGATCACCGAGCGTGAAAGCCTTGCAGTGGTGATCGCGATCGTGATCATCGTGCTAGGGATTGAGATTGCGATCGCAATCCGTGATCCGTGATTTGCGATCGCTGAAATTAATTAAAAATTTAATTTATATAATTAATTAATATAGAAATTATAGTATAATTATAATTAAATAAATTATTAATTAAAATTTTATATATAATATAAATTAATTAAATCGTAAATTTAATTAAATAAATTATTAATTAATTTATATTATCGAAATTATATCGGCACGCACGATACGATACCGAAACCATATCGTTCCGGTCACTGATCGAAATCTCGATATGGCTCGATATTTAAAACCTTGAAACACACTACATCGGATCTTAAGTTTGATTTACCTTTAGTCTTGCCGTTTTGTTTGTTGTCTCCAAAGAACTTTTTCACATCCTTCTTGTTATATCATCGGCTTTGTCGCATCATCTTCTTGACAAAGTTTTTCCATTTTGTTGGAAGAAAACTCCTCGCTATCAGTCTCTTGCTTAGACTCGGAGGATTGCTTATTTTGTTCTCCTCCTTTTTCTTAGTTTTTTTTTTCTTGGCTTTTTCATCTGCAACCTCCTTTTTCTAATTAACAAAAGAGTATATCCAGGTTAATAGTAGATAAATCTCTAGATACCTTGTAAGTATTCATTATGGATGACCATAAGAAATTTTTGGAAAAAGCCTTCAGTGCATACCTAACGAGGTTTTGGTTCTCTACACTTTCTCCAATTGAGTGGTGTCTGTTGAGTTCTTTGAACCTCTCATGTAGTTAATTAACTATCTCGCTCTCTTTCATTATGAAATTCTGCATATAAATATGTCCCTTTTGACAATTCTTCGGTATTTAGTCCTTTTATTCAATTTCACTAGTTTATCCCAGTGTCCTTTGGCACTTTTGAAGGGGTTAACTTTGTTTAGTTGTTCAAGGACTAATTTACACTGTAGTGTTGCTTTGCTTTTGCGATTGACCGCGTCTTCTTTCTCTATTTAGCAACTCATCTTTCGAATTCTAAAATTTTTCCATCCTCTGAAATTGCTGCTACGAATCCTTCAGTCACGATGAACCATATGCCATTGTCTGTCAGGAGATAGTATTCCATGCGACCTCTCTAGTTTGTAAAGTTGTTTCGTTCGAAGAATAACGACTAGGTAATGCCGAAATCCTTTTGCATCGACATTTTCTTTTTGGATGGTTGCTCCATCAGATTTAAGGAGGAGAAACTATAGTGATGGAGTGGTTCATCGATGTATCATAGACTTTGAAGTAGTAATTTAGGTTTCTGAACCACATGAAATGACTAATTAGTGCTAAATTGTTTATGGAGTTTATCTTATTTCCACTACAATGTTTTGTTAGTCTTAGATTTGAGATTTCAACGGTACATTATTCATCCTCCTCTAGCCTCACCATTCAATCCAACATCTAGGACACATCATAGTGCATTGATAGGTTTGTTATCCACCTTAACGGTATATTCTTAGAGGAATTCAACCCACTTAGCATGTTTGTCACTACTTTGCCCTTTATGGTCATGGTGCAACATGAATTCATGAGGTGGAAGATAATAGTGCCAATGTTTAAGTGCCTAGATGGTAGCATAAAATGTTGTCAAGTTTTGTTAATTTTTTGTCAAAAAAAAGAAAAGAAAAGAAAGTGATAAGATGTCCTTGATTTATGGTTCCTCTTATGTCTACTCTAAACACATTATGTTAGAACACCTCGAGAGCTCAGAAGCTCTAGAGATGTCAACTTGTCTAACAACATGGCCTTATTCATCTTTTCCTTAATCTCTTCGAAGGCATTAGAATTCTCACACTTAAATTGTTATGAGAGCAATGATGGTGCAAAATTTTTGAATAAAGCATATATAAAAAAGTCACAAAGCCCTAAAAATTTCAAACTAGAGTCTTAACTTTGGGCCATTTCTTGATTACATTCATTTTCTCTAGCTTGAAAATGCCTTTTGCAGAAATTATAAACCCAAGAGTGATTCTCAATGACTCTTGCTATTGATAACAAGGTCACATAAAGGATTAGCAATGGAAATGAAACAAAAGAAATGACACTGACACAATTGCAAACATGTGGGATTTACTTGGTTCAACAACCCCTATATTCTAATTTTAATGACCTATGATCTATCGATGGGTCATTTTCAAAAAACTACTATCCTTTCTTCTTCTTGGCCAATTAGTAGAGGTGAAGAAATCTCTTACAATCACAAGAGAGTATAAGGATTACGTTAGAAGCTTAGAGAGAAGGGAGAAGCTCTAATAAGACTTAACTAGTCTTTTTTTGTGCCAGCCTTGAAGACTACACTGAGCTCCTCTTTTATAGCCTTTAATCTCCAACGTCTCTTGTTGTTTATCTCCTAACAGTCGATTATTCCTCACAATTTGATCGTTATTGAGCTGCAATCTTGTTTTTACTTTCCGCAGGGGCCATCAATCCACTGATCACTTATCATCAATCGATTGCTACCATTAGTTGACAACTTAGTCAACTTAGCCGCAAACAAAATCTTTTTGTTCCCTTAATTGAGTGCTAAACCCTAAACCTTGAATCCATTTAGAGTATTGAGTTTCTCAATTACCGGTCGGTTGTCCTCCAATATCATTCAATTGGTAACCCTGACTATGCCCTTCTAAGGTTGAATCTATTCTAAACTCGTCCAACACTTAGCTGAATGGGAGTTTTACCATTTCTTCACATCAAACCATCTTTCTTCAGACCTCATGTCCTTGGATGTACTTGAGCCCATGATTCCTCTTGGAGCCATCCTTCATGCCTTTACCTTTGAAATTCGATTACTTCGATTTATTGTCTTTGCTGCCTCGATGCTCTTTGTTCTACGGTTCCTCTGTTTACCTCATGAAACTTTCTCTAATATCTATAGGCCTTTAGTCATTGAGTTGCTAACTTGCCATGCCAGGTCACCACCTCAGCACTCTTCATCTCATGGTCTTTCTGATAGCACATACCATCTCTTTCCAATCTCAACGGTAGGGGTGACCATGGTTCGGTTTGAACTATGAATCGAATCGATGGCATGGCTTAAAATCGAACCGAAAACGCTTTTTGTTCAAATCGAATCGAATCGGAATCGAATCGAGACATGGTTCGGTTCCGGTTCTTAAATTTTTGGAACCGGAACCGAATCGGAACCGAACCGAAACAGAATCGGAACCATACCGGAATCGGAACTAAGTTTTTTTTTTGTTAAAATCGGAATTGAATTTTTAAAAATAATTTGATATTTACTTTTGAACAAAAACTAAACTCATTCAAAATTCAAATTTATATTAGTGTATCACAATTATAATAATAAATATGTATAAAAATCAAAATTAAAATAATTTAAAATTCATATTTGGTATTATTGCATCATAACAATCAACATGCACAAAAATTAAAATATTCAAAATTTAAAATTTTCATTGTTGCATCACAATTATAATAAAAAATATTCATAAAAATCAAAGTCATTTAAATGATATGTGAACTACGAGGGCTTTGATTCCTTTATACCCAAAAGGATACGTAGACAACTTAATATATGTAAATTAAGTTCAAATTCTTTCCTTTTTTTAAGTGTTAAATCAAAGAATGAGAGATTTAACATATTGTAATAATATATATATATATATATATATATATATATATATATATTGATGTGAATTTATTAATTAAATATGTTTCGATGATAATTTTTTATGATAAATATTTGATTTAAAGAGTTGTATAAAATAAATAAATCGATATAAGTTAAATCTCCACATATAAAATTTGAATTTAAATATAATTTAAATTAAAATAAATCGACCGAATTAATGAATTGAAAAATATTATACTTAAATCGCTTGTTAAAGAAATGAGAGATTTAAAATCTAATAATTTTAATTTTGGTTCTAAACGGTTCGAACTAAAATCGAATCATAAGAAATCGAAACCGTCGGTTAACGGTTCGGTTCCGATTCCGGTGGATGATGAACCGGAACCGACGGTTCCGAAATCAAAACCGAACCGTAAGGAACCGAAATCGGCGGTTCCGAAATCAGAACCGAAACCGTTGATGAGCGATTCGATTCCGATTCCATTGGATGATAAACTGGAACGGACGGTTCCAAAATTGAAATCGGCAGTTTCGGAACCATGGTCACCCCTACTCAACGACAGCGAACTTAATTCACATAGCCGTACCCAGCCCAGAGTTTACATTGGGAATTTGTGACCGTCATTAGAGGTGGCGAATAAGCGTGTTATGCGTCGCGTGATGAAATTCGATCGTTACGTCTCTCTGATAGTCATTAGCGCGGTGAATATAAAAATCTGAATGTAGAAAGCAAATATAAATCTGAATACACGCCTGTACCTGGCGATATAATATGGTTCGGAACTTTAGGGTTCCTATTCCACGGGGTAAGTCTAGTGATGACAACACCACTAATAAAACTCCTCGACAACAAGTCGGAGGTGGAGAAATCTCGTACAAAGATTACAACAGTAATACAATAGAAATACAATAAGAAAAACTAAGCAATACACAAAACAAGTAAAGAACACTTTACACAAGAACTTTGGATTGCTTGTTTGTTGCTTGCTTTGGATTGACCTTGAAGGTCTATAATCTGACAATGATTCCCCTCAATCGTCTCGAAAATCGCGCCCCGAATCCTCGCATTTGCTCCTTTTATACTGCGTAATTTGGATTACTTTTTGTGATCGATTGCCGTAAAACCGACCATTTGTCAGCGATCTGGTTGTGAGAGATGTAATTAAGAGGTGTCCTAAGACAATCACCTTAGAAGTTATTAATAAAATTCACTATTTGAGTATATATTATCTATGTATTTGATTGGATCTTAAACTCATATATTGAAGTCCACAATACGTTGCATAGCATGAGAGAAATTGTGATTGGATTACAATTAGTGGGTATCTCATCATGTGTAAATATGCAAGTATTGAAACTATCCCTAGTCGATGAATTGATGAGATTGGACATCATTAATTCTGTGAGACTAGCACATATTATGCTTCTTGGTTTATCCAAGTATTCAATACTCATTGAATGAAAGCATAGGGATGCTGAGAGTGAATATGTGTATGCTAGTTATGATAACTAGTTCATTGGAGTGGCCTGCTATGAGACTTCATATGGTTCTATATGTCGTTGGAGATTTCATTGCAGCTTGAGTGCGAGCTTCCTTAGACTTAAAGTATTCAAGTCGCTTTGATCGTAATGACTTGTACTTTGACTTCTTGCGGCCCGTCTCTACATAGTAGGTGTAACTCCGGGATGATTGGGTATAAGTCAAAGTGATCGAAGATGTTTGAATAGCCTACAGAGGATTCACCACTCCTGATAAAGGAGATGTATACCCTAGGCCTCTTGTCAGGATTGTTACTCAGAAGTCTCTGGCCAGAGTAAACATGTTAAGAAGATGGTCTTCTTGGGAACATGTATGAGTAATTTAAATCCACAGGACAAGAAAATTAACTTGGGCTAGGTGTGACATAGTCAGCCTAGTGAGGACGAACACAGAGAGCATTTCCTGAACCAAGTGGGTATAGGATGAGTGAAAGGAACAAAGCACGAACAACTGAAGCTGCTGAAGGGTTCAGAAAATGTTTTGAAGTCGATTTAGACTTTCTGGTCAATTGGGGGTCATGATGTACTGCTAGGTGTCACTCATTATCTATTCATAATTAAGGGGTTAATTATAAATGACCAACATAACCGGGAACCTATTGGGTCACACGCACTACGGGTGATCTCGAGATGTAAAATAAGTCTGAGAATGAGATTCTTGTTGAATGAGGATATGTCTGGTTGGACCAGACCAAGGGAGTGCGAAATGGAGGCTATGGAATCTCCTATGGCTTTGTTGGACTTTGCACGACTATATCGCACTTAAACGAAGTCAAACGGATCATACAGAGCCTCACATGGTCGTGCCTAACCTGGCACGGGCCGTGTCTGGCTCTGGCCCAAAACGGCTAAAGTCTGAGCTACGCCCAGAATGACACATGACTATGCCATGTGAAAACACATAACCATGTGAATCCACGCGGCTAGGCCGTGTGAATTCACACGGCCGTTTCGCGTCTCTGTCGATTTTGGAGATTTCGCTTATGAAAGTCTTTTGGGTTGTTCTTACCTTAATTATGGGATAATTATGGTAAGATATGTTCCGTTTAAACCTCCTAAGATGACCTAATCAAGAGATGTATAAATATATCCCTTGATAATCTTTGGCTAAGGTTTTGTTTTAAGTTTTCTCCTTTGGCAGCCGTCGTTGCTCTCTCCTCTCTCCTCTTCCCTTGTCTCCGCTGATTGGCTAGCACCAATCGGAGATAAAGACTTGCTGCTTTAGGAGTTGTCTCAAGTGATCTCGGCGTGGATACTGATAGAGACAAAGCCCGTTGGTCTTGCTTATGGTTTCGACGGATTCAAAAGAATCCCGAAGGTATAACTTTTCCTTCTCCTTGTGTGTTTTTCATGCGATTATGCCAAAACAAGTTTTCCTGGCCCCCAGAAGATGTCTGGGATGTAATAAAAATTGTTTTTATTCGCTTATTCCGCTGCGCATTATCCTGGAATCTCTAACATAATCCACGTTGACATCCAAGCCAACGGTTACACTGACAGTCGACTGTCAGGGCCGTAGTCGACTGACTAGTCGACTACCGAGCATTCTGCTCCCGTAACCTCGACCAGCGGAACGTCCATGCCGATCCATTGCTCACCGATCGATCATTGCGGACTATTTCCTGCGATCGAACGCGATCGACTGGCGATTCATAATCCCGAATCGATCATTGCGAGTCCACTCGGGCGCCAGTGTCAAACACTTGACGGTCGACCGTCCAAAGCCTCGGATCATTAACTAACATGAGGTTTAATTCCAAGTATGATGCCCTCATACTTGCTAGACCACCCTTAGCTTAGACCTAAGCCTTCTAGCCACCTCTGTCAGCCTCACGCCTATCGGATCCCTCTAAGTCATCCATGACTTGTTCATCCATACGCTAGCCTTTAGGTGCTTCCATCGGCTATTGTCATGCTAAGTTGGTCTATACCGCCAAGGCACATTGGACTTACGTTGCCAAGACTACTGCTTGGACTTTACGCCGCCAACCATTGGACTTATGCTGCCAAGACTCCACTCTTGGATTTTACGCCGCCAATATCAACCCCTGGACTTCCCTTACCAACCCATGTTGGACTTTCCATTTTCCAAGACTCAAGCTTGGACTTTCCCTTGCCAAGACCCATGCTTGGACTTTTCCTTTGCTAAGTGTCCCACTTGGATTTTCCATGCCAAGTATACAAAACTTGGACTTCTCCATCATATGGTCAATCCCATGTTAACCATATAGTCAAATAATGGTCAAATCATCGTCAAACATCAAAATACCACTCGAGTTCGGTCAATCATAACCCGTATCGATTGCACCAACTATCTCCTCGAAATATTATCAAACATCAAAACACTACTCGAGTCCAACTCAAGTCTGGTCAATCGTGACCTGGGCTGATTGCACTAACAATCTCCTCTTTTTGATGTTTGACAAAAACCACAAAACCATTGAGTTAGGCTACCTAATTCAAATCTCCTTACCAATTCTCCCAAATTGATAATTCTATAAATTCTTTCCCTTTTTGATATACATAAAAAAAGTTCTCTCTCCAAGGGTGTCAATGTCTCATATCCCAATGAGATCTTACAATCTCTCCCTTGGTCCAAAAACATTTAGGATGCCTTCACTCTTCCTAGTGATAAGTCCCATATCACTTAAGAGAGACTTCGTATAAACTCTCCCAATTTCCAAATTGAGCATCTCACATTTCCATTTCTTTCCCTTATGAGGAAGAATACATCCATCATCCCATGATAGATACCTCCCCCTAAAGGCTTGCTCCCTCTTGACCATTGCACTAACAATGTCCTTGGAGAGTCTCTAAGCCTATAGGAACACTAAACCATCAAAATTAAGGTTAAAAGTTTAACCTTGAACTTTCACACACCTTAAAATTGATACATTATCCTAACAACTCTTCTAATCCATATCCAATGGATTTACACCCTTTCCAATGCTTATTCTAGGGTTAGGAGCAGTTAGGGTAACCTAACATAGCTGAAACATGGGCTAAACATCCTTGTTGACCTGAAATCCTCACGACGATCGACTTTACAGACACGATCTTAGTTGGCCTTGATCATTTGCCATGCGGCGATTCTGCAATGCGAATTTCGATGTCAAACAAATTTAATCGTAAGTAAATATATGTATTTTGAAAAATCTTGAAACTTCATACGAATACTACTTATAACAATCATTATGGGTGAAAAATATTTGAAAATTAAATTACCCATAAAATTAGGAGATTGACACAAAGTTAAAAACCATTGAAAAGTTTTTGAAATGTTTTTGAAAACCTATATTGGATCATGATCAATGGGCTCAATGCACTGACTTGCATATTAGCTTTCCCCATGATTCACCATGTATAAGATGAGTTTGAGTTCATCTAGATGCAAAAACTATGCACCTTGAACTTAACTCATTTCCTAGTATCTCACATGTGTCTAGGGTGTATCAATACACACACATGTCAATTTGATGTGAGATACGGGTTTTAGTCATCCTAGTCTAGGCCTCATGCATTTTTCTAAGGCAACACTACTTGATTCCCTTATACATGGGACTTCAAGTCATGCCATAGTCCTTAACTCAATTTTATTAATGCATGAAATATTCATGGCATAAATATACCATAAATAAACATGATCAATGATCATGATCTCATGACATATGATTAAATCTAAATATACATGACATAAAAACTAAAACCTAAGCATGATCATGACATATTATATAATAAAAAAGAAATATGGTGTCTTGATATGATAATGACAATCAAAGCATGACAAATAAAATATAAAGGTATAATAATATCTAAATTTTAATATTAATTGTCATTTGTTATTAATAATTCCATTTTGCTATATTACTACTAATCCTCCAAGTGTGCCAAAAACTCAAAATGACACACTATGACTTTTAAATCTAGTTTGTGCCAATTTGATCAAATTATCAAACTTCCATTATTATATTGGCACATCTTAAAATCTTTTAGGATAACCATTCAAATCTATTTCCAAGGTACCCATAACCTTGAAAATATCTTAAAGTGCTACCCTTACAATGGTTAGGTTAACTATCTATCCATTTAAAGTTGATACGCCCTAACCCATTTAGCGTGAATCGATCACGCTCCTAGGAACCCAAAACCTATTTGAGCTCGTTGAGTTTACTAGGTATTCCTTAGGGATGACCTCACTAGATACCCTCCTAATGACCCTCTTAGGCTTGGTAGCCTTGGTCATTTGGGTCTTGCCTAGGTTAACTCTAGGGGTAACTCCCCTTGTAACCTTCTTAGTAGTCTTCCTAGGTTTCTTCGAAACCTTAGCCACTAGACACCTACCATAGTCAACTCTAGGGATGACTTCCCTTGTGACCTTGGTTTTTCTAGACCTAGATTTAGTTCCATAATCAAATGGAACATTGTGGTAAGTAGGCATTACCTTCTTAGACATAGGCTTGTGACCTAAACCTTGCCTCCTAGATGATTCTTGCCTTTTACACCCTAGGTTTTGACTCCTAGACCTTTGAATTTGATTTTGCATATTTCTGAGGGTCTTTCAAGTTTCTCAATCCTTAACCTCAAGGCTTGGTTCTCTGACTCTAATTTGGTGGACCCATTATTTCCTTAAGTATTCTTGCCCTTCCTAGGCATATGTCTATCTTTCTTAGCATTAAAGCCTAAATGATCTTCTATTTTCTTAATACTTGCCTTAGGTAGAATTTTCTAGGGACATTAGTTCCAAATTTCTCCTTAGTTGAAATATTACAAGATTTTGCACCTAGACAATACAATCTATTTCTACTAGCATGCTTTTCATGAGCAATGACAAGTGAATTAAAAACATGCTTTTTAACATTAAAACTAGAGGGTGCATTGTTAAAATATACCTTAGGGTTTGCCTTAGAGCCTCCCCCTACATGTGTAGTTCCTCCTTGTCCTTTGGTTTGCTTTCTCCCCATAGGGCAATGACTTCGGTAGTGTCTTCTTTGATGACACTTAAAGCACACCACATACTCCTTGCTCTTACTAATGGAGACTCCGACATCCTTTGAATTTTTGTTAACTTTTGGTGTCGACGAAGCTTTCTTGACCTTCTTAGGGCACTTGCTTTTATAGTGCCCATATTCTCTATACTTAAAACACATAATATGATTTTTATTTTAAATTAATGTGCTTGAGTTACCTAGGTCAATGGTGGTGGAATTTTCGACTTCTTCATCTTCCCAACCAAAGGTAGATGGTTCCTCTTGAGTTAGCTCCGGTATTGAAGATGACCTAGTCTCCTCCCCCTCAATCCTAGAGGTGGAGGCTTCTTCCACTTCTTCCACCTCTTCCGATCCGGATGTTGATTCCCTATCAACCTTCAAATCCTCAAGCTTTTGGAATGAAGATGTGCTTGCTTTTTCTTGAGTTTGAGAGGATGAACACTCCTCCTTGGACTCCTCTTCTACTTCATGTGGCGGTGATGGGTTTTCATGATATCTTGTCAACTTACTCCAAAGCTTTTTGG
The DNA here is from genome assembly GCA_025175895.1 of Wurfbainia villosa. Taxonomy (NCBI): domain Eukaryota; kingdom Viridiplantae; phylum Streptophyta; class Magnoliopsida; order Zingiberales; family Zingiberaceae; genus Wurfbainia; species Wurfbainia villosa. The sequence continues at coordinate 112,314,027 of CM045988.1, forward strand.
TATCTTTACAATCTCCTTTCTTACACAATATATCATTAGGAATTACGCTAAGTAATATACCTATTACCTTGTTATTTATGTTGAAGTATCGGAGTTGCTCTTTATTTCAATTCTTCTTCTTGAGTTTTCTTCCTTCTTCGTCCTTTGGAGTGTCGAAACCTACTATGATACTAATCCAATTATCAAAATCGTACATAAGAAAATGCATCATTCTACCTTTCTAATATGCGAAATCTTCGCGGTCGAAGGACGGTGGAATGTTGATGTCGTCACCCAATTTCTCTTGATGATCCATCTTGCCCTCTGGCGTGCTCCCTTGGCGGTTAGTCCAAATGAAGAGCGACCTCGCTCTGATACCACTTGTTGGGAATTTGATCGTCGCTAGAGGGTGGGGGGTGAATAGCGTGTCGTATGTTGCGTGATGAAATTCGATCGTTCGTCTCTACAATCGTCGTTAGCACAACGGAATATAAAAATACAAATGTAGAAACAAATAAAAATAAATATACACGCACAACACAAGCGATATAATGTGGTTCGGAACCTTAGGGTTCCTATTCCATGGGGCGAGCTCAACGAGCTCTAGTGACGACAACACCACTAATAAAACTCCTTCTCGACAACAAGTCGGAGGTGGAGAAACCTCGTACAAAGATTACAACAATAATACAATAGAAATACAACAAGAAAAACTAAGCAATACACAAAACAAGTAAAGAACACTTTACACAAGAATTTTGGATTGCTTGCTTATTACTTGCTTTGGATTAACCTTGAAGGTTTGGAATGCAATAATAATTCTCCTCCAAAATCGCCCCAAAAATTGCTGCCCAAATCCTCCACGAGCTGCTTCTTTTATGCCTGCATCGGGTTGGATTCAGCGGCGATCGTCGTAAGACCCGGTCAGCCAGCAAGATCGAGACAACGATTTAATCCACGTCGCATCGAGCCGATAGTTACAGCGGTCATGCCGATTACCTAACGATCATTTGCCGAGGCCGTAGTCGACTACCAAGCATTCTGCTCCTGTAACCCCGACCAGCAGTCGATTGCTATCCATGCTAGTCGATCGTCGATGTTCGATCGATCGTCGCTATTTCTGCATCGAACACCGATCGACTACGGCGATTCGGTAGCCACGTAATCCCAATCGATTGCTATAAGTCGATTCGGTTGGTGTCAAAACACTTGACCAATCGACTAGTCCAAAGCCCCAGTCGACTGTTAACCTCAAACATGAGGTTTAATCCCAAGTATGATGTCCTCATACTTTCTAGATCACCTTTAGTCTAGACCTAAGCCTTCTAGCCACCTCCGTTAGCCTCACGCCTATCGGATCCCTCTAAGTCATCCATGACTTGTTCATTCATACGCTAGCCTTCAGGTGCTTTCATCGGCTATTGTCATGCTAAGTTGGTCTATACCAACAATGCACATTGGGCTTACGTTGCCAAGACTACCGCTTGGACTTTACGCCATCAACCATTGGACTTATGCTGCCAAGACTCTACCCTTGGACTTTACGTCGCCAATATCAACCCTTGGACTTCCCTTGCCAATCCACGTTGGACTTTCCATTTGCCAAGACTCAAGCTTGGACTTTTCCTTGCTAAGATCCATGCTTGGACTTTCCCTTTGCCAAGTGTCCCACTTGGACTTTCCATGCCAAGTACATAAGACTTGGACTTCTCCATCATATGGTCAATCCCATGTCAATCATATAGTCAAACAATGGTCAAATCATCGTCAAACATCAAAATACCACTCGAGTCAAACTCGAGTCCGGTCAATCATGACCCGGGTCGATTGCACCAATAATCTTCCCGAAACATTGTCAAACATCAAAACACTATTCGAGTCCAACTCGAGTCTGGTCAATCGTGACTTGAACCGATTACACCAACAATTTCTTATGTGTTCTTAGAGTCTTTGCACACTCAAACACATACATCAAATCATAGGGCAATGTCTTAATTAAATCCTTTGCCCAAACATCGCAATCCAAGCTCACACCAGACCACTTGGAGTATGATTGCACGGAAACATTGAACTCCTACCTTTTAAGTCAAGCATATTGTCATTTCTAGGTTAAGAAATATTTAACGGTGACTTTGTTGTCGACATAACTATCAATACACATTCTCTAAGAATTATCCAATTCTATTGTTGACACGATGCAATGACTCATGCCTTTCTTTCTGATAAAACTTTTTGTAAAAGTCATTGATTTGCTTATTTAATTTAATATGTTAATGGGTTCATGTGATGGTGTGGAAGATTTAGTAATTATAATTATGGAATTGTCCTGTGGCGTGTTGAATTGTGTAGATATGTGGGAGTTTATTATATAACTATTTTAGAGTTTCCATTTAGAATCTTATTGACTTCCAAGGGGTCATTTTTTGATAAGGTACTAGGGTTGACTATGAGGTTTTAAGCTACTAAGGTTATTATCGACCTTGACTCTACCTTCCATCTCAAATTGGACTTGAGCGAGAATGTGAAAGGGTTGCTTTAAAGATTTGCTTGACTTTTGTTACAAGTTTGCCTTTAGGCTCGGGTATAAACTAACATTTTACCAATAATAATTGAAGAAATAAGTGTTATCTTTTTTCATACTAAGTGACAAAGACATTATATAAAGCCAAGACCAATCAAGGATGACATGAGCGACACTCATAGATAGAATATCACATTATAAAGTATATTTTATTAATATTTGAGCCATCTTAATTGGGACTAACATTGCTATGTTACAAGGAGGGAATGAAAGGAAGTTGAGTTTATCCATGTTGTCTTGTGGGAACTTGGGCGTAGTATGAATTTTAAAGAGAGATGCTAGTGCATTTTCGCACATCATTTGTCATGGGGGTGCACAAAATACAACGCGCTATGTTAATACCTACTGTCTCTCCCTTAATCCTTTGGTTGCTGGGTATTCATCTAAAGGTTGATCTTCTTCATTTCTACACAAGCTTAGGTAATGCCCTATTTCATCCTTAGTGTTGTAAAGCTAGAACACCGTGGGGCATTTGGATGCTGTCATGCTTTCTATAATAGTTATAGCACTATATATCAAAGTTAGAGTTCTCAAGTCTCCTAGCGCCTTATGTATTAGCTTCTTTTCAATGAATGACAATTCATGGACGAGTTGAGTTAGTTAGTTTATTCGATTGTGATGATTCTATATAATTATATTTTTTATTAGTCAAAGGGGGCTTGATGATCAAAAAGTGAGGGGTCTCAAGAATTGTTCGATCTCTATGGCCTTATGTAGATCTCTTAAATTTCAAGGTTGGGACAAACAACTTGACTTGTTGTTGGGTCTTAGGCCTAAGTTCATATATAAAATGGAATAAGATTCATTGTAGTATAGAACTTGTTGGATCTCATACCTAAGTCCATATATAAAGTGGATTAAGATTCCCTATAGTATAGTTTGGAATTATCATTCATATGCAAAATATGCAAGTCTTAAAAGTTACTTTACTATTCTATAGTACTCAATGACTATTTTATTTTATTTTAATAATCAAAGGTATTCAGACTTTGTTAGACTAATCCCGAAGATAGATAGCCTTTCCTGTAGTTTGCTTACCAGGTAACTTTGGAGCACAATTTGTGCATATTCAGAAGTTGACTTTAAGATATTTTTCTCATTTGTGATTCGAATCCTGATCCTCTTACTACTTTGAGTGTTTTACCATTGTCATTCGACAATACATAATGTTTTGATAATTTTTTAAGTGTGTCAAAATTTTCCATCAATTTATGCCTTGTTGCTACTCAGTTTGTGATATGTTTGGCTTCTACAACAACATACTAGCCTTTGATGCTCTACCAATACTTCTTTACTAAATAAACAAGTTTGAACTTTGCAAGTCATGTTTGTTAGATTTGGGCCATCCTATGCTAATTAAAGTAGCCTTTAACTTTAGTGTCCTAATCAAGGAATATGTTTAAGTCCAGACGCCTATAAAAGATAGAGGCTTTAAGCTTAACCGATTGGGTGGTTGGGTGATGTTGAACTCATATCTAGGCTTGGATCAAGTGTGAGTTTAGACAAAGTAATCTTCCTCCGGATTAGCATAATGATTATGGTTTATGTGTTGTCTGGGTGACAACTGTGAGGCTAGATGAGGTATGTATTCTATTGGTTCAAAATCCTTCTCTTTAACCATTTTATGATGTGCAACTATTACCTTGGATCTTTCTCATTTACCAATTTGTAAAATATTGTAGGCTAGGTGTGGTGTGTGATCTATTAGCTCAAGATCCTTCTCCTTTACTAATTTGTGGATTATACTAGTAACATTGCTCTAGGGCATCCACTAAGTTGTGAGTCCTAAGCTTGTCTTCTATTAGGTTACACCTACTATATATGTTTCTCACCGTAGTCGATGTGGACATATGACAAGTAATCAAAATTGTAAAGCTCAATAACATAATAACTAAAAGAAACAAGTAGAAAGTAAGCCTTTACTATTGTAGAATTTGCACCGCAAGGTCCTTGATGAAAAAGTTACTCCTTAGTAAATTATGTAAGAGTTTTATTTATATTACAAGGGCTTATCTATCTATCTACTACAACTAGGTAGGATCGGTTATATGAATCCTCCTATACCATTGGTCTATATTCCCTATCATATCATCATCTATATTTAAATAAATTTTAATTTTTTTTATCGTTTTAACCAAATTTTCTTTTGTCTTCCTTTTTCTCGTTTGATTTGTATATTTGTAATAGTTTCACATCGCTTAATCGGAGCATCTATTGGGTGTCTAAGTACATGTCCACGCCATCTTAAACGTGTCATCCGAAATTTTTCCTCAAATAGGTGCAACTCTAACTTTCGCTTTAATAATTTTATTTCTTTATCTATCCTCGTATGCCCACACATCCATCGTAACATCCTCATATTTGCAACTTTCATCTTCTACTCATGTGCTTGAGTCATAGCTTAACATTTAGTTTCATATAACATAGCAGATCTAAGTGTTGTTTTGTAAAATTTCCCTTTAAATTTTAAAGGTACTTTATGATCCCAAAGAATACCTGATACTCTTCTTCATTGATGCTCGCTGATCGAAGCCCTCAACTACGAAGTCGAAGACCAGGTCATGTTCAACGGCCACAAGTGCATGGTTGTCATCAAATAATAAAATTATTGATCCCATGAGATTGATATTCGAGTATTGGTCGATCCAGTGAACTTTGATCGTTCGAAGGGGATCTTGGCGGTTGAAGGTTGTTGGCTACGGACTAGTTCTAATATCGGTGTCACTCGGAGAAAGGAAAAGGGTGTACTCAAGGTATTGGGAGAGATTCTAGGACTTTGGTTTCACTTATGCAATGTCGGATGTGTCATAAATTTATGCTTCTAGATTCTCTAATTACGATCTTGCAGGAGGATCATCAAGTGTAATCCTGATGAACTTTTGATTCTATTGGGAATTACCTAATCTTCTAGAGCATCCCTTTCGGATCCACAGAGCTCAGGAGGTTGTTGTTACTGAGTTGCTCCTGTCACGGGTCCCACAACCACTGAATTGATTTCTCTTACTTCACGACCTTTAGATAAACTAGGTTCATGGAGTTCTAAGATGTTATATGTTATCCTCATGAATAGGGGGACCTTATTTCATGCTCTATTCTTTCACGACTTATTATCTACGGTTATGGGAGGGAGGATGACTGTTCGGTTCCTCTTTAATTCTCCTAGATTTCGATATAGAGGCTTTTGACCTCTATATCGACTAAGCACGATAGAAACAGGATCAAGTCGCAATTATCATTGAACTAGGAAGCATGAAGCATAAATATTATCAAAAAAATTAGTATACGAATGCACGACATGTCCAACATGCATAAGTTACTCTCTAATCTTAGAATCGAAGGTCCTACTCCACAGAAATTGGAGAACAAGCACAAGACATTATGAAAGTAATGTTTACAACCAAACGAGAATTAAAATAGAGAGGATTACACCCTATGTTGGTTGAAGCTGTGTCCTGGCAGCCCTCTTGCGGATGGAGCTTCCTTCCCGACCTTGAGTCACCTTTTCTTCTTTCCCAATGCGAGCCTTTGGTGCCAACCGTCTCTCCCCCCTCTCTCTCTCCTCTTGGTTAGGCGTGCCTTCCTATATATAGGAGCGATCCCGACTTTCTATATCTGCCCATGAAATCTATTTTCCAAGTTTTACGACAGTGTGACATAGCCGTGTGAATTTCACACGGCCCGCCGTGTGTCGCGCTGGAAAATCGACGCCAAGGCTTCATTCTGGAAAAAGACACGACAGTGTGAATTTCACATGGTCCGCTATGTGTCCATTTGGAGAGCTGTATGAACATCATCTTTTCGTCTGGAAGCGTACCCATATCTTTGGAACACGGCCAGAGCACACCCCCCTTTCTTCGAGTTTCGTTCGGGTCATCATTATGCTCTAAAACTCCATCCTGTACATAAAAAATGACTCGAGCAGACCTCCGAATTAGAAAGTAACAAATAAATACAAAATAAGATAAATATGCATGAAATAACTATAAAATGCAATAAGATATGTGCCAAAGCTACCCTAAAACTCTATCAAAATTCCCAGACTTAAATCTTTGCTTATCCTCAAGCAAACTTCAGTGTATCATAAATTTCAGGTAAAAGAATATGTTTCAATACCTAACATATTTATTAAAAATCTATCAAGTTGTATTTTCAATCAAAGCAAATTAATATGCTCACCAAATTCACTAAGTTAGTTTTCCGTGCAAGTGAAAAAAGTTTTCCTTAAGGGTTTCATTTTCCAAGCTAAGTTAAGTCGTCATCCTATAGAGTTCCTAAGGTTTTCAACTTTTAGGCACTTACCTGCTCTAAGCGAGGTTCGTCCCCTAGAATTAGCACAAAGTCTCAAAGGCGTGTTCAGTATCGAGAGAAATTGGTAGGTATTTCCCCAGTAACCTAACTTAGTCTCAAAGGGTCACCTAACAATTTCTATCCATGTACTCTCTCTTTTTTTTTTCTCAAAATCTAATAATCTTTTCTATTCTTCTCAATTCTTTTCCTTTTCTTTCTCTTTCTCTTCTTTTTTTTTTTTCAAATGAGATTTCACGATCCGAGCATCTCCAGTAACTAAAATGCTGACCTAGGGTCACCTATGGATTCCAAAATACTAACCTATCAAGGTGAATCATAACTAATTATGTATTAGATCACCCCTTTTGAAATTCTCGATAAGTGTTTATGAAAATAGAAGTTAACTAGTGAAAAATAGTAAACAATCATCAATGCATCACAAATTTAAATACCACGAGATAAAAGAAAGTAAGATGCTTATAACACTGAAACACATTACTATAATATATAAATTTTTCAAAAACTTAATTGAAGTAAGCTATGAGATCAAATAAAATAAGTGTTGAAAGGAGTCTAAAGACACCTACATGCATGAAAAATTAAAACAAGTGCAAATAAAAGCAATCTACTAAAGTTAGACCTTCCAAAGCAATAAAAGTGCAATATCATAAAATATCACCACCTCCCCTAGACTGAGTCAATCGTACCTCTAGCGTGGTGGCCGTCGAGGGAACTGAGGAAGTCTCCTCATCTCTGGCTTATCAGGGAAACGATTACTCAACCGTCAGTGCCCTGAATACGACTCATCCACTTGTTGGCTAGTGGAATCTGTCGTTGTCTGATGGTCCTCACATGCCCACTGAAGACGAGCATCTCTTATGAATTAGCTAATCTCCTGCCGATGCTCCGCCTCCTGTTGGAAGTATTGCTAGCCATGATCGTAGAATTGGTCTGCCCGTTGAAAATGATCACGCAGGCCCTGAAACTCCATCCGAGTGAAACTTTGTTGCTTGTCCAATCGTTACCGCAGTGCAATAGGAAGCTGGAGAAATCGTATGACGACGACCCACTTGCATCATGATCAAAAGAAAGAAAAGAAGAAAATACAGGCTTGGGTGGGCTAGGAGTGCTCCTATGGCCGGATGGATCTAAGGGTGAATGATGTGAAAGTGGTAAAGGGGGTACACGGGTTGATGGGCCCTCTTCTTGTGGTGGGCCCACCGCAACTCTATCTAAATGCCAGTTGACTCGATTTGTGACTGTGGTCTGATCGGGGTTAGGGAGCACTAGGGGTGGCAAGTCCTTCCGTACAAAGCAAAATGAACTTCCTTCTCTCACTATCATCTTTATTGCCATGGACACCCCTAGGTCAATGCTAGGGTCATAATCGTGGGAATATGGATTATCCTGGGGCCATTGGTCGTGATCGTAAGCGACATCAACTTGTTAAAATAAAGTGTAAATATGATCGGACAACTGTCAACGGTATGCCATTGCTCACCACAAAACTCACAATAAATGTTACCAAAATTCATAGCATTAAATTGATCAAAATCTCGAGTTAGAGCATGTATCGTTATATTCAGGGAAATATAAATAAGGAAAGGAACAGAAATGCCTCGACAAGAGATTTTAGGACAAATAGCAAAATAAAGAAAAGCAAGTGCTAAGAAAATAACTGAAAAGAGAAACTGCTAGAAAACAACTAAAGCTAGAAATTAAAACAAACTAAAGTTGAACTAAAGCTAAAGAAAACTGGGTCCGATCCAATCTATTCGCCTTCCAACCAATATCAAACTAGTTAGTCCACGACAACAGTGCTAAAAACTTGATGCACGCTGATTGAAGCCCTCAACTGCAAAGTCAAAGACTAGATCGCGTTCAACCAAGATCCTTGACATCTTGATATTACCTATCCTACACAATAGGTCAATAGGAATTAAATCAATTAAGAATTTTGTTACCTTCTCATTGGTTTTGGATTTTTGAATTTGATCCTTGGTCCATTTGCTCATTTTGAGAATCTTTTCCTTCTTATCCGTAGGAGCTTTAAATCCATCCATCAAGATGAACCACTCTTCAATTTTCAGATGAAGGAATGTCTTAATCCTTGCCGTCCATTGACCAAATCCTCATAATTCATAGAATCCATAGGGAGGTGGTACTCGGATGTCGTATCCTAGTCCATCGGTGAACTCCATCATCCTCTACTATGTGCTCCCTCGGCGGTTAGTCTGTTGAAGAGCGGCCTCACTTTGCTATCAATTGTTAAGACCTTGATGTACGCTTAGGGGGGGGGGTGAATAGTGTCGATTCGAACTCTCTCTTCGATTCATTCTTCAATCGTGTTCGTTATGCTTGTCTACAACAAAGGTATACGCAATGGAAAACAAAATACATAAACTAAATACAAAGACAACAACACTCATAAACCACAACATTGATTTTACGTGGTTCGGAATCCTAGTTCCTATTCCACTGTCGAGCTCTAGCGATGCACCATCATTAAAACTTGTCTCCTTCTTGGAATCACACCGAGGTGGAGAAACCTTTTATAATAACCTGGAGCTTACAAGAAGAGCAATAACTAAATACAAATGAAATGAGAAAACACAAAATAAAAACACTTTACAAGTGAGCTTTGCTTGGTCTTTGAGTTTAGTTGCTTTAGAAAGGCTTGGAAGGTCTGGAACACAACAACAATTCCCTTTCAAAATCACCAAGAACCAACCGGCAAAATCCTCCACGAAGTCCACCTTTTATAAGCTCCCGTCGGGTTGATTTTTCGTCCACCAGTCGACTGGTCTTATCCCTAGTCGACTGATCACTTGATCGTTGTCTCACAACGGCTCGATCCACGTCGGAAATAATCGAGTAGTTGACTACTTGAGCCACCAATCAATTGGCCAGTCGATTTCACGACTCTTTGTACTCTTGATCGCTGAAGCTAGTCGACTGCCCAAACCAACAGCCTAAGCCAACCCGACTGCCCGAGTACTCTTTCGAGCCTCCCGAGTCGCAGTCGACCGAGCACTAGCTCAGGCTAGGCTTCCCATTGCTCGACCACTCAACCAGTTGACTGGTCTAAATCACTAGTCGATTGCCAAACAATCTGTGCGATTGTTTTACCTCGCCAGTCGACTGGTCAAGACCACTAGTCGACTGGTATACCTCAAAACTGAGGTTATCTTATCAAGTATAATCCTCTCATATTTGACTCTTACCCTTAGGCTAGACCTAAGCCTTTAAGCTACTTCCATCAGCCTCGTGCCCTCAGATTGAGTCCACGACTCCTCACTCTTTGCGCTAGCATTCAAGTGCTTTCTTCAGCTTCGTCATGCTATCGTGTACCCTTTGCTAAGAAGCCGCACCTCTGAAACTTCTATTGCCAAGTTACACTTGGACTTACGTCGTCAATACTACACACTTGGACTTATAGGGCCAAGACTACACACTTGGACTTACACCGCCAAGACTACACACTTGGACTTACACAGTCAAGACTACACACTTGGACTTACATGACCAAGACTACACACTTGGACTTACATGGCCAAGACTACACACTTGGACTTACACCGCCAAAACTACACACGTAACTTACATGACCAAGACTATACACTTGGACTTTCCCTTGCTAAGCATCCATACTTGGACTTTCCTTGCCAAGTATTCATACTTGGACTTTCTCTTGCCAAACATCCATACTTAGACTTTCGTTGCCAAGTATCTATACTTGGACTTTCCTTGTCAAGTCTCCAAACTTGGACTTCCCTTGTCAAGAATCCATTCTTGGACTTCTCCATTGCCAAGTATCCATACTTGGACTTTCCTAGTCAAGTCTCTGGTCAACCTTGACCTACTTGACTTCTCAGTCAACAACTCCATATGATTACGGATGTCCCATGCCATTTAGTCATACGTATTGTCAAACACATTGTCAAACATCAAAACTCTATTTGAGTTTCACTCGAGCTTGGTCAACCTTGACTTGAGATTATTGCACCAATAATCACTCCAATATTTTTCTCCTTCCTTACCATAAGAAAGTCAATTTGCAACTTATTATTTTCACTTTTAAATGTGACCAAATATTCTTTTCTTTTTGTAAAAAATTGTATTAGCTAGTATAAGTTTATATTCTATTACAAAATCCAATATAGTTTTTTTTTCTTCATTATTTGTTCCAAACACATAATCCTATGCACCCTATTATAGTTCACAATTTTTACTCCTACGTATCCATTTAGATCTCCTATTAAAATCATTTTGTTTGGTGGAATTTTTGTAATACCTCATCTAAATCTTTTTAAAATTTAATTTTAGTGTTTTCATCTAATTCTACTTGAGGTGCATATATGCTAATTATATTAATAGTTTCTTTCGCTATTACTATCTTGGAAGCTATAATTCTATCCCCTTGCTCCTACTACTTCATTATTTAATGAACTATCTAGAACAATAGCTACTCCATTTCGTGTTCTATTTTTTCTTGTGTACCATAACTTAAAATTTGAGTTCTTTATCATCTTTGCTTTCTCTCCGATCCATTTTATCTCTTGTAAATACAATATATTAATTCTTCTTCTAATTATAGTATCTACTACTTCCATTGCTTTACCAATTAGCGTTCTTATATTCTATGTTCCAAATCGTAAACAATCAATTTTGCTATAATATTTACTTTTATCCAACCTATGGTGTGAGAACTCTTGCATATTTAACATTACATTCAAGTTCTTATGGAGATATAGCGATGTTATAGTTGGACCTTGAACACGTTCCTTTCGAGAAACAATCTAACATTAGTATAATTCTTATTAATCAAAGTTGCCAACTAGATGAGTGACAAGAGACTGGACACTTTTATACATTTGATTCTAAATAATTCAACAAATTAGGAGATACAATAATCACTACTATTAATTGACCACCAGGTCAAAATAAATTACCAAATAACATGACATGAACTACCAAAGAACCAACTCCAAATTCAAAATTATTGCCTAATTTGCATCACTAATACTTCAATAATTCAAGAAAATATACTTTGGTGTAGACTACTACTTGTAGGACCATTATATTCTTGTAATTTTCTATTAGGTGATGTGGTCCACCATACTCTACTCTTTAATCTTTCTTAATTTTGCATGTGAGATATATAAGTTACTAAGTTTCCTTTCAAGTAACATAGAATTTCCTTGACAATCTAGGCAACTTGAATTATTTTTAGGCATAGAGTTGCTCAATCATGATAAGATTTATATCTCTCAATGAGAATATCTACTTGGTTTTTGCTGCCGTGTGATTTTGTGGTCACGGATTAGAGTTGAGAAAAAATCTCTTGGAATATCAGATAAGGTTACGTACAATATATCCAATGTGGTTCGATCTTCCTCGGGATCCGCATTGATGAGACCTTCATGTACTGGGCTACATTTTTGTTTTTCAATATAATAGGATCTTAACTAGTTGATACCCCATAGATCCGAGCTAGTTTTATACTGGGATACACAATAACTTTGTCTCAAGAAATTATCTTAAATTGATTGGTAAAATAAATTATTTCATAGTGATTAAATTTGACGACTTATTTTCTAATGAGTATAACAAGTTAATCTCTTGAGGTAGGTTAGGCACAACCAAGCTTATTGGGCCCAGATTCTAATTTGGGCATGTGTCTATACGAATGGTCTATTGAGCTCAGGGGCAACTGAGACTAATTTTTATCTAAATTTAGATTACGTTGCAAAAATATTGTTTTTAATAAAATTATAATTTTATAAAATCTTTTAGTTACAATTATGAGGTGATAATTGGTGTTCTAGGACCACAACTGTGAGTTATATCCTCTACAGTAGGTATGACCCATGATTGATGTCATACAAAACCAATTACACAATGGTCATGTGAGTTTTGACTTGTGGAGATGGGGATTTGGGGGTTATTTATAGCACATTGAAGAGTGGAGTATTTGGTTGGGCCAAATATATGGGTTGTGGCTAGCTCAGTCTATGTGCATGTGTTGGCTCCAAAGCTGACGCTTGTGTCGATTTTGTCACTACGGGTTAGCCACGAACTTTTCATTTGACTCAAGTTATTAGTGGCTTGGGCTAGACATGGTAACTCTAAACTGGGCTTGACAATGCCATGATTAATTACTAAGAGATATCTTTGAGGTTTCTATGATATATTAAAAATGATTAAGAAAAGTCTTAGTATTGAGATCATTTGTAGAATATACAACTGCAGATTGGTTCGATTCTTCTAAAGATAAGGGTCATCGTGTTCTCTGGGCAGGAAATTTGATACCTTATAAAAGCAAGAAGGTAATGTCTCTTGTTGCGTGTTAACTTATCTAGCTCAAGTGAGGTAGGTTGTGCTTTTGTCAAGTCAATGAAGATGTTTAGTGACAATCATGCTGCTACATACATTGCCTCAATCGAGTATTTCAAGAGGGGGCTAGATATGTTGAGATGGATTACTACATTATCAAGGAAAAGGTGTCTTGCAAAGAGATCATACTTCATTTATAAACTGCAGCTAATAGATGAGAGTTCTATTAACTAACTTCGAAGAGGTCCTAGAGTTGAATGCATTTGCAACAAGTCGTGTCTTTTTAATATCTTTGAATAAGCTACAAGGGAGCCTTGGAAACTTTAAATTTAAAAATGTAGGAAAATAGTTGTAAATGTGCAATTTTTATGTGTAATTGTAAAAAAAAGAAGACATACATATCGAGGGGAGTAGCTAAGTTGGTAACCCTAATAATTTTAACAAACAGTAATGATAGCCTGTTTTATTTATTTATTTTGTTTGCACTTTGCTAAAATCTTAATTAATTGTTGGAGCAGGTACGATCTCAAAGTGGAATGTGGTGCACCTTTTAATAGGCATAAATCAAGGGCCCCAGATGCTTGCTTCTTCTTCACTGATAAGCTTATAGCTATAGATCATTGGAATGGGGATGTATATCTCCTTTCCTTGCATAAAAATCTTAATTTTGGTACTTTGAAGGACCAAGACAGAACTTCAAAAGAAGATTCATGGTTAGTTGATACGGAGAAGAAACTGCTAAGTTTAAGATCACCTTCTATCGAGAAGTTGAACAAGCAAAAATCATGTGCTGCACCAAATGAGGGAAGCTTTGTAATTGAGAAATCAAAAAGTCAGTATATCAAGGATATCAAGAAGTGTCAGCAGTTGATTGAAGACGGAGAGAGTTATGAATTGTGCTTAACAACACAGATGAGGAGGAGGGTCGATAACATAAATTCCCTGGCTTTATACCTAAAACTTCGAAATCAAAATCCAGCCCCCTATGCTGCTTGGCTGAATTTTACAAAGGAAGACCTATGCATATGTTGCTCCTCACCTGAAAGATTTCTTCGATTGGATGGTGATGGTATACTTGAGGCAAAACCCATTAAGGGTACAATAGCTCGTGGTAGAACACAGAATGAAGATGACCATCTTAGATTGCAGCTGCAATACAGGTCAGACTATGTGCTAATGATGTCAATTATTATGTTAGCTTGGGTTATTAATTTTATCTGCATATGAAACCTAAGAACAGCTTTGGCACATCGAATTTTGTTCACTATTTTATCTATGCTTGAAGCTTATTAAAGGAAGTTATTAACTGGTCAATGTTAATGAAGAAAGGGCACTACCAAGTATAAGTCAAGTTAGTAAATTGATCTAGACTTTGCAATTAGTCTATTGTGAGATCTTTCATCAGTTTATTTCTTTAAATTTGGGCATCTTATAGAAACTGCTCAATGAGTCTTCTGTCCTTAATTTTTCTTTTTTCTTTCCCTGTCTGTCTGATTCCAACAGTGAAAAGGACCAGGCTGAGAATTTGATGATCGTAGATCTTCTAAGGAACGACCTTGGACGTGTGTGCAAACCAGGCAGTGTTCATGTTCCTCGACTGATGGAAGTGGAATCATATGCAACTGTTCATACCTTGGTCAGCACCATACAGGGGAAGAGGAAACCTGATGCAAGCCCCATTGACTGCGTTAGAGCTGCGTTTCCCGGTGGCTCAATGACTGGAGCCCCGAAGATAAGGTCCATGGTGCTTCTTGATTCACTGGAGAGTTGCTCAAGAGGCATTTACTCCGGATCCATTGGGTTCTTCTCGTACAATCAAACATTCGATCTGAACATTGTGATAAGAACTGTTGTGCTGCACAAGGGGGAGGCATCAGTCGGATCTGGTGGCGCAATTACAGCATTATCGGAGCCAAACGAGGAATACGCTGAGATGATGCTGAAAGCGAAAGCCCCAACAGGGGTTGTTGAAGAATGCAGCAAACACTCGGACAGTTTTGGCACCTCATTAGAAATGGTCTCCTGAAGGTTTGCTGAGACTGAGATCTCATGCTTAATTATGTCTCGATAAAACTGGATTAGCTTGCTATATTCCTATGTTTGGGCCGACTTTTGGATTTTATCAACAATGGTTTTAGAATGATTTGTTGCATATCACACTTACAACATTTAAGCTATACTTAGATTATCATAAGAGATTACGTTCTCACTTTTGTTTTGCTTGAACCATGTTTCGAGAGAAGATTAAAGTTACGTTCAATAAAATGGGGTTATTTACCCAATTTTGCCACTATGATTTTGTGAACCCTGCAATTTAAGTTCCATGCTCAGTTGACTACATGTCAACTGTATATGATTACTAGTCGATTGAGTTATCGACTCTGACTCCAAAATGCATTTTTTTAGTTGTTTTTGTTTAAGAGATCTACCCAAACACTTAAAATATAGATTGCCTAAGAGCTGAGTCTTTAGTAAGTGGATCTTTGCCTCGGGCAAACTTCTAAGGCGAAGAGGGTACTCGATCTCGATACCTTAGATGAACTATTGAGGTTTGGAAAAGAATTGAATGTTGGCTTCTACTTTGGTCCAACTTCTCGATCCTGAGTGAACCTCTGAGGTTTGGGAGGAAGAGACTTCGGTTAGTCAGTCCTTGCCTTGGGAGAAGGGAGAATTCAATTTCTAAACTTTGGATGAACCTGTGAGGTTTGGAAGAGAACTGAATGTTCACCCTTACTTGAGAGAACCATTGAGGTAAAGGGAGGGCTTGATCTTGAGATCTTAAACGAACTTGTATGGTTTGGGAGAGGTTTTTGTTAGTCGAACCTACTTTGGATGAACTTGTATGGATCGAAAAACCGCCTAAGCATAACCTACTAATTTTAGATGTGGTTGTTAATTACTAGGGGTATCAACTAATTACTAATTCGATCTACAAAATGAGGGAATTAATGGAATAAATCTCAACAAATCTAGAATAGAACCTCATTTTCTAAGAGATAAAATAAGACTTAAATGAATGAATCAAAATCTCAATCTAAAGTTTTAGCTATAATTTTGGGCACTTTGTTGCAATGATATTATGTCCAAAAAAAAAAATATATAGAACTATCATTTCATATTAACTCCTCATTGTTCCTACCGTGGGAGGGAGAGAGAATTAGAATCTCAATTGACAAGTGCAAATGATATCTTATCAAAACATTTTTACAACTGGTGGTCAAACGTTCGCTTGCGCGAGCTAAAAAATGATGGCTCCTAAAAAGTGTCGAAGTCATTGAGAGATCAAGATGTCAAAGAAAAAACAGTAAAAAGGAAGAAATGAATTGAAGAATGCAGTGCAAAGCGAAGGACTTGAATAGAAATTCTCGAGCAAGGAGTATGGAACGATCGGATGTGATAAGACACTTTAATCGACAATAGTTTTAAGAGACAATGCTATTAGCAAAAGGCTCAACTTTTTAAAATGGCACAATGACTCTACTTGGCATGGCAAAACACTCTTGTTTGGAAGGATATACGTACATTGATAAACTAGACAATATTACCTTAAAGAAATTCAATTCTCACCTTGTTCTTGTAACTAATTAAAAAGTTATGATTCATGTTGAGCCGCCGACAAAACAATGAGCTCATCGCGTGGAAAAACTGCCACATTAAATATGACAATGTCACTCAAATTAAGACATATGTGTGTAGATCTCTAATATGAATGTTGCATTTCATATTAAAAGTTATGATTCCTTTTTTTTACGAATGTCAATTGAGATTTTGATTTATTTTCTTCCATTGTAGAGCAACGGTGGAGGACTATTAATTTGACGATTCTATATTTTTTCTAATATAAATGTTGTAAATTGACTGATAGACCCATCATAAGTATTGAATCAATGTGCGAGTCACCTACACTTGTGTGGCCATGTTGCACACCAACTATGCAGATATAAAGCATTCTAATTTAGTATGGTCAAGTTGTTCCTGTTGGGATTTACAGAGGACATTCGTAATGCTTCCAATCTCTTTTAGTGGGATCCTAAGGACAAGGATGCAACGAAAATATAAAAATAATTAAAATTTTACGTTCCATAGATCCTTTTAGCCAAGAAACACTTGCTTTTAATATAATCATATAGAAATAGAGTTAAAGAAATAGAGATCGTACATTCGAGATTCTATTGAATCTATTGAAACCATGAGCAAGACCATCCACACTGGGATCTCTTGAGATAATCTTCTGAAGGCCAACAAGTCTTCTTCTCTGATAGGTGCTAGCCCAGCATGGAGAAGAAGCACGAAAGAAGGATGACGACCACAACAAAGAGAATCCTCAACCGAATTCTTAACCTAATATTATCAAGAGATCTATTTATAGTTCTTTTGATTAGGTCATCTTAGGAGGCTTAAACGGAACCTATCTTACCATAATTAAGACAAGAAAACTCAGAAAATTTTCATACATGAATGCATCAAAAATCGACGTTCCGTAACATGGTTGTGTGTGGGACACACGACTAGTTTTGTGTCTTGGGCACGATCGTGCCTGGACACATGGTTAATAGTGTGTCCCTTTGGGCACGACCTCAGCTCTAGCCATTTTTGGCTAGAGCTAGGCATGGCCCGTGCCTAGTTAGACACGACTGTGTGAGACTCTGTATTATTCGTTTAACTTCGTTTAAGTGTGATATGGTCGTGCTAAACCCTAACACGACCATGAGAGGTTCAATAACCCTCGTTTTGCACCACTATGGCTTAGTCCAACCAAGTATAATCTCTCTTTGAGAATTTCATTCTTAGATTTATTTTATGTCTTTAGATCACCCGTAT
Source organism: Wurfbainia villosa (assembly GCA_025175895.1). Lineage (NCBI taxonomy): Eukaryota > Viridiplantae > Streptophyta > Magnoliopsida > Zingiberales > Zingiberaceae > Wurfbainia > Wurfbainia villosa. The sequence continues at coordinate 112,332,031 of CM045988.1, forward strand.
TGCGTGTGACCTAATAGGTTTCCGATTATATTGGTCGTTCATAATTATGAATAGATCATGAGTGACACCTAATAGTACATTATAATCCCCAATTGATCGGAAAGTCTAAGCCAACTTCAGAATATTTCTTAACCCTTCAACAACTATAGTTATTTCGTGTCTTGTTCCTTTCACTCATCTTATACTCACTTGATTCAGGACATGGTCTATATGCTTGTCCCCGCTAGGTTGACTATGTCACACCTAGCCTAAGTATTGTTCCTTGTCCTGTGGATTCAAATTACTCTCTACATATGTCCAAGAAGACTATTCTTCTTGACATGTGTGTTTTGGCCAAAGACTTCTAAATAAAAATCCTAACAAGATGCCTAGGATATACATCTCCTTATAATAGGAGTAGTGAATCCTCTGTTGATTATTCAAACATCTTCGATCACTTTAACTTATGCCCAATAAATTCGAAGTTACACCTCCTATAGAGATGATTGCAAAGAAGTCAAAGTATAAGATGTCATAATGAAGATGACTTGAATACCTCAAGTCTAAGGAATCTCACACTCGAGCTGCAACGAGATTTTTAACGACATAAAGAACCATATAAAGTCTCATAGTAGGTCACTCCAATGAACTAGTTACCCTAACTAGCATCCACATGTTTACTCTCAGCATTCCTATGCTTCTATTCAGCGAGTATCAAATACTTGGATAAACCAAGGAGCATAACATATACTAGTCTCATAGAATTGATGATGTCCAATCTCATCAATTCATTGACTAGGGATCGTTTAAATATTTACATAATAACACATGATGAGATACTCACTAATCATGATCTAATCATGATTTCTCTCATGCTATGCATCGTATTGTGGACTTCAGTAATTGTGTTTAAGATCCAATCAAATACATATAGAATATATACTCAAATAGTGAATAATATTAACATCTAAGGCGATTGTCTTAGGACACCTCTCTATTACAACATACTCCCACTTGGCCTACAACTAATTGTCTTTGTATCTAATACCATAGGCCTCTATATGTCTCTCGAATTTTCTTGAGGAAGAGGCTTTGTCAAGGGATCTATTAGATTCCTATCGGCGGAAATTTTCTCTATTTATATGTCTCTTCTACCTATGATCTCTCTGATTTGATGGTAATGACAAACTATGTGCTTGGTTTGGGGATCATTGGAACGCTAGAGGGGGGGGGGGTGAATAGCATCGTGCTATGTGTCGATGGAATACGTTCGCGTTCGTCTCTACAAAACTCGTTATGTGCAACGGAATAATAATAAAAGCAATAACGAAATAAGATAAATACGAACACAAGAATATAACGTGGTTCGGAACCGAATGGTTCCTACTCCATGGATCGAGCTCTAAAGAGCTCTAGTGATGCACATGCACTCACTAATCACAAATACTCCTTCTCGACACCAGTCAGAGGCGGAGAAACCTCTTACAAACTATTCTTACAACAATAAGAAATGGATACAAGCAATTACAATAATGAAATACAATGAAAGTAAAGAAAACTACTTTACAATTGCTCTTTGAATGCTTGATCTCTTGGTAGCTTGGATTGCACTTGGAGACTCTGATTTACAGCAGCAAATCGCCCCAAAAGCCCTCAAGAAACCATGACTTTTTCCTCCTTCACGAGCTCCATTTAAAGCTTCAACCTATGCTGGAAAACGCCGATCAGTCGATTGCTTGGGACCATCAGTCGACTGATGCCACTGTTGTCGTGAGACAACGACTAGATCCACATTGGAAAAATCCAACGGATCCATCATCAGTCGACTGATTATGACCATCAGTCGAATGATCAAGCGATCACTCGATTGCTGACCGCAGCGGTCGAGTGAGACTCTATTCTGTGCTCCAAAACCCGAGCACTAGTCGACTGATCACACGATCAGTCGACTGCTTGGTCGATCAGTCGACTGCCCACCTCTGGCAGTAGACTTCTTGGCTAATTCCCGCAGTCAAATCCTAGTCGACTGCCACATGACACCAGTGGACTGACACACCTCAAACATGAGGTTTTAACCCAAGTATGGTTCCCCCATACTTGCTAGACTACCCTTAGCCTAGACCTAAGCATTCTAGCCACATTCATCAGCCTAATGCCTCTCGGATCCCTCCAAGTTATCCATGACTTGTTCATCCATCGCGCTAGCCTTCAGGTGCTTCCATCGGCTATGTCATGCTAACGGTGTCTACACCGCCAAGGCACATTGGACTTACGCCACCAAGACTCCGCTTGGACTTTACGCCGCCAACCATTGGATTTATGCTGCCAAGACTCCCGCTTGGACTTTACGCCGCCAATATCAAAACCCTTGAACTTCTCAAACGTCAAGAATCAAGCTTGGACTTTCCCTTGCCAACCCATGTTAGACTTTCCATGCCAAGACCCATGCTTGGACTTTTCCTTGCCAAGATCCATGCTTGGACTTTCCTTGCCAAGACCCATGCTTGGACTTTCCTTGTCAAGTACTTCAGACTTGGACTTTCCCAAATGCCAAGTGTCTCACTTGGACTTTCCATGCCAAGTACCCATGTCTTGGACTTTCCCATGACAATCATATTGTCATATGTTTTTGTCGAACATCAAAACATCACTCGAGTCAAACTCGAGTCCTGGTCAATCGTGACCTGGGCCGATTGCACCAACAATCTCCCTTTTTTTGATGTTTGACAAAAACCAAACAAACCATTGAGTTAGAACACTAACTCAAATCCCTTACCAATTATCCCAAATTGGTAATTCTTACTTCTCCCCCAAAACATTCTCCCCCTTTTTGACTAACATCAAAAAGGTTATCTCTCCAAGGAGGTCAATGTCTCATGTCCCAATGAGATCTTGCAATCTTCCCCTTGGTCCAAACATACCTAGGATGCCTACCATCTTCCTAGTGATAAGTCCCATATCACTCGAGAGAGGCAATCCTATACACTCTCCCAATTTTTAAATTGGATATCTCAAAATCCCATTTTCCTCCTCATGAGGAAAAGTACCATCCATCATCCCATGATGGATACCTCTCTCTAAAGGCTTGCTCCCCCTTGACAATTGCACCAACAATGTCCTAGGGAAGTCCCTAAGCCAATAGGAACTCTAAACCATCAAGAATAAGGTTCAAAGTTCAAACATGAACTCTCAACACCTTAATATTGATACATCATCCTAACACCTATCCTAATCCATATCTAATGGATTTTCACCCTTTATAATGTTTTCCAAAGTATATCCAAGGGTTAGGAGTGGTTAGGAACCTTTACCTTAGCTGAACATGGGCTAACAAACCTTGTTTTCTCGAATTCAACCTTGACAGTCGACTCTCTCATTACTCATTGCCACCCTCATCGATCATTGCCACCAGAGCGTCGTGATAATAAATATCGAATTTGATTATCAAAAATGAATTTTAGAAAATCATAAGTAATTATACGTAATTCGAAAAATCATGAAAATTCATACATATAATACTTATGACACATACAATGGGTGAAAAATGATAGAAAAATATTTTATCCATAAAATAATGAGTTTGATACAAAATCTAAAAGTGAATAAAAACTTCAAAGTTTTAGCTCACTTTGTATCAATCTCATCAATGGTGATTGCTATCAAAAGATAGACTTCACCAAGATTTTTCAAAAGGATTTTAAAATATTTTTAAAACCTTATTTTGGATTATATTCCTTGGGCTCAATGTACATGACTTGTACACAAGCTTTCCCAATGATCCACCACTAATATAAAATGAGTTTTAGTTCATCTAGATGCAAAAACTATGCACCTTGAACTTAACTCATATCCTAGCATCTCACATGTATCTAGGGTGTATAAATACACATACATGTCAATGTAATGTGAGATGTGAGTTTTGTTCTCCCTAATCTAGGGTTTCATGTATTTTTCTAAAGTAACTCTATTTGATTCCCTTATAAATGAGACTCTAAGTCATGTCATTTTCCTTAAATCAATTTTAATCAATTTAAATGCATGAAATGATCATGGTATAATGATAGCAATAATTAAGCATGACCAATGATCATGATGTCATGACATATGACATAATCTAAAAACACATGACATTTAACCTAACCCTAAATATGATCATGACAAATAAATGATAAAAATAAATATGATGTCATGACATGTTATATGACAAATCAAGCATGACATATAAAATGTATATGTATAATAATACCTAAATTTTAATATTAATTGCCATTTGATATAATTAAGTATATTTTGTCATAATATCACTTTTTTCCCTAGTGTGCCAAAAACCCAAAATGACACACTATGACTCCTAAACCTAAATTGTGCCAATTTGATTGATTTTTCATAATCTTCAAGATACATTGGCACATCCTAAAATCTTTTAGGATTAACAATCAAACATATTTCCAATGTATCCATAACCTTGAAAATTACCTAAAGTGTCACCTTTGCCATGGTTGAGTTAACTACCCATCCAATCAAGGTTGTCACACCCTAAACCCATCTAACGTGAGTCAATCACGCTCTTAGGAACCCAAAACCTATTTGAGTTCCTAGGGTTAATTAGATATTCCTTAGGGATGACCTCCCTAGATACCCTCCTAATGACCCTTCTAGGCTTGTTAGCCTTAGTCATTTGGGTCTTACTTAGGTTGACTCTAGGGGTGACTCCCCTTGCAACCTTCTTAGTGGCTTCCCTAGGTTTCCTTGAAACCCTAGCCACTAGGCACATATCTTGGTCAACTCTAGGGATGACTTCCCTATTGACTTTAGTCTTCCTAGACCTAGTTTGTGTTCCACAATCAAATGGAATACTATGATAAGTCATCTTAGGCTTAGGTTTGTGACCCAAACCCTTCTTGCCCTTAGTTGACTTTTCTCTCTTTTGCCCTAGGTGTTGACTTTGAGTTCTAGACCTAGAAGTTTGACCATTTGACTCTTTAAATCGATTTTGCATATTTGCAAGAGTCTTTTTCAATTTCTCAAGCATTGACCTCAAGGCTTGATTTTATAATTCTAATTGCCCAATTTTTGAATTTTAATTTGGTCTTTGGGCATAGTTCTTCCTAGGCATATGCCTAGTTCATTTGGGGTTAAAACCTAGGTGCTCTTGTATTTTCCTAATAGATTCCCTAGGTAAGATTTTTCTAGGGACATTAGTCCCAAATTTCTTCTTATTTCCTAAGTGGACACTTTTAGCTCCTAAACAAAAGTATTTATCTCTAGCATGCTTTTTATGATGAATTGTAAGAGAATTAAAATTCCTAGCATGCTTTTGACTTTTAACTAAAGAAGGAGCATTATTAACATGATATACCTTAGGGTTTGCCTTAGAGGCTCCTCCTACTTGTGATGCTCCATTTTGCCTCTTCTTTTCCCCCTTTGGGCATTGATTCCGATAGTGTCCCGGTTGCCGACATTTGAAGCAAATCACTTTCTCCTTGCTTTTGGTTGTTGGGGGACCGACATCCTTAACTTTTTGTGTCGGTGGAGACTTCTTTATCCTTTTAGGACACTTACTCTTGTAGTGTCCTTGCTCCATACACTCAAAATATATTATATAATTTTTAATTTTAGCCACAATGTTTGAGTTACCTATGGTGGTGGTAGGTGCCGGAGTTGGATTTTGAGCTTCTTCATCTTGACCGGATGTTGAAGCTTCTTCTTGATGTTGCTCCGGTGATCTAATCTCCTCCCCCTCAAACCTAGAGGTGGAGGTCTCCTCCGATTCTACTTCCTCTTCCTCCTTGGATGTTGATAGTCTCTCAACCTCCAAGTCCTCACTTCCTTGTGAGGATGATGTGCTTGTCTCTTCGGTCCCTTCCTCTTGGATCGGTGATGGACTTTCATGGAGCTTGGCCACTTGGCTCCATAGCTCCTTAACATCTATATAATTACCTAACATACACAAGATATTGTTAGGTATTAAATCAATTAAAAACTTCATTACCTTATCATTTTTCTCGAAGGCTTGAATTTGCTCTTCGGTCCATCTCTTTTTCTTGAGGAACCCTCCCTTTGGTCATATTGGATAGCTATATCCTTCCATCAATATGGACCATTCCTCAAAATCCTTCATCATCAAAAAATCTTCAATTCTCCTCTTCTAAGAATTGAAGCCTTCTCGTCCATAGAAAGCATAAGGGACCGGTGTGTTGATGTCCCATCCTAATTGCTCTTGGGCTTCTATCTTCACCCTCTAGCGTGCTCCCTTAGTTGTTAAATCTTGAAGAGCGGTCTCACTCTGATACCACTTGTTGGGGATCGTTGGAATGCTAGAGGGGGGTGAATAACGTCCAGTGTTCTAAAAATCGCCGATTTTATCCGATTAGGCAGTGCGTAGGTGGTGGACGCTCGTCCACCGCCTCGACATTTACAGAGGCGACGCCGCTAGGCGTCGCCGCATTAATCGGCGGCGTCGCCGCTTTAATCGGCGCCCAGAGCGATTAATCAGGGCGACCGACCGATTAAGCGCTGACACGGCCGTGTCAGGAGTTCCAGCGCTCAACAGCAACCGACACGCCCCGGTGAGAAATGTGCGACACGCCCATGCCAAATGAGGGCACAGGCGTGTCGCGGCGGTGAGAAATGTGCGACATGCCCATGCCAAATGAGGGCATAGGCATGTCGCACATTTGACATGGGCGTGTCGCACATTTCCAATTCTTATTATTGCAATGAATTTTTAATATTGTTTGCAATTATGTTTTTAATTCTTATATTTTGCAATTTTTATTGTTTACAATCTTAAACGTTTTTAATATTCTTGTTACTTGTTGAGTTGTTATTAGTTGTTATTTGTTACATGCATGTGGAGGCTACAAAGTGAGTTTTGACTTTTGAGTGCCCCTAATATATTAATTTTTTTTATATATTATTATATTTAAAATATTAAAAAAATCGACCGCCTAGAAACCGCCTAGACGGCCGCCTAGCCGCCTAGGCGCTAGGCGGCGAGTGACCGCCCGCCTACCGTCTAGCGCTTTTTAGAACACTGATAACGTCGTGCTATGCGTCGATGGAATACGTTCGCGTTCATCTCTACAAAACTCGTTATGTGAAGTGGAATAATAATAAAAGCAATAATGAAATAAGATAAACACGAACACAAGAATATAACATGGTTCAGAACCAAATGGTTCCTACTCCACGGATCGAGCTCTAAAGAGCTCTAGTGATGCACATGCACTCACTAATCATAAATACTCCTTCTCGACATCAGTCGGAGGCGGAGAAATCTCTTACAAACTATTCTTACAACAATAAGAAATGGACACAAGCAATTACAATAATAAAATACAATGCAAGTAAAGAAAACTACTTTACAATTGCTCTTTGAATGCTTGACCGCTTGGTAGCTTGGATTGCACTTGGAGACCCTGATTTGCAGCAGCAAATCGTCCCAAAAGCCCTTAAGAAACCATGACTTTTTCCTCCTTCACGAGCTCCATTTAAAGCTTCAACCTGTGCTGGAAAACACCGATCAATCGACTGCTCAGGACCATCAGTCGACTGATGCTATTGTTGTCGTGAGATAACGGCTAGATCCACACTGGAAAAATCTAACGGATCCATCATTAGTCGACTGATTATGACAATCAGTCGACTGATCAAGCCATCACTCGACTGTTGACCGCAGCGGTCGAGTGAGACTCTATTCTGTGCTCCAAAACCCGAGCACTAGTCGACTGATCACATGATCAGTCGATATGGTCGATCGATCACCACCTCGGCGGTCATTTCGCTAGGCTGATCGCATAAACCCTAGTTGACTCAGCCAGTCGGCTGCCACATGACACCAGTCGACTGACACACCTCAAACATGAGGTTTTAACCCAAGTATGGTTCCCCCATACTTGCTAGACCACCCTTAGCCTAGACCTAAGCCTTCTAGTCACCTCCATCAGCCTCACGCCTCTTGGATCCCTCCAAGTCGTCCATGACTTGTTCATCCATCGCGCTAGCCTTCAGGTGCTTCCATCGGCTATGTCATGCTAACTGTGTGTACACCACCAAGGCACATTGGACTTACGCCGCCAAGACTCCACTTGGACTTTACGCCGCCAACCATTGGATTTATGCTGCCAAGACTCCCTCTTGGACTTTACGCCGCCAATATCAAAACCCTTGAACTTCTTAAATGCCAAGACTCAAGCTTGGACTTTCCCTTGCCAACCCATATTGGACTTTCCATGCCAAGACCCATGCTTGGACTTTTCCTTGTCAAGATCCATGCTTGGACTTTCCTTGCCAAGACCCATGCTTGGACTTTACATGTCAAGTACTCAAGACTTGGACTTTCCCAAATGCCAAGTGTCTCAATTGAACTTTCCATGCCAAGTACCCATGACTTGGACTTTCCCATGACAATCATATTGTCATATGTTTTTGTCGAACATCAAAACATCACTTGAGTCAAACTCGAGTCCTGGTCAATCGTGACCTGGGCCGATTGCACCAACACTTGGATCGCTGATGAGACTGTAATTCCTTCGCTTGTGTAATGGCGCCATTGTTGTCGCAGTAGACTAGTACTACTTCAATAATGCTCGAAACCAGTTCAAGTTCAGTGATAAACTTCTTGATCAAAACCGCCTCCTTTGCTATTTTAGAAGTCGCAATATACTTCCTTTGTGATATACTTAATAATGATGTCTTGGAACATTTCTAACTCATCACACCTCTATTCTAACTGAATATGTATCCAGATTAGGATTTGGAATCATCCTTATCCATCTGGAAGCTGACATCAGTATACCATATTACCTTTTCCATATACCATAAACAAATCCTTAGTTTTTCACAAATACTTAAGGATTGCCTTGACAATCATCCAATGATTCATACCAGAATCTGACTGATATCTACTTATAACACTCAAAGTGTACGATACTTGTAACATACAACAGTCTCGTTGATAAAGAACATCATTTCTATTTCTTGTTTAAATAGAAATGGGTACCATTTGTCTTTTAGTAACAATTGTTATTACATACTTTGAATGAAGTTCTTTATGAGATTGGAACTTTATGCAATGATATTTATATGTTGGATGTATCCAGTGACATTTTCAATATCGAAGCGAGCAACAAGCATGCTCGAAATGATAATCAATTAGCCTCCTACATGTGGCATTGTCATCTTGGTCATGTAAGCAAGAAATGTATGTCCGAATTATACTAATGTGGAATTCTGAAATCGTTTGAATTTGATTCATTCGATACATGCGAATCATGCTTAAAAGACAAGATGACTAAGTTACCTTTTACTGGAAAAGGTGAACTAGTGGGAGAGTTATTTGGTCTAATACATACTGATGTATGCAGACCTATGTTAACTCATGCTCTAGGAGGCTATAGCTACTTCATTATGTTCACCGATGATCACTCATGGTTTGAGTATGTGTTCTTGATGAAACACAAGTCTAAAGTCTTTGAAAAGTTCAAAAAATTCAGAAATGAAGTAGAGAAAGAACTTGGCAAGAGTATTAAAATACTTCGATCGGATTGAGGTGGTGAATACTTGAGTCAAGAGTTTCTAGATTATCTGAGGGACAATGGTATATTGTCTCAATTGACTCCGCCGTATACACCACAACTTAATGGTGTATCTGAGAGGAGAAATCGGACCTTGTTGGACATGGTTAGGTCGACGATGAATCACGTGAATCTTCCCAAGTCCTTTTGGGGCTATGCACTTCAGACAATTATTTACTTGCTAAACAGAGTCTCGACTAAGGTAGTCTCTACTACTCCATATGAGATATGAAATAGTAAAAAACCTCATTTATCTTACTTGAAAATATGGAGTTATCCTGCTTATGTGAAGTAAACTGTATCAGACAAATTGGATGTTAAGTCTGATAAATGTCTATTTATTGGATACCCTAAGGAAATGAGGGGTTACCAATTCTATCATCCTGTGGAACAAAAGATATTTGTTTCAAGGCATGTTGTGTTTCTAAAGAAAGAGTTTCTCTTGCAAGAAAATAGTGGGAGTGATGTTGAACTTGAGGAGGTTCAAGAGACTCCAATATACATTGAAAAGAGACCTGGTCAAGCACCACAACCAATAATTCATAGTGATGAGCCATCGGTTGAACCTATTGTGACACCACATCTTCGTAGATATAGTAGAACATGTAATATTCCTGAGAGATATGGATTTCTCGTAAGTGAATTGAATGACGTGTTACTCATTGACGATGAGGAGCCTACTAGTTATGAAGAAGTTCTGAAAAGTTCAGAAAGAGACCAATGACTTGAAGCCATGAAGTCGGAAATGAATTCCATGTATGAAAATCAAATTTGGAACTTGGTGGACCCACCTAAAGGCATTAAGCATATAGGGTACAAGTGGATTTTTAAGAAGAAAATCGACATGGATGGTAATGTGATTACTTATTAGTGGCGAAAGGCTATCGTCAAAAGCAAGGTGTTGATTATGACGAGACCTATTCACCAGTAGCTATGCTTAAATCCATTCAGATGCTCCTGACCATAGCGGCTCATTATGATTATGAGATATGACAAATGGATGTGAAAATGATTTTCCTTAATGGAACTTACTTGAGGACGTGTATATGATACAACCCGAGAATTTCACATCGGTTGATAGAACCAACGTATGCAAGCTTCGACGGTCCATATATGGACTGAAGCAAGCATCCAGGAGATGGAATATCCGTTTTGATGAGACAATCAAAATGTTTGATTTCTCATAAAGTTCAGACGAACCCTATGTGTACAAGAAGGTTAGTGAGAGTGCAGTCGTGTTCCTAGTGTTGTATGTCGATGACATATTACTTATAGAAAATGATATATCTATTTTACAGTCGATCAAAATATGATTTTCCAAAATATTCTCCATGAAAACCTTGGGATAAGCGACCAACATTCTCAGGATTAAGATCTATAGAGATAGATCGAAACGGTTGTTTGGTCTTTCGCAGTCTACATATATAGACCGAGTGATAAAGAGGTTTAGCATGTCAGAATCCAAGAAAGGTTTTCTTTCCATTAGGCATGAGATATATCTTTTGAAGTTTATGTGTTTGCGCATAGAGGACGAGAGGATTTGCATGAGTAAGATCCCCTATGCATCCGCAATAGGATTTATCATGTATGCTATGTTATGTATAAAGCCCGATGTATTGTATGTTCTGAGTGTCACAAGCAGATACTAGCCTGATCCAGGAATGGATCATTCGGCGACTATTAAGATAATCCTTAAGTACTTAAGAAGAACTAGGGATGTATTCCTAATATATGGAGAAGGTGATATGATAATACGCGGGTATACAAATGCCAACTTTCAGATAGACAAAGATGATTTCAGGTCTCAGTCTAGGTACATATTCACCTTGAATGGAGGCGCAATAAGTTGGAAAAGTTCCAAGCAAGACACTGTAGCGAATTCTACCACTGAGGCAGAATACATTGTAGCTTCGGAAGTAGTAAAGGAAGCGGTTTGGATTAAGAAGTTCATCTCTGAACTTGATGTAGATCTAACCATTGTTGAAGTAATACCAGTCTACTGCGATAACAATGAAGTGATTGCACAGGCAAAAGAGCCAAGGTCACATCAACGATCCAAACATGTTCTTCGCCGCTATCATCTGAGCAGGGAGATCATCAGTAGGAAGGGAATACAAATCGAGAAGATTCTCACTGAAAGGAACTTAGCGGACCCTTTAACTAAGGGCTTACCTCAAAGTAAGTTTGAGGGTCATATTAGAGCTTATGGTATTGGGTACTGTGGCAATTGACATTAGGCCAAGTGAGAGTTTGTTAGTTATATATGAGAGGTGTCCTAAGGCAATCGCCTTATGACTGCTCTATTTTTTTGATAAATAAAGATTCACTATTTGTGTATACGTATTTTTATATATTTGATTGGATCTTAAACTCATTTACTGGATGTCCGCAATACAATTCACAACATGAGAGAATTTGTGATTGAATCACAACTAATGAGTTTCTCTACATGTGTAATTTTGATGTATTGGAATTATTCCTAGTCAATAAATTGATGCATACGGACGCCATCGATTCTATTGAGACTAGCACAAGGTATACTCCTTGGTTTATCCAAGTAACTGTTTCTCACTAGCTGGAGACATTGGGATGTCCGGAGTTGATCGTGGATGCTAGTTATGATAACTAGTTCATTGGAGTGACCAACTGTAATATATTTCTCTGCATATACAGATATGTCAATGAAGTCCTTACTGCAGCTTAAGTGCGATATTCCTTCGACTTGAGGTATTCAAGTTATCTTGGTCATGGAGACTTATGCTTTGACATCTTAAGTAAGCATCTCCGAGGAGATGTGGACTCGAGATGATTGGGCATAAGTCGAAGTGTCCGAAGGTGTTTGAGTAGCCAACAGATGATTCACCACTCCTTGTGAGGAGATGTATATCCTATGGCCTATCGTCGGGTTGTTACTAAAGTCTTTGGCCAAAACATTATATGTTTAGAGTATGATACTCTTGAATACATGTGCAGTAACTAGAATCCGCAGGACGAGGAAGTAAATACTTAGGCTAGGTGTGACGTAGTTAGCCTAGTGGGGACTGACACTATAGAACATGTCCTGAACCAAGTGGGTATAAGATGAGTGAAGGGAACAGAGCACAATTCACTGTAGCTACTGAAAGGTTTCAGAATATGTTTTGGGATTAACCGTTGATTTTCCGATTAATTGGGGATCATGATGTACTACTAGGTGTCACTCATGATCGTTCTATAATCAATGGTTAATTATAAACGACCAACATAAATCGAGAACCTATTTGGTCACACGCACTATGAGTGTTATCTGAAAGATTTAAAACATGTTTGAGAATGAGATTCTCAAATTGAGAGAGACTTGGTTTGGTTGGACCAAACATGGAGCGAGCATGAAATTATTTTAGTCACATCGGAAGCATGGATGGGCCGAGTCTTATGAAGACATGATGGATGAACCAAATTGGTTTGGTTCTAATCCAATGGTGGAAAATAAACCAAAGTGATTTGGATTGTTTTAAACGAATGAACCAAAGTTGGTTTGGTTTATTTTAACTTAAAATAGACCAACATGATTTGGTTTATTTTAAGTTAAGTTATTGGAGCAGATTAATGAGTTTTTGGTTATGAATCAATAACTGCTAGGAGAGGGTTTCTTGATGGTCAAGAAATACGCTCTCTATAAGATAGAGGGTTAAGGTTTTTTTCGTTGATGACTTTTGGACGTATTGAAGTTTTGTGAAAACTCTAGCCACCTCCTCTCCTCCTCTCTTGTGCCGCCCACTCCAAGGGTTGCCACCCACCCTTGGGCTGTCGCTACCCAAGCTCTAGTCGTCAGCCAACCCACCACCTCTGGCCAGTAGCCCCAATCACTAGCCAATAACACCCAGCCGTCGGCCAGCAGCACCCATCCGGCCACCCTGCTGTCGTCGGCCAATTTGATTGGGCGACCACCTTGTAGCTGCCGACACTTCCGAGGAAACAAGTTTGTGTAACTTGTTTTGTGATCGTCTCTCGGATCACAATGTCTTCGATGTGAGACTAATATCTCTCGTCAAGACGAGGCTCGTAGCTTGTGAAGTTATCCCGGCAATACTCGATGTGGATACGGATAGAGGCGATACTAGCGAGGGTCGTTACAGTTGATGTCATTTCCACTACATGTGATTCGTTAGGTATACCTAGACATAAAGTTTTTTTTATTGCAAAAATTTTAAATATGCAATTATGTCTACACTTGTTGTATCCTGTATGTATGTGGTGTGTGTGATATAATAAATTAATTTATTATTTGTTTTTGCTTCCGTTGTGTGCATGTTTACGAAACATGTTCGAACACACACCCAAGTCGGTGCCGGGGAAACCCAACAGCAAGATGCATGAAAATTTCTTCATTCGATGAGGATGGATCATCCCATGTTGTTTTTAGATTTTACATTTGTCCCTTTCCCTTATCTTTTGATTTCTTCTCTTCCTTCTTCTTGCTTCCTTTCTTCTTATCATCCTTCTTCCTTTCTTCTTTCTTCTTGTTCAAGAGAGGACATTCATCTCTCATGTATCCCTCTCCTTGGCAATTGTATCATATCACCTTTCTAGTCCTCCTCCTATCATGAGATTTGTTGAATTTGAAATTCTTTAAAGCACGTCTTACCTTCCTTACCAAATACGCCTCTTCATTGCTATTCATTGAGGAGGAAGATTCGTCATTGGATGAAAATAGTGTGGTCTCCTTCTTCTTTCCCTTATTTGTTACTAGTGCTACTCCCCTTGAATTTTTGCTTGGTTCTTCTATTACACCTTCAAGACGGGTTTCATGAAGTTCCATGGTAGAGAAAAATTCTCGTTGAGTACTTACCTCTAGATTCCTTGAGATGTAAAATGAGTCTACCATAGAGCTTCATTTTCATGACTGGGGGAATGCATCAATTGTCTTCATTATCATATCCCAGTTTGAAAGCTTCTCCCCTACACTTGATAAACCGTTAATTATTTCTTTAAATCTTGAGTGTAGAGATAATACCTTTCTCCCCTTTATCTAGCTTGATGTTGTTAAGTTGAGATCGGAGAAGATCCCTTCTTGCGAGTTTTGCTTCGGAGGTGCCTTCATGAAGCTCCACTAGCTTTTCTCACATCTCTTTGGCACTCGAGTATTCGCCAATCCGGTTGATCTCTTGTTGAGGTAGCACATTGAAAAGATGGTGTTTGACTTTCGAATTTGCTAGGTGCTCCTTTCTTTGCTTCATGGTCCATCCCATTTCTATAATCGCCTCCCTTCTTCATCTCTAGGCATTTCAAAATCGTTTTCCATAATCAACATAATTTCAAATTCAGTTTCGAAGAATACCTTTATTCTCTTCTTCCACCAAGAGAAGTCACATTCGAATTTGGGTGGATGAATGTTCATGTCAGCCATTTCATTATTGTCGCGACGGTGAGTCCGATGACAACCTCCTCACTCTGATACCATTTGTTGGAGGATCGTGGCCTGGCTAGATGGAGGGTTGAATAGCCTAATCATCGTGCTTGATGGAAATCATTCAGCTTAATCGTCTACAAGAGTCGTTAGTGCAGCGGAAATACTAAAACCAAAGACAATTAAGCCAAACAAAGATAAAGAGAAAACAAACATTAATAAGAGATGTAACGTAATTCACGACCCTTGCCGCTAGTCCACGGACGATTCGTAAGATGAATCACTCCCTCAAACTAATCCACTAAACTCTCCTTTAGCTCAAGATAAGGTGGAGGTAATCTCTTTCCACCAACTCCTCTTCTCACAAATAATATGAATGAAATTAGAGAATAAAAAAGTAAAAACACTTGGAAGATGTGGGAACACTTAGATCATGAATAGGAGCGGAAGCATTAACCTCTCCAAGGCACCCAATCGTTCTTTTTATAGGGAAGAAGGGTTTCTTCGCGTTGAGCATGCAGCAGTCGACTGCTGCATGCCATCAGTCGACTAGCGCTCTAACGGCTGACTTCCAACGGCTTCTGACTTGCCGTCGTCATCGTCCAATGATACCCTTGTCACCGATCACGCTTACATAGCCAATTGATCGATCACCAAGGCGCGCTCAGACCATAGTAGTCGACTGTCATCCTTGACAGTCGATTGATGGTAGAACAGTCGACTGTCATCCCTTGGCAGTTGATTGTTGGGCCACAAAATCCTAGTTGACACTAGTCAACTACTAGTCGACTCAGACCAGTTGACTGACATCCATTGGCAGTTGACTATTGTTGGGTAAAACCTCAAACATCAAGATGTTTAAGCATTCGACCGTCGGGTAAACCTCAAACCACATGTTTGAGCATCCGACACTTTCAATTGTCGGGTAAAATCTTAAACACATGTTTGAGCATCCGACTTGTCCAATCGTCGGATAAAATCTCAAATACATGTTTGAGCATCCGACTTGTCGGGTAAAACCTCAAACACAAGTTTGAGCGTCCGACACTTACTTAGCCATTCGGCCAAGTTCACCTAACTTGAGCTACCCCGTCCCGAATTACAATCGCTTAACCTCTCATCTCCCATGGAGTTCCTCACTGAAGCTCTCTTCTTCTGGCTACGTCCCTCGGATGCACTAAGCCCGCGACTCCTCCAGTGTCAGCCTTCGCGTCTTGTCCTAAAGTCTACTTCCTTTGGCTTCACTCCATTTGCTCCTCGTCCGGTGGTCCCTCGGATGCACTAAGCTCATGACTTCTCTAATGCCATCCTTTATCGACAAAAGGACCCGAGCCATGAGATGGTGAACTCGCCAAGTACTTCATCAAGCTTACCATGTGTGATTCACTAAGTCCTGCACAATTTGAACATACACATCAAATTACATAATAAACCTAACTTAAACTCTTTGCCACACACATCAAAACCAAACGATACTTGGGTTGATTGCTCTAAAAATGAAGTTGAGTCGCCGTCTCGTGATCCTGCATTTTTAGATTGAATAGCTTATTCAAAAGAAGGTCTCTTTTACATACCTTTGTGTCTACGGTTCCTTCGTGTATCTCGATAAGCTTGTTCTACAGATCCTTCGCACTGATGAACGGGCCGATGTAGTTGAGTTCTTCTTTGGAGAGCCCGCATTGTAGGATCTGTGTGGCTTTCACATCGTCTTGTACTTTGTGCTTCATGGCATTGGTCCACTTGTTGCAGTCCAAGTATTCACCATCTTCATTGGTTGGAAGGGTGAATCCGGTCTGGATGACTATCCACATCTTGACTTGGGTTTTTAGATAATACTCCATCCAACCCTTCCAATAATGGAAGTCATCTCCATTGTAAAATGGAGGTCGGGCGATGCTAAACCCCTCGAGATGAGTCATTTAATAATCTTGCACACAAAAAAGTAAAAGACATGAAAATTGCCAATACTTTATCTTGGATTAGTAGTGTGGGATAAGGAGAAAAACTTGAATTAAACTTCGAAACAAAAACAATACGAAAATATTAAGACATAACTTTGCTAGATCGGTGGTTGCACCGAATCTGAGCGCCCTCGCTCTGATACCAATTGTTGGATCGAGTGAATCGCTAGAGAGGGGGTGAATAGCGATCGTAAAGCCTTTTCTCTCTTCGTTTTGTCAAAACCAAAAGTAAGCGTAGCGGAAGTAAAGAAAACAAAAATGAGACTTTTATTTTTACTTGGTTTACAATCGAAAAGTTGATATTTCAAGGCCCCGCGATCCTAGACTGCGTATGAAGAGACAATCCGCTAAAAGTCTCTTCCTCATTGGAGGTTGGAGACAATGATTACAAGGAAAACAAAAGCTCGTGGGATGAGGCAACAAGTCTATCTCTTCTCATTATGATAAAAGCCTCGAGTACAAGAAGTAGAAACAAATTGAAAGACAATTTAAGCTATCGACGAAAAGAAGGTGAAATCTCGGCATGTCGTCGGCGTTACGACGTCGTAGAGTTATTGTTAAGGGTACGACGTTGTTGGAGCACTTTGGGAGCAAGAATTGATTGTCCAAAGAGGTGAAATGATCTTTCTTTTATAGCCCTTCAAACCCTAATTCGTTGAGATCCATATCTGGGTCAAAGCTTCTCATCTCCCCAACTTATCTTGACTTTCTTCGAGCTGACCAGTTTGAATAGTAGTCGACTGATAACCCTCAACAGTCAACTGATGATAGGATCAGTTGACTGCTAATAGCTTTCAGTCGACTATTGACCTGGTCACTCACTTGCAACAAAGAGTTAGCACAGAACTACCAAGTAATGGACATTACGATGGCTCCTTACCGTCCGATCTCGACCTAGACCTTCCCCTGGAAGTCTTAGTTGGATCTCTGCCTAAGTTCATCCCCGTATGGAGGACACGACCTCACCATTACTCTGTACTCAGTGCTTACCTCTGGTCCTCCTGACCTGTCGCTTCACTTCCGGTCGCCACCAAGGCTCCTCGAATCCAACGAGGTTCTCCTAGTATCGCCTGATCATCACGGTTTCTCATCCCGAGATTCTCCTGGTGTCGCCGACCTTGGGCTTAGCTTAAACACTTCCTGCACACTTAACACAGCTCATGAGATAATAATAAGAGTTTAACTTTAAACCTTTGTCATAATCAAAACTTAGGTTCGATTCTCTAGTGCCTCTACACCAATACTATGGAGATGACTGCGAAGAAGTCAAAGCATAAGGTGTCATGTCAAGATGACTTGAATACCTCAAGTTTAAGGAATCTCGCACTCGAGTTGCAATGAGATCTTCAACGACATAAAAAACCATATGAAGTCTCATAGCAGATCACTCTAATGAACTAGTTATCCTAACTAGCATCTACATATTCACTCTCAATATTCCTTTGCTTCCATTTAGTGAGTACCAGATGCTTGAATAAATCAAGGAGCATAACATGTGATAGTCTCACAGAATTAATGATGTACAATCTCATCAATTCATCGTCTAGAGATTGTTTTGAGATTTACATAATTACACATGATGAGATACTCACTAATCATAATTCAATCATGATTTTTCTCATACTATGCATTATATTGTGGACTTCAATAAATAAATTTATGATTCAACCAAATACATATAGAATGTATACTGAATAATATTAACATCTAATATGATTATCTTAGAATACCTCTTTATTACAATAGTCCTTCTCAAGTACAATTATGAATTCAGGGTGCTCTTCTGAGTTGTAAAAAAAAAAATCTAATCGTAATTCAAAATTAATTGTTTTATAGTGAAGGACCATCGTTAAAAATATATTGATATTACATTTTAATCTTGAGCTGGTTACGATTTACTATTTAAAACCCTAAGTTACAATTCAATTCACGGGTTGTGATAGCTCATGATTATTATTTTATTTAAAATTTTTATAAATTTGAAAAAAAAATAAAAAGACTTAAACTTATTCAAGTTGTCTATATATCTCTTAGGCCATAGGAGAATCGAATCTTATGCAATTTGTTTTTTTAGCTTTATTATCTTGGAAAGTGATCTGGCCACTTCCATTTTTCGTTATCACAATGTTAATTTATTTGATATCAAATTCTTATGTTTTATCATTTGAAAATTGCATTTATTATATTCATTTTGTAACTCTCATCAATTATCAAATAATGTCCATGCTTTCAAATAGTCAAGAGATAAAGTGTATCATTATTTATTTAATATATTATCTCTAGAACTAAATATTTATTCTACAATAACAATTAACATTTGACAATTAAAATTTTTTTTTGTTATGAGAGCACGAGAACTTTGAGTCTTTTGCGATCACCATCATAAAATATTTAAATTTAATTTACTATTTATTTCACTAAAATTAAAAAAATATTAAAATAATTCTTAGACATTTCAATTGTTTTTAATAAAAGTTATACTTTTGTGAGTTTTAAATTATTAGTGTTACTAATATTCTTTATTTCAAATGTATTACTTTCTAATCTATATTTCAAATTATAATCTTTATAAATAATATATAAATTATTTCTAATATTTTATATAATATTAGCATGAACAAAATTTTTTTTAATGAAAATTAAAATATCATAATACATAATTAACATTTCGTATAAAATATTTAATTTAAATTCAAAATAAATACAATTAAATAAATATCAAGAATATAATATATTTTTTTCTATTTTATTTTCATTATTAATACATAGAAAGATAAAAAAATTTATTTATAATATATTCATTTAAAATTAATTAAAGTTTATTGCAAAAGTTCATTATCACTATAAGAAGTACAACAATAAACGATGGATAATTGTTCACTTGTATTATCATGTACTTTTAAAACTTTACAAATATTATCACATTTATTTCATTGGTATAAAAACAAATAAGCATAGTATGGTTAGTGTTTTATGAAAATAATAATAAATAAATATAATCATTCTTTATATTTAAATGATTTTTTTTAATAATTTATACATAGAATTCTAATATGTTCGTACTTCACTTAGAAATTTTTTAAGTTTTATTTCATTAAGTTTAAAAAATCTATCTTATCATTTTATTATATAGGATGTGATGACAAATAAGAAATAATAATTTTCATTGATTTAATTTAATTTTTTAAAATTAAAAAAAATTAAACCATCGCATATAAATCAAATATGAAAAAAAATTAAGTGATTATTAATACTTGTAGTATTAGAATTAGTATTATCAAATGATATTTAAAATATTTTAAAAGGTATTCCATATTTTTCTAAAATTAAACATATTAATTGAGATATATTTGAGTAATGAATGTTTTATCAAATACTCCATGTGCTAATAAATATATTTGAATTCTCCGAGATTTATTAATTTAATAAGAAGTCATACTTATATATAAATTGAATTTTATCAACGATCATTCTAAATATTAAAATATAAAATTATTTTATTATTTAATTAATTTTTTTTTTCTATCTCACTATTTTTTTAATTATACTAATAAGTATAATTCAGATAAAATGTTTAGTAGCGGGGCTTGAGTTAAGTTATCCTCAATAAAAATTCTCAAATATGCATTTAAACTCAAAGTTTAAAAAAGAGATATTCTATAGAAATAAATTTAATTAATAATTCTTTTAATTTAATATTAAAATATTTAAATAAACAAAAATCGATATATCCACTAGTCAATAAAAATATGACTACTTATATTTAAGAATATTCGACTCTAAATTTAATTAGGTATTTTATTTAAATATGTCATTTGAATCATTCATAATTATCATTCGATTAAAATTTATAAGAAACTTTCTAATATTTAAACTTTGCACGCATGGATCTACAAAATATTTAAATAATTTTAAAAATGGTGTATCTTGAACGAAGTTTCAATACTTCCTTAAATCTCAGCTATTAAAAATTACATTATTTCATCATCTTTAAATTAAATATTGTCAAAATCTATATTCGAAATTGCTATTTTCTTGCCCTTCTGAAAATCAACTTCCTTCAGAATTGAAAATTCAGAGACAAAAGTAGAAAAATTGATGTGAAAACAATGAAATAAATAGCTGATTTATAGAGTTTAGGGAGTAACGATCAGTTAATCACAGTTATTGCTAAAAACTAGTCAAATAATTTCAACCATTAAAAAAAAATCAAAAAGCTATTTTAAACAGTTGGTCGTCGGTTAGCCAATGATTCCAATATGGTAATAAAAATTAAAAAAAAAATTGCTTGAATAATGATTTAAACTGGCGGTTGGCAATTAAAATTGAGCCGGAACCTTGCAACCTTGGTGGTGTTTTAACCTACCTTCGACGAGATCCTTTTAAATTACAAGGCATTATATGAACAAAAATGAGTTGCGAGTCCAGAGATACATTGTAGGCAAAAGATCCACAATGCAGATATCTTAAGGCAGGTGGCCAAAAATAAATAAATACAAAAAATTGTCAGAAATAATCGGACGATGATTGCTAAACTTCGTAAAATTTTGTAACTGGCATACAATCATAAGGTCAAATTGATTTTTGTAAGTTACTATTTCACAGCCATTTCCATAGGAAAACAGAATTAATTAGAATCTAGATTCCTAATTATTATTATGATAAAGTGAAAGTAAATAAAGACCTACTAATGTAAATCACAAGGTATTATTAATTCAAATCCCATGTCCTGACAAAGAAGCAATGATATTGGATAGATCCCAGTTACCTTTTAAAGTAAATGAACTAGAGGATGCTTCATCTATAACTTCTTGTCCTTGGCTAAATTTGCTGATGCTTACTTCCACGAAATGGGAAAAAAATGGCCAAAAGGGGGCTTTACTATCAAATACCTAAAAAGAATGTATCTACTAATGTATAAATGTTCTATTCTTTTCATCTTACATCTCTCGCAGCAAGTTACTAATCTTTCGGAGTTCCTTTAGAGCTGATACAGCTGTAGTCTGGCCTTTACTGCCAAGAATGTTACTCGACAAGTTCTCGAATGTGTCGAATTTAACCTTTTCTTGCTGGAAGACTGTCTCAATCACCTATAAGGGAAGGGAAGGGAAGGAAAAAATAAGTTTATAACAACACTAACATACTCATAAAAACAAACATTGTAAAAAAGCTAAAATAAGAAATTTTGGTATTTCAATGACTTCAGTAAGCTGGGATCCTATGTAATCTTGTAACTCTTCATTTTCAATAGTAATTCGTTTCAAAACTATTCTGGTAAACATGTTCTTAGTAATATCCTTAACTTGTCTGCTGCATAAAAAGATCTTCAGAATAATTTAAATATCTAAAAGATTATGTTCGAAATTACAAGTAAACTGATTGAAGACAATATTTTTCTCTCTTCAATAAGAGCTACAAAACATTTGTTACCTGAATATTGTCGAGCATAGACTGTCCGAGACTTTTTAAAGCATCCATCACTTTTTTGTCTCTTTCAATCCTCTTGTTAATTCCAACGTGGTTGGTCTCATCAGTAATTTCATTATCAAGGTTATTCTGTTTGGCATCTCCCGCGGTACAGGATGGCCGCCGCCCTTGATTTTCTTTATTAGAAACTGTGCCAAACTTCCATAACCATTGTAATTTACCTGCAAGTGATCTCCAGTCATTTGGAGCTGCAAGTGATTTCTCTTCTGTTGAACCATCAACAGAAGAAGTAGTTTCAGCCTCTTGAGCAAACTGACTTTTGATGTTTTGGCCACTGTGCTCGTCCAAATTGATTGTATCTTCATTGTCATCTCCAATTAACGAGCTTGTAGTTGAACTGTTTTTCTCCAATTCATTTCCATGATCAACAGGATATGTAGATATTGGCAACACCGAAGTGTCATCGTCACTCGGAATTGTTTCATCAGCAGAACAATTACAGGTACTCTCATCTTCCAATTCGACTGGAGAATCTTTTGTAGCATTCGCACTTAGGATCACAGGCCACTCGTCAACCTGATATGAATCTGGTACAGTTTCAACACCAGCAGATATTTCATTAAAAAGCTGTCGACTAACTGGAGATTGAGCATGAGCAATTTCTGGCTCAAGTGGCTCTGATTTCATCCTAGATAAACTTAATTTCTCAGTCAATATCTTCATCATTACCCTTGAACTTGAATCAGAATTTTGTATCTGGGGTTCTTCATCCTTATGCAGCACTAGCCATTTCTTTTCCCAATAACTATCTGGTACTTCATTTGCTAAAGCTGAACCAGATGGAAGACTGAACCGTCTGTCAGCAAGCTTATTTTTTTTTAAATCTCTTTCAGATGGAGGGGAAAATATATTTGATTCAAGAACAAGAGCCTGCAAGGATTTAGCCTTCTCAATGAGTTTCCTCATATCAGGATTTTGCGGAAAACACAGTAATCTTTGTAAACAGGTGGTTGCAGTTTCAGTAGCTAAAAGGGAAGATCTTAAATAAAGAAGCATTGAGACTGCCAAAGCTGAGATAAATGCTACTCTAGGGGAACATAAAACCTTGAAGTTGTATTCTGCATCATCACCTATGAATCTACTATTTGAAAAAGAAAATACTTCATCCCATATTATCAAGAGGTCATCAAGGCAAAACTCCCGGCCAAATAGAACCCGCAACCATCGGAGGGCAAAGTATTGAGGTTCAACCCCAAGCTCCACAAGGTGGCTATGAAGAGACGAATCCACAATGGATAGCAAATGATATAATGCTGATGAGGCTTCAATTACAGGAGGTTTGTTTGTGCCAGATCCAACAACTGGAGAGTAGAAATTTGCCAACCCAACCACACCTTGAGTTCCATCCATTAGGTTCTCGAACATGCAATAAGCATCATGTTCCATGAATCGTTTTGATACAATAACACCCAACTCGCCTTCTGCTCCATAAGGATCACATAACAGAAGTAGATCTCTTGTTTCCGGATCAAGCTCACTGGTGGAATGGTCATTGCTCATCCCATCAAGACCATTAGCTGCTTCCTTCCCAGATTCCCAGTTTCTGACTTTTTTAGTTACATAATCAAAGAGATCATTTTTAGAGAAAGAGATTCTATCAAATTCTTCATTGAAGCAATCTTTATGGAGCTTTTGCAGTTGAAAGAGGCGATTGATATCAACATGAAGAACATATAATAAAGGAGCCAACAGTTCATGCATTCCTGGAACATAATGACGGTGTCAATGCCTTGATAATAAAGCAAGGAAAAGAGTTGTTTTTCATTCCAAATCCACATCAAAACAAAATGAGTTCCACTGGCAGTAGACCATCATGTTTTTTCTTAAATCAATCTCTTGACAATATGGACGGCAAAGTCATGAAGCAGAGATTAGTTAAAGTTTTTTTATATAAGTTATAAATTTCATAAAGTAAGCAAGCTTACCTTGTCGATAGCCATACTCTGGATGCTGGAGACACCATAATAACAATATTCTTCTTAGCATGGCCTGGAACACTGGTGTGTGAAAGTAGTCATCAAGTTCAGGATACAATCTGGACAAATCTTGTTCAACGGTTTTCTCTAATTCAGCATTTTTGAAGAAGCGACCCCAAGTACTATCTGCAGGTACAATCGACCATAACTATTACTTCTAATTGTTTAGCAGCAACAAGGTTGGTGAGATGATTGCGTGAGAATTTCAACAAATGAGTTCCACTTCTCTGAGCATATTTGATAATTTTTATCAAGAAATTCCTTTGATAGTCCAGTTTACATACTTAACAAGATAGCAAAGGCTTTGCATCGTCATGGGTCAATTTTTGTGGGTGTTTCTGTTTCTAATTTACCTAAGGCACTAAAGAAGTTAGTGGAACAACAAGTTGGAAATTATAATTTCAGTTATATGATTAACACTCGACTCGACTCTGCCAATTAAGATTTGTAGACACATAAAAGAAGATCCCAGAATGCATAGGTTAAAAGTTAACTATACCTGGATTCTGCGATAAAGGATTATCAATAGTAAGATCACGGGATGCATCCCCATCTCTGGGAGGATGATGATCAAGAAGCAGACGACGCCTTACAGTTGCATACCTGAGGATCGAGAACCACGATTATAGATCATAAGAATACACAAGAAAAATAGCAAAAATAGATCGATAAGATAGAGAAGGAAATCACAACTAACTTTCATCGAAAAAAACAAGCAAAAAAATCGCAATTTTTTCAATACAGCATCTCACCTCCTGCGGGTATCAGCAATGACGCGTCGGAGATCATCAATCGAGGCCGTCGGCGAGGCGGGCAGCACCCCAAGATGGATCCGCCACCGGAAACCGCGCAGACTAGAGAAGCTTCTCCGCGGCGTCGAGGAGACCTCGGAAGACGGGGCACCAGCGGGAGTCGAGCTCATCGTCAAAAGGCGACGCCTTTTTGGCGCAGAAAAGTTTACCTCCCTCGAGGGAAACTAGCAATAAAAAAAGAAAAGAAAAAAAAAACCTGGACGTTTAGGATGAGCAAAGGAGAGAGGTTTTTACGCGAAATCCCTCAAAATCTCCAAGTGTGGATGCATAGGGAGGAGGGTTTTAGAGGTTAGCAAATGGAGCTGCCGTCGCCATGGATGCGTATGGAAGCGAAAGAAGATAAGCACGGAGGAAGTTTCCGCTGCTTTTCCAGTCATTTTGGATGGTCAAATCGACAAAGAAAGAAGAAGAAGAAGAAGAAAGAAAGAATGGAAACAATAGAGCGTCGGTTACTTGCAGTGGGTGTGCTTCATGGTTGGGAAAAAGGAAGAAGAATTTTTTTTTACTATTTTATTATTTGTCAACACAAATTACATTACTATATACCTTTTTATTTTTATTTTTTAATTTGGGAAGATATTTATTGCATTTTGTATTTAGTACCTGCAATAAAATTATTTAAGTAATAATTAAAAGAACGTTCATTATAATATAAAAGAAAGTGATATGTAAAAAAAAAGAATATTAAAATGCCATCCATCTTATTTTTATTTAAAAATATTATTATTCCAATTCGCTATAATATAAAATAAATTATTTTAATATGATCAAAATTGGTATATAAAAATTATTATTATACATATAGAGCAAATTATAATAGTTATAATCATAATTATAAAATAATTTTAATTACGTTAATAAATAATATTTTGATGTAATTTTGATCGTATTGAATTAAACAAACGCGTTAAACTATTTTTTATAATAATTATAATTTATAATAGTTATGAGTATAATTGTTAAAATAGTGATGAAATAAAGATATTTTTAATGAAAAAAAAGATGAATGCTCTTCTAGTTTTTATTTTTAAAATGTAAATGTTAATTTTTTTTAATATTTTATTTCTATCCAAAATTATTTATTTTTTAAAAATGTTAAATGAGTGCATGGCTTAAATAATATTTATTTAAAGAATTAGCATCATTTTAAAAATGTTAAAATGAGTGCATAGTGAACAAGGAATTTAGAAACGTGAAGATTGCGCCATTGCCTACGCAAGGATTTGTGCCATTAAGATGGTGACGTGGCCACTGTTTTTATTTTATTTTATTTTATTGCGGTGGATTGCAAAGTTGGAGTAGGAGTCTTTATGGGATGAGATTGCCACGTAGGATTAATTAATTAATGGGTCTTTCAAGACAAACTCGCCGGGATTGATTAATCAGTGGTACATAGCATAATTCAGATAGTACTACTCGCTGACCTGTAAATGTATATATATATATATATATTTAATTAATTTGATGTATATGCAGCTAAATTAAAATTCTATTTGAGTTGAAAATATTTATGTTTTCTTAGAACAGAATATGCACAAACAATTTTGCAATATTATAGTTATACGGAAAAAAAATATATAAAAGGACTTAGTCAATACTATATACAAGTCATCGAGTTTGATATCCTAAGCGTCGTCCACTGTGCGATTTGTGCATGACAATTTCTCCACCGTCCGATCGATCGTGATTGCACAGTGAGGAAAATATATAGTGCTTCTTCCGTCGCGATTTCATCGCCCAGAGCTCGAATTCGTCGGCGGTTGATCGGATTATGATCGAAAACGACCGTGATTGTGACCACCAGTGGTCGAAACCAGAGTCCAACCGAATCAAGACCGGGAATGACCGCTAGATCCACAGCCATTGGCGGCGCAATCACGATCATTTTCGATCGCAATCCGACCGAACTCCGGTGTCGATCGGATCGCCGTCGGATTTGGTCGAACCACCATTGAATTCCGACCAGATCATGGCCGAAATTTAGCCTCCCGTCGGTGAGTTCGAGCGGGTATCACAACGTGGTTACTGTGCATTTATCATTCATCGCGTATGGATAAATAATAACGGACGCTCAGGATATCAAAACTCTACAAGTCGTTATGTGAGATCAAAAGTCAAGTAGGCTAAAGTCAATTTTAACTCAAGCTTGGACCCAAGCTCGATAATCTAGATTTAGTCAAATTCATTAATCATACTCATTAATTAAATTGACAGTTTAACCATTAAAAATGGCGACTGTGATATTTTCTCTGAACGCATCGATTGATTTCTTCTGAATGGACATCCAAGTGGTTATAACGTATGTATGATTAATGGTTGGAATGATCACGTCCTAGTATAGGTCATGACAATTGTTTCATTTATCTTCGAATTAGTATATAAAAACAATGTTTGCGATAATAGAGAAGTAATTTTTCCCAACTCTCTTTTACTTGCAGATATAGGAATCGATTTTTTAGTCTCAACCTGGATGAATTTGTTCCTGAAAGGATAATATGTTTATTAATCCGCAAGGAATTCACACCCAAGAAGACAATCTGTCTGTTGACTCGCAACACCACCCACTTGATAAGCGACTTTGTCATCGACTTGACATGTCGACCCGTTAAGGAAAGCGACTAGTTTATCGACCCATTATCGAAGAAAGTCCAATGCATTTAATGATCTCAAACTTAGATCAGATAGTTAAGTTTTAGTTTACAATTTGATTAAATTAAAGTTTTATCTTTGTTAATCAACCTTGATGGTATCATGAATGAACGAATGATAAAAGAGAAATCATCTATGTATGAAATATCATAGTAAAGTAAATTGTCATTCCTCCTTACTTGTATGAGCCTTGAATTCTTTTCTAATTTTTCTATATCGAATGGTTAATTCATGTAGCCAACCAACCATCAAGAACACCTTCCTCCATAGTCTCCTCTTCTCTCTCTCTCTCTCTCTCTCTCTCTCTCTCATATAGCCGGGAATGAATCCTAAATTGTCCCCACGGGGATGGCGCGGTGGTAAGGTAGTGTGGTTGCTTTGGATACGGAGTGAGATTGATTCCGGAGGGGGTCTAAAATCTCCCCTGGGCTCAGATGGCCCCTCCACTGCCTTGCCACCGTGTCAATGGACATAGTCCCCCCCACGATTTATCTCCCTCTCGCCGCAGCCCTGGGACGGGTGGCAGGGGGCTGCTAGTTGGGCAGATTTCTAACTTTTTGGGAATGAATCCTAAATTCCCGGCTATGGTAGGGCAGTGTGATTGTTTAGCGTATATTGTCGATTAGGAGGTCTAAAATTCCCTGGTTGGATAGTCTCCCACCATTGCCTCCTGCAGTGTTGGAGACGTAGTCTCACTGTGATTTACCCTCATTTAGCGAGAATGAATCCTAAATTCACTATCCCCTTAAATTGTCTATTCTTAAATAATTAATAATGATTCAATGCCTCAATTTCTAAATTCATTAATCAAATATTATAATTAAGAATCATTCAATTCTCAGTTCCTAAATCCTTAAATCAAACACCACTTTAATTTTGAAATCAGAGTAAAATACATTAAAAAATAACAATAAAAAAACACAAAAATAAGAGACAAAATTTACGACTTCCCTCCTCCAAGATCCACATTCCATGGCCTATGATATGTTAGGAGGAGCAATTGAAAAATAAATCATTATATTTTCTCCTTTCTATAGGGCCTTAAAGTAAAGAAATCTCTTATAAAAAATATACAATTAATATGAAATATAAACAACAATAAAACATTACAAAAATATATTAAAATAACAATAGATTTTAGTAACAAAAAAAATTCACTACAAATATACAATGAATTTGGCGATGAATTATTCAATCGTTGTAAATCAGTAACGAAATTAGTAATAAAAAAATATTTTATCGCAAAAATAGCAACGAACTATTTATTTAGTGCAGATTTTACAACAAATTAATTTTTGTCGCAAAATTCGTCGCACAATTTGCGACGAATATAACTTTCGTCGCCAAATCTGCGACGAAAAATCAAAATTATTGTAAATTTTGCGACAAAAATGAGTTCATTGCAAATTTTGCGTCGAAATCAAATTCGCCACAAAATTTGCAACAAAATTTTCAACGAAAAATTTTCGTCGCTTATTTTAAAAAAAACGTAGCGATTGACATAAGAGGGGAAGCGCCATCCAACGCAAAATTTTGCGATGAATATGATATTCAACGCAAAATTTTGCGACGGATTTGCTATTCGTCGCAGATTTTGCGACAAATAGTAAATTCGTCCATGTCCTAAGGGGAGTCATTCAACTGAGGACCAAAAACGAGCTTCACATATAGGGGAGTCAAGGCAAACCTTAAGATATATGTTAATAATGCTCTTCTTTTGTGCAAAACTAAAAAACATGCTAAGAATTTTCTTGCTATTGTTCATCATGATAAAAAGCATACTAGTAGTAAGCCTAAGGATCAATCTAAAAATAAATATTTTTATTTAGGTGCTAAACATATTAATTTGTCTAAGGATAATTCTAAGTCAATACCACCTAAGGCTAATAAGAACTTAGACATTAACCCTAAAAAGGGCAAACATATGCCTAGGAAGAAATATGTCTAAGGAATTTATGAAAAATCAAAATCGGATAAATTAGAGGTGGAAAATCAAGCCTTGAGGTCAAGGCTTGAGAAATTAGAAAAAACCCTTACAAAAATGACAAATTCAAGTCAAGGGTCAAGTAGTCAAAGGTTAGGGTCTAGGAGACAAGCATTGTCTAAGGACAAGAAAGGTTTGAATCACAAGTCTAAGTCCAAGGTAGATAAGGTTACCTACCATAATGTTCCATTTAATTATAGAACTACTCCTAGGTCTAGAAAAGTCAAGGTTACTAGGGAAGTCTCTCTAAAGCTAATCTTGACAAGTGTCAAATGACAAGGCTTCGAAGAAGTCTAGAAAAGTCACTAGCAATGTTACAAGGGAGTTACTCCTAGAGTTAACCTCGAGAAGACCCAAATGACCAAGACTTCAAAGCCTAAAAGGGTCATTAAGAGGGTAGCTAGAGAAGTTATCCCTAGTGAATACCTAGTTAACCCAAGGAGCTCAAATATATTTTGTATTCCTAGGAGCGTGATTCCATCATGCTAGATGAGTTTAGGGTGTGTCAACCCTAAATGGATGGGTAGTTAACCTAACCATAGTGGAGTTCACACTTTAGGACATTTTCAAAGTATTGTAATACTTTAAAAATAAAATTAGAAATTAATCCTAAAGGATTTTAGGATGTGCCAATAGAATTTAATAAGTTTGAAAAATCAATCATAATTGACACAATTAGGTTTAGAGTAAATGGCGTGCCATTTTGAATTTTTAGTACACTTGAGAAATTGAGTCATTATGGCAAAAATGGTATAATCCTAGAAAATGGTAAATGGAACTTGAAACTTAGGTATTCTTATACCTTTATATTTTTTTTGTCATATGTCATGTCATGACATCATACTTCATGTAATTATTTAAATATCATGATCATGTTTAGAATAATTATGACATGTTTGTATTTAAGTTTATTTTTATGCCATTACATCATGATTATTGACTATGCTTTAATTTATACTATTATTTATGATATGATCATCATTCATGCATTTAGGATGATTAAAATGAAATTAAGGGCGATGACATGATTTGAAGTCTCATAATAAAAGAATCAAATAGAGTTGCCTGGATAAAATGCATAAACCCTTAGATAAGGAAAAACAAAAATCTATATCTTATAAAAATATTAAATTGACATGTGTATGTATTGATACATCCTAGACACATGTGAGATGTTAGAAAAATGAGTTAAATTCAAGGTGCATAATTCTTGCATCTCGATGAACTCAAACTCATAATATGAAATTAATGAATTATGAGGAAAGCTAATGTACAAGTCATGTACATCTAGCCCATAGACCATGATTCAATATAAGATTTTAAAAATATTTTAAAATCATTTTAGAAAACTTTGGTGAAGTCTATATTTTGATAGCAATCACCATTAAACAAGTTGACACAAAGTTAGACAAAAATATTGAAGTTTTCAATGATTTTAAACTTTGTATCAATCTTGCAATTTAATAGGTATTTTAATTTAAAATTATTTTTTACCCGTTGTATTTCATGTAAGTAATGTTCGTATGAATTTTCATGATTTTTTAAAATATGTATAATTACTTATGATTTATCAAAACTAGATTTCTGAAACTAATTTCTGCATTTGCAAAAACCAGTTGACTGTCGATTTGGGCAGTCAACTGGTATCTGATTTTAGTCGACTACTGAAACTAATTTTGACTGAACAAGGTTTGTTTAACCATGTATCAACTATCTTATGGAACCCTAATATCTCATAACCCTAGGATATGCTTTGGAAAGTATTGAAAGGGTGAAATAATAATTGAAAATGATTAGAAGACTTATTTAGAGTGAGTATCGAATTTTAAGGGAGGTTAAAGTTCAAGTTTGAACTTTTACTCTTATTTTCGATGGTTTAAGTTTCCAATAGGCTTAGGAACTCTCGAAGGACATTGTTGGTGCAATGGTCAAGGGGGAGCAAGCCTTTAGGAGGAGTGTGTCCATCTTGGAATGATGGATGCAATTTTAATTCCAAAGGAGAGAAATGAGGGTTTAGGTACCTTTATTATGGATTGCTTCTTATTTAGTAATATGAGATTTGTCACTAGGAAGAGTAAAGATATCTAAGATGTTTTTGAACCAAGGGAGAGAATGTAGGATCTCTTTGAGAGATGAGGCATTGAAAACCTTGGTAGACTTTTTGATGTATGCCAAAGGAGGAGAAGTGAGGTTTAAGTTAGGTAAACCATCACTATGCTTTGACATTTGAAGAGTTAAGTTGAGTTATTATTGGCCTAATTTAAAGGTATTTGTCAAACATAAAAAAAGAGAAGATTGTTGGTGCAATAGGCCCTGGGTCAACATTGACTAAACTTGAGTGAGACTCGAATAGAATTTTGATGTTTGACAATGGGTTGACAATGAGTTTGATCATTGTTTGACAATATAGTTTGACCATATGTTGATCATATGACTAGTGGATGATTGGGATATCCAAAGTCATATGAGGGAGATTATTTGGGAGAGATTATTGGAGCAATCAACCACGGAAGTCTAAGTTTGGATACTTGGCATGGAAAAGTCCAAGCATGATATTGACAATTGGAAAGTCCAAGAATGGTCTTGGTAAGGAAAGTCCAAGTCATGAGTACTTGGCAATGGTAAAGTCTAAAGGTATAGTCTTGACGATATAAGTCTAAGTATGTAGTTTTGGCGGCGTAAAATCCAAGTGAACTTTGGCAATTAAGAAGTCCAAGGGTAGGTTTGGCGACGTAAAGTCCAAGCATGGATCTTGACGATGTAAGTTCAAATAGACCTTGGCAAGGAAGTCTAAGGGTAAGGTTTTGGCAGCGTAAAGTCCAAGCATATAATCTTGACGATATAAGTCCAAATAAACCTTGGAAAAGGATCCGGTTAGCATGACATAGCTAATGAAAGCACCTTAAGGCTAACACGAAGGATGAAGAGTCACAGACTCGAGGGATCCGAGAGGCGTGAGGATGATGGAGGTGTAACGCCCGTAAAATTCCTAGCAATTTTACAAGAATTTTTGGCTTGATGATCATGGGCTTTATGTGGGCCTTTTCAAAAATAAAAGAAAATAAGCCGAAAAGGGGTGCAAGGCCTAGGAATTGAACTCCAAACCTCTAGAGATAGCCAAGCCTTATAGATGCACCCACTAACCAGAAGCCCAATAGGATTATATGATTAAGGAAGAGGGGGAAACTATAGATAAGTGGGACTAGGAGTAAATGAAGAGGCATGGAAAAGAAAAGAGGAACTTCTCTTCCTCCCCCCTTTATAAAGAAGAGGGAGGGTTGAATTTGGTCACTTCCTCTCTTCTTCTTCCTCTTCTCACCGAAAATCTTGAGCTCCCTCTCCATTTCCTCCATTGGCCGAACCTCCTTCAAGCAAGAAGCAAGGGCTAGGGTTGGTTCTTAGGTCATCTTCTCCACCCAAAACAAAGTGAAGGAAGTAAGTATCCCTCACCTGCATACGAGTAGTTACGATTGAATGTTTGAACAACCTGTATGTTATATTCGGCCAAGCATGTTTTAGTTTACCAATGAAGTTGAAAGCTATGTTTAGGAAGGATATGATGATGCTAAGATGGGAAAAGAGGGTTGGTTAAAAAGCTAACCCTAGTTGAGCCCTTATGTGTTTCGGCCACCCTAGGAAATTAGGGTTAGGGTTTCATGAATGCCATGTTTTAATTGCTATATGATGTAGTTAGGGTTTAAAAAGGGATTAGGTCAAAAGTTAACCCTAGGAAACCCTATGGACCATTCGGCCAACATGGGTTTTTGGTGTTTTTGTTGAAGTTTATATCTTGCTTTACTTGCAAATGATGATGATAGCATGTTAGAGGGATTCGGATAAAGATCTAACCCCAAAGGTCTCCATGAACCATTCGGCCAAGTCATGGACTAGGGTCTAAATGAAGCTCCATGTTATGTTTATGCTATGTTCTATAACTAGATGATGATGTTAGGGTTTTAAGTGGATTAGAACAAAAGCTAACCCTAATGAACCCTAAAGACCTATTCGGCCAAACCCTACTTTTAGGGTTTCAATGAAGTTCCATGCCATGTTTTTGTAACTAGATGATGATGTTGGGGGTTAAAGTGGATTAGGACAAAAGCTAACCCTAATGAACCCTAAGAACCATTCGGCCAATATGGATCTTGGTGTTTTTATTGAAGTTTTATAGCTTGTTTTACTTGTAAATAATGATGTTAACATGTTAGGGGGGGGGTTGAGGATAAAGATCTAAACCCTAAAAAGCCCATAAAGGCCATTCGGCCACCTTTGGTCTTTTAGGTTACAATGAAGTTCATACCATGAATTTTATGGAATTTGTATGCATATGTATGTTACTTGAATTAGGTTAAAGGTCTAAACCCTAAAAAGCCTATAAGGGCCATTCGGCCACCTTTGACCCCCTTAGGTTACAATGAAGTTCATACCATGAAGTATGCTATGCTATGTTAATGAAATAAACTATGATGTTATGAAATGAAGTATGCTATGCTATGTTAATGAAATGAAGCATGATGTGTATGAAATGAAGTATGCTATGCTATGTTAATGAAATAAGCTATGATGTTATGAAATGAAGTATGCTATGCTATGTGAATGAAATGAAGCATGATGTGTTATGAAATGAAGTATGCTATGCTATGTTAAAGAAATAAGCTATGTTGTAAAATAAGCATATAAGTATTTTACTTTCTGCATGGCTTGTACCAAGACCTTAACAAGGTCCAAAGAAGGGATGGGCTCCTAAGATGCCCTAGGTCGATGGAATAAGACTCGGGCCTAGGATGAGCTTCTATGTATGATTGCCCCTAGGTCGATGGAATAAGATTCGGGCCTAGTACGGGATGGGCTCCAAGATGCCTTAGGTCGATGGAGTAAGACTCGGGCCTAGGATGGGCTTCTACGCTATGACGATTGCCCCTAGGTCGATGGAATAAGACTCGGGCCTAGGAACCTATTAGGTTCGAGACTTGCTACCTCGGGCCTATTTAGGGATGCGCGCTATGATAATGAAGAAGTGGTACAATGCCGGGCCCAAATATGTTGAGATCTATATTTACGTACCTAACATATATGTTTTCAAAAGCATCTTGCATATGTATGCCATGATTGTTTACGTTACATGTTATGTTAGATGATATGCCATGATGTTAAGTTACATGTTATGTTAGATGATATGCCATGATTGTTTACGTTACATGTTATGTTAGATGATATGCCATAATGTTTAAGTTACCTGTTATGCTAGATGGTATGCCATAATGTTTAATGTTTAAGTTACCTGTTATGCTAGATGGTATGCCATAATGTTTAATGTTTAAGTTACCTGTTATGTTAGATGATATGTCATGATGAATAAGTTACATGTTATGATGCCATGTATGTTATGTTTATGTTACTTAAGCTACAAGTTAAGTTGATGATGCCATGTATGTTACATGATATATTGATTATATGTTATAAATGCTACAAGTCATGATTAATGATGATGTATGGTTTTTGTGAGTAGGACAGGATCTTACTAAGCCTATGTGCTTATAGTTTATTTTCCTCGTGACTGCGGATAAGGGTAAGGGATGGATAAACTAAAGGGAGCAGCAGGAGGGGTCAATGTGTGTGGTAGTGGCATGGTGGAGAAGATCCGTTAAGTCTACTTATACATGTATTACCTATAATGATGATGTCTATGGATGTCTTTACTTATGTCTCCCTATGACGATGATGTTATGAACCTACTAAGCCTTAAGTATCTATGTATATATATATGATGCATGCTTTATGTTGATAAGAAGAAGTAAAGAAGAAGTAAGAAGAAGTATCTATGCATGCTATGCTATGAAACATACTCTATGTTAAGAAGAAGTGTTAATGTATATTTATGTTTAAAAGAAAAAAAAAAGTATTTAGGTCTCAAGTCTTCCGCTGTAAGAAATAAGAAGTACATATATATAAAGTCTTCCAGTATGAAATGTATGCATGGTCGCGTCATGCCGCCTCTCGGACATTTAGGGTCCCGGAAGGGCGGGCGTGGAGTTAATATCGAGCGGATCTGCCTTTCCACTACACACACATCAAGCTCCAAATCCTGCTGCTCCAAGTAAGAATTCTATGTCTATACTCTAATTTTTGTTAATTTTGATCATGCATGATATGAAATATCTTTAGATTATTTAGTTCATGTATAATATAAAATGCCTCTAGCTTATTTATAAAATGCCTTTCCCTTATGCTTGATTCCTGTATGATAGGAAATGCTTCTAGCTTAAACATGCACGAAAATATGTATGATACCCTTATGATTGTTCATGTATGATATAAAATACCTTAAGCTTAAATTATGCAGGAGAACATGAGTGATGCCTTAAGCTATGATGCCTTAAGCTTAAAACAACCTTATGTTAGCCTTAGTTTAATTACAAAAAATAATAATAATAATAATAAAAATATCTATATATATATATATATATATATATATATATATATATATATATATATATATATATATATATATATATATATATATATATATATATATATATATATATATATATATATATATATATATATATATATAAACAGATAAATAAATAAATAAACAAATTTTGTTACGAAAATTTGATTTTTTCGTAATTAATTGTGTAAGGTCTATGTTCATCTGAATTGAATTAAGTTTTAAATGCGGGTTGGTCGGTTTTGTATCTTGACTTCATTTATTTCAATTTCGGATGGTACGACGATGACTACTATGACCCCGTGATGTGTCACGAAACCGATTAAGGAAGCTATTGAAGAGATAGTCTATAAACCGGATGGTGGGGTCAGGACACATGAGAAGGCTCGATGGTCTTTTAGGAGACTCGAGCGGCGGAGTTTCCATCGATAACTATAAGATATGGGCCTTGGTCCGCTCCCTGCCAAATGAGTTCATGGTAGTTGCACACCACGTGTGGGGCCGTTATGAAGGGCGGATAACCTATGCGGAGTTGTGCTGGGAACTGCTGGAGCACAGGGTTCAAGAGAAGCATGTGGTAGAGAATCCGGTGGTAGCTGGCCTCGGGAGGAAGGAAGAAGGATCTGCAAACAGTCAACTTATTGGCCAACCAAGGACCACCCTTGTGGGGCCAAGGAAGATGGGACGAAAAATAATTACGATCGCACTAGGGTTTGTCCTAGTGGGAGTCATAATGAACTATCTTCTCAAATAGTTGCTGTGGTTTAATTTGGAAATAAGGAATGTTATCTGTTAACATTTCTCCTTATGATTGGAAAAGATGAATAAGAGATGTGAATAAGAGACGACAAGTCGTTTCTCTTTTTGAAATTAATGATGAGTTCATTGCATGGGATGTGTATGATATAGTTGAACAATGCTGGGTAGACTGGAACATACAACAAAAAAAAAAAAAAAAAGAGAGATTATGCGTTACGGGGTGGAAATCATCTCCGGATAGCTCTCGACCCTGACGATAGCGCCGACGTTGTTCGCTGATATACTGGAAAAGCAAGCACGTGACCCAAGCCTTCAGAGGATCAAACAAGAGGTCCTAGAGGGAAAGGACGATGGGTTCCGGATCTCTGATAGTGGAGTACTCTACCTCAGGGATCGCTTGTGTATTCCCGACAATCCAGAATTGCGGGAGGAGATATTTGAGGAAGCTCACAAAACTCCCTATGCGATGCATCCTGGAACCACCAAGATGTACCAAGACCTTAAACGAAAGTTCTGGTGGTTCGGAATGAAAAGAGATGTGGCTCAGTATGTCAGTACTTGCCTGACCTGCCAAAGGGTTAAGGCGGAGCACCAAAGACCTGGAGGAACACTGCAGCCGATCCAGATTCCAGAATGGAAATGGGAGGACATTTCTATGGATTTCATCTCAGGATTGCCCAAGACGACAAACGGTTACGATGCTATATGGGTGATTGTAGACAGATTGACTAAGTCCGCCCATTTCTTAGCAATCAAGATGACCTATTCGATGAACAAGCTGGGCTTATAGGCTAGAAATTATCGGACTACATGGAATTCCTAAGACCATCATTTCGGACAGAGACGGTCGCTTTATATCCCATTTACGAATGCGTTGAAGGCCTTAGGCACGGTTATTGTTCGATCTTGCCTTCCATCCCCGATGGACGAGACCGAGAGAGTAAATCAAGTACTGGAGGATATGTTAAGAGCCTGTGCCCTGGATTTCAAAGGTAGCTGGTGTCGATACTTATGTCTGGCAGAATTCGCCTACAATAATAGCTACCAAGCTACCATTGGAATGGCACCCTACGAAGCCCTATACGGGAGGAAATGTAGATCTCCCATATGCTGGCACGAAGGTGGTGAAAAGAAGAGGATGGAACTCCAGACGGATTTCATCGACGACACCACCAAAGCTATACGAAATATCCGCCAGAGAATTGAAACTGCTCAGAGCCGGCAAAAGAGCTATGCGGATAAGAGGCGTAGACCGTTAGAATTCGGTGGGGACCTAGTATTCTCAAAGTGGCTCCCTGAAGGGAGTAATGAGGTTCGGAATGAAGGGTAAACTGAGTCCTCGTTTCGTGGGACCGGATGCGATATCGCGTATGATTGGGAATGTATCTTACAAGCTAGAGCTGCCTCAAGAGTTGTCGGCTATTCTCAACGTGTTTCATGTCTATGTGCTCATGAAATGCATTTCCAGTACGGACCAAGTGATCGAGCCACAAACAGTACACGTTCAAGAGGACCTGAGTATTGAAAGTCACCAATCCAAATATTAGACCGAGAAGTCAAGAGGCTAAGGAACAAAGAGGTGCCCTTAGTAAAGGTCCCGTGGCGAGAATCAACGATGCGAGGAAACTACCCGAACGCGAGGAGGACATAGGCGTATACCATTAATTGTTCTAAGTTTCGAGGACGAAACTTTTAAAGGTATGAAGGATTATACGTGTAAAATTCCTAGCAATTTTATAAGAATTTTTGGCTTGATGATCATGGGCTTTATGTGGGCCTTTTCAAAAATAAAAGAAAATAAGCCGAAAGGGGTGCCTCCAAACCTCTAGAGATAGCCAAGCCTTATAGATGCACCCACTAACCAGAAGCCCAATAGGATTATATGATTAAGGAAGAGGGGAAACTATAGATAAGTGGGACTAGGAGTAAATGAAGAGGCATGGAAAAGAAAAGAGGAACTTCTCTTCCTCCCCCCTTTATAAAGAAGAGGGAAGGTTGAATTTGGTCACTTCCTCTCTTCTTCTTCCTCTTCTCACCGAAATCTTGAGCTCCCTCTCCATTTCCTCCATTGGCCGAACCTCCTTCAAGCAAGAAGCAAGGGCTAGGGTTGGTTCTTAGGTCATCTTCTCCACCCAAAACAAAGCGAAGGAAGTAAGTATCCCTCACCGCATACGAGTAGTTACGATTGAATGTTTGAACAACTTTGTATGTTATATTCAAGCATGTTTTAGTTTACCAATGAAGTTGAAAGCTATGTTTAGGAAGGATATGATGATGCTAAGATGGGAAAAGAGGGTTGGTTAAAAAGCTAACCCTAGTTGAGCCCTTATGTGTTTCGGCCACCCTAGGAAATTAGGGTTAGGGTTTCATGAATGCCATGTTTTAATTGCTATATGATGTAGTTAGGGTTTAAAGGGATTAGGTCGTGTTAACCCTAGGAAACCCTATGGACCATTCGCCAACATGGGTTTTTGGTGTTTTTGTTGAAGTTTATATCTTGCTTTACTTGCAAATGATGATGATAGCATGTTAGAGGATTAGGATAAAGATCTAACCCCCAAAGGTCTCCATGAACCATTCGCCAAGTCATGGACTAGGGTCTAAATGAAGCTCCATGTTATGTTTATGCTATGTTCTATAACTAGATGATGATGTTAGGGTTTTAAGTGGATTAGAACAAAAGCTAACCCTAATGAACCCTAAAGACCTATTCAAACCCTACTTTTAGGGTTTCAATGAAGTTCCATGCCATGTTTTTGTAACTAGATGATGATGTTGGGGTTAAAGTGGATTAGGACAAAAGCTAACCCTAATGAACCCTAAGAACCATTCGGCCAATATGGATCTTGGTGTTTTTATTGAAGTTTTATAGCTTGTTTTACTTGTAAATAATGATGTTAACATGTTAGGGGGGGGGTTGAGGATAAAGATCTAAACCCTAAAAAGCCCATAAAGGCCATTCGGCCACCTTTGGTCTTTTAGGTTACAATGAAGTTCATACCATGAATTTTATGGAATTTGTATGCATATGTATGTTACTTGAATTAGGTTAAAGGTCTAAACCCTAAAAGCCTATAAGGGCCATTCGCCACCTTTGACCCCTTACAATGAAGTTCATACCATGAAGTATGCTATGCTATGTTAATGAAATAAGCTATGATGTTATGAAATGAAGTATGCTATGCTATGTTAATGAAATGAAGCATGATGTGTATGAAATGAAGTATGCTATGCTATGTTAATGAAATAAGCTATGATGTTATGAAATGAAGTATGCTATGCTATGTGAATGAAATGAAGCATGATGTGTTATGAAATGAAGTATGCTATGCTATGTTAAAGAAATAAGCTATGTTGTAAAATAAGCATATAAGAATTTTACTTTCTGAATGTCTTGTACCAAGACCTTAACAAGGTCCAAAGAAGGGATGGGCTCCTAAGATGCCCTAGGTCGATGGAATAAGACTCGGGCCTAGGATGGGCTTCTATGTATGATTGCCCCTAGGTCGATGGAATAAGATTCGGGCCTAGTACGGGATGGGCTCCAAGATGCCTTAGGTCGATGGAGTAAGACTCGGGCCTAGGATGGGCTTCTACGCTATGACGATTGCCCCTAGGTCGATGGAATAAGACTCGGGCCTAGGAACCTATTAGGTTCGAGACTTGCTACCTCGGGCCTATTTAGGGATGCGCGCTATGATAATGAAGAAGTGGTACAATGCCGGGCCCAAATATGTTGAGATCTATATTTACGTACCTAACATATATGTTTTCAAAAGCATCTTGCATGTGTATGCCATGATTGTTTACGTTACATGTTATGTTAGATGATATGCCATGATGTTAAGTTACATGTTATGTTAGATGATATGCCATGATTGTTTACGTTACATGTTATGTTAGATGATATGCCATAATGTTTAAGTTACCTGTTATGCTAGATGGTATGCCATAATGTTTAATGTTTAAGTTACCTGTTATGTTAGATGATATGTCATGATGAATAAGTTACATGTTATGATGCCATGTATGTTATGTTTATGTTACTTAAGCTACAAGTTAAGTTGATGATGCCATGTATGTTACATGATATATTGATTATATGTTATAAATGCTACAAGTCATGATTAATGATGATGTATGGTTTTTGTGAGTAGGACAGGATCTTACTAAGCCTATGTGCTTATAGTTTATTTTCCCTCGTACTGCAGATAAGGGTAAGGGATGGATAAACTAAAGGGAGCAGCAGGAGGGGTCAATGTGTGTGGTAGTGGCATGGTGGAGAAGATCCGTTAAGTCTACTTATACATGTATTACCTATAATGATGATGTCTATGGATGTCTTTACTTATGTCTCCCTATGACGATGATGTTATGAACCTACTAAGCCTTAAGTATCTATGTATATATATATGATGCATGCTTTATGTTGATAAGAAGAAGTAAAGAAGAAGTAAGAAGAAGTATCTATGCATGCTATGCTATGAAACATACTCTATGTTAAGAAGAAGTGTTAATGCATATTTATGTTTAAAAGAAAAAAAAAAGTATTTAGGTCTCAAGTCTTCCGCTGTAAGAAATAAGAAGTACATATATATAAAGTCTTCCGCTGTATGAAATGTATGTACGGTCGCGTCACGCGCCGCCTCTCCGGACATTTAGGGTCCCGGAAGGGCGGGCGTGACAGGAGGTGGCTAGAAGGCTTATGTCTAGGCTAAGGGTGGTTAATCAAGTATGAGGGGATCATACTTGGGTTAAATCTCATATTTGAGGTTTACCAGTCAACTGAGATTATGGACTAGTCGACTGACTGAGTATTTGACACTCGGGAGCCTAGTAGACTCAGAGCAGTCGACTGGGATTATAATCAGTCGACTGATCAAAGAGTCGACTGAGACTCGATTACTTGATTGAGGTTGTGACAGTCAACTGCCATGTATGGGCAGTCGACTGCCATGGATGGACAGTCGACTGATGGTACTATAACAGTCCACAAATTGTTGCGTAGTCGACTGACCAGTCGATTATGGGGGCAGCAGTCGACTGCTGATGTATTTGTTGGACAGATTCTAGCGTGGATGGAATTATTGTGGGATAACGGATAAGCTAGCAATCAACTGGTGCCTTTTGGCAATCGACTGCTAGGCACGAAATCAACCAATTGCAGGTTATAAAAGGAGCAGCTCAGGGAGAATTTTGGCCAAGAGTTTTGGAGCGATTTTGAAGGGGAAGTGTTGTTGCATTCCAGACTTTCAAGAGAAATCTAAAGCAACCAACAAGCAAGTTCTCTTGTAAAGTATTCTTTACTTATTGTTTATTTGTTTCTTATTTTGGTTGTATCTTGTGTTCTTATTATTGTAAGACTTTTGTATGAGGTTTCTCTACCTTCAGAGTGTTTTCCGAGAAGAGAAGTTTATTAGTGGTGGTGTGCATCACTAGAGCTCAACCGTGGAGTAGGAACTAGGGTTCCAAACTAAGTTAAATCGTCTTGTGTTCGTGTTATGATTGTTTTGTATTTTATCTTTGTATATTTGTATTCCGCTGCGTATAATATTTTTGTAGACAAGCACGACATGATCACGATCGACGAAATCGTGAAAATCGCTATTCACCCCCTCTAGCGCAACGTCCAATCCTCAACAAATTTTGCGATGGATATCATATTCGTCGTAGATTTTGCAACGAATATGATATTCATTGCAGATTTAGCAACGAATTTCTTATTCATCGCAAATATTGCAACTAATTTGGTGACGAAATATAATTCGTTGCAGAACTTCTCCTAATTAAGCTCCTCCTTCCTCTTTTCCTCTCACGCTCACGATTCTCCCCGTCCGGTACAATTCTCCCCTCTCTCCCTCTTATTTTGGTGATTCACCATCAGATCTGTGCAGATCCGATGGTGGACGTCAGATCTTCATCGCGCATGTGTCCCTTGCTTGTGCGGCAGTCGCCCCTGCCATGTGGTTGTCGCTCACGGCAGGGGTGACACCTGTCGCAGCGTCACTCGCGTGGCGGCGCCATCGCCATTACCCACCATTGCTCGACGATAAGGGCGCCTGTCGACATCGCCGCGCGCGATGCGGCGACACTATTGCCGACATCACACGCGCGAGGCGGCGACGCCCGCCGGTGTGCGCGGGGTGTCACCCCTATCGGTGTCGCCGCCGACGGGCCGGCGGCTATCGCACACGCGACGCCTACCGTGTTCCAGTGGGGCGATCACCATACAAGGCGCCTTACCCTAGGTCTGAGCAAAATATATAGAATTTTAGGAGTAGTTTTAGTACACATCTCATTACATTTTATACTCGTTTCATGCATATTCTACTTTGTTTTGCATGCATTTCCTATTTTCTAATTCGAAGATCTGCTCTTGTTGCTTTTGTATGCAGGATGACATTTTACAAAAAAAATGACACACTTTTGGAACAAAAGGAAGACATTCAGCGGGGAGAACAAAGGTGGACATGGCCGACCGTGTGAATTCCACACGGTCATGTCCAAACCACAAAGACGGCGAGGCCCAGCGCTGCACACGACTGGTCGTGTGGATCCACACGGTCGTGTGGCGCTGGGAAGTTTTGATGCAACTAGGGTTTTTCGTGGGATTTATGCAGAGTCGGCTTCACATCTATAAAAGAAAAGACGCATACAAACCCTAGAGAGGAGGCCAGATGGCTAGAATGACACACCGGTGCCCTGAAAAGCATCGGAAACTCACAACGGGGAGGAAGGAAGCGGCTAGGAGATCCATCCTGATGCTCCGGCATTGTGGAGGACAACTAAGACACACATATTGGTTAGGACAGAAAGTATCTCCTATATTTTCTCGTTCTACTCTCATTGTAAATATGATTTCTAAGATGTCTTGTGTTTATTCTTCCTTGTTTATGGAGTAGATACTTCGATTCTAGGATTATGGAGTAACTTATGCTTATTGACATGCTAGTTCAAATAGTATTTCATCTTTTTTATTTTATTTGCAATTGTGTGTTGTTGAGATTGATTAAGATTATATTTTGATTTCTATTTCTATTGCGCGTAGCCGATGCAAAGGGTGACAACCTTTGTATTAAAGATCTAGGAGAACCAAGGGGGAACCTTGCAGTCGTCCTCCCTCCGATAACCGTAGAAGTAGAATATGATAGAATAGAATATGAAATACGATCCGCCTCTTCATAGGGATTATTAGGACAACCTCATACCTAATAACCTATCTTAGCAGAAGAGTCAAAGTAGGAGAAATTAACTCTAGAAGAGTTGAGAGACCTTAGTGTTAGGGGGCTCCCAACGGTATCAATCCCCTGAGCTCTGATGATCCGAAAGGCCGACTTGGTTAAGAATAGGTAGTTCTCGATAGAAGCAAAAGTTCATCGGGCAAATGTAAGATGATCCTCCCGCAAGACCATAATTAGAGATCTAGACGATTTTTAATTGATAGCATGTTCCATGACGCATAAGTAAAACCGAAGTCTTAGAATCCTTTTTAAGAACTCCGAACCAACCTTCCCTTCCTTCGTGTGACACCGTACTTGAGTTAGGCCTACCGTCAACCTCATAAACACAACTCTTAGGATTTTAACTCCGAACAACAACATCCACTGGACAAACGGTATTCGAATCTTA
The DNA here is from genome assembly GCA_025175895.1 of Wurfbainia villosa. Taxonomy (NCBI): domain Eukaryota; kingdom Viridiplantae; phylum Streptophyta; class Magnoliopsida; order Zingiberales; family Zingiberaceae; genus Wurfbainia; species Wurfbainia villosa. The sequence continues at coordinate 112,376,685 of CM045988.1, forward strand.
GTCTCTGTGAGATCGATAATCTTTTATTACTTGACAACATCTGTGTAATTGCGGGTGTTGAGCACGAGTGCGCGCTTCGAGTCCTCGACGATACCCATCGGAGATTTGAGATCATGCACGCGTGCATCAAGATTTTAGCACCGTTGCCGGGGACTGTTGATTCGATATCGAATCGAAAGTGGACAGTTTAGATCGGACCTAGGCTAGAGTTGTTTTTTTATTTTATTTTATTTTAGTTTTAGACTTCTTTATTTAAATTCAGTTTAGATTAATTTTAGTAGTTATATTACATCTTCCTTTAGTTTAGTCTTTCTTCATTTGGTTGGTATCCTAGAATCGCGCAACTTAGCTCGTTGTATGCATAGACGATCAGGATTGAAAAATCTACTTTCGATAGACCCAAAAATCGAAAGAACCTACCATCGCAGAAGAGATGAATAGAAAAGCATGGAAGACCAAGACATCTCTTTAGTGAACCTAGGTAGCCGGCCTCTGTGAAACTACGCATCCCCGAGTGCTAGAGGGTATAGGTCGAGTATAGTTGGACCATCCATCACATCCAATAACTTTGAATTAAAACCTACACTCATACACATGGTCCAGTAGAGCCAATTTGGAGGAGCTGCAACTGAAGACCCGAACCGGCACCTGGAGACATTTTTGGAGATATGCTCGACATTGAAGTTTAATGAGTGCCTGCCGATGCGATCCGTCTGAGCCTATTCCCGTTCTCTTTGCGGGACAAAGTAAAGACATGGCTACACTCCCTTCTCTCAGGAAGCATCACTATGTGGGAGAAACAATTTATGAATAAATTCTTTCCACCAAGTAAGACTGCCCACATGTGCCATTTGATTACTAGTTTCTGTCAGAAGGAAGAGGAGTCCTTGTTTGAAGCCTGGGATTGCTACAAAGGGATACTCTATCAATGCCCCCATCATGGTCTAGAGAGGTGGCTGGTGATCCATATATTCAATAATGGGATCACATATGCTACGAAAGTCTCCCTCGATTCTGCTACAGGAGGAGCGTTAATGAATAAGACTATCGAGGAAGTGGAAGAGCTGATCGAGGAGGTGGCCCATAACCACCACTAATGGGCTTCCGAGCGTAGTCACCCAGTACCTGTAGCCGATAGATATGCTGTCAACTCCATTGATCACCTAGCGGCAAGAATGGATGCACTGAGCAGACGGTTTGACTCTCTAACTCCTGCTTCTGAATGCGGTTGGCGACCACAATCAGAGGCCCAACAACCCATATTCCAACACCTACAACCCCGGATGGAGGAATCACCCAAACTTTTCCTATAGGAATAATTCGGGGAATTTCCAACAATCGGGAGGATATGTGCAACAACAAGGCAATGGGCAGTTGCAGCCACTTGACACCCATCTGGAGAATATGATAGAAAACTTCATTCAGACACAACGGGAGGCAAACGCTGAATTCCAGCGACGACATTCATAGATAGATATAGCGATTGAAGAATTAGAATCATCTGTGAAGGATCTCGCCAACAGGCAAAAGATGCTAGAAATTCAGGTGGCTCAAATTGCCAGCCAGATTGCCAGAGCACCGAAGCAACTACTAGGAAAGTCAGAGGCCAACCCAGTGGAGCAGTGCAAGGTGGTGACGTTGCAGAACGGAAGGATTCTGAAGGAAATGTCGAGCAAGTTGGTTGCCGAACCTAAACAAGGACCCGAAGTAAGGGAACCTTCGAGGAAGACCGGGAAGGAAGAAGTCGAAAACATAGATCGGGAGTCTGCCACAAAAACTCAACCACCCTTGATAGTACTCTTCCCTCAGCGACTGACTCATGCAAGGAGAGATGCTGAGTTCGAAAAATTCCTGAGCATGTTAAAATCGATCTCAGTGGAAGTGCCGATACTTGAAGCTTTGCACCAAATGCCTCAATTTGCAAGATTCATGAAGGATATTCTGGCACACCGCAGGAAGGTCGAGCAGTCAGAGACAATGGCCCTCATGGAGGAATCGAGTGTTTACCTCTGAAACGAGACCACTCAAAAATTAAAAGATCTGAAGAGTTTCTATATTTCATGCCATATAGGAACAACCCTAATTAACAAAGCCTTATGCGACTTGGGAGCGAGTGTGAGTTTGATGCCTTATACCTTATACAAAAAGCTAGGGTTGGGGGTGTAAAATACCGAATAATAATAATAATAATAATAGTAAATCATGGTTAGGTATTTAGTTAAACCTAACCTAGGCTTAATGGTATGATTTTAATTGGATCTAGGTTTAAGTCCTATTGGGTTTTAAACCCAACCCGATAGTAAAATTAAAAACCCGACCCGTTTCTCCTTTATTTATTTATTTTTCTTCCGTTCGGTCGTTTCTTCACTGCCGAACCTTTCCCTTCCCCGTGCGTTTTCCTGATCGCGATTTCCTTCTCCTTTCGTCGCGCGATTCTCTTCTTTCCCTGATCCCTAATTTCCGATGGCTCTGGCCGCTGAACCGGCAGAGTTCCCTCTCGGTTCTTCGCACGCCGCCCTCCTCACCTCGCGCCCATCCCTGATCGCTCGCGGCCCCGGGTAGTGCAGCCCGCGTGCCAGCTGCCCCTGCTCGTCGCGTGCACAGGATCAACGGTCGCCGCCCCTACGCATGCGGCCGGCGACCACGAACCTTAGCCGTCGTCGTGGATCACCACCACGAGCACTCTACCTCAGTCGCCGATCGCTTGCATCGTCGGAGCAAATGGCAAATCGCGCGCCACTCCTCTTCTCCTCTTTGTGCTCGCACTCGTCATCGCTAAGCCAGCCTGCTGGAGCCCTTATTCATTTCGACCAGAGGTGGTATATGGAGATGACGCTGGCGTAGTGTCAATTTTTGGTATAACGACTTGATCTCCTTTCTTTCTATCCATTTCGATTTTGTGGGTAAATTTTCTATCGTGTGAGTTTGGGAGCTACCATGTGAGATCAAGGAGGTGGCTGTGAGCAAGGAGCACCGGTTGTGAAGGACATTGTGAGTGTGAGTTGTTGTGGTTGTTGAGCTGTTTTGACAATTGGAATTAAGCTGGGAAGTTGGATCAGAATTTGGTTGCAAGGTAAGATTTGCATATGTTGATTAAGTTAACAAATTCTTATAGGATGAGCAAATCTATTTATGGATTAAAGATTTGGGGAATTGATCATAGGAAGCTTATGTTCTTTTTTATTATAGGTGATCGCAGTGAATGGTTTTCTGGATATGTTGTGGGCCATGGAAACTGCATTTATTCAACAAAATGATCCAAATCGGATAACTTTAAGTGATCAAAAAGCTATGCAGGCGAGGCTAAGCTTGGGTAAGTCCAATTTGGGATTGGAGTTGGGGGTATTCTAGTTGTGCCACGATATCTAATCTAATTTATAAGATGATGATGTTATTGGTTGCATTGTGGATTTATATACAGTGTTTGGGTATTTTGGAGATGATAGTATTCTATAGGTTTCAATAGGGTTAAGGAATTTGTTTGGTTCTACTATTAGATTGACGGTAGAACTTAGATATATGTTGCATTCTTTGGTTACAGGATGTGATTCGGGACAGAGATTCAGACATGAAGATAATCAGTACGTTATTTATAGCAGGTGGATAATTTCCTACCCTGGTCAAGTAGTTTTAATGCATGCAGATTTAGATATATGATCATCTTATATGATCATGTTACCTTGACTCTGCTCTTATTTACTCTTGCGCTTGATACCTTATCTTTGGCTGTTAAACTCTATTGCTGTTATCATGTTTCACTTCATCATGATTAGGAGTTATAGATGTGATGTAAGTAATCTAGAATTTATTCAGTTAAGTGCAAATAGTAAAGTCCGGATGACGACCTGATTGTAAATTGGGCAAAAAGGTCATCGTGGGTAGGTAATGTCTTGAACGTAGGGTTAATTCTAATACCTTTAGGTTGCATGTTTACTACCGACCATGTATTGTGTAAATGGTCAGGTGAATTGTACTTAGTGTGTCGCTACGAACCGGTGGTCCTAGCTTGTTATAATCAGTTGAGTACGACTCTCTGCAGGATAGAGAGTGCGTTGATATGATTGGTTTGACTCTCTGTAGAATAGAGAGTCTGTAGTGGATGTCTATTTGTGTGACAGAGCATTCATGTCATTTGCATGCATGCTGGCGACGTAGTCTCCCTTATGGTTGAGAGTGTCGTCAGTCATCCTGCCTCAACGGTTACTCATAGGAGGAGTAACCGGTGTGAGGGCAGAGCATTGTGTTGTCGCACTCTACCACTATAGACGGTGGTAGTTGGATTTGCGTGTCGTAATCCTGCGTGTGTGACACTCGACTACTCATGGGTAGTGACTGTCGGAGTGGTCAACAGCAGGGACCCCCGTCGAGTAGCTTGCTCTTCACGCTTATATGTTACTCGATCATACTGCCCACTCGGCCACTCGAGAGTAGTGGTTGGTGTTGAGTTGGGACAGTTGTCATGTCGAGCCACCGAGGCCACACTGGGGTCGTGGTAGCTTTAGGGTGAGCCGGCATGACCATGCATATTGCATTGTCGTGACTTATGACATTTTTGCATATTGACATTTTTGCATATTGACATATATATATATATATATATATATATATATGGATGATTGTGATTAGTATATATATATAGATGCAGTATATATATATATGTTTATTGTGATGTTGCATTTGATTGTACTATGCTTGTTGCATTTGGTTGTACATCATCTTCATGCATGCTACCCGCATCTATTATATGGTTGTGTCGGATACTTGTATACTTGTCGGTTAGACTACTGCATTCTTTGACCAGTATTTATGATGTTGTATGGTTTAGATCAGACTTCCTGTTATATACATATATTATGGATATGTGCTCAGGTTGGATAGATGTAGCGTTGCAGACTTTCAGGTATGTCTGCATTTTACGTTGACTATTTGATTAGAAGGTATATACATGATATGTTTATCATGCTAGTGTTACCTAATGTACCTGTAGATTTTTTTGTTGAATTACATGTGATATTTGATATATACATGTTTTTCTTATTACCTGCTGAGTTATACTCACCACCACGGACCCTGAGTTTTTCTGTCGCCTAGGTAACAGGTAGAAGTTTTCGTGACAGCTTAGAGCACCGCCGGTTGACAACATCTCATCTCACCTCCGAGACTCCTGTGGTCATTTTGGGCTTTCCGTATATTATGTTATGTATTTAGAGTTTTATGTACTATTTTGGTATTGTGGACTTGTTGGTCGGTGTACACCTGTGTGATTTCGAATATGTATGTCAGTATGTGTGGTTGTGGATATGTGGTATTATGTTTCCGCTGTGTTTTGATGTCGTTATGTTTATTATATTGTGATTGTGGGCCCAAGGGCCTTGTATTAACTGTATATGTTGTCACGTACAGAGGAGATGTCGTCCGTTTAATTTTTGGCACGACATACTCTCGGAGCGTGACAACTTTATTGGTATTAGAGTCATGATCCATGTTAAACTATGAACCTTGAACGAAGGAAGTTGAGCTCCCATGTCCGGATCAAGAGAACCAGACACCAGGCAGGAAGTCCAGTTGGGTCGGGAGGACCGAACAACTGGCAGGAAGTCCAGTTGGGCCAGAAGGACTGGACAACTGGCAGGAAGTCTAGCTGGGTCAGGAGGACCATACAGTTGGCAGGAAGTCCTGGTGGGTTGAGGATCGGACATCAAGCAGAGGATGTCCTTCGAGGACGGATATACTTGAGGGGGGGTCAATGTGGTCCTTCGTTTGAGGGGGGATTGTTGGAGTATTCGGAATACAATCAAAGTCCCACATTGATAAGACATGGAAAAGATCGTGTGCTTATAAGATGAAAAGATATCTCCATTGGTATGAGATCTTTTGGGTAAAACCCAAAACAAAACCATGAGGGCTTGGGCCCAAAGTGGACAATATCATACTATTGTGGAAATATGTGAATCTTATATGCACTAACAATTGGTATTAGAGTCCTAGGTTCTGCGATGTCATACAATGATTTTATTTTTGAGTCTTGATTCTCGAGAGTCGGTTTATTTTTCGATTTTAATTTTTGTGAGATAGGATTGACAGCAGCATAAGCTCCAGGCAGCACGAGGTAAGAATTCCTGATAACTTATAGCCTGGTTAGATACTTATCTAAACTTGTTCAACGGGTGTATACAATCAGAATTATGACACCTGTACAGACTTGTAGTAGGGGTTGTCCACCGAGGCGACCAACCAGAGTGGCCTTTAGGGTTTATACTCCCGGTTGTGTTGGCTATGTATTTAGTGTATATAACAGGGAATAACCTGTAGTGCGTTGGTTATTATTCGTAACCGTGGTATGAGTTAACCATGAGAACGACCTAATGAGTCGGTGAGTCTTGAACTTGTGTCGAAAATGTGATTTACCTTTGAGAGCAGACTGATAACGAGTTGGAAAGCAGGGGTCAAGTCATCACATTTCTTGTGGAAATCAAAGACTACAGTCTTAGGGATTTTCACTAACGGTGTTAGTTAGATCATTACCCGTGGGGTAATTGACTAGGTGTGTATACTTTTATTGCTACAGCAAGCGGAGGGTTAGTATAAGGTGTTTCATAGGGATTTTGATCCCTGAGTTGTTCGTACTCGGTTGTATAACTTTGAGGGTACTTTTGAGTACTTAACTCGTGTTATACAGAGAAAGTAGAGTTATTTGTATCCCATTATCGGGATTAAGCCGGTACTTGGTGGAAGATGCAGAAAATAATCTTCGGGGAATAATATATCACTTATCATGGTTAGTGATGTTGAGAGAGAGTAATCACTTTCTGTGACAAATTGTAAGGAATTCTTGAGCTTCAAGTAGGGTGATCATCGGTAATGGGAATACCATGCAGAGTCATTAGATTTGCAGAGTTTACGCTCACCTAATAGCTCAAGAATGTGAATGGATGTTTTTAAGCCACCCACGGTTGTTGGCTTACTGTTGGATTAAGATGACTGGATCTTCTATCAGATCCTGCCGGAAGACGTTGGATTGAGTCAGGAGTTTAGAAATGACTCCGTACAAGTGTTTAAGAGTTGAAGACCGATAAGCAGATATTGCAGGTCGACTTATTAGAGTCAGAAGTCTCCGACTATTGGAAAAAGGAGCAAGATCGGAGTCATAAGCATTGATCTACTCTCCAATTATAGAAGACCAACCGCAGATCATCAGGATGTTCTCGTGCACATCTGCGAAATCAGAAGAAAGGCTTCGGGTTATGTGCATGCAGTACGGATCACGAAGACACACGAAGTCAGACTATCTGTTGGATCAGTTCATCTGTTACTATTGTAAGCAACCAGTACAGTGGAGGAGGTATATTTTGAAGACTTAGTTGAAGATTATTGATAGTATTCCGGGAGGATGATGCACCGTCTCGACAGCAGAGCTCAGCACAGAAGATTATGTTATCTCATCAGCAGCGACCTACTACCTTAGGCGTGGTTGGAGTTTCGTGATACTTCCCTTCGAGGGAAGTGAGATACGCAGTAGTATCAGCAGAAGACATCGTAGAAGACTCATGCAGACAACAACAACAATTACCCCCAGATGTGGATTGACTTTGTACAGAGGAGAGAGTATACGATGATGGTCGTATCTATCCGGTATTCTACAGTTGCAGCTCGTAGGATGAAGCGATGGGATCAGACGATCCAGGAAAATTCCCGGGTCATTCATTGCAGAAATGCGACCGCTTTATCATGGACTATTGGATATGATCTTTTTCTCTTCGGAGAAAGGTCGAGACCTGCGTGGAGCCTTTGGATCGGATCGACAAATAATTGATCATTCAGGGTATTACTCTAGTTTACCCTCTGGGTTAATATATTGAGAGATACTTGTAGTTTACAGGTATCTTTGTCTAGAACATTTTTTTTAGTTCGGATTATAAGGGTTCCTTTACATCGACTTGTGGGTCGGTGGTATCTCTACCATCAGGTGAGATGTCGACCAACAATTAAGAAGTCAAGGGATGCCCTTAGACTTTGATAGACAAACCTTTACTGTGGATATATCCTTAGGGATGGTCAAATTGTTGAGATTATGGTATAATTATGTCTCTCGGATGTGTGTATAATTCGAGAACATTTGAATGTAATTTTGGTTGAACTCCTAGGCTTGCCGTTGCATAGGCAAGTGGAGTAGGCGATCGGAGTGATTTCGAAGATAGTGACGATATTGAATACCTCATACGAATGATAATGTTGTTGGTATCAGTGTTGCTAAACACTATGGAAATGAGAAGAACGTAAGTTGAGATTATAGGAGATGTTGGAAGGGATATTTATCTACCCTAGTATTCCTCCTTGAGAAGATCCGGAATCCTTTGTTGAAAGAGAGATGGACCTTTGAGATTATGCATCGATTATCGATGATGAAATACAGTAGTTGTTGTGAATGAATATCTTTCGCTGTGGATAGATGATCTATTTAGATCAGCTAAGGACACCTGTGTTTACTCTAGGGTTGGTTTACGACTAGAGTATTGATATTGTAGTGACATGGTGTCATATAATTATCATTGTCGTTGTGATGATTGAAATATCATCAGTGTAGAGTAAAGAGTATACAGGTGTGTAAAGATGACAATTTCATACTTGGTATGAATTTTACGAACTGTTGTTAATGATATTAGACTATTTAACGACTTAGTCGTCGATGGACTTGAGAAATCGTGTATTCGGGACACGATTGGATCAGGTTGTGGTTGTTGAAGTTGAGTAACTTGGCCACTGTTGATGGTGGTAGTTGGAGTTGCGCACTTGACCACCGTAGATGGTGGTTTCCTTGTATGTTTTGGTTATTACCGTAGATATGATAGGATGCTTTTAAGCGTTAGTATATCACTGACTTGTTTGATCAGGAAGGTGATGGAACTTACTTGGTCGAAAGCCTATGAAGCTAGTTTTCAAGGCACAGTGGATGGTTGACTTTTGCATCAATGTTAGTTAATCCTTCCAAAGAGGATGGAAGGATATTGTATGCGGATGCATCGTTTCAGGGATTGGAGTGATCCCGATACAATTAAATGATGCGTATCATATGCTTACGATAGATAAGAAACTACGAGATAAGTTGTTATACATGTGAAGTGGTTTAGTAGATATGATCTTGTGTAGTAGTTGTATGGAGCAGAAATGCTCATGGAGTTTTAGCTAGCTACTGTGTAGCTACTATGGAGTTGCAGTGTTTAAGGAAGAGTTGCCACAGGAAGCACACCATTCGAGAAGTGCTATACATCCTGGTGGTACTCGGATGTACCGAGATTTGAAATGTTTATACTGGTGGAATGGTATGAAAAGAGGTATAGAAGATTTTGCTGCTCGATGTTTAGTATGCCAGCAGGTGAAGGCTGAACATCAGAAACCCGCTGAATTGCTCCAAAAAATTTCGATTCCGGAATGTAAGTGGGAGCAAATCACGATGGATTTCGTTATGGGATTCCCTAGAACCCGTAAAGGACATGATGTGATTTGGGTGATCGTGGATCATCTAACCGAATCAGTTAACTTTCTGCCTATTCATGGGCCGGATCCGTTGGATCGTCTGGCAGAGTTGTACTACCGAGGGATTATCAAATTGCATGGCATGTCTTGTGGTATTATATCTGATAGAGACCCGCGATTTACCTCGCGATTTTGGTAGAGTCTGCATCAGACCATGGGTGCAGAGCTTCGATTCAGTACTGCGTTTCATCCGCGACCGGAAGGACAGTCTGAGCGTATCATTCATACGTTGGAGGATCTATTCAGATATGGATTTCAGTAGCAGTTGGGAGGACCACGTTCATTTAGTGGAATCTTCCTATAACAACAACTACCACTCTTCGATTCTGATGGCTCCATTCGAGGCCTTATACAGTAGACCCTGTAGATCTCCCGTGTTGTGGGAGGAGGTCTGGGAACGACAACTATTGGGGGTCACAGAATATCCAACATGATGCGGAGTTGGTGTGCATCATCGGATGATGGTTATTAGAGGCATAGGGTTGACAGAAGAGTTACGCCGACCGGAGACGAAGGCCTTTGGAGTTCTCAGTTGGGGAATAGGTATTTCTTCGTGTTTCACCTACGAAAGGGGGTGAAATGATTTGGGCTAAAAGGGAAATTAGTTCCATGCTATATTGGCCCATTTGAGTTATTGGCATGGATTGGAGGTGTAGCTTACCAGTTTGGCTTTACCTCTGATACTGGCGGGTGTTCACAACGTATTTCATATTTCTATGCTGAGGAAATACGTGTCGCATTCTGATCATGTTCTGAAAGAGGTACCAATTCCACCTCAGTCTAATGCGACCTATGAGGAGATTCTAGTGCAAAATCTTAGTCGCAAGGAGCGTCAGTTGTGGAACAAAACCATCCGACTCATAAAGGTTGGATGACAGCATCATACTGATGAGGAGGTTACGTGGGACCTGGAAGATACTATCCGAGCTCGATAGCCCCATTTGTTCACTTGAGGAATGTATGTGGTCCTTTCGAAAACTTGCTTGAAGTAATTTTTGTTAGTGAAAGCCCTAGAGCCAATCATGTGATGATTGTTGTATGGACTTTATTGTATCATATTCCTATTTATAAAGGCATGATTATAATATTTACTTGTATTGGTGCCAAATAACTAAATATAATAATATCCTTGAGTAGTAGGTTCTTATCTATATCAATCGATTGGTTGAATCGATAATGAAATGATATAGAAAACACTACTCTTAATCATTCCTAGTCAAGTATTAACATCCAGGGACAATGTTAATGCATAGAGACTAGCATGTAGGTCAACACGATGACTTGATCTCACAAGTCATGGATATGAGATATCAAGTTGACACATGGATATGCATTAGAGAATGTATACTGAATGACCCGCCATGAGAAAGTATCATGGATCATTATATGAGTGTCATATACTTTCTCATGTGGCTATTAGTATGACTATTAGTCCTTAGATCTGAAGTCACCATGGTTCCCTACATAAGGAGTTGCATATTTTGACTTCGTCAAACGTCACCTGTAAATAGGTGGACTATAAAGGCGATTACTGGGTATGTGACAAATTATGCGGAGGGATGTGAGTGATGTAGATGGGATCTATCCCTCTTATATGACGGGGGTGACATCGATATTCTTGATAGAGTGAGACCACAAAGTGCATGGTCATGCCCAAATGAGTCAATATGAGATATTGAGCTCATTTGATTAGAGTGAGTCCACTTGGAGTTCAAGATATAGATTGTACCGATGATGACACGGTCTATGCCTCGATTGGTCAATCTAAATGTCAAGGATAGAGAGACATTATCACATATTGTGAGAGTCACAATTAGTAGTCACAAAGGTGATGTTGGATCTCAACATTCTTGTAACTTGGGTAGCAATGATGTGTTGCTAGATACCGCTTATTGCTTATGTTCCTAAATCGGTTTAGGAGCATTGTCAACATTACAAGAACCTATAGGGTCACACACAAAGGACAATTAGATGGAGATTAGGTTCATATGATGAACCATGAGGATTAGGTTCATGGGATGAACCAAATTGGATTAAGAGTAATCCAAATTAGACTAATTGAGTTAGACTCAATTTGATTCAAGTGTTGAATGAGTCTAATTTAGATTTGATTCATTGAGTCAATTTAATTTAATGAATAGAGATTCATTAAATCAAATTGACTTGAATCAAGTGGTTAGATTTGATCAACCATGGGAGATAATAGATCAAGTTTGACTTGACTTGAGAGGGAAGATGATTGGTCAATTTTGACTTGACCAATTGTCATGTCATGGTGACTTGGCATGGGGTCGGCCAATGATGATGCTCCACATCATCATGGACACATCATGGGGTGCCACCTCATGAGGGAGACCAAGAGCCATTGGTTCTTGGAGTTACATGCATGCATGTAACCCCCTTATAGTGGGTTATGAAAGTGTGAAGTTAAGTTGTGTAACTTCATCTTCTTCCTTGGTTCTTCCTCTCTTGCTCTCCCAATCCTTCTTGGCCGAAATTTCCATGAGTGCTAGCACACTCTAGATTGAGTTTCTCCACCATTTGTCCGTGTGGATACCAATAGAGGAGTGTACACTTGACACTCTTGAGTTCCGGCAATCTTTTGGACGAGCGGGATAAGCGAAGGGCGTCGCTACGAGGGTAACACTCTCAACTTCTAGATCTAAGGTAGATCTAGGTTTACTTAGCACATACATGTTTTTATTTTAATATATCTTCGCACGGATCCATGGCCGGACTTCCGGGGTTTCCGCAATACAAAAAGCGGTTTTTGCGGCTCGGAAAGTCCAACAGTGGTATCAGAGACACGTGCGAAGCATGTATGTGTTTCATTTTATAGTTTTTGTATTAGATATAAAAATTACAGATTTTTATGTTTCTCTAAATTTCCTATTTTTATCAAATTTTTGGGTATTTTTTTCGAAGAGTCGAAGCAACGAGTGTTGGGACACTTGTAGGCTTCAACAATCGAGAAAAACTCTCCGAAACGGCGAGTTCTCGCTTTAGATTTTTGGGACAGCGACTTAAGTCGTTGTAAGAACATAGTAGGGACACTCGCAAAGTTTATTTTGCGAGTAGGGGCGCTGCCCCTATCCCCGAAAGGGGCCTTGTCCCGCGATCGCGCCCGTAAACCACTTAGCGGGACCGTTACGGAGAGGTGACTCATAAAATTGAAAAAAAAATAGGAAAAATTATAGAAATTTTCTGTAAAAATACATAATTTAGAATTATGTATAATTCTGTGATTGTCATGGCCTAAGAATCCCAATATGATTGGAAGATGATGTGTTGTAATTTATAATACGGTCTGCGTGCCATTTTTGTGGTTGTGCGTGTAGTATAGTGTATGTGACCTGCGCGTCGTGCCTCTTCTTTTGAAATTCTAGTTGTAAATAGTTTTAGACTCGAATGTAACTCGAGTTTTATATTTGTAATGTACAAAATGGAGCGGTGGAAAGTCCACTTGTAGACGAAGTTACGAGAAGGGTGCCGACGACACATGGCGGTCAAAGGAAGCGCTTGGAGAAGCTGCTAGCCCTAGATTGACCGTCCGATCTTCTCATTGTCTTGAGAAGATCGTAGTAGGGCCATGACCACATCACAGTTAATTTTATATATATATATATATATATATATATTATTTTTCTTGTATGTATGTGATGCATGCTAGTAGAATAATGCTTGTATGTATATGATGCATGCTAGGATATTTTTCTTGTATGTATATGATGCATGCTAGAATAATGCTTGTATGTATGTGATGCATGCTAGTGTAGGATAATAAAGGCCTCAATGCGTATACGATATACATTACGATTAGATTAGATCTTAATCGAATCAACTCATAAATGCCTACCAAGTCCTTGATACCCATCACTACCTCGATCATTTGTAGTTGTTGAATATGCCAAAGCAGAGCAATGCATATTATCTTGGTAGGGTGCGGAGGGACAATCTTGGTCCCGCCTATCACGGCTTGGGTTAGAGTAAGCTCAATTAGATTGAGTGAAACTAGTTAAACTCAATTGGATCCAGTAGAACTATAGGCATATTCCAACCGTTGGAAAGATAGGATAAGATCGCATTTACACTAAATCTTGGGCGATTTAGCCAAAGCTAACTCAAGGTCTTTTGTAAATGTGGGTCTTGATCCTATAAACAAGAGTTGCATAGAGATGTAATCGATAATGTGTTACCCACCGATTGTACTAAGTCTTGGGAGATTTAGTCAAAGCTAACTCAAGGCTTAGTATGATGTGGATCTTGTCCCGTAGGAATTATAGCTAGTTTGTATGAATTTAGTAATGTGGTTTGACCACATCCATAACTCGATTCTACAAAATTCCTATAATTCAGTGGGAGCATCATTTGATTAAAGGCCTAATTAAATGATAAAAGGAATATGATATTAATTCTCTGCATTGTATGTTGTAGATTACTATGTTGACAAACATGAACACACTCTCTCTCGTTCTATCCTTGAGAAGGACAAGCTCAATGGAGTAAATTTCCTGGACTGGTATAGGAACCTGAGAATCGTTCTCACCCAAGAAAGGAAATTGTACGTCCTAGAGCAGCCCATTCCGGAGGCACCTCCTGCCACTGCCTCGCGAGCTGACAAAGATGCTTACAAGAAGCATCAAGATGATGCATTAGATGTGTCATGTCTAATGCTCGCGACCATGAACTCTGAGCTTCAGAAGCAACACGAGTTCATGAATGTTTATGATATGGTTGAACATCTTCGTCAACTATATCAAGGACAAGCAAGGCACGAGAGATATGAAGTCTCTAAGGCATTGTTTGGTTCCAAAATGCAAGATGGGACTACCGTAGGTCCATATGTACTCAAGATTATTGGGTACGTAGAAAACCTACAGAGATTGGGATTCCCCCTTGGCCAAGAGCTGGCCACTGACTTAATCTTGCAGTTTTTGCCGCAAAGCTACAATCAATTTGTCATGAATTACAACATGAATAAAATTGATAAGCCACTGCCTGAGATGCTCAGCATGTTGAGAACTGCTGAGCTCAACCTTAAGAAGGGAAAATCTGACGTCATTTTGATGGTGCAAAAGAAGAAAGGCAAGGGCAAGCCTAAAGGTAAGGGAAAGTCCCAAGCCAAGGGCAAAGGCAAGGAACTGAAACCCAAAGGAGGGGTGGCCAAGGAAGGGGCTTGCTTCCACTGTAAGGAAGCGGACACTGGAAGCGTAACTGCAAGGCATACCTGGAAGATCTTAAGAAGAAGAGAAGTGAGACTTCTACTTTAGGTATAAATGTTATAGAAGTCAATTTATCTATTTCTTCATCATGGGTATTAGATATCAGATGTGTAGGCGCTGAGAAATAGCAGGGCATTGACAAAGGGCGAGGTGGACCTACGAGTAGGCAATGAAGCAAGGGTTGCTGCTGTTGCTGTAGGAACTTATGATCTATCTCTGCCCTCTGGGATTGTACTAGAATTAGATGAATGTTGTTATGTGCCTGCCTTAACTAAGAACATCATTTCGATTTCTTGTTTGAACAAGAAAAGATTTACATTTATAATAAAGAACAAATGTTGTTCAGTTTATTTAAATGATATGTTCTATTGTAGTGCACCTCTAATGAACGGACTCTACTTTTTAGACTTAGAGAGCCCTATCTATAACATAAGTACCAAAAGGTTCAAGTCAAATGAGTTGAACCAAACCTATCTCTGGCATTGTCGCTTAGGTCACATAAATAAGAGTCGCTTATCTCAGCTCCATAAGGATGGGCTGCTAGACTCATTTGATTTTGAATCATATGAGACATACGAGTCTTGCATTTTAGGCAAGATTACCAAGACTCCCTTTAGTGGACACAGCGAAAGAGCAACGGACTTGTTAGGACTTATACATAGTGATGTATGTGGCCCTTTCAATGTTGCTGCTAGAGGTGGTTACAGGTACTTCATTACATTTACTGATGACTTCAGTAGATATGGTTATGTGTATCTCATGACACATAAATCAAAATCCTTTGAAAAGTTTAAAGAATTCAAGAATGAAGTACAAAACTAGCTTGGCAAGAGTATTAAGATACTTCGATCAGATCGAGGTGGTGAATACCTTAGCCATAAGTTTCGTAACTATCTAGCTGAGTGTGAGATTCTATCCCAACTCACTCCTCCTGGAACACTACAGTGGAATGGTGTATCCGAAAGGAGGAATCGTACCCTATTAGATATGGTACGATCTATGATGAGTCACACAGATCTTCCTATATCCTTTTGGGGATATGCTCTAGACACAACAGCCTTTACCCTTAACCGTGTACCATCCAAGGCTGTGATAAAGACACCATATACGATATGGACAAGGAGAAATCCCAAGATGTCTTTCATGAGGATTTGGGGTTGTGAGGCTTACGTTCGACGTCAAGTCTCAGACAAACTGGGACCCAAATCCGATTGATGCTATTTTGTTGGATATCCCAAGGATAAAAAGGGATATTACTTCTACATTCTCAGTCAACACAAAGTGTTTATGGCAAAGACTGGGATTTTTTTAGAAAGGGATTTTGTTTCTAGAAAAACTAGTGGGAGTACGTTCGATCTTGAAGAAATTCAAGATAAGGACCATAGCACTGAGGCCTTGATGGAGGTTGAACAGGAACCACAAAGTGTTGTGGGTGATGAGGTTGTTGCACAAAGGGTTGTGGAACAACCACCTGTTCAGGTAGACCTACCTCTTCGCAGTCGATGAGATGCGTCGTCAGCCTGAGAGATACTCATTTCTCTTGTCTGACCATGATGACGTTATGCTCATTGAGAATGAGCCTACCTCCTATCAGGAAGCTGTGATGAGCCCAGATTCTGAGAAATGGCTAGAGGCCATGAGATCCGAGATGGAATCCATGTACACCAACCAAGTATGGACTTTGGTTGATCCACCTGAAGGGGTCAAACCCATTGGGTGCAAGTGGGTCTTTAGGAGAAAGACTGACATGGATGGACTTACGAATACCTATAAGGGCCGATTGGTGGCTAAAGGTTTCAAGCAAATTCATGGTATTGACTATGATGAAACCTTTTCTCCAGTGGCGATGTTTAAGTCCATTCGGATTATGCTTGCTATTGCAGCATACCACGATTATGAGATCTGGCAGATGGATCTCAAAACCGCATTTCTGAATGAAAACTTACTCGAGGATGTGTACATGATACAACCTGAGGGTTTTGAAGATCCACAGCATACTGGGAAAGTATGCAAGCTGCAAAGGTCCATTTATGGGCTAAAGCAAGTCTCTCGGAGCTGGAATCTTCGATTCGATGATGCGATCAAACAGTTTGGTTTCATCAAGAATGAAGATGAACCCTGTGTCTACAAGAGGATTAATGGGAACACAGTTGTCTTCCTTGTATTGTATGTGGATGACATACTACTCATTGGGAATGACATCCCTTTGCTACAGTCTGTGAAGACTTGGCTGGGGACGTGCTTCTCAATGAAGGACTTAGGTGAAGCAGCCTGTATTCTAGGCATCAAGATCTATAGAGATAGATCTAAGAGATTGCTTGGCCTAAGTTAGAGTACATACATTGACATGATATTACTACGGTTTGCCATGCAGAATTCTAAGAAGGGACTTCTGTCGATGTCACATGGTGTGAGTCTTTCGAAGACTCAAAGTCCCTCTTCTAGAGAGGAGAGAGACCACATTGATAAGATCCCTTACGCATCAGCTATAGGATCTATCATGTACGTCATGTTGTGTACTCGTCCTGATGTCTCGTATGCTTTGAGCATGATGAGTAGATACCAGTTAGATCCAGGTGAGCGTCACTGGATAGCAGTCAAGAATATTCTTAAGTACTTAAGAAGGACTAAAGAATATTTCTTGATATTTGGAGGCAAGGATGAGCTAGCTGTAAAGGGTTACAGCGATGCCAGCTTCCAAACTGATCAGGATGATTATAGATCGCAGTCAGGGTTCGTGTTTTGCTTGAATAGTGGCGCTTTGAGCTGGAAGAGTTCCAAGCAGGATACAATTGCTGATTCTACAACAGATGCCGAATATATCGGTGCTTCCATCTCATTCGAGAGATTATCGATAGAGGAGATGTGAAGATTTGTAGAGTACCCACAGAGGCTAACATCGCAGATCCCTTGACCAAGGCTTTGGCACAAAAAAAGCATGATGGTCACACTAGGTCATTGGGTATTAGATACTACGGTGATTGACACTAGTGCTAGTGGGAGATTGTTAGTGAAAGCCCTAGAGCCAATCATGTGATGATTGTTGTATGGACTTTATTGTATCATATTCCTATTTATAAAGGCATGGTTATTATATTTACTTGTATTGGTGTCAAATAACTAAATATAATAATATCCTTGAGTAGTAGGTTCTTATCTATATCAATCGATTGGTTGAATCGATAATGAGATGATATAGAAAACACTACTCTTAATCATTCCTAGTCAAGTATTAACATCCAGGGACAATGTTAATGCATAGAGAATAGCATGTAGGTCAACACGATGACTTGATCTCACAAGTCATGGATATGAGATATCAAGTTGACACATGGGTATGCATTAGAGAATGTATATTGAATGACCCGCCATGAGAAAGTATCATGGATCATTATATGAGTGTCATATAATTTCTCATGTGGCTATTAGTATGACTATTAGTTCTTAGACCTGAAGTCGCCATGGTTCCCTACATAAGGAGTTGCATACTTTGGCTTCGTCAAACGTCACCCGTAAATGGGTGGACTATAAAGGCGATTACTGAGTATGTTACAAATTATGCGGAGGGATGTGAGTGATGTAGATGGGATCTATCCCTCCTATATGACGGGGGTGACATCGATATTCTTGATAGAGTGAGACCACAAAGTGCATGGTCATGCCCAAATGAGTCAATATGAGATATTGAACTACTCATTTGATTAGAGTGAGTCCACTTGGAGTTCAAGATATAGATTGTACCGATGATGACACGGTCTATGCCTCAATTGGTCAATCTAGATGTCAAGGATAGAGGGACATTGTCACATATTGTGAGAGTCACAATTAGTAGTCACAAAGGTGATGTTGGATCTCAACATTCTTGTAACTTGGGTAGCAATGATGTGTTGCTAGATACCGCTCATTGCTTATGTTCCTAAATCGGTTTAGGATCATTGCCAACGTTACAAGAACCTATAGGATCACACACAAAGGGCAATTAGATGGAGATTAGGTTCATATGATGAACCATGAGGATTAGGTTCATGAGATGAACCAAATTGGATTAAGAGTAATCCAAATTAGACTAATTGAGTTAGACTCAATTTGATTCAAGTGTTGAATGAGTCTAATTTAGATTTGATTCATTGAGTCAATTTAATTTAATAAATAGAGATTCATTAAATCAAATTGACTTCAATCAAGTGGTTAGATTTGATCAACCATGGGAGATAATAGGTCAAGTTTGACTTGACTTGAGAGGGAAGATGATTGGTCAATTTTGACTTGACCAATTGCCATGTCATGGTGACTTGGCATGGGGTCGGCCAATGATGATGCTCCATATCATCATGGACACATCATGGGGTGTCACCTCATGAGGGAGACCAAGAGCCATTGGTTCTTGGAGTTACATGCATGCATGTAACCCCCTTATAGTGGGTTATGAAAGTGTGAAGTTAAGTTGTGTAACTTCATCTTCTTCCTTGGTTCTTCCTCTCTTGCTCTCCCAATCCTTCTTGGCCGAAATTTCCATGAGTGCTAGCACACTCTAGATTGAGTTTCTCCACCATTTGTCCGTGTGGATACCAATAGAGGAGTGTATACTTGACACTCTTAAGTTCCGACAAGCTTTTGGACGAGCGGGATAAGCGAAGGGCGTCGCTACGAGGGTAACACTCTCAACTTCTAGATCTAAGGTAGATCTAGGTTTACTTATCACATACATGTTTTTATTTTAATATATCTTCGCACGGATCCGTGGTCGGACTTCCGGGGTTTTCGCAATGCAAAAAGCGGTTTTTGCGACTCGGAAAGTCCAACAATTTTTGCATGTTAGTACGAAATTTGGGGACCAAATTTTTATTAATGGGGGAGAATATAAAATAATGAAAATAATAATAATAATAATAATAATAGTAAAGCATGGTTATGGATTTAGTTAAACCTAACCTAGGCTTAATGGTATGATTTTAATCGGATCTAGGTTTAAGTCCTATTGGGTTTTAAACCCAACCCGATAGTAAAATTAAAAACCTGACCCATTTCTCCTTTATTTATTTATTTTTCTTCCGTTTGGTCGTTTCTTCACTGCCGAACCTTTCCCTTCCCCGTGCGTTTTCCTGATCGCGATTTCCTTCTCCTTTCGTCGCGCGATTCTCTTCTTTCCCCGATCCCTAATTTCTGATGGCTCTGGCCGCCGAACCGGCAGAGTTCCCTCTTGGTTCTTTGCACGCCACCCTCCTCACCTCGCGCCCATCCCTGATCGCTCGCGGCCCCGGGTAGTGCAACCCGCGTGCCAGCCGCCCCTGCTCGTCGCGTGCACAGGATCAACGATCGTCGCCCCTACGCACGCGGCCGGCGACCACGAACCTTAGCCGTCGTCGTGGATCACCACCGCGAGCACTCTACCTCAGTCGCCGATCGCTTGCATCGTCGGAGCAAATGGCAAATCGCGCGCCACTCCTCTTCTCCTCTTTGTGCTCGCACTCGTCATCGCTAAGCCAGCCTGCTGGAGCCCTTATTCATTTCGACCAGAGGTGGTATATGGAGATGACGCTGGCGTAGTGTCAATTTTTGGTATAACGACTTGATCTCCTTTCTTTCTATCCATTTCGATTTTGTGGGTAAATTTTCTATCGTGTGAGTTTGGGAGCTACCATGTGAGATCAAGGAGGTGGCTGTGAGCAAGGAGCACCGGTTGTGAAGGACATTGTGAGTGTGAGTTGTTGTGGTTGTTGAGCTGTTTTGACAATTGGAATTAAGCTGGGAAGTTGGATCAGCGATGTATGGTTAGTATTTTTGGTGATTTATTAGAGCATTGCATGGAGGTTTTTATGGACGATTTTTCTGTGTATGGTTCTTCTTTTGATTCATGTCTGAATAGTTTGTCGAGAGTTTTACGGAGATACATTGATACAGATTTGGTTTTGAATTTCGAAAAATATCATTTCATGATCGGGCATGGGATAGTTTTAGGTCATATTATCTCTATGCATGGTATTGAAGTAGATCCTGTTAAAATTCATGCTATTTCTTCTCTATCTTACCCCGCTTCTGTGCGGGAAGTACGTGCTTTTCTGAAACATGCAGGTTTTTACAGACGTTTCATCAGAGATTTCGTGAGATTTCCTACCCACCACTTCTGAAGGAGATAGTATTTCAGTTTGATCAGAAGTGCAAGGACTCTTTTGACCAACTCAGGTAGGCTTTGACATCAACACCGATCCTTAGACCACCATATTGGACTCTCCCATTCGAGTTGATGTGTGATGCCTCGAACTACGCGGTGGGAGCAGTCTTGGCACAGAGAGTAAACAGAGCGTCTCATGTGATCTGCTAAGCCTCGAGGACATTGGATGTTGCACAATCCAACTACACCACCACAGAAAAAAAGCTTTTAGCTATTGTTTTTGCTTTGGATAAATTCATATCTTATTTGCTATGTTCTCATGTGGTTATTTTTTCCGATCATGCAACTTTGAAATTCCTCCTGAAGAAGCCTGATGCAAAATCGAGACTGATTAGATGGATGCTTCTACTTCAAGAATTCGACGTAGAGATACGTGATAGGAGCGGGAGGGAGAACCTGGTAGCAGACCATCTGAGCAGGATAGTGATGGAGATCGAGCCCACCCCCATAGCAGATTCTTTTCCAGATGAGCAATTTTTTCACCTGTAGGATAAGACACCATGGTATGCAGATCTTGCTATTTATTTAGTTGTCGTGTTATACCTTCACATTTTACTCATGCACAAGTCCAAAAATTGAAAAGTGATGCTAAGTAGTATGTATGGGATGATCTTTATCTTTGAAATTTTTGTAGTGATCAGATCATTAGACGATGTGGACTTAATTATGAGTTTCATTCCATACTTACTTATTTTTTTGTCATTCTCTGGCTTGTGGGGGGCACTTTGGACCCCAAAGGACTACTAGGAAAGTTTTAGAGTCTGATTTGTATTGGCCCACCCTATTTTATGATGCCTCTGAATTCTACAAGTCTTGTTAGCGATGTCAATGAACAGGGAATATAGGACGTAGAAATAAAATGCCTCAACAACCCTTGTTATTCTGTGAGATTTTCGATGTTTGGGGTATTGATTTTATGGGTCCGTGTCCTGTATCTTTTGGATTTTCATATATTCTTTTGGCATATGATTATATTTCTAAATGGGTGGAGGTCATTCCCACCAGGACTGATGATTCTCTAGTTGTTGTGGATTTTGTTAGGTCTCATATATTTTGCAGATTTAGAGTACCCAGGGCGATCTTTAGCGATCAAGGGTCTCACTTTCGTAATAGACGCAGACCATTTTAAGCAAAGAGATCAAGTCTATTCTGGAGAATACGGTGGGGCCAGACATGATGATGCTTTTTCTCCGACTTGAAAGGGGAGTGTATTCTTTTATTTACTGTATTTATTTTCTTCCTTTCATGTTCGGAATAATTTGTATGGGTTTATTACTGGTTTGCCTGTTTACCTAGGTTTGTTTGTCTGTTGTTGAGTCAAATAATGTTCCCTATGCATGTCTTAGTATCATTTCAGAGGTGGTAAAAATTAGTTAAGTTTGATCATCTAATTATGGATTTTTGTATATGATAGGAGACTTCACCTGCATGCAGTTACTTGTTATAATGGTGAACTTTTTATTGATAGACTAAGCTTGATTTTTATTCACCTAGTGAGGTTGTAAGTCATTTTCATCATTTACCCACTTTGGTGTGATAACACATGTGATACTTGTTGCTCTAGAACTTGCTTTGAATCTTTTTAAAACTGCAATAACATTTATTTGCATGAATATGATGAAGGATTTCACTCTTGATTCTTTTCCTTACTTGAATTGCTTGTTTAATCCACTTGATACTTCCATGTTGTCGTACTTGTCATTCCTATTCATTTATTTTCCATTGTCTTGTGGATTACCTCTACCCGTATCTTTTGTTTCCACATTGGAAGAATAACTTGATAAGCTGCATTGTCCGAGAGGGACAAAATTCTTAAGTGTGGGGGTGGAGATACAATTTGTTGGGCAATGATCTTATGAGGATGCTTAAATTTGCTGCATTTGCTGTTTCTGGATATGCTTCAACTGATGGCAGAATATGCAAGTCATTTAGTCCACTTCTTGGTAAAACCTATGAGGCTGACTAGCCAGATAAAGGCCTTAGATTCATTTCAGGAAAGATCAGTCATCACCTTATGGTTGTTGCATGCCATTGTGAGGGTAAGGGATGGAAGTTTTGGGGAGATAGTAATTTGAAAAGCAAATTTTGGAGTCACTCAATTCAGCTTGATCCTGTTGGTATACTCACCCTTGAATTTGATGATGGCGAAATTTTTTTTCAGTGGAGCAAGGCAACAACTTTCATTTATAATCTTATATTGGGGAAACTCTATTGTGATCGTTATGGTACTATGCGCATACAAGGAAATTGAGAATATTCATGCAAGCTAAAATTCAAAGAGCAGTCTATAATTGATATCTCACTAGGTTTACTAGAGAGTCATGTCATGCTGTTCATGAATGAGGCTAAATGTTCTGAATCACTGGCAGAGCTATATTGACTTCTTAATGAAGAAGATATGAGGTGTGGCTTGTGGAAAAGAAGATCGATTACTTCTGAAACAAGAGCAGGATTATCGCTGGTTCAACATGGCTATTGGCAGCGGGCACAAAATCTTTTGCATCAGGCAATGATCAAAGCAACACAAGGTACATACAACAACACTGCTCCTAAGGCAGAGATGTGTCTTTGGGAAGAGCAATGGCTTTCCTGTGCTAGTCAGTTAAGCCAATGGGATGCCTTGGCTGATTTTGGCAAGAGTACAGAAAATTATGAAATTCTTCTTGATTGCCTGTGGAAGGTTCCTGATTGGGCTTATTTGAAAGAGAGTGTGATTCCTAAGGCTCAAGTAGAGGAGACCCCTAAGTATTATCTAGCTCAAGTTTTTTTTTTTTTCTCTTCATGACCGGAATGCTAGTGGTGCCAATGACGCTGAAAACATCGTGGCCAAAGGATTTGACCTTGCACTGGAGCAATGGTGGCAGTTGCCTTAATTTTCTGTTCAGTCTCGAACACCTCTGTTGCAGCAGTTTCCACAATTGGTAGAGGTCCAAGAATCTGCAAGAATACTTTTGGACATTGCAAAAGGGAACAAACAACCCTCGGGTGGCAATATAAGCAATATGTATGGTGAGCTCAAAGATATCCTTGAGACTTGGAGACTGCGCACACCTAATGAATGGGATAAGATGTCTGTTTGGTATGAACTACTGCAATGGAGAAATGAGATGTACAATGTTGTGATAGAGGCATTCAAAGACTGCTCAGACCAATCCACAACATCATATTTGATAAGGCTTGGAATGTTAATAAACTCGCTCATGTAGTTCGTAAGCAAGGACTTTATGATGTATGTGTAAAAATCCTGGACAAGATGTATGGCCATTCTACAATGGAAGTGCAGGAAGTATTTGTCAAGATAAGAGAGCAAGCAATGGCTTACTTGGAAATGAGAGGAGAATTAATCAGTGGCCTTAATTTGATGAATAATACTAATCTTGAATATTTTCCTGTAAAACACAAAGCAGAAATATTTCGCATCAAAGGTGATTTCTTATTGAAAATGAAAGACTGTGAGAATGCAAATCTTGCATATTCCAATGCCATAAGTCTATTTAAGCATTTGCCGAAAGGATGGATAAGTTGGGGAAACTACTGTGACATGGTTTGCAAGGAGACACGTGATGAGTTGTGGTTAGAATATGCTGTGAGCTGCTTCTTTCAAGGCATAAAATATGGCTTTTCCAATTCGAGCAGCCATCTGGCACGTGTTCTATACCTTCTTAGTTTTGATACACCAAATGAATCTGTTGGGAAGGTATTGGATAAGTATTTGGACCAGTTACCACATTGGGTTTGGCTTTCTTGGATACCACAACTTTTGCTTTCTTTACAAAGAAATGAAGCTCCTCGTTGCAAACTAGTTCTTATGAAAGTTGCTCAAGTTTATCCTCAGGCCTTATATTACTGGTTACGCACCTATTTAATGGAACGTCGTGATGTTGCCAATAAATCTGATCATGGGAGGCTACAATTAGCTCAGCAGCGTATGCAACAAGCTGCAATAGCAAATAATACTGGTTCCCAAAGCCTGCTTGATGGAAATCAACGAGGGACCTCTCGTCTCAGTGTTACTTCAGAAAGTCAGGCACATCAAGGTTCCCAGTCCATCGCTTGTGTTGGTTCACATGATGTTGTAAATTCTCATGGACAAGAATCTGAAAGATCTGGAACTATGGAAGGTAATGCCAATAGTGTGCAGGACCAAACTCCACAAAAGCCAACTGCTGCTGAAGGTGCTCATATTCCTTTAAGACTGGCCAGTGAATTAGAGGTTTTACTATCTGAAATTGGTTCAAGATTTGTGTCGATTCCTGAAGAGCGGCTATTAGCAGTTGTTAATGCATTGTTGCATCGTTGTTACAAGTATCCTACAGCAACAACTTGGTGCTTGAAAAATCTGTATCAGAGAAAGCACAAATTGATCCATAAGTTAATACATCACCACAGTTTCTAGTAGCTTCTAAGTTGTCAACATAGCAACAAAGAGTAGGATAGATGAACTAAATCATGAAATTTCCCCCCTACACTACTATTGCAACTTTTATCAGGTTTATTCTTCCAATTCTTCTACTATTGTCTTGTTCATTGTATCTTGATTTTCTTTGTATTTCTCTTTTGCAGTCTACATCTGATCTTGTTTTGATATTCGATAAATCCTTTTGATTCGAGTATGGAATGTATTGATAGCAGTAGAGAAGTAGATGATAAGCAAGCATATGGTAGGACAAGATTACATGGTGTTTTGAGGGTACCCCACTCCTACGATCATTATGTTAGCATGAATGCATATATCCATTTGGGAGGTTTTGTATCAGGCTTGGTTTATTTGATTTGATTGTAAATCATCATACATGTTGACTGTTGTAGGAGTCGGATCTTTTGAATACACTAGATCCGGATGAATTTGGTGATCCTAAGTAACTTATTTTTTTCTGTCTCTGAATTATTAATCTAGGTACTGTTTGGGAAACGAGTTAGGGAGTCAGTGTTTCTGTGTTTTTAGTATTGCTCGGGATGCGCAAAAATAAGTGTGGGGGAATTTGATAGCCGCATTTTTATCGCGTGATTTCTATTTACATTTGAGGATTTTAGGCTCTTTGATTTAAGTAATTACGGCTATTCATGACGTTTTTGCATATTTGATCTAGCTGCAATTAATTGTTTAATTCCTATAATTTTAGTATTATTTTTCACGTGTGAATGTGATTTTGTAGGGAACAGGAAAAGAGCTAAATCGGAACAATTATAGCCGTCGATCCGGATCGAATTTATCACAGCCGTTGGATTTATTTCATGCAGCTTAGGGAGATTAATAGAAGTCATTTAACCCTAGATCTAATGGGTGGCTGTGATTAAATCTGGCACGATCCAGCGACTGAGAAAATTGGAGATAAAACCCAACTTCTTCCCATCGCGCAGAATAGAACAGCGATCGCGACACAGAGAACGCAACGTCTTCTCCCTCGCGGCCGATGGCGGCTCCGCCTTGACACTCGTCGGCGGATTAAGCGATCGAGTTCTTCCCTAATTTCATTTCATCGGGCGTCCTCTCCTTCCTTTGGTCCGACGGAGCTCGCAACTGCATTTGGGCGGCAACAATCCATCGACCGAGCGGTGGAGTTCGCCTGTCTTCACCGGCGATCCTCAGATCCCTCACCGGCAGAGCTGAGCTACCCTAGTGGGTCGTGGTCACGCGAAGCTAGGGGTGACTTGCTACTGTCGGGATCCCGTAGAATCTGTTCCCGATTCGTGGCGCCGGTCTTCAACGGTGGTGGCGATGATCCTCCTGTTCCCGGATCCGATTCCATCCACATTGTTGCTGCGTGGTCACGGCGTCCGCATCCATCATCGGGCTGAACTACGCATCGATCCAACTCTCGTCGGAATCACGAGAGATCCATACCCGACACCCTTAGGTGTTGGTATTGTTGTGGAGTCAGGAGAGGGTGGTACCTTTCCGGTGTTTGTGGATGACTGTATTTACTTTATTGATTTACTGTTGATTCAGTATTGTGTTTCTTATTGTTTTACTGCAGTGTTCACTTTGGGTATTTTAGTATTTTTACATTGTTGGCTCATTACTGTGCACTATATTTTTTCAGTATTGATTTCCTAGTGTTCAATGTGTTTCAATGATGTTTCAGTAGTATTTTGTTTAAGTGTGGTAAATCGTGCACGTGGTAATTAGTTTGATAGTTTAATGAGTCTTGTTATTCGTTTACAGTGTTTACCTAGTGGTTAGATTTATTTCCTTTAGTGTAATTGTTCTTTCCTGTTTTAGTTAATCTTCATCCAGTGTGTCGTATAGTGACAGTGCGGTGCTCGATTGAATTGCTTTTATCATTAGTTTATGTTTTATTTACATTTGCCCAGTGCACCGTATAGTGACAGTGCGGTGCTTGGTTGAATTGCTTTCGTTTATTGCATTTCGTTTATTGTAGTTTTTAGTATTTGTTTGACTCTGTCGTATAGTATGATCACGGTGCATGATTGAATTCGCATTTGTTTGATCGATATGCGTATAGTAGCGATTGTTTGTCGATTTCTTTTAAATACATTAGTTTAGTTTTTGTTTGATCGTCGTATAGTAATGATCGGTGCAGTTGAATTGCATTTGTTTGATCATTGTACCGTATAGTGACAGTGCGGTGCGTGATCACTTACTTTTGCACATTAGGATAGTTGCTTGTTACTTGTTATTTGGTAGTTAGATTTACTTTTTGCATGTTTAATTCTCATGTTTGCTTTTGATTTTGCATTTTAATTGTTTTGATAATTGTAAAAACCCCCAGTGTTTACTTCTATTTAAAAACAAACGTCCAGCCATTAGATTCGTTGGGAGACGATCCGAGTCAGTCCTATACTGCATTAGTGTAGTTAGGGGGTTCGGTAAATAATTTGGGAACGGTATTGCGACAATTAAAATCGTTCGATCACCTCTGTTGGTGTAATCGGCCCAGGTTGACTCGAGTTTGGCTCGAACAGCATTTTGATGATAGACAAAACTTATGACATAAGATTGTCATAGGGAAGTCCAACATGGTGTTGGCATGGAAAATCCAAGCATGAAGCTTGGTGTGGAAAAGTCCAAAGCATTGTGAAGTCGTGCGCTTGGTGCTTGGTGAGAAATGCATTACAAAGTCGTGCGCTTGGTGCATGTGGAAAGTCTTGAGGACTTGACAAGTTCACTAGGCTCGGGGTCCTTAAGTCGGTGAAGGATGACATTGCAAAGTCGTGTGCTTGGTGCATCCGAGGGATCGTCGGACGGGGGGCGAATGGAGTGAGGCCCAAGGGAAACATATTTCGAGGGCATGAGACGCGAAGAATGACGTTGCGAAGCCGTACGCTTGGCGCATCCGAGGGACGTAGGCCGAGGGAAGAGAGCTTCAGTGGGGAACTCCATGAGGGATGAGGTGGACTTGGCCAAGTGGCTAAGACTGAGTGTCAGATGCTCAAACAGTTTGATGTTTGAGGTTTTACCCGACATCGATCGTAGCGAGTTGTCGATCTGCTCTAGGTCGAATGGTTCGACCCGGTGTTCGATCGAGTTACGGTTGAATAGTCGTCATTAGAGGAGGAAAGTCGATCGATAACGCGCCATCGATCGGTGATCAGATCGGTCGGTGATCGGGCGATTTCGGCTACTGAAGGATTTCGGTCAGTGCTCGCGCTAGCACTCGGTGATGTGATGATCAATCGGTGATGGGTATCATCGATCGTGATGGTGATCCGTTGGAACTTGACGATGTGGATCGCGTTGTGAGACAGCGACTCGATACGATCGGTGATAGTCACGATCAGTCGACTGATGGGCGCGAAATCATCTTGATGCAGATTATAAATGGAGCTCAAGAGGGAGGATTTCGCCAAGATTTTTGTGAAGCTTTTGGAGGAGAATTGCTGCTGCATTCTAGACTTTCAATAGCCATCTAAAGCAAGCAACAAGCAAAGGGTTCAAAGCAAGCATTGTAAAGTGTTCTTTACGTGTATTTCGTATTTGTCTTTGTATTGCTTGTATTTCATATTACTTAGTGTAATTGCTTGTGAAAGGTTTCTCCATCTCCGACGTGCTGTCGAGAAGGAGTGGTTTAGTTAGTGTCGTGTGCATAACTAGAACTCGATGAGCTCGCCCGTGGAGTAGGAATCATTCAGTTCCAAACCACGTATATCTTGTGTCTTGTGTGTGATTGTTATTGTTGTTATTTCTATTGTTATTCCGCTGCATATATTAACGACAATTGTAGACAAGCACGCAAGAACGAGCGAATTTCACCATATGACGATTGAGGGCTATTCACCCCCCTCTAGCCGACCAACATTGACCCTACAAGTGGTATCAGAGCCAAGTCGCTTGTCGAAGACTAACCGCCGACACAAGCACTACAAGATGGCCGGTTACAACCTCCAACCACCAAAATTCGAAGGAGATTTTCTATGGTGGAGAAGAAAAATGGAGGTATATCTCGAAACCGATTTCGATTTCATGCTTATTATAGAAAACGGTTTTGAAATGCCTAGAGACAAAGACAACAAAGCCATTGAGAAGTCAAGGTGGACCCAAGACCAAATCAAGGACTTCAAGATGAATCTCAAGGTAATCAAATTACTTAGTGATTTGATCCCTAATACTATTTGGTCTAGATTAGGTGACTATAGAGATGCAAGGGAGCTATGGAATAAGATAATGAAATTCCAAGAAAATTCTCAACCGACATAAGTAGAGGAAGATGTCGTGGAAGAGAGTCCATCCACATTCGAAGATGTTGATGATTTGGTAGAGACCTCCACTTCTAGCATTGAGGGGGAGGAAAGGGTCTCCATTCCGGAGCAAAGTCAAAACGAAGCATCTACCTCCGGAAGATGTGATCAAGAGGCTTCCACCACCTCCCTAGATAACTCAAGTATTTTGATTTTAAATAAAGATCATATAATATGCTTTGAGTGTAGGAAGAAAGGGCATTACAAGAGTAAATGCCCTAAATTGGCTAGGGAGAAGATTCAACCGGCACCAAAAGTCAAAAATGTCGGAATCCCCACAATTAAGAGCAAAGAGCACATTGTATGCTTCAAATGCAACCAAAGGGGCACTACCGAAGCCAATGTCCTAGGGGGAGGAAGAAAGGGCAAGAAGGTGTATCTCATGTAGGGGGAGCTTCTAAAGCTAACCCTAAGGTAATTTTAAATTATGCACCTTCGATTCCTAGAATTAAAAAACATGCTAAGAATTATTTTAGTTCTCTTGCAATTATAAATGAAAAGCATGCTAGTAAAAACAAATATTTTTGCTTAGGTGTCAAGCATGTTCATATAACTAAGGATAAACCTAGGACTCATAATTCCAGAAATATTTTACCAACGGAGTCCATTAGGAGAATAAAAGAAAATCTAGGTATTAACCCTAAGAAGGGTAGACACATGCCTAAGAGGAAAAATATTTCCTAAAAACCTAATAAAAAATCAAAATTTGGAAAATTGGAGTTAGAAAACCAAGTGTTGAGGTCAAGACTTGAAAGAATGGAGAAAACCCTTAGAATTATAGAAAGTTCTATTCAAGGGTCAAATACTCAAAAGTCAAAACCTATGAAGCAAGAACGGTCTAAGGGCAAGGAAGGTTTGGGTCACAAACCTAAGTCCAAGAAGACTTATCATAATGTTCCATTTGATTATAGAACAAAACCTAGGATTAGGAAAACCAAGGTTAGTAGGGAAATCATCCCTAAGTCTAACCATGGTAGATGTTTAGTGGCTAAGGACTTAAGAAAAACCAAGAAAGTCACTAAGAAGGTCATTGGGGGAGCTACCTCTAGAGTTGATCTAGAAAAGACCCAAAAGACTATGACTTCAAAGGCTAAAAGGGTCATTAGGAAGGTATTTAGGGAAGTTATCCCTAGTGAATACCTTATTAACCCAAGGAGCTCCAATAGGTATTGGGTTCCTAAGAGCGTGATCGATTCACGCTAGATGGGTTAGAGTGTGTCAACCCTAAGTGGATGGGTAGTTAACCTAGTCATTGTGAGTTGACACATTAGGGTGTGCCAATATGCTTTGAGAAGATGAAAAATAATTAAATTGGCACAATTAGGTCTTAAAGATATTGATGTGCCATTTTGGGTTTATGGCACACTAGGGGGATAAATGACATTAAGACAAAAATAGACTTAACCCTAGAAATGACAATTTGGATTCAACACTTAGGTATTCTATACCTTAGCATATTTTACTTGCCATGATTTATTTGCCTTGCCATGTCATGACATCATTTTCATTTTTATTTCTAAAATTGTCATGATCGTGTTTTAGACTTATCTTTATATGTCATGTATGCTAAAATTTCATTCACATGTCATGACATCATGATTTTGGCACATGCTTAAGTTATATCATATATATGTCATAATCATATCATGCATAAACTAAAATAAAATTAAGGACTATGACATGATTTGAAGGGAATAAAATAATATTGCCTAGAAATATACATGAGACCATTAAAGAATAAAAACCCACATCTCACTAGATTAATTGTCTTGTATGTGTTTTACACATCTAGATACAAGTGAGATGTTTAGGAAAAATGAATTAAAGGTTTCAAAAACATTTTGAAAACATTTTGAAAAACTTTTGTGAAGTCTATCTTTTAATAGTTATCACCATTGAATGGGATGATACAACGAGAGCTCAATATTGAAGCTTTTCTTAACTTTTGGACTTTGTATCAATCTCGTTATTTTATGGGTAAAATAATTTTTCAATTTTTTTCACCCATAATGATTGTGATAAATAATATACATATCAAATTTCAAGATTTATCAACTTATGTATGACCGACAACAAGTCCAATGATCGATATCTGAGAGAGTCGATTGACACAGACTGATTTCGGGTAAACCTTGGTGGTTAGGCTCATGTTCAACTATGTTTTGGTCCCCTAACCACTCCTAACCCTAAGACATACTTGGGAGAGCATTAGAAAGGGTGGAAATCCATTGGGCATGAATTAGAAGAAGTGTTTAGGAAGAATATCAATTTTAAAGTGGATGAGAGTTCATTGTTGAACTTTGCCTTAATTTTGATTGGTTTAATGTCCCTATTGGCTTAGGGACTTTCCAAGGACATTGTTGGTGCAATGGTCAAGGGGGAGCAAGCCTCTAGAGGGAGGTATCTATCATGGGAAGATGGATGTATATTTCCTCATGGGAGGAAAATTGGATTGCCTCTCTTAAATGATATGGGATCACTAGAAAGATTGAGGGCATGCCAAGGGGAAGATTGTAAGATCTCATTGGGATATAAGACATTGAAACCCTTGAGGACCTTTTTGATGTAATGTCAAAAAGGAAGAGAAATTACCAAGTTACCAATTAGGTTTGGAATTCTCATTTGGGATGTGAGAATTGCTAATATGGAAGAATTGGTAGACTTGAGGGATAGTTTTGTCAATCATAAAAAAAAAAAGATTGTTGGTGCAATCGACCCAGGTTGACTCGAGTTTGACTCGAGCAGTATTTTGATGATAGACAAAACTTATGACATAGGATTGTCACAGGGAAGTCCAACATGGTGTTGGCATGGAAAATCCAAGCATGGGGCTTGGTGTGGAAAAGTCCAAAGCATTGCGAAGTCGTGCACTTGATGCTTGGTGAGAAATGCATTGTAAAGTCGTGCGCTTGGTGCATGTGAGAAGTCTTGAGGACTTGGCAAGTTCACTAAGCTCGGGGTCCTTGAGTCGGTGAATAATGACATTGCGAAGCCGTGCGGCAGTGCGTCAGGAAGGCCGGAAGGGGCGAATGGAGTGAGGCCCGAGAAGCGTACTTTGAGGCGTGAGGCGAAGGATGGCGTTGCGGTGTCGCTTAGCGCGTCAGGGGCGTAAGTAGGAAGAGAATTTCGGTGGAAAACTCCATGAGGAATGAGGTGGACTTGGCCAAGTGGCTAAGACTGAGTGTCGAATGCTCAAACAACTTGATGTTTGAGGTTTTACCCGACATCAGTCGACTGCTCTAGGTTGAATGGTTCGACCAGTGTTATTGTGAGTTACGGTGAGCGATCGGCTAGGGAGGAAAGTCGGTGATCGCCATCGATCGTAATCGTAGATCGGTCGGTCGGTGATCGGATTCATTCTGAAGTGTTCGCCGGAGAGTCCGTCGAGGCGAAAATCCGACAACATCTCCTGTCTGCGGGTGATGCAATCTTGCATCTGAGGCTACCGACCATATCATTGGTCAACCACGGCCAACGAACACTCCGCGGATCGTAAATAGGCCTCGGGCCAGATAAAGTAAATAATAAAGTCTATCACATCTAGACTTACCTTACCATCTGGCGGGAATACTGTCGAATCGATCGAATAAAAATGCGAATAAAGGTCCATGGGGTACCAAAACATCTAAAGTCATAAATCGAACACTTTGTCCTCGTATCTTACAGTAAAAAATCGAAACCATAAATCGAATAACAAGAAAAAACTTTCATGTGAGGGGTTTGGCGGTGGACTCTCACGATTAAATCACGAAATAGATATAAAACAAAGGTAAGTTCGAAGAACTCGGCGGATAAAAGTCGATATCGTAGTAAGATATAACTATGATAACAATCATGTCGATGCAGTCTTATATATAAGATATGCGAGAAAGAAATCTGAAAGGTGTACTTACAGATCTCTATCGATATAGGGCGTGTAATAAATCTTAGCGAAAATAAAGTCGTCGGACGAATCTGAAATATGTATCACTGTATGCATGCGATCGTATATCGACATCGGCGTGATCAAAATCACGTGAAACCTGAATCTGAATGTTATCCGTACGAAATGCATGCGATCTGAATGGCGTGGTCACCCCACGCCGTCGCCTGTAGCGATGGTGAAGCCAGTGGGTAGAGTATAACAATGTGCACTCTGCCATCTTGCTCTGGTGGCCAGAGTGGGCCGGGATCTTTGTCGAATACACTATCCTCTCGCCCCCAAGCAGTGGGAAGCGATACTCGTCTCGGTGTAGTAGACGGAGGAGGATCTGTTGGGTTTAAACGGCGCGGCGTGTGTGTGTTCGATCGCGTTTGTAAACATGAGCCGCGGTGAGCAATAAAAATAATAAATCTACATTTATTACAACACCACATCCTGCGCGTCGTAATACAAGTGTAGACATAGCAGTAAATTTAAATTTGCAATAAAGAAATTTAACTACGTTATACCTTTTCGTATTACGTGTGGCGGGAGCAGCGTGTCGGACGATCCTTGCTAGAATCGTCTCTATCGTATCACGCCGAGTATCCTCGGGATGACTTCGCTAAGCCACGAGCCGTCTTACGTGCGAGTTACTAGCCTCGTGTTGAAGGCGGCGTGATCGAGAGATGATCGCGATCCGAATCAAATTCGGATCCAAGGCGAATCCTCAAACTCACTTCTCGGAGAGGTATTCGTTAGCATTGGCCAGAATCGCCGTCCTCGCCTCGGAGGATTAGGAGATCGAATCCATAAGTTAGCCGTGTCGGGCTCTGGTCGTCAAGCGGCGCTCAGGCGAAGGAGAACAAGCTGTCCAGAAAATTGGACAGCTTTGGTGGAGGATATAGGCGCCGGCCAACAAAGGAAGCCAAGTGCTCACCTTTTCACCGAAGCCTAGGAAGATCACGGAGGTCAGGAGGATCACGGTTGAAGCTTGGGCGCCGTGAGGAGGATGGAAGCCTGAGTGGCGGCAATGAAGTTGGCGCCGAGAACTCCAAGGAGAGGAGGTGGGCAGCAACTAGGTTTAGGGCTTTTGGATTAGGGCTTAATTATCCCTTAAGTCCTCTTTTATAGAGAACTAATTCTCTTAATGGTTATTGGACCATAACCATTAGGCTCGTTAACCCGCTCCATTAAGATAAGTTAAAATAAACCAAACCATGATGGTTTATTTTAAGTTAAAACGAACCGAACCAACTTTTGGTTCATTCGTTTAAAATAAATCAAACCCTTTGGTTTATTCTCCTCCATTGGATTAGAACCAAACCATTTTGGTCCATCCATTATGTCTTCATAAGACACGGCCCATCCACGCTTCCATTGCGACTGAAACGATTTCATGCTCGCTCTATGTTTGGTCTAACCAAACTTAGTTTCTCTCGGTCTGAGAATTTCATTCTCAAGCTCGTTTTAAATCCTTCGGATTATGCTTGTTGTGCGTGTGACCAAATAGGCTCTCGGTTTATGTTGACCGTCTATAATTAACTATTAATTATAGAACGATCATGAGTGGCACCTAGTAGTACATCATGATCCCCAATTAACCGAAAAGATCAACGGTTGACCCAGAACTATTTACGAAACCCTTGGGCTCGAATGATTAGTGCCCCATTCCCTTCACTCATCTTATACCCATTTGGTTGGGGCATGGTATATAGTGCCGGTCCCACTAGGATGACTACGTCGCTTTAGCCCAATGTCGTTTCCTCGTCCTACGGATTCTAGTTACTCCACATGTATCGAAGAGTACCTTACTCTAAACATGTAATGCTTTGGCCAAAGACTTTAGTAACAATCCGACGAGAGGCCATGGGTATACATCTCCTCGCAAGGAGTGGTGAATCCTTTATAGGCTATTGAGCACCTTGATCGCCCGACTTATACCCGATCGTCCGGGTCGCGTCTCCTTAGAGATGTTTGCTTAAGATGTCAAGCATAAGTCTCCGTGATCGAGATGACTTGAATCTGTAGTCGAAACATCGCGCGCTTAAATTTCTGATGGAACCGTTGACATATCTATATATGCGAGAACCATATGAAGTCTTACGGTGGTCTCCGATGAACTAGTTACCATAACTAGCATCCACGATTAACTCGGACATCACGATGTCTCGGCCCGGTGAGAATCGGTGCTTGGACACCAGGAGTATACCTGCGTGCTAGTCTCGGCGAATTGATGGTGTCGAATCCATTGATTCATTCGACTAGGGATAATTACGATCATCGCGATTACACACGTGTAGAGATACTCATTAGTTGTGATCCGATCACAAATTCTCTCGTCTTTGTGAATCGTATCGTGGACGTTGATAAATGAGTTTAAGATCGATCGAATCATGAAACATGTATACTCGAATAGTGAATCTTCGTTTATCGTATAAATGGTTCAAATACGTAAAGCGATTGCCTTAGGGCGTCTCGTCATATATTCTTACGGACTCCCACGGCCTAATGCCGATCATTTCACGGTATCGATACCATAAGCTCTAACACATGACCCTCGAACTTGCTTTGAGGTAATGCCTAAGTCGAAGGATCCATTAAGTTCCTTTCGATTGGGAATTTTCTCGATTTGTATTTCGTTCCTCTTGATGATCTCTCGATAAGATGATAGCGGGAAGCACGTGTTTGGATCGTTGATGAGACCAGTGAGTTGAGAGATGAACTTCTTGATCGAACCGCTTCCTTTCTTTGCTTCGAAGGCTGCGATGATGTTTACGCCTTAGTGGCGAGAATCGCATTTATAGTGTCGAGCTTGGAACCTTTCCAACTTATTGCGCCTCCGTTCGGTGAATACATACCCGGACTAAGGACATGGAATCATCCTTGTCTATCGGAAGGCATCCGTATACCCGTATCACCATGTCCTCTTCTCGATATATTAGGAACCGTCCTTAGTTCTTCTTAAGTACTTAAGGATCGTCTTATGACCGATGATCCGTTCTGGATCGGTGATATCTGCTCGTGACACTCGGGCGTCGATACATCGGGCCTCGTACATGCATGCATAGCGTATGATAGATCGTATTGCGGATCGTAGGAATCTTACTCATGCAGAATCCTCTGCGTCTTTGTGCGCGGACACATAGACTTGAAAGGTGTACCCCGTACGATGGGTATGAAACCTTTCTTGGATTACGACATGCTAAACCTCTTTGCTTTTCGATTACATATATGTAGGCGAAAGACCAAGCAGTTTGATCTATCTCTATAGATCTTAATCCGAGGATGTAGGTTGCTTCTCCCAGTCTTTCATGGAGAATGTCTTGGATAACCGAAACCTTAAGCTGTAAGATTGAAACATCGTTTCCTATAAGTAATATGTCATTGACGTATAATACTAGGAATCATTTGCCTCCCACTAAACCTTCTTGTACACCTGAGGTTAAATGCGGATTTTGTGAGAAATCGAACTTTTTGATTGTCTCGTAAGCGGATATTCGACTCTTGGATGCTTGCTTGATCCATAAATGGTCGATTTGCGTACCTTAGTTTTATCGATCGATGTGAAACCCTCGGGTTGTATCGTATCTACCGTCCTCGGCGAGTTTCCATTAAGGAAAGTTGTTTTCACATCCATACATCGTATCTCATCATAATGAGTCGTATGGCGGGAAGCATCAGAATGGATTTAGCGTAGCTACTGGCGAATAGGTTTAAATCATGTCGACACCTTGCTTTTGGCGATATCCTTTCGCCACCAATCTAACCTTATAGGTAATCACATTACCATCCATATCGGTTTTCTTCTTGAAAACCCACTTGCACCCTATAGGCTTTATGCCTTGGTGGAGTCGACGAGTTCGAACTTGGTTTCATACATGGAATCCATTTCGACTTGCGCACGAGCCACTTATCCCTTCTACGAACTTATCGGCCTTCTTCATGCTGGTAGGCTCCTCATCATCAATGAGTAACCGTCGTTCGATTCACTTACGAAATCCATATCTCGGGAATATTGCGTGTTCTGCGGATCTACGAAGATGTGGTGTATTCTGATAGGTCGAGTTTGCTCATCACTATGAGTTGTCAATTTGTTGTGCTTCACGTATCTCATGATATCTTTGAGTCTCTCGAACCTCCTTAAGCTCAGCGACACTCCCACTTGTTTTCTTGAGAGAAACTCTTTCTCTAGAAACACGCGGCGTGCCTTGAAACAAACACCTTTTGTTCCGGGATGATAGAATTAGTAACCCCTTGTTTCCTTAGGGTATCGATAAATAGACATTTATCGGACTTAGCATCGAATTTATGCGATATAGTGCCTTCATGCGAGACAACCCGTATCTTGAGTAAGATACATGAGGTTTCTTACTATTCCGTATCTCGTATGGAGTAGTTGAGACTACCTTAGTAGGCGTTACATTTAACAGTAAACAAGTATGCGAAGTCATAGCCCAAAGGACTTGGGAAGAGTCGCGTGATTCATC
The DNA here is from genome assembly GCA_025175895.1 of Wurfbainia villosa. Lineage (NCBI taxonomy): Eukaryota > Viridiplantae > Streptophyta > Magnoliopsida > Zingiberales > Zingiberaceae > Wurfbainia > Wurfbainia villosa. Next base: position 112,414,704 of record CM045988.1, read on the forward strand.
GTTGACTGACCGTATCCAAAGTCGATTCGCCTCTCGGATACACCCGTTATCTTTATGGTGTATATGGCGAGTCCATTGAGACAATATACCATTGTCCCTTAGGTAATCGAAACTCGACTCAGTATTCACCACCTCGATCCGTCGAGTATTTTAATACTCTTGTCGTATTGTTTCTCTGCCGTTCTGAATTCTTTGAACCTTTGAAAGGCTTCAGACTTGTGTTTCATCGAGCACGTACCGAGTAGTGATCGTGGTGAAGGTAATGAAATTATAGCCTCTAAAAGCTTGAGTTGACATAGGTCGCATACATCGGTATGTACTAGACCTAAGTAACTCTCACTCGTTCACCTTTTCGGTAAAAGGTAACTTAGTCATCTTGCCTTTTAAGCGTGATTCACATGTATCGTATGAATCGATTGACGATTCGAGAATTCGCATCGGTGTAATTCGGACATGCGTTCTTGCTTACGTGGCGAGCGACAATGCCGCGTAGAGTCTAATTGATTGCCCTTTCGAGCAGCGTGTTGCTCGCCGATATTGAAAATGTCATTTGGATCGTCAGCGTATAAACACCATTGCTTAAAGTTCGGACCATAAAGAACTCCGTTCGAATTTATGTAACAACAATTGTTACTAAAAGTCGAATGGTACTCGTTTTATTTAAACAAGAAATAGAAATGATATTCTTTATCAACGAAGGAACATAAAGCAATTGTCGATTCTAAGACAAGTCTGCGAGGAGTTTAACAAATACGTTAGATGTGAGTCACGGACCTTTGCTCCGTTCCCAACACGTAAATTTGGCTCTCCTTGGCGAGTCTTCTTACATTCCTTAGCCCCATGTATGCATTACATATATGTGAGCCACACCGATATCGATACCCAGTGTTTGAGGAAATAGAATGATAATCGATATGAAGATATCTGAAGAAGATGGGGCGTCAGATGCCTTATTCTTCTTCACTGACTCAAGATAAATCTTGTACTTTCTTATGAATGGCTCTCCTTGCCATAATGATGGCAAGTTTCCTTTGTGCTAGTTACCTTCTTAGCCCTTCTCTTCTTTCCCTTCTGTTGTTCCTTTGGACTTCCTCTTAGAACCTTTCTTGAGGAATCGACTAAACATTGTCCCCTGCTCATGCTTCCCGGAAGACTCCGCGGTCTTGACGTGTTGGCGATACCAGATGAACCTTCTTGCATCTCCGAGGTGAAGAGGAGCTTGGAGACTTGAACCTTCGAATCTCTTGCTCATCAACGACTCGTAAAGATGAAGAACTACGATATGAGCGTCCGTATGCTGCTTTGCTTTCGTAGCTTAGGTTCCATCGCGGCTAACGTGATCTGACTTATGGATTGAGAATCGATCGCGTGTTTACGATAGACCAAATTGGTCGGAGTTGCATCGTCACTAGGATGGGCGGGAAGAGGCGCCGAGGACATCGCTAGCTTTTCGCGAGAACGATTCTCGAGTTCTAAGTCGATCCGAAGTTCGACCCGGTCGATTTATTTGAATCGAAATGGAGCAGAATTGAGACATCGTGATCGATCTTAGAAATACAAAGCGGCGTATATGAGAAGATGATTTTAAAAATGCATCGATATATATTTATAAATCTCATTCGTTTTGATTTGAAAAACCCCAAAATCAGCCGGAGATCGTAGGTCCGTCTCGAATGGTGATATCCATCGTAGATATGAATAACCTTGGAAGAGTCGACAAGTCATTCGTAACTACGGAGGTAGTATCGATTATCTGGGTGCATATCGCGTATATCTATCGCGATGTCTTTATCGACTAATTGAATGTTCACATCGTCGGGTTGTTAACACATTAACAAGTATCATCGTATCTGGCACAACTTCACGCCTCCCTTTACATGACCTTGGAAGAGTCAATGGCCCGATGCTCGAGTTAAAAGCCGACCCGTTAATCGAGAAATAGTTTTAATATGGTTAGCGCGTTGACGATTAGCCCAGTCTTGGAGAGAGTCCAATGACGCTAACGATTGACCTCGACTCTTACCGTATTAGTATTAAACTATTCCATGGTTTGAACATGTTGGGTTGGCCGGGCTTGGAAAGTCAGCAACCCAAACAAGCGGAACTACAGTTACAACCATATTAATGGAAGGTGTAGGCTTTAATATTGTTTAAGGGTTTTATGTCTCATCCTCTTTGCATGCAAATAACTATTATCTACGTGGCATGAGCATACATGGCATACATCTACATGTCGCGACGCATGGCGTAATGTTATGCATCTAATGCAATTACATGGCATCTGATTATGTATATGTATATAATTTCCTTATGTCATAACTATTTATGGAAATAAAATATGTTTAAGATTTGATTCTCCAAATCAAATCATAATTAAATTAGCAAACAAATTTCCAAATCTAATCACATATTTTATTCATGGAATTATTTGATTAAGGAAAATCTATTTAGGAAACCAATTTCCTAAATCATTAAAACTACTTGTGGAAATAAAATATTTTAATATTTGATTTCCCAAATCAAATCATGATTAAATTAGGAAACAAATTTCCAGAATCTAATCAAATATTTTATTTATGGAAAATATCAATTTCCATAAATACTTCGACTTTCCAAAAGTGGAAGATTTAATAAATCTTTAGACTTTCCAAAATTGAAAAATTTCCATAAATACTTACAAATTTCCAAAATTAGAAAATTTCGAAATAACATTATGACTATCGCTGAAACCATTTCACGATTATGTGAAACACAACTGAGCTCTGATACCTTTGTTGGGTTTTTACCATGGCGTGTGTGTGTTCGATCGCGTTTAGTAAACATGAGCACAGTAGAAAGCAATAAAAATAATAAATCTACATTTATTACAACACACACACACCGCATGCATATTACAACAAGTGTAGACATAAGTAAATTTAAATTTGCGATAAAGGAAATTTAACTATGTTATACCTTTCGTATCGTGTAGCGAGCACGGCATCAGCGGAGCGATCCTTGCTAGAATCGTCTCTGTCCGTATCCGCGCCCGAGTATCCTCGGGATGACCGCTAAGCCACGAGCCGTCTTCGTGCGGGTTACTAGCCTCGTGTTGAAGGCGGCGTGATCGAGAGATGATCGCGATCGAATCGAAATTCGGATCTAGGCGAGTCCTCGAAACTCGCTTCTCGGAGGTATTCGTCAGCCGATTGTGAATCGCCGTCCTCCACCTCAGAGGATTATCGAGATCGAATCCCGGTAAGTTAGCCCGCTGTCGGGCTCTAACCGTCGTCAAGCGGCTCTCAGGCGAGAGGAGAACAAGCTGTCGAAAATTGGACAGCTTTGGTGGAAAGATATAAGGCGCCGCCCTGAGGAAGTCAAGTGCTCACCTTTTCACGAGCTAGGAAGATCACGGAGGAGTCATGGGAGGATCACCATGAAGCTTGGGCCGTGAGGTGGGCCGGCCGGATGAAGTTGGCGTCGAGAACTCGAGGAGAGGAGGTGGCGTGACTAGGTTTAGGGCTTTTGGATTAGGGCTTAATTATCCCTTAAGCCCTCTTTTATAGAACTAATTCTCTTAATGGTTATTGGATCATAACCATTAGGCCCGTTAACCCTCCGTTAAGATAAGTTAAAATAAACCGTGATGGTTTATTTTAAGTTAAAAGCGAACGAACCAACTTTTGGTTCGTTCGTTTAAAATAAACCAAACCCTTTGGTTTATTCTCCTCCATTGGATTAGAACCAAACCATTTTGGTCCATCCATTATGTCTTCATAAGACACGGCCCATCCACGCTTCCATTGCGACTGAAACGATTTCATGCTCGCTCTATGTTTGATCGACCAAACTTAGTTTCTCTCGATGCGAGAATCTCGTTCTCGGCTCGTTTAAATCCTTTGGATTACGCTCGTTGTGCGTGTGACCAAATAGGTTCTCGGTTTATGTTGGCCGTCTATAATTAACCATTAATTATAGAACGATCATGAGTGGCACCTAGTAGTACATCATGATCCCCAATTAACCGAAAAGATCAACGGTTGATCCAGAACTATTTCTGAAACCCTTCAGCAGCTCGAATCAATCGTGCCCCGTTCCCTTCACTCATCTTATACCCACTTGGTTCAGGACATGGTCTATAGTGTCAGTCCCCACTAGGCTGACTACGTCACACCTAGCAATATCGTTCCTCGTCCTACGGATTCTAGTTCTTTGCGTATATCGAAGAGTACCTTACTCTAAACATGTAATGCTTTAGCCAAAGACTTTAGTAACAATCCGACGAGAGGCCATGGGTATACATCTCCTCGCAAGGAGTGGTGAATCCTTTATAGGCTATTCAAACACCTTCGATCGCCCGACTTATACCCGATCGTCCGGGTCCGTCTCCTTAGAGATGTTTGCTTAAGATGTCAGCGTAAGTCTCCGTGATCGAGATGACTTGAATCTGTAGTCGAAAGGAACATCGCAAAGCCACGAGAACCGTTGGCGTATATCTATATGCGAGAACCGTATGAAGTCTTACGGTGGTCACTCGATGAACTAGTTACCATAACTAGCGTCCACGATTAACTCGGACATCACGATGTCTCGGTAGTGAGAATCGGTGCTTGGATACACGAGGAGTATACCTCGTGCTAGTCTCGTGAATTGATGGTGTCGAATCCGTGATTCATCGACTAGGGATAATTCCGATCATCACGATTCTGCGTAGAGATACTCGCTAGTTGTGATCGATCGTAAATTCTCTCATCTTGTGAATCGTATTATGGTGGACGTTGATGAAATGAGTTTAAGATCCGATCGAATCATGAAACATGTATACTCGAATAGTGAATCTTCGTTTATCGTATAAATGGTTAAATCGTAAAGCGATTGCCTTAGGGGCGTCTCTCGTATATTCTTGCAAGGATCCGCCCATTACCACCTGCCTCGCATCGCTACCCGTGGCGGACCAGCGGAACTCGGAGCTCTGCGCACCCTCGATGTACCACTAACCCGTGAGTAGCGGCGTGTGCGGATCGTATGGCAGGCTGCGGGCTCGACTCTGAAAGGAACTCGTCCGGCCGACGTCTGATCATGCAGATGGTGCGTGATACTAAAGCGTATAACACTGACGAAATATGTATCCAGAATAATATGCGACAACAAATGGAGTGCATGCTCGAGACTAAGTAAAGCAGGAAAGGTATAACTAAAAAGCATTGGTCGTGTATCAGTAAACGGTGACATACGTACATGGATAAATATAAAAATTATTGCAGGTATAACCAACTAAGCGTATCGATATGACCTTATCTAAAGATAAAGTCGAAATATCCGCTTCTTTATGAAGAATACCAAGTGTCTCTATGCTCGTGGACTGTCTCGTGATCGAAACACTGCGTAAAAGCAGAACCGTTGTTAAATCTTGTGATCGATCCGCGTCGAGGCGAATCTAAGCCGATTTCGTAAACCAACGATTAACTCGAATCGACTCCCAATTTCATTTGATTAGAGATCTAACCCGTTCGCGACCATCGCTATTTACAACCATTAATTCTCACCGCCTGATCGTCACGGCGTTCATCTAATTTAATTGTCAAGCTTTTTAAATTTTTATTTAATTTGTTTTTTTTCGATATATTACAAGAAGGGTTCCAGTCGAGTGCTCGCGCCAACACTCGACTAATGTGATGATCGATCGGTGATGGGTGATCGTTGGAACTTGGTAGCGTGGATCAGTCGTTGTGAGACAAGCGACTATAGTACCGATCATTGATGGTCGCGTCGGTCGGTGATGAATCATCTTGATGCATGTTATAAATAGAGCTCAAGAGGGAGGATTTCGTCAAGACTTTTGTGAAGCTTTTGGAGGGGAATCGCTGCTGCATTCCAGACTTTCAATAGTCATCTAAAGCAAGCAACAAGCAAAGGCTTCAAAGCAAGCATTGTAAAGTGTTCTTTACGTGTATTTTGTATTTGTCTTTGTATTGCTTGTATTCATATTACTTAGTGTAATTACTTGTGAGAGATTTCTCCACCTCCGATGTATTGTCGAGAAGGAGTGGTTTAGTTAGTGTCGTGCGCATAACTAGAGCTCGGTGAGCTCGCCCGTGGAGTAGGAACCATTCGGTTCCGAATCACGTATATCTTGTGTCTTGTGTGTGATTGTTATTGTTGTTATTTCTATTGTTATTCCGCTGCATATATTAACGACAATTGTAGACAAGCACGCAATAACGAACGAATTCTACCATACGACGATTGAGAGTTATTCACCCCCCTCTAGCCGGCCAACATCGACCCTACAACCTCTTCATAGGGATTATTAGGACATCCTCGTATCTAATAGTCTATCTTAACATAAGAGCCAAAGTAGAAAAAAAAGAAGCTAAATTTACAACCCAGCATTACCTATGAAAATCCCTGTTACTTCAAGTTAACAAATTTTCCCTACAAATAATGAACACAAGTATTTGCATATACATTTGCTTGGGTTTTTTCCTTTTCAGTTTCATGCAAGACACAACTTAAACCACAAAGTAGGAACTACTAAAGCCTAAAAACCCCTAGATGGCAGTCATTTCCTATTGAACAACTCAAAGTGCAATAGTGTATTCTTATAATGCGATTGACCAAACGAGAAAATCAACTATTATCTTGGTCTTCTGCATTTAGCACTAGGTCAATTCTCCATCATGTGACATTTTACAATCTAATTGTAAACAACCAATTTCTCAAGCTCTAAAAGAATGCATATATATATATATATATATACACATGAGAAAACAAGTGACCATTATGAAGAGTTGCATCTAAAAGTGAAGCTCTATTATGCTGCTAATTTTGTCTATGTATTCATTTGAATATAATTAGCACAGTGTCATACTTGTTAGTACATGCTAATATAAAGATCAAAAGTACTACAAAATACAAATCTCTACTTCGACAAGGTTCATTCTAGCACCACCCTTTTGTACAGAAACTTACATAACCAGCAAGTTCTTTTACCAATCATATCTTCTTTACCTAAAGCCAACCAAACATTATTTTTAATAAATATGTGATTAACTAAGTTTAGCAAAGAGTCAATATAAAAACAAAAAAAATACAAATTTATAAAGTACCTAGTGGCTCACCTTGTAAATCATGACTAAGTATATGCAACTGCCATATCAGTGTCTAATTCATTTTTGTATTCCACACATGACAAACAATGAAATTTCTTCTAGTTATATTATAACCCAAGAGCTTGCATTAAAATAAACTTTCTCTGAAAAAATCATCTCTCATAAAGCTCAAATACTAAGATGTATAATGATCAAAGAATCAGGAATTACCTGCATGACTATAATTTATAAGGAAGTATAATAAAAAAAAAGACCTTGCATACTAACTTAGTAATGCTAATAAAGATTTTCCAGTTGAACAAAGAGTGTGGTGTAAAAAATTTAATCAAGCAAGTAAATAGCCATGCCAAACATATCCAGACATATCTACGGTTGACGACATACAGTTGGTAAATAAGTCAAAGTCATCGTGGCTTAGTGCGCCACACTTACAAATATATAAATACATGAGGAAAAAAATCAAAGTCAAGTTAAGTCATCCTTCAAAAATTACTAAAGAAATTTATCTTAAACATTAATCATCATGCAGAATATATAATTGATCAATTGGAATAATCATATTAATCCTAATTATTTTGGACATGGGGACTTAAAAGTAAAGAGTGAATTCTTTACTTAGTTTGAGCTTTATCTCATACCTTCCAATTTTGATGTCTAATGCCAGCTGCAGAATTTTCTTGTTTCTTTCTCACACCATGAGCATAAAACACTTTAGGTATTATATCTTTACGACCTTGCATATTCAATTATCAATGCGACCTCTCAAGCATTTGATGAGCCTCTGATAGAACAGGATGCAAGATCTCCTCTCCATTTTGTGGTATATCCATGGCTGCAGCTTGAACTTTATCAAATTATTTTAACCGGTCTGCCTTGTCCTTCATCGTAGGCCTTTCTTCTCCCTTCACACTCAGACATTGCACCACGAGTTCTCCAATCCTTTCAATAAGCTAATCATCTCCTTCACTTGTCGTTTGATTGTTTAAGGTTTCCTCAAGTCGACCCTCCATGGCCAAAATGAAACTAGATGCGAGACTCATTTCTTCTCCATATTCTTCAAAATAAATTGCATTCTTTATGTTTCAGTAATTCAACAAGCACTACAGCAAAGCTATGAATGCCATTTTTTAGATAACAATTGCATGTTTGAAGCAGCTCGGGTCTAAGTAACCAACTGATCTTCATCCTTGGAAATCAGCCTTGAAGCCCTGAAATCAGAAACTTTTGCATTGTAATTTTCATGCTTGCAAGACTTCATATCTCCATGAAAGACTGGAGGTGAAGCCGAAGAGTGTAAGTATGCAAGAGCATCAGCAGAATCAGCAGCAGCATTTTAAGTGCACATCCAAAAGGGCTTTATCTATGTTCTCGCCGAGGATTAGATCGAACAAGTTACTATATATTAAGGACAAACTCAAAGACCAGCATGTGAACCAAATAACAACCCAGAAGCTTAAGAGCTTGGCTGTGTCTATGGATGGCTTGGGAAAGAATAAGCATTTCTTTTCCAAATTCTTTCTTTTGTCTCTCATTTATAAACTCTGGCTTCAATATGGCAAAAAACTGACCGTCTCTCATAATCTCCTTTGTAAGCAGTTCCAGCCAAGGATTCTGTTCTTGCCAAATCTATTTGCTGCCCTTGTTTAATTCTTCTTTTCTAAAGATCCTAAATGCAAGACTTTGTTGTCTCATCTCTTCTGGTAATTGAATGCCTCTATGTTCACTGAAATATCTTCTCCTCGACTGGATAACCTTTCTTCTCTAATGTCACTGCTAGGATTATCACTGAAGAAGGGGCCACACTTGGGTGGAAGAAATTTGATAGGTCCAGGGACAAATTTGCTCACACCAAACCAATTTATTTTGAGATTCAAATGAGAAAGAAAGTAAAAATGATTTTAAAAAACTGGACATTGCTTTTACAAAGATATATAACAAGAAATAACCTTAAGCAGAATTTAACATTCAAGAGCGACTTGAGTGATGATAATTCCACACAATACTCACATGAAACCGAATTGTTTAGAAAACCAGGTAATAAACACAAATGCAAAGACTAGGAACTAAAAACACACACAAACAGACATAAGAGGGTTCAAAAACTGAGCAAACAAACACACAAACAAGATAGAAAATACCGCTTGAGCCCACATCTCTTGCTTGATGTTATAGCTAGTCTTGAATGTTGCTCCATCTAGTGGATCTGTTTTGTATATTGAAAGCAGTGTAGGAATCGATATGGTTAATGTTTGATAACTCACTGAGCAAGCTCTAGGTTTCATCAGCAATTTGATGGACTTCGATTGATTGTTGCATATGAGTTCTCATTTGGCTTAGCTTCTTGTCCACTTCTCTAGGTCGGCCCTCGGCCTCGTGCGACCGCTGCCTAGCACGGACGCTGCCTTGGCCTCGCACGACCACTACCTCGCGCGGTGACACCTTTGCACGACCGCAGCAGAGCCTCACGCGACCGCGATCGCTACCGTGGCCTCGCACGACCGCGACCCGCGGCCTCGCGCGACTGAGGGCGCGGCCATGGCCTCGTTCGACCGAGCAGGCGAGAGAGAGGACAGGGGAGAAGGAAGAGGGGGAGAAGCGATGGAGAGATCGGAGAGGGCGCGCGAGAACTGGAGAGAAAAATTAGGGGAAAAAATATATTTGGAGATTGAATGTGGTCTAAACTAAATTAAATTTTAATGTCGTTTTAAATTCGCTCTCTAAATTAAAAATCAATTTCAATTTTATTTCTAATTAAATATCGAATTCAAATCAATTTTTAATTTAGATATCAAAATTAAAAATCAAATATATTTCGATCTTTAATTTGATCTCTGAAATAAATTTTTCAGTGTTTTTTAATTTTTTTATATGTAAAATCACTTTAGTTAATAGCATGCTACTTTGATCTTCACAACACTCTTCAATTTAATATCAGATATCTAGACTTTTAGATAAATATATTTTATGTAAAAAATTAGAATCGTCAACTTAGTGACTTTCGCCGGTCTATCCCATGAGTATTGTGAGAGAGATAAATTGAGGGACCTTTAAATCTTAACTTATCGATCAAAGACAGTGGAGAGTCATCTGAGTCCAATGAAAGATTTTAAATCTTGTTTTTGATCTACTATTCTTAGTTTTACAATTCTTATGAACTAAATAAATTTATGTCTCCTTTCTATATGTTTGTATCGTTAATTTCTTCGCTAACTTTTTTTCTCTTGTAAGATCTAAGCTAAAGCTTTTTGTTAGCCTAAAAGGATGATTCTTCTTTTCCTTTAGGAAACTTAATCTACATGTGTCAATTGTTGACCTAAATAGGAAATTATAATATAAATAATTTGGAACATGAACAAAAAAACACTTAATTTGTGATCTTGATTTAACTAAAATTTGAATATTCACAAACACATATTAATTAAGTTGGAATATAAAAAACACATACATATTAAATATACCCTCAAACCTCACATATTGATAATGAAAAAAGTAATAAGGAAACAAATTTTGATCAATATTCAGTGTTATAAATAAGATTCAATCCACATAACTATTCACCATATATAAATATTTGGTTTAGAAATAATATTTTAGAAGTTATTAATCACGTTTCCATTGTCTTTGGTCTAGCTATAATCAGGGTCGTACCTAATGTAAGGTCAAAGAGGCGATCACCTCAGGCCCATTTTTAAAATAGGTTAAATGTCTCTTTAAAAGGGTCCAAAAAAAAATATAAAGGGTCCAAAAATAATTCATCAATATATTTTTTAAAATTCGCTTCGGACCCTTTAAATTTTAAGTACGGCTCTGGCTATAATGTGGAACTCAATTAAGTTTTAATGAAGTCTTAATTGAATATCAAAACATATAATACAAATCTTGAAAAACACATTTAGGTTTTAATATAACACAAGGTGGATAAATTTTTTTTATTATTCAACTTAAGTTTTAATCGAAATATTACTCAGGCGAATCAAGGTTTAAAGGCATTTTTTAAAAAAAAAAGAGGAGGACTTGAACAGATAAGTTATGAAAAAAGGACTCTTTCTTTCTAGGAAAAAAAAATAAAAAAAAGGCTTTTTATCTGATCCATTAAAAATTTTATTTTAATATAAATCATTCATCTTTGTAGATATACTTGTGTGATCTAGAAGTTACAAAAATAATTTGCGAATTAGCTTGTGTTTAAATATTGATGATTTTGGTCACTGAATTTGCACATTCTCATAGCATAGCATGACATAAAAAAAAAAGAAAAAGTATTCTCATTTTGATGAAAAAATCCACTAGAAACTAATTTGCAAATGACCTTATGAGAGGCTCTTGCCAAGTCAACGTTGATTTTAAAGTGACAAGTTAATTTACAAATCAATTTGTGGTCCAAAATTTAATAATTCATTTTCTAAAAGGGTTCAAAAATTAATCCATCATTATTAGAAGGGCTCAAAAATTAATCTAGTATTTTTAGAAGGGTTTAAAAAATTAGTTCAAAAATAGTACATTGTAAGAATGCTTTGAAATTTAATTTAGACCATCAAAATTTCAAGTACAACATGCACTTTTGAGCTGGTAAACAATCCTACTATGGCAATTTACCAAACACAGTTGCTAAAGTTTCGAAATGCCCAAAACGCGTAGCATGGTTTCAGATTTACCAAATCGCGCACCTAATTCCACTTTTACCCCTCCCGTCAAACAGATCTGCAATTTAATGATGAGAGAGAATTTTCATGCATCCGAGCCCTCTGGAAATTAGAACCATCTAAACATAGTCTTTGGGAATTGAATCAGCACCTTTACCCTATCGATTTCTAATTTATAGCGGTCTGATTTCTGAAATATTACTGTGAATACCTAATAAAACCTCGAATATCAGAAATTTTGGTACGGATACACGAGAGGACACTACTCGAAACTTAATGGACTTGGATTGGATCGAAAAGAAGTGAATAAGACCATCAATGGGTTTTGGCCAAGAAACCCATTGATGGACTTAGAATCAATTTCGAAATCTTGACATAGACTGAAAGATCTTACAACATGAATTTTTGATATGTCGAGAAAACTTAATTTTAATCCTCCTATCTCCCAATTTTAACTTGTGTCGAAAAAAAATGGTACTGAAAATTAAGAAATTGATGGAAGATAGTGATAGTGGTCTTTGGAATTGCGATTCGGCATCAGCGATGTCTTTGGAATTAGAATTTTCGGCACCATTTGTGTCTTTGGGATTGGAATTCCTAGCACCACAGTGGTGTTGAGGATTCCGACACCATTGTGGTCTTGAATTCCAATCGGCACTGCGATGGTCTTCGAAATTCGAATCCCAAAGCGATTCTGGAAATTTCAATTCCAGCACCACAGTGGTGTTGGAATTGTAAATTTCAGCACCACGATAGAAAATCCACTACTCATCCTTTATGATCGAAATTTCAGCACGGCACAATTTTGTCTAAAGTCTCAGAAAAGGAATCAGCAAAAAGGGAGCATGAACAAAACTAGGCAGCAACTACTCATCCCTTATGATTGAAATAAGCACGACCACATGTTGAATGGCAAAAACATGAACCCAGTACTGAGCAACTAGATGAAGTGATGTTTGATACTCCACGTAGTTCTTTGTTCATTTTCTTTAGCTTATGTATCCGCAAGGGCTAAAGGTACCAACAAAAGCAAAAAAAAAAAGAGGGAGAAAATATAGTGACAAGAAAGAGGAAGTAACTTTCCTCAAAAAGGCTTAATTTATTGACATTGTTTAAATGATCAGCTGTGCATTATGTTCCTGCTATCCTATTCTTTGAATGATTTCATGCTTGCACTCTGGATTGTGTTTTTCTGGAAATTCCAATTCCGACTCGGCCTCGTACTTAAAATTTATCTTTATGAAGTGGTTTTCATCTATTGTTTGAGTGTACTGATTATATTTAAAACAGATTCTTGTTGTTATGTGAAACCCTGCGTCCATCGCATGCAGTGGATTTTTTATCGTGGTGCTGAAATTTACAATTCCAAGATCGTAGTCGAATTGGAATTTCGGCATCGCGTGATCTTTGGGATTGGAATTCCCGGCACCCATAATGGTGTTGGAATCCTGCAACACCATTGTGGTCTTTGAATTCCAATCGACACCATAATCTTTGGAAATTCTAATTCGAACTATGATCTTTGGAATTGCGAATTCCAGCACCACTATCACTATCTTCCATCAATTTCTTAATTTTCAGTACCATTTTTTTTCGACACAAGTTAAAATTGGGAGATAGGAGGATTAAAATTAAGTTTTCTCGACATATCAAAAATTCATGTTGTAAGATCTTTCAGTCTATGTCAAGATTTCGAAATTTGGACTTCTCTAAGTCCATCAATGGGTTTTTAAAACCCATCGGTCTTATTCACTTTTTCGATCCAATCCAAGTCCATTAAGTCGAGTAGTGTCCTCCGTATCCGCCAAAATTTCTGATATTCGAGGTTTTATTAGGTATTCACAGTAATATTTCAGAAATCAGACCGATATAAATTAGAAATCAGATAAAAAAAAAAGGTGGTGCTGGGATTTGAATTCCCAGCACCATGTTTAGATGGTTCGGAATTTCCAGTAGTGGCTCGGATCATTAAATTGCAGATCTGTTTGACGGGAGGGGTAAAAGTGGAATTAGATGCGCGATTTGGTAAATCTGAAACTATGCTACGCGTTTTGGGCATTTCGAAACTTTAGCAACTGTATTTGATAAATTGCCGATCCTACTATGATACATCATGAACTTTTTTTTTCTAAAATTTTATTTCAATAGGGAATTCAACGGCAAGTTGATTTATGAATTAACTTGTGAGGGTTATATATTGTCTATGTCAATTTTAAATACACAAGATGATTTGTAAATTAACTTGCAATCTAACAATTTACAATTTTAACAACCTTTTGATATGATCATAAGAAAATAGTTTTCTAAAGAAATTTACTTGAATGGAAAAATATCTGTAAGGTGATTTGTAGATTAACTTGTGTTTAAAAATTATTTATTTTGAACTTGGAGGCATCCATACTACGTGGCTTATTATAATTTTTTTTCATAGAAAAATCAACCATAAACTAATTTATAGATCATTCTACACTAATTGACTAATTTTGAAGAGTTGGCTAGTGAATGATCATTGTTGAGAGTATTTGAAAATATAATCAAAGTTCCATATTGATAATATATGAAAAAAATTATGTGCTTATAAGATGAAAAGATATTTTCATTAATATAAGATTTTTTTGGGTATAATTCAAAAATAAAATCATATGAGTTTAGACCCAAAGTGAACAATATCATATTATTATAGAGATAGGTGAATCTTATTTGCACTTACAATTGGTATCAGAATCATGATCTATATCAAGCTATGCACCTCGAATGAAGGAATTTGGGCTCTCATGTATGGATCAAGAGAACCAGACACTATACAAAAAATCCAGTTGGATCAGAAGGATTAAACAATTGACAGGAAGTCCAGTTGGATCAGAAGGAACGGACAATTGATAGAAAGTTCAGCTGGATCAGGAAAATCAGATAGTTGACAGTAAAACCTAGTGGATTAAGGATCATACATCAAGCAGAGGAAGTCTTTTGACGACGAATAAACTTGAGGGAGGACCAATGTGGTTCATTGGTATGAAACTTTTTGGATATAACTCAAAAATAAAATCATACAACCTTAGATTTAAAATGGATAATATTATATCATTACGAAGATATATGAATCTTATTTACATTAACGAAGTTTATAGACACTTAATAAAAAAAATCAAAAAAGTTCATTTTATGGGAAATTCCACTTGCAAGGTTGGTATGTAAATCACTTCCATTGTGCTCCAATTTTAAAGCTTGTAAATTAGATTGTGACTTGCAAGTGATATATTAAGAAATAGTTTTCCCAAAATAAATTCTATTTTGATGTGAAAATCCATCAAAAATAAGGATATAATTTCATCAATATAATTAATTTTTCAATCGATTTTCAAATTATTTTCATATCAACATTACGCTTAAGAATTATAAAAAAATACAATTTTATTTGAATAATCTTTTTTGGTTTAATTTAAATTTGTCGAACATCAAACATAAAAAAGACTTACTTGTATATATTTTTTATATTGATTTTTTTTTTTACAAATCAACCTTCCCTCATAATTATAAGCACAATAAAAAATAATAAAAGAAAAATTATACCGACAATCTAAAAGAGTAGAATGATGATGTTAAATACTGAAATTTAAAATACTAAATTTAATGGCCAAAAATGTAAACGGAATCCGTACGAGATTATTACGGGGATAAAATAAATAGACTTTGGTAGAGTCTATTTAAGGGGGTTAATCGATGACATTAACCTAAAGTTTAAACAACTAAACCTAGGTTTCTCTCTTAATATTTTTCCCCCGCCGCACCCTTTTCTTTTCATTCCCAAATCTAGCTGTCGTTCCCGAATTTCCCGAGCCCTTCTCCACCCCCCCCCCCCCCGCCGCGCCGCAGAGCCTCCTTTTACCCTCGCTCCCGAAGCCATCGCCTTCTTCTCCCCGCGCCTCGCCCTCTTCCTCTTCCCCGCGTGCGCGCCTGCTGCCCTCGTCGTTGCCCCTTTCATCGTCGCGGTCGGCAGCCCGACGCCGCCACACCAGATCTTACCGACGCCTCTCCTCCGCACGCGCCGGCCTCCCACGGAACCGTCGCCGTTCAGTCCCCCTCGATGCACCGGCTTTCTTTCATCGCACAAGCACATCGCCGTCGTCATTATCGCGGTGCACCAGACCTTTCTTCTTCTTCTTCCTCAGACTGCGACCACGAGCCGTCAGCTTCTTTTTCCCTAGTGCGCTGCACCGGATGCATTGGAGCTAGGTAAGGGGTCGACTTGTGTTTTGTCTAACCCCTGTAGTATTTTTCAGCGATTTAACAGTGGATTTGGGTGTGGGCAGTGATTTAGGGTAGTCGTAGCTTTCCTGTGTTATACGGAGTCATGACCTCGTAGGAGCGATCAGACAAGTGTACTAAGTTGGGATTTAGGGCAGCAGCTTGGAGCGTGCGCCGGCAGTGTTCCGTTCTGTACTGTTAAGGAGTGGTGAGTCTCAATCGGAGCAAGGTAAGGGTTTACTTTTGTCTTAATTTGGATAGAATTTTTAGGGTTGTTGTGGATCATATTTATTGGTTGAGTTCGGTGTGGGATGGATTTACTTTGGGTGTTGTACAGGTGTAATTGGGAGTTGTGAGGGTTGTGAAAGGGTTAGATAAATTAGTGAAATTGGAAGTTGATTTGGGTTAATTGGTTATGTAAGAAATCGATTAAGTATTCGATCTGTCGGTGAATTGCATTTTGGGCTTAACAATAGTTATGTTGTATGCAGGTTTCGGTCATGAGGCAGGTTCACGGTCGTGACGATTTGGTTCTTTTGCGGACATTTTATCAAGCGAGTATTTTGACTTATCTTTTAGATATAGTCAAGTTGATATGCTAGTTAGGATAGCTTGCAATAATTTTCATGTTTATATGCCTAGTATGTGTTTGTGCCTACTTGATACATGCATTTGATCGGTTATGATTATATCTTCCCTATTTTACTTGGATCATAGTTACTTAGATCATAGATATGTACTTATTGATTGTGCATATTATTCGGATATGTATTTTTAGTTGGATTTACATACTTTAATATCATGCACCATCTTGCATGATTGCATGCTAGCTGGACGGGGTTCCTTTATAGTTGAGCCCGCAGCCAGTTATATGACCTACACACACTGCCACTCATGGGTTAGTGGTACATCAGGAGGGTGTGTGCAGTTGCTCTGTCAGGCTCCGTTGGTCCACTTATGGGTAGCGATGAGACAGTGTGGTAGCGGGCATGGATCCCTCCTCTGGTCTATGACACCGGGAGATGAGAGCTTAACTCCCCCACTCTGTTTGGGGCAGGAGGATAGGTGTACTCCGACAGTATCCTGTCCACTCGGGCACTCAGGAGCAGTGATGGCAGAGTGCATAGTTGTCATAGCCCTACCCACTCGGCTTCACCATCGCGTGTGAGGCAGCTGACTGGCGTCAGGGGTGACCATGTCATTTGTACAACATGCATTTTACATGGATAGCATTTGTATTGTGTTTGCTGCATTTTTATTGATGCCTTGGATGTTGCATATGATTGTCATGCATACATGATTCATATTTGTATATGGTGATGACTTTATCTCTTATAGTATGACACATGCTCCTATATCAGGGTAGGAGATTCAGGTAAGTACAGTCCTTTTATATTTCTTTCTTGCATACCCTATATGTGAGACTGTACTGACATGATTCTTATTGTTAGCTATATCTTACTTTGCATATCGACTATATCTGCTGAGTTCTTTGAACTTACCCCGTTGATTTACATATATTTCAGGTGGAAACTGTCAGGAGAGTCCAGCTGCCAATCCCCCTCGTCGAATTGGTCTTATTTTGTCTTATGGTTTCGGTTTTTGACTAGAAGACATGTTTAGGGTTTGTGTACTCGTTGATTTTTGGTGTCCTTATGGACCTTTATTCGGATTTTATTTCGATTGGTTTTGGTTGGGTATTCCTGCCCAGTTGGTAGAAGGGGTAAGTCTGGTTGTTGTAGACTGTTTACCATTTACTTTGATTGTTGGCCTGAGGCCTTATTACCTGCGTGGGTTATTTGGATTCTGGTCGTGTTGACCGATGTATAGTGGTCGTGTAGGTCTTGTATGAAAAATTGGTATTGTTACCCGTACAGGGGAGATGTTGCCGGATTTTTGTCTGGCGGGGACTTCCCCGGGGAGTGACAATTTATTTGGTATCAGAGTGTAGGTTCCGAGTTCCTTAGGGTCTTTGGGTTTCGGAGTTTGCCACGTTAGGCAGGTTAACTAGGGTATTTTCGGAGTTGTACGAATTTTCGACGATTTTTATGTTTCAGAAATTCGAGGTATTATTGACGAGGTCAATTTGGGAATTTGGCGGCAACAGGACATCTCCAGACAGCTAACAGGTAAATAAATTCTAGAAAATTTTCTAGATTTAGTACATATTTGTATTGGTTATATTTGTTACGCGGTTTACTTAGGTGGTATCATGTTTTGTATAGTATTGTTTTAACCTGATATCTGTTAGACTGTTAGATTTTTAGGTTGCTGGTTTATCGTTAGCATATGGTTATTAATTGCTATTACTGCTATACGTAACTAGTTATCAAGGTGATATAAATGATTAGATATTATTGGTAGATATTTACCTCTTACTTTTTAGACTAGTATTAGGATTGGACTAGTATTGGGATTAGACTAGTTGAATAATATGACTAAAATGGATAAATTCGTAGAAGGTATACATATAGATTCTTTGACTCTCTAGATCCTAGTGCATGTTGATATTATTACATTGCTTACGTAGTTTAGGGTATATATAGGCATCTGATGCTTTATTTAGTATTGCCTTGACTTTGTTCTGGCATGACCCTTTAGTTATACCCTAATTAATTTCCGCCATTGATTGCCATTAGTATGATTATGCTGTCGTTTATTAGACAGTGTGTTATGTGTTTATATGGCTGTGTTTTTGCGGTGGATACCATGATTAAGACTAGTAGAGATAGAATAACTTAGATGAGGTTATTCTGTAGGAGCGGATCTCAGTAATGAAACAACATTAGTAG
The DNA here is from genome assembly GCA_025175895.1 of Wurfbainia villosa. Lineage (NCBI taxonomy): Eukaryota > Viridiplantae > Streptophyta > Magnoliopsida > Zingiberales > Zingiberaceae > Wurfbainia > Wurfbainia villosa. The sequence goes on from CM045988.1 coordinate 112,433,475, forward strand.
AACCCTAGGTGTAATAACCCGGATGTGCTTAATGATATATGTTTATCCATTTACTGTTTCAGTGATATAGTGATCAGACTAGTAGAGGTCGTATGATTAGGATGCGATTAATCCTTAGAGGGTATATAACGTTGTTCATATCTATCGGCTGCCAACTATATCATCCATTCATGGTTGAGAAAAGTTTACAGTAGAGTTTCCCTATAGGGGCTTTTGTATATTTGAGGTCGAATATGTCTCCCATGTTTGGTTGAGATAATCTACTGTAAGGTTATACTCTTGCGTTATCCGCTCAGAGTTGGTGATAATTGGATTCGTATGACGTTTATAGCTAGATAGCTACTTTACATTTTAAGTACCCATGAGATCTGTTCGTGGTAGCATGTTACAGCATGCATAATTAAACTGGTAGAAATGATATAATTTAGGCTTAACCCTCTTGCCGTGCTCGTTAATAGAGGGGTTGTCCTTATTGGCCTTGATAGGCGTTTCCTATTAGTTGGGACGAAACCCTATGATCAATCGTCTCGACGTGTTTATTAGTGGACTTGTGATTTTTATCGATCTTGATAATTGATCATGTTAGAAGGGGTGGAACCCTAGACTTAACCATTTGGATGTATATATTTATGTATAAATCGATGATCTGTACCGGCTTTGGTAAACATTTCGTATAACCTCACACCGCCCCAACGGGTTTAATTGGGTAGATCGCATGATCTTAGTCGACGCTTTTGATAGTCGACCCCGGCGCTACCGGATGTATTGGATAACCCTAGGCTTAACAACCTAGGATAATCGACTGCCCACGCGGCCTATCAGTGGTAGTATGCTAATGCTTGCAGTCGATAACTAGATATCTATATACTGTCTGTCTATCCATGAGTCCCATTCATGGTAGCATGTAGTTGCACGTAGACGGTGCTATTGATTGTCGACCCACGAGTTAGGTTCGCGGTAGCTCATAGATAGTTCCCTTTGTATTACCTCGAGAGCCACGAGGCTTTGTCGTGGTATCTGGATGTGCACTACTTGTTGCAGTGGTTGTGTATGTTGCGGGTATATTTATTATACTACTGATCAGGTTAGTTGCAGACTGATATTGGTACTCTGAGGGTTGGGTTACACTAGCTTGTTCCCTGTGATTTCCATTATGTGCATTATGATTATACACTATTATATATCTATCCACTGAGTGGTTGTACTTATCCCCTCCTCACTTATCCTCTAGGTTAACTGATGGAGGACGTGTCCTGTTGACCTACATTTGTGTCGCTCAGAGAGTTCCTTGTCGTGCTTATCTCCCTGCATCGTCGGGATGCCGCTTTATTTACTTTATCAGTATTGCATTTTGTTATGCACTTTGGATTTTGTCACAGTTTGATTTGGTGTAATAAAACTATTTTACTTTAATTGATATATGTTTAGTCGTGCATACATGCAGTTAATAAAATACTGGTATTTCTATTATTATTTCGAGGTTTTTACCAGATCTGGTCCATGTATTTCGAAATGTTGTCACTAAGGGGTTCCTCCGTCATTTGGATGACGGATATGCCCCCATGACGTGACAATTTTATTGGTTTGCGGTTTGGTTTGTGGGTTTTGTGTTTCGAGGATTTTCTTTTCCTTCGATTTTTGGGAGTTCTCGTGTTTTGGGATCAGGCAAGTGGAAGGATATCTCTGAGCTATAGGAAAAGTATTGACTTAGTGAAATTGCCCCTACTCATGGTCGGGGACGAGGTCGATGATGTATTGACTTTGCGGAACCTAACGATGATTTCAAAAGTACAGACTCTTTAGAGGTGCCGACTGATGTCGAATTAGGAAGCTAGGGATTTGGCCTGCTATCCACCAATTTGAAGGACAAGAAGTAAACCCTCAGAGAATATCAGTCCCTACTATTATTGATTTGGTTATGAATAAGGCGTGTATATCTACACTGGTCAAGACGATGAAAGATCGTTTTACCTTATTATAGGAGGTGTTGGATGAGATATTTATCTATCCCAGTATTTCATCTAGAGAAGATCCGGAACTCTTTGTTAAAAGAGAGTGAACCTTGAAGGATATGCATTGATTATTGATGATAGAATGCGATAGTTGGGGAAGGAAATGAATATCCTTCATTTTGGATAGAGGATCTATTTAGATCTGCTATAGGACACCTGTGCATACTCTAGGATTGATTTATGACTGGTTGGTTGATATTGTAGTGACATGGTGTCATACAATTATCATTGTTATTGTGATGATTGTTATATCATCAGCCTAGAGTAAAGAGAATGCAGTTGTATAGAGACGACAATTTCATGCTTGGTATGAATTGCATGCACTTATGATTATCTTATTAGACTTATTGACGACTTAGTCGTCCAGGGATTTGGGAAGTCGTGTATTCTGGACACGATTGGATCAGTTGTGGTCGTTGGAGTTGCGTAACTTGGCCACTGTTGATGGTGGTAGTTGGAGTTGCGCACTCGGCCACAGTAGATGGTGGTTTTTCCGGTATTGATTTGATTATTACCATAGATATGGATAGGATGCTCTAGCGGTATTACATCGCTGACTGGTTGAACTAGGAAGGTGATGGAATTTACTTAGTCTGAAACTTGTGAAACTAGTTTCAGGACTCAGACGATGGTTGACTTTCACGCCAGTGTTGATTAATCATTCTGGTGTGGAAGAAAGGGTAGTGTATATGGATGCATCATTTCGGGGATCGGAGCGATTCCGATGCTATAGGATAAGACGTATCCTAAGCTTACGGTAGTTAAAGGACTGCGAGATAAGCCGTCATATATATGACGTGGACTTCGCAGTTATTATGTTGTTTTGGAAGAGGTGGGAGCAGAAATGCTCATGGAGTTTTGGCTAGCTACTGGATAGCTACTATAGAGTAGCTGGAACACGAATGGTTGTAACAAGGAAGTTTGGTCGAAATAGCCTCCCATGCACTTACAGAGTGTGTGGTGGAGTAGATTTAGAATGATAGATGGACTACCGTCTCTGACTCCGAGGAGGATAATGGTTTTCGGAGTTGCTTTAGTTTAAAGAACAGATGCTTCAGGAAATTCCGATTCCGGAATGGAAGTGGAAGCATATTATTATGGATTTTGTGGTGGGTTTGTTTATGACACATCAAGGCCATGACGCGATTTGGGTAGTCGTTGATCGACTAACCAAATCCGCGCACTTCTTAGCAATTCAGAAGACTGACTCTCTGGATCGTTTGGCAGAGTTATATTGTCGGGAGATCATCAGATTGCATGGTGTTCCTTTGAGCATTATATCAGATAGAGATCCCCGATTCACGTCTCGGTTCTGGAAGAGTCTACAGCAGGCCTTAGGCACGCAACTTCGTTTTAGTACTGCATTCCATCCGCAGATAGATGGACACTTTGAGCGGGCCATTTAGACACTAGAGGACTTGTTGAGGTCCTGTGTTATGGATTTCGGGGGCAACCGGGAGGACCACTTGCCGTTAGTGGAATTCACCTCCAACAATAGCTATCATTCGGCTATCCAAATGACCCCGTTTGAAGCATTGTATGGTAGACAGTGTCGTACACCCACCTTTTGGAAGAAGGTTGGGGAGGCCCAATTGCTAGAACCCCAGAGAGCTCAGCATGAGGCAGTGTTGGTCCGTGCAATCAGACGAAGGATGGCAGAGGTGCAGGATCATCGGAAGAGTTATGCATATCAGAGACGGAGACCTCTAGAGTTCTCTATTGGTGATCATGTATTCCTTCGAGTCTCACCCACGAAAGGGGTGAAGAGATTTGGCCTCCGTGGTAAGCTAGCTCCTAGTTACGTTGGTCCGTTCGAGATTTTAGAGAAAATCGAAGCAGTCGCTTACTGCCTAGCGCTACCACCATCCTTGACGGATATTCATGAGGTGTTTCATGTGTCCATGCTGAGGAAGTATATGTCAGACTCTACACATTCTGTTAGATGTGTTAGGTTCCATTCAACCTGATGCTATTAGCGAAGAGGTTTCGGTATGGATTCTGGATCACAAAGAACGACAGTTGTGGAACAAGTTTATGCGACTTGTCAAGGTCGGGTGTAGTCACCACACCGATGAGGAGGCTACTTGGGAGCTTGAGGAAAAGATCAGAGCTCAATACCTCCACCTGTTTACTTAAGGTACGTGAGATATAGTTTCAGTACTTGTGGTATCTCTTACTCATTAGACATCTGAGTAGGAAATTTGGGGACCAAATTTTTATTAGTGGGGGAGAATGTTAAATACTGAAATTTAAAATACTAAATTTAATGGCCAAAATTTTAGGAAAATAATTCTAGGAATTATTTTGGGATTTTTGGAGAATTTTAGGAAATTTTCTGGATTTAAACGGAGTCCGTACGAGATTATTACAGGGATAAAATAAATAGACATTGGTAGAGTCTATTTAAGGGGGCTAATCAGTGACATTAACCTAAAGTTTAAACAACTAAACCTAGGTTTCTCTCTTAATATTTTTCCCCCGTCGCACCCTTTTCTTTTTGTTCCCAAATCTAGCTGCCGTTCCCAAATTTCCCGAGCCCTTCTTCCCCCCCCCCCACGCCGTAGAGCCTCCTTTTCCCCTCGCGCCTGAAGCCATCACCTTCTTCTCCCCGCGCCTCGCCCTCTTCCTCTTCCCCGCGTGCGCGCCTGCTGCCCTCGCCATTGCCCCTTTCATCGTCGCGGTCAACAGCCCGACGCCGCCACACCAGATCTTCCCGACACCTCTCCTCCGCATGTGCCAGCCTCCGCGGCCACGGAACCGCCGCCGTTCTATCCCCCTCGGTGCACGGCACGTCGCCCGCGCACTGCAAGACACCGCCGGTCGCACGATGCACCGCGATCTTCCTCTGCGCTGCAGCCACGGCCATCGCTTCTTTCCCGCTGTACGGACCACCGCTGGAGCTAGGTAAGGGGTCGACTTGTGTTTTGTCTAACCCCTGCGGTATTTTTCAGCGATTTGACAGTGGATTTGGGTTTGGGCAGTGATTTAGGGTAGTCGGCAGCAGTTTCCCTGTGTTCTATACGGGAGTCACAGCCTCTGCCGGAGCAGCCGGAGCAAGTGTACTAAGTTGGGATTTAGGGCAGCAGCTTGGAGCGTGCGCCGGTAGTGTTCCGTTCTATACTGTTCAGGAGTGGTGAGTCTCAATCGGAGCAAGGTAAGGGTTTACTTTTGTCTTAATTTGGATAGGATTTTTAGGGTTGTTGTGGATCATATTTATTGGTTGAGTTCGGTCTGTAATTTTGGGCTGTGAGATGGATTTACTTTGGGTGTTGTACAGGTGTAATTGGGAGTTGTGAGGGTTGTGAAAGGGTTAGATAAATTAGTGAAATTGGAAGTTGATTTGGGTTAATTGGTTATGTAAGAAATCGATTAAGTATTTGATTTGTCGACGAATTGCATTTTGAGCTTAACAATAGTTATGCTGTATGCAGGTTTCGGTCATGAGGCAGGTTCACGGTCGTGACGATTTGGTTCTTTTGCAGACATTTTATCAGGCGGATATTTTGACTTATCTTTTAGATATAGTCAAGTTGATATGCTAGTTAAGATAGCTTGCAATAATTTTCATGTTTATATGCCTAGTATGTGTTTGTGCCTACTTGATATATGCATTTGATCGGTTATGATTATATCTTCCCTGTTTTACTTGGATCATAGTTACTTGGATCATAGATATGTACTTATTGATTGTGCATATTATTCGGATAGGTATTTTTAGTTGGATTTACATGCTTTAGTATCATGCACCATCTTGCATGATTGCATTCTAGCTGGACGGGGTTCCTTTATAGTTGAGCCCGCAGCCAGTTACATGACCTGCATACACTGCCACTCATGGGTTAGTGGTACATCAGGAGGGTGTGTGCAGTTGCTATGTCAGGCTCCGCTCATGGGTAGCGATGAGGCAGCGTGGTAGCGGGCAGGGATCCCTCCTCTGGTCTATGACACCGGGAGATGAGAGCTTAGCTCCCCCACTCTATTTGGGGTAGGAGGATAGGTGTACTCCGATAACATCCTGTCCACTCGGTTACTCAGGAACAATGATGGCAGAGTGCACAGTTGTCATAGCCCCACCCACTCGGCTTCACCATCGCGTGTGAGGCGGCTGACTGGCGTCAGGGGTGACCATGTCATTTACACGGCATGCATTTTGCATGGATAACATTTGTATTGTGTTTGCTGCATTTTTATTGATGCCTTGGATGTTGCATATAATTGTCATGCATACATGATTCATATTTGTATATGGTGATGACTTTATCTCTTATAGTATGACACATGCTCCTATATCACGGTAGTAGATTCAGGTAAGTACAATCCTTTTGTATTTCTTTCTTGCATACCCTATATGTGAGACTGTACTGGCATGATTCTTATTATTAGCTATATCTTACTTTGCATATCGACTATATCTGCTGAGTTTTTTGAACTTACCCCATTGATTTACATATATTTCAGGTTGAAACTGTCAGGAGAGTCCAGCTGCCAATCCCCCTCGTCGAATTGGTCTTATTTTGTCTTATGGTTTCGGTTTTTGACTAGAAGACATGTTTAGGATTTGTGTACTCGTTGATTTTTGGTATCCTTATGGACCTTTATTCGGATTTTATTTTGATTGGTTTTGGTTGGGTATTCCTGCCCAGTTGGTAGAAGGGGTAAGTCTAGTTGTTGTAGACTGTTTATCATTTACTTTGATTGTTGGCCTGAGGCCTTATTACTTGCGTGGGTTGTTTGGATTCCGGTCGTGTTGACCGATGTATAGTGGTCGTGTAGGCTTTGTATGAAAAATTGGTATTGTCACCCGTACAGGGGAGATGTTGCCGGATTTTTATCTGGCGGGGACTTTCCCGGGGCATGACAGATGATGCCCGATCGATTGTCGCGATGTGACATTGGAATGATATGACAGAGCTTTTTTGATTTCAAACGAAGGCATAACACTTGAGATATGAGTGAGTAAGTTCTTGTTTCGTGGCTGCTTCAACACTTCTTTTATAGTCCTTTTTTAGGTGCCTAGATTATCCTCTAGGTCTAGTCCAGGCGACTCCATTTTAGACTTATCTACTTCGATACTTTTCGAAATTTTTTCCACCCCAGGTGTTTGGACTTTGTCCAATCGCCTATATATGTGTACATGCCAACTTCCATCTGTGTTTGTGTCCAACCTGACCATAATTGCATCCTAGATGCCTGAAATCGATCTAGTCGACTGAACTCTTAGTCGCTTAAACCAAACCAAGTCACTTGAAGCCCTACAATATAGGATTAGCCCAAGCAAAAATATAAAGCAAGTAGGCAGTAGTGTTATTGTCCGATCTCAACTTTGGAGTCCAAGTCAGACTCTTAGCTGGATCGATGTCTATCTTTGTCCTCAAACGAGGACACGACCTCTCCACTATGAGAGCTTACCTACCAAACCTGTGATCAATCTTGATCCGTTTAGTCTTTCATTACTTGGTGTTCGATACTTGACTCACTAAGTCTTTCTATCAATTGTTCGGTCATTCTAATCCAATTGGACTTTCAGTCAATTATTCGATCCATTTGATCCAACTGGACTTCTTGTCAGATGTCTGATCCTCATGACCCATTTGGATTTTCCATTAGTTGTCTGGTTCTCTTGACCCAATCAAACTTTATACGTGGTGTCTGGTCATTCTAATCCGTCAAGACTCTTTGCCTAGTATCCAATCCACTAATCTACTAGGACTTACAATGCTTAGCCTAATATCCGGTGTACTTGATCACTAGGACTTTTCATTGCCTTGCTTAGTATCTGATGTAGCTGACCTACTAAGATTTTCCTGTTAAACTTACACGCTTAGTAGCTTCATTAATTAGTTTACAGATAGATTAACTTTAAATATTTGCCAACATCAAAACTTTGGGTTCGATCTATTGCTTCCTACACCAACAATAGAAGGATCCTAGATTAAGCAACGCATTAAAGAATTGTCATTAGCAATCTCATAGAGATTATTTGATGGGAAAAAAAATACTATAAGGTTAAAATCAGATTAATCCAGAGTAAATTTTATTTATTAGAATTCACCAACCAACCAAATTAAGTTGATTTCGTTGGCTAATCTCATAGATATTATTTGCGGGGAAAAATTTATAGTAGAGGGTTAAGATTAGGTTAGCCTAGAGTCTAACTTTCAACAATAAAGTAATTAAGAATGCAAATATCATTTTTTTTAAATATGGAATTAATATGAATATTCGACTGTCCCATAGGAATTCATTCCGTTAGCATCACAATCAATTCCAAGCATCCAAACCCTATGAACTACAAAAATAATCGTAATCTTTTGTTTATTGTTTTTGTTAGCAATGTAAATATATAAATTAATTTTTTTGTCTAACAACTCGAGTTTTTGATATAATCGATTAGCTAAGAGTTAAAATAATTTTAATTAATTCACATGTTAAGAGGTCAAAGTCAAGTAATGTTTGTATATACATTAGTCTCGCCTATTATGTCGATTGACTAATCAACTTCAACGGTTTATATACAAGTTTTTCCTCTAGTTTGTTCGTATATATATTAGATATGTCCTTGAATGAAAGAGATTTATTGTGTTGGACTTTTCTAGTCATCTAGTACTTGTTGCAATGGTTAATAAGTCTTTGTAGAGAGACGTTAATTATTAACGTCTCGATCACTAATGTGTAAAGAAGACCGAGTAGATGACTAGAATTAACATGATTACGTTCACCGTGAAATGTACGTTACGTTGAATTTAGCTTCACTTGCATTGCATAAAATGTTATAGCTCTCATGTAATGTAATATATATCCTTCCCTTCTATGTATGCATGCATGCTTCGACTAAGTGAGTCATATGCAAGTCGTTTCTCAAGTTACAAGCCAGTCAGTAATCAAAATAAAATATATATATATATATTTGCCATTGATTACTTTTTTATAAAGGTTGGAATCGTCAACCTAGTGATCTCTATCGGTCCGTTCCCGAGTCATCATAAAGGAGATAAATCACGATGGATCTTTGACTCTTTGAGATTAGTAATCAGCGCATGGAGGGATGGAACCTCGCTTTTGCGAGGGATTGATCCGTTACCAATTTGTATAACATTCTATATACGCTAGTCACTAATCCTTTTCCGCGGAAGCATATTTATCATTGATTACGTTCACATGCATTGGGGTTAATAAGTCTTTAATTTGTTGCAATGGTTTCATTGGGGTAATGCAAGTGAAGCTAAATTGAACGTACTTTTCACGGTTTTGAAAGACAACGTAGAATACAAGGCATAATAAATTGAGCCAATGAGTCAAGTATGTAATTTGGAAGATGCACACCTATAGTTTTCAATGCTAGCTTTATTTAATCTGTGTGCATTCGACAGGATATAACTACTCGATCCATTGGTGTCGATGAGCACAGCATATTGAGTGGAATTAAACATGAAAACTTCCTTCTTGCTTCTCTTGTTCTTCATTCTGGGCTTCCTTACCAAAACCACAAGTTCATGCCTTGCCGTCGAGAGAGATGCTTTACTTGCATTCCGAGCTGGGATGAACGGTACGCTTAAAAAAATGCTTTCTTGGAAAGAAAGAGACTGTTGCAATTGGGAGGGAGTTGTCTGCCACCCCACAACCCGCCATGTGGTGCAGCTCGAGCTCAGCGAATGCATTCGCTATTCCAGTGGCCAGGTTCATGAGATCAACTCATCATTGCTTGCATTGACCCATCTGAACCACTTGGATCTCAGCTACAATTATTTCTACGATGTGCCTTTCCCAAAATTTGTAGCTTCTTTCGAGAAATTGAAATACCTTAACCTCCCTAACTCGTTCTTCACTGGAGGTATTCCTCTGGAGTTCCGGAACCTCACCCAGTTACGTTCCCTTGATTTAGAAAATGCTCTGGATCCGGAAAAACAACATGTTGGTCATCTCGACTGGCTCACCCATCTTTCTTCTCTTAAACACTTAGACATCAGTGGGTTGCTACTGATCCCTGATTGGCTCTTGCCATCCAACTTGCAGGGGTCTCTCACTGCCTTCATAGCTAGGGGCTGCAACCTTAATTCCATCCCAGTGTCTCCCTCCAATGTCAACTTCACATCTCTCGAGATCCTTGATATCTCTGACAATCATTTTAATACCACCTTGCCTCATTGGATCTGGAATATCACTAGTCTAACACACCTCGATCTTGGTTTTTCGGGATTCCATGGCACAATTCCTGAAGCCATCGGAGAATTGACCTCTCTTGCTTGCCTTGATTTATCAAACAATTATATTGAAAGAACAATACCCAGATCGATAACGCATCTACTGCGATTGGAATCGCTGAGATTGCAAGGCAATCAACTGAGTGGAAGTTTGGGCGGTTGGATTGAGCATTTGACTAGTCTCACATTAGTTAATTTGTGCGATAATATTTTTAATGGCTCAGTACCTACAGGGATTGGAAAGCTTTCTAATCTCACCTCTTTGTATCTCTGTGATAATCAACTCCGAGGCAATTTATCAGAGGTCCACTTGAAGAATCTAACACAGCTACAAGTTCTGGACTTGTCTTACAACTACATGAAGGTATCTTTTGATCCCAACTGGGTTGCTGTTTTTCAACTGGTTACTGTTCGACTAGTAGGTTGTGAGATAGGGCCTCAAATTCCAAGATGGTTGCAGTTACAAAGAAGAATAGATACCTTGGATTTGTCCGACAATAAAATTGCAGAAACATTGCCGAGTTGGTTGGTGAATGTTTCTTCTTCCACTCTTACAACTTTGCACCTCTCTGGAAACCAAATCAGAGGTAAACTGCCAGCATTTCCAGATGTTTCCAGATTGATCAACTTAAGGCTCGACACAAATCGATTTGAAGGCCAACTGGATGATCTTTTTTCATATAATTATTCCTCCACAGAAGTACTACAGTTTCCATCGTGGTCCAATATTGTCGAGTTGTCACTCTCGAATAATAAGCTGGAAGGTGGAATACCTTTGTTCGTTTGCAATTGGACAGGTTTAAATTTCCTTCACTTATCAAACAACAGTTTATTTGGCCAAATTCCTCCTTGCTTAGGGGAATCATTAAAAGGTCTCGTTACACTGGATTTAGCCAACAATCATATGTTCGGAAAAATTCCAACGAGATTTGGTTCCATGTCGCTCCTTGCACAATTAGTATTAAATAATAATGAATTTTCTGGTCAGCTACCTTCATCATTGCAAAATTGTACGAATTTATCTTACCTTGATCTGGCTCATAATGCATTCTCTGGCAGCCTACCGTCGTGGATGGGAGAAAGTTTAGGGAGGTTACAAGTACTTAATCTCGGTTATAATATTTTCTCAGGGGACATTCCTCAGCAACTTACACTGCTTGAAGAAGTTAAAATAGTGGATCTTTCAAACAATAACTTCTCAGGATCCTTACCTTATCACCTTGGTAATTTTTTGGCCATGACATCTACATCGCTCGATTCATATGAATTCACAGAATATGTTGATCTGGTTATACAAACAAAGGGGCAAAACCTTCATTATCTTTATGAGTCGGATTTAACCACAAGTTTAGACTTTTCTGGAAATAATCTAATAGGAGAAATCCCTCTGGGAATTGGACATCTTATAGGGCTGCATAATTTAAACCTCTCCAGAAATCATTTGAGTGGTAAAATTCCTCAAGAAATAGGAGAGATGACGTTACTAGAATCTCTCGACCTATCATTTAATGAGCTCTTTGGTACTATTCCAAATAGTTTGGCAGACTTGAACTTCCTCAGCTACATAAATCTGTCTTATAACGATCTGACAGGGAGGATACCATCTGGTCCTCAGCTTCAAACTCTGAATGACACTTCTAGATATATGGGCAATTCTGGGCTTTGTGGGCCGCCAATTTCCAGTGGTTGTTCGGTGACTGAAACTGTCAACAAAGTTCAGAAAACGAAAAGTTTTGAATGGATTTGGCTTTATATTGCTATGGTGCTTGGATTTCTTATGGGATTTTGAACCTTCTGTGGCCTCCTCTTCTTCAAAAGAGAATGGAGATACGCATACTTCCGAGGGATCGATAGCTGGTATGATCGAATTTTACTGCAGCTACACTTTTGCCTTGCTCCGCTATGTGGATGAGACTAAGCTGATTACGGAAAAACATCAAAATAAAATATATTAATGAATCACGAGAATTTCTTATGAGTTGTATCTCCATTGGACTGCAAAGAATATATATCTTTATGTAATGTTTGCCTTTCTGAAAGTCCATGTATCAACGGTTAGTATATGAACCCGATCTGGTTAATGCTTTATAGTAGTAAACATCACCAATCGTCTCTCTCCTGTGTCGTTTGTGTTCCCAGTGAGCATCTAATTCAAGCTTCTTTTTCTGACAATTCTATCTTCTAGGAATTCTTGCGTTGAAAAAGAGTGAATTTTTAGTGGCTGCAATAGTAATTTCCTATCGAAGTTAACATGCGTCAGATGATCATCTATCTTCCACTGTAAGAATATATCAAAATAGTGATGAAATTTGACAACGAAAATAATTTGTTGTAAATTTGTAACAAAATTTGTGATGAATTCCAAATTTCGTTGCAAATTAGTAACGAAATTTGTAATAATTTTTTTTTTGTTGTAAATTTATTTACATTTCCAACAAATTCATTTTCGTTACAAATATCGTCCCAGTTTTGCAACGAAATTGATTTTTCGTAGCAAATTTGCGATGAAAAATCAAATTCATCGCAAAATTTTGTAACCAAAAATAAATTCATCGCGAAGTTTTTAACGAATTATAAATTTGTTGCAAATTTTTACAACGAATTATGAATTCGTTATAAATTTTGTGACAAATTTAGTGACGAAAGATTTTCATCGGACATTTTCAATTAATTGGCAAACAAAATTAACGACGGGAATTATAAAATTTACGACGAATTTAATATTCGTGGCTAATTTGACAACGAATTTATTTTTCGTCGCCAATTTTGCAACGAAAAATAAATTTCATCACAGAATTTTGCAACGAAATATAAATTCGTTGGTAAATTTACAACGATTTAATAATTCGCTGCAAAATTTATGATAAATTTAGCGACGAAATTTTTTTTGTTGGTATATTTAATTGGCGACGAATACTTTATTCATTGCTAATTTGGCCACGAAAATTTGATTCGTCGCCAATTTGGTGACGAATAATCTTTTCGTCCCTAAATTGGCGACGAATATTGCAACGAAATAGATTTCGTCCCCGATCTTCCCCTAAATTAACACTCCTCCTTGATGCCTAGCTACTCCTCACGCACTCGTCTCCGATCCGGTTCCAGTACGTTTCTCCTCTTCCACCACCATCGGTCATCCACCGCCGGAGCAGCGGCGTCGCTGCCGCAAGGTCACGGCAAGTGTCGCGACTGCCGCGACCTCGTGGGCCGCAAGGTGTCACGACAACTGGCAGCTACCGCGGGCACACATCGTCGTAGGGACTACACGATTACGTGACAGGGGGTTCATCGTCGCCCCCTGGATCGTGCACCTGGGTGGTTCATCATCGTCTCAGCTGGAGCATTTGTTCTAGGTTCCACACGACCTAGAATTGGGTCGTTCATCGATGTCCCTGGATTGCACACAACTATTGTTGCGACCCCATCCCTCCGCATCATGTGTACTCGGTCACAATAGAGTAAACATGTTATTCAAATTATCAATAATGTGTAATATAAATACAAAATTAATGTTTTATTTTTCATAGGTTTGTTGTACTTCATCTTTCAGGTGATCCGTGTGTTCTTGAAGTGTTCGACTGTGAGCTCATCCGTTGCTTCAACCAAGGCAGATATATATATATATTGTATATTCACAAATTTATAGCATTATTATTTTATAATAGATATAAATAATGTTTGATTTTAAGTAAAAATTTTATTGTAAATATATAATATTTGTCCGATATATTATAGTTTGAAATTCAATATCATACAAAAATATAGTAAGCACTAGAAGAATTTATTTTTAGTATAAATTTATTATTAGATTAATATGGATGAAATATAGAAAAAATAAAATTAATCCTCGATATAAATTTTGAAACAGGACAAATGGAGAGATAAAGAAGTTGGATGTATAAAAAGAATTTATCATAACGTCGTGGTTTAACCAATGAATTTATTATTGGGTTGGAATAATTTTTGAATTTTGCTAGTAGCAATGTTGAGTTTATAGATGAGAATAAATTAAGGTGTCCGTGGAAAAAATATCATAATGGTAAATTTTTTCAGTGTGATAAAGTTCGAGAACATCTTTATAGATTTAGTTTTACTCCAAATTATTATAATTGGACATGTCATGGTGAATCATTTATATCCGATGAAGAGGTTGGACGAAACCTACAAGGGACAGTTAGTGGAGATCAAAGATATTATAATCAATTCAATCCATATCAGAGGATGATAGTTGATGCAGTTGGTTATAATTTGAATTATGGTTTTAAATTCTGAGCCGTTTTGGACAAAATTGCTAAAAAATTTCGTTTCGAAGAACCACCGAAATCGAAAGCAGCGTCTGGAAATCACGGAAGAGGCGGGCGATGGTGGAAGGAGCGCGGCAGCGGAGAGCACGACGGTGGCAGCCTTGAGCGATCGCGCTTCCGATCGCGCGTGATCGTGATCGAAATCGATCGTCTTTGTGCGATCGCAGTGAGAAACCGCGATCGCGATCCCGTGAAATTTCTAAATTTCTATATATATATATATATATATTAAACTGTAAAATTTAATTAAATAAATTATTAATTAATTTATATATTAAATAAAAAATAAAAAAAGATATTTTAATTAAAATTCTAAATTCGAATTTATAATTTAGGTAAAATTAAATCTAAAATTCTTTTTTAAAAATTAACTAAAATTTAAAAAAAAATCAAAAAATCAATATTAATGTTTAAAAAAAATACCGAAATAGTATCGGCACGAACAATACGATACCGAAACCGTATCATTCCGGTCGCAGACCGAAATTCCGATACGAGTCGAGATTTTAAACCTTGATTTGAATACCAAATCAAATGTTGCAAGTTCTAGTTATCCTCAAACAATTGAACACATGTATACCAGTTATTCATCGCCGTTGGAGGAGGTAGAAGCAACTGGTGTTCATGAAAATGTATACAATGAATCATATCTCAAATTTCAAGATGTGTTGAGAGCTACAGATGAACCTGTATTATTTGATTGTGACAGTCACACTAAATTATCTCTCACCGTAAGATTGTTGAATGTTAAAGCAGAGCATAATGTGTCTGAAGATTGTTTAATGATTTTGTTCAAGTTATTGGAGAAGTATTATCGTATGATCATATAATATCGAACGATTTTTACAGTATGAAAAAATTTATGAAAGATTTAGGTCTTCCGGTGTAAAGAATTGATGTTTGCAGAGATGATTATATGCTATATTGGGGAGATAATGTAGATTTAGAGACTTGTAAATTCTATAATCAATGTAGGTACAAGAGTACCACGAGATCGAATCGTAATAAGCGATGTAAATCATTCAGACAAATGTTCTATTTGCCTTTAACTCTTAGATTGCAAAGACTTTATGCATCAAAGGTAATTGCTGAACACATGACTTGACATGCAAATCATGAAATAGAGGATGAGCTAATGTGTCATCCATCAGATGCAGAGGTGTGAATTTTTTTTGATAGAACATATCCTGAGTTTGCAAATGAGACTCGAAATATCAGGTTGGGTCTATGTGCTGATGGATTTGCTCTATTTGGCAAGTCAGGAAGAACTTATTCTTGTTGGCCAATTATCATAACTCCGTATAATCTTCCACCTGGTATGTGTATGAAAATACCGTATATATTTTTAATATTGATTGTGCCTGACCCTCATAATCCCAAAAAGTTAATAGATGTTTACATGCAACCACTGATTGCCGAGCTGAAACAACTATGGGATGAGGGTGTTTCTACATATGATGTCCATACTAATTAGATGTTCACAATGAGAGTTGCGCCTCTTTGGACCGTTATGTTGGGAATCGGTATGTCACTAGAGGGGGGGGGGTGAATGGCGCGTACGTTGACGAAGATGGAAATCGATCGCGCGCTTGCTATAAGTGTTAGTGTATGCAACGGAATATATAATGATAAACAAAAACAAATACACAACACACAAACACAATCAATATAATGTGGTTCAGAACCTTAGGGTTCATACTCTACGGATTGGGCTCGAATGAGCCCTAGCGATGCCAATACCACCACTAATCACAAACACTTCTTCTCGACAACAAGTCGGAGGTGGAGAAACCTCTTACAATGATTACAAAAGTTCTTTTGGAAGCTTGCGAGCTTGAAGACTGATTTTCACCGTGATCGCCTCAATCGCCAAAAATCGCCAAGAAATCGCTTCTTTGAAATCCCTCTCGTCGAGCTCCTTTTAAGCCTCCTTACGACCTGGATTTTCGCCTGGCAGTCGATTGTCATAAGACCCCAGTCGACTGCCAATAGTACTGTTATCTCATAACGAACTTAATCCACGTCGACATTCAAGCCAACAGATATACTGGCAGTCGACTGCTGAGGCCGTAGTCGACTGACTAGTCGGTTACCAAGCATTCTCCTCCCGTAACCCGACTGATCGACTACCATCTATGTGATCATTGCTCAAGCCATCGATCATTGCCCAATGCTAGCGATCGGCCCGTCGATAATTTCCTCTGATTGAACACGGTCCACTTTGGCGATTCGGCGGCCATAATCCTAGTCGACTGCCAAGAGTCAACTCGACTATCAAGTGTCAAAACATTTGACTAATCGACTGGTCCAAAGCCCCAGTTGACTGATAACCTCAACCATGAGGTTTAACCCCAAGTATGATTCCCTCATACTTGCTAGACCACTCTTAGCCTAGACCTAAGTCTTCTGGCCACCTTCGTCAGCCTCATGCCTATCGGATCCCTTCAAGTCATCCATGACTTGTTCGTCCATACGCTAACCTTCAAGTGCTTCCATCAACTATAGTCATGCTAAGCTGGTCTACACCGCCAAGGCACATTGGACTTACGCTACCAAGATTACTGCTTGGACTTTATGCCCCAACCATTGGGCTTATGTTGCCAAGACTCCTGCTTGGACTTTACGCCACCAACCATTGGACTTATGTTGCCAAGACTTCCGCTTGGACTTTACGCCGCCAATATCAGCCCTTGGACTTCCCTTGCCAACCCTGTTGGACTTTTCATTTGCCAAGACTCAAACTTGGACTTTCCCTTGCTAAGACCCATGCTTGGACTTTCCATGCCAACCCATGTTGAACTTTCTAATTGCCAAGACTCAAGCTTGGGCTTTCCCTTGCCAAGACCCATGCTTGGACTTTCCATGACAATCACATTGTCATACATTTTGTCGAACATCAAAATATCATTCGAGTCAAACTCGAGTTTGGTCAATCGTGACCTGGGCCGATTGCACCAACACGTTAATGATTTTCCTGCTTATGGTATGTTATTGGGATGGAGCACCACGGGAATTTTAGGATGTCCAACATGTATAGAGAGATCAAAGTCATTCAGATTGAAACATGGAAAGAAACTGAGTTATTTTGATTGTCATAGACAATTTTTATCGCTTAATCATAAATTCAGAAGAAATAATGAAGAATTCACTAAGAATAGAATTGAAAGAACACCTCCACCATTGAGATTCATCGGTCAATTCTTATGGCATAGAGTGCTTAACTTTCCACATGTTATTGAATAACCAAATGTTACAACATATGACTATGGAATTATACATAAATGGACTAAATGGAGTATATTTTGGAATTTACCGTATTAAAAGAGTAATTTGATTCATCACAATCTTGATGTAATGCATATTGAGAAGAATGTTTTGGATAATCTGATAAATACGGTGATGAATATTACTAGAAAAACAAAAGATAATTTTAATGCAAGAAAAGATATGTATCTCATCTATAAATGACCTGCCCTTGACGTTGATGAAAATAGTAGGGGACCAAAACTAAAAGCAGTGTATATATTGAATAAGGATCAGAGACGGATTGTTTGTGAATGGTTGAAATCATTGAGATTTCCTGATGGTTATGTCTCTAATCTTGGCAGATGCGTCAATTTGAAGGAATGCAAATTGATTTGTTTGAAAAGTCATGACTGTCATATATTCATGGAAAGACTAATTCCTGTTGCTTTTAAAGAACTATTACCAAATTTTGTATGGGATGCAATTACAGAATTAATCATTTTCCTTCATGATATTTGTTTACAGTATTGAGTCATTCACATATGGAGACATTAGAGAGAGACATTCCAATCATTTTATGTAACTTAGAAAGAATATTTTCACCGATATTTTTTGATTCCATGGAACATCTTTTGGTCCACTTGCCATATGAGGCTAAAGTTGGAGGTCCTGTTCAATTTCGATGGATGTATCCGTTTAAAAGGTGAACTTTTTCTTCTTTTTTTTAATCATTATTAGTACATTTGATCAATTTTAGTATAAATTTTTTTCTAATACATTTTTTTACTATTAGATTCCTCTGTCACTTGAAAAAAAAAAGTGAAAAATAAGATTCATGTTGAGGCTTCTATTGTTAATGCATATATTGTGGAGGAAGTTACAACTTTTGCATCATATTATTTTGAACCTCACATTCAATGCAAAAGTTGTAGAGCAGGAAGAAATGATGAGGGTCCTGCTGATCCCAATTTGAAGTCATTCTCAATTTTTAATTATTTTGGTCGACCGAGTGGATCTTGTATAAGTAGAAACTTAATTGGTCAAGAGTGCCGAGCAACCCACATATATATTTTACTAAACTATCCAGAAGTAACGTCGTATTTTGAGTGAGTATATAAATGTTATATTATATATTTCATATATCGTAAATTATTGTTCGTGTTATATTTAATTTTATGGTAGGATTTTCCAAACCATATATTCTGAACTTCCGGAGCATGAGTTTGATCGTTTCTGCGATGAAGAATTTGCACCATGGTTAAAAAAATATGTAAGTAGTCTATGATAATAAATTTGATAAATCTTGACTTTAACACATACTTATTTGACTTTAGTTTCTTGATAATCATGCTCACATTGAGCAAGAACTAGTAAAGGATCTGTCATGGGGTCCAAACTTAGTGGTGAAAACTTGGCCGATATATTTCATAAATGGATATAATTTTCATACTCAAGAATATGGAACTGAGAAAGCTACAATGAATAGTGGAGTTTGTGTTTAGTCATCTAATGATGGAGGTGTAAGGAATGATTTTTATGGCTTTCTAGATGAAATTTTAGAGGTAGCGTACCCAGGCTCAGATTTGCGAGTTATTTTATTTATGTATCATTGGTTTGACACTATCAAATGCATGAGGGTGCATCCACAGTTTAATTTGGTCGAAATAAATCACAAAAAGATATACAAGAGGTATGAACCATTTGTATTAGCACAACAAGCGATTCAAGTATTTTATGCTTCATATCCTAGTATGAGATGAGACAAAAGTGATTGGTAGGTTGTTTGTAAAACAAAAGTGTGGGAGCATCGGTGGCCGGCTAGAGGGGGGTGAATAGCCCTCTTTCGCGTATGGTGGAAATCGTTCGTTGATTGCCTACAAATATGATTAGCGCAAGCGGAAATATAAAAGACAATACAAAAAACAATGCTAACAAACCGATATAACGTGGTTCATGGTCTTGCCGCTAATCCACAGACCGATTCGTTCCAGGTGAATCACGCCTTAAACTTTCCATTAATCTCTCCTTTGCACAAAGCTAGGTGGAGGTAACATTTTCTTACAATCTCTCTTCTTACAATAGGATTGAAATAAACGCAAGTAAGAAGAGTGGAACTTGTTTGGGCACTTGTGAGGATGTTTAGGAATTAAGAATTAGGCTCCCCAAGTATCCAAAGGCCCCTTCTTATAGGGAAGATCTCATTCTTCCCGTTGGGCGCTTGGTAGTCGACTAATGCCCCGATCAGTCGATTGCTCCTGTAGTCGTTGCCCCATAACAACTTTTTCCACGTTGGATTTCATCCAACGACTCCCACATCGGTCGACTGATCTTCCCATCAGTTGACTGATGGGGCTAACAGTCGAGTGCCGGAAGCAAGCAGTCGACTATCAACCATTATGTGCCCGAAACCCTCGCGACGATCATTGCTATCGTGATCGGATGGTTTTCAACGATCCTGGGACACAAACTAGACTCGAACACCAGTCGAGTCCACAGTCGACTTGGAGCAGTCGACTGATGTCGAAAAAACCCATCCGACGCTTAGCATATTGGCCAAGTTTCACCTAAGCGCTACCCGTCCCGGGTTACATTCGCTCACTCTTATCTTTCCTTGGAGTCCCTCGCCTTTGAAGTTCTCTTCGTTCGGCCACGTCCCTTGGATGAGCCAAGTGCATGGCTTCACAGTGCCATCCTTCGCATCTCGCCCTAAAGTCTACTTCCTCCGGCTTCACTCCAATGCTCCTCGTCCGGCGGTCCCTCGGATGCACCAAGTGTTGGATCGAGAAGCGTCGCTAGAGGGGGCGGGGGTGAATAGCGAGCGTAAATCTTTTCGTTCGTTCGTTCGATACACGAGTAAGCACAGCGGAAAAATAAGATGACAAGTTTATTTTTACTTGGTTCACAACCCAACAGTTGCTACTCCAAGGCCCTAACGATCCTAGACTGCGTACGGAGGGCAAAGCACTATAACGTCTCCTCCTCATTGAAGGTAGGAGACAACGATCACAAAACCGAAAGTATGAGGATGAGGCAATAAGCCTACCTCACCTCGTTACGAATAAAAACAAAGAATACAATAATAAAATATGTTACTTGTTGCTGCTGTCGACGAAGAAGATCAGAACTTGTCGTCCCGTCGGCGTTATGACGGTGTTGGAGCTTTAGCGTTGTAGGAGCACTTGAGAATAAACTTGATGATCTTTGAAGTTGGAATCCTCCCCTCCTTTTATAGATTTTAGCCTCTGAATATGTCTCCTCATCTTTCGAAACAGATCACAAAGTTGTACAAATTTTATCGTGAAGTGGCCGCGTCAAACCTTATCCATTTTGACCTAGCGCAAAGGCTAATTCATCGCCATCAATTGACTGATGCCTCCCATCGGTGATCGATGAGCATCGATCATCGGCCCAATGTCCGGATGCATGCCCGGCTGGCCACTTCCCTGCAGTAAGAGGTTAGTACGGAAAATGGTAAATGCGATGGTTTCTAATCGTCCGATCTCGACCTAGACCTTCCACAGGAAGTCTTAGTCGGATCATCGCCTACGGTCGTCCCCGTACAGAGGACACGACCTTACCATCTCTCACTCACATGAGCTTACCTCGATACTTACCTTGTAGCTCTCGCTTCCGGCCTTCCACTCGATTCCTTCGGCTCCCTCCGAAGTCACTCGAGTGTCGCCCGACCACCGTGGCTTCCTCTAGGTGTTGCTAGCCTTCAGCTCCAGCTTTAGTACTTTTCTGCACACTCAAATTAGCTCGTGAGATAACGATGTAAACTTAACTTTGTGTCTTTGCCATAATCAAAACACAGGTTCGATTATCTAGTGCCCCTGCACCAACACCAAGCGCACAACTTCCACAATGCATCTTTCACCGACTCAAAGACCGAGTCATGAGAGGTGAAACTTGCCAATGCTCAATGTGCGAATTACTAAGTCCTGCATGACTTCAACGCACATATCAAATCCATATCAATCCTAACTTAAACCCTTTGCCACATCACATGGGTTGATTGCACTAACAATCTCCCCCTTTTTGATGTGTGGCAATCCGTTTAAGTTAGGTAAAAACAATAACATAAAACATAAGGCAAGAAAGCATGTAAGTAAAAACATGAGTATCAAACTGCCCCTTAAACATGCAACTCCCCCTTAAGACATGCTAAATTTTCCCCCTTAGCATAATTAATTTAAACTCTCATAATTCTCCCCCTTTGACACCACCATCAAAAACATTGTACAAATGTTATACGCGCATGACATCAATTCTAAGGAAGAGAAATACCCAAAACCAACCCAAAACCTGATAAAACAGTTCTTGTGTAACAGTCTGCGATACATCGATCGGGAATCAGAGGATCAGTCGAATGACACTCAATTTTCAGGTTTTTTTGATTTTTCGAATGAACTTCATAAATGCACAAGAAATTATAAAAAATTCAAAAAATCATGAAATTCGAAGTACATATTTCTAGTGAGTTCCTTTATTAGTGAAAAATGATTTTTCATGAGAATTCATTTTATTTTTGAAAGTTTGGCAAAAACTCATAAGTTGCAAAAATGTCTAAAGTTTGTATCCATTTTAAAGCCTAGTTTTGCCTTGAGATTTTTCAAAACATGAACTCACTGTAAATGAAACATAAAATGTTTTTAAATCATTTAGAATATCCAACTATGATCTATGGGCAATATGTCCATTGTTTAAACATTTTCTTTCCCCGTAGTTGGTCTATGATTGTTCTAATGATACACTTAATGACCCATCTAAATGTCATAAGTATTAGTGGACCATTTGTATCATCCTATCATCTCACCCATTGTTATGTTCTCAATCAAGTTAGCCTTATAAATCACAAAAAGATATACAAGAGGTATGAATCATTTGTATTAGTACAACAAGCGATTTAAGTATTTTATGCTTCATATCCTAGTCTGAGATGAGACAAAAGTAATTGGTGGGTTGTTTGTAAAACAAAAGTGTTAGAGCGTCGGTGGCCGTCTAGAGGGGGGTGAATAGCCCTCTTTCGCGTATGGTGGAAGTCATTCATTGATTGCCTACAAATATGATTAGTTCAAGCAAAAATATAAAAGACAATATAAAAGGCAATGCTAACAAACTGATATAACGTGGTTCACGGCCTTGCCGCTAATCCACAGACCGATTCATTCCAGGTGAATGACGCCTTAAACTTTCCATTAATCTCTCCTTTGCACAAAGCTAGGTGGAGGTAACCTTTTCTTACAATCTCTCTTCTTACAATAGGATTGAAATAAACGCAAGTAAGAAGAGTGGAACTTGTTTGGGCACTTGTGAGGATGTTTAGGAATTAAGAATTAGGCTCCCCAAGTGTCCAAAGGCCCCTTCTTATAGGGAAGATCTCATTCTTCTCGTTGGGCGCCTGACAGTCGACTGATGCCCCGATCAGTCGATTGTTCCTGTAGCCATTGCCCCATAATGACTTTTTCCACGTTGGATTTCGTCCAACGGCTCCCACATCAGTCGACTGATCTTCCCATCAGTCGACTGATGGAGCTAACAGTCGAGTGCCGGAAGCAAGCAGTCGCCTTTGAAGCTCTCTTCGTTCGGCCACGTCCCTTGGATGCGCCAAGTGCATGGCTTCGCAGCGCCATCCTTCGCATCTCGCCCTAAAGTCTACTTCCTCCGGCTTCACTCCAATGCTCCTCGTCCGGCAGTCCCTCGGATGCACCAAGTGTTGGATCGAGAAGCGTCGCTAGAGGGGGGGGGTGAATAGAGAGCGTAAATCTTTTCGTTCGTTCGTTCGATACACGAGTAAACACAGCGGAAAAATAAGATGACAAGTTTATTTTTACTTGGTTCACAACCCAACAGTTGCTACTCCAAGGCCCTAACGATCCTAGACTGCGTACGGAGGGCAAAGCACTATAACGTCTCCTCCTCATTGAAGGTAGGAGACAACGATCACAAAACCGAAAGTACGAGGATGAGGCAATAAGCCTACCTCACCTCGTTACGAATAAAAACAAAGAATACAATAATAAAATATGTTACTTGTTGTTCTTTCTTTGTCGACGAAGAAGATCAGAACTTGTCGTCCCGTCGGCGTTATGACGGTGTTGGAGCTTTAGCGTTGTAGGAGCACTTGAGAATAAACTTGATGATCTTTGAAGTTGGAATCCTCCCCTCCTTTTATAGATTTTAGCCTCTGAATATGTCTCCTCATCTTTCGAAACAGATCACAAAGTTGTACAAATTTTATCGTGAAGTGGCCGCGTCAAACCTTATCCATTTTGACCTAGCGCAAAGGCTGATTCGTCGCTATCAATCGAATGATGCCTCCCATCAGTCGATTGATGAGCATCAGTCGACTGCCCAATGTCTAGCAGTCGACTGCCAGCCTGGCCACTTCCCTGCAGTAAGAGGTTAGTACGGAAAATGGTAAATGCGATGGTTTCTAATCGTCCGATCTCGACCTAGACCTTCCATAGGAAGTCTTAGTCGGATCATCGCCTACGGTCGTCCCCGTACAGAGGACACGACCTTACCATCTCTCACTCACACGAGCTTACCTCGATACTTACCTTGTAACTCTCGCTTCCGGCCTTCCACTCGATTCCTTCGGCTCCCTCCGAAGTCACTCGAGTGTCGCCCGACCACCGTGGCTTCATCCAGGTGTTGCTAGCCTTCAGCTCCAGCTTTAGTACTTTTCTGCACACTCGATTTAGCTCGTGAGATAACGATGTAAACTTAACTTTGTGTCTTTGCCATAATCAAAACACAGGTTCGATTATCTAGTGCCCCTGCACCAACACCAAGCGCACAACTTCCACAATGCATCTTTCACCGACTCAAAGACCGAGTCATGAGAGGTGAAACTTGCCAATGCTCAATGTGCGAATTACTAAGTCCTGCATGACTTCAACGCACATATCAAATCCATATCAATCCTAACTTAAACCCTTTGCCACATCACATGGGTTGATTGCACTAACAATCTCCCCCTTTTTGATGTGTGGCAATCCGTTTAAGTTAGGTAAAAACAATAACATAAAACATAAGGCAAGAAAGCATGTAAGTAAAAACATGAGTATCAAACTCCCCCTTAAACATGCAACTCCCCCTTAAGACATGCTAAATTTTCCCCCTTAGCATAATTAACTTAAACTCTCATAATTCTCCCCCTTTGACACCACCATCAAAAACATTGTACAAATGTTATACGCGCATGACATCAATTCTAAGGAAGAGAAATACCCAAAACCAACCCAAAACCTGATAAAACAGGTTACTGTGCTCGTGCACAGTACATCAGTCGACTGAATCAGAGGATCAGTCGAATGTCACTCAATTTTCAGGTTTTTCTGATTTTTCGAATGAACTTCATAAATGCACAAGAAATTATAAAAAATTCGAAAAATCATGAAATTCGAAGTACATATTTCTAGTGAGTTCCTTTATTAGTGAAAAATAATTTTTCATGAGAATTCATTTTATTTTTGAAAGTTTGGCAAAAACTCAAAAGTTGCAAAAATGTCTAAAGTTTGTATCCATTTTAAAGCCTAGTTTTGCCTTGAGATTTTTCAAAACATGAACTCACTGGAAATGAAACATAAAATGTTTTTAAATCATTTAGAATATCCAACTATGATCTATGGGCAATATGTCCATTGTTTAAACATTTGCTTTCCCCGTAGTTGGTCTATGATTGTTCTAATGATACACTTAATGACCCATCTAAATGCCATAAGCATTAGTGGACCATTTGTATCTTCCTATCATCTCACCCATTGTTATGTTCTCAATCAAGTTAGCCTTATAAATCACAAAAAGATATACAGGAGGTATGAATCATTTGTATTAGTACAACAAGCGATTTAAGTATTTTATGCTTCATATCCTAGTCTGAGATGAGACAAAAGTGATTGGTGGGTTGTTTGTAAAACAAAAGTGTTAGAGCGTCGGTGGCCGTCTAGAGGGGGGTGAATAGCCCTCTTTCGCGTATGGTGGAAGTCATTCATTGATTGCCTACAAATATGATTAGTGCAAGCGGAAATATAAAAGACAATATAAAAGGCAATGCTAACAAACTGATATAACGTGGTTCACGGCCTTGTCGCTAATCCACAGACCGATTCATTCCAGGTGAATGACGCCTTAAACTTTCCATTAATCTCTCCTTTGCACAAAGCTAGGTGGAGGTAACCTTTTCTTACAATCTCTCTTCTTACAATAGGATTGAAATAAATGCAAGTAAGAAGAGTGGAACTTGTTTGGGCACTTGTGAGGATGTTTAGGAATTAAGAATTAGGCTCCCCAAGTGTCCAAAGGCCCCTTCTTATAGGGAAGATCTCATTCTTCTCGTTGGGCGCCTGACAGTCGACTGATGCCCCGATCAGTCGATTGCTCCTGTAGCCATTGCCCCATAATGACTTTTTCCACGTTGGATTTCATCCAACGGCTCCCACATCGATCCGATCTTCCCATCATCGGTGATGGATCTAACGATCGAGTCGGAAGCAAGCGTTGAGTGTCGGAAAAGCGATCGACTATCGATCGGTGATGGTTTCAGCGATCGACTACCAACACTTGGCGATCTGCGACACAAAACCGGACTCGAACACCGCCGAGTCCACGATGACTTGAGCAATGACGGTCGATGTCGGGAAAACCCATCCGACACTTAGCCAATTAGCCAAGTTTCACCTAAGTGCTACCCGTCCCAGGTTACATTTGCTCACTCTTATCTTTCCTTAGAGTCCCTCGCCTTTGAAGTTCTCTTCGTCCAGCTGCGTCCCTTGGATGCACCAAGCGCACGACTTCGCAGCGCCATCCTTTGTGTCTTGCCCTGAAGTCTACTTCCTCCGACTTCACTCCAATGCTCCTCGTCCAGTGGTCCCTCAGATGCACCAAGCGCACGGTTTCCGCAATGCATCTTTCACCGACTCAAAGACCGAGTCATGAGAGGTGAAACTTGCCAATGCTCAATGTGACAATTACTAAGTCCTGCATGACTTCAACGCATATATCAAATCCATATCAATCCTAACTTAAACCTTTTGCCACATCACATGGGTTGATTGCACTAACAATCTCCCCCTTTTTTATGTGTGGAAATCCATTTAAGTTAGGTAAAAACAATAACATAAAACATAAGGCAAGAAAGCTTGTAAGTAAAAACATGAGTATCAAACTCCCCCTTAAACATGCAACTCTCCATTAAGACATGCTAAATTTTCTCCCTTAGCATAATTAACTTAAACTCTCATAATTCTCCCCCTTTGACACCATCAAAAACATTGTACAAATGTTATACACACATGATATCAAGTCTAAGGAAGAGAAATACCCAAAACCAACCCAAAACCTGATAAAACAGTTATCGTGCGTCACAAGATACATCGATCGGCCCGAATCGGAGGATCACCGATTGCCACTCAATTTTCAGGTTTTTCTGATTTTTCGAATAAACTTCATAAATGCACAAGAAATTATAAAAAATTTGAAAAATCATGAAATTCGAAGTACATATTTCTAGTGAGTTCCTTTATCAGTGAAAAATGATTTTTCATGAGAATTTATTTTATTTTTGAAAGTTTGGCAAAAACTCAAAAGTTGTAAAAATGTCTAAAGTTTGTATTCAGTTTAAAGCCTAGTTTTGCCTTGAGATTTTTCAAAACATGAACTCACTGTAAATGAAACATAAAATATTTTTAAATCATTTAGAATACCCAACTATGATCTATGGGCAATATGTCCATTGTTTAAACATTTGCTTTCCCCATAGTTGGTCTATGATTGCTCTAATGATACACTTAATGACCTATCTAAATGTCATAAGTATTAATGGACCATTTGTATCATCTTATCATCTCACCTATTTCTATGTTCTCAATCAAGTTAGCCTTACAGTGAGCGTGAGATGTTTCTAAAGGTATTTGTACTTAACCAAAATTTCATGCAATTCTACCCATGGTTAAGTATCATCCTAAAACCCCAATCATGAACATGCATCAAGAATTATCAATCATGATCATAAATCATCAATTATTGCATATCATGATTATAAATTATAAAAATTAAGCATGAATCATGATTCAAACATTCAATTCATGGGTTATACATTATCATCACCCAACACTATGTTATGATATATATAAAATCCACTATGATTGACTATCCTAGGGTTTTCCTAACCCTTAAGAATGGATTTGGGAATCCAATATAAATTCGTTCCTATAGGGTTCACCAAAAATTCCTTAGGGATCTATTTTCTAGCTATTGATTTATTTTTGGCTCGACCCCTAGCAATTAGGCAATTATAGGTCTTTTAATTTTTATTTCCTTTATAACCTAGGCCTTTCTTATTAAAGCATGCCCTTTGGCTCCCTATGATGATGTTCAATGTGTTGGAGCCTATGGTAAATTTCTCTAGGGCCTTAGTTAAATGGTCTACTTTTTCTCTTAAAACCCTATTCTCCTCAATACATGCATCATTAACATTAAAAGGCATGTAATCATCATGTGAGCATGTATTATTGATACTAGAAGAAACATTATCATTCACATTTAAATATGATTTTTCTAGATTTTCTTCTAGGGCATTAATTTTATTTTCATGCTTTTGTTTTCCTTTTTAGCCCTAAATAATTCCTTAGTTAAGCTAGAAATCATAGACATAATTTTCTTGGGAGGGAGATTTGTTACCTCACTTACCAAATCCCCTTCCGATGATGAGGATGAAGATGAGGACGCTCCCCCTTCACTTGAGCACTCCTCCTCGCTAGTGCTTCTTTCTTCTTCCTCGGAGGAGGTGGAGTCCAAATCGTCTATCCCCATTAAGGCAAGGTTTGTGAAGGCCTCTTCTTCTTCTGATGAGTATGAAGGATCATCCCATGTGACCTTATGTGCCTTAGCCTTCCCTTTCTCCTTGGTTTTCTTTTCATCCTCCTTCTTCTTGCTCCCTTTCTTCTTCTCTTCTTTCTTCCTTCTTTCTTCTTTGCTCTTGTTCAAGAGGGGACAATCATCTCTTATATGTCCCTCTCCTTGACAATTGTAGAAAATTATCTTCCTCCTTGGCCTTCTCCTCCTATCATTAGATTTGTTAAATTTAAAATTTTTAAGTGCACACCTTACCTTCCTTACCATGTATGCTTCTTCCTTGCTATCCATGGAGGAGGAGGAGGAGTCTTCATCGGATGAGGAGGGTGAAGGCATCTTCTTCTTCTTTCCCTTCTCGGCTATTAGTGCCACTCCCCTTGGTTGGCTCCTTGACTCTTCTACTATTCCTTCAAATCGTGTTTCGTGAAGTTTCATAGTAGAGAAAAATTCATCTAGAGTACTTACCTCTAGATTCTTGGAGATGTAGAATGAATCTACCATAGAACTCCATTTTGAGGATTGGGGAAAGGCGTCTATGGCTTTCATGATCATATCGCGGTTTGTAAGCTTCTCACCTACACTAGACAATCCATTAATTATTTCTTTGAATCTAGAGTGTAGTGATAATACCTTCTCCCCTTTATCGAGTTTGATGTTGTTGAGTTGGGAGCGGAGAAGGTCTCTTTTTGCAAGCTTCGCCTCGAAAGTGCCTTCATGAAGTTCTACCAATCTTTCCCACATCTCCTTGGCGCTTGCACACTCTCCAATCCGGTTGATCTCTTGTTGGGGGAGCACATTGAAGAGGTGATGTTTTGCTTTTGAGTTTGCAAGGTGCTCCTCCCTTTGCTTCTTGGTCCATCACGATTTCTCAATTAGTTCACCCTCTTCGTCCCTAGGCATCTCAAAACCGTTTTCCATTATAAGCATAATATCGAAATCGGTTTCAAAGAATACCTCCATTCTCTTCTTCCACCAAGGGAATTCACCTTCAAATTTTGGTGGGTGAATGTTGGAGCCGGCCATCTCTTGATTGTGCTTGTTGCGACGGTTAGTCCGGGGACAAGCGACTTGGCTCTTATACCACTTGTTGGAGCGTCGGTGGCCGGCTATAGGGGGTGAATATCCCTCTTTCGCATACTGTGGAAGTCGTTCATTGATTGCCTACAAATATGATTAGCGCAAGCGGAAATATAAAAGATAATACAAAAGTCAATGCTAACAAACCGATATAAGGTGGTTCACGACCTTGCCGCTAATCCACGGACCGATTCGTTCCAGGTGAATCACGCCTTAAACTTTCTGTTGGTGCAGGGGTACCAGATGATCGAACATGTATTTTGATTATGGTAAAAAATGCAAAGTTTAGATTACATTGTTATCTCACGGGCTTAATCGAGTGTGCAGAAAAGTGCTAAAGCAGGGGCTGAAGGCTGGCGACACCTGGAGGAAGCCGCGGTGGTCGGGCAACACTCGAGTGACTCCGGAGGGAGCCAAAGGAATCGAGTGGAAGGTCGGAAGAAAGAGATACAAAGTAAGTATCAAGGTAAGCTCATGTGTGTGAGCATAAGTGAGGTCGTATCCTCCTTATGGGGATGGTCTTAAGCGTAGATCCGAACAAAGACATCCCATGGATGGTCTAGGTCGAGATCGGACGGTCGACAACCATCAAAATTATATTTTTATTAAGCTAACTTGTGATTTCAGCAAGAATCAGTTGACTACCCACAAGAGCCACTCGACTGCCTTAAATCAGTCAACTACTGAGTGTTGCGACTCGACTGGCGCTGCCATCAGTCGACTGATGGTCAAGGATCAACTTCGAGAAGTCAAGCCTTGTCACCTCATTCTAAGGAGCTTGGTGCCTAATTTTGATTGACTGAAGACCCACTCGATGAGGGGCTCAAAAGCTATAAAAGGAGGGCTTCTCTAAGGGTTTTTCATCAATTCTAAAAGCCTC
The DNA here is from genome assembly GCA_025175895.1 of Wurfbainia villosa. Taxonomy (NCBI): domain Eukaryota; kingdom Viridiplantae; phylum Streptophyta; class Magnoliopsida; order Zingiberales; family Zingiberaceae; genus Wurfbainia; species Wurfbainia villosa. Next base: position 112,464,055 of record CM045988.1, read on the forward strand.
CAAGTGCTTCCGATACACTACGACTCTCCGACATCCCTACAATGAAGCGCTGCAGAAACGACGACTAGAGCTCAATCTTCTTCATCTATGAGTCATCGGTAAAAGTGTTTTTATAGTTTCAATCTGTACTTAAGTTCATTATCGTGCTTTTATCGTAACGAGAAGAGGGGGAGTGTCCCTCTATCTCGATCCTTTTCGTGGTTTTTGTATTTGATTAACTCCTACCTCCAACGAGGAGGAGTTCGTTAGTGATTTGTCCTCTGTGCGTGGTCAAGGATCACTAGGGCCTTGGAGTAGTAGCCGTAGGCTACGAACCAAGGAAAAAAACCCTCTTGTCTTCTTTATTTTTATATTGTTTTATTCTTTCCGTTGCGTAACTCAAGTATCGAAATAAACGAAAGTTTTTATCGCTATTCACCCCCCTCTAGCGATCCGCTCGATCCAACAATTAGTATCAGAGCCGGGGTGCTAAGATTTGGTGAAACCACCAATCTAGCTTTTCTATAGATTTTTTTTTATTTCTGTTTATTTCAAATTATTTTTTAAGCTCTTTCATTCGTTGAGTTTTTCTCCCGCGCTACTAATCCAAGACGCGAGTCTTGGTACATTCCGCTCGTTTTGTCGTTGCTAGATTTGTTTCTTCATTTTCTTGCTCTTTTTGTATCAATGACCCATCTCGAGGGTTTTAGCACCGTCCGACCTCCGTTTTACAATGGAGATGACTTCCGTTATTGGAAGGGTCGGATGGAGTGCTTCCTTAAGACCCAAATTGAGATGTGGATCATAATCCAAAAGAGACTCACACTTCCGACTAATGAAGTGGGTGAATCTTTGGATTATGACCAATGGACCAATGCTACAAAAAGACAAGTTGAAGCCGACGCCAAGGCGACTCAAATCCTCTAATGCAACTTGTCCAAGGAGGAGCTTAATCGCGTCGGGCCATTCATCAGTGGCAAAGACTTATGGACAAAGTTGGTCGAATTACACGGAGGGACCAACGAAGCTAAGGTTTGTAAGCGCAACCTCGTTCTCAATAAGTTGTATAATCTAAGAATGCAGGAACACGAGACGGCGTCACAACTACACGCCCGCCTCCAGGATATTGTCAACGACTTGCACACCATCGGATACAAGATCGAAAACCGCGACCTCCTAAGGTACGTTCTTAACTCATTTCCTAGGACTACCTTGTGGACATCCATGGTCGATGCCTACAAGGTCTCTAAGGACCTTTCGAAGCTTAGGTTAGACGAATTATTTTCCGAGTTTGAACTTTACAAGCAGACTAACGTGGTCGGGGCCGAGAGAGATATTGCTCTACTTGCAGGACAAAGAAGAAAGACACCTACCAGGCAAGAAGATGGACTCGAACTCAAAGACGAATCAGAGTTCGAATCCGAAGAGGTGGAAGCAATAGTGAACGTAGTGCGGAAGATCGTTCGGAGGGAAAGGAGGCTACTAAAGAACCAAAAGAGGGCACAATTCAAATCAAATCAAAAGAAGGCTTTTCATGCAACTTGGGACAATGAAGAAGACGTCGGCATAGCGTGCATGGCAAGACCCGAAGAGTCCGAGTCAGAGTCCGAATCCGAATCCAATTACAACACCGACTCCGAACTCGAGGACTACTTCGAGAAGAAACTCAAAGTTGGACCAAAAGGGAAAATTAAGGTTAGCAGCTCACTAATTCATACGCTTTACAATACAATTAAATTGTTAACTAGGAAATTAGCTAAATCCGAGTCTAGGGTCGAGTCCTTGGTTGAGGAGGTTGAAACCCTCAAACAAGAGACACCCCTAAACTCCTCGACTAGTCGAGTTCAAGAGGAGGACTCAACTCGAGTTGAAAAACTCGAAGAAGAGAACTCTCTCTTGAAAGGACGAGTCCAAGAGCTTAAAGCTCGGTTGAACAAGTTCTCGACGGGGTCCAAGAATCTTAATCGACTTCTTGGAACTCAGAGAGCCGTGTACAACAGAGCTGGACTCGGATATAGCTCAAAGACTACAAATATATCTTACATGTCTATCGTAAACCGCAGTTATCATCGAGTCCAAGCGTGGGTCCCGAAAACTTTATTAAACTCACATATAAGGATCAATAGGTTTTGGATTCCCCAGGATCAAGTTCATTACTTGACCAGACCATATTGGTTCAATGATCCAGGGGGAGCTAATACCAAAATAGTATATCTGGTAACTTAAATTTTTTTTAAAAAAAAAGGCTAGATAGGACTATAACTCGTCAATGCTTGATAACTTAGTACCAAGACGCGCGCGAGATGATAGTACGCTAGGAAAACAGAGTCTCATGTATTCGGGCTAGATAAGGCGTATCTAGTTCGGTTCACTTGACCGAGTAGAACTAGCTGAAGCTACCTCGCCATATCCTAGACTATTTAGATCAGGAAGTAGTCTTAGGTGAGTCAAGTTACTATTTTCTCAAAATTGGCTTTGTCTAAGGAAGTGGTCATTTTTCCGATCAAAGAAGGCTCTTGTGCCTCGCCACGACCTGGAAGCCAAGATCTTGAAAAGGTGACTTGATGAGCTTAGGATCAAATCCGAATCTAATGCAAGGTTGACCAGTTTCAAATCATTAAATTTAATTAAGATAAAATTAGAATCATCTCACACAACATATAAGGTGAACCAATTCTAAGACACTTAGAATGGGTGAGATGAATAAGGAACAATTTCACTTACATAATCTTTTCATAAATGTTATCTATTTTTCAAACTATTGAGCTTAAATGTTTACTTATACTCGGACAAAAACTCTAAATATACAACATTCTAGGTCAATGTTTAGCGTCCCCTAACTCTTCTATACCTTATATACTTGATTAAGGGGGAGAGAAAACTAACCCTAAGGGTTATATATTTTCAAAAGTTATTAGCGTATAAGTATTTTGAAACTCAAAGCTAATTTTATAAGTATTTTGAAAATCAAATTAGTCTCAAGACTTATATTGTTGGTGCAGAGGGTTATACCTCGAACCAAAGTAAATCGAGACACATGCTTGGACTCATGTTAGATAATCTTTATGCATGCTACTTTTTGTTAAAAACCCCTACCTTTTATATACAACCCCATTTTTTTTTTATTTATGGCAAAAGATGGAGAAGAGCACAAGTTAAGAGGGAGAACAAAAATTTAAAATTTTTAAGATTAACTTCTTTTGAAGATTAACCTCACCTAAGGTTAATTGGGAATTGATTATAATGAGTGCATCGTTTACATTTACTCATTTTCCACATTATATTTTTCCTTAACTTTACGTAAGTTTGTCATAGATCAAAAAGGGGGAGATTGTTGGTGCAGGGGCACCAGATGATCGAACCTGTGCTTTGATTATGACAAAAGACGCAAAGTTAAGATTACATCGTTATCTCACGGGCTTAATCAAGTGTGCAGAAAAGTGTTAAAGCAGAAGCTGAAGGCTAGCGACACCCGGAGGAAGCCGCGGTGGTCGAACGACACTCGAGTGACTTCGGAGGGAGCCAAAGAAATCGAGTGGAAGGCCGAAAGCAAGAGCTACAAAGTAAGTATCGAGGTAAGCTCGTGTGTGTGAGCGTAAGTGAGGTTGTATCCTCCTTACGGGGATGGTCTTAAGCATAGATCCGACCAAAGATATTCCATGGATGGTCTAGGTTGAGATCGGACAGTCGACGACCGTCTAAATTATGTTTTTATTAAGCTAACTTATGATTTCAGCAAGCATCAGTCGACTACCCAGAAGAGCCACTCGACTTCCTTAAATCGATCATTCTTTGAGTGTTGCGACTCATTGGCCATGCCATCGATCGTGATGGTCAAGGATCGCCTTACCACCTCATTCCAAGGAGCTTGGTGCCTAATTTTGATTGGATGAAGACCCACTCGATGAGGGACTCAAAAGCTATAAAAGGAGGGCTTCTCTAAGGGTTTTTCATCAATTCTAAAAGCCTCCAAGTGCTTCCGATACGCTATGACTCTCCAACATCCCTACGACAAAGCGCTGCAAAAACGACGACTAGAGCTCAATCTTCTTCATCTACGAGTCATCGGTAAAAGTGTTTTTATAGTTTCAATCTGTACTTAAGTTCATTATCGTGCTTTTATCGTAACGAGAAGAGGGGGAGTGTCCCTCTATCTCGATCCTTTTCGTGGTTTTTGTATTCGATTAACTCCTACCTCCAACGAGGAGGAGTTCATTAGTGATTTGCCTGTAACGCCCATAAAATTTCTAGAAAATTTTATAAGAATTTTTGCACGATCATAATGAGCTTTTATGTGGGCTCTTTCAAAAATAAAAGAAAATAGAGCCAAAAAGGGATGCATGGCCTAGGGTTTGAACCCTGAACCTCCAAGTAGGAAACTAAACCTTAGGATGCATCCGATAACCAGAAGCCCAACAGGGTGTACTATTAGAAGGGTATGAGAAATGATAGATAAGGGTAGAGGAGGATAAGGGACACCTTCAAGTGAATAAATAGGAGTATGAGGAGACAAGAGAACCACAACTTGTCATTCTCTTCTTCTCTTCTTCTTCCCCACCGAAACCTCCTCATCCCTTTCTTCCATTTTCGAAAAACTCAAGAAGCAAGAAAGAAAAGGGCTCTTGTCTTGACACCATATAGGGTATATCCTTATACTAAACAAGTGAAAGGATGTATGTATCCCCTCACCTGTAGTACAAGTTGTTTTGATTGTTGATTTAAAAAAAAATTCTCTTTGAAAGTTTCGGCCAAGACCCCCTTCATGCTTCTAATGATTTTCCATGCCATGTTTTGTATGTATATGAAGATAACATGTTGATAGATAGGCTTTGATTTGAGTGTTTGATTCCAAATCCCTCCTTGAAGTTTTGGCCAAGTCCTATTTATGCTCCTAATGGTCTTCCATGTCATGATCTATATGTTTCCATGCCATGTTTTGTATGTATATGAAGATAACATGTTGATAGATAGGCTTTGATTGAGTGTTTGATTCCAAAGCCCTCCTTGAAGTTTCGGCCAAGCCCTATTTATGCTCCTAATGGTCTTCCATGTCATGATCTATATGTTTCCATGCCATGTTTTGTATGTATATGAAGATAACATGTTGATAGATAGGCTTTGATTTGAGTGTTTGATTCCAAAGCCCTCCTTGAAGTTTCGACCAAGTCCTATTTATGCTCCTAATGGTCTTCCATGTCATGATCTATATGTTTCCATGCCATGTTTTGTATGTATATGAAGATAACATGTTGATAGATAGGCTTTGATTTGAGTGTTTGATTCCAAAGCCCTCCTTGAAGTTTCGGCCAAGTCCTATTTATGCTCTTAATGGTCTTCCATGTCATGATCTATATGTTTCCATGTCATGTTTTGTATGTATATGAAGATAACATGTTGATAGATAGGCTTTGATTGAGTGTTTGATTCCAAAGCCCTCCTTGAAGTTTCGGCCAAGTCCTATTTATGCTCCTAATGGTCTTCCATGTCATGATCTATATGTAATTGATGTTAACATGTTGTTAGTTAGACCTTGTACAAGTTGTTTAGGGTTTGAATTTTGTTAGAACCCCCATGAAGTTTCGGCCAACCCATGTTATGCTTGTTAATGATGTTTCATGCCATACTATATATGTATATGATGTTAGTATGATGTTAGGTAGACCTTGTACAAGTTGTTTTAGTGGTTGAATTCTTGAGAACCCTCCCTTAGGGTTTCGACCAACCCATGTTCATGCCCTCTAATAATCCTCCATGCCATGCATGCTACATGTATATAAGATGTTAATATGAAGTTAGTTAGGCTTTGTGTAAGTTGTGGAGCATTTGAATCCCTAAAAACCTCCATTAGGGTTTCGGCCAAACCATGTTTGGGCTACCAATGATTTTCCCTTGTCATGTTTTATATGTATATGATATTAACATGTTGATAGTTAGACCTTGTACAAGTTGAATTAGGGTTTGAATTCTTAAGATTTCCCCTTGGAAGTTTCGGCCAAACCTTGTCCATGCTCACCCATGATCTTCCATGTCATGATATATCTATATATGATGTTAGCATGTTGATAGTTGGACTTTATGATAGCATGATTGGTTTATGCCACTACCTTATGTCCATGTTAATTGTATGAATGTATGATTATGTTATGCTCATTGCATCATGATGAACAAGTATGTATGATAAAATGCCTAAGAGATGCTTCCCTATGAATGGGGACTAAGAGCACTCTTTATGTTATGAAAAGGAACATGATATGTTATGAAAAGGAACATGATATGCTATGATAAGGAACATGATATGTTATGATAAGGAATATGATATGTTATGATAAGGAACATGATATGTTATGATAAGGAACATGATATGCTATTTTACTTTTGCATGGCTTGTACCGGACCCTAACAAGGTCCAAGGGATGGGCTCCTACGTGCCCCTAGGTCGACGGTCATAGTACGGACCTAGTACGGGATGAGCTCCTAAGTTGCCCTAGGCCGACGGTCGTAGTACGGGCCTAGGATGGACTTCTATGTTATGTTGCCCCTAGGTCGACAGTCGTAGTACGAACCTAGTACCCTAGTAGGTTCGGGATTAGCTACCTCGGGTCTATTTAGGGATGCGCACAAAGATGATGATGTATGTGGTACAATGCCGGACCCAATATGTTGAGATTATGTTTAAGTACCTATAAAATATATATTTTCAAAGAGCATCTTGCATATACCCATTTCATGTCTATGTGATTATGATATTTATATGAATGCTATGCTTATATGTTCTTAATTGATCACGTCACTACTTTTTATATGAATGCTATGCCTATATGTTCTTAATTGATCATGTCACTACTTTTTATATGAATGCTATGCCCATATGTTCTTAAATGATCATGTCACTACTTTATATAAATGCTATGCCTATAGGTTGTCTAGATGAACATGTCACTACTCTATGTCTAATTCTTGATGTATGACTTTAGTGAGTAGGAAAGGATCTTACTAAGCCTATGTGCTTATAGTTCATGTTTCCCTTGTACTGCAGATAAGAGTAAAGAATGGCTAAACTAAAGGGAGCAGCAGGAGGGGCAAAGTGTGTGTGGTAGTGACATGGTGGAAGAGATCTGTTTTATGTTCCCAGACTTATGCATGTTTTCCCTTTAAGTTTATGTTCCAAGACTTATGCATGTTTTCCCCTTTAAGTTTATGTTCCAAGACTTATGCATGTTTTCCCTTTAAGTTTTGCATGATAGTTGTTAAGAGTCGAACTCTACTTGATGTTGATGGTTGCTACTTGGTGTCCTTTAAGTTGACTATCATGAACTTGAACTAAGTACTTATGAAATGATTATGCATGCTCCATGTTTCATGTTCTATGTTTAAAAAAATAAAAAGAAGTTTAAAGTCTTCCGCTGTAAATGCATGTAGTCTTCCATTGTAAATGCATGTATGTATGATCACGTCGCGCCACCCTTCCAACCCCTATAGATTACGAGAAAAAAGGGCGAGCGTGACATTGCCCTCCGTGCGTGGTCAAGGACCACTAGGGTCTTGGAGTAGTAACCGTAGGATATGAACGAAGTAAAAAAACCCTCTTGTATTCTTTATTTTATATTGTTTTATTCTTTCCGCTGCGTAACTCAAGTATCGAAACGAACGAAAGTTTTTATCGCTATTCACCCCCCCTCTAGCGATCCACTTGATCCAACACTTTCCATTAATCTCTCCTTTGCACAAAGCTAGGTGGAGGTAATCTTTTCTTACAATCTCTCTTCTTACAATAGGATTGAAATAAATGCAAGTAAGAAGAGTGGAACTTGTTTGGGTACTTGTGAGGATGTTTAGGAATTAAGCATTAGGCTTCCCAAGTGTCCAAAGGCCCCTTCTTATAGGGAAGAGCTCATTCTTCCCGTTGGACACCTGGCAGTCGACTGATGCCCCGATCAGTCGACTACCCCTATAGTCGTTGCCCCATAACTACTTTTTCCATGTTAGATTTCATCCAACAGCTCCCACATCAGTCGACTGATGGAGCTAACAGTCGAGTGTCGGAAGCAAGCAGTCGACTATCAACCATTCTGTGCCCGAAACCCTCGCGACCAGTCGACTGCTGCCATCAGCAGTCGACTGATGGTTTCGGCAGTCGACTGCCAACACTTGGCAGTCGACTGCTGGGACACAAACCAGACTCGAACACCAGTCGAGTCAACAGTCGACTTGGAGCAGTCGACTGCCATGATATGACAGTCGACTGATGTCGGGAAAACCCATCCGACACTTAGTCAATTGGCCAAGTTTCACCTAAGCGCTACCCATCCCGGGTTACATTCGCTCACTCTCATCTTTCCTTGGAGTCCCTCGCCTTTGAAGTTCTCTTCGTCTGGCCACGTCCCTCGGATGCGCGAAGTGCACGACTTCACATCGCCATCCTTCGCGTCTCGCCTTGAAGTCTACTTCCTCCGAGTTCACTCCAATGCTCCTCATCCGGCGATCCCTCAGATGCACCAAGCGCACGACTTCCGCAATGCATCTTTCATCGACTCAAAGACTGAGTCATGAGAGGTGAAACTTGCCAATGCTCCATGTGCGAATTACTAAGTCTTGCATGACTTCAACGCACATATCAAATTCATATCAATCCTAACTTAAATCCTTTGCCACACACATCAAAACCACATCACATGGGTTGATTGCACTAATAAAAAGCACGTAAAGAAATTGAGGAACATTGGGAAGACATAGCATATCAACAAGATGAAGGTATCAATACATTTCATATTGAAGAATATAATATTTTAACGTTACGAGATCCCAGCGGCATAGAAATAGTCATTGATGCAAGTGAAATGAATGAGAATGAAGACGAGGAATTTAATTTAGAGGATGACGATGACGATGACGATGATGATATCGAATAGACGTATGACCAGGATGAAAATCATAATGCGGACTTTGATTTATAATTATGGGTAACTTTTATTCAGTATCAATTATGTTTCTATTTACTGTCTAATTCTAAATTTCATATATTAATGAACTGTCTTTTTTTGTAGGTTATCCAGTTGCTATGAATATGGTAATTTTTTCGTATTGTTCATATTATAAATTCGATATGCAAATGTAATTATTTTTTTTACTATCATATTCTTCTAATAATTATGATTATTAGTTTCGACGTGGCGGTCATAGATGGAGTAGCGATGGAAGATCACATCTTCCTCTGCTTCAGCCCTTGCACAATCTGATGCTCTTGCAAAAAATGCACCCTCCACCTCTTCTCCAGTTGCAGGATCTTCTAGCTCTAAACAGATACCAGCTAATGTATCTTCCCCAGTATAACAATCACTCGTTGAGAGGGAAGATATGAGAGAGTTGATATCTCCTCGCGAAGATTCGTAAGTATTCAAGTTTTAGATTATCTATGTTTTTAATACGATATGTATTTTTATAAGCATCTAACATGGTTTGTTTTTATTTTATGTTAGATTTACAAATTTTGTACATGTTATTCACGAGGTGAATAAAATAGTGAATAACCATTGGGGCAGAGCTTCTATAACTTATACGAGCACGCCGGAAGAAATAAAAAATTTGTGGCGGAATGAGTTCAAGGTAAGTTATTTAAATCATTTTGTATATAAAATTGCAGTTAATATAATCAATTCAATTTTTCTCTACTTCAACGGTTATTTACTTGGGAGGAGAGTGAAACACTAGAGATTAGGAGGATTTTCAAGAAAAAGTGTGGCGACCATATTAGAAACATACTCAGTCATACGAAAACCAGAAATAAAAAGTCACATTGTATAACCGAGGAGAATTGGAATAAAATTATTGCATATTGTGGATCTATGGATAGCAAACGGAGGAGTGAGCAGAATAAGAAAAATCAACATTATTATTCCGACGCTATGTCTGCCACATATGTGGGAGGCTCAATCAATATTGATGAGCATAGACATCGATTGGTGAGTTTTTTTTTTTAATTCTAATTTTGTAATCTAATACTCACTAATTTATAAATTTTAACGATGTTTGTTTAGGCCCAGGAGACAGGGACTAAGCCATTATTCATAGACACTTTCACTCATACCTTCCAAAAGATAGATAAGATGTGGAGTAGGGAGAGAGCTATAACAATGAAGTTTTGTAATTAAAAAAATTTACATTCTTATGTTAGTATTTAACTTTTTTTCTTTCAAAATAGGAGAAATACGATGAACTTGCACAGAGAAATTTGATTGTAAGTGATGATGCAGTCGAATCTGAGCCTTCTGTTAGTAATATCAATGTATGGCTCGAAGCAACTGGAGGGGCGAAAAGTGGAAGAATAATTGGACTCAGTTCTTTGAGTTGATCTTATAAAGCCCCTGGTGCTTCTTATTCATCCTCCTCGACATCAAGAGCAGAAATAAATCAATTAACCGAAGAGGTTACTCATTTGAGGGAGTTACTAACGCAAAATAAAAATGAATCCATAGAAAGAGCTCAGTAAGTAAAAGAATTAAATGAACAGATGAACGTTTCAAGGGCAACATATATTCATTATGCAACATCTTCAATTAACGTCTCCTTCAAGTCAACTTTCTCCTTCTCGATCTAGTCCTCCTCCTGATCCCTATAATAATGACAATAATGATGTATTTTTTGATGATGATGGTGGTTACGTTTGACTTTATTTGTTGTATTTAAATGTTACTTGACTTATCACATACGATATCTATGTTTTGTAAGTTATATTTATGTTTGTTATGTATATTGATTTGGTATTGAAGTTTGATATGTGAATTAGAAGTTTATATTGATATATATGTTTGCTGTAAAACAGGAAAAATGGTATAATTTATCATAATATATATTTTTTAATTTTTTCAGATTAACAACGAAAAAAATTTCTTCGCAGATTTGTGACAAAAAATTATTTTTCGTTACAGAATTGGTAACGAAAAAAATTTTCTTTGCAAAAAATGAAGCACCAGTCGACTGACGCATTTTTCTAGTCGACTGATATACTATCAGTCGAGTGGTGAGTCGGCTAAAAAAGGTTATCTGATCAGCTTCTCCACTACTAGTTGATTGATACATGAGAATTTACAATGATTTTTTTTCATCACAGAAATTGCATCAAAAAAAGTTTTTATCGCAGATTATCCACATTAGTCGACTGATCAACATGATCAGTCGACTGCTATACTGTAGAACCTTACAGAATCATTCGTAGATGACTGAGTAGTCGACTATTCACCACATCACGATCACATTATGCACCATCTTTTTATCTGAGAATGTTTTGTGGTACTAGTACAACTGGAGGTGGAGAAATCTCGTATAAGAATCTTACAACAATAAGAATAAGCAAGCCAAATACAAGCACTTAAATGAAATAAAGGAAACAACACTTTACACAAGTGAGCTTTTGAATGCTTGAGCCTTTGGTTGTTTTAGGATGCCTTGAAGGACTAGAATCGCAGCAACAACTCCCCTTCAAATCCTCAAGAAATGCCTTACGAAATCCTCCCCGTCGAGCTCCTTTTATACCTCCACGCAACCTGAATTTTCACCTGGCAATCGACTTCCAAAAGGCCCCAATCGACTACCCCTGTAGTCATTGTCCCATAATGACTTAATCCACGTTGGAAAAACTCCAATGGGTAGCCTAGCAGTCGACTGCTCTTACTAGCAATCGACCGCTGCTTCGGTAACTGACTGACCAGTTGTCTATCAAAGGTTCTGTGCCTGTGACCACAACCAGCAATCGATTGCCCTCCATGGCAGTCAACTACTCAACATCAGTCGATTGCCCAATGCTGGTAGTCGATTACGAATGTCACACGACCACAGTCGAACTCCAATCTGTTGGGTTTCCGACACCGCGACAAGTGTGTGTTCGAACATGTTTCGTAAATATGTGTGCAGCGGAATAAATAAAAAGCAATAAATCTAATTTATTACATCACACACACCACACGCATGTATAGTACAACATGTGTAGACATAACCGTAGTTTCAAATTTTGCAATAAAAGAAAATTTATTCTACATATACCTGACGTATCACGTGTAGCAGGAAAGGCATCAACCGGAGCGACCCTCGCTAGAATCGCCTCTATCCGTATCCATGCCGAGTATCTTTGGGATGACTTCACAAAGTCATGAGCCTCGTCTTCGTACGAGTCACTAGCCTCGTGTCGAAGACGATGTGATCGAGAGAAGATCACAATCCGAATCAAAATTCGGATTCAAAACCGAGTCCCCAAAACTCGCTTCTCCGGAGAGGTATTCGTCAACCGTTTGACGAATCCTTCGTCCTCCACCTATGAGGATTACCGGAGATCAAATCCCCGAAAAGGAAGCCGCTGTTGGAGCTCCAAACGTCATCCAAATGATGCTCCGATAAGAAGAAAACAAGTTGTCCAGAAAACTAGACAGCTTTGGTGGAGGATTAGCGTCGGCTAAATAAGGAAGCTAGATGCTCACCTTGTCGCCGGAGCCAAGGAAGATCATCGGAGCTCCTCCGGCAGCAGCTAGACGCCGGCAAGAGGGGAGGACGGCAGTTGTTGGGCGCCGACAAGAGGGGCTTGGGCGGTGGTGGGCGGTGGCAAGGAGTTGGCGCCGACTACACCAAGGAGAAGAGGGAGAGGGGCGGCAACTTTAGGGTTAGGGCTCTCATTAAACCCTTGAGCTCTATTTTATAGAGAACAAATTCTCCTAATGGTTATTGGTTCATAACCAAAACCCGTTAACCCGCTCCATTAATTTAAGTTAAAATAAACCAAACCGATTTGATATATTTTAAGTTAAAAAGAACCGAACCAACTTTGGTTCATTCGTTTAAAACAAACCAAACCCCTTTGGTTTATTCTTCACCATTGGATTAGAACCAAACCAATTTGGTTCATCCATCATGTCTTCATAAGACACGACCCATCCACGCTTCCATTGCGACTGAAATGATTTCATGCTCGATCCTTGTTTGGTCCAACCAAACCTAGTTTCTCTCGGTCTGAGAATCTCATTCTCAAGCTCATTTTAAATCCTTTGAATTACGCTCGTTGTGCGTGTGACCAAATAGGTTCTCGGTTTATGTTGGCTTTCTATAATTAACCATTAATTATATAACGATCATGAGTGACACATAGTAGTACATCATGATCCCCAATTAATCGAAAAGATCAACGGTTGATCCAGAACTATTTCTGAAACCCTTCAGCAGCTATAATGATTCGTGCCTCATTCCCTTCACTCATCTTATACCCTCTTGGTTCAGGACATGGTCTATAGTGTCAGTCCCCACTAGGTTGACTACGTCACACCTAGCCCAAGTATCATTTTCTCATCCTACGGATTCTAGTTACTGCACATGTATCCAAGAGTACCTTACTCTAAACATGTAATGCTTTTGCCAAAGACTTTAGTAACAATCCGACGAGAGGCCATGGGTATACATCTCCTCGCAAGGAGTGGTGAATCCTTTATAGGTTATTCAAACACCTTCGATCACTTCGACTTATACCCAATTATCCCGGGTCTACATCTCCTCAGAGATGCTTGCTTAAGATGTCAAAGCATAAGTCTTCATGATCAAGATGACTTGAATACCACATGTCAAAGGAACATCACACTTAAGCTGCAGTAAGAACTTCATTGACATATCTATATATGCAGAGAACCGTATGAAGTCTTACGGCTGGTCACTCTAATGAACTAGTTACCATAACTAGCATCCACGATTAACTTCGGACATCACAATGTCTCCAGCCAGTGAGAATCGACTGCTTGGATACACCAAGGAGTATACCTCGTGATAGTCTCGACAAAATTGATGGTGTCCAAATCCATCAATTCATCGACTAGGGATAATTCCGATACATCACAATTACACGTGTAGAGATACTCACTAGTTGTGATCCAATCACAAATTCTCTCATGCTGTGAATCGTATCGGGGACATTCAGTAAATGAGTTTAAGATCTAATCAAATATATGAAAACATGTACACTCAAATAGTGAATCTTCATTTATCAAATAAATGGTACGACCATAAGGCGATTGCCTTAGGACATCTCTCATATATTACTAACACAATCGACTCACGACAGTCGACTGGTCATAATCCCAGTCGACTGCTCATTGTTGACTCGACTGCCAAGTGTCAGAACACTTGACTAGTTGACTGGTTCATAACCTCAGTCGACTGCTAAACCTCAACCATGAGGTTTAACCCCAAGTATGATGCCCTCATACTTTCTAGACCGCCCTTAACCTAGATCTAAGCCTTCTATCCACCTCTATTAGTCTCACGCCTATCGGATCCCTCCAAGTCATCCATGACTTGTTCATCCATATGCTAGCCTTCAGATGCTTCTATCGACTATTGTCATGCTAAGCTGGTCTATACTGCCAAGGTATATTTGGGCTTACGCTGCCAAGACACGCACTTAAAATTCTAATTGCCAAGTACTCATGACTTGAACTTTCACCGCCAAGACTACACACTTGGACTTACGTGGCCAAGGCTACACCCTTGGACTTTCCATGCCAACTCCATGTTAGACTTTCCAAATGCCAAGACCCATGCTTGGACTTTCCATGCCAAGTACTAAAGATTTGGACTTTCCAAATGCCAAGACCCATGCTTGGACTTTCCATGCCAAGTACTCAAGACTTGGACTTTCTCATTGTCAAGTGTCCCACTTGGACTTCTCCATCATATGATCAATCCCTTGTCAAACAATGATTAATCCTTTGTCAAACATCAAAATTGTAACGCCCGTAAAAAGTCTCCAGCAATTTTACGAGAATTTTTGGCTTTACGATAATGGGCTTTATGTGAGTTTTCCGAAAATAAAAGGAAATAGCTAAAAAGAGATGCAAGGCCTAGGAATTGAACCCCAAACCTCTAGAGATAGCCAAGCCCTATAGATGCACCCACTAACCATAAGCCCAATAGGATTATATCATTAAGAGAAGAGGGGAATTATAGATAAGGGTGATGAGGGTAAATGAAGGGGTATGGAAAAGAAAAGAGAAACTTCTCTTCCTCCCTTTATAAAGAAGAAGGAAGTTCCCATTTGGCCACTTCTTCCTCTCCTCTTCATCCTCACCGAAACCACCTTGCTCCCCCTCTCCATTTGCACCTTTGGCCGAAATTCCTCCAAGCAAGAAGAAGGCTAGGGTTGGCTTCCATTAGGTCATCTTCCAACTAAAAAGCAAAGCGAAGGATGTAAGATTTTCTCACCTGCAGTATATTAGTTTTGTAGGGTAAATTACATGAAAGAAATATGAAGTTTGGAGCTTCATATGTTTCGGCCAACTAAGTTTTGGGCTAGGATTCATGAAAATGCTATTAGGGAAACCTTTTATAGGTTGTATGCTCCAAGTAGGGATCTTTAGGTAACAAAAGTCCAAAGGTTTTAACTCTATATGTTTCGGCCACCAAGGGTTTAGGGTTAGGGTTTCATGAAGAGCTCCCCCTTATGAAGTTAGGTTATGATATATGCCTACATGAATAGATTTAGGTGACAAAAGTCCAAAGATCTTAACCCTACAAGTTTCGGCCAACCCATGAAATTAGGGTTAGGGTTGCATGAAAAATATTTCTAATGATACTATGATAGGTTATAAGGCTTCATGAATGAATTTTAGGGGACAAACCCAAGCTTGAGCCCCTCACAAGTTTCAGCCAACCCATGAAATTAGGGTTAGGGTTGCATGAAAAATATTTCTAATGATACTATGATAGGTTATAAGGCTTCATGAATGAATTTTAGGGGACAAACCCAAGCTTGAGCCCCTCACAAGTTTTGGCCAACCCATGAAATTAGGGTTAGGGCTGCATGAAAAAATATTTCTAATGATACTATGATAAGTTATAAGACTTCATGAATGAATTGTAGGGGACAAACCCAAGCTTGAGCCCCTCACAAGTTTCGGCCAACCAATGAAACTAGGGTTAGGGTTGCAAGAAAAATGCTTCTAAGGGAACTAGGGGATGTTGTATGCCTCATGTAGGAGTTTTAGGTGATGAACATGCTTTGTGATTTAATATGCCAAAGAAATAGGCTTCATGTTATGATGTAATGTGCCATGAAATATGCTTAGGTGATGAACATGTTTTTATGATTTAATATGCCATGAATATGCCTAGGAAATATGCTTCATGTTTATGATGTAATGTGCCATGAAATATGCTTAGGTGATGAACATGCTTTGTGATTTAATATGCCATGAATATGCCAAAGAAATAGGCTTCATGTTATGATGTAATGTGCCATGAAATATGCTTAGGTGATGAACATGTTTTTGTGATTTAATATGCCATGAATATGCCAAGGAAATATGCTTCATGTTTATGATGTAATGTGCCACGAAATATGCTTATGTGATGAACATGTTTATACTTTAGGACCCCTTTAGGGTACTCTTATGTTATGAATGCATGTGTCCTTGAGATAAGATGGAGATGCTTCCCTTTCAAGTAGGGATCAAGAGCTCTCCTTATGATAAGATGGAGATGCTTCCCTTTCAAGTAGGGATCAAGAGATCTCCTTAAGATAAGATAAAATGGAGATGCTTCCCTTTCAAGTAGGGATCAAGAGCTCTCCATATGATAAGATAAGATTAAGATGCTTCCCTTTTTATGTTGGGGATCAAGAGCATTCTTTATACTATGACAAGAAAAGAAAGGAATTAAGTATTTTACTTTGTAAGAGGTTAAGTACCGATTCGGTGGTCGTTAATCAAATCCATAGGGACATAAGAAGACGTAAGAGGTCTTGCCCTGGTAAGACGTAAGAGGTCTTGCTCTGGTAGGTCTGGTGGCTCGCTACCCCAGCCTATTAGGGAACGCGCATTATGTGGTACTTAACCTGGGGCCCCCCAAACAAGTTATGATGATGTTGAAGTATCTATATGTATATGTTTTGAAAAGAAAAGACTTTTATGAAATTGTGTATGCTTATGTTAAAGATTATGAATGCTTACGAACTCGTCCTTTATGCATTTTAGATGCTATGAAGTTATGATGCTTACAGTAGTTTAAGAATACTTGTGATTATGTACCTTATGCATGTCTAGGATTTATGTCATTATAAATGTTTATGCTCAAGTTTAAAAATGCTTATGATTATGTCCTTTATGCATGTTAGACTCTATGAAGTTATGATGCTTACAGTAGTTTAAGAATATTGGTGATATGTACCTTATGCATGTCTAGGATTTATGTCATTATAAATGTTTATGCTCAAGTTAAAAAAAATGCTTATGATTATGTCCTTTATGCATGTTAGACTCTATGAAGTTATGATGCTTACAGTAGTTTAAGGATACTTGTGATTATGTGCCTTATGTATGTTTAGGATTTATATCATTACAAAGGTTTATGCTCAAGTTAAAAATGCTTATGATTATGTCCTTTAAGCATGTTAGATTTTACTAAGTTATGATGCTTATAGTAAGAACATTTGGGTTTATGTACATGAATGCTTATGTTTAGATTACGCCCTGCTTGGTTTTAATTATGCTTAGCATGCTGATGTAAACTCTATGTCATGCTTAGGTTTCATTACGTGGTATGTTGTTGATTAGTGTTATTATGGAATACTTAGGCCATTTATGCTAGCATGCTTATGTTTCTAATTGCTTGAGGAAGTTCGTGTTTTTTTGTGAGTAGGCAAGAATCTTACTAAGCTATATGCTTATAGTTTATGTTGTCCATATACTGCAGATCAAGGAAACCTGAACTAGAGGAAGTAGCAGGAAGGGCCCAGTGTGTGTGATAGTGGCATGGTGGAGAAAGACCCTATTACTATCTGCTTATATTTATATGCTCAATTAACAACTTAAGACATTGCTTTCGCTTATAAGACTTGTGAATTATTAGCACTATGTTGGTTGTTGCTTAGTTATGTTATTGTTCAATTACTTAAGAAAGTTGATATGAAAGAACTCACGAATGGATCCTTATGATGGGCATGTTATGAATTGAGATAAGATATGGTAACATGCTAACTATGAATAAGATAGGTGATGCATGTAGAAAAGAAGGTTTATGCCATGATAACATGCTTAAGTAAATGGTGAAATGATCCATATATGTCATGTTAAAAAAAAAAAAAAGGTAAAGTAGCGCCGCCCTGAGAGCAGATAAGGGCGGGCGTTACAAAAATACTACTCGAGTCTGGTCAATCATGACCTCGGTCGATTGCACCAACAATCTCTCCCTTTTTGATGTTTAACAAAAACTAAACACCTTTGAGTTAGAACACTAACTCAAGTCATCAAATCTCATACTTCTCCAAAGTCTCCAAATTCTCTCCCTTTTTGACATACATCAAAAAGGCTCTCTCTCCAAGAGTGTCAATGTCTCATATCCCAATGAGATATTACAATCTCCCCCTTGATCCAAAAATATTTAGGATGTCTTCACTCTTTCTAGTGATAAGTCTCATATCACTAAAGAGAGGCAATCCTCACTTCTCCAAATTTTCTCCCAATTCTCTAAATTCTCCCCCTTATGAGGAAGAACACATCCATCATCCCATGATGGATAACCTCTCCCTAAAGGCTTGTTCTCCCTTGACCATTGCACCAACAATATCCGTGGAGAGTCTCTAAGCCTATAAGAACACTAAACCAACAAAATTAAGGGCAAAAGTTCAAACTTGAACGTTCACACACCTTAAAATTGATTACACACCCTAAACAACTCTCCTAATCCATATCCAATGGATTTTTACCCTTCCAATGCTTTCCAAAGCATATCCTTGGGTTAGGAGTAGTTAGTGTTGGATCGATATGAGCACTAGAGGGGAGTGAATAACGTAAGAGAAACTTTTTGTTCGATATAAAACACGAGTAAGAGTAAATGCACAACAAAAAATAAATGAACACAATTTATTTTACTTAGTTTACAACCTTCGACTGCTAATCCAAGGCCCTAACGATCCAAGATCGTGTACAGAGGATAAATCACTAAAGATTTCCTCCTCGTTGGAGGTAGGAGATAACGGATACAAGGAAATACAAAAAGCTCGAGGATGAGGCAACACGCCTACCTCACCTCATTTACGATAAATCTCGGAAAGAAGTAGAATACAAGTAACTTAAATAACAACTCTATAAGACATATACCGACGACTAAAGAAGGTGAAGGACGAGCTCGTGTCGTCGGTGTTTCGGCAATGCTTCGGCGTCGTAGAGTTGTCGGAGAGTCATGACGTTGCGGAAGCACTTTGGAAGCTTTTTTTTTAATGATAGAAATGGGGTGGAAAACCCCTTCTTTTATAGCCTTGAGAAACCCTAAACATTCAGATCAGGTTTCATGAGATGATGCAACCTATCCCTTGAGAAATTGTGATAAGTTTTGACTCTCCTCGAAGTTGATCTTTGACCAATAGTTGACTGCCAATCTTACCAGTCGAACTGATGCCCAACAGTCGACTGCTATAAGCCATCAGTCGACTGCTGGCTAGGGTTTTCGACTGCAATAGAAAGTTAACTCGAAAAGAAGTGATTTTGACGGCCACCAACCGTCCGATCTCGACATAGACCTTCCATGGAATGTCTTAGTCGGATCGTCGGCTAAGGACGTTCCCGTACAAAGGACTCGACCTTGCATCACTCACTCACATGAGCTTACCTGTAGCTTTGCTTCTGGTCTCCACTTGAGTTCTTCGACTCCCTTCGAAGTCCTCCCGGTGTTGCCCGACCACCACGACTTCTCAACATGAGACCCTCTGGGTGTCGTTGACCTTCAGCTTAGCTTAGCATTCCTACACACTTGATGTTGGATCGAGAAGCATCGCTAGAGGGGGGGGGTGAATAGCGAGCGTAAATCTTTTCATTCGTTTCGTTCGAGTAGACAATTAAACGAGTAAGCACAGAGGAAAATAAAGAGACACGTTTATTTTACTTGGTTCACAACCCAACGGTTGCTACTCCAAGGCCCTATCGGTCCTAGACCGCGTACGGAGGACAAAACACTATAACGTCTCCTCCTCGTTGGAGATAGGAGACAACGATCACAAAATCGGAAGTATGTGGATGAGGCAACAAGCCTACCTTACCTCGTTACGATTAAAACAAAGAATACAATAAAAACAATTACTTGCTACTGCTGCCGACGAAGGAGATTTGAACTTGTCGACGTTATGACGGCGTTGGAGCGTTGGCGTTGTAGGAGCACTTGAGAATAAACTTGATGATATCTGGAGTTGGAATCCTCCCCTCCTTTTATAGATTTTGGCCTCTGAATTTGTCTCCTCATATTTCGGAACAGATCATGAAGTTGTATAAATTTTATCGCGAAGTGGCCGCGTCAAACCTTATCTGTTTTGACCTAGCGCAAGGGTTGATTCGTCACCATCAGTCGACTGATGCCTCCCATCAGTCGACTGATGAGCATCAGTCGATTGCCCCATGTCCAGCAGTCGACTGCCAGCCTGACCACTTCCCTGCAGTGAGAGGTTAGCTTGGAAAATGATAAATACGACGGTTTCTAACAGTCCAATCTCGACCTAGACCTTCCACAAGAAGTCTTAGTCAGATCGCCGCCTACCGTCGTCCCCGTACAGAGGACACGACCTTACCATCTCTCACTCACACGAGCTTACCTCGATTCTTACTGTGTCATTTTCGCTTTCGACCTTCCACTCGATTCCTTCGGCTCCCTCCGAAGTCACTCGAGTGTCGCCCGACCATCGCGGCTTCCTCCGGGTGTCGCTAGCCTTCAGCTCTAGCTTTAGTACTTTTCTGCACACTCGATTTAGCTCGTGAGATAACGATGTAAACTTAACTTTGTGTCTTTGCCATAATCAAAACACAGGTTCGATTATCTGGTGCCCCTGCACCAACACTTGATTCAGCTCATAAGATAACAATATGAGCTTAACTTTGTGTCTTTGCTATAATCAAAACTTAGGTTCAATTCTGGTGTCTACTGCACCAACAATCTTCCCCTTTTTGATCTATGGCAAACCAACACAGAGTTAAGAAAATAAATTAAATGCATTAAGTGAATTGTGTTGGTGATCGATTGGAAGCTAGAGGGGGGGGTGAATAGCTTGTTTTTCGTCTCTACAAAAGATTAGTGGAAGCACAACAAAAATAATAATAATACAAAAGAAAAACAATGCTAACACGATTCTTTTACGTGGTTCGGAGATAGCGCTCCTACTCCACGGTGATCCTTGAGGTGGATCAACCCTAATCAATATCACTATCAAGCTTTCCTTTACAACACTCCTCCTCTTCTTACAAAGGATGTAGATGAAGCTTAGAAAGGAGAAGGAGATTTAGAATTACTAGAAATCTTTGAAAAATCGTGGAGGCTTGAGAGTATTATCAGAGAATAAACATTAACCCCAAAAACCTCCACCAGCCCTCTTTTTATAGAGAGAGGGCTGATTTTCCCATTGGAGCACCATCAGTCGACTGATGCACAACATCAGTCGATTGCTGATGCGGTTAACGGCTTCTGAATAACCGGATTCGTAGGATTCAGAGTCGTTACCTCCAACGACACTCTCATCAGTTGACTGATCTCTCCGTCAGTCGACTGAAGGAGTGATCAGTCGAGTGATCACAGGTCACAGTCGAGTGAGACTCCATTCATGCCGTGTTGACTTGATCGATCGCTGCCACGGTCGTGATCGATCGCAACATCGATCGACCGCCATTGCCAGCGGCCGATCGATAGTCGAGGTTTCACCGCTCGGCCGATTGAATGCCGATCGATACATAGTATCGATCGATACTCATCAAGTATGAATAATTCATACTTGATTTTACCCCCTAGACCTAGACTCAACCTTCTAGATCTTCCTTAAGCCTTGCGCCTCTAGGATCCCTCCGAGTCCGCGACTTGTTGATCCTTTGCGCTTTGCTTCCAAGAGTTTCCTTCGATTTTATCATGTCTTGGGTTTCCCTTTGCCAAAGCGGGCTTGGACTTTACGCTGCCAAGTCTACATGCTTGGACTTACGCTGCCAAGACTTGCCTTTGGACTTTCTTTGCCAAAGTCTGTTTGGACTTAATGCCGCCAAGACAACATGCTTGGTCTTATGCCGCCAAACCTTTACCTTGGACTTTTCTTGCCAAGATCGTACTTGAACTTTGCCTTTACCAAGTCTTCATACTTGGATTTCCCTGTTACTTGAACATGTTCACAATTAGATCATAAATTATTACCTAACTTAGATGATTATCCAAACATCAACATATAAATGTTTGGGGCATTGTTGCACCAACAATCTCTCCCTTTTTGATGTTTGGCAATCATTTAAGTTAGGTCTTTTAAAGATACGTACATAATCATATCACATAATCATATATCCAATTCTAACTTAAACATTTCTTCTCCCCCTTTGACATACATCAAAAAGAGAAGAAATCATATATTTCATAGAAGAATTGAATGCGTTGTAATCTTGAACTAAGGTATAGAATTGAAAGTTAGCTCCCCCTTAATCCAAGATATAGTTCATGATGAGTAAAAGACATGTGGAGCAAAAGCCTATCAAACAATTTGAAGATTTAAATCCTAACTTTGCACTAACAATGTAAATTTGGGGATGAAAAAGATAAATTTTATGAAACTCTCCCTAAAATACCGCATTAAACAGTCCTAAAAGTTTGTTTATACTCAATATTATCATGCTATAGTTTTAGGACATTAAAGATATACTAAATATCAGAAAGTGGAGCTATTTTTCAGAAAACACAGTGTATCAGTCGACTGGTTTCTGACCTAGTCAACTGCTACGCCTGAAATCCAAAATTCAGCCTTTTCAGCCCAAATTCAGAAATGCGTTAGAAATTCCAGAAACCTCAAAAAATCACGAAATTTTGTGTACATATTTCTGAAATCATACTTTATCAAGAAAAAATAATTTGAAAAATATATGTTTTTCAGATTTCAAGATTGATACAAACTTGGAAACTAACAAAATTTTTAATGTTTTTGCAAACTTTGTATCACTCTTGTGTTTCACTTGAAAACTGTTTTTCAAAATATGATAAACATAGTTTAAAATATATTTTATTTGACATTTCCAATCATGTTCTTGGAGCTATATGCACATCAATTGTGTATAATCCTTCCCAATGATTGGTCCAATGAAGGATCAATGTCTCTAGATGACACTTTGGTCCATAGTTATGCATCATAACAAGCATGATGAACCAAGTGCATCTTCCTAACATCTCACATGTTGTCTAAGTGGCTCAATACAAAAATCATGGTTTCTTAGGTATTTTGTGAGATGCTTAAAGGTATAAGTCCTAGTATTTCTATAGGATCATGCAAACTTACACCTTTACTCAACCAAGCACATTCCAATTTCTCTCCTAAGTGATGAAAATTCTACCTCGGGGAGAGCCTTGGTAAATATGTCAGCTAGGTTGGACTTGGATTCAATGTAATTAAGCTCAATGTCCCCCTTAGCCACATGATCTCTAATGAAGTGATGTTTCACTTCAATGTGCTTAGTCCTAGAGTGATGCACCGGATTTTTGGTCAAATTTATGGTGCTCACATTATCACAAAATACTTTCATGTTAGAGTAAGATAGCTCATAATCCTCTAAGGTATGTTTCATCCATAGTAGTTGAGCTACACAATCACCCATAGCCACATACTCGACCTCGGTGGTGGATAGAGCAACACAAGGTTGCTTCCTACTACTCCAACTAACTAGGGAGGACCCAAGGAATTGGCATCCACCACTAGTACTCTTCCGATCCAATTTGCAACCGGCATAATCGGAATCGGTGTACCCAATCAAATCAAAAGACCTAGTCCTAGGGTACCATAGTCCTACATTTAGTGTGCCTTTAATATATCTTAAGATTCTCTTAACAACAACTAAATGAGATTCTTTTGCACATGATTGATACCTAGCACACATACCAACCGCGAATAATATGTCGGGTCTACTAGCGGTTAAGTACAAAAGGCTACCAATCATGCTCCTATAGAGTGTAAGATCAATTTGTTTTCCTTCATTATCACTATCTATTTTAGTATTGGTTGCCATTGGAGTTGAAACTAGACTCATTTCAAACTCTTTTTCCATATTTTTAATAAAGTCTTGAAGAAGTTCATCATTTGTTGACCCAAAGATAATGTCATCAACATATACTTGGGCTACAAAGATGTCCTTTGATGTTGACTTTATAAATAGAGTTTGATCTACACTACCCCTTTTAAAATCCTTAGAAATTAAGAAAGATGATAATCTTTCTTACCAAGCCCGGGGAGCTTGTTTCAAACCATACAAAGCTTTCCTAAGCTTGTATACATGGTTTGGATAGTCCATATTCTCAAACCCGGGAGGTTGTTCTACATATACTTCTTCCTTAATAAATCCATTTAGGAATGCCGATTTGACATCCATTTGTTGAAGTTTGAAATCCATATAGGAGGCATACCCTAATAGTATCCTAATAGACTCTAACCTAGCAACCGGGGCATATGTTTCATCATAGTCAAGTCCTTCAACTTGATTAAAACCCCTTGCAACTAATCTCGCCTTATTCCTAGTAATATTCCCTTGGTCATCTAGTTTGTTCCTAAAGACCCATCTTGTAGTAATGATGGTGTTTTCATTAGGTCTAGGAACTAACTCCCATACTTGACTCCTTTCAAATTGAGCCAATTCATCTTGCATTGCTAAGATCCAATCCAGATCAAGTAATGCATCTTTGATTGTTTTGGGCTCAATTTGAGAAATTAGAGCTATATGACTAGTGGGATCCCTATGAAATGATCTAGTCCTAACACCTTGAGATAATTTACCCACAATTTGATCTAAGGGGTGATTTTGATGAACTCTTATGGTTCTAGGAGGTGTATTAATTTGAGTTTGATTATAATTAATCTCAATTCTTTGCTCATCATCGGAATCACCTCTCACTCCCCCTTGATTCAAACCTCCCCCTTGATCATTACCCCCTAAGGTTAAATCTTGAAATTGTTGGGTAATTTCTTGATTTTCATTATTAACATCATCATCAATAGGGGATTTCCTAGGGTATGTATTGGAAGTTTCATCAAATTGGACATTTGAAGATTCCTCAATCTTTTGAGTCCTTTTATTATAAACTCTATATCCTACACTAGTGGATGAGTATCCGACTAGGATTTCCTCATCCGCTTTGGACTCAAATTTACTTAGATTGTCTTTGGTATTTAAGATATAAACTTTACATCCAAAAACCTTAAAATAATGAATTGTTGGAATTGTACCATTCCACAATTCAAATGGAGTTTTTCCTAAAAACCTATGAATTAACACCCTGTTTTGGATATAGCAAGCGGTATTAACCGCTTCCGCCCACAAATAGTTAGGTAAAGAATATGCATTTAGCATAGTCCTAGCCACTTCTTGTAGAGCACGATTTTTCCTTTCCACAATCCCATTTTATTGGGATGTTCTAGGACAGGAAAACTCATGCTTGTACCCTTGTTCTAAGCAAAAGGTTGAGAAATTAGAATTCTCAAATTCTCCACCATGATCACTACGGATCCAGTTGATTTTGAGTTTTCTTTCATTTTCTACTCTTTTGCTAAATCCTATGATTATTCTTAGGGTTTCATCTTTATTTTTCAAGAAAAATACCCAAGTAAACCTAGAGAAATCATCTACTATTACTAAGCAATATCTACTACCAATCATAGAAGGGGTACTATGACAATCAAATAAGTCCATATGTAAAAGTTCTAAAGGTAAAGCGGTACTAAGTAAATTTTTACCTTTGTGTGATGTTTTTGATTGTTTCCCTTCTTGGCATGCATCACACATTTTGTCCTTGAGAAATTTGACTTTAGGCAACCCTTTGACTAACTTCATTTTTGCTATTTTGGCTATATTCTTCATGTTTATGTGTCCTAGCCTCCTATGCCAAAGCCAACTTTCTTCCTCTTTTGCAATAAAACACTTAGTAGAAGCATTAGTAGCATAGGATAAATCAACATAATATATATTTGATTTCCTAAAACCTACTAACATGCAATCATTTAGAGTTTTGTGTCTTATAAAACATTTTGAGGAATCAAATTTGACATCAAAGTTTGCATCACATAGTTGGCTTACACTAAGTAAATTAAATTTCATATTTTTAACTAATAACACTTTATGAATGGCAAGGTTGGGGGATACCTCAATTGTGCCCTTTCCTAGAATCTTAAGTTTGCCGCTATTACCAAATGATACCTTTCCCTTGCTAGTGTGGTTGATAGTGGAGAATTTTCTCTCATCACCGGTCATGTGTTTTGAGCACCCACTATCAACGATCCACAAGCTTGGTTCTTCTACCTATGTCACATAAAAAATACAATCCTTAGGTACCCATGTCACGCCCCGAGAGCATGCCGAGCCGAAAATCAAACGGACAGCATCTCCCCTGTACGTGGCAACATTTCGGGTTAATACAATGCCCGTAGGCCCACAACAACAACATAATATAACATACTAATAGCAGCGGAAATGAAAACCCCCATACCCACAACATAGATAACAAAATATGCAGGTGTACACCACCTGACAAGTCCACAGTAATAAAACCGTAAATAAAACGACGACATCACGACAAAGTCCATAACAAAACAAGGGTCCATGACATAGGACCAAAATCCATAACACATAAACAAGTCCATACATAACCAAAAACGAACTCCTCGGGAGACTCGAAAAACAGAGATGGGATGGATCGGCCACTCTAAGTCGCCACGGTCGTTCACCGCACTGGGCGGCGAGAAAAACCTGTGGTCGGAGGTGGTGAGTAAAACTCAGCAGGTAATCAGAGAAAACATGTAAATATATGTATCGATTACATGTCATTCAGCTTTAATCTACTGCATAACAAGTATACATCAAGATAACTATAGATATGCATGCATATACTAAATAACGAACATCAACGATCTTTGACATACACAGCGATCGGCTACTCTATCTGATCCAACTCGGGCATATAATCACATCATAGGGTATAACAAAGATAGTACTAACACAATATCCTAACTCGAGTCAAGGGTATCACTGTGAATATCCGATAGGTATACAAATATCAACCTACTACCATACAGGAATATGCAATAGCATGTATGAATATGTACAAACAAATGCAACAGACATAGTACATACAAATGCATCATCAAAGTGAGTATACATATAGATCAGACTGTATGTATACTAGTCACCATCATCCATATATATATATATACAAGCGCTTATGTATATATATATAATCATATGCAAAACACGTATGATACTAAGAATGCAACATGAATGGTCATGCCTGCTCAACCCTACTCGCAACCACGACCCCAGTCTGGCCTAGGTGGCACGACATGACAACTATCCCGACTCACCGCCACCACTCGAGTGACCAAGTTGGGTAGTATGATCAAGTAGCATATGAGCGTAAGTAGCTCGCTACGCAACGGGGGTCCCTGCTGCTGGCCACTCTGACTAACACTACCAATGAGTGGTCGAGTACCACGCACCCAGGACAACTGCACGCAACTCCAACAACCATCGTCAATAATGGTAGAGTGCGGCATGCAACAGATGCTCGCTCACACCGCGCATTCCTCCGAAGTAACCTCGGGAGGCGGATCACCGACGACTCTCTCTCAACCCCAAGGGGAATGTCGTCGGTATACATCTAACACATGAGAGTCTTGTCTCACATATAGACATCTACCATAGACTCTACACGCTCAGCAGAGTCACACCTATCGTCGAGTATACTCTCTATCTGTGAGAGTTATACTCGCTCGATTATGACAAGCTAGGACCATCGATTAAAGTAGCGACCTGTAATCACGACTCACATGACCATTCACACAACCCATGGTTGGTGAATAAATGTCTGCATCTGATATGGAATAAGTCCTACATCTAGGGTCATACTTATCCACAAAGGACCTTTTTGCCAAATTTACAATTTAGGTCATCCTCCGTACTCTAACATCTACACCCTACTAAATAGTTAGACCTACTTACATCACATCTGTAACTTCTAGATCATGCTAGGGAATATGTGTTATCAATAATCGAGCACACATATATATCAACGGTAAGTTCAAGCATACGATAAACAGAGTAGGGTCAAGATAATATGAACACCTAGCATGTTCATATCTATGTCTAAATCTGAAAGTCATTACATCTACCCGACCAGTAGGAAATTACCTACCTGTTAAATAGCTCCGCTCGTTATCCAAGCGTACAAGCATCTGTCACTAATCAACGTCCTGCAAGACAACATGCAACATTAACAAATTCTGTCATAAGTCCAATGATGGTATCAAATCCCAAATCAAACTTACCAAGCCTAGCTTTGCTGGCACAACTTCTTGTTTCAAATTTCAGGATCCCATAGTTGAAACAAAAGCAAATGCTTCCAAATAGCAACCTTCACACGTAATCATAATTACATCGCGATAAGATAAGTGGAAAAATCAATCCCAATCATAACACCTACACTGACTTCCCTATCTTTGTATGAAATTCCAATATCCACACCATTACCACTATAAAAGATAAGATTTGGTCTGAACTTACCCATCGCAGTCCCTTCAATCTGAACACTTCACATCCAACCATCGAAGGAGCAGAAAAACAAACCTTGCTAACATCGCCTAGAACCCATTACAAACCTACATGAAAACTACTCCTTGCATCCATAATTCAAGAACAGAACAAAGAAAATATCACAAAGTAAATACAACTTACATCTTAGAAATCTCTCTCAGCCCCCCTTTCCTCCCCTGTTCAAAGTTATATCAGATCTATATTTCCAATTGATCCACTGATCAATGCAGTCTCAATTTATAGCAACAAAAGGATGAACGGAATTACCCGACATCAAATGGGGTTGATTTGTGGATCTTATCTCGAACCCTCGCAGACTGCCCTGAAGCTTATTGCGGTGGAGATCGACGAGATCAACTGTCGACAGAGGCATACAGTGGCGACCATGGCGACCAGTGAGGGAGGGAAGGCTGTCGGAGTTTGCTGCCGTCTGGATCAACAGATCGAACAAGGGCACAGCAAGGAGATGGTGGCACGCGGCTGATCTGCTCGCTCGGGAGAAAAACAGAGGAAATCAACGACTCCCTAAAAGCCCCGGACTCATTGCGGCAGCAGCCGGCTGGGCCGGCGATCGAAAAGGAGCTCGCCGCTGGCTTGAGGCTTGCGTCGACTGGAGGCCGGCCGGAAATGACTGATCAGAGGCGATGACGAGCGAAGAGAAGACGCCGACGCTAAACTCCAATGGCGATCTGCGATCGGGAGAGGACATCGCGGCTGTGGACGACGAGGTCATCGAGCTGCTTGCGCAAGGAGGCCGACAGGTTGGGATGGGAGAGATCGATGGAATCGCTCGCGTGGCTTGCGCAGCGAGCGGCGGCGAGGAGACGGCTGATTCTCCTTCTCGGTCTCGAGATCTCTTCGGGAGAGGCTGACGCTGGCTGGAGATTGACGAAGCCTCCTCACGCCGCCGGTCGCAAGCGAAGAAGTCGGGAGAGAAGGGGAATCGCGGAAGGGGGAGGGAACGACTTAATCGGGAAATCAGGGAAATCGGAAGGTTTATAAAGGTTTTTAATTAAACCTATTAATTCTTAGCCGATCATCTAAACAGGCTTTACAAAAGCCTATCCGCTTTATCCCCATAAAATATCCATAAGACCTCCGTTTAAATCCAGAATTTTTTTTTAAAAATTCCTGAAAAATTCACAAGATATTTTATCAATTACCGAGGAATATTTTTATTTTTATTTTTATTATTTTTTTTTCTCCGGTATTTTACAACCCAAATCTTAGGACCACTAGCATCAATTAGAAATTTCTTAGGGACCCAAGTCTTTCTACCTTTGCTTTTAATTATGGATTTTCTACTAACAAGGGATGTAAATGCTACCTCCTTTTCCTTAGGCATATATCCTAGTCCGGCCTTGTTGTAAATAGCCCTTTGATCCTTAATTATCATGTCTAGGTATTTAGAACCATTAATAAATTTTTCTAAGCATGCTCTTAAGTTACCTATTTCTTTTCTTAATTCATCATTTTCATCCCTAAGGGTACATGCATCATCATCACAAGATAATTTACCACAAGACAGTTCTAAACTCTTAAGTGATTTAATTTCTATTTTTAGGTCCTTAATCCTAGTTTTCGATCTATTCAATGCATTTTGAAGACATACAATTGTCTTGTAAAGTAAATCTACCCTAGGGGAGTTGTTTACCTCATCATCATCACTTGATGATGATTCGTCGCTTGAAGAAGAAGATGACGACTCCTCACTTGAGCTCTCGGCTTCTTCCTCCAATGCCATGAAGGCTAGATTCCGGGTGGCATGACATACTTAGGGTGTCCCATGTTTGTGCCACCATTGCCTCCTTCTTCTTCTCCTTCTTTTCCTTCTTTTTCTTTTCCTTCTCCTCCTTCTTCTTTAGTTCCGAGCAATTTAGCTTTATATACCCTTTCTTGTTACAACCAAAGCAAGTTACGTTAGGTGTAGAATTTGAACTATTTGAAGACTTACCTCTTGAGGATTAGAACATCCTCCTCACATCTTTCTTGGTGACTTTCCTTGACTTCCCACCAAACTTCTTGACGTAATGAGCCACCTCGCTTGTCGATAGCTCATCTTCACTACTTGATGAGTCTTCCTCAGATTCGGATGAGGAGGACACTTCCTTCTTCTCCTTCTTCTTTTTGTCCTTCTTTCCTACAAAAAGAGCTATACCCTTCTCTTTTGATGAAGTGTTAACTTGTTCATGTAATTGAAATTCACAAAATAACTCATCTAACTTAACCAATGAGAGATCCCTAGAGACCTTATAGGCATCCACCATTGAGGCCCATAAGATTGTTCTAGGGAAGGCTTGGAGCACATACCTTACAAGGTCTCGGTTGTCGACCTTCTCACCTATTACATGTAGTCCGTTGACTACTTCTTTGAAGCGACCGTGCATTTGGCTCACGGTCTTATTGGTCTTCATGGAGAAGCTTTGAAGTTGGTCAATTAGGAGATCTCTCTTGGCCCTTCTTGTTTCCTTGGATCCTTCGTTGAGCTCGATCAACTTCTCCCAAAGCTCCTTTGCCGATTCAAATGGCCCCACCTTGCTTAGTTGCTCTTTTGACAAACCACATTGAAGTGTTGTTGTTGCCTTGGCGTTGGCTTGAGCCTTCTTGGTCATGTCTCTTGTCCAATCCTTCGTCGGTATGGATGCTCCGTGTTCATCGACCGACTTCTCGAAACCATCTACAACACTAAACCAATTTTCAATATCATTCATTAAATAATACTTCATCCTACCTTTCCAATAGCTGAAGCCATTGCCGTCGAAGAACGGAGGTCTCGCCGTGCTATACCCCTCTTGGAAAGCCATTTTTGCTCCGGTTGATTGTTAGATCTTCCGATGTGATCTGAGCTCTGATACCACTTGTTGGTGATCGATTGAAAGCTAGAGGGGGGGTGAATAGCTTGTTTTTCGTCTCTACAAAAGATTAGCGGAAGCACAACAAAAATAATAATAATACAAAAGAAAAACAATGCTAACACGATTCTTTTACGTGGTTCGGAGATATCACTCCTACTCCACGGTGATCCTTGAGGTGGATCAACCCTAATCAATATCACTATGAAGCTTTCCTTTACAACACTCCTCCTCTTCTTACAAAGGATGTAGATGAAGCTTAGAGAGGAGAAGGAGATTTAGAATTACTAGAAAGTTTTGAAAAATCGTGGAGGCTTGAGAGTATTATCATAGAATAAGCATTAACCCCAAAAACCTCCACCAGCCCTTTTTTTATAGAGAGAGGGCTGATTTTCCCATTGGAGCACCATCAGTCGACTGCCGACGCAGTTAACGACTTCTGAATAGTCGGATTCACGGAATTCAGAGTCGTTACCTCCAACGACACTCTCATCAGTCGACTAATCCCTCCATCAGTCGACTGATGGAGTGATCAGTCGAGTGATCACAGGCCGCAGTCGAGTGAGACTTCATTCGCGTTCAGATTCAACTTGATCAATCGATCACATCGCTGCAGGCCGATCGATCGCAACATCACGATCGCCATTAAAGCGATCGCAACATCACGACTACTATCGAAGTATGAATAATTCATACTTGATTTTACCCACTAGACCTAGACTCAACCTTCTAGCTCTTCCTTAAGCCTTGCGCCTCCAGGATCCCTCCGAGTCCGCGACTTGTTCATCCTTTGCGCTTTGCTTCCAAGAGCTTCCTTCGGTTTTGTCATGTCTTGGGTTTCCCTTTACCAAAGCGTGCTTGGACTTACGCTGCCAAGACTTACCTTTGGACTTCCTTTGCCAAAGTCCGTTTGGACTTAATGCCGCCAAGACAACATGCTTGGTCTTATGCCGCCAAACCTTTACCTTGGACTTTTCTTGCCAAGATCATACTTGGACTTTGCCTTTACCAAGTCTTCATACTTGGATTTCCCTATCACTTGAACATGTTCACAATTAGATCACAAATTGTTGCCTAACTTAGATGATTATCCAAACATCAAAACATATAAATGCTTGGGGCATTGTTGCACCAACAAATTGAATATCATAAAGCATGAATATGAAAGAGTATACTTAGCTTAACAAGCTAAGTAGGAGTATGAAAAACTCTTTTTCAAGTCCTCCCCTTGAGGTAACCTCCCCCTTGTCCGAGAGTGAGTACTTGAAAAAGGGTTTTAACTCTCCCCCTTGATGTTTGCTACTTAAGAAGAGTTTAAGTAATTGAAACTACTTAACATTGGCCTTAGTGCTGAGAATAAGTTCAGGCTAAGTAATAAAAAACTAATTTTTGATTTCTTAACCTTGGCCTTTCTCCCCCTTTTTCAATTTAAAGGTTAAGTTTTAAAAGGAAAGTTAAGTAAGCATTTACTTAACTTGGGCCATTAAGATGTAATAAGTTAAGTTATAAAAAAAAATTGATCTCTTAACTTTGGCCTTTTCTCCCCCTTTTGCCATAAATCGAAAAGAGTGGGGAGTTTTGAAAAACATAGTTTTTAAACTCCATGTTGGACTTTTTAAATGTCAAGACCCATGCTTGAGTTTTCCATGTCAAGTACTAAAGACTTGGACTTTCCAAATACCAAGATCTATGTTTGGACTTTCTATGCCAAGTACTCAAGACTTAGACTTTCCCATTGCCAAATATCCCACTTGAACTTCTCCATCATACGGTCAATCCCTTGTCAAATAATGATTAATCCTATATCAAATATCAAAATACTACTCGAGTCAAACTCGAATCTGATCAATCGTGACTTAAATCGATTGCACCAACAGTAATTTCCTTTGCTTGCATAACTACAAGCTTCATTTCTTCAACCCAGTGTTGATTTGATTGTTGGAGGAGTCTGATCGGCCATCCCAATACCCACCGACGAGTATTGATGTATAGGATCATTTGACTGCCTAGGTCACAATACTAGATTGAGTTAACATCCCAGACAGTTGAACTGTTTAGGTACTCATCTATTCGAATTAAGATTTACTCTAAACAAAAACAAAGAGAGAAAATAAGTTTGGATGTGGGGGAAGAACCATCAGTTGAATTTAAATTTGTCAAACATCAAACATAAAAAGACTTACTTGTATATATTTTTTATATCAATTTTTTTTACTAAAACATAAAAAAGGACTGAAACTTTCGCTAAAATATGGATCAAATAGTTCATTTAATAATGTAGGAATATATAAGATTACAATCGACAATTAAAAATGTACTGATCATCAACAATTTTTACATAATAACTTCGTACCCTTGCTCTAGGACAAGGAAGTACAATGGAATCGAAGGGGTGGTGACTTATCCGTTGTATTAGGGGGGAACAATGATAGGAGCTGGTGGGACTTGTTCCTCCAGTGGCCAACATTCCCACCCATTGTCCTTGGTGTGTGCCACTGAGAAATGCTTGGGAACCCAAACTCGACCTCCATCCCGCTCTCTTTCTCTTTGATGCTTCCTCTCCTCCTCCTCTATTCTTCTCTTCGCCTCGGAAGCTTTTCCCCAGTCCTTGTTCAAGATGGTCCGGCTCACTTCGCCCCACACCCTCGCTGACTCAGTCGGCCACACCT
Source organism: Wurfbainia villosa (assembly GCA_025175895.1). Taxonomy (NCBI): domain Eukaryota; kingdom Viridiplantae; phylum Streptophyta; class Magnoliopsida; order Zingiberales; family Zingiberaceae; genus Wurfbainia; species Wurfbainia villosa. The sequence goes on from CM045988.1 coordinate 112,498,144, forward strand.
TCTGCCCAACAAGTTAGTAAAATTGGCGGCCATTTTTTGAATACGCGATGCGATGCGTGGTCAAGGTTTGGAGTTAGGGCCATGCATACCTGTGGAGCCACCAAAATGGGAGCGTTCAGTTTGGAGATTGCTTTCTTGGCGTCGTACAATACCGTGACCTCCCCGCTGTGGACGTCTTTCAACCTGACTACTCTGCAAAAGAAAAGGCCAAAGCGATATTTTTTTTTTTTTTTACTCTTTGCTTTTATGGATAGAAAGCCAAAACCTTAGGAAATTTTCAAGGAAACTCTTCGTTGCATTGCAGTATACTATCGGAGAGGCCAACGCACCGGTCCCACTGGCCGTCGATCTCGTAAATTGTTTTTTGTGTCTTGGAATGGCAGATGGTGCCCTTGACGGATCGGCAGCTCCCGCCGAATCCGAGGAACCCATGGCTCTTGTAGTAGCAGAGATCTGCCTGGAGGCCGGACTCCCTGCAATTGATTCTGACATTCCCGAGCCAGTCAGCGCCGGTTGGAGGAAGTAGTTTTATCCACAAGTTCGGTGAGTCCATCTCGTAGTTCTCACTCAAGGCCAAAAGCCTCAGCTGCCTCTTTCCTTTGATTGTAGCTTCGATACTCGTACCTTTAATTTCGTAATGAATTGCAAGGAAATGAATGACAATGACAATCTAGAAAAATAGCAATGGGACCAGGATAAGATAGCAAGGAGAATAAAATGATAAGTTTGTGAGAGATAATACCATGGAATCTGGGAATAGGGTTGTGGCACCAAATCAATTCCAAATTGTGCTCGCTATCAGTTGCATGGAGAGCTGAGACTGGAGGGTGATGGGACACCTGAAAACTCAGACATTAAAACTCTTTATCCTGGCGTCTTGGAATTTGTTTGGGAGGAGACAAGAGAGGTATAAATAATAGAAGAGTAAGAATAAATAAGAAAGAAAAAAAAAAATTATCTTTATTTGGGAAGAAATGAGGGGAGGAGAAAGGGAGAGGAATAAGAGAGAAATAGGATGAACTTATACCCCTCTTCCTCACAAAAATTGAATTTTTTTTACACTTGAAACCTAAACTTTTTTTCCCCTCTCCTCCATTCATTCCCCTTCTATTACTTATACTCCCTTCACCTCCTCTCAAACAAGTCCTTGAGTGTGGGCTGCCATGGTTCCTACTATACATGGCCTCAACCGCTTCGTCAGATCATGATTATATCGAGTAATTGTGCTTGCTTCGAAAGGTTAATTGGAGGACATCATGTCGTTTTCCGAACGAGTATTGTATCGATCAAACAGTTGTAAGAAGAAGATCAAATTGTATGTCAAAGCAATGGCTAATTGATGTATTTGCCTATGTGTTTGCTTATCAAACTGTGCTATTAAGGAACATGTTCCACACATGTCAGCCAAGCGAATTTGCATAGTCGTTTAATCAAGATAGCAAGACAAATAGAAGTGCATGTGCTTCGGTTAAACTAGAAATTTAGCATAATGCTCAAGAGCAAAGACTATGTGTCACCTGCTCAAGCAGCACATTGAGGGATCCCTTGGAGACATGATGTGTTTCTCCTAAAATAGGATTGAAAGGTGCTTGTCCAAATATTGCTGGTCGTGTGGTTGATATGCTCCATGCAACAACTGAGGTAAACCTTTCAAGGCTGCTCTTTCCTCGGGCACACTCTTGCAAGTAGTCCTTACCACAGCAGTAAACAGTTTCTCCATAGCATTGAAGCTGTGACTTGGGCATGTTGAAGTGAGATGGTAGCTGCGCATCCAAAAGAAACAGTTGTCAATTTCCTTTACGATGAAATAAGCCTTAAAAGAGCACCCTTTCACGTTTGAACGACGAGCAATTATATTTACCAAGCTAGCCTGAGTTGCCGAGGCTTTAACACACTCTATATAGATATTAAAATTTGATATGTCAAGGGGTTCGAAGATTTCTTATGATATTAATCTTTTTAGATGTTATTTGAATATATATCTTAATTCGTTGTTAGTAGGAGTGAATGTATTTATTTTATATATCTTATCAATCAAGGAATCATTGCCAATGAGAATTTAATTTAAAAAAAAAACTAAATATTTCATTTTCAAATAAACAAGAATATGCTGATATGTCCAAACAAAAAAAAAGAAATTAAATTTATTCTAAAAGATGGTATAATAAATGTATTTTTTAAATTAAAAAATATTAATTCTTAAATAAAGCCTAAAAATATCTATCACTTATATTATAAATTTTTTATTATTTTCTATATAAATGTGTTTTTCACCATCAAACATCAATTGGCTCTTGAGATAACCTTATATAGTAACATTTATATGAGTAGTAGTATCCGTATCTATCCATTGTGTTAGTAGATACAATAGCCAAATTGACTTTTAAACTAACAAAGTTAAGCATATCTTTCTTAATATGCTAGTTGGTATATTTGAGATAATCCTTCTTCATATAGTCTTTTTTCTTCATAAAAAATAAGAAGATTATTTATCTTGCTTCTTTTGCTCTTTATAGCCGGATGCCCCAAAATCCTTAGCCTTAATATTGGTCATTTTTCTCTTCTTACTCATACCCTTAGAAGTGGACGCTAAGTGAGCACTCTCAAATGTCTCACGCCTCAGTCTCTCCTCCTCTTTTACAAACTGAGTAATAAGTTCATTTAATATCTACTTTTTTGAGTATTATAACTTATTTTAAAAGGAGTTAACTATGTAGAGAGAGACATCAAGACAAAATACATTAATATGTTTTCAGACATATCTAGTCTTAGTGCTTTTAGTCTTATTGCGAGATGGAGCCTTGGCTCAATGGCAAAGTTACTGATGTGTGACCTAAATATCATGGGTTCAAGTCTTGCAAACAGTCTCTCGTAAAGTAGGATAAGGTTGCGTATAATAGACTTTTCCGCGAGACCCTGCATTGGCATGAGCTTTGTGTACTGGCCTATCCTTTTTAGTCTTATTGCGAGATAGATATCTCTATAATATATTCTCTTATACTTCTCTTTCCATTATATCACATTGAGATAAATTTTGATAAAATCATAGTTGTATTGATCTTTTCATTTGAGGTGAATCGATTTGCTAATTGTTTTAGAAAAGTTTTAGCATCCTCCTTGATTATTAGGCCTCCATTGAGTTTTGAAATGGATAATTTCATGATACATAGACTCATGCAATTAGATTGCTCCCACTTTTTAAATTCAACCCTCTGTTTCGCAATGCTAGCATTGATCAGAGTTGCAGGGCGATCATACTTGAATGCATAATCTAAGTCCATGCAGCACAAAACAACCATAACATATTCCTTCCATTGGACAAAATTAGTATCGATAAGTATAAAGATGTTGTTTAGATTAATAGTTATTGATTGCACTGGATTAGAAAGAAAGAATCACAAAAACTCACGCTAAAGCAAAGAACATAGACAAGTATTTATATGTTAATTATGCAATATAAAATATGCATATGTATGGATATTTAATAAGATATCAAACACAACATTATATATAGTTTTTGAAATAAAATGTAACTTACTAATGGTGCTCTCAAGCAATAGCTCATGCAAATCTTAGTTGGCCACGTAATATGTTTTCTTTTGTACTGACATATTATAAGCGTAACCTATAAAATGATATTTTATATGAGCTACATGTATATGTCTAAGTCGACGGTTTACAACATCTTTAATTAGTCATACAATATATTTTTCTTTGGATCCACTTATTATATGTATGATCAATAAAAACTTGTTCCTTATATGTAAGCTATCCTTAAACTTAAACATAACCTAATAATTTTTCTATAGGCCAATGATTTTGAGAATAGATATATATCTATCTACACGAAATGTAATAAATCTGCCTAACAATTTTTATTTTAGTGATAGTATTAATTCAATTTAGTAATATATATATATATATATATATATAAGAAAACCTAATTAAATATGTTTATCTAATGATAATAGTCGATTGCTTCCTATAAATAGTTCACTGATATTTCAGCAATTGATTGATATTTGAGCATCAGTTGATTAATCAACAAATTATATATAGTTTTGTATGAATAGTTGAGTTTAGTAGTCGACTGTCAAACTTACTATTCCCGACTTATGAAAAGCATTCGAATACTCCAAGGTCAAATTGAAAATTTGTTGCACTCAAATTTAAGCACAACAATTGATTGATCCATATATAGTTGACTGATTACATCAATTGAGTGGCATAGTTGAACTGTAATTTTTTTTACCTAAATTTATAGACACCAATCGATTGGTCCTTATGATAGTCGATTGATTTGATCAGTCAAATGCCACAATCAAACTGCAAATTTTCTCTGTGTAAATTTATGGACGACAATCGATTATTTCTTATGGTAGTCAATTGATCATATGAGTCAAGTGAAATAATCCAACTATAAACTTTCTATTCGCAAACTCAAGCATAGCAGTCGACTGGTCATTACAGTCGAGTGCCTCAATTGACTAAAAAGTAGTAGAAATAAAATAAAACAAATGAGGACGACCAAAATAAATTAGACTTGAATGTAACGGAATTGTTATCATCTCAGTGTTGTCCATGAAATCTAAAGATCCTAAAAGAAGTAGCGAGAGGATCTTTTGTAAAGATTAAGATGACGATATTGTACTCTTTTGGCAAACGGGAAATAAGAAGATCTTAATTGCCTAATATTATAGGAACAACTTCTGCAAAAGTGTAAAATCTCTCACCCTGAGGGGTCTCTTTTAGCCTATTTCATAGCGAAGAGAGAGAGTTAATTATGATCGACCTATGATCGTACCAGTGTCTAGACATGGTTGAGGAATGATATCCCGATTGATATTTTCACCCTAGCTACAATAGAGATTGACCTTTGCTCACTTCTATAATTTTGTACCACGTTAGTCATCATTCTGCTTGTGGAGATAATTTTATAGGAATCACGCTATATATATATATATATATATATCACTTTATTAGAATTGATCGTAACAATAAATTTCGCGTGTTACAAAAAAACCTGAAACTCCAACTAATAGCCTGATAAAATCCAACGTGACAAACGAAGATGACTAGGCTCACATGATTATATAGTCTTTACATAGTTAAAGAGACAAAAGAGCTAGCCTTGGTAAACCCACAGCTTACTCACCTCACATGTTAAACAAAGATAAGTAGGCTCACAGGACTACGCTGTCCCCACGTGGTGGCTCTGACAGACTTATATTACCAGCCCCTACAACTTGCTTATCTCTCCGTATCATCATCTTCTATAGACTTTTCTCAGGGAAGCCAACCAAAAGAGTATTAAAATGGCAATTAATTAGCTTATGGTAGAAGGTTAACATCACGAGATCAGGCATAAAACACTAAATTTGGCTAGTCATATGACAAGTTCATAAGCAAAAGAAATCACAAGTGGCGTCTCACACAAGGCTAGCTTACAGAGTAACATGTCTTAATCAAAACCAAATTCTTTAAAACTTTAAATTGATATGTCGCACTCCTGCAGGGAATTATGAAAACTATATATTTTTTTTCATGGGAAGTCTGCTCCACGTCCCTTTGCACTCTTTTGTATTTTGGCAAAGTTTTAGAATTTTGGTTTTAAAAGAAAAAAAAAAATCAAAATCATAAAAATATTCTGAGGAAATAGATCGGGTAAAAAAATTAAAAGGGTATTTTTTTATATTATAGTTAAAAGTATGTCCAATGCAGGAAAAAAAAATCAAAAATACATTGCTCTCTGATTCAAAATTCATAGTAATTTTAGTTAAATCTAAAATAATATTCAACTGGTAAGATAAAGAAGAAAAAAACTATTGGACTCTTTTAATTTTATCATAAGCTTCTCTATTGTTCCTGGTCGGTGGCATTGTTCATTTGTTTGTGGATTGGGGGCTCCTTAAATATTTCTGCATATGAATAATAATACTGCTAATTGATTAAAATGGCAAAGGAACATGCTATACTAATCTGCATATAACCCTATATATCATCGCATCCCAAATACAAATATGGTAATTGCTTCGAGATAAGAAGACATGCCTGGAAGCGTGTGAGATCGGATCCCGGCCGTAGGTTGCGGAAGAGGCTGAGGACTTGCTTGAGGAGGTTGGGCGGCCGGTGCTCCGCCGCCAGCCCTCCCTCCAGAGCCAGCGGCGCTGTCAACACCACCTCCTCCCGCTGCACTTTTGCTTCCTCTTCGGCTTCATTCATAATCTGCACAATGTGCAAATAGAGAGATTCTCGACTAAATTTATTTGCAAATTCAATCGGCAGGGGAATAAGAAATATTATAAAATTGAAAGGAGGACTAGTTTCCAAGATTTAAGTAAAAAAAAAAAACAAACAACGCGAACAATAGTAGGATAATTACTTCAATCATTCAGTGCATTATGCATGTAGATTGGAATATGCGCACTTCGGCCAACTTTTTCCTTGGCATTCTTCTCCATTACGGCAGAGTCGATCGCGCACAAATTAAAGGACGTTTTTTTTTTTTTGCACGTTTTGATTTTCACAATCGATTTAAAGAAAAAAAAATAAAATAAAAGGCGATGGAGGATCAAGACACAACGATTTGGGATTATTCGGGAATGAAGCGACTGATCATGAGTACTGCCGTTTCCCAATAAGTTTGCGCTTCTAATCTCAAATCGCTCGATCGCTTTGAGAAACAGAGAGCGAGAAAGAAAACCTCAGGCAGAATCAGTCGATTGTTCAATTTGCACAAAAGCGCTTCGAACCGATCTCGATACTGTCTCGCGGCATCAAAGTGATAGAAAGCGACCGATAAAAAAGAATAAGGCGGGGAGGAGATTGAGATGATACATACCATCGATCAGTTGCAGTGAGATAAAGTGAATGAATCCAACACGAGGCGGCGTTTCGATCTGGAGATGAACTATTTTTCCTCCGCCACGATCGCCGCCCTGGGGCGCTTGTGCTTGGTAGAGTATTCGATCGCGGACGGAGGCTTCAACGGAAGTTGTTTCTATATTTGTACAATCTTTTAAAAATACCCGTTATTAGTTTCAATTTATCAAAACGATCCCAATAAAGACAAGTTAAAATTAACTTCTCTTTCCTTTCAAAATCAAATTAAATTTCAAATATTGAAAAATAAAATTTAGTTTTAAATTTATTTTTTATTTAATTTAAAAGCATTAAGAATTTAGAATTTATATGAAGATTTCTTTTATCATGGAAATTATTCTTTGTTTATATATTTTTTTTATAATACTTTTATCATTCAAATATAAGAATAATTATTTTATTTTCTATTTATTCTATTTTTATAAAAATAATAATGGTATTTTGTTTCTCTCTCAAAGCATCATTAATTGAATAATACTTGTTAATCTATCCATTTTAGACTAAATCCAATGACCTGCTATTTTATTTTGATTTATTTAATTTATAATACGACCATATTAGGAAAAAAATAATGAAAGAATTCAAATTAAAAATTAAATTTAAATTGATTTAAGTTTAAAAAAACAAATATTTCATCATCTTAACATAATTTAATTGGCTAAAAAAAAGGAAAAGTTCACTCTTAAATCTTACAAGATTTTTTAAATTAACATGAATTTTTAGTTTTAATAAATGTATACATAGACTTTAATTTAGTTTATAACAAATTTGAGGTATTATTATTTTAACATCCTTCCTAATATGTTTTTAATTTTTGTTATAAAAAAATTAACATATTCACGTATAATTTATTATGCAAACTAGAAAAGACATCTCTTATTTAATTTCATATCATCTTTGATACTGTACAAATTTTTCTCCTCGAGATTAGATTATTGAAGATGGATTCTCTCCGACCGTAATAGTATATCTTCAATTTTTTCTTATCAAAATTAACACAGATCAAATAGTCGTCGGTATCCCGGCTAACGATCATCTGATGCCTAAGTTAGAACCGTCCGAAGAGAAAAGCAAGTAACCGAGTTGCAAATATAGTAGGGTAGAGAAAAATGAGTGTATGACTGAATCTTCCCCCTTTTCCTCCACCTCTCCTTCCTTTTATAGTACCTCTCCCCACGACCCCTCGATGATGCTCTCTGGTAGACCATTATGAAACAACCTGTGAAGATGATTATCCACATGGGTCTCAACAACGATCTTGTTAGGTCATTAGGGGGATAACCCTTGCAAGGAATCTTCCATGGAGATTGGAGACTACGAGGTGTCTTCAATTGCCATTAGCATAAGAGATGTGTAGTAGTGAGCCCTAACAAACTAGTAGAAGAATATTTGTGGGTGATCTTAAACTAATTGATTTGTTATTCCTCCTCTGTTGATATGGTCCATTCTAATTGATTTATTATATATTCTTAGAGATGTCAAACGGGTTGACCTATGGTGGGGCGAGTCAACCCATCGTAAATCCAATATTTAATGGGGAGGGATGGGTCGATCCGCCATCCTGGCGAGTTGAGAAATCTCCAACTCAATTCAAACCAAGTGGGTCAACCCGTGGGCTAAAAAAATAAAAAAAATCAAAATTATTGAAGTGTTGAGGGCTTGAGGCGATAACCGATAAGGCGAATAGAATATCATGATAAGAAAACATGCATTTGAAGCAAACTAAAATCTTGTAATTGAAATTCAATTATCAATCAACAATGTTAGGTATCAATATTTTTTTTATTCTTCCATTACTCTAAAATATCCAAATCTTGATAATATATAAATTCAAGTTTTAGCTCCTTTAAATATAGATCTAATTGAGATGTTTCAACATTTGTAATTAGTTGGCTATGTCATCATTTTCTATATTACTTGAAATGGTAGTGACAAAATAATTATAAATTAATTAAAGTATACTAAAAAGTTTATTAGAGTAATTAAATTAAATATCTTTTTATTGTTTTCTCTAATTTCTCTCATACTTTGCTGAGGTGTATATGTGATAAAAGAAGATTGTGATATTGAGCTTGTTAGTATTATAATATTGGTAAAAAAAGTTTAAACAATTTTTCTTTCACAAGTTTTATCTTCTTTTGACATTTCTCAATCCGCGGGCCAACCCAAGCCCGTCGCAGGTCAACCCGTCTAGATTTGCAACCCACACGGATTGATTCATTTAGGCCCGTGCAAAATGACGGGTTGATAAAATTCTAATCCAACTCGCTTAACTTACTTGGTGGGATGGACCAATTCAACGGGTCTAACTCAACTTGACAACTCTATATTGTCCCTTCCTGATATGGTTTCACTCTAATTGATTTATTATTCGTCCTTCCTAATTTATTCCACTGCGACTCTACCTCTTATTCTATCTCCCGAGTTATTTCCATCTGACTCAGCACTTTTTCCTTCTCTGTGAATACTTTTGTCGTGATTCGACACTATGACTTCCTTCTTCCCAAGTCACTTCGACCTTTCTCCCAGGTTGTCTTTCCTCAATTTAGTCATCCTCTTGAGTCATTTCTCTCCGACTCAGCAATCAACCTTTTTACTGAGTCATTTCTCTCTGACTCAGCAATCAACCTTTTTACTGAGTCATTTCTCTCCGACTCAGTCTTCTTTCCGAGTCACTTATCTCCGACTCAGTACTTAGTCTGTTTCCCGAGTCCCTCCTCCCTGATTCAACATACATTCCCTTATTCGAACTATATTACTGTCTTAAAAAAAATATCTTATCCCGAAACAAATATATTAAAAGTATGCTTGTTGGATCATGTAAACAAAATGGCCGGATGCTATAGAAGTGGATAGAGTATGTATTTTCAAATGTGATTCTTCTATTGTTAATTCCGCTAATTTTTAGCAAGGTTGCTTAGAACAATCACTAACATAAATAATAAACACGTACAATGGATCTTGTGACTCCTTGATAAACTTAATATATAATTTTACTAATTACATGCGACATTTATATGTAAAGGAGTTGCGGACTTAGAGGAATCTTGAAAGCGCAAGGCTAAAGGAAGAGCTAGAAGGTTGAGTCTAGGTCTAGGGAGACAATTTTAAGTATGATTTGATCATACTTGAAGTGTACGACTGGTACTTTTACCCGATGATCGATCGATCACCAATGCAAGATGCTCAATTGGCTAAATAATCGATCGCTAGAGTTTGACAGTCGACTAGTCCACCATCAGTCGACTGTTATAAGTGGACACGGATATAGAAAAGTTTTGAGTCGATTGATTACACGGAGCAATCGATTGATGACTCAATCAGTCGACTGGTCAGAATTCCATTGGATAGTGACGAATCGAGATCAGACTTCGTCAAAAGCCATTGAATTTGGTCAACAGCGACATCAGTCGATTGAAGGTCTCCATCAGTCGACTGCTGCAGTTCCAACGGAAAAATCAGTCTTTTCTCTATAAAATGAGGCCTTAGGGTGTTTGAGAGGGCTAGGCCTCTCATTCCTAACTATACTCTCAAGCTCTCCAAGTCTTCTTAAGCTTTCTATTGTGTTTTAACCTCCTCTTCCGTAATCTTTATTTCCATCATTTGTAAGAAGAGGAGTGCTTTGTAAAAGAAGTTTTTTTAGTGAAGTATTTGTTTGGATTGATCCACCTTATAAATCGCCATGGAGTAGGAGTATAATCTCCGAATCATGTTAAATAATCTTGTTAGCGCTTGTGTTATTTTGTCTCTTGTTTTCATTGCATATTTGTTTTGCTTCCACTAATCTTATTTGTAGAAACGAAAAGAGGCTATTCCTCTCCCCTCTAGCCTTCCAAGGTCCCCATCAATATTAATTTGTAGTGTAGATAATTTAATAGGAGAAGCTCTAGTATATTAGATGGGTCGGATACTAGGCAGCAAAGTTTTATTAGGCTAAGTAAATCAAATATTAGATAGAAAAATCTTAGTAGGTCAAGTGGATTAGATATCAAACACGAGGTCCTAATATATTAGATGATCAAATATTAAGTAAGAAGTGTCGGTAGATCAGATGAACAATATGCTAAGCACAAAGTTCTAATAAGTTGGATGATAGGATATCAAGTAGGCAAGAAGTCTTAGTAGGTCGATCAGATATCAGATAAAAGGCAAGTCTAGGAGAAATCCTTATGACAAAAAAGGATTATTAGGGAGCATCTTATCTCTAGGATGTGGGTAACCCTTCAGCTAGATGCTGATTTGACATATAAGCCAATAAGTATTTCAAAGTTAAAATCAACTGGATAGGTGATAGGTAGTCAACTATTCGATTAACATACTTTTTGTGTTTCTTCAGATTAACTTTGTGTTGTAGGAAAAATTAATTTTTTAAGAAACCATATAAGATTTTTGGTCGACCAAGATTTGGGTGACCAAAAAGAGAGTCTAGAAGAATGAATGATTTAATGAGCACATAACTCATCCAGATGTTGATGTAGCAAAGATGAGATTTTATCACCCCCGAGGCTAGAGGAGAGGTATCTCATAGAAAAATACAGTTCGATTCTCTCTACTGTGACATTGTTCGGCGATGAATTTAGAATAAATCCATTCAGGTGGCTCTGGGACCCAAGAATTTGTCCGGTGGACAGAGTATGATTTCGGCGTTGAATTGTCATTTAGGGATGACACGATTACGGAGTTCGAATTAAACTGTGAAAAAACTGCGAGCCACTACAATAAAAATTCTAAAAGACAACGGTGAAAAATCGTTGTCTATGACCTAAAAAAATCCGTAGTAAATTCACGCGTTGAGAAAGATATGACGCTAAAAAATAATAATTAAAAAATATTGTCTTTTCCTTAAATTAACAACGGTTTTTCACCGTTGTCTTTAAGCACTCTAACGGATAGATGACGATCATTGCTCGATCGACTACGGATACTCTGTGCTCGTGTCCACTTAGAGCAGTCGACTGCTATACCCTAGCAGTCGACTAATGGACCACAGAACATCAGTCGAGCATTAGTCGACTCCTTCCAGTCGATTGATTATAACCCAGTCGATTGATCAACGTCGACTAGGTTGTTAAATGTCAAAACACTTGACTAGTTGATTGGTCCATAACCCTAATCGACTAATACACCTCAAACATAAAGTTTTAACCCAAGTATGATGCCCTCATACTTGCTAGACACCCTTAGCCTAAACTAAGCCTTTTAGCAATCTCTATCAGCCTCACGTATATCGGATCCCTCTAAGTCATCCATGACTTGTTTATCCATACGTTAGCTTTTAGGTGCTTCCATCGACTATTGTCATGCTAACAGTGTCTACACTGCCAAGGTATATTTAGACTTATGCTTCTAAGACACATGCTTGAACTTTATACTGCTAAACATTGAACTTATGCTGCCAAGACACAATCTTGGACTTTACGTCGCCAATATCACACCCTTGGACCTTCTCAAATGCCAAGACCCATGCTTGGATTTTCTAAATGCCAAGACCCATGCTTGGACTTTCTATGTCAAGTACTCATGACTTGGACTTTCCTTGCCAAATACCCATGACTAGGACTTTCCATTGTCAAGTACCCATGACTTAGACTTTCCATCATATGGTCAACCTCATGTCAACCATATAGCTAACCCATTATTAAACAATGGTCAACCCATTGTCAAACATCAAAATATTACTCGAGTCAAACTCGAGTCCGGTCAATCGTGACCTAGACTGATTGCACCAACAGCTAGTAATCGATTGCCTAGTTGACTACGAGACCTTCTATGCCCTGCCCACTTACGATCAGTTGACTGCCCATCTATGGCAGTCAACTTTCAGTGACTAGTCGACTGATATAATACACTAGTCGACTGTCAAAGCCACAACAACAGTCGAGCTGCAGTCAACTACTCTGTCAATCGACTGGGTCATAATCTCAATCAACTGCTCGAGTCAAACTAGGCACTCAAGTGTCGTGCACTTGGCCATTCGACTGGTCTATAACCCTAGTTGATTGGTAAATCTTAAACAAGACGTTTAACCCAAGTATGATCCTTTCATACTTGATCGACCACCTTTAGTCTAGAACTAAGTCTTTTGCCACCTCTATCAGCTTTATGCCCTCAGGATCCATTCGAGTCCTCCTTACCTTCTTCACTCTTCATGTTAACCTTCAAGTGCTTCTATCGGCTATGTCATATTAATCGGGTCTCCTTTTCCAAGATTCATTTGAACTTATACCACCAAAACCACATGCTCGTACTTTATACTGCCAAAATCTCACCCTTAGACTTTCTTGCCAAGTATCTATACTTGGACTTTCACTGCTAAGACTACACACTTGGATTTATATAGCCAAGACTACACTCTTGAACTTTCCATTTTTCAAATATCCAAACTTAGACTTTCACTGCCAAGACTACACACTTGGACTTACGTAACCAAGACTACATTCTTGGACTTTCCTTTTGCTAAGTATCTAAATTTGGACTTTCATCAGCAAGACTATACACTTAGACTTACGTGGTAAAGACTGCACTCTTGGACTTTCCATTTACTAAGTATTAAAACTTGGACTTTCACCACCAAGACTACATACTTAGACTTATGTGGCCAAGACTACACCCTTGAACTTTCCATTGGCTAAGTATTCAAACTTAGACTTTCCCATTGCCAAGAATCCAATCTTGGACTTTCCATTATTAAGTATCAATACTTAGACTTTCCCTCGAGTCTCACTCGAGCTTGGTCAACCATGACCCGAGGTCAATTTCTCTAACAATCTCCTCATTACAATCTCCCCCATATGACCTTGAATATCCAAATAATTCGCTAGTCATATGATCAACATATGGTCAAAACATATTGATAAACACATTAATAATCCCATTTTCAAACATCAAAATCCTACTCGAGTTACACTCGAGTTCGATTAATTGTGACTTGGATCAATTACACCAACAATTTACACTGCTTGATCCCTCCAAGACTTTCGACTTGTCTAGTCCCACTAGGACTTCGACTGACTAGTCCCACTAGGATTTCAACTGTCTAGTTCCACTAGACCCATGATGAATGTGAGCAAATTAATGTTGCTTTTTAAACTCCCCTTCATTTTATAAATGTATGATTGAATGTTGATGTAACACCCTTTTAAGAACCCAGAAGCCTTCTAGATGCTTGGATGGTCGCTGCCTTAGCTTCGACTTTATCCACACCCCGATTAAATCTAGTTGGCTCAACATATTTTCAGGCGCTCGAATCCCATTCAATTGTCTAAAATTTGATCAACCCTAATCTATGGATCATTTCAAGCGGATCTAGCTCGAACCTAATTCTAGCCGCCTGCATCTTATAAGGGTGACCAAAATTTTTCACTCGCCTGAAACATCTTTAATTGTATATTTTAACCTGCTTTCTATTTTAAGGGTTAGTCTGTGCATATAATACACTTAGTATAAGATTTTTTTGGCCTACTAAATTTGCTTGGTACTTAGTATATTCTGATTTACCGAAGCTTTTCACTTGCTTAGAGTTTACTTCTCAAAGACTCCTCACTTACTAAGCATTTAGTCTCTAACCGACTTGGATTTTCTCTTACCTATGATTTATTCCTTTAGGACTAAGTGTCCGATCATCGATTTGCTTAACTTACATTGCTTGATCCCACCAGAATTTTCAATTGGTTTGGTCTCACTAGGACTTCCACTACTTAGTCCCATCAAGACTTTTACTATCTAGTATCACCGGGTCTTTAACTGTTTGGTCCCACTAGATCTTTGATTGCTTAGTCCTAGTAGGGTTTCCTCACTTACTAATTCATTTATGAACCTCTAGTCAATTTTATTGACCTACTTAGATGGATTCTGGGTCAACTTTATTCAACCAATCAAATCACAAGAATTGATTACACTAATAATCTCTCCATAAATCACATTGAAATCGATTTCACCAACACATATATCCACTCCCAAAGACCCATGTAATAAATATAATTACTTGTCTGTAAGTTTAGAGTAGTAAAGGTACATTTAATAATGTTATTCAAAATTATTATGTGATCTTAAATTATTTAAAAATATAAAAGTTAAGACATTTTAAGGGTATTTATTTGTGAATTTGAAGCAATTTAGGAAAATTAAATTAAAATTAAAATTTAGGAAAGACAGAAAAAAAAATGAAGGAAAAAGAAAAGGAAGGAAAGACATTTGACAATTGTATTAAAAATGGCTAATCTTTTAATTTTTATTCTTGCTTTAAAAAAAAAATAAGAATTTACCAATGAGGTAACTGGCACGTCAAGAGACTCACGATGTAAACGGAGACATGACGGCGTAACCGCTCCATCTTTATTTCCAATATAAGTTAAAGAAAAGTTGCGCATTTGCCAACTATCGATCCCATTCAAGGCAGTCCACAGCTTTGCTCTATCGGCAAATACCCTTCCTCTCTCCGCTTACCATTGTAATCTGAGCTTCCTCGGTTTCATCTCCCGTGGCACAACCTTCCCCTTGCGCCACCTCCGCCTCGGAGCTCACGGGTATCGGTTTCTCTTTCCTTTTACTTTTTTTTTTAATGTTTCGGTGATATAGTAGTATGCGAGATTCTCATTCGTCCGACATGATTTTAAGCTTTTTCAAGCTGTCGATGGCCAATTCCTCGAGGGTGCAAAATTTCCATTGGATATCGGGAGTGTGATAACGCTGAGAATCTTTTGATTTGCTATTAGCTTTTTCAGCGTATGGAGATTGGTTTTCGGTGGCTAATTGGGCGTCTGAGTCTGGATAAGACGGAATAATAGGGTTCATACAAGTTGCATAGAACCTGAAACGCTCATTGGATTCCACTTATATTCGTGAAAAACATAGAGTTTTTTCCTCTTTTTACGGAGATTTTTTTTTTAAAAAAAAATATTTTGGTTTCGCCGAGAAGTTTTCGCTGAAGCATCCAAAAATTTTGGCCTTTGATGAGGCGTGATCACTTGCAACACTGACTTTTTCTTTATCATGATAGGGTAGGGTAGGCGGAGGGTTTGGTTTGTGCTGGAGTTCTACTGCCTTAACTATTTTCAACTAGTTCTTTGGAAAAGAACAGATTCTGTGTCATACAGTTATAGAGAAAAAGGCTCATTGAAAGGAATTTGCAGAGAGAGAGAGAGAGAGAGAGACTCTTATGACGCACTGTGCTCATGAGTTTGGAAAGCTTCCTGATCATCTCCTCGTAGAAATTTTTGTCCGCATACCTCTCTGCGAGTGGTCTCGGATTTCATGTGTCAACACGCACTGGGCTGCAATATTTAGGGGGGAGAGCTTGTGGCAAACTGCGATCGTCAAGACCTGGCCTTTTGCTTGCCAGAGGAAACGATGGCCTGGACCTATTCCTCGTGGTTCCAGTAGAAGGTCAGCTCTTTGAAGAAACTAATGGCTTCTATTTGTATGTACTTATGTTTTGTTTCTTTCGTAGGAGAATTATTGGTCCAATTTCTCTACAATTTCTTCCCTATTAGCTCTTAATTTCATGGTACTGTTAATTCCTAAGAACCAAATAACAAACTCATTTCAAAAACATTTTTTTTTTTCATTATTGGAGCACAGATTTTAGCTTTGTTTAAACTAGTTCATTTTAATTATTAGATTAATTGATAAGGATCTTGGTGGTTCTACATGGCAAAGTCTTAGTCGTATCACAGTAAATTATCTCAATTGAGGCTCACTCCTGCATGTAAGGATCATCAAGGATGTGTGACTTAGTAATAAGAGATTAGGGAAGCCTTCATTCCATCTTTTTGCACATATGGCTAGCGCATCCTATGCTTTTCAGTTTCCTCTTGTTTCATCACTATAGATCGACCTAAGCTTTGATATTGCTACCATATGTAGTCACGCTGATGGTTCATTTACTCCAAAAGGACCAAAGAATAAACCATATGAGTGAAGCTCACTCCTACATATAAGAAAAAGGACTTCCAGGCGGAAATTTCGACAAAGGAGCCTTGCTTGCCTTGGCAACACATCTTGCAAAAAACTTGGATGTCTCCCTTCGCATGTCACATGGTAGTGCACAGATTCACCTCAAGAAAGATCTGAGAACTTAGATACATCTATGTGCTAGACCACCATAGTTGAGCTGCATCACTAGAGGGCAAGCTATGATACCATTTAGACTTCTGTACGTGGGATGAAATGTTCAAGGGCATTTAGACTTGACATGACCTAAAAATCAATATATTGGACATTCAGTAGAAAACCTATAAGAAGGTTCTTTAAATGATTACACCTGCGTTCTCTATTATTATCAAGTTTGAATATTAAGATGTTTTGTCATCTTCTGAAACATATGCCTTTTAGTTTAGTCATGATTATTTTGGTCTTCTATAAATTTGCAAATTGGACAAATAAATATGATTTAAATTACCTATTTCATGAGTAACTCACTATGCATTATATTGCTACTGGATGCACTACTTTTTATTGCAATCATAAACATAACTTATATAATTGTTACAATTGATCCATCCAGAAGATGAATTCAATGTACCTATTGAAAAATTGACTGGTCAATGGGACAATATTTTTTAATCATTTTTAAGTTCCTTACCTACAGAAAAAATTGTATATCATATTTGCACTTGGAGCATGAGTGAAGTAGGTAGTATACCCATTCATAGATGAAGTGATATCTAAAATCTTCCTTTCGTTTTGTATTCACTTAGGGAATACTTATTTTCTTATATGGTCTTTTTTCTCCAACAAAAAAAAATGATTTTTTAATCTTAAGCGAATTAAATTGTTTAATCATCATTTCCGATACCTATTTACAGAAAGATTGGCTCTGTTTCTTGTTGATTACATTATCTGCAAAGGCAGTGATAGCTGCACCAATCATATTGGTTCAGTAGCATAAAGAATGGGCAGTACAAATCTTGTTAATTTAAAGCAATTCCAGTAGCCAATTTATATCAATAATAGGAAACTAAAATTTAAATCAGAAAGACATTTTAGCTTAGATAATTTGCTGAAAGTTTTAAAAAGGTGTAGAAATATTTCGTGTACTTTAAAAATATTTTCTAATAATTTAGGGCAGCGATAATGTAATTTTTACTATATTATTAAAGTGGTGTTTCTGTTTGTTGACCATCCTTTTTAGACTACAAGAATAGAAAATTATCTGCATTTATTCTAACAAAATTTACTATTTTTTGCTATCTTCTCGATTAAACAGGAGATATGAAGCACTGTATGCAAGCAAACACTTCATTTCCTCTAATGGAGAAGTAGATGAACTATTAGGTCACACTTATTTGTATTTGAAGGAGCAGCTTGAGCTATCAATGATGCCACCTCCTTCTAGCATACTTCATGGAACCGTGATTGGTGGGTTCTTGATCTAGTGTCTCTGTTTAATACTCTACATAATACTTGTTGACTAACTGAGCAACCAAAAGATGATTTGTCAATTGGGATAATGACTTCAAAAGAGTAAAAGGGGGATAAGTTTTTGTCCTTTATTGAGGGACAAGATATCTTTAGTTGATTGAATAGTATCTTTTCATCTGCTTTCTTCTCTCATGTTAGTTTGACAATAAGAAATTCTAAGATCTTAAGTTGCTGATGTTGTTCTTAGTCATGGATCCTTGCTTGTCCATTGTGACTTTGATAATATAAGATACTTTTCTTTAGTTTCCATCTTTGCTAAAGGGTAGCTCAGTGCACGAAGCTCCCTCAATGCAGAGTCCCAGGGAAGAATCTATTATACAAAATCTTATTCTGCTTTGCAATAGGCTGTTTTCGAAGCTCGAACTCATGACCTTTAGGTTACACGACAACAACTTTACCATTATCCTAAGGCTCCCCTTCAGTTTCCTGCTTTGCTACTCATGCAAAATTAATGGACTTGGAACTAGTTAATGTACATGCTCATAAATAATGGATCATTATTGAGCCAGTATATGTTATCAATAAATTCAGTAGAATGAAAATGTTAGATATGATTTGAGGTTTGTTGATATACTAAACCACCATATAATATTACTATGTCAGAAAGACGAGAAGGGTTCATGCTATCCAGTATCCACCAATAATATATGAATTTTCAAGTATAACTAAGGGGCAAAGGATATACACTTCTTTTTCATGCAAAATTAGCAACTGTGATATCTTATGCCTTAGTGATTATTTGATGAGTGCTATTTTTTGATTGTTATTTGATGGGCTTTAGGCTTTAAGCCGCTGCAGATTGCTCATTTGTGCAAGATTTCGTGTCTTAATCTTCTATCTTCACGGTTTGGTTATTAACATATAGGATTTTTCTTAGTAGGTGAAAATCCAAAGTGTTCAAAAGAGGATAAAAAATCTCTTTGTCCTATATAAACATCTCAAGTACTTGACTAATTGAATTATAGAATACAATCACCTTGAAGTTGGAAGTGTATTTGGTTTATTCAATAGTTGATTTCATGAAATTTACATAATTGACTTTCATTTATAGTTTATAGTTTCTAGTTTCTACTTCATACTACATATTATCAGTGAACAAATATACAAATTGTTGAACTACTAGAGCTTATGTTGTTGATCCTCTTTTCTCTTGCTAACCTTTATCTCCTTCGTCATCTATTTTTAGGTCATGTGGTTATGTAACTAATCACTAAATTCCTCTTCTCCTGTCAGATCAATTTATTGCCTGTGGGAAGTCGATAGACAAGGCCCATGAGCTTTCTTCAGAGGTTTGGCTCGCAGTCATCAATAATCTTGAAGAGAACAAGCGAACATTCTTGCTGCTGAAACGACTTGCACAAGAAGGCAATGTAAATTTTCTATCACAGTGTTATCTTGCATTTTATTAGATTTTGGTCTATTCATGGTTCATAGTCATAGACAGATAAGGTAGATGTTAGTTTATTCATGGATTACAGGTAGAAAATAACTATTCTACTTCTCAAGGAATGTTCAAGTTCATATTCCAATAATAGAGTTTGGAGGTACTTTATCTCTGGAGATGGGATAAGTATGGTGTGCTTTAGGAAGCACCAATAGTGTCTTGGTGGTTATTGTTCTTTCATTTCATTAACCGAAACTGCATTTATATTTTATGTGAAAAATATCCTTAGGTAAAATACTGCCTTTTGCATTATATACTAGCCAGGAAAAGAAGATTAACATGTACACAGTCTAGCATCGACACCACAATTAGCATCACCTTAGTGATCAGATGAACATGATTCTTCAGTCTGACAGCATTGCTTTATATTTGTAGTTGCTTATTCATGACAGTGAAATTAAGTAGTATCTCGTCATCATCAAACCCTTTTAATGAATGCTTTATCTACAAACCACATTAAACGATAATACTTCATCAGATGATAAAGTTAACTTGGTGAAGTCCAGCTAATTTGGCTCATAAATATGAGCTATAGTCGATGCTTTTACTTCATTCATTTGCTAGGTAACTTAGTACAAAACTTGTTCTTTCTTTTGTGCAGTTCTTTCTTCCATTTCCCTACTCGAGATCTTACAAAGTGTTATGGAGGGTATTTGAGAAGCTTTTCACTGACTTCCGCGACTGCTTGAGCCCCACAGATTACTATGATGTTCTAGCATGTGCCAAAGCTAGTTTCCAGCCGATCCCCTCCACTTGGCTAGGATACTAGCTCTGGACAGCATCTGCTACTGTTTTGTGCTGAAAATCTATTTTACTATAGTTGTTGTCCTCATTGTCATTACATGCCCTGGTTAGCTCTTGGCCAAAGTGGCCATCTTGTTTCATGGCATGTCAATAATGTATCTCATAGATTGGTTAGTCTTGTGTTGGAGGTGGAGGGAGAGTGAGCTCTTACATGCTATGAAAATGTAATCTCAATTCTTCTTCTCAGATTGTAATTGTATATGCGATTGTTGAACCAACACATGGATTAGCCTATAGAAATTTTATCTTCTTGCCCAAATAATACCCTATTAATGGTGATCCCTCTGTTTGTCACGGCAGAACAATAATCTAAGCTTGAATTCCATCATTTCATTGCCGTGTTTTTTTTCACTATATTGCCTTTTCTTTGTTCCTCCCTGATTAGGAATATCCTTCTTCTTGGGTTGATAACAATACAAGTAGTTCATGTTCGGATGATTTGTATTTGTTTCATTATTTTACATTCCAGAGGAGAAGTTTTTTTCAGCAACCATCATACTCTGATGAAAATCATTGGTAGATAAATGTACACTTTTTTTTTTTTGCACAATTTCAAATGATTATTGCATTCTAGCAAGAGGCTTCAACGAACTTTCTGATGTAAATGGAAACAAGGTGAACAAAGTTAACTGGGATAATGAACAAAGAAAAAAAGTATGAGATAGAAGATTCATGTATATCCTTCAATGTATTGGAGCAATTGATATTTAGAATTTTGATATTTAGTCAATATGTCTAATTAATAAGTTTATTGGAGAAATTAATGGTACAATCGATCTCCAGAATTTAATTTGTAAGGTTGATCAAGGGTTGGTCCAAGCATGATAAAATTGACTAGATATTTGAAAGCAAGTTGGTAGAAATCCTTATAAGTTGGGTGACCTAGACAAGGTTAGAAGTCTTGACAAGTCAAGATTGATCTGGATAAGTGAGAAGTTTTGTCTTATCAAGGTTGACCTAGACAAGTGAGAAGTCTTGAGAGATCAAGAGTGATTTAGGCAAGGTGAGAAGTATTGACTAGTCAAAAATGACTTAGGCAAAGAGAAAGTCCAAACAGATCAAAAGTAATAGATTATTTGACAAAGAAAAATCACAGAGATATGAACTCTAGATAAAGAGAAGCTTTGAAGGAGTGGATTCTTGGTAAGTAAGAATATTCGACAAGTCATGTAGACTAAGTACCAAACAGATTTAATAGATAAATAACTAAATAATAGGCAAAACAACCCTTATATGTTATTTGTAGATTAATCTTGTATTGTAAGAAGCAGGTCAAGTGACTGGAAGAGATCTAAGCAAACTAAGGATGAGAATAGCATTCAAAAGAAGCTAGTCAACTAAAATGAGTTGACTAGGCTTCTAGGCGCTTGGAAGTGTTTCGGGTAACCCAAGTTCAAATTAGGTAAATCCATGTGAAACGATCAACAAATTGATTGGGCTTCAAAGCATCCATAACTATTCCAGGCGATAAAAAATGGTGCCAAGTCAGTTGGATCCAAATTGATCGAGGATAAAGTTGAGTTTGAGTGTCCAAGCATTCAGAAGGATTTTGGGCGACCATAAGGATGTCACATCAGCATGTTTTCAAAATTCCATAAAAGGAACAAAGGGGTTGAAGTTGAATAATCAACAACTCAATTATACATTATGTGTTCTCGAATTCTATGCTACTCAAGCGTTCCAAGAGGTTCTAGGATGAGTTCTTCATATTCAGAATCTCCAAAGGCGATCAAGGCTTTAGTAATTTGTTTGATTTACTCATCTTTTTTACTTGTTTTCGTATTGCTAAATTGTGTTTAAGGATAATTTGTAAGAGATTTCTCTATCTTTGAAAGATAAAAAAAATCTAATGTCATGATCGAGACATAGTCGTGGAGCAGAAACCATAGGATATTATCAAACTATGTAAATATAGTGAGTACTGTTGGTGTAACAATGTCCCAAATATTTATGTATTTTGATATTTGAATAATTATTTAAGTTAGGCAATATTTGTTATTTAACTGTGAATGTGTCAAGTGACAGAAAAATCTAAGTATGAAGACTTGATAAAAGAGAAGTTCAAGTGTGAATCTTGACAAGGAAAGTTCAAGGGAAGGTCTTGGCAGTATAAGTCCAAGTATGCAGTCTTGGCGGCGTAAAGTCCAAGTGGACCTTGGCAAAGGAAGTCCAAAGGCAAGATTTTGACAGCGTAAGACCAAACATGTAGTCTTGGCGGCATAAGGTCCAAACGGATTTTGGCAAAGGAGAAATCCGAGACATGATAATACCGATGGAAGCTCTTGGAAGCAAGCGCAAGGATGAAGGAGTCAGGACTTGGAGGGATCCTGGAGGCGCAAGGTTGAAGAAAGAGTTAGAAGGTTGAGTCTAGATCTAGGGATTTGGTTTCAAGTATGATTTAATCATACTTGAAGTATGCCAGTCGACTTGGGTCTTGTCTTAGTCGACTGGTCTCGAGTTTTCAGTACTCGAGGGTCTAGAGGCTTGAACAGTTGACTAGGATTATGACCCAGTTGACTGGTCATCTAGTCAACTGAAATCGGTTGAGTTTTTGTGGCCCATCAATCGACTAGTCCATTATCAGTCGACTGCCATACTTTGGCAGTCGACTGTTATAAGTGGACACGGGCATAGAAATAATTTTAGTCGACTGATGACTCGATTAGTCGACTGATGACACGATCAGTCGACTGTTATAAGTGGACACGGGCACAGAAACAATTTTAACCGATTGATGGCGATCGATTGGATCGATAGCACGATCGATCCGATAGGAGTTCGAGTTGATTGGCGGCCGCAGATCGAGCCGTCGGGCCGTTGGATTATGTCAACTACATCAGCAGTCGACTGATGGCTCGATCAGTGTCGACTAGGTTGTCAAGTGTCAAAATACTCAGCTAGTCGACTGGTCCATAACCCTAGTCGACTGATACACCTCAAACATGAGGTTTTAACCTAAGTATGATGCCCTCATACTTGTTAGACCACCCTTAGCCTGGACCTAAGTCTTCTAGCCACTTCCATCATCCTCATGCTTATCGGATCCCTCCAAGTCATTTATGACTTGTTCATTCATACGTTAATCTTCAAGTGCTTCCATCGGTTATTGTCACGCTAACAGTGTCTACACTGCCAAGGTACATTTGGACTTACGCTGCCAAGACACACGCTTGGACTTTACGTCGCCAACCATTGAACTTATGCTGCCAAGACACAAGCTTAGACTTTACGCTAGCTGTCAATATCATACCCTTGGACTTCTCAAATGCAAGTATCCATGACTTGGACTTTTACCGCCAAGATTATACACTTGGACTTACGTGGCCAAGACTACACCCTTGGATTTTCCATATCAACTCTATGTTAGACTTTCCAACTTTCCATTGCTAAGTACCCAAGACTTGGACTTCTCCATCATATGGTCAATCCCTTGTCAACTATATAGTTAAACAATCGTCAAACCATTGTCAACCATCAATAATACTAGTCCGGTCAATCATGATCTGAGTCGATTGTACCAATAATGTAAAATACCGGAGAAAAAAAAAAAAAATTTCTCGGTAATTGATAAAACATCTCGTGGAATTTTTCAGAAATTTTTAGAAATTTTTCTGGATTTAAACGGAAGTTTTATGGGCATTTTATGAGGATAAAGTAGATAGACTTTTGTAAAAGCCTGTTTAGATTATCTGCAAGAAATTAATAGGTTTAATTAAAAGCCTATTATATTTCTTCCGTTTTTTTTTTCCCCCATTTCCCCGATTCGGCCGTTTCCTTCTCCGCCGATTTGCCGATCGACTTCTTCCCGTCTCTTCCCGAACGCCTTTCCTTTCCGAAGCGACCAGATCGCATCTCCCTTCCACGTGCTCGCGCTCGCCGCCGCTCGTCGCCGCCCGCAGCTGCCACCATGGGTCGTATGCACAGTTGCGCCGGCTGTTGCTTTTGCTTGTTGTTTCGCCGTGCCCTAACACGTCGCCGCCGTCACGACCATACTCCGCCGCCTAGCCACTCGCCGTCGCCCATGGCCGCCTTCTCGAGCCGCTCGCCGTCCACAACCGCGATGCCCTCTCCCGATTGCGACCCCTCCCCTTCCTCACACTGTCGACCGCCTAATCGAGAGGCAGCCGACGACGCCACACGGCCACACGGCCACACCGCCATAATTCATCCTCTGTACAGTTCGCCGACTCGGATCGGTGTCGACCCTTCTTTGATCGGTCTGGCAGCGTGATCCTCCGGCCATCATCGACATCCCACAAGGAGATTTCGAGTCCAAGAGGGAGCTACTGCTTCCTTCCTTCGATACTTCCCTCTCGACGGTTTATGGTTGCTGCCCCATCACAGCCGCTTGGATTCGTGTTAGTGGTATTGGTCGACAGCTAGGAGTGGCACAGGAAGGGTATGCCGTTGTTGCAGCTTCCATTTGTGGTATTTCGAGATTTTTCCTCTCTTGTTGAAATTTCTGTTGATATGGATCGAATAGGTATTGCCGACAGCCAACCATCTTACAATTTGGGATGTCCTAATTTATTCGATCAGGATTCACAGGCTCGATGCATGTTGTTGGGTTGGGAGCTCAGATCTTCATATTAGTATTGTGTGATGCTGATGCTTACCCTGTTCCAGCTTTGGGCAAGGTGAGTAAAGTTGGAATTGGACTGATGATACTTTGTGATTGAGATTAGAGGCTGCGGTGATTTCTTATCCATCTTGTTGTTTCCTAGGTGACTGATTGTGGTGTGTTGGACAGAGATTGGAGTTGTGCAGGGGAAGCAGGAGTTGGATAGGCAGTGAAAGGTGAGTTATGGTTGGGATATAGTTTACAGATTTATACATTGATTTGCAGTGAATTTAAGCTGATTAAGGTTGGAGAATGTTGAACTAGTTGGATGATTCACGATCTTTGCCGCTAGTCTACGATAATCCGTTAGGCAGATCACTCCCTTAACCTTTTCACTAAATCCTCTTTTAGCTCAAACCAAGGTGGAGAAAACCTTCTTACACAAACTCTCCCTCTTACAATATGATAGAGATAGAAATAAGGAAGAGGAGAGTAAAAACGTTTAGAGCACTTGGAGCAAAGTTTGGAGTTAAAGCATTCACCTCTCCAAAGCTCCCTTGGCTTCTTTTTATAGAGAGGAGGCCAATTTTTCTATTGGGCATGCAACAGTCGACTGCTGCATGCCAGCCAGCAGTCGACTGCTCCTGTAGTCGTTGTCTCACAACGGCTTAATCTACGCTGAAAAAGTTCTAACGGACAACCAATCAGTCGACTGTCAAACCCTAGCAGTCGACTGATGCACAGGTAGTCGAGCCACTGGTCGAGCCTGCCTTGTTTCTGTGCCCATGTCCACTTATACTCCGAGGGGTTTCTCTATATCCCCTCGGAGTATACTAAATTTAATTAACACCTAAGAGAATTTGGAAGATATAATTTCAAAACTAGAAAAAATAGAAATTTTAGGAGATAATCCTATCAAATACTGGGAATTGGATAAAATGTATTGTAAATTAGATATTATAAATCCAGATTTAATAATTAAAGCCCAAGACTTAAAATATACAAATTGGAAAGCACAAGAGTGCAAAATGCATATTAAACAACTTTTAGATTACAAACTAATACAACGATCTACTTCTAGACATAGAAGCCCAGCTTTCATAGTAAACAAGGGATCAGAACAAAAGCGTGGTCAGTCAAGAATGATGTTTAATTATAAACGCCTAAATGACAATTGTAATGAGGATGGTTATAAGATTCTTGACAAAGAACAATTAATTAATAAAATACAAGATTCACAATGGTATTCAAAATTTGACCTTAAATCTGGTTTTTGGCAAGTCCGGATGCACCCAGAATCCATAAACTAGACAACAATCTCTTGCCCTGAAGGACATTTTGAATGGTTAGTTATGTCATTTGGCCTAAAAACAGCACCACAAATATTCCAAAGAAAGATGGATACAATTTTTAAAGACACAACAAATTTTACATGTATATATATTGACGACATCTTAGTTTTCTCTAAGACCAAATCAGAACATACAGCTCATCTACATATGATTTTTAACCTATTTGAAAAGCACGGATTAATAATTTCTAGAAAAAAGATGCAACTTATAAAAAATCATATTGAATTTTTAGGAGCTGAAATAGGGCAAGGAAAAATAACTTTGCAACCACATATTGCTAGTAAGATACTTGAATTTCCCGACAAAATCGAAAATACTAGATCTTTGAGAGCTTTACTAGGACTTTTAAACTATGCAAGACTATATTTAAAAGATATAGAAAAAATAAGTGGAAATCTATACAATAAAACATCAATAAAAGGACAAAAGCACTTTAATCAACAAGATATTTTAGTAGTCAAATAAATTAAAGAATTAGTAAAAACATTGCCCAAACTAACACTACCATTAGATAATGATTATCTAGTCATAGAAAGTGACGGATGTGAGACAGGATGGGGAGGAGCTTTATAAGCAGGAAAGCACGGTGTGGAGAGAGGAGAAAATTAAGTCCAAGGATAAGGTGCACATTAGCAATATTAAGGTTGGTAACCCATAAGTGGGTAAGAGTTAGAGGGATACTGTTGTTGCCACAGTTGGTATAAAAAGAAATAGTACAACTTGGCAGATAAGTAGAGCAAGCATTTTTGGTTCCATCAAATTAGGTACTGATCTGGGATTGATTTGTTTGTCGCAAAAAAGAAGAGGGAATAACAGAAAGTAGTGTTTCTTTATCGATAGAAGAGCTAGAGGCACCACTATCTACTAGGGCTTGCAAAGTTAATGTATGACCTTTGACTGTTAAGGTGCATTGGACACGCACGTCAGTGGCTCTTCCAGTGTTACACATACTTGGAGTTTTAACAAAAACCAGATTAGTGTCATACGGAATTCTAGAAGAATGTAACTGTTGAGGATCTCGAAAATCCTCGTAGTCTTGGTTAGCTACTTGATTCTGTAGCTGTCTAAGTTTAGTTTCAACGAGATTAAGTCGAGTTTTGAGCATAAAAAGATGAGTCTCTAGTAAGTGTGTCCGAGAGGAAACTAGCTTAGGTGTGTTAGGAATGTCAATATTAAAATTTTCTTTGAGACAAGTATTACAAATTTGTTGCATATATTTTTTACAAGTTCCTCGTTTGTTGACTGCGGGGTAAAACCCACAAGAGGAACAAGGAGTATGTGTAGTTCCCTCTTTAAGTTGCCACTCATGTTCGCAGGTGATTGGTTGTTTTCCTTTGGAGCGGTCGTCTAGATGGTACATTAAATTAATTTCTTCTTCTTCTTTTTCTGCCTCATTATTTATAAATCCTAATTCATCAAAATCTTTATTTAAATAGGCTGACATTTGAATGCCATATTTTTCGACATAACTACCAGGTGGTGTAGTGAGTGAATTTATTAACGAGTAGTCAGTTGTAGATTGGATTTCTTCCATGTCATCTACAGAGATAATTGAGTATATGGAGGAGGTATCTGAAATATCTGATTGTATTTCTAGAAGATCTAAATTAGTACATTGGACCAAAGTGGATTCCTTAGTGTATAGATTTTTTCTATTAGGACAGGCTGAAGATAAATGTCCTATTTTGTTACATGCGAAACAAGTAATGGTATTAGCATAAGTCTTTCTTGGATTAAATCATCTAACATGTTTATTTTTGTTCAGGTAAGGTTTTCGGGCTGTGTTTTTTCTTAGATAGTATGTTCGTCTAGGTTTTCTTTTTGGTTTTGATGTAATTTTTCTATGTCTAGTATTGTCCCCGTATTGTTGTGGCGTATATATGTGTTTACAGAATCCATATTGCTGGTGTTTCAAATGTTTTTGTATCTGTATAAATGTACATTTTTATTTTAATTTCGCTATGATATGTTGAATTCGTACTCCTATGTTATTGTGAATGAGTGCTATAGTCATGACACTCCAGTCCTTATGTATTTCTCTTCCTAATTCTCTAGGAAGCTTACTAAAAAGCCTTTCTCCCAGCTCAGTGCTATAGTAGTTCCCAGAGATGGCTGTAAGTGCAAAGGAATCATTGCAAAATTCTTTCACTCTCCTCCAATCTAATAATTGTAATTGCTCTAAATCTCTCATTGCTTCTTGTTGTCTTATATTTAGTCTTGTATTAGAGTCTCTAGCGGTAATCATTGTATGCACCGTATAACAAAAATTGTGTATATTGTTTCCTTGGCCGGCTATCCTGGCTACTTCTTCAGGGAAGTTTTGTTTAAAGGATTCTCAGGAGGCTCGTGCCACATCTCCTAAATAGTTTTCTGCCACTTTAAGCATAGCCGCTCCAGTTTCTATATCCATTTCATTTTTAGCCGCGTAGTCTCTTTCTACAGAGACTTTCCAATGTTCAAGGTATAGGTCATGTAATTGTGGGTCACATTCTGTTATATTTAGTAATACGACATCTTTTCCAAAGAATGTTAGTTCTGGGGGTCCTCTACAGCCAATGGTTTTTAGTAGTGGGTTATTGTTAGTATACGTGTCGATTGCAGTTCTAGGGGGATGCCCTTGACTATAGTCTAACGTTCTCATAGTACTTTCTGGGTATGTGATCTGGAATGGTCTTGAAGCAGAGGATTCTACTGTATTCATTAAATTTACCTCTTTGTTTATGTTATTTAAGTTATTTGTCTTAGTATCCAGAGGTGTGTAGCTGGTGGAGTATTCTTTTGCTACAATACTATTTTCTTCGTCTTTATATAATTTTACATTTTTTGGGAGGCCTTTGTGTATTTTATCAAACCTTTCTAGTTCTTGTATTTCTGTTTCGTTTAGGTGAGAGGTCATTTCTGCTGGCAAATAGACATATTCATTTAAGTCATCAAATGCTCCTCGTATATTTACCAAGTCGATATTATGTCTTCTATTATGTGTTTCTATTAATCGGAGATGTTTCCATCCAAATTCTCTTAGTTGTTGTTGAGTGATCAATAAGGGGTCTTGTTCCTATAAAAACACAAGGTTGTGTTCTTGGTTTTCAATTTCTTCTTCCTCAATTAACCTATTGGGTGTATAATTTGTAAATCTTACACTTAACTATCCATTCCTATCTTTATACATTAATGATTCTGTAGGTTGTAGAAGAGTTGGTTGTTCCTCTTCTAAGTTAATTGTCCATTCTAGATTGGCTAGTTGTTCTGAACTATACTGTCTGGGTCTTTGAAATTGAATTCCCCTTGTACTAAGAGTCTCTATTATTCCATCTATTTGAATTTTAAAATTATTGTGTATATGATTCATAGTTTTTCCCAAAAATATCATTTCGAGTTGGATATTCTTTCCTTGAAAATTTCCATATCCTTTCGCCTGTATCACTATTTTAATGTGTTTAGTAAAGTCTTTAATAGTCATGTTGAAATTAGGACAAATGTAAGTTATTCCT
Organism: Wurfbainia villosa; assembly: GCA_025175895.1. Classification (NCBI taxonomy): domain Eukaryota; kingdom Viridiplantae; phylum Streptophyta; class Magnoliopsida; order Zingiberales; family Zingiberaceae; genus Wurfbainia; species Wurfbainia villosa. The sequence goes on from CM045988.1 coordinate 112,528,099, forward strand.
AAATTATCATTCATGTCTACTTTGGCTAAGCCAATAATGGCTTTTTCTTTATCTGAGAATCTAGAGTCGTATAAGACTATAAGGACCTTTCCTCCTATTTTTTGTCTTGTCATTCCTCTTAATCCAAAGACTATTAAGCCTAGATGTACATAGTAGTGTTTCAAGGTTGCTAATTGTCTTTCCGACTAGTTAGTTATTAAATCTAAATGTTGTTCCTCACCATCTGGGAGATGTAAAGCTTCCGTTCTTCGTTACCTATATATAGAAGTTGCTGATGTGAAATATGAAAATCTATTACTCCCGTATAGGAGTCACGGTTGTAGCATATTTAATTGTTCATTAGAAAATATTTCTAAGTCTCGATCTATGTTTATTACTTCTTCTAATGTTTGGCTTAGACTAGGATGTGTCCATATGTTGTCCAGCCAAGAAGTACTAGAGACTGATCTTCTTCCACTCAGTGTTCTAGATGTTCCAGTAAAACTTTCTATCCTTGTTTGACTCATTTTGACTCTTCAAATTTATATGTTAAAAATGTATATGTAGTAGGACGATGTCTTATGATTTTTCCCGTAGATAGTTTCCCCAAACCTATATTATCTCTAAACTTAGTTTTTAATGAAAAACTCTATCCTAGTAGTATGTCTGTTATGGAGTTCAGGTGTGGGTTATCAGAATACAAGGAGTGAGTGGAGTCCTTAGCGTGTATATAGCAGCTATGTTGTCTTTTGTCTAATGTTTTTGTAGTTCGCGGCAGAGGGATAGATAAATCAAGATAATCAAATTTAGCTAGAGACTGCATACATTTTTCAAGGTCCTAGATCTTAAGGCTCTGATACCAATTTTGCTTTTTTTTTTAGCTACAGTGATCGGGTGCTACAATGTTTTGCTACAGTTGTACATATTCATAAATAAACAATAAATGCATACAGAAAACGGAGAAATTGAGAAGTAATAAATGTTTCTGGGAACGTAGAGAGAGACTTTGCTTCTTCTCTTGATCTCTTCTTCCTAGTGAGCCTCACCTGGTGCCATATTATTGTGCCCCGACTTTTAGAGGTTTTATCTGTTGCCTCTGTCTGCACAGGTCTTACTAGGCTTATGGCAACAGTTACCTTCCCAGGGGAAGGAAAAGGACTAACGGATCCAAGAAAATCAAGAGAAGAGGTGCATAGTTTCACTCAATAAGTTCTCAGAAACACAGAGAATATTTAGCAGTTCATGGCTTTAATAACGATGATATTAAACGATGATATAATGTACAAAGGACTTCCACAATAAGACTTTTTTTTAAGAAAATAAGAAACTTACAGAAAAATAAGAACTTACAGAGGGACTTAGACTAGACTCTTGACTTCAAACAGAAAAACACTCAAGCTCTCAAACTAGGAAAAGAAACTTCTCAAAGGATGGATGGATTGGTGGAGAGATTGGGGGTCTCTTTATAGCAGGGAAAGAAGCTGGTATCCCGTGGGTGCTAGGACACATTAAGTGTGAGTGGAGATATCACGGGTGTAAAGTGGTGTCACGGGTTGGTGTTGTAGATGTCCTTCATGTCTTTATGGTGGACTTTGTGTCACGGGTTGGCTCGAATCGCAAGGTGGTCCTTAGACCAATCTAGCTTTTCTACAGTTTTTTTCTTTTTATTTTTGTTTATTTAATTTTTTTTACTCTTTCATTCGTTTAGTTTTTCTCTCGCACTACTAATCCAAGATGCGAGTCTTGGTACATTTCGATCGTTTGTGTCGTTGCTAGGTTTTTCTTCTTCATTCCCTTGTTATTTTTTGTATCAATAGCCCATCTCGAGGGTTTTAGCACCATCTAACCTCTGTTTTACAATGGAGATGACTTCCGTTATTGGAAAGGTCGGATGAAGTGCTTCCTTAAGACCCAAATCGAGATGTGGATCATAATCCAAATGGGATTCACACTTTCGACTAACGAAGTGGGTGAATATTTGGATTATGACCAATGGTCCAATGCTACAAAAAGACAAGTTGAAGCCGATGCCAAGGCGACTCAAATCCTCAAATGTGGCTTGTCCAAGGAGGAGCTTAATCGCGTCGACCCATTTATCAGCGCATAGGATCTTTGGACAAAGCTAGTGGAGCTACACGAAGGGACCGACGAAGCCAAGATATGTAAGCGTGATCTCCTTTTCAATAGGTTGTATAATCTAAAAATGCAGGAACACGAGATGGCGATGCAACTGCACGCTTGGGTTCAAGATATCGTCAACAACCTACACGCAATTGGACAAAAGGTCGAAAACCGTGACCTTATCAGGTACGTACTAAACTCATTTCCTAGGACCACCTTGTGGGCATCCATGGTCGATGCCTATAAGGTCTCCAAGGATCTTTCAAAACATAGATTAGATGAATTGTTTTCAGATTTCGAACACCATGAACAGTCTAACTCGGAACCCGAGAAGGGTATAGCACTTTTTGCAGGTTCGAAGAAGAAAACCGCAAGCAAGCCACCCTTGAAGGAGGAAGAAGATGAGTCTGATTCGGAGGTCGACCCGGAAATGGAGGCCGAACTAGTCAACCTAGTTCGGAGGATGGTCAAGGGCCGAAAGTAAACCGTTACTCGACCCAACGAAGGTAAGTCTAAAAGTTCTAATGTTAGGTATTACGAATGCAATAGGTTTGGACATATTAAGTCCGAATGTCCGAAGCTCAAGAGCAAAGCATCGAAACTCAAGAAGGCACTCAACGCTACATGGGAAGAAGCATGAGAGGAAGAAGACGATGATCACATATTCATGGCTAAACCAACTGAATTAGAGACAGAGTCTGAACCGAAGCATGAGTCTGAACCCGAAGACGAATCGGACTATGAAGCTCTATTCAAGACAAGCCACGGATCTGCATCCGGTTCAAGAGATACACTTAAGGTAAGTTGATCCCTTATCAATACTCTTTACAGTGTGATTAAATTCTTAACTAGAAAATTAGCTAAGTCTGAGTCTAAGGTCAAGACCCTGGTTGAGGAGGTTAAACTCCTCAAACACGAGGTCTCCCTAACCTCTTCGACTAGTCGAGTTCGAGAGGAGGACTCAACTCGGGTTAAAAAGCTCGAAGTTGAGAACTCACTCTTGAAGAGTCAAGTCAAAGATCTTAGGAACACGTTGGAAAGGTTTACTTTGGGATCCAAGGGACTTGACCTCCTATTTGGATCGCAAAGGGCCGTGTACAAAAAGGCCGGACTAGGGTTTAGCTCAAATATGACCAACAAGTCATATATGTCGATTGTAAGTCGACATAAAAAATGTGTCCAAGCATGGGTCCCTAAGACCGCTTTGATTTCAAACTTAGGATCCAACCAGTACTGGGTTCCCAAGGATCAAATCCACTATGTGGAGAGACCCAACCGATTCAACGGTCCAGGGGGAGCCAGTACAAAACTTGTTTGTGCTTTAACTTAGAAATTGCATGCTTATGTCCTTTATTTATTTTGATTTTTCTTTTTAGAATGGTTAGATAGGACTATAACTCGTCAATACTTGGTAATATAGTACCAGGACGCGGCGAGATGATAGTACGATAGGAAAGCGGAGTCTCGTGTATTCGGGCTAGATAAGGCATATCTAGTTCGGTGTACTTGACCGAGTGGAACTAGCTAAAGCTACCTTGCCATATCCTAGACTAGTTAGACCAGGAAGTGGTCTTAGGTGAGTCAAGTCTCTATTTTCTTGAAAATGACTTTGTCTAAGGAAGTGGTCGTTTTTTCGATCAAAGAAGGCCTCTGTATCTCGCCACGACCTAGAAGCCATGATCTTGAAAAGGTGACTTGATGAGCTTAAGGTCAAATCCAAATCTAACGCAAGGTTGACAAGTGTTCAAATCATTAAATTTAAATCAAGTAAAATTGGAAGTCATCTCACAAGAATATATAAGGTTAACATGCTTGATACATGTAGACATGGGTGAGATGATTTAGGTTTAATTTACAACCAACCTTTAGGAATTCCAATATCCGATCCAACTACCTTGTGTGTAGGATCAATGGATGTTGGACAGTGGTTGCTCCCGACACATGACCGGGGATCAACTCAAGTTTTTGAAGCTTCGATTCAAACGACAAGGATCGGTAGCCTTTGGAAACAACGACAAGCTCAAAATCATCGGATCAGGTGATATTGAGCTCAACTCTAACTTTATTATTCAAAATATCTTATTGGTAGAAAATTTCCAATATAATTTACTTAGTGTAAGCCAATTGTGTGATAATAACTATAAGGTCATATTTCTAAAAAATGAATGCGTAATTAATACAAATGAAACCTCTAAAATAATTTTCAAAGGAACCAGAAATAACAATATTTATAGTATTAATTTAACTAACTCCTCAACCAAGTGTCTTATGACACGACAAGAGGAATCTTGGTTGTGGCGTCGACGACTCGGTCACTCGCACCCAAGACTCATCCATAAGTTGAGTCAGAGTGACTTAGTCAGAGGTTTGCCTAACCTCAACAACTTGGATAATAAAATATGTAATGCTTTCAACAAGGTAAACAATCTAGGACACAACATCAACTAACTAATCAAGAATGAACCAAAAGTGTTCTTGAGCTCCTACACATGGATCTATTTGATTCACATGGAGCTAAGTCACTTAATGGGAGTCAATTCTGCTTAGTCATAATTGACGACTATTCTAGATTTACTTGGGTTTGGTTCATCAAACACAAAAGTGATACCCTAGATCAATTAATCAACCTATTAAAACTAATAGAAAATCAACAAAACCTTAAAATCAAAAGACTTAGGAGTGATCATGGTGGTGAATTCGAGAACCACAGGTTTACAGAATTCTATAACCTAAATGGATACCACCATGAGTTCTCATGCCCTAGAACCCCACAACAGAATGACCTAGTAGAACACAAAAATAGAACCCTACAAGAAGCTGCTAGGACAATGTTAAACTAGTATAACCTACCCGATAGGTTTTGGGGCAGAAGTCGTTAGTACGACTTGCTGTGTCCAAAATAGGATCCTTATGGTAAAGAGGCACCTTAAGACCTCGTACGAGATTTATTACGTAAAATACCTAACATCAAGTATTTTAGGGTATTTGGATGTAAGGTACATATCCTAAAGACTAAGGATTACCTAGGGAAATTCACATCCAAAACCTCGATCGAAATCTTTCTAGGATACTCGACTACGAGTAGAGCCTATAGGGTATATAACCATGACACCCTTAGAGTCGAAGAGACTATTAATGTAGTGGTTGATGAAGGACACGAATCTACAAAACCCCTAGGAACCCCAATTAGCGAGCCGATTCATACCAGACTCAACTCCGATCTTGAGATCGAGTCTAGTATTAATCCTAACCTAAGTCAACCAAATCATCCTATCGACCAAGCGATAGGTGACTCTAATCCAAGTCAAACTAGGACTCAAACGAATCATCCTATCGACCAAGTGATAGGTGATCCAAGCTTAGGAGTTCGAACTAGAGCTTCATACCAAAACCTTAGTCAAATCTCCTTGATTTCCAAAATTGAACCCAAAACCATTGACCAAGCTCTTCTTGATCCCGATTGGATTATTGCAATGCGAGAAGAGCTAGCTCAATTCACTAGGAATGAAGTATGAGAATTAGTACCACCACCTAAAGATAAAACAATCGTTGGAACAAGGTGGGTGTTTCGAAATAAACTTGATGATAAAGGTGAAGTAGTTAGAAATAAAGCTAGATTAGTCGCTAAAAGGTTTAGTAAAGTCGAAGGTTTAGATTACGACGAGACCTATGCCCAGTTGCTAGATCAGAGTCCATCCGAATGTTATTAGCATATGCTACACATCGAGGATTTAAGTTGTTTCAAATGGATGTAAAGTCAGCATTCTTAAATGGATATATTAAGGAAGAAGTTTATGTTAGTCAACCTCCCGGTTTCGAAAGTCTAGATAAACCCGACCATGTCCTTAGATTAAAGAAAGCTCTCTATGGACTCAAACAAGCTCCTCGAGGTTGGTACGAGAGGCTTTCGATTTATCTCAAGTCCAAAGGATTTAACCAAGTCCTAGTCGATCCAACCCTCTTCGTAAAAATCGTAGGTAAAGACATATTCATAGCCCAAATCTATGTAGATGATATCTTCTTCGGAACCACCAACTCTATCCTACTAAACGAATTCATTTCACTTATGGAAAGTGAATTTGAAATAAATTTAGTAGGTGAGTTGAGTTTCTTCTTAGGTCTACAAATTAAACAAACTAAAGATGGAATATACTTACACCAACGCAAATATACTAAGAAATTAATTAAACGCTTTGGAATGCAAGACGCTAAAATTATTAATATCCAATGGAAACAAATGTAAATATAGGAGAAGATGTAATCGGAAATTCAATTGACTTAAAATACTATAGGAGCGTGATAGGGAGTCTCCTTTACTTAACTGTGAGTTGACCTGATATCTTATTTGTAGTAAGTATGTGTGCAAGGTTCCAAACCTGTGCCAAGGAATCTCACCTAACTCTAGTTAAGCGTATCCTTAGATATCTAAAGGGTACACTTAATATCGGTATTTGGTACCCTAGATCCACTGAGTTCAAACTAATCAGCTACTCTGACTCGGACTATGCCGATAGTAAGCTCGATAGAAAGAGTACGAGTGGTTGTTGTCAACTTCTCAGCTCGAGTCTAGTGAGTTGGTGAAGTAGGAAGCAACATTGTGTTGCCTTATCTACCATCGAAGTCGAATACATCGCGATGGGTGAGTGTGTCACTCAGCTTCTTTGGATGAAGCACACTCTCTGAGATTTTAAGTTAGACTTTATAAACACTAAAATTCACATAGATAACATTAGCTCAATTAACCTAACTAAAAATCCAATATGTCACTCTAGGACCAAACATATAGAGGTCAAACACCATTTCATTCGAGAACATGTGACCAACGGAGCCATACAACTCGAATACGTTGAATCGAAGTCCAACTTGGAAGATCTATTTACTAAACCCCTACCCGAAGCCGAATTCAGTCTATTAAGATGAAAATTGGGCATGTGCGTAATAGAGTAAGAATTTACAAATTATATTTTCTTATTACTATCTTTTACTTTTCATGCTCATGGAACTAGCTTAGGACATACCTTAGATATCATGCACCTATAGATTTAAGGAGCCAATACATCTCACAACACATAGGACTAATGTGTTTGTGTACTTAGCCACGTAGATGGGCGTGAGATGTTAGGACCTTACTCCTGGTTTCAGATGTAGAGCTAGTGCATCGCCATGAATCACGGAGTATAATCATATATATTAACCGTCTCTGGTCAAGACTTGTTGATCTTTCATATCAATCAAGTCAAATGAGAGTTGAACATTATATAGATGAGCTTATTTTTAGTATATTATTTTCAAAATAATATGGAACATGCTTGGACTTGAAACTTAAACTTAATACTTATATTTTCAAAACCCCACCACTCTTTCTGATATATGGAAAAAGGGGGAGAAAAAGGCCAAAGTTAAGGGAACATTTCTTTTGATAACTTATCTTGTTTTGATAACTTAACTTAGTACTCCATAATTATTCTCATGGACAAAAGTTAAGTAAATGTTTACTTAACTTTAATTTTTGCAAGTTTACTTAACTTTAATTTTTGCAACTTAACTTGTTTTAGTTAAGAAAGGGAGACAGGGCCAAGTTAAGAAGTCTTCTTAACTTAAATTTTTTTTGCTAAGGCCAAAGTAAATGTTTACTTAACTTTAATTTTTTCAAGTTTACTTAACTTTAATTTTTGCAACTTAACTTGTTTTAGTTAAGAAAGGGGGGAGAAAGGGCTAAGTTAAGAAGTCTTCTTAACTTAAATTTTTTTTACTAAGGCCAACTTTAAGTAATGGTTAATTACTTAAAGTCTTCCTAAATAGCAAACATCAAGGGGGAGGATTAAGATATTCTTTCAAGACTCACCCTCGATCAAGGGGGAGGTTTCCTCAAGGGGGAGTACTTGGAAGAAAGTCTCTACTACTCCTACTTAATCTTTCTTCATATTATTATTCTTCATATTATTTCCTTAACTTTGTATGGGTTTGCCATAGATAAAAAAGGGAGAGATTGTTGGTGTAGTGGGCACCTAAGTCGAATCTGAGTTTTGATTATAGCAAATGATACAAAGTTAAGATCATATCGTTATCTCACGAGCTAAATCGAGTGTACAGAAAAGTACTAAAGCTAGAGCTGAAGGCTGGCGACACCGAGAGGAAGCCGCGGTGGTCGGGCAACACTCGAGTGACTTCGGAGGGAGCCGAAGGAATCGAGTGGAAGGCCGAAAGCAAGAGCTACAAAGTAAGTATCAAGGTAAGCTCGTGTGTGTGTGAGCGTAAGTGAGGTCGCATCCTCCTTACGGGGATGGTCTTAAGTGTAGATCTGACCAAAGACATCCCATGGATGTGTAGGGACACGGTTGGCCAGCTAGAGGGGGGTGAATAACCCTCTTTCGTCGTATGAGTGTAAGTCATCCTTAATCGTCTACAATAAACGTTAACGCAAGCGGAAAATACAAAGCAAAGACAATTAAGAACAAATACAAAGATAAACAATGCTAACAAATAATATAACGTGGTTTACGGCCTCGCCGCTAATCCACAGTCTGATTCGTCCACGGTGAATCACTCCGCAACCAATCCACTAGTGGTCTTTCCCTTTAGCCAATGCAAGGTGGAGGTAAACCCTAACAACTCAAGAACACTCCTTCTTTTACAATAGATGTGAAAGAAACTAGAAGAAGGAGTTTAACACTTGTTGAGCACTTGGATGATAGTTTGGAGCATAAGCATTAGCCATCCAAAAGCCCACACCCTCTCTTTTTATAGAGAGGGCTGATTTCTTTCTGTTGGTCGCTATCAGTCGACTGGCGCCACTACAACGACCTATGAACACGTCAGATTCCAACCGTTGTAGTCCAACGGAACCCTTGGCAGTCGACTGATATATCGATCAGTCGACTGATGCCTCCGTAGTCGACTGGTTAGTCGACTACGAGCGGTTCTGTGCTCGCGACTACCTTCATCACCGATCGCCACCCTTGGCGATCGATGATCCGGGCAATGATCGCCATTCCATGGCATGATCACAAAAAACCCATCAGTTGAACACCAGTCGAACCCCCACTACAACAAATTTGACTTTCCGCAGCATGCTATCAACAACGCACAATTTTAGCACGCTGTTAATAATAGTTTTTACAGCGCGCCCAATTTTGTACGCTGCAGATAATATTATATTTTTACAAACAACAGCATGCAAAAATAATACGCTGTCAATACTCATTTTAACAGCATGCAGTGCACGCTATTAATATTAAATAATAACAGCGTGCATTCTGCGCGCTGTTAAAAATTTTATTATAAAAAATTAAATTTTTCGCAGCGCACTAATGATGTGCGCTGTGGATAATATTAGATTTATTAATATGAGACTTTTAACAGCGTGCAATTTGCACGCTGTTCAAAGTCTCACTATAAAAAACTAAATTTTTCGCAGCGTGCTAATTAAGTGCGCTGCGGATACAATGTTTGTTAATATGAAATAATAACGACGTACAATTTGCACGCCGTTAAAAATATCATTATAAAAACTTAAATTTTAATAATGAAGGTGGACAAAATCACTAATAAAGTTTTTATAATAAAGTATCATTATAAATAATAACAACATGCATTTTACGTGATGTTAAAAATTTTATTATGAAAAATTAAATTTTTCACAAGCGCCAATCATGTTTGTTGCAGATAATATTGACAGCGTACATTTTGCACGTTGTTAAAAGTCCCCCAATAGAAAATTAAATTTTTCACAGCGCGCCAATCAAGTGCACTGTAAATCTAGGAATATTATCCGCAGCGTATATTTTGTATGCAGTTAAAAATATCATTATAAAATTAAATTATTTTTTAATCTGAAAATATTTTTTTTAAAAAAAGATTAACAACACATTTATATTATAACTAAAATAAAACGCGCAGAATAATTATTCACGAATAAACTTATCTATTCATTGCCATTTTTATTAAGTATATTATTAATTAATTATACTTTTGTTTTAGGTTAAAAGTTTACCAAACCCGTCGCAGCTTTCTCACGCGCCAATTGCTCACGCTCACCGCCGTAGCCTTTTCACGCGACGATTTCTCACGATCGTCGCCGTAGCTTTCTCCGGCGACTTTCTTCACCTTCGTCATCGCTTTCTGCACGCTCTTCTAACGCTCGACGCCGTAGGTTTCTCACGTGACAATTTCTCACGCTTGCCGCCGTAGCTTTCTCCGGCGATTTTCTTCACCTTCCTCACTGCACGCTCTTCTCACGCTAGCTCACCGCCTTCCGTCTCCATCCTTCAGGTTAGGCAGTGTCTTTACAGTCTATTGGTTTTATTGTGTATGCTATGTCATTATCTATTGTCTTGGGGATTCCAACAACAGCAACTTTGAGATGTCGTCTCTAAATTTCCTGCAAAATGTTACAGAAATAGAAGCTGTTATCCCCTAGGATATGATTAAGAAGAAACCTAAAATTGGAAGCCTAATGTTGAATAAATTCTTCATAATAAGCTTCCACTAACACTGTCCATCATGGTAGATGCTTTTTCTTTCAATTTTATTTTGATAGTACAGCATATCAATAAGTCACTTTGAATTACAGTAGAAGAGTCTAGGTATTCTAGTTTGTTTAATCGATTACCTCAAAAATAGCAACTGCTCCCTTTTGGGTTCCATCTCCTCCTATGATATAAACCTTGATAATAATGTTTGTCAATAAATCAGTCTTAATATCTGTCATTTCATAATCCTGCATAAAAAAAGGAAAAAAAAAACAAAAACAAATGTAAAGGTTAAATTTTACCTGATTTATACCACGATCCTGAATGTTATCAACTATCTTTGAGGTATCATGACCTCCTCGTGATGTACCTAGGACTGTGCCACCACGTTTATGGATATCATTCACACTCTTTGCAAGCATTTAATTTTGATTTGCTAGGATATAAATTCTGATTTACAATGTTCATTTAATTCTGATTTGCTAGGATATAAATTCTGATTTACAATGTTCATTACATCTATATCGTTTAATTCTTGTAGCTTGTTGAACATGCCACCGCTGTTAATATTTTATTATTGAATTATATATATATATATATATATATATATATATATATATATATATATATATATGCACAATGTGAAGGAATGTTCTCTTTGAAAAAATTGAGTCATCATTATATTTTAGGGTTTTCCTCATTTACAAAATGGATACGGAATGGATGCATTTGCCTTCAAGACTTGTACCGGAGTATGAGGAAGGGGTTCAAAAATTTCTTTCACAAGCTAGGAACTATGCTAAAACACGTGAAGTAATCTTATGTCCTTGCAAGCGTTGTAAAAACAAGAAGTATATGAAATTTGACCAAGTGTACGAGCATTTAATTATGAAGGGGATCGATCCTTCTTACACTATCCGGTCTTCCATGGTGAAACTTATACATCACAATTTCAAAGTGAAAGTAGTTCAAGAGGAGTCTGAGAAAGAGGAGGATGAAAATAGAGAGGCATATCGCTTATATAGAGATGTATTTGTGTCCGGAAATGAGGATGAACACACTATGTCCGAGACAATAGACTATGAGTATATTGATTTATTAGAAGATGCAGAAACTCCTCTTTTCCTGGTTGTACAACTTACACAAAGTTGTCGCTAATCGTCACATTATACAATTATAAGTCTACTAATGGTCTGATAATAGTTTCAATGAGCTTTTGAAGATCTTAGGTGCCATGCTTCAAAAAATACACTTCCAACAAATGTTAACTCAATGCTAAAACTATTGAAACCATTAGATTTAGGATCTGAGAAGATTCATGATTGCCCAAATGATTGTTGTCTATTTAGAAAGGAGCTTAAAGATTTGGATTCATGCACAAGGTGTGGTTTCTCAAGATGGAAGGTCGACAAAATCACTAATAAAGTTTGTAAAGGAGTTCCAAAGAAAGGTGCTTGGTATTTTCCGTGATACCTAGATTGAAAAGGATATTTAAACTAAAAGAAAAGGTCAAGACTTGATTTGGCACTCCAACTACAAAAGTCAAGATCATATGATGCGTCATCCATTGATTGATTGCTTGGGATACAATAAATAATAAGTGGCTAGCTTTTGCATCAGATCCTAGAAATCTGCGGCTTGGTCTGGCAACAGATGGATTCAATCCTTTTGGTGATCTTAGTTCTAGATATAGTTGTTGGCCAGTTATTTTGGTTAATTACAACCTTCCTCCATTGATGTGCATGGCGAAGAAAAATCTTATGCTGACATTATTGATTCTAGGCCCAAAGCAACCAGGAAATGATATAGATGTATACTTGGAACCCCTTGTGGAGGAATTGATGGAGTTGTGGGACACAGGTGTGGAGGCGTATGATGCATTTAGTAAGTCAATGTTTAATCTGAAGGCTATTTTGATGTGGACAATCAATGATTTTCCAGCTTATGGAAACCTATCTGGGTGTACCACAAAAGGAAAATTTGGTTGTCCGATTTGTGGTGAAGACATATGTTCTATGTGGCTTAAATACAGTAGAAAGTTTGCATACATGGGCCATAGGAGATTCCTTGCTTATGATCATCCATTTCGTGAGAAAAGAAGTGGTTTAATGGGAAAAAGAGAGAAAGGGAAACCTGCACCAAAGATCAAGGGTTAGAAATTCTCAATGCAAAGAAAGACATTGAAAATATGCGGGGTAAAAAACAAAAGGGTGTGACTATCAATACTATAAAGAAAAAGAGGAAGAAACATGATAATTCAAAAAAAGTATGACAACTAGTTCAAATGTGGAAGAAAAAGTCAATTTTGTTCAATTTGCCATACTGGAGTGTAAGTTATTTGGCTCTCTAGTCATTATTTTTTAATTAATTTGTTATATTAATGAACTAATACTATGAAATATGTTGATGTTACTTGTAGGGGCTATTGTTACGTCATAACTTAGATGTGATGCATGTTGAAAAGAATATCTGCGAAAATGTCATAGGCACATTGTTAAATGTGAAGACAAAAACCAAAGATGGTGTTAATGCCCGCAAAGATTTGATGCACTTAAAAATTAGAGAAGAATTACATCCTAAAAAAAAAGGAGAAAACATGTATCACTTGCCTGTTGCACCTTACACATTGTCTAAAAAAGAAATGGATGTATTTTGCAGTAGGTTGAAGAAATTAAAGTTACCAGATGGATATAGCTCAAATATTGCTAATTGTGTTTCTTTAGAAGAGCGTAAGCTTATTGGGCTGAAATCTCATGATTGTCATATTCTAATGCAACAATTGCTATCAGTTGCATTAAGAAGTCTTTTACCAAAAGGTCCACGGAATGCTTTATTTCTACTGTGTGCATTTTACAATGAATTATGTCAAAGAGTGTTAGACAGGAACCGCTTAGAACAACTCGAGGAGAATATTGTCAAACGCTTATGCATGTTAGAAAGGTATTTTCCACCATCTTTCTTTACCATTTTGTTCATTTGACAATTCATTTAGCAAGGGAGGCTCGCTTGTGTGGGCCAGTCCATTTCCGCTGGATGTATCCATTTGAAAGGTAATAAATATTATGCGATAAATTATATTTTGCTATCAACAACTTTTGATTGCAAATTTTGTTTTTTTAGATTTATGAAAGTACTTAAAGGGTATGTGAAGAACCGAGCAAGGCCAGAGGGTTGCATAGCTGAGTGTTACCTCGCAGATGAAAGAATGCAATTTTGTAGTGCATATTTTCAAAAAGCTACTAGTATTGGTGTCCGTTATAATCGGAATGATGATTTGGAAAATGGATTAGTGGAAGGTCGCCCAATTTCTAAAGGACAAGAAAAAATTTTAGACGACCAGGTGTTGCAAGCTGCACATCGATATGTATTATTCAATACTGCAGAAGTTGAACCGTACTTACAGTGAGTATAGTTAATTGCAAACCATATTAGATAATCATGGTCTCTTATATAAATTGTATATTCGACAATCACCTTTCAATGATTTTAAATAGGATGCATTGAGGAGTCAAACAAGTTGATCGTCGTTTCATAACTAATGAAACATTACTACAAAAGTGGCATATGGAAACATTTGCAAAATGGTTATCAAAACATGATCTTAACAACTCCTCGCGAATTCAATGGCTAGCACATGGTCCAAGAAAGAATGTTATATCTTATACGTGTTATATTATAAATGGACATCGGTTTCACAATTGATGTTGGAAGGTCAACACAAGATAGTGGTGTTTCAATTGAAGCTGATACTATTTGTCAATCTAGTGCTAATGATTTTTCACATACAAGAGGAAGACTATCATACTACAGGGTTATACGAGATATTATTTTACTAGACTACTATTCTTTCAAAGTACCTATTTTTAGATGTGATTGGGCTGATACTAGAACCGGTATTAAAATGGAAGATGGTTTTACACTGGTCAACCTACACCAAGGACTAAGAACTTTTGAAAGTGATCCTTTCATTTTAGCATCACAAGCAAAGCAAGTATTTTATTCTAGGGACAGTGATGAATCAAATTGGTATGTCTTGCTAAAAGCACCCCCTCGGGGTATTCATGACATGAACTTGATTGAAGAGGAAGCCTATACGTCATCAACACCTCTTGATGTGTCTACACTTGATATTAACATTACTGAGAAAGAGCCATATGCAAGGAATGAGTGTGATGGAATTGATGTGCTTGATCCATGACTTAACTTTATCAATGAAAATTTATAGTTATCTTATTTCAATAATAAATGTTCTTCTCAAGTTTCATTATAGATTTCATCCAATAAGCATGGAGATTATTTCTTCTCCTTGTTATAAGTTACTTTCGTATTTTTTTCATTGTAAAGTCAAGTTCCTCAATGTTTGTTCAATATTCACTAGCTTACTGTTGTGACCTACGATGTTGATGAAAAGTCTATTTTTTTTATGGTACTTTGTTTTTTTTAATTTTTTTTCGCTGGTAAGGAAGAAGATAGTGATTAGATTTCTCGTAAAGGCCTTCATGAAATTTGTGCTATTTATTTTTGCTTAGTCTTGAAATATATCTTGATTGTTCCATCTTCAGGATTGAAAAATCAATGTAGTTGTTGTTCGAGTTGTGTAACCATTCAAAATCCATAGGTGAGGTCTGAAATATGCATTGAACTTTCATTTGAAACTAGGTCTCTGGGGACTAGATCAGTTCCACTAATATTCTTTTCATTCTAAAAGGATGCCAATAATAAATGTTCTTCTCAAGTTTCATTATAGATTTCACTATTTCTATATTTTGGATCATTTTTTATTTTTGACTGATGTATCATGTCATATTGTTTATAAGCAGGCAATTATACAACATCCGAAAGAAAAGGAAAATGGGGAAAAAACACAGCAAAGCATCCGTAGAAGAAATTCAGGTGATATTGTATTTTTTTTAAATCTTGGTTTAATTTAATAAAGTTTACTCGTACAATTCAATCTCTTTATGGTAATTTGCAGGAAAATATAGAGAAGAGGCTATCGAGAGTGGACTCTAATACTTCACCTGCTTCATCACAAGAGTTGCATGGTAAAGAGGCAATTGATGACGACAAAATTTATAAGAAAAAGGGACGGGGTCCATCAAAGTTTAATTTAGCTAGTTATTCATAGGTTTCTGAGATATTACTTTCCTCTGGCAATTTATCAAACTATATATATACAGATTCAACCATATGATCTCGGAGCTCCCATTTCAGACAATTAGCATGGTTAGCTCATTCGTTCATGTATAAGAAAGGGTGTTCTTCCATCTTCATCCAGTGCAGTATTTAATGCGATGCAATATATCACGTTAAAAGCAAGGTGAGATGTCCCATGAAGGATGGCTGCTAATTATGGGTTCCAACAGCTATACAGATTTTACCGTTAAAATTTTTTTGTTCTTGTTAGTTAATGTGCAATCACCATCTAGCATTTTATTATGTCTCTATTTATCTTTTTTTGTTCTTGTTAGTGAATGTGAAATTATGATAATATTATTTGACAATATTTATTAAAAAAATTAGGTTGCTAGTGGTGACATTGATGACGATATTAGGAATTATGTTAGTGGCGATAGTGATGTCAATGGAGCAAAAAAGAATGACAATATTGCAACTCAGGTAACCATATTGATATGAGGAATATTGTTTTTTCTTTTACATGATAGAATCTCTCTCTTATTACTAATAACTTGTTTTGTTATAAAAATATATTTGGGAACATTAATAATTTTTTATTATTATACAGGGAAAATTGAAGAATGTGAATTGTGGAGATGTCAGCATTAATACTAAATGTAAGTCGCCATTGGTCCGTGATGGAGATGTTGCGGAAGGTCGTGCATCCACAGATCCAAAAGCAAAAGTGCATCACGTTCCTCTTGGTGGATCTTGTTGGAAAGTTTGGATTGATAGAGTTTTGATGGAGAAGGTGGATCTAATTCGACCCAATGATGAAATGTATTTTCTTGAGGATGCAATAGGAAGCACATGATGCTTGTTCTCTAAGTATATAGTTTTGTGTGGTGATATAGATTGTGTTGTTGGTTGAATTGTTAATGCGACTAAGTGAGTATTTATTTTGTAGGAAAGAAATTATGTAAGTGAATTTATGTTATTAGTTTGAATTTTTTTTCTGTGACTAAGTGAATAATTAGTACACTAGCTATTTAAGTGTGGTGGTGATGATTATTTATGGTATCATAATTGTTTTAGTTTTGATTTTATAATCGTGTGTATGTGATGTTAAAAATGAGTATAATATTTGTATGTGATATTATAATTGTGTGGTCTTTGTGGGTTGGATTATAATTATTTGAGTTTTTATATTACAATACTGCACTTAACCGCAGCGTGCGAATGCACCTAACTGCAGCGTGCGATCGCGCGCTGCGAATGCACTTAACTACTGACGCTGATGCTGCAAATGCACATAAGTCAGCGTGATCGCTGGCTGCGAATCTGCACTAACGCCGCACATTCGCCTTGCGAATGTATTTAACCGCAGCGCATCATCGCGCGCTGCGAATGCACTTAAGCGCAGCGCGCAATCGCGCGCTGCGAATGCACTTAACCGCAGCGCACAATCGTGCGCTGCGAATGTCTTATGACTTTCAACAGCTTAGCGTTGTGCAGCATGCGATGCGCGCTGCGGATAGCATATTTGCGCGCTGCGGAAAGTCAAATTTGTTGTAGTGCCCGTTTGACTTAGAGTAGGCGACTTTCATTTCATGGCAGTCGACTGATGTCGGAAAATCTCATCCGACGCTTAGCCATTCGGCCAATTTCACCTAATGAGCTACTTACATTTCACTCATTCTTTCATCTCACTCGAAGTCCCTCGCCGAAGCTCTCTTCGTTTGTGGTCACGTCCCTCGGCAGCATCAAGCGCACTACTCTGCAATTCTCCTTCGCATCTCTTGCCTTTGAAGTCTGCTTCCTTGGCTTCGCTTCAAGTCATCTCGTCCGGCGGTCCCTCGGCAGCATCAAGCGCACGACTTTGTAATGCTCCTTCTCCGACTCAAGCACGAGGTTGTGAGTGGTGAACTCGCCAAAGCTTTATGTGCGAATTACTAAGTCATGCATGACTTCAATGCACATATCAGATCACAATAACAACTTAACTTAAACCCTTTTCAACACACATCAAAATCATATCACGGGTCTATTGCACTAACAATCTTTCCCTTTTTGATGTGTGGCAATCTGTTTAAGTTAGGTAAACATTTGATAAAAATATTAAGGAAAGAAAGCATGTAAATAACATGATTAGCAACTCTCCCCCTTAATACATGAAACTCCCCCTAAATACAATTCCCCCTTACTTAAACATATATATTTCTCCCCCTTTGACACCATCAAAAATATTAAACAGGGTTTATATAAGCATGACATCAAGTCTAGGAAACAAAAATTACCAAAACATGCCTTAAATTTGATAAACGAAGGTTATTGGACATGTTATCAGTCTGGCAGTCGACTGGTTCAGACTACCAGTCGACTGTCATTCTGATTTAAGGTTTTTCTGAATTTCGGGGTGAATTTTAGAAATACATAAAAAATTCTATAAAATTCGAAAAATCATGAAATTTGGGGAACACATTTCTTTTAAGGTCCTTTATCAATGAAAAATAATTTTCCATGAAAAATCATTATATTTTCAAGTATTTGCCAAAAATCCAAAAGTTTCAAAATCAACTAGGTTTTTGATCAAGTTTGTATCACTTTTAACACCTAGTTTTGCTTTAAATTGTTTCAAAACATGAACACACAGATTTTAAAGTAAGAAATTATTTTGAAAACATATGAAATATCCAACCATGATATTTGGGCAATATGTCTATGAATTAAACATAAGCCTTCCCCATGATTGGTCTATTATTGCTATTTTGATACTTTAAATGACCATCTAAATGCCATAGGCATTAGTGGACCATTAGTACCATCCTATCATCTCACCCATGCTAAATTTTCAATCAAGGTAGCCTATGGTGAGTGTGAGATGTACCTAAGGTATTTGTATATACTTAACCTTCAATTTCATGCAATTCCATACAAGGTTAAGTATCATCCTAACATACCACATGATCATAAAGACATATATGTATGAATATCACATTATGATCATGAAACAAGTGTATCAATCAATTTGTGATCATGCATTGGGTATAACATCATGATAATACATAAAGTATCACCTAAAGCATGATTTATCTATTTATGGCTGCATTATCATCACCCAACACTATTCCAAAAATTAAGTCCCGCCATCCTAAGTCAACCAAATAATAAGATATAGATAAAATCCACATGGTTGACTATCCTAGGATTTTCCTAACCCTTAAGGATGGATTTAGGAACCCAATACAAATTCTTTCCTATAGGGTTCACTAAATATTCCTTAGGGATCCATTTTTTAGCAATTGTCTTATTTTTGCTTTGGCCCCTAGCAATTAAACATTTATAGGTCTTTTCATTTGTTTTTCCCTTATATCCTAGGCCTTTCTTATTGAAGCTAGCCCTTTGGCTCCAAATTATCATGTTCAATGTATTTGAGCCAATTGTAAATTTTTCTAGGGCCTTGGTCAAATGATCTACCTTTTTCCTTAACATCCTATTTTCCTCAATGCATGCATCATTAACATCAAATGACATATAGTCATGTGAGCATGAATCATCATTATTAACATTTAAACATGCTTGTTCTAATTTATTTTCTAAAGTCTTAATTTGATCAAGCATGCTTTTGTTCTTTTTCTTATCCCTAAATAAATCCTTAGTAAGGCTAGAAATCATGAAAACTATCTTATTGGGTGAAAGATTCGTTACCATAGTCTCCATGTCTTCTTCTTCGGATTCCGATGTAGATGAGGATGAAGCTCCCCCTTCACTCGAGCTCTCCTCACTAGTGCTTCTTTCTTCTTGCTCAGAGGAGGAGGTGTAGTCTAGGTCATCAAATGCCATCAAAGCAAGGTTGGTGACAAAAGCATTCTCCTCTTCCGATGATGATGATGATGAAGATGGGTCATCCCAAGTTCTTGCTTTTAGTGCCTTGGCCTTCCCCTTTTCTTTGGCCTTCTTCTCTTCTTCCTTCTTCTTGCTCCCCTTTTTCTTCTTTTCTTCTTTCTTTCTCCACTCTTCTTTGCTCTTGTTCAAGAGTGGACAATTATCTCTTATGTGTCCCTCATGTTGGCAATTGTAGCAAATTACCTTCCCCCTTGGTCTTCTCCTCCTATCATTAGATTTATTAAATTTAAAAATGTTCAAAGCACGTCTTACCTTCCTTACCATGTAAGCTTCTTCCATGCTATCCATGGAGGAGGATGAGGATGCTTCATCGGAGGTGGAGGAAGTCTCTATCTTCTTCTTCTTCCCCTTGTTGGCTACCAAGGCTACTCCTCTTGATGGCTTGATACTTGATTCTTCATTTATCCCTTCAAGCCTTGTTTTGTAGAGCTCCATGGTTGAGAAGAACTCCTCCAAGGTGTTCACTTCTAGGTTCTTCGACATGTAGAAGGAGTCCACCATTGAACTCCATTTCGATGACCGGGGAAAGACATCGATTGCTTTCATAATCATATCCCAGTTCGAAAGTTTTTCTCCTACACTTGTTAGCCCAATTAAAATTTCTTTAAACCTAGAATGTAATGATGTTACCTTTTCTCCCGTTTCTAATTTGATGTTTGATAGTTGGGAGCGGAGGAGGTCTCTCCTTGCAAGCTTGGCCTCCGAAGTGCCTTCATGAAGTTCCACTAATCTCTCCCACATTTCCTTGGCACTTGAGCACTCCCCAATCCGGTTGATCTCTTGTTGGGGGAGCACATTGAAGAGGTGGTGCTTGGCCTTTGAATTTGCAAGGTGCTCCTCCCTTTGCTTTTTAGTCCACCTTGACTTCTCTATTGGTTCACCTTCTTCGTCCCTAGTTATCTCAAAACCATTTTCCATTATAAGCATAATATTGAAATCGGTTTCAAAGAATACTTCCATTCTCTTTTTTCACCAAGAGAATTCTCCTTCAAACTTCGGTGGGTGAATGTTGGAGCTGGCCATCCTTGATGTAGTGCTTGTTGTGGCGGTTAGTTCGTTGACAAGCTACTTGACTCTGATACCACTTGTAGGGACACGGTTGGCCGGCTAGAGGGGGTGAATAGCTCTCTTTCGTCGTATGAGCATAAGTCGTCCTTAATCATCTACAATAAACGTTAACGCAAGCGGAAAATACAAAGCAAAGACAATTAAGAACAAATACAAAGATAAACAATGCTAACAAACAATATAACGTGGTTCACGGTCTCACTGTTAATCCACGGTCCGATTCGTCCACGGTGAATCACTCCGCAACCAATCCGCTATTGGTCTCTCCCTTTAGCCAATGCAAGGTGGAGGTAAACCCTTATAACTCAAGAACACTCCTTCTTTTACAATAGATGTGAAAGAAACTAGAAGAAGGAGTTTAACACTTGTGGAGCACTTGGATGATAGTTTGGAGCATAAGCATTAGCCATCCAAAAGCCCATACCCTCTCTTTTTATAGAGAGGGTTGATTTCTTTCCGTTGGCCGCTATCAGTCGATTGCTGCCTTTTGGCAGTTGACTGGCACCACTACAACGACCTTTGAACATGTCAGATCCCGACCATTGTAGTCTAACGGAACCCTTGGCAGTCGACTGATGCCTCCGTAGTCGACTGGTCAGTTAGCTATGAGCGGTTCTGTGCCCGCGACTGCCTTCATCAGTCGACTGCCACCCTTGGCAGTCGACTGATGGTCTGGCAGTCGACTGCCATTCCATGGCAGTCGACTGTTGGGCCAAAAACCCATCAGTCGAACACCAGTCGAACCCCATTCGACTTAGAGCAGTCGACTGTCATTTCATGGCAGTCGACTGATGTCGGGAAATCTCATCCGACACTTAGCCATTTGACCAAGTTCACCTAATGAGCTACTTACATTTCACTCATTCTTTCATCTCACTCGAAGTCCCTCGCCGAAGCTCTCTTCGTTTACGACCACGTCCCTCGACAACATCAAGCGCACGACTCTGCAATGCTCCTTTGCATCTCTTGCCTTCGAAGTCTGCTTCCTTGGCTTCGCTTCAAGTCATCTCGTCCGGCGGTCCCTTGGCAGCATCAAGCGAACGACTCTGCAATGCTCCTTCTCCGACTCAAGCATGAGGTTGTGAGTGGTGAACCCGCCAAATCTTCATGTGCGAATTACTAAGTCCTGCATGACTTCAATGCACATATCAGATCACAATAACAACCTAACTTAAACCCTTTGCCACACACATCAAAACCATATCATGGGTCGATTGTACTAACAGGATGGTCTAAGTCGAGGTCGGACGGTCGGTGACCGTCGAAATTATGTTTTTGTTAAGCTAACTTATGATTTCAGCAAGCATCAGTCGACTGCCCTAACTCAGTCGACTGCTGAGTGTTAAGACTCGACTGCGCTGCCATCAGTTGACTGATGATGGCCATCAGTCAATTGATGGTCAAAGATCAGCTTTGAGGAGTCAAGCCTTATCACCTCATTCCAAGGACCTTTATGCCTATTTGTGATTGGTTGAAGACTCATTCGATGAGGGGCTCAAAAGCTATAAAAGGAGGGCTTCTCTAAGGGTTTATCATCAATTCTAAAAGCCTCCAAGTGCTTCCGATAAGCTACAACTCTCCGACATCCCTACGACGAAGTGATGCAGACACGACGACTAGAGCTCCATCTTCTTCATCTACGAGGCATCGATAAAAGTTTTTTTTAGTTTCAATCTGTACTTAAGTTTTTTTTATCGTGCTTTTATCGTAACGAGAAGAGGGGGAGTGCCCCTCTATCTCAATCCTTTTCGTGTTTTTGTATTCGATTAACTCCTACCTCTAACGAGGAGGAGTTCGTTAGTGATTTGCCCTCCGTGCATGGTCAAGGACCACTAGGGCCTTGGAGTAGTAGCCGAAGGCTACGAACCAAGTAAAAAACTCTCGTGTCTTCTTTATTTTTATATTGTTTTATTCTTTCCGCTGCATAACTCAAGTATTGAAATGAACGAAAGTTTTTATTGCTATTCACTCCCCCCTCTAGCGATCCGCTCGATCCAACAATTGGTATCAGAGTCGGGGGTGCTAAGATTTGGTGAAACCACCAATCTAGCTTTTCTACAGATTGTTTTCTATTTATTTCTGTTTATTTCGAATTTTTTTTACTCTTTCATTCATTTAGTTTTTCTTCCGCACTACTAATCCAAGACGCGAGTCTTGGTACATTTTGGTCGTTTGTGTCGTTGCTAGGTTTTTCTTCTTCATGTTAGTAATATATGAGAGATGTCCTAAGGAAATCGCCTTATGTTTGAACCATTTATATGATAAATGAAGATTCACTATTTGAGTATACATGTTTTCATATATTTGATTAAATCTTAAACTCATTTACTGAATGTCCTCGATACGATTCACAGCATGAGAGAATTTGTGATTGGATCACAACTAGTGAGTATCTCTACATGTGTAATTGTGATGTATTGGAATTATCCCTAGTCGATGAATTAATGGATTGGGACACCATCAATTCTATCGAGACTAGCACGAGGTATACTCCTTGGTGTATCCAAGCAGCTGATTCTCACTGGCTGGAGATATTGTGATGTCCGGAGTTAATCGTGGATGCTAGTTATGGTAACTAGTTCATTGGAGTGACCAACTGTAAGACTTCATATGGTTCTCTGCATATATAGATATGTCAATGAAGTTCTTACTGCAGCTTAAGTGCGATGTTCCTTTAACTTGCGGTATTCAAGTCATCTTGATCATGAAGACTTATGCTTTGACATCTTAAGCAAGTATCTCTGAGGAGATGTGGACCCGGGATGATTGGGAATAAGTCGAAGTGGCCGAAGGTGTTTGAATAGCCAATAAAGGATTCACCACTCCTTGCGAGGAGATGTATACCCATGGCCTCTCGTCGGATTGTTACTAAAGTCTTTGGCCAAAGGATTACATGTTTAGAGTAAGGTACTATTGGATACATGTGCAGTAACTAGAATCCGTAGGACGAGGAAATGTTACTTGGGCTAGGTGTGACATAGTCAACCTAGTGGGGACTGACACTATAGACCATGTCCTGAACCAAGTGGGTATAAGATGAGTGAAGGGAATGGGGCACGATTCATTGTAGCTGCTGAAGGGTTTCAGAAATAGTTCTGGATCAACCATTGATCTTTTCGGTTAATTGGGGATCATGATGTACTACTAGGTGCCACTCATGATCATTCTATAATTAATGGTTAATTATAGATAACCAACATAAATCGAGAACCTATTTGGTCACACGCACAACGAGCGTAATCCGAAGGATTTAAAACGAGCTTGAGAATGAAATTCTCAGACCGAGAGAAACTAGGTTTGGTTGGACCAAACAAGGAGCGAGCATGAAATCGTTTCAGTCGCAATGGAAGTGTGGATGAGCTGTGTCTTACGAAGACATAATGGATGAATCAAATTTGTTTGGTTCTAATCCAATGGTGAAGAATAAACCAAAAGAGTTTGGTTTGTTTTAAACGAATGAACCAAAGTTGGTTCGGTTCATTTTAACTTAAAATAGACCAAATTGGTTTGGTTTATTTTAACTTAAATTAATGGAGTGGGTTAACAGGTTTTTGATTATGAACCAATAACCATTAGGAGAATTTGTTCTCTATAAAATAAGGCTTAAGGGTTTTGAGAAACCCCAACCCTAATCTTGCCGCCCCCTCTCCCTCTTCTCCTTGTGTAGCCGACGCCCAACCCCTTGCCGCCGCCCAGCCCTTGTGCCGCCGTCCAAGTTGTTGCCGGCATCCAAGCTTCTGCCGGCGATCCTCCGGTGACCCTCCGGTGATCTTCCTTGGCTCCAGCGACAAAGTGAGCATCTAGCTTTCCTTATTTGGTCGGCGCAAGTTCTTCACCAAAGCTGTCCAGTTTTCTGGACAGCTTGTTTCATTCTTGTCGGAGCATCTTCTGGATGACGTTTGGAGCTCCGACAGTGGCTACCTTGCCGGGGATTTGATCTTCGGTAATCCTCATAGGTGGAGGACGAAGGATTCGTCAAACGGTTGACGAATACCTCTCCGGAGAAGCGAGTTTTGGGGACTCGGTTTTGAATCCGAATTTTGATTCGGATTGTGATCTTCTCTCGATCACATCGTCTTCGACATGAGGCTAGTGACTCATATGAAGATGAGGCTCGTGACTTTGTGAAGTCATCCCGAAGATACTCGGCGTGGATACGGATAGAGGCGATTCTAGCGAGGATCGCTCCGGTTGATGCCTTTCCCACTACACGTGATACGTTGAATAAATTTCATTTTATTGCAAAAGTTGAAACTATGATTATGTCTACACATGTTGTACTATGCATGTGTGTGGTGTGTGTGTTGTAATAAATTAGAATTATTATTTTTATTTCTTCCACTATGCACATGTTTACGAAACATGTTCGAATACACACTCGCTGCGGTGCCGAAAACCCAACAGTGGTATCAGAGCCCAGGTTGTGTTTCAACATAATCGTAAAATTGTTTTGCGATAGTCGTAATTGTATTTATGAAAATTTTCTACTTTTGTAAAGTTAAAAATATTTATGGAAATTTTTTAATTTTGGAAAGTCTAGAAGTATTTATGGAAATCTTCTACTTTTGGAAAGTTAGAAGTATTTATGGAAAATAACATTTTCAATATATAAAATATTTGATTAGATTTAGAAATTTATTTCCTAATTTAATCATGATTTGATTTGGGAAATCAAATCTAAAATATATTTAATTTCCATAAATAGTTTTGACAATTTAGGAAATTTATTTCCTAAATTAAAATTGACTTTCCTTAATTGAGACCTTCCATAAATAAAATATGTGATTAGATTTGGAAATTTGTTTTCTAATTTAATCATGATTTGATTTTGAGAATCAAATCTTAAACATATTTTATTTTTATAAATAGTTGTGACATATAAGGAAATTTTGTACATGCCATAATTGTATGCCATGTAATTGCATTAGATGCATATCATTATGTCATGCGTGTCGTGACATGTAGATGTATGTCATGTATGCCATGCCATGTAGATAATAGTTATTTGCATGCAAAGAGGATGAGACATAAAAACCCTTAATATTAAAGCCTACACCTTCCATTAATATGGTTAGAACCAGAGTTCTATTTCTTGTTTGGGTTGTTGGACTCTCTCCAAGCCCGGCTCGAACCCGAACATGTTCAAACCATGAAATAGTTTAATACTAATATGGTAAGAGTCAGAGGTCAATCGTTAGCTTTGGTTGTTGGACTCTCTCCAAGCCGGGCTAATTGGTTGAATGTGCTCTAACCATATTAAAACTATTTCTTGATTAATGGGTTGGTTTTAACCTAGAGCATCGGCTTGTTGGACTCTCTCCAAGGTCGATGTGAATGGAGGTGAAGTTGGGTGCTATGCATATGATGCATACTTGTTAATGAGTTAACAACCCAATGTATGTGTGAACATTCAATTAGTTGATAGCACATTATGATAGTTGCATATATGTGATATGCAATTGATATATATGATACCTACCATTGTAGCTATGAATGACTTGTTGGACTCTCTCCAAGGTTGTTCATATCTATGTTGGATATCAGCCCATTCGGAGATGGACCTACGATCTCCCGAAGTGATTTTGTTTTTTTTTTAAATTCAAAAAATGAGTGGGATTTATAAATGTATGTTGATGCATTTAAAATCATCTTTCTCATATATGCTCGATTTGTATTTCTACGTTAATCGATTGATCATGATGTCTTTGAATTTACGTTCCATTTTGGATTCGAATAAATTGACTGGGCCAAACTTCTTGGACTGGCTTAGAAGCTTGAGAATTGTTCTCAAGGCGGAAAAGCTAGCGTATGTCCTTAAAGAGCCTCTTCCCAACCGTCCTAGGGACGATGCAACTCCAGACCAATTGTTGGCCTATCAGAAACATGTGGCAGATTTTGAACTGGCGAGTTGCATCATGCTAGCTGCGATGGTACCTGAGCTGCAAAAGAAGCATGAGCATATGGATGCTAATACCATAGTCTTCCATCTTCATGAGTTGTTTGATGAGCAAGCGAGATCCGAAAGGTTCGAAGTCTCCAGGCTCCTCTTCACCTCTAAGATGCAAGAAGGTTCGTCTGTAGTGCAGTTTGTGCTAAAGATGAATGGGTACATCGAGCGGCTGGCCACCCTCGGATTTATGATGGATCATGAATTAAGTATTGACTTAATTCTGCATTGTTTACCCAAGAGTTTCTCACAATTTGTGATGAACTATCAGATGAACAAATTAGAATCCACTATTCCTGAGCTCCTCAATATGCTGAAGACTGTGGAGCCTTCTGTGAAGCATGAGAAGGCGGTTCTGTTAGTTGATTCCTCAAAGAAAGGTTCTAAGAGGAAGGCAAAGGAACAGAAGAAAGGGAAGAACAAGAAGGCTAAGAAGGCATAACCAACACAAAAGGGCACTTGCCATCATTGTGGCAAGGAAGGCCACTGGCGAAGAAACTGCAAGATTTACCTTGAGTCCGTGAAGAAGAAGAAGGCATCCGATGCCCCATCATCTTCAGGTATCTTCGTTATTGATTGTCATTCTATTTCCTTAGACACTTGGGTATTGGATACTGGGTGTGGCTTACATATATGTAATGACATACATGGGCTAAGGAATAGAAGAAGACTCGTCATAGGGGAGTCAAATTTATGAGTTGGCAATGGAGCAAAGGTTGATGCGGTCGCCATCGGAACTTATTTGCTGAAGCTCCCTAGTAGACTAGTCTTAGAACTAGACAATTGCTATTGTGTTCCTTCTCTAATAAAGAACATTGTTTCTATTTCCTACTTAAATAGAAATGGTTACCATTTGACGTTTAGTAACAATTATTGTTATATAACTTTGAATGGCGTACTTTATGGAACAGGAACTTTGAGCAATGATATTTATACATTGGACGTATCCAGTGACATTTTCAATATCGAAGCGAGCAATAAGGGTGCACGAAAGGATAATCAATTAGACTCCTACATGTGGCATTGTCGTCTTGGTCATGCAAGCAAGAAACGCATGTCCGAATTACACCGATGTGGAATTCTGGAATCGTTTGAATTGGATTCATACGATATATGCAAATCATGCTTAAAAGGCAAGATGACTAAGTTACCTTTTACAGGAAAAGGTGAATGAGTGGGAGAGTTGCTAGGCCTAATACATATTGATGTATGTGGACCTATGTCAACTCAAGCTTTAGGAGGCTATAGCTACTTCATTACCTTCACAGATGATCACTCACGGTTTGGGTATGTGTTCTTGATGAAACACAAGTCTGAAGCCTTTGAAAGGTTCAAAGAATTCAGAAATGAAGTAGAGAAACAACATGACAAGAGTATTAAAATACTTCGATCGGATCGAGGTGGTGAATACTTAAGTCAAGAGTTTCTAGATTATCTAAGAGACAATGGTATATTGTCTCAATGGACTCTGCCATATACACTATAGCATAATGGCGTATCTAAGAGGCGTAACCGGACCTTGTTGGACATGGTCAGGTCAATGATGAATCATGCGAATCTTCCCAAGTCCTTTTGGGGCTATGCGCTTCAGACAACTGTTTACTTGTTAAACAGAATGCCAACCAAGGTAGTCTCCACTACTCCATATGAGATATGGAATAGTAAGAAACCTCATGTATCTTACTTGAAGATATGGGGTTGTCCTGCTTATGTGAAGCGGACTGTATCAGATAAATTGGATGCTAAGTCTGATAAATGTCTATTTATTGGATATCCTAAGGAAACAATGAGTTACCAATTCTATCATCTTGTGGAACAAAAGGTGTTTGTTTCAAGACATGCTGTGTTTTTAGAGAAAGAGTTCCTCTTACAAGAAAACAGTGGGAGTGTCGTCGAGCTTGAGGAGGCTCGAGAGACTCAAATAGACATTGATGAGATACCTGGTGAAGCACAACAATCGATAACTCATAGTGATGAGCAATCGGTTGGACCTATTGAAACACCACATCTTCGTAGATCTGGTAGAACACGCAATATTCCCGAGAGATATGGATTTCTCGTAAGTGAATCGAACGACGTGTTACTCATTGATGATGAGGAGCCTACCAGTTATGAAGAAGTTCTGACAAGTTCAAAAAGGGATAAGTGGCTTGAAGCCATGATGTTTGAAATGGATTCTATGTATGAAAAATCAAGTTTGGAACTTGGTTGACCCATCTGAAGGCATAAAGCCTATAGGGTGCAAGTGAGTTTTCAAGAAGAAAACTGACATGGATGGTAATGTGATTACCTATAAGGCTAGATTGGTGGCAAAAGGGTATCGTCAAAAGCAAGGTGTTGATTATGACGAGACCTATTCACCTGTTGCTATGCTTTAATCCATTCGGATGCTCCTGGCCATAGCGACTCATTACGATTATAAGATATGACAGATGAATGTGAAAATAACTTTCCTTAATGGAAACCTACTCAAGGATGTGTATATGATACAACCTGAGGGTTTCACATCGGTTGATAAAACTAAGGTATGCAAATTACAACGGTCCATATATGGACTGAAGCAAGCATCCAGGAGCTGGAATATCCGTTTTGATGAAACAATCAAAAGGTTTGATTCCTCACAAAATCCGGACGAACCTTGTGTATACAAGAAGGTTAGTGGGAGTGTAGTCGTGTTCCTAGTATTGTATGTCGATGACATATTACTTATAGGAAATGATGTTTCTGTCTTACAGTCGGTTAAGATTTGGTTGTCCAAGACATTCTCCATGAAAGACCTGGGAGAAGCAACCTACATCCTAGGGATTAAGATCTATAGAGATAGATCAAAACGGTTGCTTGGTCTTTCGTAGTCTACATATATAGACCAAGTGCTAAAGAGGTTTAGCATGTTAGAATCCAAGAAAGGTTTCCTACCCATCAGGCATGGGATACACCTTTCGAAGTCTATGTGTCCGCGCACAGAAGATGAGAGGATTTGCATGAGTAAGATTCCCTATGCATCCACAATAGGATCTATCATGTATGCTATGTTATGTACAAGGCCCGACATATCGTATGCTCTGAGTGTCAGGAGCAGATACTAGTCTGATCCCGGAATGGATCATTGGGTGGCTGTTAAGACGATCCTTAAGTACTTGAGAAGAACTAAGGATGCGTTCCTAATATATGGAGAAGGGTACATGGTGATACGTGGGTATACGGATGCCAACTTTCAGACAGATAAGGATGATTCCAAGTCTCAGTCTGGGTATGTATTCACCTGGAATGGAGGCACAATAAGTTGGAAAGGTTCCAAGCTTGACACTATAGCGGATTCTGCCACTAAAGTAGAATACATTGCAGCTTTGGAAGCAGCAAAGGAAGCGGTTTAGATCAAGAAGTTCATCTCTGAACTTGATATGGTCTCATCAATGATCCAAACTTGTGTTTCACCGCTATCATTTGATCAGAGATATTATAAGTAGGAAGGAAATACAAATAGATAAGATTCCCACTTAAAGGAACTTAGCGGATCCTTTAACTAAGGCATTACCTCAAAGTAAGTTTGAGGGTCATGTTAGAGCTTATGGTATTGTATACCGTAGCGATTGACATTAGGCCAAGTGGGAGTTTGTTAGTAATATATGAGAGATGTCCTAAGGCAATCGCCTTATGTTTGAACAATTTATATGATAAATGAAGATTCACTATTTGAGTATACATGTTTTCATATATTTGATTAGAACTTAAACTCATTTACTGAATGTCCTCGATACAATTCACAGCATGAGAGAATTTGTGATTGGATCACAACTAGTGAGTATCTCTACATGTGTAATTGTGATGTATTAGAATTATCCCTAGTCGATGAATTAATGGATTGGGACACCATCAATTCTATCGAGACTAGCACGAGGTATACTCCTTGGTGTATCCAAGCAGCTGATTCTCACTGGCTGGAGATATTGTGATGTCCGGAGTTAATCGTGGATGCTAGTTATGGTAACTAGTTCATTGGAGTGACCAACTGTAAGACTTCATATGGTTCTCTGCATATATAGATATGTCAATGAAGTTCTTACTGTAGCTTAAGTGCGATGTTCCTTTGACTTGCGGTATTCAAGTCATCTTGATCATGAAGACTTATGCTTTGATATCTTAAGCAAGCATCTCTGAGGAGATGTGGACCCGGGATGATTGGGAATAAGTCGAAGTAGCCGAAGGTGTTTGAATAGCTAATAAAGGATTCACCACTCCTTGCGAGGAGATGTATACCCATGACCTCTCATCGGATTGTTACTAAAGTCTTTGGCCAAAGCATTACATGTTTAGAGTAAGGTACTCTTGGATACATGTGTAGTAACTAGAATCCGTAGGACGAGGAAATGTTACTTGGGCTAGGTGTGACGTAGTCAACCTAGTGGGGACTGCCACTATAGACCATGTTCTGAACCAAGTGGGTATAAGGTGAGTGAAGGGAATGAGGCACGATTCATTATAGCTGCTGAAGGGTTTCAGAAATAGTTCTGGATTAACCGTTGATCTTTTCGGTTAATTGGGGATCATGATGTACTACTAGGTGCCACTCATGATCGTTCTATAATTAATAGTTAATTATAGACGACCAACATAAATCGAGAACCTATTTGGTCACACGCACAACGAGCATAATCCGAAGGATTTAAAACGAGCTTGAGAATGAAATTCTCAGACCGAGAGAAACTAGGTTTGGTTGGACCAAACAAGGAGCGAGCATGAAATCGTTTCAGTCGCAATGGAAGCGTGGATGGGCCGTGTCTTACGAAGACATAATGGATGAATCAAATTTGTTTGGTTCTAATCCAATGGTGAAGAATAAACCAAAAGGGTTTGGTTTGTTTTAAACGAATGAACCAAAGTTGGTTCGGTTCATTTTAACTTAAAATAGACCAAATTGGTTTGGTTTATTTTAACTTAAATTAATGGAGTGGGTTAACGGATTTTTGGTTATGAACCAATAACCATTAGGAGAATTTGTTCTCTATAAAATAGGACTTAAGGGTTTTGAGAAACCCCAACCCTAATCTTGCCGCCCCCTCTCCCTCTTCTCCTTGTGTAGCCGCCGCCCAACCCCTTGCCGCCGCCCAGCCCTTGTGCCGCCGTCCAAGTTGTTTCCGGCGTCCAAGCTCCTGCCGGCGATCCTCCGGTGATCTTCCTTGGCTCCGGCGACAAGGTGAGCATCTAGCTTTCCTTATTTGGTTGGCGCAAGTTCTCCACCAAAGCTGTCCAGTTTTCTGGACAGCTTGTTTCCTTCTTGTCGGAGCATCGTTTGAATGACGTTTGGAGCTCCAACAGTGGCTACCTTGCCGGGGATTTGATCTCCGGTAATCCTCATAGGTGGAGGACGAAGGATTCATCAAACGGTTGACGAATACCTCCCTGGAGAAGCGAGTTTTGGGGACTCGGTTTTGAATCCGAATTTTGATTCGGATTGTGATCTTCTCTAGATCACATCATCTTCGACACGAGGCTAGTGACTCGTACGAAGATGAGGCTCGTGACTTTGTGAAGTCATCCCGAAGATACTCGGCGTGGATACGGATAGAGGCGATTCTAGCGAGGATCGCTCCAGTTGATGTCTTTCCCACTACACGTGATACGTCAGGTATACGTAGAATAAATTTCCTTTGATTGCAAAAGTTGAAACTAAGATTATGTCTACACATATTGTACTATGCATGTGTATGGTGTGTGTGTTGTAATAAATTAGATATATTATTTTTATTTTTTCCGCTGTGCACATGTTTACGAAACATGTTCAAACACACACTTGCCACGGTGCCGGAAACCCAACATTTCATTCTCTTGTTTTTTTTGTATCAATGGCCCATCTCGAGGGTTTTAGCACCGTCCGACCTCCGTTTTACAACGGAGATGACTTCCATTATTGGAAGGGTCGGATGGAGTGCTTCCTTAAGACTCAAATCGAGATGTAGATCATAATCCAAATGGGATTCACACTTCCGACTAACGAAGTAAGTGAATCTTTGGATTATGACCAATGAACCAATGCTACAAAATGACAAGTTGAAGCCGATGCCAAGGAGACTCAAATCCTCCAATGCGGCTTGTCCAAGGAGGAGCTTAATCGCATCGACCCATTTATCAGCGCAAAGGATCTTTGGACAAAGCTAGTGGAGCTACACGAAGGGACCGACGAAGCTAAGGTATGTAAGCATGATCTCCTTTTCAATAGGTTGTATAATCTAAAAATGCAGGAACACGAAACGGCGACGCAACTGCACACTCGGGTTCAAGATATCGTCAACAACCTACACGCAATCGGACAAAAGGTCAACCTACAATTTAGGTTTAATTTACAACCAACCTTTAGGAATTCTAATATCCGATCCAACTACCTTGTGTGTAGGATCAATGGATATTAGACAGTGGTTGCTCCCGACACATGACTGGGGATCAACTTAAGTTTTCGAAGCTTCGATTCAAATGACAAGGATCGGTAGCCTTCGGAAACAGCGGCAAGCTCAAAATCACCGGATCAGGTGATATTGAGCTCAACTCTAACTTTATTATTCAAAATGTCTTATTGGTAGAAAATTTCCAATATAATTTACTTATTGTAAGCCAATTGTGTGATAATAACTATAAGGTCATATTTCTATAAAATGAATGCGTAATTAATACAAATGAAACCTCTAAAATAATTCTTAAAGGAACCAGAAATAACAATATTTATACCATTAATTTAACTAACTCCTCAACCAAGTGTCTTATGACACGGCAAGAGGAATCTTGGTTGTGGCACCGACGACTCAATCACTCGCACCCAAGACTCAACCACAAGATGAGTCAGAGTGACTTAGTAAGAGGTTTGCCTAACCTCAATAACTTAGATAATAAAATATGTAATGCTTGTCAACAAGGTAAACAATCTAAGACACAACATCAATGTAAAGTATGGAAAAAAATTTATATGGATTAAACCCTTTAGTTAATTGTGATTAATTAGGGGATTAATTGGGCTGAAGCTTTTGGGCTGAATTGAGCTGGGCTGAAATTGGGCTTGATTGGAAATTGGGCTTGGGCTGAAACTGGGCTTGGGCTGAAATCGGGCTTGAATTGGAATTGGATTTGGACTGAACTCGGATTAGATTTGATTTGGGTCAAGTGGCTGAACCAGCTGGGCTGAACCCAATCAGATTGGGCTTAGAGTTGGCTGGGTTAACCGGATCATTTGAACGACCTTTAAAAGGGGTGCCGAACGAACGGATCGCCTCATTCCATCGCGATCCCTGTTTCCGTTCTTCTCCGCGCCGAACATCTCTTCGCCGCGCGTTTTCCCTCGCCGATCTCGTCGGCGATCCGGTGCGAGCAGATCGACGGCGCCACCAATTGGTAGATCTCTGGCCGGGGGATCAGGGAGAGGTCCTCGCCTGGGAAAATATCGCCGACACTCCCAGCGAGCGGGCGGCATCGTTGTCGCGGCGGTGAGCTGCCACGCAGGTGCGGTGGTTTTCGTTTAGTTAGGTTTCTTTGTTGTTCCATAGATCTTGTTGTGTTGATCGGAGTTTAGCTGAGAAACCTGGCATTGTCGCGGCAGATTCGATTTTTCCGACGATCTGTGCTTGCTGGGGTTGCCTTCAACCGGCTGTTTCGGGAGCGCTGAGCTGAGATCGGGAAAGGTTGTTTGCCGGTGGAGATTAGAGCTGGTAAGAATCAATCTAACCTACTCTTTACGTCTGTGATGGATTTTTCGATTGGAAGTTGTGGTATCAGTTGATACGGGTGTTGGTGTTCTGTTATTGCTAGTTGTTTGTCGATTTGTTTGATCTGGAGTTCCTTCGGTGAGCAGAGGTTGAGCAGGAGTAGGCTGCCAGAGGAGATTTGAGGTTGGTAAGTCTCAATTCTTTGTTCTTTCCCGGTGCCGTGTGAATTGGTTGATTGATGCCATGAATCGGGGATTCAATTTGTGTGTGTGGATGTTTAGGAATCGCAGTTATGATATGGAAATAAATCTATGATTTGAGTGGTATTCGTTTGATTCGGGTGTTGTTGTGATTCGATGGATTGTTGATCAATTGCTAGCATGATTTAGAGTCTGTTCCTCCTAGTTATTGTGGTTACAGTCGATTATTGAGATCGAGCTGATGGGTGCTGCGTTCACCTTCACGTAGCAATAGATAAGCAGTTGAATCTGTGATGTTGAGCAATCAATCAAGAGTGGTGTAGAGGGAGGTTGTTCTGCATACCGTGGGTGGAGCCAGAATCTGGCCAGTGGGTAGGTTCCATTGGTTTCTTTTGTTGTCTACTGTGTTTCGTGGATCGATTTCATTTAGATATAGCAGCTGGCTCAGGTTGAGCTAAGGGGGGAATCTGAGTATTCCTGTTTATGGTGTTTGTATTGACATTTGGCTTAGTTGGTCAGATAACTCTTTGGGTGTTGTTTCTGTTAATGGATCTTAAGGATGGCGATGATTTATTCCTGGCTATTGAGGAAGTTGTGATGTGTATTGGGCACAGTTGTGAGTTGGGTTAAGGTGTATCAGATTGGGATAGTCGAGTATCTAACTCGTAGACGAGGAAAGAATGCGAGTATAGGAACGATGTAGTGTTTAGTTCCTACGTTTGTTGGATACTTGTACTTAATCATTATTTGTTATTATGTGCAGGTTTGGGATACGAAGCGCGTCCACGGTCGTGAGGATAGTTTGAGCTTCGTATCAGGTGGGTAATATCTACCTGGTCCGGTAGTTTTGATCAATTCCAGTCCATGATCTTGGATTTATGTTTATACCTGTTCACCTTAAATCCACTCTTATTTAATCGTAAGCTTGTACTGCCTTGACCTTTGAGATAAATACTCTGGTACTTCATTGATTATCTAGCTCGGATAGGAACTATAAAACCCTATTATGTGTTAGCTGATAGATGT
Source organism: Wurfbainia villosa (assembly GCA_025175895.1). Taxonomy (NCBI): domain Eukaryota; kingdom Viridiplantae; phylum Streptophyta; class Magnoliopsida; order Zingiberales; family Zingiberaceae; genus Wurfbainia; species Wurfbainia villosa. Next base: position 112,563,623 of record CM045988.1, read on the forward strand.
TTAGTAAGTACATGTGGTTAGGGTTATTTTTATGACCTCAGATCAAGATCGGGTTGCATCACTAGGTTAGGTGATGAGTCCAAATTATGAGGTCGGTCATTGTATCGTATACATATCAGTGTGTTAGTTTGACAGATCTATTTATCTGTACATAGGTAAATAGGTTGTGATTACAAATTTATCGTCCTTGCATGGTTGACTTTTGGTTGACTAGGACTCCCCGTGGGATAGGGAGTGTCGCGAGGATACATGTATGGAGCTATGCATCATTACATTTGCATGCATGATGACGACTGGGTCTCCCTTGTGGATGAGACGGGTCGTCAGTCATCCTGCCTCCCCGGCCACTCGGGGTAGTGGTAGCAGGGTTGAGGGCAGAGCATTGGATGTGCCGCGCTCGGCCACTTGGATGGTGGTAGCTGGAGATGCGCACCCGGCCACTGTGCAGAGTGGTGTTAGCACTCACCCACTATAGATGGTGGTTGTGTGCAGACGCTTGTCTACTCATGGGTAGGGACTGTGGGCTCGCAGAGGGCCCCAGGAGTAGTTAGCTTTTTACGCTTATACGCTACTCACCATACTACCTAACTCGGCCACCGAGAGTGGTGGCACCGAGTCGGGCTAGTTGTCATTTGTCGTACACCGCCACTGGGTCGTGGTTGGACGTCCGCAGACAAAGGACCATGCATATGCATTGCTGATATATATGTATGCATGTATTTGATATATATTTTACATATGCATGTGAGATGCTGCATTTGATTGAGCTATGATTGTTGCACATGCTTGTACATCATGATACATGCCATTTGCATTTTATTTACTGCTATGTGTTGAGCATGATACATGCGTTGATTCAGACTGTTATATGCATTTGATTAGCATCATGTCATTGCGACCGGGTTATTATACGTGATCATATACCGCTCATATGTCCGAGTATTGGTCTGTATGAGATTGACTGCACGCGTTATATGGTTATGTTATAGTATACCTGTTCAGGATGATCTAGCATATGGCGTTACAGACAGTCAGGTACGTGGTACATTACTTTATGTTCAGTTGATTAGTTTAGTATATACACTGAGTATGACTTTACTGTAGTTACTTGTTATTAGATTTGGATATGATTGTATGTCTATTGGACTTATGTCAGATACCGTAGATCTTCACATGTATACTTGTAGATCTATCCTTATATGTTGTTCATGCACTTTCTATATATTACCCCGAGTTTATACTCACCACCCTCGACCTCGGGCTTCGTCGCCAGCATAATGTAGAAGATTTCTTGACGCTCGAGCTTCGCCACCGATCCCATCTCACACCGCATGAATGGATATGTTTTCCGTGTTTGTTGTATCCTTACTGCATTGTTGGTTTGGGTTTTTCCTGTATTGTTTCCAGATTTGTGATATACGGACATATTGTATGTATTTGGTCTTTGATTCGATTTCGTTATGATTCTTGTCGTGTCAAGTCACCCGAGTGCACAGCTGGTCTCAGATCTTGTTGATCTGTTTGTATTGTTTCCGATGTGTTTAGTATGTTTGATATGTTGATATTTGTGTATATCATATTGTTGTTGTGGGCCTACGGGCCATGTATTAACCCAATATGTTGCCACGTACAGGGGAGATGTCGTCCGTTTACTTTTCGGCACGACATACTCCCGGGGCATGACAATTTTATTGGTATCAGAGCCCTAGGTTGCGAAGTCCATTTTCGGATTTTATTTCGTTTGGGCATCGAGTTTTGCTTTACTCGGTTTTGGTTTTGTGAGTTCCAGGATCTGGCTGTTGCGGACATCTCCGAGCTACAAGGATTAAGGTATGTTAACTGTTATTACATATCCTTCTGTTGGCTTTTAGTTGCTTATAACAGTGCATGACTTGTAGTATGTTAGTCACTATTTGTAACCATGGTGAGTTTGACTACGGGAACGATATGTTGAGGTTATTAGACATGTACCTGCTATCAAAAAGGTAATTACCTTTGAGAGCCGACTAATACTGAGTCGGATAGCAGGGGTTAGTAGTCACATCTCTTGTGGAGATCAAGGATTACGGTCCTAAGATTTTCACTAATTATACTTGTCAGATCATTACCTGTGGGGTAATGGACTAAGCGAGTATACTATTGCTGATGCAGATAGTAGAAATTAGTGGAAGATATTCATAGGGATTTTGATCCCTGGGTTGGTCGTTCTAGGTTGTATAAGTTTGAGAGTACTTTTGAGTACTTGACTCGGGTTATACGAAGATAATAGTGTTAGTTGAATACCATTATCCGGATTTAGCCGGTACTTGGTGGAAGAGATAGGAAGTAACCTATGGGAAATAATATATCACTTGGTCACAGTTCAGTGATGTTGTGAGATAGTATTTACCCCCATCTTCTTTAACTCATCGTCAGGGAATTCTTGAGATTCAGCTTGGGTGATCGTTTGATAACGAAGGTACCATGCAGAGTCGCTAGACTTGCGAGGGTTACAACCACCTAATAACTCGAGAATGTGATCGACATGTCTTAAGCCACCTATGGTTTATTGGATGATATTTTGATCAGATGATTGGATCTCCTACTAGATCCTACCGGAAGTGCATAGACCGAGTCAGGTGTATAGAAATGACTCCGTAGCTAGTGTTTTAAGAGTTGGAGATTTGATAAGCAGATATTGCAAGTCAAATTATTGGAATCCGAAGTCTCCAAATGTTGGATAAAAGGAGCGAGATTAAAGTCGTAAGTCATGAGCGACTATTGGAGAGTTTTCCGATCATAGAAGAGCGATTGTAGATTGTCAGCAGCTTCTCATGTTTATCAGCGAACTCAGAGGAAAGACTCCGAAGGGAGATTATAGGTGTGCAGTGCGGGTTACGACGAGACACAGAGCCAGATTATCCGATGGACCATTGTATCTGTTTCTACTATAAGCAGCCGGTATCTACGAGGAGAGTATGTACTTTGAAGACTCAGTGGAAGACTATGGATGATGCTTTCGAGCGGATGATCCACAACCTCGAAAGTTGAGATCATTACAGAAGAATGGATTATCACATCAGCAGCGATCTACTACCTCAGATATAGTTGAAGCTCTTTGATACTTTCAACCGAGAGAAGCAAGTTACTCAAAGAGATCACCAAGACATCTCGAAGACCTGGACCTTGAGACAACAAGCTTTACCTTTCCGCATTTACGACAATCAAGTACTTTTCCAGACATGGTTATGCTTTATACAGAGGAGGGATTTTACGATGATGGTCGTATCTACACAGTATTCTCCAGTTGCAGCTATACCTTTCACAGAGATGGAACGTGCTATGTTGTTGACAATTCTTTAGTATTATACAGTCGGATGTGTACCCTTGCTAGTACAACAGTGTTTACCATCTCCAGTGTAGTTGTTTCAGTTTGTACCTCAGTTTTAGCAGTTGACTTCAGTTCCTCCATAATAGTCTTTGCATCTACATGAGCTCGGCCGTCCAGAACAGATGTTGGACAAGTTTACATGATTACTCGAGAAAAAGTATAGAAGACTGAAGGATCGGTCCTTCGGGGTATTACTTTAGGTTATCCTATTTGCAGATATATCGAGAGATACTGGTAGTTTATAGGTAGCTTTGTCTAGAACATTCTTGGATAGGGTTCGAAGGGTTCCTATCGACTTGTGGGTTGGTGATTTTCTCTACCGTCAGGTGAGATGTTGATCAACAACCAAGAAGTCAAGGGATACCCTTAGCCTTTGCTAGACATACCTCCACTATAGACATATCCTTACGGATAGTTGGATTGTTGGAGCGTTGGTATACTAGACCTCGGATGTGCATATAATTCGAGAGTATTCGGATGTAGGTTCGGATGAACTCCCGAGCTTGTCACTGCATGGGCAAGTGGAATATGCGATTGAGGTGATTTCGAGAATAGTCCTGATATTGGGGACCTCATACCGGGAGATGGTTTATTAGTATCAGTGTTGCTAAACACTATGGGAGATTTATCTGCCTCAGTGTTACTTCTTGGGAAGACTCATAACTCTTGTTAAAAGAGAGACAGACCTTTGAGGTTATGCATCGATTATCGATGATTTGAACGCAATAGTTGAGAATGAGTATCCTTCGTTGTGGATAGAGGATCTGTTAGATCAGCTAAATGACACCTGTGTATATCCTAGGGTTGGCCTACGACTGAAGGTTTGATATTGTAGTGACTTAGTGTCATACAATTATCATTGTCGGTGTGATGATTGAGCTATCGTTAGCATAAAGTAAAAGGATGCAGATGTATAGAGCTGATTGATAATGTTGTTAGACTTATCGACGATTTAGTCGTTCATGGATTTGAGGAATCAAGTACTCTTGGAGTATTTGAGATCAATTGTCATCATATCTGTGGAGGATATATTCCCAATCTTGAAGAAAGTTGTGGTTTCTTTAGATTGATTTGGTATTTACCATAGATGTGGATAGGATGTTCTAGCGATACTAGACTGCTGATTTGTTGGACAAAGAAGGTGATGGGAATCACCTTGTCAGAAGCTTGTGAACCTAGATTTCAGGGCCTAGACGGTGGCTGACTTTTGTGTCAGTGTTAGTTAATCTGTCCGATATTGATGGAAGGGTATTGCACATAGATGCAATATTTCAGGGATTAGGAGCGATCCCGATGCAGTTGAATGAGACGTATATTATGTGTATGCTAGTTGAGAAACTAGCGAGATCAGTCATTATAGTCTCCCAGTTACTTTCAGTTCTGGGTGACAGAGTGAATTTTAGGCATTAGATTAATTTCTCTTGTGAGAATAAATCTTCGCCTTTAGGAAGGATAGTGGTTCCAGAGTTGCATTCGATTTAGGAAGAGTTGTTTCAGGAGACTCTTCATTCGAGAGTGATGATTTATTCGGAGTGTATCTGAAAATAGTGAGTATTGAGGCGTTCATGTTGGTGGAACGATATATGAGACACGGTTGATTTCGTAGTTTGATGTTGGGTATGCCAACAAGCAAAGGTGGAATATTAGTGACCTGTAGGGTTACGTACCGTGATGAAGTGGGAGCCTAGTACGTTAGACCGGGTTGGGAGATTATCTAGAATTCGAAAAGGACTTGATAGGATTTGGGTAGTCGATGATCGATTAGCTAGGTCCGCTCATTTTCTTCTGAGCCGTAAGAAGGATTGCGTTGGATCGCTTGATGGAATGATATCCATAGAATAACCTTGAGTATCATTTCTGATAGTGATTCATGATTCACTTTATGATTCTGGCAAAGTTTCCCATCGGTTACAAGTCTAGAGCTCCACTCTGGTACAGTTATTGACCTATTAATAGATTGATTGAGAGTGTATATAAGAGTTGGAATGTAATATTCGAGCTCAGTACCCCACTTAGTCACTTGAGGGGTGACTTTCTTCGAATATTTGAGATGGTTGTTGTGACATCTTGTACTCATACATGAGTCGGGAATTTGGGGACCAAATTTTTATAAGTGGGGGAGAATGTAAAGTATGGGAAAAAAATTATATGGATTAAACCCTTTAATTAATTGTGATTAATCAGGGGATTAATTGGGCTGAAGCTTTTGGGCTGAATTGAGCTGGGCTGAAATTGGGCTTGATTTGAAATTGGGCTTGATTGGAAATTAGGCTTGGGCAGAAACTGGGCTTGGGCTGAAATCGGGCTTGAATTGGAATTGGATTTGGACTGAACTCGGATTAGATTTGATTTGGGTCAAGTGGCTGAACCAGCTGGGCTGAACCCAATCAGATTGGGCTTAGAGTTGGCTGGGTTAACCGGATCATTTGAACGACCTTTAAAAGGGGTGCCGAACGAACGGATCGCCTCATTCCATCGCGATCCCTGTTTCCATTCTTCTCCGCACCAAACATCTCTTCGCCGCGCGTTTTCCCTCGCCGATCTCGTCGGCGATCCGGTGCGAGCAGCTCGACGGCGCCACCAATTGGTAGATCTCTGGCCCGGGGATCAGGGAGAGATCCTCACCTGGGAAAATATCGGCGACACTCCCAGCGAGCGGGCGACGTCGTTGTCGCGGCGGTGAGCTGCCACGCAGGTGCGGTGGTTTTCGTTTAGTTAGGTTTCTTTGTTGTTCCATAGATCTTGTTGTGTTGATCGGAGTTTGGCTGAGAAACCTGGCATTGTCACGGCAGATTCGATTTTTCCGACGATCTGTGCTTGCTGGGGTTGCCTTCAACCGGCTGTTTCGGGAGCGCTGAGCTGAGATCGGGAAAGGTTGTTTGCCGGTGGAGATTAGAGCTGGTAAGAATCAATCTAACCTACTCTTTACGTCTGTGATGGATTTTTCGATTGGAAGTTGTGGTATCAGTTGATACGGGTGTTGGTGTTCTGTTATTGCTAGTTGTTTGTCGATTTGTTTGATCTGGAGTTCCTTCGGTGAGCAGAGGTTGAGCAGGAGTAGGCTACCGGAGGAGATCTGAGGTTGGTAAGTCTCAATTCTTTGTTCTTTTCCGGTGCCGTGTGAATTGGTTGATTGATGCCATGAATCGGGGATTCAATTTGTGTGTGTGGATGTTTAGGAATCGCAGTTGTGATATGGAAATAAATCTATGATTTGAGTGGTATTCGTTTGATTCGGGTGTTGTTGTGATTCGATGGATTGTTGATCAATTGCTAGCATGATTTAGAGTCTGTTCCTCCTAGTTATTGTGGTTATAGTCGATTATTGAGATCGAGCTGATGGGTGCTGCGTTCACCTTCACGTAGCAATAGATAAGCAGTTGAATCTGTGATGTTGAGCAATCAATCAAGAGTGGTGTAGAGGGAGGTTGTTCTGCACAGTCAGGGGTGGAGCTGTAATCGGTTGTGGGGTAGGTTCCGATTGGTTTCTTTTGTTGTCTACGGTGTTTCGGTGGATCGATTTCATTTGTATATAGCAGTGGTTTGTGCTTGAGCTAAGGGGGGAATCTGAGTATTCCTGTTTATGGTGTTTGTATTGACATTTGGCTTAGTTGGTCAGATAACTCTTTGGGTGTTGTTTCTGTTAATGGATCTTAAGGATGGCGATGATTTATTCCTGGCTATTGAGGAAGTTGTGATGTGTATTGGGCACAGTTGTGAGTTGGGTTAAGGTGAATCAGATTGGGATAGTCGAGTATCTAACTCGTAGACGAGGAAAGAATGCGAGTATAGGAACGATGTAGTGTTTAGTTCCTACGTTTGTTGGATACTTGTACTTAATCATTATTTGTTATTATGTGCAGGTTTGGGATACGAAGCGCGTCCACGGTCGTGAGGATAGTTCGAGCTTCGTATCAGGTGGGTAATATCTACCTGGTCCGGTAGTTTTGATCAATTCTAGTGCATGATCTTGGATTTATGTTTATACCTGTTCACCTTAAATCCACTCTTATTTAATCGTATGCTTGTACTGCCTTGACCTTTGAGATAAATACTCTGGTACTTCATTGATTATCTAGCTCGGATAGGAACTATAAAACCCTATTATGTGTTAGCTGATAGATGTTTAGTAAGTACATGTGGTTAGGGTTATTTTTATGACCTCAGATTGGGTTACTGGGTTGCATCACTAGGTTAGGTGATGAGTCCAAATTATGAGGTCGGTCGTTGTATCGTATACATATCAGTGTGTTAGTTTGACGAATCTATTTATCTGTACATAGGTAAATAGGTTGTGATTACGGATTTGTCGTCCTTGCATGGTTGACTAGGACTCCCCATGGGATAGGGAGTGTCGCGAGGATACATGTATGGAGCTATGCATCATTACATTTGCATGCATGCTGACGACTGGGTCTCCCTTGTGGATGAGACGGGTCGTCAGTCATCCTGCCTCCCCGACCACTCGGGGTAGTGGTAGCAGGGTTGAGGGCAGAGCATTGGATGTGCCGCGCTCGGCCACTATGGATGGTGGTAGCTGGAGATGCGCACCCGGCCACTGTGCAGAGTGGTGTTAGCACTCTCCCACTATAGATGGTGGTTGTGTGACGTGCAGTTGTCCTGTGTGCGACGTTTGTCTACTCATGGGTAGGGACATCGTGGCTTGCAGCAGGGGCCCCTAGGAGTAGTTAGCTTTTTACGCTTATACGCTACTTAGTCATACTACCCAACTCGGCCACTCGAGAGTGGTGGCAGCTGGAGTCGGGCTAGTTATCATTTGTCGTGCCACCCTGGCCACTCTGGGGTCGTGGTTGGACGGGTCCGCAGACAGTGACCATGCATATGCATTGCTGATATATATGTATGCATGTATTTGATATATGTTTTACATATGCCTGTGAGATACTGCATTTGATTGAGCTATGATTGTTGCACATGCTTGTACATCATGATACATGCCATTTGCATTTTATTTACTGCTATGTGTTGAGCATGATATATGCGTTGATTCAGACTGTTATATGCATTTGATTAGCATCATGTCATTGTGTGGTACGGACCGGGTTATTATACAGGTGATCATATACTGTTCATATGTCTGAGTATTGGTCAGGTATGAGATTGACCTGGTACGTTATATGGTTATGTTATAGTATACCTGTTCAGGATGATCTAGCATATGGCGTTACAGACCGTCAGGTACGTGGTACATTACTTTATGTTCAGTTGATTAGTTTAGTATATACACTGAGTATGACTTTACTGTAGTTACTTGTTATTAGATTTGAATATGATTGTATGTCTATTGGACTCATGCTGTATACCTGTAGATCTTCACATGTATACTTGTAGATCTATCCTTATATGTTGTTCATGCACTTTCTATATATTACCCTGAGTTTATACTCACCACCCCTGAACCCTGGGCTTCCTGTCGCCCAGATAACAGGTAGAAGATTTCTTGGACGTTCGGAGCTCCGCCAGCTGATCGCATCTCACACCGGACGAATGGATATGTTTTTCGTGTTGTTGTATTCTTACGGATTGTTGGTTTGGGTTTTTCCCTGTATTGTTTCCGTATTTGTGATATACGGACATATTGCATGTATTTGGTCTTTGATTCGATTTCTGTTATGATTCTTGTCGTGTCAAGTCACTCCGGAGTGCATAGTTGGTCTTTGTATCTTGTTGATCTGTTTGTATTGTTTCCGCTGTGTTTAGTATGTTTGATATGTTGATATCTGTGTATATCATATTGTTGTTGTGGGCCTACGTGCCTTGTATTAACCCGATATGTTGCCACGTACAGGGGAGATGCCGTCCGTTTGCTTTTCGGCACGACATACTCCCGGGGCGTGGCAATCAACTAACTAATCAAGAACGAACCAAAAATGTTCTTGAGCTTCTGCACATGGATCTATTTGATTCACTTGGAGCTAAGTCACTTAATGAGAGTCATTTCTGTTTAGTCATAATTGATGACTATTCTAGATTTACTTGGGTTAGCTTCATCAAACACAAAAGTGATACCCTAGATCAATTAATCAACCTATTTAAACTAATATAAAATCAACAAGACCTTAAAATCAAAAGACTTAGGAGTGATCTGTTAGTAATATATGAGAGGTGTTCTAAGGCAATCGCCTTATGGTTGTACCATTTATTTGATTAATGAAGATTCACTATTTGAGTGTACATATTTTCATGTATTTGATAAGATTTTAAACTCATTTACTGAATGTCCACAATACGATTCATAGCATGAGAGAATTTGTGATTGGATCACAACTAGTGATTATCTTTACATGTGTAATTGTGATGTATTGGAATTATCCCTCGTCGATGAATTGATGGATTTGGACACCATCAATTCTGTTGAGACTAGCATGAGGTATACTCTTTGGTGTATCCAAGCAGCTGATTCTCACTAGTTGGAGACATTGTGATGTCCGGAGTTAATTGTGGATGCTAGTTATGGTAATTAGTTCATTGGAGTGACCAGCTGTAAGACTTCATATGATTTTTTGCATATATAGATATGTCAATGAAGTTCTTACTGCAGCTTAAGTGTGATGTTCCTTTGACTTGCGGTATTCAAGTCATCTTGGTCATGAAGACTTATGCTTTGACATCTTAAGCAAGCATCTTTGAGGAGATGTGGACCCGGAATGATTGGGTATAAGTCGAAGTGGGTGAAGGTATTCGAATAGCCTATAAAGGATTTACCACTCCTTGCGAGGAGATGTATACCCATGGTCTCTCGTCGGATTATTACTAAAGTCTTTGGCCAAAGCATTACATGTTTAGAGTAAAGTACTCTTGGATACATGTGCAGTAACTAGAATCCGTAGGACGGGGAAATGATACTTGAGCTAGGTGTGACGTAGTCAGCCTAGTGATGACTCACACTATAGACCATGTTCTTAACCAAGTGGGTATAAGATGCGTGAAGGGAACGGGGCACGATTCATTATAGCTGCTGAAGGGTTTCAGAAATAATTCTGGATCAACCGTTGATTTTCTGATTAATTGGGAATCATGATGTACTACTAGGTGCCACTCATGATCGTTCTATAATTAATAGTTAATTATAGACGACCAACATAAATCGGGAACCTATTTGGTCACATACACAACGAGCATAATCTGAAGGTTTTAAAACGAGCTTGAGAATGAGATTCTCAGACCGAGAGAAACTAGGTTTGGTTAGACCAAACAAGGATCGAGCATGAAATCGTTTCAGTCGCAATGGAAGCATGGATGAGCCGTGCCTTATGAAGACATGATGGATGAACCAAATTGGTTTGGTTCTAATCCAATGGTGGAGAATAAATCAAAGGTGTTTGGTTTATTTTAAACGAATGAACCAAAAGTTGGTTCGGTTCATTTTAACTTAAAATAGACTAACGCGATTTGGTTTATTTTAACTTAAATTATTGGAGCGGGTTAACGGATTTTGTTTATGAACCAATAACCGTTAGAAGAATATGTTCTCTATAAAAAACATGGCTTAAGGGTTTTTCGTGTATAACTTTTGGTGTTGGAAAACCTAGCCACCCTCTCCCTCTCTTCTCCTTGCCGCCGCCCAAGGGTTCCACACTGCCCAGCTTTTTGCCGCCGTCCACCCTTGCTGCCGGCGTCCAGCTGCTGCCGGCCACTCCTCCGGCGACTCACCTTGGTTCTGGAGATCAAGGGTTGGCCAGCCATCCTCTTTGGCTGGCGCAACATCCTCCACCAAGCTATCCAGTTTTCTGGACAGCTTGTATCCTTCATGTCGGAGCATCATTTGGACAACGTTTGGAGCTCTGACAGCAGCTACCTGCCGGGGATTCGATCTCCGGTAATCCTCATAGGTGGAGGACGAAGGATTCGTCAAACGGTTGACGAATACCTCTCCGGAGAAGTGAGTTTTGAGAACTCATTTTTGAATCCGAATTTTGATTCGGATTGTGATATTCTCTCGATCACATAATCTTCGACACGAGGCTAGTGGCTCGTACGAAGACGAGGCTCGTGAGTTTGTGAAGTCATCCCGATGATACTCGGCATGGATACGGATAGAGGCGATTTTAGCGAGAGTCGCTCCAGTTGATGCCTTTCCCGCTACACGTGATACGTCAGGTATACGTAGAGTAATTTCCTTTTATTGCAAAATTTGAAATTTCAATTATGTCTACACATGTTGTACTATGCATACGTATGGTGTGTGTGTTGTAATAAATTAGATTTATTATTTTTTATTTCTTCCACTGGGCACATGTTTATGAAACATGTTCGAACACATACTCGTCGCGGTACCGGAAACCCAACAGTGGTATCAGAGCCCAGGTTGTGTTTTGACATAGTCGTAAAATTGTTTAGTGATAGTCGTAATTGTATTTATGAAAATTTTCTACTTTTGGAAAGTTTAGAAATATTTATGGAAATTTTCTAATTTTGGAAAGTTTAGAAGTATTTATGGAAATCTTCTACTTTTGGAAAGTTAGAAGTATTTATGGAAATTAACACTTTCCATAAATAAAATATTTGATTAGATTTGAAAATTTATTTCTGAATTTAATTATGATTTGATTTAGGAAATCAAATTTAAAATATATTTTATGTCCATAAATAAAATATGTGATTAGATTTGGAAATTTATTTCCTAATTTAATCATGATTTGATTTTGGGAATCAAATCTCAAACATATTTTATTTCCATAAATAGTTATGACATATAAGGAAATTTTATACATGCCATAATTGTATGCCATGTAATTGCATTAGATGCATATCATTATGTCATGTGTGTCGTGACATGTAGATGTATGCCATATATGTCATGTCAAGTAGATAATAGTTATTTGCATGCAAAGAGGATGAGACATAAAAACCCTTGCACAATATTAAAGCCTACACCTTCCATTAATATGGTTAGAGCCAGAGTTCTGTTTTTTGTTTGGGTTGTTGGACTCTCTCCAAGCCCGGCTCGAACCTGAACATGTTCAAACCATGGAATAGTTTAATACTAATATGGTAAGAGTCAGAGGTTAATCGTTAGCTTTGGTTGTTGGACTCTCTCTAAGCCGGGCTAATTGGTTGAATGCACTCTAACCATATTAAAACTATTTCTCGATTAATGGGTTGACTTTAACCTGGAGCATCGGTTTGTTGGACTCTCTCCAAGGTCGATGTGAAGGGAGGTGAAGTTGGGTGTTATGCATATGATGTATACTTGTTAATGTGTTAACAACCCGATGTATGTGTGAACATTCAATTAGTTGATAGCACTTTGTGATAGTTGCATATAGATGATATGCAATCGGTATATTTGATACCTACCATTGTAGTTATGAATGACTTGTTGAACTCTCTCCAAAGTTGTTCATATCTATATTGGATATCAGCCCATTCGGAGATGGACCTACGATCTCTTGAAGTGATTTTGGGGTTTTTGAAATTCGAAAAATGAATGAGACTTATAAATGTATGTTGATGCATTTAAATCATCTTTCTCATATATACTCGATTTGTATTTCTAGGTTAATCGATTGATCATGACATCTTTGGATTTGCGCTCTATTTTAGATTCAAATAAATTGACTGGGCCGAACTTCTTGGATTGCTTAGAAACTTGAGAATTATTTTCAAGGCGGAAAAGCTTGAGTATGTCCTCAAAGCGTCTCTTCCCGCCCGTCCTAGTGATGATGCAACACCGGACCAATCGTTGGCCCATCAGAAATATGTGAGTGATTCTGAGCAAGTGAGTTGCATCATGCTAGCTATGATGGTACCCGAGCTGCAGAAGCAGCATGAGCATATGGATGCTCATACCATAGTCCTTCATCTTTATGAGTTATTTGATGAGCAAGTGAGATTCGAAAGGTTCGAAGTCTCCAAGCTCCTCTTCACCTCTGAGATGCAAGAAGGTTCATTTGTGGTACTGCTCAACATGTTGAAGACTGTGGAGCCTTCTGAGAAGCATGAGTAGGGGACAGTTCTGTTAGTTGATTCCTCAAAGAAAAGTTCTAAGAGGAAGTCAAAGGAACAGAAGAAAGGAAAGAACAAAATGTCTAAGAAGGCAGAACCAGCTCAAAAGGACACTTGCCATCATTATGGCAAGGAGGACCATTGGCGAAGAAAACTGCAAGATTTATCTTGTGACCGTGAAGAAGAATAAGGCATCAGATGCCCCATCTTCTTTAGATATCTTCATTATTGATTGTCATTCTATTTCCTCAAACACTTGGATATTGGATAATGGGTGTGGCTCACATATATGTAATGACATACATGGGCTAAGTAATAGAAGAAGACTCGTCAAGGGAGAGTCAAATTTACCTGTTGGGAATGGAGCAAAGGTTGCTGCACTCGCCATCGGAATGTATTTATTGAGACTCCCTACAGGACTTGTCTTATAACTGGACAATTGCTTTTATGTTCCTTCGTTGATAAAGAATATCATTTTTATTTCTTGTTTGAATAGAAATGGGTACCATTTAACTTTTAGTAACAATTGTTGTTACATACTTTGAATGACGTTCTTTATGGGACTGAAACTTTAAGCAATGGTGTTTATACGTTGGACGTATCCAGTGGCATTTTCAATATCGAAGTGAGCAACAAGCGTGCTCGAAAAGATAATCAATTAGCCTCCTACATGTGGCATTGTCATCTTGGCCATGTGAGCAAGAAACGCATGTCCGAATTACACCGATGTGGAATTCAGGAATCGTTTGAATTAGATTCATACGATACATGTGAATCATGCTTAAAAGGCAAGATGACTAAGTTACCTTTTACGGGAAAAGGTGAATCGGTGGGAGAGTTACTTGGTCTAATACATACGGATGTATGCAGACCTATATCAACTCAAGCTCTAGGAGGCTATAGCTACTTCATTACCTTCACCGATGATTACTCATGGTTTGTGTATGTGTTCTTGATGAAACACAAGTCTGAAGCCTTTGAAAGGTTCAAAGAATTCAGAAATGAAGTAGAGAAACAACATGACAAGAGTATTAAAATACTTAGATCGGATTGAGGTGGTGAATACTTGAGTCAAGAGTTTCTAGATTATCTAAGAGACAATGGTATATTGTCTCAATGGACTCCGCCGTATACACCACAACATAATAGTATATCTAAGAGGCGTAACCGGACCTTGTTGGACATGGTCAGGTCGATGATGAATCATGCGAATCTTCTCAAGTCCTTTTGGGGTTATGCACTTCAGACAACTGTTTACTTGCTAAACAAAATGCCAACCAAGGTTGTCTCTACTACTTTATATGAGATATGGAATAGTAAGAAACCTCATGTATCTTACTTGAAGATATGGGGTTGTCCTGCTTTTGTGAAGCAGACTGTATCAGACAAACTGGATGCTAAGTCTGATAAATGTCTATTTATTGAATACCCTAAGGAAATGAGGGACTACCAATTCTATCATCCTGTGGAACAAAAGGTGTTTGTTTCAAGGCATGCTGTGTTTCTAGAGAAAGAGTTTCTCTTGCAAGAAAATAGTGGAAGTGTCGTTGAGCTTGAGGAGGCTCGAGAGACTCAAATAGACATTGATGAGACACCTAGTGAAGCACCACAACCAATAACTCATAGTGATGAGCCATTGGCTGGACCTATTGAGACACCACATCTTCGTAGATCTGGTAGAACATACAATATTCCTGAGAGATATGGATTTCTCGTAAGTGAATCGAACGACGTGTTACTCATTGATGATGAGGAGCCTACCAGTTATGAAAAAGTTCTGAAAATTTCAGAAAGGGATAAGTGGCTTGACATCATGAAGTCGGAAATGGATTCCATGTATGAAAACCAAGTTTGGAACTTGGTTGACCCACTTGAAGGCATAAAGCCTATAGGGTGCAAGTGAATTTTCAAGAAGAAAACCGACATGGATGGTAATGTGATTACCTATAAGGCTAGATTGGTGGCGAAAGGATATCGTCAAAAGCAAGGTGTTGATTATGACGAAACCTATTCGCCTGTTGCTATGCTTAAATCCATTCGGATACTCCTGGCCATAGCGGCTCATGTGATTATGAGATATGGCAGATGGATGTGAAAATAACTTTCCTTAATGGAAACCTACTCGAGGATGTGTATATGATACAGCCTGAGAGTTTCACATCGGTTGATAAAACCAAGGTATGCAAATTGCAACGGTCCATAGATGGACTAAAATAAGCATCCAGGAGCTAGAATATCCATTTTGATGAGACAATCAAAAAGTTTGATTTCTCAAAAAATCCGGACGAACCTTGTGTGTACAAGAAGGTTAGCGGGAGTGCAGTCGTGTTCCTAGTATTGTATGTCGATGACATATTACTTATAAGAAACGATGTTTCTGTCTTACAGTCAGTTAAAATTTGATTGTCCAAGACGTTCTCCATGAAAGACCTGGGAGAAGCAACCTACTTCTTCGGGATTATGATCTATAGGGATAGATTGAATCAGTTGTTTGGTCTTTCGCAGTCCACATATATAGACCAAGTGCTAAAGAGGTTTAGCATGTCAGAATCTAAGGAAGGTTTCCTACCCATCATGCATGGGATACACCTTTCGAAGTCTATGTGTCCGCGCACAGAAGACGAGAGGATTTGCATGAATAAGATTCCCTATGCATCTGCAATATGATCTATCATGTATACTATGTTATGTACGAGGCCTGATGTATTGTATGCTCTGAGTATCATGAGAAGATACCAGTCTGATCCATGAATGGATCAATGGGCGATTGTTAAATCGGGAACCTATTTGGTTACACGCACAACGAGCGTAATCCAAAGGATTTAAAATGAGCTTGAGAATGAGATTCTCAGACCGTGAGAAACTAGGTTTGGTTGGATCAAACAAGGATCGAGCATGAAATCATTTCAGTCGCAATGGAAGCGTGGATGGGCCGTGTCTTATGAAGACATGATGGATGAACCAAATTGGTTTGGTTCTAATCCAATGGTGGAGAATAAACCAAAGGGGTTTGGTTTGTTTTAAACGAATGAACCAAAAGTTGGTTCGGTTCGTTTTAACTTAAAATAGACTAACGCGGTTTGGTTTATTTTAACTTAAGTTATTGGAGCGGGTTAACGGGTTTTGGTTATGAACCAATAACTGTTAGGAGAATGTGTTCTATATAAAAACATGGCTTAAGGGTTTTTCGTGTATAACTTTTGGTGTTGGAAAACCTAGCCACCCTCTCCCTCTCTTCTCCTTGCCGCCGCCCAAGGGTTCCACGCCGCCCAGCTTTTTGCCGCCGTCCACCCTTGCTGCCAGCGTCCAGCTGCTACCGGCTACTCCTCCGGTGACCCTCCGGTGACTCACCTTGGTTCCGGCGACCAAGGGTTGGCCGGCCATCCTCTTTGGCTGGTGCAACATACTCCACCAAGCTATCTAGTTTTCTGGACAGCTTATATCCTTCATGTCAGAGCGTCGTTTGGACGACATTTGGAGCTCCGACAGCGGCTACCTTGTCGGAGATTCGATCTCCGGTAATCCTCATAAGTGGAGGATGAAGGATTCGTCAAACGGTTGACGAATACCTCTCCGGAGAAGCGAGTTTTGGGGACTCGTTTTTGAATCTGAATTTTGATTCGGATTGTGATCTTCTCTCGATCACATTGTCTTCGACACGAGACTAGGGACTCATACGAAGATGAGGCTTGTGGCTTTGTGAAGTTATCCCGATGATACTCGACATGGATACGGATAGAGGCGATTCTAGCGAGAGTCGCTCCGGTTGATGTCTTTCCCACTACACGTGATACGTCAGGTATACGTAGAGTAATTTCCTTTTATTGCAAAATTTGAAATTGCGATTATGTCTACACATGTTGTACTATGCATGCGTATGGTGTATGTGTTGTAATCAATTAGATTTATTATTTTTAATTTCTTTCGCTGCGCACATGTTTATAAAACATGTTCGAACACACACTCGCCGTGGTACCGAAAATCCAACATGATCATGGTGGTGAATTCGAGAACCACAGGTTTACACAATTTTATAACCTAAATGGATACCACCATGAGTTCTCATGCCCTAGAACCCCACAACAGAATGGCCTAGTAGAATGCAAAAATAGAACTCTACAAGAAGCCGCTAGGACAATGTTAAACGAGTATAACCTACCTGATAGGTTTTGTGCAGAAGCTGTTAGTACGACTTGCTATGTCCAAAATAGGATCATTATGGTAAAGAGGCATCTTAAGACATCGTACAAGATTTATTACGATAAAATACCTAACATCAAGTACTTTAGGGTATTTGGATGTAAGGTACATATCCTAAACACTAAGGATTACCTAGGAAAATTCACATCTAAAACCTCGACCAGAATTTTTCTAGGATACTCGACTACGAGTAGAGCCTATAGGGTATATAACCATGACACCCTTAGAGTTGAAGAGACTATTAATGTAGTGGTTGATGAAGGACACGAATCTACAAAACCCCTAGCAACCCCAATTAGCGAGCCGATTTATACTAGACTCAACTCCGATCTTGAGATCAAGTCTAGTATTAATCCTAACCTAAGTCAACCAAGTCATCCTATCGACCAAGCGATAGGTGACTCTAATCTAAGTCAAACTAGGACTCAAACGAATTATCCTATCGACCAAGCGATAGGTGACTCTAATCCAAGTCAAACTAGGACTCAAACGAATCATTCTATCGACTAAGTGATAGGTGATCCAAGCCTAGGAGTTCGAACTAGAGCTTCATACCGAAACCTTAGTCAAATCTCCTTGATTTCCAAAATTGAACCCAAAACCATTGACCAAGCTCTTCTTGATCCCGATTGGATTATTGCAATGCAAGAAGAGCTAGCTCAATTCACTAGGAACGAAGTATGAGAATTAGTACCACCACCTAAAGATAAAACAATCATTGGAACAAGGTGGATGTTTCAAAATAAACTTGATGATAAAGGTGAAGTAGTTAGAAGTAAAGCTAGATTAGTCGCTAAAGGGCTTAGTCAAGTCGAAGGTTTAGATTACGACGAGACCTATGCCCCAGTAGCTAGATTAGAGTCCATCCGAATGTTATTAGCATATGCTGCACATCGAGGATTTAAGTTGTTTCAAATGGATGTAAAGTTAGCATTCTTGAATGGATATATTAAGGAAGAGGTTTATGTTAGCCAACCTCCTGGTTTCGAAAGTCTAGATAAATCCGACCATGTCCTTAGATTAAAGAAAGCTCTCTATGGACTCAAACAAGCTCCTCGAGCTTGGTACAAGAGGCTTTCGATTTATCTTAAGTCCAAAGGATTTAACCAAGGCCTAGTCGATCCAACCCTCTTCGTAAAAACCATAGGTAAAGACATATTCATAGCTCAAATCTACGTAGATGATATCATCTTCAGAACCACCAACTCGATCCTACTAAACGAATTCATTTCACTTATGGAAAGTGAATTTGAAATGAATTTAGTAGGTGAGTTGAGTTTCTTCTTATGTCTACAAATTAAACAAACTAAAGATGGAATATACTTACACCAATGCAAATATACTAGCGAATTAATTAAACGCTTTGGAATGCAAGATGCTAAAATTATTAATACCCCAATGACAACAAATGTAAATATAGGAGAAGATGTAATCGGAAATTCAATTGACTTAAAATACTATAGGAGCGTCATAGGGAGTCTCCTTTACTTAACTGCGAGCCGACCTGATGTCTTATTTGCAGTAAGTATGTGTGCAAGGTTCCAAACCTGTGCCAAGGAATCTCACCTAACTCTAGTTAAGCGTATCCTTAGATATCTAAAGGGTACACGTAATGTCAGTATTTGGCACCCTAGATCTACCGAGTTCGAACTAATCGGCTACTCCGACTCGGACTATGCCAGTAGTAAGCTCGATAGAAAGAGTACGAGTGATTGTTGTCAACTTATCGACTCCAGTCTAGTGAGTTGGTGCAGTAGGAAGCAACACTGTGTTGCCTTATCTACCACTGAAGTCGAATACATCGCGATGAGTGAGTGTGTCACTCAGCTTCTTTGGATGAAGCACACTCTCCGAGATTTTAAGTTAGACTTTACAAACACTAAAATTCACGTAGATAACATTAGCTCAATTAACCTAACAAAAAGTCTAATATGTCACTCTGGGACCAAACATATAGAGGTCAAACACCATTTCATTCGAGAACATGTGGCCAACAGAGCCATACAACTCGAATACGTCGAATCGAAGTCCAACTTGGCAGATCTATTTACTAAACCCCTACCCGGAGCCGAATTCAGTCTATTAAGACGAAAATTGGGCATGTGCGTAATAGAGTAAGAATTTACAAATTATATTTTCTTATTGCTATCTTTTACTTTTCATGCTCATGGAACTTGCTTAGGACATACCTTAGATATCATGCACCTATAGATTTAAGGAGCCAATACATCTCACAACACATAGGACTAATGTGTTTGTGTACTTAGCCACGTAGATGGGCGTGAGATGTTAGGACCTTACTCCTGGTTCCAGATGCAGAGCTAGTGCATCGCCATGAACCACGGAGTATAATCATATATATTAACCGACTCTGACCAGGACTTATTGATCTTTCATATCAATCAAGTCAAATGAAAGTTGAACATTATATAGATGAGCTTATTTTTAGTATATTATTTTCAAAATAATATGAAACATGCTTGGACTTGAAACTTAAACTTAATAATTATATTTTCAAAACCCCCCCACTCTTTCCAATATATGGCAAAAGGGGGAGAAAAAGGCCAAAGTTAAGGGAACATTTCTTTTGATAATTTAACTTATTTTGATAACTTAACTTAGTACTCCATAATTATTCTCATGGCCAAAAGTTAAGTAAATGTTAACTTAACTTTAATTTTTGTAACTTAACTTGTTTTAGTTAAGAAAGGGGGAGAAAGGGCCAAGTTAAGAAGTCTTCTTAACTTAAATTTTTTTTACTAAGGCCAAAGTAAATGTTTACTTAACTTTAATTTTTGCATGTTTACTTAACTTTAATTTTTGCAACTTAACTTGTTTTAGTTAAGAAAGGGGGAGAAAGGGCCAAGTTAAGAAGTCTTCTTAACTTAAATTTTTTTTACTAAGGCCAACTTTAAGTAATGGTTAATTACTTAAAGTCTTCCTAAATAGCAAACATCAAGGGGGAGGATTAAGATCTTCTTTCAAGACTCACCCTCGGTCAAGGGGGAGTACTTGTAAGAAAGTCTCTACTACTCCTACTTAATCTTTCTTCATATTATTATTCTTCATATTATTTCCTTAACTTTGTATGGGTTTGCCATAGTGATGTGAACAAAATATATAGGGTTTTAGGAGTAGTTTTCACTCACATCTCATTACATTTTTATGTAAGTTTCATGCATATGTCACTCGATTTTGCATGCATTTCTTATTTTTTGGTTCGGAGGTCTGTTTTTTGTATTTTTGTGTGCAGGATAGCATTTGGGGGGGGGGGCACTTTCGGAGTAAAAGAAGGACACTTTACAGCTAGACACAGAATGGGACACGACCAGGGCGAGATCAACCACCCTGTGGTCAGACACCGCCGCCGCTTTGGCCACACACTGACGGCAGGCGACGCCTTACGACTAGGGTTTTTTCGGATTTTGCAGCGGTCCGAGGTGATGTATATATAAGGATTGCTTCGCCCAAACCCTAGGAGGGGGCATGACGGCTAGGACGACACACCAAAGCCCTTAAAAGCTTTGGTAACTCGCAACGGGGAGGAGGAATGCCGCTGGAGGTCCACGCCTTGCACTTAAACGCCGAAGAGAAGACCAACGAAAGCATTGTAATTCTTTGTTCCTGCGTTTTATTCCTTATGTATTCGAACATATACATGCTTTGTGATTCTTCCTTCATATACATGGAGTAGTACTTTCGATTCTAGGATTAGGGAGTAGCTTGTGTGAACATTACAATGTTGGTTCGTGTTAAATTCTGCCTTTGAGTTTGATTTGAAAATTGGTAGTTGTTTTTTACTATATCTTTGCGTGTTTGGTTTTCTATTAGCTGTGCTTAGGCGATACGAGGTGTGACAGCCCTTGTATTTAAGATTTAGGGGATTTTATATAAGAAACCTAGGGGTAAACCTAATCTCCTATAACTGTGGGTAGAAGGGTGCGGTGGAATCGAAAATGATTCATCGTAGGGATTGATTTGACATCCTCGTACCGTCTATCCCATCCTTTTAGGCAAAGATAGCTCTCGGTAGATGCGGTGGCTCATTGAGAGAGTGTATGATGTCCCTTCCACAAAACCATAGATAAACGTTTAGACAATACCAATTGACAACACTGTTATGTGATACACAAGCGAAACCGAAGTCCTAGAATCACCTTTGAAGACCTCGGCACACTCCCTTCCTCCTCCGTGTGACACCATATAGAGTAAAGTCCATCGACAGCCCTCACTAATCGAAATCTCTTAGAGTTACGTCCGAACAATTACAACCACTGAATATATTGATATTTAAGTCCCAGTCCCTGTGGGATCGATATTCTTTATTACTTGACGACATTCGTGCACTTGCAGGCTTTGAGCGTGAGCGCGCGCTTTGAATCTTCGGCGTTCTCCATCACGAGATTTGAGGTCACATTCGTGCGCATCAAGTTTTTGGCGCCGTTGCCAGGGACTGATCGATTCGATATCGAATTGAACAGTGGTAAATTGGACCGGACTTAGGATTAGATTTATTTACTTGCTTTATTTTCTTTCTAGTTTGCTTTATTTTCTTTAGTTTTATATCTTCCATATTTAGCTTTAGTTTTTTAATTTTCTTTTATTTTTCTTTTATTTAATTCTAGCAGTAGTTGTTTTTATTTCCTTTTTGCATCTTAGATTTTATTACCTAGATTGTTCTATTTTTTGCTTTTAGAATTAGTTAGCACTCCTAATTTTTGTGGCTTGGTTCGTCGTATGCTTAGACGCTTAGGATCGGAAGGCCTAATTCCGATCGACTTAGAAATCGAGCGAACCTTTCATCGTCGGAGAGCAGAGCAGCGAAGGATGGAGGATCAAGCCGCATCCGAAGTAAACATAGGTAGCCAACCTCTGCGGGATTACGCAGCTCCTAGCACTAGAGGATTCAGGCCGAGTATAGTTGGACCATCTAGTTCGGCAAATAACTTTGAGCTGAAGCCGACACTTATACATATGGTTCAACAGAGCTAATTCGGGGGAGCTGCGACTGAAGACCCGAACCGGCACCTTGAGGCATTTCTTGAAATTTGCTCGACGATGAAAATGAACGGAGTCCCTACTGACGCGATCCGCCTGAGCCTATTCTCGTTTTCACTGTGGGATAAGGCTAAGGCATGACTTCACTCCCTACCTTCTGGTAGCATCACTATATGGGAGAAATGTGAGCAGCAGTTTCTAAATAAATACTTCCCACCAAGTAAGACTGCTCACATGCGCCATCTCATCACGAGTTTTCGCCAGAAGGAGGGGGAGTCCTTGTTCGAAGCTTGGGATCGCTACAAGGGGCTACTCTACCAATGCCCCCACCACGAACTGAAGAGGTGGCTAGTGATCAACATCTTCTACAATGGGATCGCTTACGCTACGAAGATGTCCCTAGATTCTATTGCCGGAGGAGCATTGATGAACAAGACCATAGAGGAGATAGAGGAGCTTATCGAAGAGGTGGCCCAGAACCACCATCAATGGGCTTCCGAATGTGGTCAACCTACACCTGCAGTGGGACGATACACTGTCAACTCCATGGACCACCTTGCAGCAAGGATGGACGTGCTCAGCAGACAATTTGAATATTTGAATCCTTCATCTGCCTGCACGACCATTGATTCTAGAGAGGAAGCGATAGCATACCGAGAGGACAAATATGGAGGGTCGGGGACCTCAGACGAGCAGATTGAGCACTGTGACGCGGTTGGGGACTATGACCAAAGGCCCAACAATCCATACTCTAATACCTACAATCCCAGATGGAGAAATCACCCGAATTTCTCCTATAAGAATAACTCGAGAACCTCCCAACCATCAGGGGGGTATGGGCAGCAGCAGGGCAATGGGCAGCGACCACAGAAGTCCAGACTGGAACTGATGATGGAGGACTTCATCGCTACCCAAACTAAGGCCAATGAGGAATTTTGTCTCCAACATCAGAAGTCTGAAGAATCACTCAGAGACTTGAAGGCCACTGTTGACAGCCTTGCAAGTCACACAAGGATGTTGGAGACACAAGTGGCCTAGATAGCCCAATCCGTGTCGCAACCTGTGAAGAGCTCTCCGGTGAGTCAAGGAAAAGAGGAAGGAGTGGGGCAAAGTAGCCAATTCACCAAGGGGTGTGCAACCATGATTACCACCCTACCTGACTAAGCTGAGTTTGAAGAGAAGATTCCATTACAGCTTGAGGACCCTGGTGAATTTGTTATCCCCTGCTCAATTTATGGGGAGAGCTTCGATGAAGCTCTATGCGACTTGGGGTCATCAGTCAGTGTGATTCCCTACGCATACTATCTGAAGATGGGGCTGAGCGGGCTCCAACCAGCGAATCTTGGTATTCGTATGGGGGATGATTCAGTCAAGGAGCCTGTTGGCTTGCTACCACACGTGCCTGTGGTGATTGAGGATTTCGTGATACCCATAGACTTCATCATACTACCAAAATCCCATCATTCTGGGAAGGCCTTTTCTAGCGACTGCAGGGGCATGCATAGACGTGAAGGCATACCAGATCTCCCTGGAGGTAGATGGGGAGATCATCCTCTTTAGCCTTTCGGAGCGCAGAGCTCCCTACCTCGACGACTTCACGTTTAGCAGAATGAAGCCAGGGCCACTATATGAAGATCCTGAGACGGATGAATGGAGGTTCACTGAACATCCAGAGCCAAGTTGATAGTGGAGTGCAGTCGAGCTAAACGACCTTAAATAAAGCGCTTCTTGGGAGGCAACCCAAGTTTAGTTTTAGATTTCCCTTTGATTGTATTGCATGCATTTGTTAGATTTTATTTTTGATATCCATATCATTTAGAGTTAGGACTAGAAAAGAACTTTGTTGGACAAAAATGAAATCCATGTTAGCCTACACGGCGAAGTGTATGAGAAAATTCAAACCGTAGTGCATAAATGGGAGAAAAAGGGGGGACACATGGCCTGACCATGTGTTTTCCCACGGCCGTGCCTGACTTACCCGAGGCGAACATGGCCTGGCCGTGTGTTTTCACATGGTCGTGTCATGCGAGGTTAAAAGGGGCGAGCCATGTGTTTTCACTCCATTTGCGCTGTGTGCTTCGAAAGCTCTTGCCCTAGCCGTGTGATTTCGTCTTCCCCACCATCAAGAAGCACTTTTAACCTCTAAGGAAGCCAAAAGAAGCAAGGATGAGGAGGACCAAGCATGTAACACCTCTATCCGATGCCTCGGAGTGACGAACAAGGAGAGTTGACGCCCCTCAAGCTCCGGAGGAGGGTAATGCCCTACCCACTCTTCTTTTTCGCAATAATGAATATAGAGATAGATATAATGTGTTCTCTACTCGTAAGCTCATTGCTACTAGGTACTTAGATGAAGATTTACTAGAGTCTTTAGGGTTGTTGGGTGATATTCAAGCCCTATTTGCAAAAATGGGGTGGGAAGAGATGATGGGAATAAGGCACCCAACCTACCCTAGGATAGTTCTAGAATTTTTAAGTTCCTTAGAGGCAGAAATTTTAACGGGTAGAGAGAGCGAGGAGGGTAGGATAACTTTTAGATTTTTTAACATTGAGCATGAGTAGACCCTTCACCAATGGAACTCATACTTTGGCTTGCCGAGTGGGGGGAGAGAAGACTCCCTATTGGGTTCAACTCTCAGATAGTTTGGATTGAGTTGACGGGGGAGCACGTTTATGACCCATCTAAGGCCAAAGTGTCACACCTCCAAAACCCCATTTTTCGATACCTCCATCGCATCATAGCCAGTACTATATTTGGTCATGGGGAGAGTGACGGTGTAGTTAGGGCTAGCGAGTTGCTTTGCCTTTGGGACATGCTACAAGAAAGGAGTAGCATCAATGTAGGGTCCCACTTCATCAGACACTTAGTGAAGATGGGCAAAGCAGCACGAGGAGAGATTAATGTGGGAGGCCTACTTACCCACATTTACCATAGGATGGGGTACGATTACACTACATTAGAGAGTATAGAGGGGAGCCCTAGGATCGACCTAGGAGTGTGCATGACCATGAAGATGATTGTGAGAGAAGGAGGCTCCTTATGCTTTGTAAGGAAAAATCTGACGACCCTTAGGTTCCCCGACCAAGATCGTACCACCATCGCTATATGCGCCAATTGACATTTGGACCTGATAGTGGAGTCCCCTCCACATGAGGGACCATCCACATCGGCGCCCATCTCTCCACCTTTATATCACTCTCCCTCTAGTCCACACATGCATAGGAGCCCACCTAGTCCACGCCGACATGAGCCTGCACCTGCACCACCACCTATTTATACTTTTGAGTAGGATGTAGGTACGTCGGCTTATGATTTCTCAGAGTTTCGATCATGCCTCGACGACATTTTCACTGAGCAGCAGACGCAGAGGCAGCGATGGGAGGAGCATAGCGCCTACCAGCAGGCGGAGTTTCAGGGATTCTGGGAGCATTTCCAGCGGGCTGAGGAGTTCTATAACGAGGCCCACATATACTTCTAGGAGGAGGCTACTCATTGCTAGGATGAGGCCGCCTACCATAGAGAGATGCGGTAGCACATGCACGCCCAGCAGGCGCAGTGGGCTAGGGAGGAGGAGCACTGAGCAGCCGCTGCATCCACCATCTCCTAGATCGACCACATGTACATGTGGCATCAGTAGCTCAGCAGTAGGTTCTCCCAGGATCCAGAGATGCCCAGGCTCCCAGATTTTCCACCTCGTCCACCATACTAGAGGTATATTTTCATTTAAGTCGGGGGGGGGGGGGGGAAGACCCCAAAGTTTATTTTGTTTTGTTTCCTAGCAGTGGTTTCTTTTTTGGTATTTTCATTCATTTATTCATGCATGGGTTGTTGAACTTCTTTCAGTACTTAGTTTTTGTTATCTATAAAGCTGCCTCAGTAGTATTTATAAAAAAAGTTGCTTACATGAGTTGTTTCCATAGGTAGCTTAACTTCATTTATCTCATGGTATTTTATTTTATTCACTCTATTGAATGTTCTAGACTTACACTGGTTAGCTTTGTTTTTACACTTTCACATGTCGAACATTCTGAAAGGAAGAATCTAGTATATACCTAGTTATGATTCATCTCAGTAGTCTAGTACTTTGGAATCCATAGGTGACTCTAGGTATAGCATTTTAGTTACTAGAGATGCTCGGATTGTGTAAGCCCATTTGGAAAAATCAAAATCCCAGTGAGCCGAAAAATAAAAGAGAGAAATGAAAAGATAAATAAAAGAAAAAGAGAAAAAGAAATGAAAAAGAAAACAAAAAAAAAAGAGAGAAAAGATTATGAGGGATAAAAAAAACAGTTGTCGTGGATGGAAATGACTAGGTGCCCCTTTGAGACCGAGTTAGGTTACTGGGGAAACACCTACCAATTTCTCTCAATACCGAGCACACCTTTGAGACTTTATGCTAGATCTAGGGAACGACCCTTGCTTTGGGTAAGTAAGTGCCTAAGAGTCGGAAACCTTAGGAAAGCTATGGGGTGACGGCTTAACTCACCATGGAACGGGCATCCCCTAAGAATGGTTCGCTTAGCACGAGCACGAGGAGCTAACTTAGTGAATTTCTAGAACATATTTATTCTTCTTTGATTGTAAATACCACTTGATAAATTTAGTTGTCATGCTAAGTATGGAACAATGTCTTTTAAATTTCATGGTACTGAGGTTTGCTTGAGGACAAGCAAAGATTTAAGTCTGGGGGAAGTGATGTGAGAGAAACATATAGGGTTTTAGGAGTAGTTTTCGCTCACATCTCATTACATTTTTATGTTAGTTTAATGCATATGTCACTCTATTTTACATGCATTTCCTATTTTCTGGTTTGGAGGTCTTCTCTTTGTACTTTTGTGTGCAGGATAGCATTTTAGGGGAAAAAGGTGCACTTTCAGAGCAAAAGAAGGATATTTTGCAGCTAGACGCAGAATGGGACATGACCAGGGCATGTCGCTACACACGGCCATGTTGAATGGGCGAAATCATCCACCCTAGGGCCGCACATGACCTGACCGTGTGTTTCCACATGACCATGTGGCGGCCTACCAGATTTACACGACTAGGGTTTTTTCGAATTTTGCAGCGATCCAAGGTGATGTCTATATAAGGATGGCTCCACCCAAACCCTAGGGGGGGGGCACGACGGCTAAGACGGCATGCCGAAGCCCTAAAAAGCTTCGGTAACTCGCAACGGGGAGGAGGAACGCCGCCGAGGTCCATGCCTTGCACTTCAACTCCGGAGAGAAGACCAACGAAAGCATTGTAATTCTTTGTTCCTGCATTTTATTCCTTATGTATTCGAACATAGACATGCTTTATGATTCTTCCTTCATATACATGGAGTAGTACTTTCAATTCTAGGATTAGGGAGTAGCTTGTGTGCACGTTACAATGTTGGTTCATGTTAAATTCTGCCTTTGAGTTTGATTTGACAATTGGTAGTTGTTTTTACTATATTTATGCATGTTTGGTTTTCTCTCTGTTGTGCTTAGGCGATACGAGGTATGACATCCCTCGTATTTAAGATTTAGGGGATTTTATATAAGGAACCTAGGGGTAAACCTGATCTCCTGTAACTATGGGTAGAAGGGTGTGGTGGAATCGGAAACGGTTCATTGTAGGGATTGATTTGACATCATCGTACCATCTATCTCATACTTTTAGGCGGAGATAGCTCCCGGTAGATGCGGCGGCTCATCGGGAGAGTGTATGATGTCCCTTCCACAAAACCATAGAAAAACGTCTAGACAATACTAATTGACATCACTGTTTTGTGATACACAAGCGAAACTGAAGTCCTAGAATCACCTTTGAAGACCTCGGCACACTCCCTTCCTCCTCCGTGTAACACCATATAGAGTAAAGTCCACCGACAGCCCTCACCAATCGAAACCTCTTAGAGTTACGTCTGAACAATTACAACCATTGAATATATTAATATTTGAATCCCAGTCCCTGTGGGATCGATAATCTTTATTACTTGACAACATCTGTACACTTGCAGGCGTTGAGCATGAGCGCGCGCTTTGAGTCTTCGACAGTCTCCGTCACGAGTTTTGAGGTCGCGTTCATGCGCATCACATATATCAAAAAGGGGGAGGTTGTTGGTGCAGTGGGCACCTAAGTCGAACCTGAGTTTTGATTATAGCAAACGATACAAAGTTAAGCTCGTATCTTTATCTCACGAGCTGAATCGAGTGTGCAGAAAAGTGCTAAAGCTGGAGCTGAAGGCTGACAACACCCAGAGAAAGCCGCGGTGGTCGGGCGACACTCGAGTGACTTCGGAGGGAGCCGAAGGAATCGAGTGGAAAGCCGGAAGCAAGAGCTACAAAGTAAGTATCGAGGTAAGCTCGTGTGTGTGTGAGTGTAAGTGAGGTCGTATCCTCCTTACGGGGATGATCTTAAGCGTAGATATGACCAAAGACATCCCATGGATGGTCATGGTTGAGGTCGGAGGGTCGATGGCCGTCGAAATTATGTTTTTATTAAGCTAACTTGTGATTTCAGCAAGCATCAATTGACTGCCCACAAGAGCCACTCGACTGCCTTAAATCAGTCGACTGCTGAGTGTTGCGACTCGAATAGCACTCCCATCAGTCGACTGATGATGACCATCAGTCAACTGATGGTCAAGGATCAACTTCGAGGAGTCAAGCCTTATCACCTTATTCTAAGGAACTTTGTGCCTATTTGTTATTGGTTGAAGACCCATTCAATGAGGGGCTTAAAAGCTATAAAAGGAGGGCTTCTCTAAGGGTTTATCATCAATTCTAAAAGCCTCCAAGTGCTTCCGATATGCTACAACTCTCTGACATCCCTACGACAAAGCGCTGCAGACACGACGACTAAAGCTCCATCTTCTTCATCTATGAGTCATCATTAAAAGTTTTTTTTAGTTTCAATCTGTACTTAAAATTCTTTTTATCGTGCTTTTATCGTAAGAAGAGGGGGAATGCCCCTCTATCTCAATCCTTTTCGTGTTTTTGTATTCGATTAACTCCTACCTCAAACGAGGAGGAGTTCGTTAGTTATTTGCCCTCCATGCATGGTCAAGGACCACTAGGGCCTTGGAGTAGTAGCCGAAGACTACGAACCAAGTAAAAAACTCTCGTGTCTTCTTTATTTTTATATTATTTTATTCTTTCCACTGCATAACTCAATTATAGAAACGAACGAAAGTTTTTATCACTATTCACCCCCCTCTAGTGATCCGCTCGATCCAACATCTGGTGTGGGTATTGTTAGATTTCCATCATATTATTGAGGTTGACTTATTCTGCTAAACCTCCGATAGAGCCCATGGATGCAACTCTGGATGGGCCTTCTGGTGGGCTGTTTTGACAGGCTGTTGCAATCTCGGCCTGTCTTAATTCCATCTTGTACTGTCGCACCGTTTGGCGTGTTTTCTGTTGGATCCATTTTTCATTTATTTTTTGGTAATGACTTAGTAAGGTTGTGTGTTGGGTAGTAGTTTTGAAAGGGAAGAAAGCAGTACCATAGCTTGTCGGTCAGTAAATTTTTTCTATAAATGTTTCTGGTGCCAGTATGTAATGGCGAGAGTCTACAGAGTCATCCCAAAGCCAGTCAGAGCCTTGAATAGAGGCTCTCCAGTGTTTTACTTGTTGTTTCGGACTAGAAGAGCCCTCCCAGTCTAGTTCTTCATCTGAGGGGGACAAAATCTTCAATCTTATCCCCTTCTGGATTGACTGTTTTGTGGACGTCCAGCTTGATCAAGTGCCTTGCTGGTTCAACTTTTAGGTTTATCCATTCAGGGGGAGAACTTTCAAAAGTGCATACTATTATGTTTCTGAAATGTTCTTCTACTAACAGGTGTCTTATCACTTATGCACTATTCGAGTTTCCATGGGAACTCCTGTGTTAGCTCAATGTCTCTTATCCATAGCTTATATAATAACCCATAATCCATCAAGAGAAAAGGGGTTATTAGCTTGCCTATGTATCTGTGTGGCACGAATGTTTTTATGTTAATACTTGCTTTTCTGAAACTGTATATTATGGCATGCCCGATGGGTTACTTGACATTTACATCCACATTTTGCTTCACCGTCTCTGCATGTAGGGAAATTATCTTGACATTTGAGTTTGTAATTGAACTCAACCTCATAGCTGATTGTAATGCTTGTATAAGAGGGTACCAAGTTCTGAATGTTGGTGCAACAATGCCCCAAGCATTTATATATGTTTTGATGTTTGGATAAATCATCTAAGTTAGGCAATGTTTTGTGATCTAATTACGAACATGGTTAAGTGACAGGAAAATTCAAGGATGAAGACTTGGTAAAAGAGAAGTCCAAGTATGATCTTGGCAAGGAAAGTCCAAGGGACGGACTTGGCAGCATAAGACCAAGCTTGTAGTATTGGCGACGTAAAGTCCAAGTGAACCTTGGCAAAGGAAGACCAAGTATGATCTTGGCAAAGGAAGTCCAAGGGATGGACTTGGCAGCGTAAGACCAAGCTTGTAGTCTTGGCAGCGTAAAGTCCAAGTGAACCTTGGCAAAGGAAGTCCAAAGTAAGGTCTTGGTAGCATAAGTCCAAGCTTGTAGTCTTGGCGGCGTAAAGTCCAAGCATTTGGCAACCCAAGATATGACAAAACCGAAGGAAGCTCTTGGAAGCAAAGCGCAAAGGATGAACAAGTCGCGGACTCGGAGGGATCCTGGAGGTGCAAGGCTTAATGAGGAGCTAGAAAGTTGAGTCTAGGTCTAGGGTGTAAAATCAAGTGTGAATTACTCATACTTGATGAGTATTAGTCGACTGATATGATGTATCGATCGTCAGTGAGTCGGGGTAAAACCACGACCATCGATCGGCTAGCACAACGATGTGATCGACTGATGTTGCAATCGATCGCCAAGCGGTGTGATCGGATCGATCAATGCAAATACGAGCACAGAGTGTAGTCGCACTCGACTGCGGCATACGATCACTCGACTGATCACTTGGCCGTTGGAAATTGCGGCTACGTATCTCCGCGGATTTGCTTGTTCAGAAGCCGTTGGTTAGGCAATGATCGTGATGGTGAGCATCAGTCGACTGATCGAAGCCCAACGGGAAAAATAACCCCTCTTCTATAAGAAGGGGCCTTAGGGAGCTTGGTGAAGCTAGTGCTCTCATTCCTAACTATACTCTTGTGCTCACCAAGCTTTCTCCAAGTATTTGTGTGATTCTAAACCTCCTCTTCTAGAGTCTTAATCTTCCATCATTATAAAGAAGAGGAGTGCATTGTAAAACAAGGTTTCTCCACCTTGGTTCATCCAAAGGAGATTTAGTGAAGCTTGGCTAGGGCTAATCCACCTTACGGATTGCCGTGGAGTAAGAGCGTCATCTCCGAACCACGTACATCGGGTGTTAGCATTGCTTTCATTGTTTTCTTATTTGTATTTGTATTGCTTCCGCTAACATTCTTGTAGAAACAAAGAAAAGCTAATCACCCCCCCCTCTAGCCATTACAAAGATCCTAACAAGTGGTATCAGAGCCCAGATAGCTTGGAAGATTTCACCATCAACCAAGGCATCAATGGATCTTCAAGAGGGATATAGCACCGCCAAGCCACCGCTCTTCGATGGGAGTCATTTTGCCTATTGGAAAGGTAGGATGAAATATTATCAAATGAGTAATATTGAAATTTGGCATAGCATTGTAGATGACTTTGAAGAACCGGTGGATGAACATGGAGACCCTATTCCAAGCAAGGATTGGACAAGGTAAATGAATAGGCGGTTCGAATCAAATGCAAAGGCGGTACTCACCATCCAATGCGGCATTACAATGGAGCAACTCAACAAGGTGGGGCCTTTCGAATCCGCCAAGGAGTTATGGGAAAAGCTCATTGAGCTAAATGAAGGATCCAAGGAGTCAAAGAGGGCCAAGAAGGACTTGCTAATTGGACAACTTCAAGCCTTCCAAATGAAGATGCATGAAACCGTAAGCCAAATGCATGGAAGGTTCAAGGAGATTGTGAATGGACTCCATATCATAGGTGAGCGAGTTGACAACTGGGATTTGGTAAGATACATACTTCAAGCATTTCCTAGAAATTCTCTATGGACTTCTATAGTTGATGCTATTAAAGTAACTAGGGATCTCTCTCAAATTAAAATTGATGAATTATTTTGTGAGTTTGAATTGCATGAGCAAACTAACATGTCTTCTAAGGAAAAGGGTTTAGCTCTATTTGTTGAAAAGAAGGAAAAGAAGAAGAAAGAAAGGAAAGAAGTATCATCATCATCCGAATCGGAGCATGACTCAAGTAGTGATGGAGACTCGTCTAGCGAGATGACCAACTTTGTCAAGAAACTCTATAGAAAATCAAAGGAGTTCAAGAATAGAGAAGCAAGGAAGGGGTCTCATTCTTCAAGAGGTAAGATTAGTGGTAATTCAAATTTTAATAATAATGTGATTTGCCATGCTTGCAATAAGAAGGGGCACATAAAGCCAAATTGCCCGGAGCTAAAGAAGAAGGAGGAAAAAGAAAAGAAAAAAGAAGGACAAGAAGGAGAAGAAGAAGAAGGAGGCCATGGTGGCTCAAACCACATGGGACACACCAAGTGTTGAAGATTCTTCCTCCGATGATGAGCTTTGCCACATCACATGCCATGTGACACTCATGGCTCTAGGAGATGAATCCGGTACATCAAGCCAAGAAGAAGACTCTTCAAGTGATGAATCGTCATCTAGTGACGATGAGGTAATAAACTCTCCCAAAGTTAAGCTTCTTTATAAATCAATTGCTTATCTTAAAGAGGCTCTAGATAAGTCTAAATCTAAGGTTAAAAGCATGAAGGTAGAACTAAAGGCCATTAGGAATGAAAAACCTTCACATGTTGACTCTTGCATACTTAAGGAAGAGAATGACAAACTTAAGGATGAGGTTAGTGAGTTAAAGGCATGTCTAGAGAAATTTACAAATGACTCAAAATATCTTGACATGATCCTTAGCCAACAAAGAGTTGTTTACAATAAGGTCGGTATAGGATATAAGCCAAAAGAAAAAGAAGTTGCCTATATTTCATTGATTAATAGGAAAGCAACCATTAAGGGTAAGGTCAAGAAAGCATGGGTACCTAAGAAGTTTTTACTTAATGCTACCGGTCCAAATGTTTGGGTACCAAAAGCTTGTGTTTTTCATGTGATTTAGGTAGGTGAGCAAGGTTTGTGAATTGTGGATAGCGTTTGCTCAACACACATGACCAGGGATGTGAGCAAGTTCTCCACAATTAAGTATGTGAAGAAGGGAGCAGTGTCTTTTGGAAATAGTGAAAAACTCAAGATATTAGGTAGAGGTACAATTGAGGTATCCACCAAAATTGTCATTCACAAAGTTTTACTAGTTGAAAATATGAAATTTAATTTTTTAAGCGTTAGTCAACTTTGTGATGCAAACTATCATGTTTCTTTTGAATCCTCTAAATGCATGATTAGACACAAGGAATTAAATGATTGTATGTTAGTTGGATATAGGAAGTCAAATATCTATTATATTGATCTTTCATATGCTTCTAACATTTCTACTAAGTGTCTTGTTGCAAAAGAAGAAGAAAGTTGGCTATGACATAGGAGATTGGGGCACATCAACATGAAAAACATAGCCAAGGTAGCCAAGATGGAGTTGGTCAAAGGGCTACCAAAGATCAAGTATGTTAAGAACAAAATGTGTGATGCATGCCAAGAAGGAAAACAAACAAAAGCATCACATAAAGGTAAAACCTTAACTAATACTTCCTTACCATTAGAACTATTGCATCTTGACTTATTTGATTGCCATAGTACTCCTTCTTTAAATGGTAGCAAATATTGTTTAGTTATAGTAGATGATTTTTCTAGGTATACTTGGGTCTACTTTATGAAACATAAGGATGATACCTTAGAAATAATCATAGGATTTAGTAAAAGGGTTGAAAATGAAAAGAGTCTCAAAATCAACCGGATCCGTAGTGATCATGGTGGTGAATTTGAGAATTCTAAATTTTCACAATTTTGTTTAGAGCAAGGGTACAAGCATGAGTTCTCTTGTCCTAGAACACCCCAACAAAATGGGATGGTGGAAAGGAGAAATCGTGCCCTACAAGAGGCGGCTAGGACTATGCTTAATGCATATTCTCTACCTAGCTACTTGTGGGCGGAAGCGGTTAATACCGCTTGCTATATCCAAAATAGGGTTCAAATCCATAGGTTTTTAGGAAAGACACCATTTGAATTATGAAATGGGACTATTCCCGCAATTCATTATTTCAAAGTCTTTGGATGTAAAGTTTATATTTTAAACACTAAAGATAACTTACGAAAATTTGAATCCAAAGCGGATGAGGGAATCCTAGTTGGATACTCATCCATAAGTAGAGGATATAGAGTCTACAATAAGAGAACCCAAGGGATTGAGGAGTCCTCAAATGTTCAATTTGATGAAACCACTAGTACCTACCCTAGAAAGTCCTCCATTGATAAGGATATTAATGACAATAATCAAGATATTACCCAAAAACTTCAAAATTTGACCATAAGGGGTAATGATCAAGGGGGAGGAAGAGGAGATTCCGATGATGAAAGAAGGGTGGAAGATAACAATGATCAATTTGAAACCCCTTCTAGAACCCTAAGAATTCATCAAGATCATCCACTTGACCAAGTAGTAGGAGATATATCTCAAGGAGTAAGAACTAGGTCATTTCATAGACCTCCTACTAGTCAACTTTATAGGAGTATGATTGGTAGCCTACTATATCTAACCGCTAGTAGACCCGATATCTTATTTGCGGTAGGTATGTGTGCAAGATACCAATCTTGTGCCAAAGAATCACATTTAGTAGCCGTTAAGAGAATTTTAAGATATATTAAAGGCACCCTAAATGTAGGACTTTGGTATCCTAGGACTAGGTCCTTTGAGTTGCTTGGTTATACCGATTCCGATTATGCCGGTTGCAAATTGGATAGGAAGAGTACTAGTGGTGGATGCCAATTTCTTAGGTCCTCCCTAGTTAGTTGGAGTAGTAGGACGCAACATTGTGTTGCTTTATCAACCACCGAAGCCGAATATGTGGCTATGGGTGGTTGTGTAGCTCAATTACTTTGGATGAGACATACTCTTGTGGACTATGAGCTACACTACTCTAACATTAAAGTTTATTGTGACAATGTAAGTACCATCAACTTGACCAAAAATCCGGTACATCACTCTAGGACCAAGCACATTGAAGTGAAACATCACTTCATAAGAGATCATGTGGCAAGAGGGGACATTGAACTTAATTATGTAGAATCTAAGTCTAACCTTGCTGATATCTTCACCAAAGCTCTTCTCGAAACCAAATTTTCATCATTAAGGAGAGAGCTTGGTATGTGCTTTGTAGAGTAAAAGTCTAGGTTTGCATGATCCTATATTCATATGTTAGCCTTATACCTTGATGCATCTCACAAAAGCCTTAAGAAACCTTGATTTTTGTATTGAGACACTTAGAAATATGTGAGATGATAGGGAAGGTGTACTTGGCTCATCATGCTTGTTATGATGCATTACTATGAGTCAATGACACACCTAGAGACATGAATACCTTATGGACCAATCATTGGGAAGGCTTGTATTCAAGTAATGAATACATAGCTCTAAGAACATGGTTGGAAATTCCAAATCATATATATTTTAAACTATATTCATCATATTTTGAAAAAACAGTTTTCAAGTGGAACACAAAAGTGATACAAAGTTTGCAAAATCTTTAGAACTTTTGTTAGGTTCCAAGTTTGTATCAATCTTGAAATCTGGAAAACACATATTTTTCAAACTATTTTTACTTAATAAAGTATGATTCCAAAAATGTGTACGCAAAATTTCATGATTTTTCGAGATTTCTGGAATTTCTACCGATTGGTTAATAAAAGGTCAAATTCGATTTTCAGTAGCAATGATCGTTCGTAAACCAGACTGATATAATCGTATTTTCTGATAAATAGCTCCATTCTCTGATATTTAGTGTATCTTTGATGTCCTAAAACTATAGCATAATAATATTGAGTATAAACAAATTTTTAGGACTGTTTAATGCAGTGTTTTAGGGGGAGTGTCATAAAATATATCTTTTTCATCCCCAAACTTACATTGTTGGTGCAAAGTTAGGACTTAACTTTCTTAACTTTTGTATGCTTTGCTTCCAATGTTATTCACACATCATGAAGCATATCTTGAATTAAGGGGGAGTTTAATATCAATTTTATACCTTAGTCTAAGATACAACAACTTTAATTCCTTCTTGAAATTTATAAATCCTTCTCTTTTTGATGCGTGTCAAAGGGGGAGAAGGGATGTTTAAGTTAGATTTCATATTATGATTATGTAAAGACCTAACTTAAGTGATTTCCAAACATCAAAAAGGGGGAGATTGTTGGTGCAACAATGCCCTAAGCATTTATATATGTTTTGATGTTTGGATAAATCATCTAAGTTAGGCAATGTTTTGTGATCTAATTACGAACATGGATAAGTGACAGGAAAATCCAAGGATGAAGACTTGGTAAAAGAGAAGTCCAAGTATGATCTTGGCAAGGAAAGTCCAAGGGACGGACTTGGCAGCATAAGACCAAGCTTGTAGTCTTAGCGGCGTAAAGTCCAAGTGAACCTTGGCAAAGGAAGACCAAGTATGATCTTGGCAAAGGAAGTCCAAGGGATGGACTTGGCAGCGTAAGACCAAGCTTGTAGTCTTGGCAGCGTAAAGTCCAAGTGAACCTTGGCAAAGGAAGTCCAAAGTAAGGTCTTGGCAGCATAAGTCCAAGCTTGTAGTCTTGGCGGCGTAAAGTCCAAGCATTTGACAACCCAAGATATGACGAAACCGAAGGAAGCTCTTGGAAGCAAAGCGCAAAGGATGAACAAGTCGCAGACTCGGAGGGATCCTGGAGGCGCAAGGCTTAATGAGGAGCTAGAAGGTTGAGTCTAGGTCTAGGGTGTAAAATCAAGTGTGAATTACTCATACTTGAATCGATACGATGTATGAGTCGATCGTCGGTCAGCTCGATCGAGTCGGTGAAACCACGACCATCGATCCGACTTCTTCGACAAGGCGATCGTGATGTTGCAATTAGTCGACTGCCAACAGTGGCAGTCGACTGATCAATGCAAATACGAGCACAGAGTGTAGTCGCACTCGATTGCGGCCTACGATCAGTCAACTGATCACTCCATCAGTCGACTGATGGAGGGATCAGTCGACTGATCACTTGGCTGTTGGAAATTGCGGCTACGTATCTCCGCGGATCTGCTGTCAAGTCGTTGGCACGGCAATGATCGATGGTGAGCATCACGGATCGGATCAAGCCCAACGGGAAAAACAACCCCTCTTCTATAAGAAGGGGCCTTGGGGAGCTTGGTGAAGCTAGTGCTCTCATTCCTAACTATACTCTTGTGCTCACCAAGCTTTCTCCAAGTATTTGTGTGATTCTAAACCTCCTCTTATAGAGTCTTAATCTTCCATCATTGTAAAGAAGAGGAGTGCATTGTAAAACAAGGTTTCTCCACCTTGGTTCATCCAAAGGAGATTTAGTGAAGCTTGGCTAGGGCTAATCCACCTTACAGATTGCCATGGAGTAGGAGTGTCATCTCCGAACCACGTACATCGGGTGTTAGCATTGCTTTCATTGTTTTCTTATTTGTATTTGTATTGCTTCCGCTAACATTCTTGTAGAAACAAAGAAAGGCTAATCACCCCCCTCTAGCCATTACAAAGATCCTAACACTGAAGCCATTTAAGAGCTTCCTGAATCTGCTAGAAATCTATCCAGTTTGATTTATCGGCCAGGGTTCTGATGTATGTAGTTAGATCTGTTGGTAGGTTTGAACTCGTTGTAATGTCATTCTTTTCTGTTTGTCTTACTGGCTTGCTGGTAATTATGTCTAAGTAAGTCATATCTTTTGAGAGCCATGAAGAGTCTAGGACCATTTTTGTTACTGGTCCTTTCCTTTTTAATGAGGCACTTACAAAATAATTTGGGCCCGCCTTTGTCCTGACAGCTGTTAATGCTTCTCCGAGGTCTTTAAATTCTCTGTAAGTGACTTGGATTTCAGTTCCAACAACATCCAAAGTTGCTTCATGTTGGGTGGCGTAGACTCCTGCTTGTGATCCTGTTAGAATGGTGTAATAAATATTTTCTTGACCACTATGTTTTAATTTTGCTGTGTTTGCTGTGTGGTGAAAATGTTGTATCAGGGCTTTTATAATATCCACCTTTTGCTTGGTTGTTTCTAGTGTGCTGGGAATATGCCACAGATTGTCTATAAGACAGTTTTGTACTTGTGTCAACATGTGTCTTGTTTCAAAATGGAATTGTTCTTCATGTCTGTTGTACTGTTGGATCTCTACTTCCTCGAAAGTCATTAATCTTCTGTTGACAATTGGTTTTGATCTGTAATTTCTGAATTTATTCGTCATGTTAGCAACCTAGAAAGAGTGTCAGCTAAAGAATTATTAATTCCTTTAATATGTTCCCAATTTATTTTTAGTCCTTTATTAATAATAGTGTCAGCAAATTTTATCCATCTTCTGCTACTTAGGGATTTTCTAGTTCCCTTAGTTTGTTGGTTATATTTTATTATGGCTTCATAATCTGTTCATATGGTAATCTCCTTTTTGTCACAAATAAATAGCATAAATGAGTCAAGGCAGTAAATAACAGCTAATTTTTCAAAATCCAAGGAAGTCAAATGACCTTTTTCTCTATATTTTCCTGAGGCATATCTACACAATGTCTCTGTAGATTTTGTGTCATATTTTGTGAGGTTTTTATATAACTAACCAACTGAATTTTGCTTGGATTTTGCTTGTTTTTTTTTTAGCTACAGTGATCGGGTGCTACAGTGTTTTGTTGAGCATCCGACACTTGACCTTAGCCATTTGGACAAGTTCCCTAAGTTGAACTACTCCGTCCCGGATTACATTCGCTCAACTCTCATCTCCCCACGGAGTACACCATTGAAGCTCTCTTCCTTCGATCTGCGTCCCTTGGATGGACTAAGCTCACGACTTCTCCCGTGCCATCCTTCGCGTCTTGCCCTGAAGTCTGCTTCCTTTGGCTTCACTCCAATGCTCCTCGTTCGACGGTTCCTCGGATGCACCAAGCTCACGGCTTCTCCCTGTGTCATCCTTTACCGACTTAAGGACCCGAGCCACGAGATGGATGAACTTGCCAATGCTTCATCAAACTACTCATGTGTGATTCACTAAGTCCTGCATAACTTAAACACACACATCAAAAGCATAACATTCTAACTTAAACTCTTTGATACACATATCAAAATCAAGATTATACTTGGGTTGATTGCCCTAACATATTTTAAGGTACCAATAGATGAGCTTGGATTTCCTCCTCAAAAAGACAAATGAATAGAGGATCAGATCAAAAAAATCTAACGTGAATGCAAAGGTAATAGATTTTTAAATAAAATTTTACCTAATAATATTCTATACAGATTAGAAAAATATATAAATATACATGATCTATATACATATTGAGCTTTACAAGAATCCCTCATAGCTAAATGATAGGTTTAGTGAAGATCAACTCGAAGACTAAGCTGTACTAAAGTTTATTTTGTCATAAATTAAAGGGAGAGTCCTTCCAAGGGCTCAATATATTAAGTATATGAGATACTAGACATAACACAAATTATATATTGTTTGTCGAACTGTTTCAAGTGACCAAAAATTTGCCAACCCTAAATCATAAATCCCTTCAAACTCCCAATCTCATATTTTATGGTTCATTAGTTTATTCTACTCCATAGCGGTCGATTGATATTCATATTTTAGCCTTTCCAAGGTCGAAATCTTACTTTGTCTAGTATCTGGTTGACTACAATCTATTAGGACTTCTCTCACTTAGCAATCAGTCATTCTACACTTGCTAAGACTTCACTTGTTTAACATCTAGTTAATCTTGACTTGTTAGAACTTTACTCGCCTAGTATCTGGTCAACCTTGACTTATTAGGACTTCATTATTGTCAAACATCCGAGCCTCTTTGACCTATTTAGACTTTCCTTCTCATACCAAGCATCTAGTTAATCTTAACATATCGGGACTTCACTATTGCCAAACTTCTAATTCTCATTGACCTATTTATGTTTCTCATCTCATGCTTAATATCAAATCCTTCCTGACCTGTTAGAGTTTCTATTCACATGCCTAACATCCAACCCTTTATGACCTATTAGGACTTCCATCCACATGTCTAATATCCAATTTTTCATAACATGTTAAAACTTTTATTCACACATTTAATAGTTCAGTTTTAAATTCTCTATTCTCCTAAATGGTAACATTAATTGATTACTAAGATTAGCAATCGACTAATGGATTGTAAACTTTGAGATCGAGAGTTTGAGGGGATTTATGAGGGTTTTGAACATGATAATCAATTGTTGGGATTAGCAGTCCACTGATATTACTGTTCGAGGGAATAGAGAGTTTGCAACTCAACTGTTCAAATCGACTGCTATTGATATCAATTAACTGATGTTACTGTTGAATGAACAAAGAGTTTGGAGCTTGATTGTTCACTTGATCGATGACAATCAATCAATTGATGGTGATAATTAATTGACTGATAGCACTGTAACAACATACAAAGAGTTTGACAATCAATTAGGGAATTCGATTATTTAGATATCATTTGACTGATATTGGTCTAAGCTAAGCTGGAAACATTATTCTGTAGGTGTAACATTCAGATCTATAGTGGAATAATAGATTGATAGATTCTATTAGTTGATTGTTAGACAAAAATCAACCAAATCTATCAGTTATAAAAGAGGGCTTCAGGGATATTTGTAGTAGCCAATTCTTAGAGACTTTGAAGGAGAATTGCTATTGTATTCCAAATTTTCAAGAGGCATTCTAAAACAACCAAACATCAAATAAGAAAAGATCACACTTGTAAATTATTATATACATTATATTTCATATTTCATTTATATCATTCGATTTGTGTTTGTATTTGGTTGTAAAATAATATGCTGTAATAGGTTGTTCTACCTTCAGAAGGTATCCAAGAAGGAGAATAAATATGATCATATCATTAGAACTAGGTTACGGAGTAGGAATCAGAGATTTCGAATCACATAAAATCTCAGTTTACTGTGTGTTCATATTTTGTTTTATGTTCTTCTTTCCACTGCATACTAATCATTTGTAAACGAGCATAAGAAATCAAACAATCGACGAAAATTATCATTCACCTTGCTCTAATGATGCAATGGTCCTAAAATTCTTATTATGTTGCTAGTAAAGGAATAATTTGTAAGAGGTTTCTACACCTTTGGAAGACATCTGAGAAGGAGAAAGACATTGTGGTGATAGCGCTAGGACTAGATTATGGAGTAGAAACTAGGAGTTTCGAACCATATAAATATTGGTGCAAGTATGCTCCAAGTATTAATCTTTTGATGTTTGAATAATCATTTAAAGTTAGACAATATTTGTGATCTAACATGCATGATTAGTGACAGGTATAAAGAAAGTTCAAGTGTGAAGTCTTAGCAAAGAAAGTCCAAAGGTAAAGTCTTGGCTAGAAAAGTCCAAGAATGAGGATTTGGTAGTGTAAGTCTAAGTGTGTTAGTCTTGGTGGCATAAGTCTAAGTGAATCTTGGCAAGGAAGTCCAAGGATGGAGTTTTGACATCATAAAGTCAAAGCATGTAGTCTTGGCAGATAAGTCCAAATGAACCTTGACAAAGAAAGATCCTAAAACATGGCAAAGCCAAATGAAGCTTTTAAAGGCAAGCGCAAGGATGAAGGAGTCATGGATTCGGAGGGATCTTGAAGATGTAAGACTGATGGAAGAGCTTGAAGGCATTTAGTCTAGGCTTAGGGTTAGGTTTCAAGTATGAATAGTCATACTTAAGGTGTACCAATCGACTGATATTTGAATCAGTCGACTGATGAAGTAAAAATAATCGAACAAATTGTTTATTAGTCGGCTGGTTCTTTGACCAGACGATTGGTCTCGGGTGCTTGACACTTAGGAAGTTTGAGTTGAACTCGGCTCAAGTCGGTTCTTAATGATTTGGGAGGGAATTTGCTGCTGCATTCCAAACCTTCCAAGGCATTCAATGCAACCACATCAACAAGTAATCAAAAGTTCAATCTTGTAAAGTGTTTTCACTTGTTTCTTTCATTTGCTATTGTATTTGCTTGTATTTGATGTTTTCTAGGGTTTTGAACCACGTAAAAATTTAGTGTTGTGATTGTGTTGTGTTCTTATATTACTTTTGTGTATTTCGCTGTGCTAACATTTTGTAGACAAGAACACACGAAAGAAATCGAATGAAGAAATCAATCATCATATTCACTCCCCTCTAACACACCAAACGGTCCCCAATAAGTGGTATTAGAGCAAGTTTTCCACAATTGACTACGTTAAGATATGAACCGTATCATTTGAGAATAGTGAAAAGTTCAAAATTTTAGGTAGAGGTACAATTGAAGTATCACCTAAAATCATCATTCATAAAGTTTTATTAGTCAAGAGCATGAAATTTAACTTGCTTAGTGTGAGTCAACTTTGTGATGTTGGCTATAATGTAGAGTTTAAATCCACTAAGTGTTTAATTAAACATAAGAGCTTAGAAGATTGCATGTTAGTTGGATATAGGAAAACAAATATTTATTATGTTGATCTTTCCTATGCTTCTAACATTTCTACTAAGTGTCTCATTTCAAAAGAAGAGGAAGGTTGTCTATGACATAGGTGACTTAGGCATATCAATATGAAGAACATTGCCAAGATAGCCAAATTGGAACTAGTGAAAAGGCTATCAAAGTGAAGTATATCAAGGATAAATTGTGTGATGCATGTCAAGAAGGAAAACAATCAAAATCATCACACAAGGATACAACTCTAACTAGCACTTCATTACCATTAGAAGTATTGCATTTATATCTATTTGATTGTCATAGTACTCCTTCATCAGATGACAATAAATATTGTTTAATGATAGTCGATGATTTTTCTAGGTATACATGGGTTTACTTTATGAAACATAAGAATGATACCTTAAAAATAATCATAGATTTTAGCAAAAGGATAGAAAATGAAAGAAATCTCAAAATCAATCGGATATGAAGTGGGAAATTGTGCCCTATAAGAGGCGGCTAGGACTATGCTTAATGCATATTCTTTACCTAGCTATTTATGGACAAAAGCAATTAACACTGATTGTTATATCCAGAATCGTGTTTTAGTCCATAGATTTTTAGGCAAAACACCCTTTGAATTATGGAATAGTACAGTTCCTACAATTCATTATTTTAAAGTCTTTGGTTGGAAAGTCTATATTTTAAATACCAAAGATAATTTAGGGAAATTTAAGTCTAAGACAGATGAAGGAATCCTAATTGGGTATTCATCCACTAGTAGAGGTTATAGGGTATACAACAAGAGGACTCAAAAGGTTAAGGAATCCTCTAATGTCAAAATTAATGAATCCACTAGTACCTACCCTAGAAAATCCTCCATTGATAAAGATATCAATGACAAAAATCAAGATATTATCTAAAGACTTCAAAATTTGACTTTAGGGGATAATGATCAAGGGGGAGGAAGAGGAGATTCCTGTGGAGGAATTGTTGATCACTAGAGGGGGAGGGGGGCGAATAGTGTTTAAGCATCGCTCGATGGAATTCGTTTGTGCTAGTTTCTACAATTCATTAGTACGCATGGAAATATAAAATACAAATACAAATATGAATACACAAGCACAAAGACAAGGCGATATAACGTGGTTCGGAATCTTAGGGTTCCTACTTCACGGGGCAAGCTCAAATGAGCTCTAGTGATGCACACCACCACTAATACACTTCTTCTCGGTGACACACCGGAGGTGGAGAAACCTCGTACAAATGATTACAAAAGTAATACAAGAAATACAAGAAAATACAATGAAATGTAAAGAGCACTTTACAAACTAGGATTTTTGAATGCTTGTTGATGTGGTTGCTTGGACGAGCTTGAAGGACCCTCAAATCACCCCTAGAACCACTCAGAAATCATGGACAAAATCCTCCATGAATAGCTCCTTTTATGCCTCCATGCGACCTAGATTTTTGCTTGGTAGTCGACTGCCCAAAGGCATCAGTTGACTGCCTATAGTGTCATTGTCTCACAACGGACTTAATCCACATTGGTATTGTTGGAGGATCGTGGCCCGGCTAGAAGGGGGGTTGAATAGCCCCGATGTCGTAGATGGAAATCGCTCGCGTCTTAATCGTCTACAAGAGTAATTAGCGCAGCGGGATATGCTAAAACAAAACAAT
The DNA here is from genome assembly GCA_025175895.1 of Wurfbainia villosa. Lineage (NCBI taxonomy): Eukaryota > Viridiplantae > Streptophyta > Magnoliopsida > Zingiberales > Zingiberaceae > Wurfbainia > Wurfbainia villosa. Next base: position 112,608,452 of record CM045988.1, read on the forward strand.
TAAGACTAAAGACAAAGATAAAGAGATGCAAATGCTAATAAGAGATGTAACGTGGTTCACGACCCTTGCTGCTAATCCACGGACGATTCGTAAGGTGAATTGATGCACACGAATGCGACTTCAAATCTCGCGATGGAGACCGTCGAGGACTCGAAGCGCGTGCTCGCACTCAACGCCCACAAGTGCACGGATGTCGTCAAGTAATAAAAAGATTATCGATCCCACAGGAACTGAGATTCGAGTACCGATTTGTTCGGTGGGTGTAATTGTTCGGGACTAGACTGTTGGTGCAGTAGGCACCTAAGTCGAACCTGAGCTTTGATTATAGTAAACGATACAAAGTTAAACTCATTTTGTTATCTTACGAGCTAAATCAAGTGTGCAGAAAGTGCTAAAGCTATAGCTGAAGGTCAGTGACACCCGGAGGTGTAGGGGATCGATTGGAAGCTAGAGGGGGGGGTGAATAGCGCGTGCTAGTACGGATGATGGAAATCGTTCACGTTCGTCTCTACAAAACTCGTTATGCGCAGCAGAATAATAATAATAAAAGTAATAATGAATTAAAACAAATACGAACACAAAGATATAATGTGGTTCAGAACCGAATGATTCCTACTCCACGAATCGAGCTCTAAAGAGCTCTAGCGATGCCAATCACACACCACTATGAAAACACTCCTTCTCAACGTAAGTCGGAGTTGGAGAAACCTCGTACAAATGATTACAATAGTAATTCTAAGTACAACAAGTAAATACAAGTGAATACAACAAAAGAAATACAAAGGAAACTTTACAATCGATCTTTTGAGAGCTTTTTTGTTTGGTTAGTTGAGTGACACTTGGAGACCCTGAATTGCAGCAACAATTCACCCCAAAAACTCCTCAAAGAACCATCCCTTTTTCCTCCTTCAGAGCTCCTTATAAAGCTTCAACCTGTGATGGAAAAATTCGATCAGTCGACTGGTCAGGACCATCAGTCGACTGATGCCACTATTGTCATGAGACAACGGCTAGATCCACACTGGATAAGTCCAACGAATCCATCATCAGTCGACTGATTATGATCATCAGTCGACTGATCAAGCCTCCACTCGACTGCTGACCACAACAGTCGAGTGAGACTCCATTCTGTGCTAGATTTCTCGAGCACCAATCGACTAATCACAAGATCAATCGACTGCTCGACCAATCAGTCGACTGCCCACCTATGACAGTCGACTGCTAGAACAATTCCCGCAGTCAAACCCTAGTTGACTTAGGCCAGTCGATTGCCACATGGCACCAGTCGAATGGCACACCTCAAACATGAGGTTTTATCCCAAGTATGGTTCCCCCATACTTGCTAGACCACCCTTAGCCTAGACATAAGCCTTCTAGCCACCTCCATCAGCCTCACGCCTCTCAGATCCCTCCAAGTCATCCATGACTTGTTCATTCATCGCGCTAGCCTTTAGGTGCTTCCATCGGCTATGTCACGCTAACGGTGTCTACACCGCCAAGGCACATTGGACTTATGCCGTCAAGACTCCGCTTGGACTTTACGCTGCCAACCATTGGACTTATGCTGCCAATACTTCACCCTTAGACTTTACGCCGCCAATATTCCCCTTGGACTTCTCAAATGCCAAGACTCAAGCTTGGACTTTCCCTTGCCAACCCATGTTGGACTTTCCATACCAAGACCCATGCTTGGACTTTTCATGCCAAGTACCCATGACTTGGACTTTACCTTGCTAAGACTCATGCTTGGACTTTACATTGCCAAGACCCATGCTTGGGCTTTCCCAAATGCCAAGTGTCCCACTTGGACTTTCCATGCCAAGTACCCAAGACTTGGACTTTCCCATGATAATTACATTGCCATATGTTTTTGTCTAACATCAAAACATCTCTTGAGCTAAGCTCGAGTCCTGGTCAATCGTGACCTGGGCCGATTGCACCAATAATCTCCCCCTTTTTGATGTTTGACAAAAACTAAACAAACCATTTGAGTTAGACCATCTAACTCAAAAACTCCTTACCAATTATCCCAAATTGGTAATCTTAACTTTCTCCCCCTTTTTGACGTACATCAAAAAGGTTATCTCTCTAAGGAGGTCAATGTCTCATGTCTCAATGAGATCTTACAATCTCCCCCTTGATCCAAAAACACCTAGGATGCCTACCATCTTCCTAGTGATAAGTCCCATATCACTCAAGAGAGGCAATCCTATCCACTCTCCCAATTTCCAAATTGGGTCTCTCAAAAACCCATCAATTTTCCCAATTGATGTCCTTTTCCCATAACTTCTCCCCTTCAAGAAGAAAACACATCTATCATCCCAAGATGGATACTGTTGGTGCAATCGGCCCAGGTCACGATTGACCAGACTCGAGTTTGACTCGAGTGATGTTTTGATGTTTGACAAAGTATGTTTGACAAAGTATGTTTGACATAGGATTGACATTGATGTTGGACATTGATGTCGGTTAATATGTTGGGGAGATTGTTTATACAATCGATCCAGGTTATAATTGACTTGATGGTTGACCAGGGTTGACCATGTGATTATGGGTCTTGGAAAATGAGAAGTCCAAGCATGGGTCTTGGCAAATGGAAAGTCCAAGCATGGGTCTTGGCATGGAAAGTCCAACATGGGTTGGCAAGGGAAAGTCCAAGCTTGAGTCTTGGCATTTGGGAAGTCCAAGGGGATTGATATTGGCGGCGTAAAGTCCAAGCGGAGTCTTGGCAGTGTAAGTCCAATGTGCCTTGGCGGTGTAGACACCGTTAGCATGACATAGCCGATGGAAGCACCTGGAAGCTAGCGCAATGGATGAACAAGTCATGGATGACTTGGAGGGATCTGAGAGGCGTGAGGCTGATGGAGGTGGCTAGAAGGCTTAGGTCTAGGCTAAGAGTGGTCTAGCAAGTATGGGGGCACCATACTTGGGTTAAAACCTCATTCTTGAGGTTGGCAGTCGACTGACATTATGGCCGGTTCATTGCCGGAGTCACGAGTCGACTGAGTTCGACCGCCGCTTGAGAGCTTTATAGCTCACGATCGCCATGGGAGCAGCCGATCGAGTCGACGCAATGATCGCTAAGGGATGGCAATGACGCGGCCGAGTTGCGAGCAATCGCCCGTGAGCCGACCGGGCAATGACCAACGGCGCACCGACGCCAATGTTGGCAATGATCGGTGAGAGTCCCGCTGAACTTGTCCAACGGGATTGAGCCGTGTCTCACATCTACAAGGTTGGCAATGATCGGGATTTATGGCATACGATCCGCCAGCGGAAATCCACCCGACGCGAGATAAAAGGAAGCTCGTGGAGGAAGGCTCGATCGCTGGGAGCTTACTTGAGGCGATTTGAAGGCGATCTGTGCATTTCAGTGGCCCTTCAACCTCATCCAAGCAACCAACAAGCAAAGCGCTAAACCCTAGTTTGTAAAGTGTTCTTTACATTTCCTTTGTATTTGCTTGTATTTCTTTAGATTATTGTTGTAATCTTGTACGAGGTTTCTCCACCTCCGACTTGTTTTAGAAGGAGTTTATTGATTAGTGATTGCATTGGCATCGCTAGAGCTCGTTAGAGCTCAATCCGTGGAGTAGGAACCGGGTGGTTCCGAACCACGCTATATCATCGTGTTCGTGTGTGTATTTGTATTGCTTTTATTATTATTCCACGCTAACACGTAATTGTAGACAAGCACGTGAACGATTTCCATCTACGCACGGCCATCTACGCTATTCACTCTAGCGGCGCCAAATCTCCAACAAGTGGTATCGAGCCTGTGGCTCTTCAACGGATTAACAACCGGAGCAATACGCTAGAGGGTAAAGATGGAATTTCAAGACAAGCTAGGTTGGGACATCAACACACCGTCCTGACTCATTATATGGACAAGAAGACTTCGATTCTTGGAAGAGAAGAATTGAAGATTTTTGATGATGAGGACTTCGAGGAATGGTCTCTATTAATGGAAGGATTTGAGTATCCTAGAGGACCAAAAGGTGGTTTCTCAAGAAGAAGAGATGGAGTGAAGATCAACTCCAAAGATTCGAGAAAACAAGAAGGTAATCAAATTCATTTTTGATTTAATTCCAAATGAATTCTTGTGTAGCCTAGGTGAATGCATGGATGCTAAGGAGCTATGGAGCGATTTGGCAAAGCTCCATGAAAGCCCATCAATGGTCCAAGAGGAAGAGACCGAAGAGGCTAATGCATCATCTTCACAAGGAAGTGAGGACTTGGAGGTTGAGAGATCATCAACATCCAAAGAGGAAGAGGAAGTAGAATCGGAAGTTGATAGGGAGTCAATTTCCGGGTGGGAGGAAGCGGAAGAAGCATCCACCTCAAGGATTGAGGGGAGGAGAGAACTTCCATACCGAGCAACAAGAAGAAGCTTCAACATCCAATCAAGATGAGGAAGCTCAAAATACAACTCCGCACCTACCAATCGAACTAGGTAACTCAAACACATCAATCTCAAATAAAAATAATATCATGTGCTTTGAGTGTAGGGAATTTGGGCACTACAAGAGCAAGTGCCCAAAGAAGATTAGGAAAGCTCCATCGGCTCCAAAAGTTAAGGATGACGGTTCCCTAAATATCAAGAGCAAGGAGCATATCATATGCTTCAAGTGCAACTCAAGGGGACATTATAGGAATCAATGTCCTAGGGGAAGCAAAAAGACCAAAGAGGGAGCTACACATGTAGGGGGAGCCTCTAGGGCAAACCCTAAGGTATACTTCAATAATGCACCTTATTTAGTTAATAGGCAAAGGCATGCTAGGAATTTAAATTCTCTTGCAATTTATGAAAAGCATGCTAATAGGAATAAATATTTTTGCTTAGGAGCTAAAAGTGTCCATTTTAGTAATAAGGAGAAATTTGGGACTAATGTCCCTAGAAAAACCATACCTAGTGAATCTATTAAGAAAATACAAGAACATCTAGGTTTTAATCCAAAATGGACTAGGCATATGCCAAGAAAGTCAAATGCCCAAGATTTAAATCAAGATTCTAAAATTGGGAAATTAGAATTAGAGAACCAAGCCTTAAGGTCAAGGCTTGAAAAACTTGAAAAGACCCTTAGGAATATACAAAATCAATTTAAAGGGTCTAGTGGTCAAAATCAAGGGTCCAAAAGTCACAGTCAACACTTAGGACCTAAGAGTCAAAAGTCAACCAAGGGCAAGAAAGGTTTGGGTCACAAACCTAAGCCTAAGGTGGCTTACCATAGTGTTCCATTAGATTATGGAACACTAACTAGGTCTAGAAAGACCAAGGTCAATAGGGAAGTCATCCCTAGAGTTGACCAAAGGGTGTGCCTAGTGGCTAGGGTCTCTAGGAAACCTAGGGTGGCCACTAAGAAGGTTGCAAGGGGAGTTACCCCTAGAGTCAACCTAGGTGAGACCCAAATGACCAAGGCTAATAAACCTAGGAGGGTCATTAGGAAGGTATCTAGGGAGGTTATCCCTAGGGAATACCTAATTAACCCTAGGAGCTCAAATAGGTTTTGGGTTCCTAAGAGCGTGATTGATTCACGCTAGATGGGTTTAGGGTGTGCCAACCTTGATTGGATGGGTAGTTAACCTAACCATGGCAAAGGTGGCACTTTAGGATATTTTCAAGGTTATGGTTACCTTGGAAATAGTTTTTGATTTTAATCCTAAAAGGATTTTAGGATGTGCGAATATTAATTATGAAGTTTGATAAAATGATCATTTTGGCACAATTTAGGTTTAGAGGTTAGTGTGCCATTTTAGGTTTTTGGCACACTTGGGAGAAAAATAGAAATATGGCAAAATGTGATTAATTATATCAAATGGCAAGTAATATTAAAATTTAGGTATTACATACCTTTATATCTTATTTGCCATGCTTTGATTTGCCATATGCCATGACATGACATCATGTTCATTCTCATCATTTATATGTCATGTACATGGTTAGGATTAAGGATTAAATGTCATGTGTTTTTAGATTTCATATTATGCCATGACATCATGATTATGAGCATGTGTTTATCTATATCATCTCTAATGCCATAATCATTCATGCATTTAAGATATTTTGATTGAAATTGATTTAAGGATAATGGCATGACTTAAAGTCCCATTTATAAGGGAATCAAGTAGGGTTGCCTTAGAAAAATGCATGAAACCCTAGATTAAATGAACCAAAACCCACATCTCACATCCAATTGACATGTATGTGTATTTATACACCCTAGATACATGTGAGATGCTAGGATATGAGTTAAGTTCAAGGTGCATAGTGTTTGCATCTAGATGAACTAAAACTTATCTTATATGACTCGTGGATCATTGGGAAAGCTTGTGTACAAGTCATGTACTTAGAGCCCAAGGAATATGATCCAAAATAAGGTTTTGAAAACATTTAAAAATCATTTTGAAAAACCTTGGTGAAGTCTATCTTTTGATAGCAATCATCATTGATGAAGTTGATACAAAATAGGGCTAAAACATTGAAAATTTCAATGGTTTTGAGTTTTGTATCAAACTCACTATTTTATGGGTAAAATATTTTTCAAATATTTTTCACCCATTGTTTTGGTCATAAGTATTATACGTATCAAATTTCGTGATTTTTCGATATACATATAATTAGTTATGATTTTCAAATTGATTCGATAATTGAATTTCGAAAATTAGTTTATCGACCGCCATTTGTGGCCGATCGATGTATGTGGCAATCGATCGACATCGTCGAGTCGATCACAGTGTCGATTTCGGTTCACAAGTTTGTTTAGCCCGTGTTCACCATATGGTAAAGGTCCCTAACCACTCCTAACCCTAGGATATGCTTGGGAAGCATTATGAAGGGTGAAAATTCATTGATATGGATTTGGAGAGGTGTTAGGTCAAAGTATCAATTTGAGGTGGTGGAAAGTTCAATGTTGAATTTCCAACCTTAATTTTGATGGTTTAGAGTTCCTATTGGCTTAGGGGCTTCCCAAGGACATTGTTGGTGCAATGGTCAAGGGGGAGCAAGCCTTTAGGGGGAGGAATCCATCTTGGGATGATGGATGTGTTTTTCTCTTTGAAAAAGAGAAGTTATTGGGAGAGTATCATCAATTGGGAAAATTGATGGGTTTTTGATACCCAATTTGGAGATTGGGAGAGAGTATAGGATTGCCTCTCTTAAGTGATATGGGACTTATCACTAAGAAGATGGTAGGCATCCTAGATATGTTTAAATCAAGGGAGAGATTGTAAGATCTCATTGGGATATGAGACATTGACCTCCTTGGAGAGATAACCTTTTTGATGTTGGTCAAAAAGGGGGAGAATGTTTGGGGGAGAACATTTGGTTTAGATTTTCACTTGAATGTTTGGGGGAGAACATTTGGTGAGTGTTTACCAATTTGGGATAATTGGTAAGGGATTTGAGTTAGTGTTCTAACTCATGGTTTTATTTGGTTTTTGTCAAACATCAAAAAGGGGGAGATTGTTGGTGCAATCGGCCCAGGTCACGATTGACCAGACTCGAGTTTGACTCGAGTGATGTTTTGATGTTTGACAAAGTATGTTTGACAAAGTATGTTTGACATAGGATTGACATTGATGTTGGACATTGATGTCGGTTAATATGTTGGGGAGATTGTTTATACAATCGATCCAGGTTATAATTGACTTGATGGTTGACCAGGGTTGACCATGTGATTATGGGTCTTGGCAAATGAGAAGTCCAAGTATAGGTCTTGGCAAATGGAAAGTCCAAGCATGGGTCTTGGCATGGAAAGTCCAACATGGGTTGGCAAGGGAAAGTCCAAGCTTGAGTCTTGGCATTTGGGAAGTCCAAGGGGATTGATATTGGCGGCGTAAAGTCCAAGCGGAGTCTTGGCAGTGTAAGTCCAATGTGCCTTGGCGGTGTAGACACCGTTAGCATGACATAGCCGATGGAAGCACCTGGAAGCTAGCGCATGGATGAACAAGTCATGGATGACTTGAGGGATCCGAGAGCGTGAGGTCGATGGAGGTGGCTAGAAGGCTTAGGTCTAGGCTAAGAGTGGTCTAGCAAGTATGGGGGCACCATACTTGGGTTAAAACCTCATTCTTGAGGTTGGCAAATGACCGCATTATGGCGCTCGATCACGGAGTCGACTTCGAGTTCGACCGCTGCTTGAGAGCTTTAGGGCTGGCGATCGCTCATGGAGGAGCCAATGATCGATGTCGATAGTCGACGCTAAGGATGGCAATGACCGCTCCGAAAGTGTCGAGCAGAATCGCCCGTGAGTCGACCGGGCTCGACCACGGCGTTAGCCGACCGCCAATGCCGCGCAATGATCGGTGAGAGTCCCCTTGGAACTTGT